>CM043319.1:40791842-42214342 GCA_023736055.1 Quercus glauca
AAGTTAGTATTTATTAGGTTTTATTAGTAGTCCTAACTCCTAATACTAGTATGAATCCTATTATTACTAGGACAACTAAGAGTTTTTATATATATTGTGCTCAATGTATTCAAAGAAAATAGATTGAATTGATTAATGAAATTGAGTGTTTTGGGCAATTTGCACGTTGGCTTTTGTTGTTTCTTTCTCCTCACACAACTCCTAAACATCCCTAACTTCTCTCTAATTCTTCTTCTTTCCTAACCCTGAACCCACCACAACTAAACATTGACAAATCCCTATAAAAGCTCACTGTTTCTGAAAATATTGTAGTATTTTGAAATATAAAATTCCTGGAAATATAGCAAATTTATTTTTTATAAAATAATTTAATTATGTAACTGCAATTTGAATAATATAAAGAGTGTTTATGTTGCAAACTAGGGGCCTCTAAGATTCACAGACCAAATTCTAAAATCACAGCTTGTGTAAAGATCATCAGCTACTCTTGTATAGCAAATTCATTTTTTATAAAATAATTTAATTATGCAACTGCAATTTGAATACATATGAAGAAATTTTATGTTGCAAACTAGGGGCCTCACTCTGACTATCATGGACCAAATTCGGGAAGCACAGCTTGTGTAGCAATCATCCAAAACAACCAAGTTGTTGTTGCAAATGCCGGTGATTCTCGTTGTGTAATGTGCAAAAAGGGTCAGGTATCCATTTTATCTTTTGAGGAATTTCAAAATATTTTTCTGTGAGTTTTCTATATGAGATCTTTACAAGGCTGCATCATGCTCTTCTGTTAGACACGTGTATTAGCTAGTATACATATGCATAGTAAAGTAGTATTATTCATAATAGGGCCACTCTATTGTAATTGACAGGTGGCAGTTTAGTTAGAGTGGTTAGCCTAACTAAACTAACTGATCAGTTGGTTAGAATCAGTTAGGGTCTGCAACTTGCATATATTGGAACGAACAGATTGTATTACACATTGATGAATGAATTGTTGTTGTTTGGTTATTCTCTTCCTCTCTCTCTCTCTCTACTTATTCTCTAAGTTCTGCTATGGAGGCCAAGGTTCCCTCGAAGTAACCTACCAAAATTCCTAAAATCATTCCAGTTCTTAACATCTTCTCCAATCTGTGAACTGAAATAACCGGGAGAGTGAAATAACCTGGGTAGTCAATCTGTATATATACTTTTTATTGGTCTTTTGGTTTTGTAATGTAATTGCTAAGACGTTTAAGTGGCAGTTGTTATTAATATTGACTATTAAACCTTTTGCATTCTTTTGAGATATGTATTTGATTTATTATCAAACGGGTGCTAAGGTCTAATTGATTGGAATCTCTAATGTGCATGGAGGACAACAAATATGACATGGAGCTGGTTGTAAGATTTGTATCCTACATGCCTATTGTTGGACAAGTATCCACCAAAGATTTTGGACAGAGGACCATATTGTTAATTTCTACTAGTATTTTAAATTTTTCCTTAAAAACATGTGATAAATTACTGATTGTCCCAAAACTTTAAGCGATTAGGAAATCGTGAATTTAATCAATTAATCTAAAACTACTCATACATGTGTGCGCATAAACTATTGTTATTAAGTGGTTCCTAATATGTGGGAATTTTTTAACTGAGAGGTAAGGTGGAGATGGGGGTTTGAACCCAAGACCTCTTGCTTTGATATCATGAAAAATTACCAATTGTCCGAAAAGTTGAAGCTATTATGCAATGTTGAATTTAATCATTTAGTCTAACAACATGCATGTGCACACTGCACACACACACACGCACAGAATCCATTCTTACAAACAAAGAAACATGACCTCTACACTTTGGCTGGGTGCATTCCTTCCTGCATATCCATACAAGATAGTTAGGTGTGCCGAGGTCCTATGAGGCTGTTTACTTAAATGCAACACATTTCATTTGCCCTAGGGTATTGGAGGAAATTTGGACAAAAAATGATTGCCCTTGCATCCTAAAATTGTAAGGAGAATCTCACATTTAGATACTTTCTTGCCCCTGCCCCTATGTGCTCAGTTTTTGCATGAGAGTCCATGTAATGCTTTATGAAACGCTCATGCAGGCATATAATTTGTCTGAAGATCACAAACCCGATCTTGAGCTTGAGAAAGAAAGGATTCTGAAAGCTGGTGGTTTTATACAATTTGGTCGAGTCAATGGAAGCTTGAACTTGGCAAGAGCTATTGGTACCTAAAGCTTTCTTAAACTTGATCTTAATATTAAGTGGAAGAAATAAGATTTTTTGTTTGTTTGTTTTGTTTTTAATAAATCTTTTATGCCAATTTCTTGTGTTTACAATTCTGATTGTTGCAGGAGATGTGGAATTCAAGCAGAACAGATCTTTGCCAGCTGACAGGCAGATTGTTACGGCCAACCCAGACATAAAAACTGTATGTTGCTACAGACATCTGTAGTTTTTGTGCGGATTGGGGTGAAGATTTGTGAAATTATATTTTGATAAATAAAAATGCGTTTAATTCTTAGGTGTACTTTCTTGTTTCTTTTTATTTTTCCTTTACTTCTCTTATGGTAAAGGTATGTCCTTTTCACTTTGTCTCGAATGAATTTACTACTTTTTGGTAAGTAATAATTTTATTAGAAAAAAAAATCAAGTTCACAGGTGGTATACTAGATGTAAATACAATGAAGAATTAAAAGAACAATAGTCAATAAACTCCAAGTTCAAGAAAGAAAAACTTCCCAAGGCCAATAACCACTGGATCAAAGTCCTCATAAAACGCTATCTCAGATCTAAAGCTAACATCTCACACCGGTCAAAATTTCTGGCATTTCTTGCCCTCCAAATACAACTACATCAAGCAATGAGGAATGGCCTTCCAAATCTCCCCATCATGATGCTGCCCAAAACGGCATTGTGAACTCGCTAGTAGATCCACAATTCTCCCAGGCATCACTCACTAAGCCCCAAAAAGTACAGACACCATATCTTACAACTCCCTGGCAATAGGGCAGTGCAATATCAAATGATCCACTGTCTCTCTATTCCCCTTACACATATAAAACCAACTCACAAGAATAATATTACACTTTCTCAAATTCTTTGCTGTTAGAATTTTCCCTAATGAAGTAGCCCATATGAAGGTCACTTTTGTTGGGGCTATAGGAAAAATGCTTTGCCAAGGGAATATCTAATCCACCTTAGGGGCTAATGCTCTATAATAAGTTCGGAGTTCAAAACCCTGGGAAAACAATAAATAGATGGCCTCCAGCATAATTTATCATCTCCACAATCTTGCACTTCTATTGAATACAGTAAATCCAAAAACAGTGAAAGTGACTCCAATTCCCATTCCTGACCTGCCCAAGTAAAATTGAGCTCCCAATGAATGGAGCCATTGTGTAATCTCATATGATCTGCCACTAAGCCTTCCTTATCCCGAGCACTTGAATGAATTTACCACTTATTAGAAAAAAAGGGGGGGCAAGTGTTGATTGTTTTGCTGCATATAGCGTTGTCACTCTATATGTTCCAGTACTTCGAAGAAAGTGTGGAATTTTGTGGCTTTGAGAGCAATATCATATTGCTTATTTCTTGCCATCTTGTTTTTCTGACATCATGATTGGGATATGTTCTTAAGGGATTCTTCTTCCCATGCTCTATTTTGATATCTTTGGTTCTCCTTGAACTAGGTTGAGCTTTGTGATGATGATGAGTTTCTTGTTCTAGCTTGTGATGGGATTTGGTAAGTTGGTTTCCATATTTAATTATAATTGAATTTCCTATTGAGATATCAGGTTCACTTATTAATGTTTTTTTTTTCTTTCCAAATATTCTGTCCTTTTTGAAATCTTTTCTAAATGCTTTAGGGTTAATATTAGAAACTATATTTGATAATTTGAATTCAAAGTGGGACTCTGAATCTTGATGAAACTGTATGAATTTGGTGAAAATGTAGAGGGTCTTATGTGTATTATGATAAGCTAGTCTTTAGGTGTTTGGTATTGCTTTACTGGTTTTGTTGGCATCCAGTGCAGAAGAGCATTGGATGATTTTGAAGTTCATTAGTGAGGTAGAAATCTACTTCTTGGATTGCATTGGCAGGAATCAGTTGTGATAACTTATGTTCATTACTAATGAATTTTATGTTATGGTTCATAATTTTGTGGGCACCATTTTAGCTTCTAAATTCATTTGGGCCATCTATTGTTTTTATTTTCAAATTTTCAATTATATAGAAAAGTTGGTATTGGCAATTTGACACCTAATTTAAATTAGAATATTCACCTGTGAACTTTATAGTGGTGGAATGGTTCTGCAGTGAATGTCATAATTGGACATTAATGTAATGGAGAACATTTTTTTGTGGATACTCTAATAGAATTATTGATAGTTCATCTTTTGTTTAAAAGCCTAAACATTGAAGGACTTCGAGGAATATCTATTTGAATGTAAAAGTGCCGGCTTCCTCAAATTGATAGTGTTAGAAATTTTCTTTGCTTTGTGGCAGTATTTTAGAGATTTGTTCCGATACTTGAATCAAATTTGAATTTATGGGCTCATAAACCTTGTACTTGAGTATATATCTGTACTGTTAGCTCAACTCGTAAAATTTCTGATAGTTGAATAAGAAATCTGGGGTTTAATCCTCGTTTACACTAAGCCGATTGGTGTCTTGGTCTAATGATAAAGAGCACAATCATTAGAATTGGACGCCATAGGTTGAAATTCTTTAAAAAAAAAAGTTTACCTCTTAGTTAATTTTAAATATTTTGTCTAATTGTAACTACCCATCCAATTGTACAGTCATTAAGAAAAGAAGTCTATAAGCTTTAGATCACCTAAAACAACCTTTTAAAACACACATTGTGACGGTGTTAGGAGCACCATTGGACAACGATTAGCTTCGATTTTCCATTGAAGCCTATGTATTTTAGAGGGAAACAAGGGGAGAATCTCTTCTTTGTTGTTTATTCAAGCTCACCCTAAGTTCTTTAGACAACTTTTAACCGAAGGCTAAATTGTTATTGATAATAAAATTCAAGTTATTATGTTAATCTCATAATCTTCTATTTGTAAGAAGATAACTTGATGCAGCAAAATAATACCCTAGTATGAAGACCAAGGTGGCTGCAACTCTTAAGGCAAGTAACAGCAGCGGCTTGCGGCCTTGGTGCAGTTTATTGTGGCAGGCTGGCAGCAGCCTGTCAGTTAGCAGCTGGAGTAGTGTCTTGTCATTTGTAGTAGTAGTTGAACTTCCTGTATTAACTCAATTATTAGCAGTTAGTTTTTGTAACAGCTAGAATTAGCTAGGGCTTTTGTAACGGAAACTGTAACTGTAAGTTTTCAGTCTCAGCATACTTTTTTGTATTTTTTCCTCTAGCATGTCACCTTTTGCCATTCACTTCTGTCCTTTATGTTTTCTTTACAATTTTTAGTTTAGGATTGTTATGTGTTTTTTGATATAGTTAGCAGTTTGTAGTTTTACACTAAAAATAATACATATTCGTACAATTTTAATCGGTTTATAGTTAAAAGATGAGTTTCATACCTTCTGTTTTTAGTGGATCTTTTCATCTTTAACATTCACTATGGAATTGATGTATGCTTCATCTTGATGAATAAACTGTTAATTTTTTCTTTGGTTTTCTTTTCTTTCTTTTTTGTTTTTCAATTAAAAAAAAAAAATTAGGATAAATTGCAAATTACACCTCTAAAGTTTGGAAGTTTTTGGACGTTATACCTTGAAATTTCAGAATTTGGATTTTGCCCCCTAAAGTTTAGAAGTGTTTGGATTTTATACCCGGACATTTTAGTATTTGGATTTTATCCCCTAAAGTTTGGGGAGCTTGGATTTTACGACCTAACTTTTCAAAATTTGGATTTTACCCTCTAAATTTTAGGGGTGTTTGGATTTTACTGTCTAAAGTTTGAGAGTATTTAGATTTTACACCTTATTACACCCTCAAATTCTAAAACTTTAGGGTATAAAATCTAAATACTCCCAAACTTTAGGCAGTAAAATCCAAACATCTCTAAAATTTAGAGGGTAAAATCCAAATTCTGAAATGTTAGGTTGTAACTTGTAAAATCCAAGCCCCTCCAAACTTTAGGGGGTAAAATCTAAATTCTAAAACTTCTGGGTATAAAATCCAAACACTCCCAAACTTTAGAGTTGTAATTTGCAATTTACCCAAAAAATTAAATTTGACATGGGAACATAGTTGGAAGATTTGATGTTGACTTTTTGGATGACATGTGAAGAAAGCAGTATCATCATTTTCTTGTAGTATACAATGAGGATGTTAAATTCAGAATCTGATCAAAGGCTATCCTTTTTTTTAATTTTAGAAGAATAATATTACTACTTGAACAATACAACAACTAGAACAAGGCCTTAGCCCCAAAACTATTGAGGTTGGCTATGGATTCTCTAACAAGCTAATTTGATTTATCACATTTTTCTTCTTTACCAGTCTATGATATTCTATCATTATACAAAATCACATACTCTGTCACCTTTTTAATAATATCTTCTTTTTTTTTTTTACTCCTACTACTACTAGGGTCATTTCACCTTTTGATGTGTGATCCCAACTGTCTAATACTCGTGAATTTTATTATGCATTTTGAATTTCTGTTAGTTTTCTGTTCTGCTAGTCGTGATGAAAACCCTGACTCTCTTGCACTAGGGATTGCATGACAAGCCAACAACTAGTGGACTATGTACGGGAACAGTTGAAGACTGTAAGTATTTTTTTATTCTGTTCTCAGATTACTGAAAATAATATGCATAGAAGTAACATAGATTTCGATCAAATTATGCAGGAAAGTAAACTTTCAGCTGTATGTGAGAGAGTGTTTGACAGGTGTTTGGCACCTTCTGCTGGTGGTGAGGGATGTGACAATATGACCATGATTTTGGTTCAGTTCAAAAAGCCTGTTGATTTAGATGCTTCTGTTGGCGAGAAGATTCAAAAGGAGCAGCCTTTGTCATCTGATCAACGGTCTGAAACGGAGACTGATAGAAGTTCAGTGGAGACTGAATCGAAGTAGCTGGGTCTCTTTATGCTTACCAATATTGCTACACATTTTCTTGCAAGTTGAAGCTGTGGAGTGCACTGGAATTACTGGATTCGGATTCATTTAGAAAGTGACTTCTGATCACGTGGCTGTAAATGTTCAAAGATATTTCTAATAGTGGCTTAGCTACTTGAGTTCTGTACATGTGTCTGGGTCTCTAGATTTTAGGAGACTTCCTATAATTTGTCCAAGATCAATGG
Source organism: Quercus glauca (assembly GCA_023736055.1). Taxonomy (NCBI): domain Eukaryota; kingdom Viridiplantae; phylum Streptophyta; class Magnoliopsida; order Fagales; family Fagaceae; genus Quercus; species Quercus glauca. The sequence continues at coordinate 40,799,112 of CM043319.1, forward strand.
TCAGTTATTGTATGACAAGGGTCAGTTATTGTATGACAAGAACGGCATAAACTTTACAGGTTTTTTTTTTTAAGAGTCTACCATTGTAATTAGGAAAAATGAGATGATCAAGCATTCTGGAACACCATCTGCTTCGAGGAAAGACCAATGAGGAAGTTTTATATAATCCAGTGCTTCTTCTCACACTCTAGTTGATACTTACCAGCGATAGATGATTAATTTTTAGTTAAATAATTCAGGCCATGAGGTATTCTGAATCTATGATGCTTGGCAACAATTGTAGAGCATCTTAATTGGTGGGGAAGGAGTTGGGTGTACACGTGCGATAGATGATTAATTTTTAGTTAAATAATTCAGGCCATGAGGTATTCTGAATCTATGATGCTCGGCAACAATTGTAGAGCATCTTAATTGGTGGGGAAGGAGTTGGGTGTACACGAGTGAGTAAAGTCATACATTGAATAATGATGAGAAGAACGATTGGTTAATATAATATAGTAACTCATATTCGTTGGGCTTTGGATTTTTGGGTTAAGTGTATCTTTATATGTTGTACTAATACTCAAGGAGTAGGTTTTTCTCTCAAACAAGTGGTATTAGAGCCCATTGTAGTGTGAGGCAGTGGGGATGGTATATTGCATCAAGCAAGCTTATAAATTTCACAAATGATTTTGGAAAATGGCCTAACAAAGGAGTATTGTCAATGGCGCTAGACAACAGTGAGGTGCAAGGTTTCCATGAATAAAAGATGTGCGGGTTGACAATTTGAGACCCATAGATGATGCATTAGTGAAGGGAAAAACTCATAGGCAAATGAGAGTGAGTATGATTTATTTATGGCCCACAGAGAGTTCTTGAAACCTATATGGAGACAAAGACTCACATGTGTGAGTAAAGTTTCATATTAATAATGAAGAGAAGGATAAGTGATTAATATAACATAGTTTAGTTTATACTTATTAGGCTTGCCCTTTTGAGTTAAGTTGTTTCTTTATTTATTTATTTTTTATTTGTTATATTAATACTTAAGGAGTCTACCTCCCAAAGGAGTTTATCTCCCCAACAAAAGGGTTTAAAACTAGTCTTGTGCATAACTTTACACATTTTTGCTCAATATTGTGCATATCCATTATTGCTACAGTAACCGTGTATATTTCCACTGTTATGATAGCTTTCTATTTAACTAGTCGCTAACCCGTGCAATGCACGGGAAGATTTTGCATAAATGTAAAATGTATCATGTATAAGATTCAAAGCTAAAATTATTAAAGCATAATGAAAATATTTGATCACACAACAGAGAAATATAAGATAAAAATGTGGCTATCGTCAAAAGAGTAATCCATGGCTATATAGTTGACAAATTCAGTTATAGCAAAAAATGAACCCAAAAATTCAAATGTTAAAATGTTCAAAAAGCCAAAAAAATTAAAGAATTTGAATATTCTGAGCCTAAAAATTATTGAAACAAAACAAAACACATATATGTCTATGTGATTACACAACAAAGAAATATAGAGAAAGATCAGTTACCTTCAAAAGAATAATTTGTGGATATAGTTGTTGAAATCTGTTAGACAATTTTAGATCTTGCCAAAAAAAAAAAAAAAAAAAAAAAAAAAAAAAAAAAAAAGTGAGAAATCAAAGAATCAAATGTTAAAATTTCCAAAAGTCCAAAATAATAATAATAAATTAGATAATTTAGAGCCTAGAAATTATTGAAACAAAACAAAAGAATATATGACTTCAAAATAGAGAAATATAACAAAAATATTGGTTACCCTTGGTGAAAATAGCTATAACAATAGTGGAGCCAATGTATTGTGGCAATGAAAGAACAATATTGAAGATGTGTGTTTTCTTGGTTGTTTAGAGACTTTTGCTTCAGGTAGGATTTGAAGTCTAAAAAAAAGAACATTGTTATAATAGAAAATTTTTTCCCCCAAAGCCAAAACTTATCAACAAAATCACATAATAATCCAATATCAAATCTTTAATTCACAAATGCCAAGAAGAGGAACAAACATAAGTTAAATCATCAAACTAAAGCTAGCCCAAAGCATGCATACATACAGTTACATATACTTATCATCAACTGCAATGTAACCCTAACCAAACAATGTGAGAATCTACAATTCTAAATTAGATTAAACCCTAAAAAGAGCTTTGTTTTTTCAAATACAGTAAAAAAATATTTGCCAAGCAGGAAAAAATTCTAACCAAAAAACAAAAATAGATAATCCAAACCCAAGAAATTGGAAAATTTTAATTGTAAATTAGCATACCTTTAACCTTGATTCAATTTATTTTTGGCAGGAGGCCCAATCTCTAGAACAAAAATCGAGAAGATTAAATCTAAACAAAATTGAATGGAAGAATAAAAATTAAGAATAGAACCTTTGATGTTGCAAGGAAGGATTAACACAAATACAGGAGGGAGAAGGAATTATAGGTGTTACAACTTTAACTCAATATCAAAAGTAAATCAACAAACCAAATTTAAACGCCTTAGTACTCTTCCATCCACACCTCAAAGCAAAAAAAATGCAGCCACAAAGTGTAGGATTGCGTCCACAAACTCTAAATTGTAGGATTTTTGAGGGCTTTCTCGAAACGATAGTCTTGAAGATTTAGAATCAGCCTTCATCAACAAAACACTATTGTCTGCGTACAACAAAATTATGTGTTAGAGAACAGAATTGCAAACCTCTTGTGATACTATGAAAAATCTTCCATGTCAAACAATATTAGATCAATCGTTTTTCTTGTTGATTGTATTTGTTGGAAAAATAGAAAAGAAAATAGAGATATTACAAAGGTGGTAGCTCTCAGTCTCTCACAAAACCTAAAATTTTCTCTAGAACAAAGTACGGCTCATAAGTTAAAACCTTCAATATTTAATGCTGCTTTTAGTAGGTTAAACGTGCGATTAGTAGTGTTTTAGTAGGTTATGTAATTTTTTTTACTGATTTTTTGTTTTTTATTTTTTTATTTAAATAATGCTGATGTGGAAAATTGTGGGAGTTTCAAAAGTTTCGGTTTTATATATATATATAGATGATACTATGAAAAATCCTCCATGTCAAGCAATATTAGATCAATCGTTTTTCTTGTTGATTGTATTTGTTGGAAAAATAGAAAAGAAAATAGAGATATTACAAAGGTGGTAGCTCTCAGTCTCTCACAAAACCTAAAATTTTCTCTAGAACAAAGTATGGCTCATAAGTTAAAACCTTCAATATTTAATGCTGATTTTAGTAGGTTAAACGTGTGATTAGTAGTGTTTTAGTAGGTTAGGTAAATTTTTTTTATTGATTTTTTGTTTTTATTTTTATTTATTTAAATAATGCTGATGTGGAAAATTGTGGGAGATTCAAAAGTTTCGGTTTTATATATATATATATATATATATAGAGAGAGAGAGAGAATATAGATATAGATAAATATAATAATAATAATAATAATAAATATAGATGATGATTTTTGTGATAAGTTGATGTAGGATAGAATTTTTTTATTGATAAGTTGATGATGATTTTTTTTTTTATTGATTTTTTGTTTTTTATTTTTTTATTTAAATAATGCTGATGTGGAAAATTGTGAGAGTTTCAAAAGCTTCGGTTTTATATATATATATATATATATATATAGAGAATATAGATATAGATAAATATAATAATAATAATAATAATAATAATAATAATAATAATAATAATAAAATATAGATGATGATTTTTGTGATAAGTTGATGTAGGATAGAATTTACAATTTAATTTTGGTATTTTTATGCAAAAAGCATTATTTTAGGTCTAGGTGATTTATTTCCTTATTTTTAGGTTCTTTTAATATTTTTTAGGTCAAATTTGGTTCCTATTATAGTTAGGTATTAATTAGGGCTTATTTTAGAATATATTTTCTTGTCCATCAAGTTTTTTGGAGCCCTTAAATAAGCTTTCAAGTTTGTATACGTTTTCCAATATTATTAATATTAATAAAAATTCAAACTTTTGTCTATTGTTTTTATGGTGGATTCTATATAAGATATAAAACCTAAAATTAAAAGAAAATAGTGATGATGTGGAAAATTGTGAGAGCTTCAAAAGCTTCGATTTTATATATATATATAGATTATTATTTTTCTCTATCCTCTCTCATCTGATCTCTCTCTTCCCCTACTCTCTTCCTCTATCTTCTCTTGAATCCCTCTACAAATCTATAAAAATCATCAAAAATTTCAAATGCATTCTAAATCTAGATCCCAAATTCATCAAACCCATATTGCAAAAGAAGAAGAAGAAGTAACAGCAGTGGAAAAATCCACCCAAACCTGAATTGCAAAACCCAAAATCACCGCTCAAAATTAAATCCAAATTGAAGAAGAAGAAGAAGAAGAAAAAAGAAAAAAAGAAAGAAAGAAGAAGGAGAAGGAGAAGAAGAAAGAGAGAGATATGACTTCAAAGAAAATAGAGAGTGCATTAGGTGGGTAGGTGTATTATAATAATAAAAAAATGAGAAAAATATTATCTATATTTTATATATCCTATAAAACCAAAGTTTCTGATCTTATTTATTTATTTATTATTTATTTGTTTTTCCTTCCCAGAGCTTGCTACGTAGGATTTAAAGTTTTCACAATTTTTCACATCGATAGCATTAAGAAAATAAAAATAAAAAGTATCTTTCTCCCAAAAACAAAACCAGATAAAATTCAAAAGTAAAAAATTGAACTTATGAAGAGTACAAAATTTGGCATGACGAATCTGTTCAAGTAAACCCGATGGTACTAGACTAGTGGGCTGATGGGGATAAGGCAACAAAGGGGGATCGGACGGAGGGGACACACGATGGATGGACTCCTCCCTATGATGGACGGATAGTTCCCCGATATGGATGGATTCAAGTCACATAAATAACAAGGGGGACAGATGCCAAAGCTATGTGGTACCAACATGATTTTGAGTGGGCACCAAGGAATCCTAAATGGAAATAATTGGTGTCCCACGTAAACCCTAAACAGTAGAATCCCAATAGGAAAAGGATCCCACAATATATGCGCATTTATGATAATCTTCCCCGTAAGGAAATGCCTTTCTATGCAAAAAACGGAGGTCGGCTCTACACCTCTATAAAAGCCCAAAGCCCTCAGAAAACAAGGTACGCATAATTCACCCTATCTCTGGCACTCTATAATTGTGAAAAGATTTCTAACTTAACCTTCAAAGGGACTTTGGCTGGTACCACACTGGTACTCTCCTAAGGTCTTCCTCTTCTGTGTTATGCAAGTGTTGTTTTGAGTACGTGAGGATCATGTAACTTACTAACGATTTTCGGCATCATCAGTTGGCACTGTCTGTGGGGAACGTAGATAAGCCATATTTATCGCTTCCCGGACAAAAAGTTTCATGGCACTTACTTGTTTGATGGCAATAACTTCTAACAATCAAGGCGACGAACCACGCACCACTGCCCTAGAGAGACAAGTTCAAACCCTCGCAATAGTAATGGAACGCCTCACCAAGCAAAATCATGACCTAGAAGAACAGTTGCGCCAGAAGAACGCAGCGCTTAACACCCAAGAGGAAGACCACAAAGGAACCAATGCTGAAAGAAGAAACCAAAAGGGGTCGGAAGGCAGCAACACCCGTAGTCAACAAGAACGACAGGATACCAGCCGTCCATCCGGCACAGATACGACTCTCCCTCATATAGTCGCAGAGATGCAGATGATGAAGGTACAGATGGACTTTATGATGAACGCCCTCAGAGGATGGGTGTCTAGTGACCTCGACGACTTGGTCCATCGAATTAATTCACCGTTCACTGCATCCGTCTCGTCATTCCCCCTATTACCAAAATTTTGAATGCCTCAGGTGGAAAGCTACGACGGGTCTAAGGACCCACTAGATCGCTTGGAGTCCTTCAAGACTTTGATGCACTTGCAAGGAGTGGCAGACGAGATTATGTGCAGGGCCTTCCCCACTATGCTGAAGGGCCTCGCAAGGATTTGGTTCAACAAGTTGACGCCCAATTCCATTGGTACCTTTAAGGAGTTAAGCGCCCAGTTTGCCTCACACTTTATCGAGGGGCACAGTTATAAGAAATCCACTGCATGCCTAATGAGTACTAAGCAATGGGAGGATGAGACGCTGAGGTCCTATATAGCTCGTTTTAACAAGGAGGCACTCTCAATCAATGAAGCTAACGACAAGATACTCGTTGCCGCGTTCACGAACGGGCTACGGAAGGGTAAGTTTCTATTTTCTTTGTATAAGAATGACCCTAAGACCATGTCAGATGTGCTCTACAGGGCTACTAAATACATGAACGCAGAAGACGCGTTGCTAGCTCACGAAGAGAAACCTAAAAAGAGAGAAAGACAAGAGGAATCATGATAGGACAGTGGGCAAACGATGGCCAGAATAAGAGAAAGAAGGGAAGATAGGCGCTCCAAGCCTTCAACTAGAAGATTCACAAGCTTCACCCTTTTGAACACCTTAATTGATCAAGTCCTGATGCAGATTAAGGATGAAGGGGCCCTAACATTCCTTGGCAAATTGAAGGAAGACCCCAGCAAGAGGTCTAGAGACAAGTACTGTTGTTTCCACAGCGATCACGACCACGACACGTCCGAATGCTATGACTTGAAGCAGCAGATAAAAGCTTTCACTAGGCAAGGGAAGTTGTAGAGGTTCATCGGTAAGGAAGGGACAGAAAAGCCCCAAGGATAGCCTGCCCGGAGAGAAAACGAGCATCCTAGGCCACCCTTAGAGGACATAAGGATGATCATAGAGGGTAGCACGGTTTCCAGTTCTTCTAAGAAGGCATGCAAGACTTACCTACGGATGGTTCAGAATGTTCAACTGACAGGGTACACCTTAAAGATGGCACGAATTGACAACCCCGTAATTGGGTTCACGGAGGAAGATGCCTAACGTCTCCATCATCCACATGACGATGCACTTGTAGTCAGCATATGTGTAGGGAACTACAACACCCACCAAGTCCTTGTGGACAACGAGAGCTCTGCCGACATCCTATACTATCTGGCATTCTAGTAAATGAGGATAAGGAAAGAACGGTTGATTCTGACCAACGCACCACTCGTTGGATTTGGAGGAACAAGGGTGCATCCCCTAGGAGCGGTTACCCTGCCGGAAACGATCGAAGATTACCCTCAGCAGATTACTAAGGATGTCACATTCCTAGTTTTTGATTGTTCATTTGCGTATAACGCCATATTAGGTCATCCTACTTTGAATTCATTTAAGGCCGTGACCTTAACCTACCACTTGATGATCAAGTTTCCCATCGAGTACAGGGTGGGGGAAGTAAGAGGGGATCAAGTGGCAGCATGCGAATGTTACATTGCCATGCTAGAGATGGATGATCATTTACAGACTATGTGTATAGAAGAATAGCAGACGGTAGCAGAACCAGTGGAAGGGTTGGAAGAAGTATTCCTTGATGATTCCAGGCCTGAACGAACAACGAGGATAGGCACTTTGGCCAGCCAACCAGTACGTCAAGCACTCACAATGTTCCTAAGGGAAAACTAGGACGTGTTTGCTTGGAGTCATAAGGACATGCCAGGAATTGATTCGTCAATCATAGTCCACAAGTTGAACATATCACCCTCATTCTCTCCCGTTCGGCAGAAAAAGCGAGTGTTCACACAGAAGCAGGACAAAGCCATAGCTAAAGAGGTTAAAAAATTATAGGAAGTAAACTTCATACGAGAAATGTACTACCCTGACTAGATGGCAAATGTGGTGATGGTTAAGAAAGCCAACAGGAAGTGGAAGATGTGCGTAGATTTCACGGACTTAAACAGGGCTTGCCCTAAGAACAGCTATCCTTTCCCACAAATTGACACCGTGGTGGACTGAACCGCAAGACATCAGCTGCTAAGCTTCATGGACGCATTCTTTGGTTACAACCAGATCAAATTAAATGACGCTAATCAAGAGAAAACTTCATTTGTTACCAGTCAAGGCCTCTTTTGCTACAAAGTGATGCCGTTTGGACTCAAGAACGCGAGAGCCACATACCAAAGGTTGATGAACAAAATGTTCGCGCATCAGATTGGAAGGAATGTGCAAGTTTATGTGGATGACATGTTGGTAAAAAGCATGCAGGAGGACGACCACTTGAGCGACCTCTAAGAAACCTTCAATACACTCTGGTCGTACAACATGAAGCTGAATCCAAACAAGTGCGTGTTCGGGGTGACGACAAGAAATTTCCTCGGATTCATGGTATCTTAAAGAGGTATTGAGGTCAACCCAAAAAAGATACATGCTATAATGGAGTTAGCTCTACCAAAGACGATCAAGGAGGTACAGAGCTTGAACGGCAAGGTATCTACATTAAATAGGTTCGTCACAAAAGAACAGATAAGTGCCTACCTTTCTTCCGCACATTAAAGAAGTCATTCGAATGGACGATCAAGTGCCAACAAGTATTTGAAGATCTGAAGGTATATCTTTCTTCTTCGCCATTACTATGTCCATCCAAGCCAGGGGAAGAACTGTTCCTCTACCTAGACGTTTCCCCAGCCGCTGTCAGCGCGGCTTTGGTCAGAGAAGAGGATAGGGTGTAGAAGCCCGTATACTTATCAAGCCAAGCACTACGATGAGCAGAAGAGAAGTACCCCCAGATGGAAAAGCTCGCCTTTGCATTAGTAACTGTAGCACAAAAGCTCAAGCCGTATTTCCAGGCACACACTGTGATCGTCCTAACGAATAAGGACCTGCGTAGAGCTATGAGTAGCCCTAAAGTTGCAGAATGGATGGCATTATGGGCAGTCGAGTTGAGTGAATTTGACTGCGCACAGCTACAAAGGGGTAAGTAGTAGCTGGCTTCATAGCAGAATTCGCTCTCGTGGAAGGCCAGGGGGTAAAAGAGATCCCACAATGGAGCATCCTCATAGACGAATCGTCCAATAGGCAAGCAGGCGAAGCTGGTGTGGTACTCCATAGCCCAGAAAGAGATAAGATCAAATGCATGGCCTGTCTGGACTTCCTTATGACCAATAATGAAGCAAAATACGAAGCCTTGATAGCAGGGATGGACTTTGCCAAGGCCGCAGGAGCTGAAATTTAGTCATATACTGCGATTCCCAAGTTGTAACCAGTCAGGTTAATGGTGACTATGACTGTAACAATGAACGAATGAAGAAGTACTTCTAATAGGTCAAGGGTTGAGTTAGCAACCTTCGAGTAAAGTTTGTTCAAATCCCAAGGGAAGAGAATGAGCACGCCGACCGACTTGCTAAAGCTGCTTCAGCAGAGCACATGGTCATCCCCGATCAGGTATTGTCCTTCGTTCAAATCTCGCCATTAATAGACGATACCAATGTGTAGGAGATAGGTTTTGAGAACTATTGGACGACAACAATAGCCTCCTACCTGAAGGACGGCGCACTACTAGATGATAAAGAGGCCCCAAGGAAGTTGAAGGTTTAATCAGCTTGCTTCATTTTGATTAAAAACGTTCTATACAAGAGAGGCTTCTCCCGACCGTACCTGAGGTGCCTCGTCCCCGAGGAGGCAGACTATGTCATAAGAGAGGTCAACAAAGGAGTCTGTGGAAATCATTCTGGATCACGGCCAACCATGCAGAGGATGCCCATGCATAATCAAGGCTTGCAACAAGTGTCAGAAATTTGGTAACCTCATAAGGTAACCAATAGAGGAGCTCACCCCAATGACGGCCCCGTGGCCGTTCGCTTAATGAGGGTTGGATATCATGGCCCCCTTCCCAAACGCGGTGTGACAGTTGAAATTCCTAGTAGTCGGCATTGACTACTTCACCAAATGGGTAGAAGTAGAAACCCTGGCCACCATCACGGAGAAGAATGTGCACAGCTTCGTATGGAAAAACATTATCTGCAGGTACGGTATACCTAGATTGCTTGTATCGGACAACGGTAAGTAGTTTGACAACAATGCGTTCAGAGACTTTTGCTCGCAGGTAGGGATCAAGAACCACTACTCATTGCTTGCTCACCCTTAGGCCGATGGAAAAGTTGAGGTCACGAACCGATCCTTGCTTAAAATCATCAAGACTCAGCTCGAGGGGGTAAAGGGTATATGGCTGGATGAACTGCTAAGTGTTTTATGGGCATACAGGACGATGGCAAGAACACTTAGAGGGGAGACACTATTTCGACTGGCATACGGAAGTGAGGCGGTCATCTTGGATGAAGTAGGACTTACAAGCTATAAGGTAGGGAACCATGATGAAAGCAAGAATGATGAAGCTATGTGCCTGCAGCTTGATATGGTGGATAAAGTAAGAGCAACAGCTGAGCAAAGGTTAGCACGGTACTAGAATCTCAGGGCAAAGCACTACAACTCCAAGGTCAGACACAGGGACTTCCAAGTTGGGGATCTTGTCCTGAGAAAGGTGATGAATGCCACAAAAGACACCTCCCAGGGGAAGCTTGGACCTAACTGGGAAGGACCATACAGAGTTGCATCACTGGACGAGCGAAAGTTGCATCACCCATGGAACACAGAGCACCTAAAGAAGTACTACTAGTAGACGAGCAACAACATTCCTCATTTCCAATTTATTTCTTTTTAGTTTAATTTTTATTATCTACAATTTCTTTTAAGCCCAAGGGTAGGTTTTTATCTTTTAAGAACAATTTTTACGCATAAATTACCATAACAATAAAAGGAGTTATTCAGAAATGCCATGTGTACAGCTACATTTTTACAATATCAGGTCCACAAAGTGGACGGGTTTCATCCTCAAAGGATGACTAATAAAGTCCATAAAGTGGACAAATTCAAGTTATCAAGTCCACGAAGTGGACAAGTTTCATCCTCAAAAGGATGACTAATAAGTCCATAAGGCAGACGGATTCAAGTTATCAAGTTTATGAAGTGGTCAAGTTTCATCCTTAAAGGATGACTAATGATAAGTCCATAAAGCGGACGGATTCAACCACTCGAGTTAAAGCACAAATCCATAAGAGGACGGGCTTATCCAAGAGGATGATCAAAAAGAGCTACAAAGTAGACGGACTCATCTTGAAAGAGCCTCCATTTAACAAGTCCATAAAGCAGACGGATCATCCCAAGGGGATGACTTAAGCCCGTCAGGCTCAAAAACTGTTGCTTAAAGCTACAAAGAAGATGGGTTCATCCTAAAAAATGACTTATATTTATATAACCATAAACTAAACAGATTCATCTACAAGAATTAAAGTAGACGAATAATTTAAAGTCATCAATATATTACAGAAGCCCATAAAGGGAGAAATCTAGATACAAAATGCAACAACCAAACTAAACAAATTGTTCTTCAAAATCTTTACATTTTAGCCAAAAAATAAATAAAAAATAAAAAAACTATTGTTGGATGGGAGTATCCTCATCTCTCTTTTCAACAACTTGAACTTAATCAGGTTGACGGGTGCTATCCTTGACGGGTTTGATTTGGTTTTCAACGAGAGTAGTCTTTCTGTCACCATGAGGGCATCATCAGTGAATAATTCATATATGCTCTTGGAGTGGACAGGCTGAACTGAGGTCTGGGCCTGGGCATCAATAGTAACCTGTGACAAGTCCAGGACTAGAAAAGAAGCTTTGACTTGACGGAGGCAGTCGTCGAAGCCGTCCGCATAAGTGCCACGAGCTCAGTCAGGTACGCATTGAAGTCTTGATATTCTTGCATTGTGTTTTCCTTGGCCTGACGGAGCTGATCCTTGGCAATTTGGATCTCTTTTTCTTTCTCCTCAAGGACCTACCGCAGCACCTACGTCTGTTCCTCCAGCTCACCTTGGACTTGCTTTAACAAAGCTAGCTTTTTCTCCTGAACCGTCTTTCAAGCTTTTAGCTCAGTAAGCTCATCCTTCGCCGACCTCGCCTTCGCCCTAACACGGTCTAATGTTGTCTCGTGGTTTAGGCAATAACCCATTAACCCTTTCATCATTAGCATTGCCTAGAAACAAAAGAAGGGTTAGAAACCAAGCAAAGGAAAGAAAAAGAGAAAAAGGATGGACACGATTACTTGTGCAATGCTAAAAAGACCCGTCTTCCCCATAGCTTCTATTGGATGGTTGCTCAAGTCCTCATAGTCGTCAGCTGTGATTATGGACGAGAGTTGCTCTAGCGCATACTTAGAATCCTCACGAAGAAGGATGGGTGGTTTCTCAATGACAGGGACAACGCTTGTCATGAGTCCCTTGCCCTTTCCTGTACCTATTGGAGTGGCCGTCATCTTGGTCTCAAGCATTAACCCCACGATGGACTCAGGGACAACTTTAGGCTTTTTTGGAAGATGGTCAGCCTTCTCCAAGGGCTTCCTTTTGGTAGACGGGTTGGCCGGACCCATCCCCTTAAGGAGTTGACCCCCCTCTTGTTTTTTCTTTGCAGCTTGCTACTTAATGTAAGCCCTTCTCTTGCTGTCTTCCATCTCTGTAGAAAATTGATGGGGATATCAGGAGTTAGATAATGTGAAAAACTAAGAAAGAAACCAAAGTATTGGGCGACGGACTTACGTTGGCGTACTTGACGGTCATAGTGTCGGGCAGTTGTTGTGGGCTTTGGTCCATCACAATACCAGTGTAGAGTGTCTAAGTTGACTAACTTAGCGCACGTCCTCTCTGACAGCTTGGTTTTGTTAAATTTTTTTTTCCAAAAAGCTCCATTGCTCAAGTGAGACTTGTGGACGGTCCCGAGCTGCAAAAGGAGATGGTTAGAGTAACAAGTAAATCTACACAATCAAAAACCTAAATACAGACGGATGCATACCAGACGGGGGCATTATACCCCTTGTTTTGTCGACGGGCATGAACTCTCAGTCACTAGGGTGACACATCCACTCGTCACCTTCCATGAAAAAATAGCAACTCTTCCAGTTCCTATTAAAGTCAGGGGTATCACACACGAGCCTTAACAGTGGGCTCCTATGCACAAAGCTGTACATGCCCTTGGACTGCACGATTTTAATCGAACGGTAACAGTGAAAATTTTTTTCCATCATCAACCTACGCACCTTGTTGGACATGGCCCCATACAAGACCTCCACGCCCAGGAAGACCCTCCACGCATTTGGGTGATTTGGGTGATGGCCAACCCTTAGTATTGAAGGAGGTGATAGTGGAGGGCGTTTGGGGGGAATCTAAGCCCTGCTTTCAGCATTTGCTCATAGACTCTGATGCCTTTGACACCCTCGTAATAACATTTCTCTAATTTGTAGGGTAGACAGAGGGGTATGTGGTCGGGTATCTGTTACTTCTCCATAAGTGTTTTGAAGTGCGACTCTTTGATGGTAGAAATGAAGTCGTTGACTATACATAAGGGAAGTATTATAAACTCCCTAAGTCCATTAGGACCTATGACGGATTGGGTTGGGGGTTTATCACCAACTAAGCCATCAGTGGAATCACCCTCTAACCTGATAGTGCCCAAATCCTCAATCCTTGTGGAAGGTGAGGTGGCCGATAGATTCCTTTCTTCACTTGAGGTGCTAGGGTCATTCTGACCTGACGGGAACACCTCATTGTAGCCTGCCCCCTTGCGGACGCACGATTGGTTACTTAACGCACTAGACATCTGTCACCTACACGTGACGGTTAACCCTAAGACACTAAAGGATCTACATAGACGACAGGTGTGCAAAAACCTTAAAAAATAGCAAGGGAATTCAACAGGGAGGTGAAAAATACTTACTGATTGAAGATGAGCAATATGAGATGGTAAGTGTAGAGATCTAAAGTTACGATCAAAACCTTAGTATGTTGGGCAGTCACATTTAGTGTTGATAGAACATATATTATCAATATGGAATTCATAGTCTCTTAACGGAGATACAAAATATTCCCTTGAGATAAGTTTAATAGGTTTGTTATTTAGAATGTTAGGCCTAACTACTTTGGTAAATAGTTACTAAAGTATATATTTATGAAATTGGATTTCATAAATATATGGTGAATAACTTAAAGGATTAAACCGGGTACTCAAGGATTAAGATGTAGTAATTTACAAAGTGGCAGTTCACATTCATGACTTTGTATTATTACGAATATTTTATGAAGGGGTTGCATGTACAATAAAGTCTTGGGATATAAATTATTAATAAGGCCTAGAGTGCAATTATATTTATATAGTGGTATTAAATATAATTATGGTAACTTTGAACTTGTTAAGAGTTGACAGAAAAGCTAAAGGCCCATTGGATCTAGTGTCTTATTTGTTCCCTTTTGGTCCCACTCCAAGCCACATACTAAAGCCCAATTGGAAAGGCCCAAAAGGCTAGCCCAATTAGATAATCAGTTATTAGGAGAGAAACGTACAAAATTTTTAGAACTACAACAAGAACATGAACGAGTATGTATGTGAGGGTTGGACTCTCTTCTAATTCTCTCTAGAACATACACATATAACTGATTGAGAGACCACACTTCTTGGGCATCAAGTGGAATTGGAGTGAAGATTAAAAGTGTTCCCAAGTGCTTCTAATCTTTGGTTTTGAATTTCACCGCATGAAGGTACACTCTCTTGTTCTTATATTCTAAAACTTACTTAGCACATGTTATCAATTGCGAATGAAGTAGATCCGTTAATTTTCCACTGTGTACATTTATATTTCCATCAGATAACACACACAACATATTTATAATCACAATATAAAAGCAGACAGATAAAACATAATCAAACAGACTAAATTAAACATGGAAAATTGACAATTGAATATAAACATACAAGGAAAAGATATTAAATAAACTAAATATGGCAAAAAGATAAACATGGCAAGTTGACAATTAAATATAAACACATATGGAAAAGATATTAAATAAACAAAATATGGCCAAAAGATAAACATGGAAAATAATTAAACATAAGAGAAATGATATGTCCACAACATTTTTACAATAAATCCTAAGTGGCAGGTTGTTACTTGCTGTTATTGTTAGGGCAAAAAAGTAATCTTAGTGTTAAATTCAAATTTGAACCAATAACAACTAACCACTTATGATTTGTTGTGAAAATGTTGTAAAAATTTTGTGGATATAGCACCTCCCTTAAACATAGACATATTAACCTAAACAGAGTCAGACAAAATCAAATAACATGTTAAAAATTATTAAAACAAATAAAAATAATATTTAGCCCTAATTTGGGTTCGGGGTGCATACGCATACTTGATCATGCGTATGCATACTCAAAGATGAGTACGCATCCTTTAGCATAGATTTGAAAAAAATTAAATTTTTACAGATTTAATCATTCAAAGATATCAAAATAGAAATCAAACAAGCATGCTAGAGCCCTAAACACTTAAACTAACATGAAGCAAACGAAACAAACATCAATATAAACAAATAAACATGAAACAAAACAAACAATTATACTAAACTAACATTAACTCAAATAACATGTCAAACTGTACATGGAACTAAAATAATTAAACAAGAATAACTAAAACATATTATAAACAATCTAAAATCAGATTAAAACATATCAAACACAATCATGAACATCAAACAAACAAACATAACGAATATAAAAACTATGTTAAGAAACTCATGTGAATTTTATTAAACAAAGGAAGAGTCCATGGAAAGAACACTCACCTTGCTTTAGATTATGATTTTAGAGTTTGTTTAATTAACCCCTCAGTGCCTACAACACAAAGATTAGATTGATAGGACAAGAATAATTAAAAGAACATAATAGTTTAGGTAATCACAACTCAAGAACAAACTTTAATTGTAAAAGGTTTTGAGAAATCAATTTTGGAAAATAGTTTTTGCCATAGAAATAACTAAAGAGAGGTTTTTAATTTGTAAAAAACTTGCTAAGGGGCAGTGTGTGAGTTTTGGAAAAGAGAATTAGGGTTTTTGAGAAGATCGAAGCAAAAAAAAATCACTCTCTCTAGCTAAGGTTTTGATTGAAGACATAAAATGAGTATTTCTAAGTTAAAATTAGGGCTTTTGGGGCTTTTTAAACGTTCTCAAGGGTCTTTGGGCCAGCCTATATCAAAGCATGATATTTTGGGCCCCTTAAAATGAAGTTTTAAAACCCAGAAAATCGGAGTGCCTAGTTAGCCCAACTTCAAACAGTCATAACTCACCCAATATAAGTCCAAATTAGGCAAAATATGTATTCAAATTGAAGCCCAGGATGTCTACTTTCCAATGAAATAAACGTCACTCAAAATTTCTTTGTGGATCAAACGTTATGATCAAAATAGTGAGCAAATGTCATTTTTCAGTATCGATTTCAAAGTGATTTGAGCACTTTTCAGTTGTGATTACTTCCAAATTATTGTAAACCTATTTAATTGCCCTTGGTTGACATATGTCAAGATCATCATTAGGACCGGGTACTAAAATTTATTAACCGGGTACAAAATGAGGTGTCTACAAAGTGAAACCAGTAAAAAATGAAATGGTTTTAGCAAGAAAAAAAATATTTTCTTTAGTGGGTTTTGGTTTTTAGCTGAAAGAGGAAATTTTTGAAATTTTAAGGTGTTGTCACAATTATTCTATCATACCTATCCTAACATAGCTATCACAGCAACTGTTTTGAAACAACTGTCCTGACACAGCTATTTTTGTTCTTGCTTAGCGTTGAAGTAGATGAGATTAGTTGACTAATGTTACGTTGCAGAAGAGGATATTTAGCATATTTTTATTGGACTTGGCTAATAATGGTAAGATTTCTTTTATGTGATCTTTCTATTTTTGGTATGGCAGTTGGAGGCTAAAGATTTGGCTTAAAATGGTAAGATATTTTTTATGGGATCTTTGGTTCTTTAGATATCTTTCCTTCAACTGCTGGACCTGCTTTTGGTATTAAGTTTCCTCTATGGAAAATTAGATGTTTAGTCCTTGGTTCTATTATAGTATAATTTTAGTAAGTAATAAACTAATTGGTTGATGTTTAATGAAGCTTTAGAGGTCTACTTATGGTCTCTTTGTGTTGTGACCAAATCTTGGAGAGCAAGAAAAGTATTTAACGCTAAAATCTAGCAGTTGGAAGGGAATATCTGGGCTGATCTTGCATTTATTGTTGGATTATAGTAGCTGGATGAGATATTAAATATATTTCTTATATTTTGGAAAATAGAAATAGGTAATAAGATTTAGGCATGTCTTAGGGCTGGATTTATTTGAAAATAGTTATATAATTTATATGAAATAATATGGTTATATTTCCAAATTTGTATAAGAATAGTTGAAGAACGTATGAATAGTTACTTGATTAGCATTTTAAGTGTTATGTGATATGAGAGATTTACCAGATGTTACCTGCTAAATACTGACTCGTTAGAGTTTAGAATTGGAGAAGACATGCTAGGAAACATGTTTCTTTTATCAACTTTGAACTACTAGAGATTTATTGAACATACTTCTTGGCCCTCCAAACCACAACTCTCAAAGTTTTCCCAATGAGACTCATGAGCTTGAATCATTAGCCAAAATTGAGATAATTTGCCATGAGCTTTGAAGTCATTTTGTGTAGATATGGGTTTTCATTGAAGAAGCCGCTTTTCATAAGTACAAGAAATATAATATGGGTTGTGAGTTTTGATTTATTACTTAAACCCGATCCATACATTGATGTTAATGATGTTGTAGGTCATGAGCCCAATTGATGAAGTAGAGAATAATGTGGGCTATGAATCCACCTTATAAGTGAAGATCTTATGGGTCATGTGAGCTCAATTCATATAGTTAGTAAAATATGAGCTCTTTTGGGCTTTAAAGGATACTTAACCAAAATCTATAATAATGTTGGCGTGACATGGGTTGCCAATTAAATAACGTTGATGCAAAAAAAATTGTCCTCAACACTTACTTTTTTTTTTTTTTTAACCAATTGTACTTACATAATCATTGGTACAATTAAAAAATTGAATGGTCAATCAAATCTTATCTACTTTTCTTTTTCTTTTTCTTTTTTTTTTTTTTTTGTTGCAAAGTTTGATTTACTGATTTGATTATTATTAATTTTTTATGAATTGTTTTTAGATGATTTTGTTTAGTCGGTAGAAAAAATGAGAGCAGAATTGGGATTCTAAGTTTGTGTGGATGTGTTTTGGCTACAAAGAAAGTGTGACAAAAAAGAAAAAAATAACATGTTAATTCCTATTGTTTTATTTCTATTTAAAAAGAAATTGAGATATTAGTAAATTTACAATATACACTAAATGCATAATTTGTACCAAGAATTAAAATTTCAAGTGACACACTAATTATTAATATAATTCAATTTACTCATAACTAAATTTTAATTAAATCATGCATCACACGAACATATTACTACTAGTAATATCTAATATTTGCTCCACATTAAATTCAACTTGATAGATTTGCTATAATGAGACACTACAATGATATCTAAGAACAAATCAACATATATGACCACAATTCTTCATCCCACAAATGGCACATAACAGCCAAGAAGATACACATTATATAGAGAGTTTAAATAATTGATCCTCTCAAGGGCTGAACCAAGTCAGCTAAACCACGCTAGAAAAAGACCTGTTTGCTTAAGCATCATCTTTTCTTTAAGTCAGGCAAAGCAAAATCGAACCCATAGTCATATAAGAATAAATTAATCATTAAACAAGTAACAAGCTCTCTTAAGTTAGAGTAATTATTGTTTTTCAAAAAAGAAGAAGTTAAAATTACTAATTAGTGGACTTGACTCTCTTAGCCCTTTGGGCTGCTGGAATCAATCCGGCCAATTCTCGTCTCTTGTTCTCCTATCTCGGTTTCTCAAGCCTTGGAAAGAGATGGATCGGGCGCACGTCTTGCTCTTTTTTATAGCCTATGTTTGGGCCTCTCATTTTAATAGGTCCTCATTAATAGGTCCAAAATTCATGCTTTTAATAATCAGACCGGACTGGCCGGTTCAATCGAGAACCGGACACTAATCCGGCCCGGTTATTCTTAATAACAATAAATAAAAGCATTCTCATAAAAATCACAGTAGTGGAGCTGAATAACTATATAGCTATTTTAGCTCCACCAAAACGCATAAAACTATACTACAGCAGTGGAGGTATAAGTAAAAAATTTTAGCTTCTTGCTACAGTGTACATTTATAAATAAATGTGCACTGTAGCAAGAAGCTAAAAAAAAAAAAAAAAAAAAAAATTATTACACTTCTCATTAAAATAATATTTCTTTTTTTTTTTTCTCTTTCTGTTTCACAACTTATCTCTCTCTCTCTCTCTCATGTTACTTCCCTCTTTGCTCTCTCAGACCAAAGCTCCTCTCTCTCATCTCACAGCTCATCCCTTGAATCCATCTGGCCCAATCCTCCACGCCGCTAACCCAACCTCTCCCATCTGAAGCTGATATGCACAAAACCCAAATGCAAAACCATCGAATTATCGAAATTGGACAAAGACCCATTACTCAAAATTGAAAAACAAGAAATGGGTAAGCGTGAAATGAGATAAACTCATAGAGGATGGTTGTCTTTCCGGCATTGTCGAGGCCGAGAACGAGGATCCAAGCTTCTCTGTTTCCGAAGAGAGTAGAGAACATTTTTGTAAGCACGATACCCATCTTGAGAGATTAACTCTCAATGAATGAAAAATCAGAACAGATCAGAAAGGTTTTTCATTTGATTTTGGTTTGGTTCTTCTTTGAGATTTAAGATCTCAAAGCAGAAACGGAATCACAATGGAAGATGCAGTGCGTGGAAGAAGAAACCTGAGGTCACCACTCTCTTCGGTGCTATAGATATAGTAGTCGCTTTTTATTATTATTATTATTATTGTTGTTTAATGCCTATGGGTTCTATAATTCCTGCACCTTTGAACAGAAATGGTGATTTGTGTGGTGGTTTTTTGGCAGTGGTTGTGGGTGGTTGTTCTTGGCTTGGCTTGCTAGTTGTTGGGCGGTTGTGGGTGGTTGTTTTTAGTTGGCAGGGGTTGTGGATTGTGCGAATGGTTTGTGGTGTTCTTATTTTTTGGTTGTGGGATGTATTATTTTATTATAGTAGATATATTATTATATTGTGATGTTTATATTATTTTAATGTGTTGAAAGCTAAAATAGATCGACTACTATAAGATGTTTTGTAAAATGAGTAGGTAAAATGGATAAAATAACTTTTTGTGGTGTCAGATAGCTAAAAAAATGGCTCCACTGCTGTGGATGCTCTAAAGAGTTATAAAAATTTTAGCATTTAGCATGTAAAAACTTAACTTTATAGCATTTTTAATACATCATTTTATAATTCCCATTACATCAAAACTTCTACTTTTTTTTTTTCATTTCATTTAAATATTCTTTTATCTTTTATTTTTTATTCTCTCTTCCACAGTAGAAAAAGACATTAAAAAATTATAACAACTACCCTCTCAAAAATGAGACGAGAGCTTATTGCAGATGTGAAATTTTTAAGTATATGGCATCTTTGATGGAGCAGGTTTTTGTGGTTATAAATGCTAAAAATAGAATTTTAACATCTATAACACTCTTGATAAGAATGCTCTAAGGGAAAAAGCAGCTTTATCCAAAAATCGCTGGTTCGATCGCTAAAACCTTGAATCGTCCTGATTTAACCGGTTTTGGAATGGTCGGTGAAGGTCCTTGCACACAACAGAAAACAAATTATAAAAGTAGAACACTAGTTACACTATGTCAGAGAGAGAGAGAGAGAGAGAGAGATGGCGAATGGCGAACCTTTATTCCTAAACAAAATGCAAGATTTGTCTATAGTATAAAGGATGAGTTGCCTCTGGAGCTGGAAGAACTAACATATGCACTGCCAACACTTTGTAAGATGTTGTAGACTCCAATGGATAACAGAGGACAAATTTTTAGCTTTTGTGAAGTGTAGCGGCACTGAAGTATTGCCTTCTATATTCATGAATCAAGCCCAAGCCATATGAGATGATTTAATCCCCACCGTCCAATCTTTAATGTGGTTCACATGTCAATGTACCTCCTTATTTACAATAATCCTAGGCATGTGCTGCACTAAATTATCCCAACCAAATATTATCATATTGCACAACTTATATACTTGTAAGAAGGGGTGTAGTGGGTTTGGGTGGGTTTTGAGTGGGCATAATTGGGTTGAGTATATAAAACTTATTTACCCATTAAAACCCATTTAACTCATTTTTTTAACCCAAATTCAACCCAACCCAATTATTATGGGTAAACCCCAACCCACCCAATTATCAAAATTACCAAAATGCCACTAAAGTGAAAATGACCAAAGTACTTTAAATCTTAAAAAATGACCACAATACCCCCAAATCTAAAAATGACCAAAATACCCCAAAAATCCAAAAAATGACCAAAATACCCCTGAAACCTGAAATTTACCAAAATACCCTTGTAACCCAAAAAATGACCAAAATACCATCGAAACCCAGAAAATTACTAGAATATCCCTGAAACCCAAAATTTTCCAAAATACCCCTAAAACTCAAAAAATAACCAAAATACCCCTGAAACCTTAAAAAATGACCAAAATACCCCCAAAACCTAAAAAAATGACCAAAATACCCTTGAAACCCAAAAAAATTATCAAAATACCCTCAAAACCCAAAAAATTACCAGAATACCCCTGAAATGCAAAAAATTACCAAAATATTCATCCCTCATCACTAAAAAATGTTAGGATTAGTGCCCTTAAATCCTATTGTATGACGCTATGTATGATATTAAGAATGACATTATGGATGACTTAATATTATGTTTAATAAAGTTGTTTTATTATTATCTGAAATAATGGTAACATGAATATTCGGACATTATCATATAGTCCATGAGATGCATAGTATGTGATTTATGTGAAAAGTCACAGAAGATATAAATCACAAGTTTTTTGTAAACTCAGAATTATAGTTCATAGTCGGTGATGAAATTGGGCATTTCATTTGTGAAGACTATAACATATCAATTACGATGATTTGTCTTGATCATGGAAGTGGAGATTTCTAGTTGATATGTTGATATGTTTTAAGAGTTAAGACATATTAAACTGGACCACTATGAGATTTATTATTCTCCTAACGACTGTCAAATGAATAATAAATCTCACGACTTATATTTGCATGAACTCTTAATCTTGAGAGAACAATAGACCTGATCATGAAGTGTAGGTTGCTTTGATATATCAGGAGTGAGATTTAAAGTAACGGTCAAAACCTCAGTATGTTGGGCAGTCACATTTAGTGTTGATGGAACATATATTCTCAAGATGGAAGTCATAGTCTCTGAACGGAGATACAAAATATTCCATTGAGATAAGTTTAATGAGTTTGTAATTCAAAGAGTTAGGTCTAACCACTTTGGTATGAAATTACTAAAGTATATATAATGAAATTGGATTTCAAAAATATAGTCTACATTCATGACTTTGTGTTACTACGAATATTTTATGAAGGGGTTGCATGTACAATAAAGTCTTGGGATATAATTTATAGATAAGGCCTAGAGTGCAACTATATTTGTATAGTGGTATTAAATATAGTTAATGGTAACTTTGGACTTATCAAGAGTTGACAGAAAAGCCCAAGACCCATTGGAGCTAGTGTCTTATTGGTCCCTTTTTAGTCCTACTCCAAGCCACATACTAGAGCCCAATTGGAAAGGCCCAAAAGGCTAGCCCAATTAGATAATTAGTTATAAGGAGAGAAACATACAGATTTTAGAGGATGAACAAATTACATTAAATGGTGTATGTGAGTGTTGGACACTCTCTAATTCTCTCTTGAACAAATTTATATAGCTGATTGAGAGACCATACATCTTAGGCGCTAGTAGAATTGGAGTGAAGATTAAAAGTATTTCCAAGTGCTTACAATCTTTGTTTTGAAATTCACCACACCAAGGTACACTCTCTTGTTCTTTTATTCTGAAATTTACATAGTGCATGTTATCAATTTTGAATGAAATAGATCCTTTAATTTTCCACTGCGCACATGCATTTTTCCATCAAAAATTCGATATTTTACCTTTAATTTATTAAAAGATAAATATTCATCCCACTACTAAAAAAATGGTTAGACAGAAACATAGTGCAATAGCATTTTCTACTTGTTATTAGTATATTCCTTTTCTTTAAACTCATAGGAGAATTAAATATATGAAATATTTCTTAAAATTATATTCTCATTCTATTCCCTTAATTATAGAGAT
The DNA here is from genome assembly GCA_023736055.1 of Quercus glauca. Lineage (NCBI taxonomy): Eukaryota > Viridiplantae > Streptophyta > Magnoliopsida > Fagales > Fagaceae > Quercus > Quercus glauca. Next base: position 40,822,252 of record CM043319.1, read on the forward strand.
ATTTGTACCGAACTTCCTAGCACAAAGTATAAGCATGAATGCAATTATGCAAGTTTGTCTTTTCAAAGAGACTTGTGCATTTGGTACACTTATTTTTTTGTAACTTTTTAAAAATGAGCTGTTTATTATATATAAAAAAATACCTATAAAAAGTTGTTCTTAAAAAAAAAAGATTTCAAAGCGTAAACCATTGAACCAAAATCTACTGACCCAACAAGATTGATATCCTACTACTCTTCCATTAGGCCTATTTTTACTACATATATAGATCACATGGCCCAAAATATAGATAGAGCCACAAAGGCCCAAACCAAAACTAATTCCAACCCAACGGCAAATTCACATACAAACTCTGAAACATAGCAAGAACCAAGCCAAATATTACCGGGTCAACTTCATAGACCCAGACCCAAATTCCAACCCGATAAGACCAAAATCAAAAGGCCCACCAAAAAAAAAAAAAAAGACTCAAATAATTGTTCTTCTAGAATTCTACTTCATCATCATCCATGGCTGCCTCATCCTCTTCTCTCTTCAACTTCCTCTCCTTTCTCTTACCCTCAAAACCACCCAAACCCTACCACCCCAGCTCACTCCTTTTTAGACCTACAAACCAAAGATGGGTTGGTCTCACTTATGGCCCAAGAGGACCCACACACTTCATCTTCTTTACCTTCTTCATTGTCCTCTATGATGTGTCCCTCTCTAGCCTATTCCAACACTCTTTACTTCAGCTCAGCATACAATGTGCAAGTGATAGTAGATGACAATAAGCCCGAGGAGAGGCTTCTGGTTCGATTCAAAAGAGAGGTGATAAAAGTTTCAAATTTTTATTTTTCCTTTCTTTTCTCTCACTTTCTCAGAGACCAAATAGTGCAGAGTGGTGAATATAAAGAAAGAAAAAAAATATTGAAATTTGAAAATTATCAGGTGAGCTTTCTGAGGAGATGAAAATCTGAGAGAAATGATGAAAATCTAAGGAATCTCTGAAGCTTTGAAGCTGTTGAAGCCGTTGGGTTTCCGATTAAAACGTGATGGGAGGCCAAGAAAATGAGGGAAAATGAAAACCCTCGTGAAACATTGAAACATTTGAGGGCTGGGGTTTTTTTTTTTTTTTTTTAGGAAGGGCTAGGTTGAATTTAGGTATATTTTTTTTGGGTTAAATGGGCCTCAATGGGTTTTTAGTTAAAACCCAATAATCACTGGGTCTAATTGGGTTGATGTCCATTTAACCCAACTAATAATTGGGTGGGTTTGGGTTTAATTAGAGTGGGTGAGTTTGGGTGGGCAAATGGGTTTAGGCTTACTTTGCCACCCCTACTTATCACATTCATGGACACTTTTGATAATATTTGTAAGATTATTTTCAATATTTAAGTAATATTTATCATCTAAGTTGTGCATAAAATTATTAACTATGGGAGGGGTAGAATCCGAACACAAATTAGCACCAAGTAGGCCCCACCCGAGGAAAAAGGGAGTCCCATCCTCTTAATGGTTATAATTCAATACGGCGGTAAGAGACCAAATGTTGAAATTGAGGAAGCCGACCATTCGAGGAGTTTGAAGAGCGAGGTTCCTCGGAAGGTTTTATACGAACCACCAAGAACAAGGGACAAAATGCCAAAGAAGAAGAAGAAAGAAAAGTGTAAGTAAAGAAGAAGGAAGATGCCCAAATAAAGTACCCATCACCTTTGCATTCAATGCACTGCACCAACTCAACTGGCCATATTTCTGGCAGAATGAATCATAAATAGTACCCTTATAGCTTGCAGCACATTCCACCACCTCCACCAAAGCCCTGATGGGACAAGTATCTAAATGAAAATCGCTGGCTATACAAGTAGAGGACTGAGATGCACCTCAAATAGATATATAAGGAAAGGGAATTCCTCTAGAATGAAGGGAGAAAAAATTAGAAAGAGAAAGAGATATTGTGTATCAACATTCTGTAACCAATATTTGAACAATTATGAACTACACATCCTCGAAGTAGCCTGAGAAGGAGATAAACATTGAAACCTTTTTCTTCGTTTCAAATTAATTGTTGTTTTTATGATTGAACGTGAAACTCAACCATTAAAGTGTATGCAAGCTGACCTCGAAACCCCATTATGGACACGAAAGGGGGAGTCACCACCTAGTTTTTTTAATGGCCTAGGAACCATATATATAGCGTCCTTTCTACAAAGGTCTTTTTGATCTTATTACCAGATATATGGGTTTAGAGTTAATGTATGGTATTGGGAAGGTGTTAGGCACCCAAAACCTCCCAATCCTAAGGTTGGCTTCCCATCATTGTCTCTTATGTCTTAACCCTATTAAAGGCATACTTAATATTGTTATTTTAACTCACACACACACTAACATACATCTAACAATCAACATGGCATCAAACATCCCAAAAGACCTAATCATACATCTATCATGCTTATCAAACAAAGCCTACCATACATTTAACCATCCATATCATCACATCATAGATCGTAACATTCATCTAGCATGGCATTTCCTAACATAAACCCTAGCATGCTTCTATCATCATTTCATCATATCTTATCCAAGGCAGAAACATATGCATCACTGAATCAAGATGGAAACAAGATGAATGATGTTATCAACCAAAGCATCAAGGACACAATCATAATATCAAACCTAAGCAAAGTCATGTCACAAATGCACGTAGATTATGAGTGCATGACTTACATTACTTACCTTGCTACAACTTAGCACCTATGGCATCATGTATGTGCATGTGAATGCATGTTCATGATGGAAATATGAGTGTACGCAGCGGAAAAATTAAACGGATCTACTGCATTCACAATTGATAACATGCACTATGTAAGTTTCAGAATATAGAACAAGAGAGTGTACCTTGATAGGGTGAAATTCAAAACCGAAATCAGAAGTTCTTGAGACCACTTTCAATCTTCACTCCAGTTCCATTTGTTGCCCAATAAGTGTGGTCTCTCAAACAGTTATGTGTGTGTTCTAGAGAGAATCGAAAAGTGTCCAACACTTACATACATACCAATTCATATACTTGTGATTGGTACAAAATTCTGTATGTTTCTCTCCTAATAACTGATTATCTAATTAGGCCAGACTTTTGGGCCTTTCCAATTGGGCTTTAATATGTGGCTTGGAGTGGGACTAAAAGGGAACAAATAAGACATTAGCTCCAATGGGCCTTGAGCTTTTCTGTCAACTCTTGACAAGTTTAAAGTTACTATTAATTATATTTAATACCACTATATAAATATAATTGCACTCTAGGCCTTATTAATAAATTATATCCCAAGACTTTATTGTACATGCAACCCCTTCATAAAATATTCGTAGTCACACAAAGTCACTAATTTAGACTGCCACTTTGTCGATTACTACATCTTAATCCTTGAGTACCCGATTTAATCCTTTTAAGTTATTCATTGCATATTTATGGAATCCAATTTCATAAATATATACTTTAGTAATTTCTTACTAAAGTGGGTAGGCCTAACTCTCTGAATAACTGAACTCATTAAACTTATCTCAAGGGAATATTTTATATCTCCGTCAAGAGACTATGAATTCCATTTTGAGAATATATGTTCCATCAACACTAAATATGGCTGCCCAACATACTGAGGTTTTGACCGATACTTTAGATCTCACTCCTAATATATCAAAGTAGCCTACACTTCATGATCAGGTCCATTATTCTCTCAAGATTAAGAGTTCATATAAATATAAGTCGTGAGATTTATTATTCATATGACAGTCGTTAGGAGAATAATAAATTTCACAGTTGTTTAGTTCAATATGTCTTAACTCTTAAAACATATCAATATATCAACTAGAAGTCTCCACTTCCATGATCAAGACAAATTATCTTAGTTTATATGTTATAGTCTTCGCAGATGAAACGCCTAATTTTATCACCGACTACGAACTAAAATTCTGAGTTTACAAAGAACTTGTGACTTATATCTTCTGTGACTAATTCACATAAATCACATACTATGCATCTCATAAACTATATGATAATGTCCAAATATTCATGTTACTATTATTTCAGATAATAATAAACAACCTTATTAATTACAATATTAAGTCATACATCATGTCATACATATTGTCATACATAATATAATACATAACATCATACAATGGGATTTAAGGGCACTAATCCTAACAATCTCCAACTTTCCCTAAAGACTATTGTGCACTAATCTAACTCTCATTCCTTTCAAATGTGACTCGAAAGTCCTTTAAGGCAAGGCTTTGGTAAAGGGATTTGCCAGATTATTTACACTCTCAATCTTTGCTACCACCACATCTCCTCGAGCAATGATGTCTCGAATGATGTGATATTTTCTCTCAATGTGCTTTCCTTTCTTGTGATTCATTGGATCTTTTAATTGTGCAACTGCACCACTATTGTCGCAAAACAATGTGATGGATACTTGTTCCATTCTCATTATACCAAGGTCAGAAAGGAATTTCTTGAGCCATACATTCTTTTGCTGCTTCACAGCAACATATTTTGCTCCCATGGTGGAGTCTGCAATACAAGATTACTTGACACTCCTCCAAGTTATGTCTTCACCTCCCAAGGTGAAAACACATCCTGATGTGGACTTTCTGATATCTAGATCTGATTGAAAGTCTGAATCTGTATAGCCAATGGGAATCAAATCCTCACACCGGTAAACAAGCATATAATCTCTTATTCTTCGTAGATACTTGAGAATATGCTTTACATCTTGCCAATGTTTTGGTCCTAGATTTGATTAATATCGACTGACCATGCCAACTGAATAACAAATATCTAGTCTAGTACAAAGCATGGCATACATGAGACTTCCTACTGCAAAAGCATAAGGAACTTCTCTCATCATATCTACTTCTTATTAAGTCTTAGGCCTTTGGTCATCAAACAGAGGAACTCCATGTCTAAAAGGAAGTAATCCTTTCTTGGAGTTTTGCATGCTAAACGGTTCTAGAACCTTATCTATATACCCAGCTTATGATAAGCCTAACATCTTATTCTTGCAATCTCGCCAAAGCTTGATCCCTAGAATAAAGTTTGCTTCACCCAAGTCCTTCATATCAAATTAGCTTGACAATTGAACCTTTACCGATGATATTACCCTTACATCATTTCTAATGAGTAGAATATCATCAACATAAAGCAATAGGAATATTACTACTTTATCTTGATATCTTTTGTACACACATGGTTCATATAGATTTTGTTCAAAACCAAATGATTTGATTGCTTGATCAAATCTGATGTTCCATAACCTAGATGCTTGCTTAAGTCCATAAATGGACCTTTTCAACTTGCATACCATATGCTCTTGGTTCTTTGCTATGAAACCTTCCGGTTGCAATGTATAGATTTCCTCTTCAAGATTGTCATTAAGAAATGCAGTCTTGACATCCATTTTCCAAATCTCATAATTATAATGAGCGGCAATAGATAAGAGAATTTTGATAGATTTAAGCATTGCTACTAGTGAAAAGGTTTCTTCATAATCAATACCTTCTTTTTGTGTGTACTCTTTCGCAACGAGCCTTGCTTTAAAGGTTTCAACCTTTCCATCTATCCCTCTCTTCCTCTTGTAAACCCATTTGCAACCAACAGGTAAACTCATTTACAAGATCCCAAACTTGATTGGAATACATGAAATCTAATTCAGATTTCATAGCTTTGAACCAATGATGTGCATCTATATCATTCATTGCCTCTTCATAAGTGTAGGGATCCGATTCAGCCTCTTTTGAGATAGCTTCTTAGGTTTCTCCCAAACCTATGAATCTAATAGGAGGCCGAAAAATTCTCCCACTACGACAAGGTACCTGTGTACTAGACATTTCATGAGTAGTATCTTATGGTGTATCTAATACAACCATATCATCGCTAGTTTCATCTATTGGTTGTTCATGTACAGGTTCATTCATTTCAGCCAATACAACTCTACTTCTAGGAGTAAAATTATTCATATAGTCATTTTCCAAGAATTTAGCATTGATAGTAACAAAAACTTTGTTATCCTTACGACTATAGAATAAATAATCCCTAGTTTCTTTTGGATAACCTACAAGCAAACACACTTCTGAATTTGGTTCCAATTTATCAAGCTTCCCTTTTAACTCATGTGCTGGACATCCCCAAATGTGGAGGTATTTCATACTAGGCTTGCGCCCACTCCACAATTCCAAGGGTGTTTTGCGGATAGATTTAGATGGGACTAAATTCAAAAGATGTATTGCTGTATTTAAGGCATAACCCCAAAAAGAAATCGGTAAAGTTGAGTAACTCATCATGGACCTAACCATTTCTAAAATGTCCTATTCCTTCTTTCTGCTACACCATTTTGTTGGGGAGTTCCAAGTGCAGTCAATTGGGATACAATCCCATTTTGAGTTAAGTAATCCTTGAAATGCCCAAGAAGATATTCGCCACCACGATCAAATCAAATGGCTTTTATGCGTTTACCCTATTGATTCTCAACTTCAGCCCTAAACTCTTTGAACTTTTCAAAGGCTTCGGTCTTTCGTCTCATTAGGTACACATAACCATATCTATAGTAATCATCGGTAAAAGTGATGAAGTACTCATAACCTCCTTTGCTTGGGTTGACATAAGACCACACACATCTGTATGAACTAATTCAAGCAATTCTTGGGCTCCTCTACCTTTTGCATTTAAAGGTCGTTTGGTCATTTTTCCTTCCAAACAAGATTCACAAACTGGAAATTCTTCAAAGTCCAATGGCTCTAAGAGTCCATCTTTGATCAGTCTTTGAATTCTGTTTGAATTAATATGACCTAAACGCAAGTGTCAAAGATATGCATCATTAGTAGAAGGAAACCTTCTCTTTAATGATTTTACATGAAAGTTATTATCTAATTCAGAATTATATAATTCATGCTTATCAGGAGTTAAAATATAAAGACCATCCACAATATTGCTAAAACAGATTAACATTTTACCCTTCTTTATTACAACATTGGCTTTAAGGATAACACAATATCCATGTTTACCCAAATAAGTTGCAGAAATCAAATTCCTACGAACATTAGGTATAAACAAACAGTCTTCCAATATTAAAACTCTAGACTCAAAACATAAATTATAAACACCAACAGCTATAACTGGAATCCTGCTCCCATCAGCCAAAGGAAGAAACAATTCCCCTTCATTAAGTTTTCTGGTCTCTTGGAACCCCTGCAAAGAATTGCAAATATAATTAGTACAACCTGAATCCACACACCAGGAATCCTTAGGATTTTGTACCAAACATATTTCAAGGAGGAATGAACTATTCATATCCTTATTGTTAGCAGCCTTGAATTTTGGACAATTCCTCTTCCAATGTCCTTTCTCGCCACAAAGGAAACATTTTCCTTTGAGGTTCTTTCCTTTGTCAGCAACCCCTAAGGCAATTTGTTTACCCTTTTGCTTGGTGAAGCCTTTCTTCTTCTTACCCTTGCCTTTTGACTTAGGCTGAGAAGTAGAAGCTTCACCCACATTAGCTTCAACAGTAGAAGTACCAAGAATGCCTTCCACCACTACCAATTCAGACAAAGAATAAATCTTTTTGTTCATATTATAATTGAGTCTAAATTCTTTGAATGATTCCAGTAGTGACTGGAGTATCATATCCATTTAGGATTCTCCATCAATATCGGCACCTAAAACCTCCAATGCATTCAGATTAGAGATCATTGTAAGACAATGCTCCCTCACTGAACCGTCTTCAACCATTTTGGTATTATAAATTTGCCTCATGGTTTCTTGCCTTGCAGATCGACCTTGCTCATCAAACATCTCCTTCAGATTGAACATTATGTCCAAAGCTAGTTCTACATCCGGCATTTGATGCCGTAGAACATTTTAGATAGATGCTAGGATGTAGCACTTGGTCATCTTATTAGATTTCTACTAATGATCATATCGTTGTTTTTCCTCAAGAGGAGCATCTAATGAAGGAAAGCTGGGACATGGTTTAGTAAGCACATATTTGTGCTCTTCAGTAGTGAGAACTATGTCCAAATTTCTTTTCCAGTTAACATAGTTGGATCTAGTCAGCTTGTTTTGATTAAGAATAGTAACAAGTGGGCTAAATGATGCCATGTTCAAATCTGAAAATAATAAACATGAATATAATAAGTAAATTGGACATTATCAATTTAGCATATAAACATATAGAATCGAACCTTAAAAAAACCATAATATAATATATGCAACGACAACCCAATCCTGCAATTAATATTCCTCGGAAGCGAGATCATACCAATCACTATGATTAAGCGAGAATTATTCTCATTATTAATGCTATCATGGTAACTCTTACTAAACAAAAATAATTTACCACTTTTCCTTCAGCCTTTAAGTAATAATGACATAGCTCCGAAGGGAGGTTAACATTATACTTCGTCTAGTGGGTCAATGTGAGTCACCAAGTAACTCCACGGAAGCGTGGTCGTTCTCAATTTAAACACACACTTCATCCATCATTAAGAAGTTTAAGCTGTGGTACCATGAATTAAACACCCTCCGAAGGGAGCAAGGCATATACGCCAAGGTGAGGTGCTTAATCACAGTACTATAAATGAACAATGGAGGCCGTGAGATGCAACTTTTGTATCTCTCTCCCACTAGATGTTTTAAATTAATGGTTTTTAAATTATAAAACATGCATAATCTAATTACACATAGCCTTGCACTTTATACATTTGAAAACACATAGAAAAAATTCAAAATTCCCTTCAATGGCATTTTCACGAGAAACTCGCGACTAAGCTCTTCCCGCGAAAATGCTTTCATGAAAAAAGTGAAAACACAAAATTCAGACAGAAACTTTCGCTATTGTTTCGCTACTGTCTGGCGACTAAGCTCTTCCCGCGAAATTCAGTTAAAGCAAAAATAGTGAAAACTCAAAAAATCAAACAGAAACTTTCATGACTGTCTCGCCACTGTTTCGCGAGCAAAGCTTACCCTTGAAAAGCTTTGTGCTTCAAAAGGATTTTTTGCGAGTAACTTCGCGGGAAGCTAACCAGCGAAAAACCCGTGTTTTCAGTTTTCAAAGGGAAGATCTGAACAATTTCCAACGGTTTTCATGAACAAACAACCACCATATGAACATGATAGACAGAATTTGATGTCAAAATTGAATTTCATTGATGCTATCGCCTTAAAGTTCAATTTAACACACTTAAATTCAAATTTAAACAACATCATAACATCAATATCAGTTTCCATCAAACCATAGTTTCAACAACCATGCAGAAAATTAAATACATACATAATCTTCTAACATCCTGAAACTATTATCTCTAATTCCAAAACTCACAAAACATGTTATACATATTGGAAATTGAAGACCGCTGTGATACCATTTGATGGAAATGTGAGTGTATGCAGTGGAAAAATTAAACGGATCTGCTTCATTCACAATTGATAACATGCACTATGTAAGTTTCAGAATATAGAAAAAGAGAGTGTACCTTGATGGGGTGAAATTCAAAACCGAAGATCAAAAGTTCTTAAGAACACTTTCAATCTTCACTCCAATTTCACTTGTTGCCCAAGAAGTGTGGTCTCTTAATCAGTTATGTGTGTGTTCTAGAGAGAATCGAAAAGTGTCCAACACTCACATAAATACCAATTCATATACTTGTGATTGATACAAAATTCTGTATGTTTCTTTCCTAATAACTGATTATCTAATTAGGCCAGCCTTTTGGGCCTTTCCAATTGGGCTTTATTATGTGGCTTGGAGTGGGACCAAAAGGGAACAAATAAGACACTAGCTCTAATGAGTCTTGGATTTTCTGTCAACTCTTGACAAGCTCAAAGTTACCATTAATTATATTTAGTACCACTATATAAATATAATTGCACTCTAGGCCTTATTAATAAATTATATCTCAAGACTTTATTGTACATGCAACCCCGTCATAAAATATTCGTAATAACACAAAGTCATTAATTTAGACTGCCACTTTGTAGATTACTACATTTTAATCATTGAGTACCTGGTTTTATCCTTTTAACTTATTTATTATATATTTATGAAATCTAATTTCATAAATATATAGTTTAGTAATTTCTTACTAAAGTGGTTAGGCCTAACTCTCTGAATAACTGAACTCATTAAACTTATCTCAATGGAATATTTTATATCTTCGTCATTAGACTATGAATTCCATCTTGAAAATATATGTTCCATCAACACTAAATGTGGTTGCCCAATATACTGGGGTTTTGACCGATACTTTAGATCTCACTCATGATATATCAAAGCAGCCTACACTTCATGATCATGTCCATTATTCTCTCAGGATTAAGAGTTCACGTAAATATAAGTCGTGAGATTTATTATTCATTTGACAGTCGTTAGGAGAATAATAAATCTCATAGCGGTCCAGTTCAATGTGTCTTAACTCTTAAAACATATCAACATATCAATTAGAAGTCTCCACTTTTATGATCAAGACAAATCATCTTAGTTGATATGTTATAGTCTTCGCAGATGAAACACCCAATTTCATCACCGACTACGAACTGAAATTTTGAGTTTACAAAGAACTTGTGACTTATATCTTCTGTGACTAAATCACATAAATCACATACTATACATCTCATGGATTATATGATAATGTCCAAATATTCCTGTTACCATTATTTCAGATAATAATAAAACAACCTTATTAATTACAATATTAAGTCATACATAATATAATACATAGCATCATACAATAGGATTTAAGGGCACTAATCCTAACAGTTCATAGCATTAAAATAAAATAACGTAAGATAAACCCTAATTCTAATATGTGAGAGCAAACAAACAATTAAACAAGTGAAATAGAAGCTTTGAAAACATAAAAAATACGGAAAAGAGCCTATACAGAAGCATACATGTGAAAGCAGAAGCAAAAACAGGTAAATAAAAATTAAGGTCTCTGGGCAAGTTTATGCACACCCATGAACTTCCCTGCATGCGCATAATCAAGCCTGCATGCATAGACAAGATTATGCGGACATGGTTTTCTGCCCAAAAAACCCTAAAAACACAATAGAACTTCAAAACGATAAATCTAACATCCTAGCATGCTTTTAAAAATACAACTATCTAAACCTAAGCTAGATAAACATATTAAAGCATATTATAACAAGAAACTAAGGCAAACAAAAAGATTAAAACATAGAAAAAGAAAAGAAAAGGAAAAGAAAGGTTTAGACTAATACCTCAAAGAAAAGCTCTTCAAGATTGTTTTTTTCCCGTTCCCCTTAATCAAATCTATTCACAATTCAATAAGAGAGTGATTAGTAATCTTAAACTAAAATATCAAGGCCCGAAAAGGCCCTAATCAAAAGAAAATTGACTTGAGAATGTTTTGTGAAAAACTTCCTCTTTGATTCATTATTTCTAGTGAATCTTAGTGTTTTCTCGTGGGATTTTTGTGTGTTTTGAAAATATACCATGTAAGGCTATTTATAGTGTGAAAATATGGTTTGGAATGACTCTTAAATGATGTGGGATTTATTCCAAACCTCAACATTAATGCAAAAAACTTGCCTCATATAGTTTCTAGAATTCGCTATACGTGCGCAAGATCGGGCTGCATACGTATGCCAAAAGCTGCATGCGTAGGCCAATTCTTATGTGCGCACAACAAAGGTTTCCTTCGCCTTATTTTTCCAAAAATAGATTTGCTCATTAAAATGTATATTTTTCATTTTAACATTTTTTAAGTCAATTTAACATCTGATTGGGCCCTAAACCAAACTTAGGTCTTAGAATTCAGCATCATTAGGGAACGCGGGCCTGAGTCATAAGGTGTACAAAATGTGGTGTCTACAGATGCCCCTCTTTTGATACGTGTGCTTCGCTAATGGAATCAAAAGAATAAGAGACAAAACATTTTGTTTCGAAGTACGGCTCGGGCCTAACCCACGCATACGACACACATCACATATATATGGGGTGGGGTACAACTCCAAAGAGTTGTGTGGGATTTGTATGTCCAAATTCCCACATTTTTTGCTCGGGAAATAAGCAATGACAATTTCACTATCTCAGAATTTGTTTTGCCAATTGCAAGCAAAAGGAAAGTGACTTACTATCCTAGAGTCACTAAAAAGAAAAACAAAGGTGCTCTTACGAGCTCAAACAAACAAACAAGGGTGCTCTTACGAGCTTAAAAGGATATATATCTGTGGTGTCCATCTAGGGCTCTTGCCTCAAACTTCTCTGGGTGGTACTTGTCTTCCATCTCTATCTCTACATGTTTTGGTAATGCTCTTGCCTTGGGGCGACCTTGGTTTCTATCTCCATCTCTACCTCTTCTACCGTGCTTGCATGTTCAATTCCCGTAGGATATGTGCGTGAATTCTGCATGATGTGCCTGCATGTTCAACTCCCGAAGAATATGTGCACAAGTTCTGTGCTGTATGGGATCTATGCCTACATATTCATTTCCTAGAGGATATGTGTACAAGTTCTATGTTCAGGCTTGCTTGACTTGTATCGGGTTTCATGCCTACATATTCAATTCTCGTAGGATATGTGCATGAATTCTATGTTCTTCCTTTTTGACTTGCTTGACTATTTTTGGACAAAAAATCCATTTGGGATGCCAAAAGACTCACTGGGGAGTATAATTCTATTGGAAAGTGTTTTGGTGATGATTTTGACTTACCATGAAGTCATGATGGTGCATGGCCCACTGGGGGGGGGGGGGGGGTAGCTTACTGGGGATTTTCTGATGGTGTGTTATTTACTAGGGAACTTTCTTCCACTAGGGAATAACTATCTTCTTCTTTCTTATGACTCACTAAGGACTGATGTTGACTCCACCCTCGAGGGGATTTTACCAAACTCTACAAGGAAATTTTGCTTTGTAACTCTTGAGGGAGCTGCTTCGATGCCTTGGACTCGTGGGAGAATCAATCTTATGATATTGGATTTACTTGATGATCTTAACTCATGGAGGAGTTTTCATGATGATTTTTTGGTCCACTAAGGGATGTTTTGATGCTTTCGATCCATTGGGGAAGTTTTTTTTTTTTTTTTTTTTGATGATTTTAATCCACTGGGGATATTTTCGATGCTTTCGATCCACTAGGGAGGCTCTTTTAGGGTTTTGGTGCTCCTTGTCTACTGAGGGCGTCTTTGTCAGTTTTTGGTGTATTTTTGAATTTTCCTTTGCACTTAAAGCCTCCTAGGAACTTTGTGGGGATATTTGAATTTTTTTTTTTTTGCTAAACTACACGTAATTTAGCAGGGAGGCCTAAACTAAATGTAGTTTAGCCATCAGGTGTGGTCCTGCCTCTTCATCTTTTTTCTCCAACGATTACCAATCTTTTTTTTTTTTTTTTCACTCTCTTCATCTTCCTTCATCTCTTCATATTCTCTAACTCTCTCTACAAAAGCCATTTTCCTTTCTCTCATTCCGTCACAATCTGACTCTCTTCTTCTTTTTCAATCTCAACTTCTCTCTCAAACTTTCTCATCTCCTTTAATGGCACCCAACTCCAAAAAGAGTTCTTACATCCTCTCCACTAATGCTTTCCATCTCACTCGTTGGAATGGAGCAGTAAGGCTAACAGCGGCTCCTCCCTTGACCTACAGATCACAACAACACCTTTCGGAGGGTGCAAGGGCCGGATTAGTAAGTTTTTCAAACATTTCTCATTTTTCAAGTTTTCCTTTGATCTTCCAATTTTATCTATTTTTAGGCCTATAAATGCTTAGGTTTTGCTTTGGGATGGGTTTAGATGAAAACCTGACACTCTAGGAGGAGTAGGAACATGTTTAGGTTGAGTTTTGGTTGAGAAAAGTTTGAAAATGTTGAAGAACAACCTTCTATGTTCATTCCTATGTGCGCAGATTCAAGCCTGCGTGCGTAGACTTGTTTTTACGTGCGTAGCCTGGATTCATGTGTACACAGGCTTGTTCTTGCGTGCATGTATTTGTTCTTCAATTTATGCGCTCGTAGGTTCCGTCCTACCTATGCGTGCAAAACTATACATACGTAGGCCTTTCCCTGCGTACATATGGCACCAGGAAAAAACCCTAGTTCAAGCATCTTAGCTTATTTTTCATCTGTTTTTCTTCTATTTTCAATTTTAACATCATCCTTCATCATTTTTGCACTTAACTGTATGTCCTGTGCCACATTTCATCCTATTGTGCATCCAATATCACTTTCTCACCATTACTTTCACCTAATCATGAATTTAGTCTCATTCTCTTCTTGCAGGTTTCAACCCTATATTCTGGTAAAGGTAGTACCAGCCGGGTCTTGGTGTGGTACTTTGTCTTGACCGAGGAGACTCAGTGTTGATACTGTATTCTATTTGCCCTCGATTTGCATGCTGGACCCCAAAAAATCCAAGCATATTATTTTCTCTCCATGGGGCTGTGAGAACATCTAGAATGATGTGACGCAACCCGTTCGGACACCAGAGCACACAAAGTGCATTTTTCAGATGAAATGACCAAAATGCTCAAACGAGGTCAAAATCCTCAGGAGAAAAAAAAAAAAAAAAAAAAAAAAAAACACTTTTCATGGTTTTTCACCAAACCTGACCTTCTTGGAGATTTTTGACCAAGTTTGACTCGAGGTTGATCTTGGGTGGGCCCAAAAACCCTAATTTTGATCCGGCTGTCAAAACAAGTTGAAACCAATGCCATTGCAAAGATTATCAAATTCTCATTTCAATGACTATTCATGGGTTGAAATCGGAGCTAGAACGGCCGAGATATCAAGAAAACCAGGATAACGCATCGATCAATACACAGCTAATATCCGAGAGCCATAACTTTCGATGCAACCATTGGATTTTCAAGATCTATACATTTTCAGAAATAGGAAGTCAAGATCTTTCTAGAGGTTCCAACATTGAACCCATCCGAGGAGGTTTGAAGGAGGCGGCCCTACAAGGGCTACCGCCTTGAAAATCATGCCAGGGCTATAAAAAGCCCCAGGCACTCTCCAGACCAAAAAAAAAAGGTCTTCCTTGGTTCTGCTCTCTGCCTGAACATCTTCTACAAATTTTTCCTCTCTTCTAAACACAAAAAAAAAACACATTAAAGCCTCTTGATTCTTCACCAAAAACACAAGGTATTGTTCTTATACCCAATCTTCTTCTCCTTGGTACTACACTTTGGGATTTGGGGTTTGGGGGTGTGGATGTAGCTTTATAGGAACTATCCACACCCCTAACCTTCTAAATCATTTTCTAGCATTTATCTTTCTCTTTTTGCTTGAATAACATGATTTACTGCTTCCCTAACATGTTGCTTGCTTTATTTGTGTTTCTAGCCTAAATTTCCATGCTTTTTATGCTTTTTTCCATGTTTCATTCTTAGATCTACATGCTTTATACCTTATGCCATGTTTTCCTATGCTTTGTTCCTCTTTTTGTTCTAGGTTGATGTTAGGGTTACGTGCTCACATGCTTGTATGATGTTGTTGGCTATACCTTGCTTGGATCTATGTGTCTATGTGTTTATTTCCATGCTATATGGTTAGATCCTTGTCTTCACATGCTTATATGCTTGGATTTATGTTCTTCCATGTCTATGTGCTAGGCTTCTAAATGTTTACATGCATGTTTCTATGCCTATATGTCTAGATTTATGTTTTCACATGCCTATGTGCTTAGATCTATGTTCTCTACATGCTTTATGTTATCTTCCATGTGCTTGTGCGCTCCATGCCATGTTTGTGTGCCTAGACTTAAGCTATGTTTGTCATGCCAAGTGCTGCTATAGCCCTTTTATCGCTTTGCCTTTCTTTCTTGTGTTTTGGCCAACCAGTTCGGACTCGATCTAGATCCTATGGTCTTTTTCAGTATCCATACACCTTGGCTCACATCAAAGGGTTTGGATCGCCTTTATTTGCATGTCTATGCTTGCTTGCTTCTATGCTTTATGCTTGTGTTAGCCTCTTTAGTTCTAGGCTTTGCCACGCTTGACGCCTTTAGCGGGTTTGTGGTTGTGTGGTTACATCCAACGCTCATGAGGCATTGTTTGGATGTAACCATTTGGGATGCATCACCATGATGCCGGTTGCTTCGTGCATACATTTCCCCTTTTTTGCTCCGTGCAATGATATGGTTGCCATTCTTGTTTGTGCCACCCATTGGCTTTCTATGCATCTTTACACACTTACATGCTCATGCATGAGTCTTACTTGCTAATGTGTCATCCATGCTTCAACACAATGAAGTTATGGACATTTGATCCAAACCAACATTTGTCCCTCGTGGACACCACCTTTTATTTGTTTTCTTGCTTGTTTGTCTTCTTGTTTGTTTGCTTGCTTTCTTGTTTCTTTGCTTGCCATACCTACCACGCTTATCTGCTTTATGCCTCTTTCATATGCTCGTTGCACATTTTCCTTCCATTGCTTGTTTGCTGGTTTCTTATCTTTGCCTTTGCATGTACACACATGAAGCAAGGACGCATGGAGCTAGGGCACAGTTTCCTAGGCGCAAGCAAAAAAGGCGTGGATGCAAGTATGTCAATATAAGCCAAGCGGTTGTGTTTAGTAGTTTTAGGGGTCTAGCCTTTCCCATTTAGTTATGTACTCTTTTAAAACCCCTTCCTTCCTTCTTCCCTTCTCTCCTAGATGGTTTGTATTAGGCATATCATGTCGTGTACCATTCGTCCTCATCTCTAGAGTGTGGCAACTCCTGTTTATTATCTTGCATTTATATTTTGGGCCATGCTCTAGGGATGTAGGCATTTGCTTTCTTGCTATATGTGCTTGCATTGTGCATGATGTATGTATATATATACCTGCTTACCTCTTCTAGTGTGATTGTCACCTAAGGCAAAGAGATGCCTAATTTCCACTACGAAAGTAAGGTGACATGTTGTTGGATTTTCGCCGTGGAAATCTGGTATTTCGCCCAAACGCCTTAGGTAAGCATAGATTGGGACCACACCTATTCAAAAGACAAACCTCAAAGCCCCATGCATGCAAAGCCATGAAAGCCAATGCCAAAAATCATGTTTTTTACTGCCAATCTCCGAAAATTAAGGTTGTATCAAAATAAATGACTATCCTTGGACAGGCGTTGGTGGGTGCCTAACACCTTCCTCACACGCAACCAAACTTCTAGACCTAAGAATCAAGATTTTTTGCCATCCATTTCTTAGCCTGGGATTGGTAATAAAATCATTTAGAAACAGGTGACCAATCACACCTTAGAAAAATCCAATGATTGGTCACTGAGAGACAGAGCACCCAAAATCTTTGGACATTGGCTTTCAAAAACACAGAAATTGGCATTAGCCATTGGAGCCTTCCTTTTGAAAAAGGCTTCTACTATATCCTAGTAGACTATTTTCAAAAGAGCAAAAATTCTTTTACCAAAAAATCCTTTTCCGAAAGGGAGGCTTTGTGGTATTTTCACATGGGGCTTATAGCTTTTCTCACGTGCTTTACCACTTTCCTCATAGGCAAACATAGGGTAGCAAAATTTAATTTCCGCCACACCTTTATCTACTTTCATATATATATATATATATATATATATATATATATATACTGTGTTTGGAAAAGCATTTCCCCTTTATTAAGGATTGCATGACATATACAACATTTTTGAGCCGAGCCAAGGCTTCGCATTGCTAGCGTAGTCACATAAACATCGGTAGTGTAACCCATAGTTAGATCTGGGGTAGACTTTGTTGGCACTTCAGGGTCCATAGGTGGACAAGAGTAACTGAAAAGGCCCCCTCGATCCTTCCTGCCCCACATCTTCCATGAAGAGAGGTGTATGGCGATTGAGTCCCTCTAGGATAGGAACCACCTACCAGTTAAGCTTTTGCATATAGTTGACATAGTTATGTCAAACTCGTGAGGACTAGATCAAGCCTAGAGCCCCTGAGGACTAGGAAAAGCCCAAAGAGTGAATATCCAAGCCTAGGAAAGGATACCCTTCTAGAACTAGAGGTCAGGGGAAAGTGTTTTGTAACAAGTGTGCCCTTTTTGCTTACACCAAAGAAATTGTGCTCTACTCTAGGTTCTTTCTATCCTGCTTGCACAGCATCCATATGATTAAACTCCTAGGAAAAGCAACCATAATTGCTTATACATGCTAGATCATACCCTATCCCTAAGGGTTTACAACCCTACAAGGGCATTCATGCATACACTAATTGGTTCCGTCACCTAATTGTGCAAAGATAAAATTTGTGGCAAGTAGCTGAAATTCTGTTAAGGAGGAAATGCTGCTGAAAAACTGTCCAGAATTCCAAAGCATCAAGAGTTCAAGAGCTTTCCTAGAAGAGATCTAAAAAGATTGCCCAGAAGCTTGAATCATCAAAGAGATCGCAAGATGTCAAAACGGCTAAGAGGGTCCAAGATCCAAATTGCCAATATGTCAAGATTGCTAAAGGTCCTAGATGTCAAGAATCCAAGGGCTCCCCTATGATATCCAAAGGTCCAAGAGATCCATGCTGTCCAAGAGCTTCCTCGAGAAGTCCACATTGTCAGAAGCCAAGTTTTTCCTCGTTTTCACATTTACCTGTATTGTAAAAGGCCTACTATCGGAGCTAATGAACCTAGCATTGTAAAAGCAAATCTTCTACAAGCATGTAATCAAAAGAAGGGTCCTTCCCACATTATTGAGCATATCATGAAAGTTTCGGTTACTTGCCAATCTCGTGCATTAATCTTGCATCATAGTAGAAACTCACCATGATAAATACCCGATCAAGGGTGCAGAGCCTTTTTTTTTTTTTTTTTTTTTTCTGAAAATGGTAGGTGCATATTAAATAGCAAGGGCATAAACTAACTTGATTTTGGTGTTGTGTTTCCACATTGTCAAATGCACCCCATTTCTGTCACCTCCTATTCTTTACAAGGGTCCAAAGATTGCTAAAAAGAAACAGTCTAAGCTACCACCACGCCATGATCCCATCGTTGCTAGGTCTCACGCAAGGGAGATGTCTACTAGTGGTACGTCTCCCCATGAGGCAAAATGCTCAAGAAATTACTCTTCTAAAGGAGCAAGTGTCAGAATTGATGCACATGGTGCAACTGCTGGTTGTAGGAGGAAGACAGAACTCTTCTGGCCATAGTCAGGGAGGTCCCTGAACCGAGAGTGAAAATCAGCCCCACCAGTACAGGATCAAGGCCACAATGTACTACCCCAGGGCCATGACCAAGAAACAGATCCTTCTAAGGACAAGAACCCTGAATCTGGGTATGGCCAAGTCAAGAGCCAAGTGGAAACTCTAGCTGAGAAGCTTCAAATCATAGAGGGCTCCAGCTCCCATGGAAGCATTGATCTAGACAGTCTGACCAACTTCCCTCAGGTCGTTATGCCTCCCAAGTTCAAGGCACTAGAGTTCGTCTTGTATGATGGTACTGGAGATCCTTGTGCGCACTTGCACATGTTCTATAGAAAGTTGGTTCTCTATGGAGATAATCAACCTCTGCTTTGCCAGATTTTCCCTGATAGTTTGACTGGCCCTGCGGCTACATGGTATGCAAGTTTGGAAAAGACCTCTAGCTAGAGGGAAATGGCCAACTCTTTCCTGGAATACTATAGGTTCAACACCAAGATAGCTCCCGACCGCACGGTCTTTATAAGAATAGAGAAGAAGAGTGGGCGTCTTTCTAAGAATATGCCCTGAGGTAGCGTGAGCTAGCTGCACAGGTGCAACTCCCCATGATGGAAAATGAGATGATCAAATGGTTCATTGACAACCTCAAGCCTTCTTATTATGAGAAGATGATTAGCACCCAATTCACTTATTTTGCTAGCCTTAACCCTATTGGGGAGCGTATTGACAAGGGTATTAGGAGCAAGAAGATCATGGGTCTCGAGTCTTTAAGTTCCATGGTTGAACAACAAGTCAAGAAAATGACCAGCCACAAGACTAAGGAAGCATATGTTCATATGGTTGACAATGCATTAGAAACACCTAGGGGTATTGCTTCTGCCTATGCTACCCCAGTTACTAGACCTTATCAGCGACAGGTTCAGTCTACTCAAGCACCTAACTAAACCTTTAATCAAAGAGGGAGGCCAGACCTACCTCATCCCCTTAAGAGGGAAAACTAGAAGTGCACTCCGTTACCTATACCCAAGGCAAATCTCTACGCTCTCCTGCTGGAAAGGAAGCTAGTGACCCCGATGTTTTACAGGCCTAGAGAAGGCCCTTCATCACCTGGTTTTGATCCATTCAAGAAGTATGAACCGAGGGGCATACATTGGAAGAATGTTACCATTTGAGGGACCATGTCCAAGATCTCATAGATAACAAGTTGATACAGTTCGATAATGCAGCTACTTCGAATATCATCACCAATCCTTTGCCTCCCAATCAGGAAGGGAATGTGAATGCCATTATCACAGTGGAAGAAAGGGTTCCGGATTTCTCCTTACTGTCATTCCCATGGAAGGCAATGCTCTGAGCCTTGGTCCAAGAGAGCCACCTTGATCTTAAAGGTATGGGAACCTCAAGATTTGATTAGGGAATCTGCTCATTCTGTGATAGTTAAGACAGGTATGCCCTGTTTGATTGTAAAGTGCTTCGAGCACAAGTTCAGAGTCTAGCCGATCGCAGTATTATTTGGATTGAAAAGGAAATTGTGCAAAGATATGATTGCATGGCAGCCAACCTATGTCCTCTAGCTACCCAGTCAGGAACCAACTGCAATGCTATATCAATTGGATTGAGGAAGGATTGGGATGAATATCTATAGAAACGCCTTGGTAAGGTTACTTCAGCACCTCCTTCTTTAGTAGTCATTGAAGAGATCACAGAATCACCTGCGGATTCAAGGGTATCAGATTTAGGAAAAGGGAAAATCCCGCCAACCATCGAGGGATTCACTCCTTTGGTTCTTGCATTTTCTGTAATCGCCGGGCCAGTTTTATCATCAGTTCAAGGGGGAATTGCTATTGTTCCCACTATCTGAGGTTTTGATCCTTTTATTCTGCCAAGGCCTACCTCTGGAATCTCTGGTTCAAAGGCCCTCGAAGCCATTCTGCCAAGTCTGGTGGTCATTAATCTGAAAATGTTCTCCATAGCACCCAATTTGTAAACTGAAGAGGGCGTTATCATCCGCATGCCAAAGCCGTTCCCTTATGAAGATAGCCATCGTGTCCTATGGAAATATGATGTGTCCTTGATCTCCACTTGAACCGAAAAATAGGAGGTCTGCTCTAATATCTCTTTAGGTCTATCTAGGCTTACTAGGAGTGGCCACTACTAGACTCCTAAGGAGCTAAAAAGGAGGAGGAAAGAGTTTGGCAAGGGTATAGCCAAACCCGTTAGGAATAGGGTCGCAACCGAAAAAGCCAAGGAATTCTTGAAAATTATCAGAAACTTAGAGTATAGTGTGATTCAGCAGCTAAACAAGTCGCCAGCTCAGATCTCTATCTTGGCGCTATTGCTATCCTCTAATGTCCACCGCAAGGCTCTCTTGAAAGTCTTGAAAGAGACATGTGTTCCTACAAGTGCCACAGAATCTTCCTTTGAAGATATGGTCTCGACGGTGTTGACCACCAACCAGATTTCCTTTTCAGATGATGAGCTACCACCAGAAGGTAGAGAGCATACTTTGCCCATGCACATTACGGTAAAGTGTGAAGATATGATCGTCTCCAGAGTATTAATTGATAATGGATCAGCCTTAAATGTTTGCCCTATGTCTACTATAGAGCATTTGAATGTGGACACTTCTTTTATCTGCCTTACCACCATAATCATTAAAGCCTTTGATGGCACTCTCCAGGAGGTGCAAGGCGAGATTGAATTAGCAATTGGAATCGGCCCCATGTTTTTCATGGTCAACTTCCAAGTCATCAAGGTGGATTCCCCATATAATATGCGCCTAGGGAGGCCTTGGCTACACGCCACAGGTGTAGTTGCTTCTACCCTTCATTGGAGACTCAATTTCCCATCTGAGGATCTGTTGATCACTATTATGGCTGAAAAACCCCTGACTATCTTCAAGGAGACTTCTGTCCCCTACATTGGTGCTAATGCCTTTCTAGAGGCAACTTTTCACAGTTTCGAGCTAGTCTCCATGATTTCCAGAGCTTCAGAACTCAAGTCAACATGGCCTTCCGCTACTTTAATGGCTACCAAGGAAATGCTCAAATTTGGTTGAACTCTCGGACAATAAATGAGGTTTTGGTCTAGGCTACAAACCCTCCAATGAAGAACTTTTCTAGGCTTCTAGAGGAAAGAAAAGGAAGTGCATTGGCCAAGGGATGTCTATTCCCCACATCAGGGTCACTTTTCTAGCTTCGGTTGAGGTCATTAGATTGGAAGTGGTACAGGAATCACGCGAAGGGGAATCAGATCTAGCTTGTCTCATTTGTCTTTGCCTAGAAAAATTCTCAGTGAATGCCATCATATCCCCAAGGGATGATATGACTTCTACTATTAGGCCCTGTGTGCCAGGCGAGAAAGTAGGCCATTGGACCATCAAGCCCTGCTTTGTGGTTCCACTAGCTGAGTAAGGAGTGTTTCATCATCGTGTAGTTGGGTCCTCTAATTGCCTGAAAGAGTTAGAATAGCATATCTAGCTTGTTTTGCATGTTTATTTCCTATTCCCTGCATTCCTTGTTTGCATTTTCCTAATTTATTTTCCACACACAAAAAAAAAAAAAAAAAAAGTGTTTCCATTTTTATCATTATCAGGCATGAACTTTGTTATCCCCCTATCTATAACCCATTAATGAAATTATCCAATGTATTATTCAGGAAATCCTTGCATTTATCTCTTTATTTGCTTTTCTATGAATATATGTGTGCAAATTGTCTTTTGTTTCCTTGTACATATTCCATTCCATAGGATCTATTCTAATACCGAAGCGAATACATCGTCTTGTTGCCATAACGAGGATATTGATGACGTGAACAAGACAATAGAGTTAGAGCATGATATTGAATGGTTAGAGGAAATTACGAGCTTGCCTCATGATATTTTAGAAGCTCTAAACAGAGAGAGCAAAGGGTCCAAGCCCAACATAGAAGAGACAAAAGTGGTTAACCTTGCCGATGAAGGCGAGAATGAAAACCCGTCAAGATTGGGGTGAACTTTCCTAAAGACTTGAAACTTGAGCTTATAGCACTACTCAAGGAATACAAAGAGATCTTTGCTTGGTCCTACCAAGATATGCCAGGGTGGATACTGAGATTGTCGTGCACAGAATTTTAGTTAAACCTGAATGCTCTTCAGTGCAACAAGCCCTTCGAAGGATGAAATCTAAGATCATTTTGAAGATCAAAGAAGTAGTAGAAAAGCAATTGAATGCCGTTTTCCTTACCGCGATAGCCTACTCAGATTGGGTTTCCAAAATTGTTCTCGTGCTTAAGAAAGATGGGAAAGTACGCATATGCGTCAACTACAGGGATTTGAACAGTGCCAGCCCAAGGATAATTTCCCATTGCCACATATCAATACCATGATCGATAATACCACTTCCAACATGTTCTTCTCCTTCATGGATGGATTCTTAGGCTATAATCAGATCAAAATGGCCGAGGAAGACAAAGCTAATACAACATTCACCACACATTGGGGAATCTATGCATATGATTTCATGCCATTTGGCTAAAAGAAAGCTGGTGCTACTTATCAACGAGCCATGGTAACCTTGTTTCATGATATGATGCATAAAGAGATTGAAGTCTACGTGGACGGCATGATTGCCAAATCCCTCAGTGCTAGGGATTATTTGGTAGATTTGAGAAATCTGTTCAAGCACCTTATCAAGTATAGGTTGAGACTAAACCCTAACAAGTGTGTCTTTGGAGCTAGTTCAGGGAAATTGCTTGGCTTCACAGTTAGCCAAAAAGGAATCAAAGTGGACCCAGCAAAAGTCCAAGCCATCCAAGACATGTCGACACCACAAACTAAGAAACAGATTCCCAGCTTCTTAGGCAAAGTAAATTACATAGTTCGCTTCATAGCGTAGTTGATCGCCACATGTGACCCACTGTTCAAGCTCTTAAAGAAAGACACCAAGATAGACCCAAGTGGCCTTTGACAAGATCAAGCAGTATTTGTTGAACCATCCTGTTTTGGTTCCCTCGACGCCAGGATATCCATTAATCCTTTACCTAGTGGTACAAGAAACCTCCATGAGCTACATGTTAGGCCAATTGGCTAAGCCCGACCAGAAAGAAGGGGTGATTTACTACTTAAGCAAGAAGTTCACCAGTTGTGAGATCAACTACATCGCTATTGAAAAGACGTGTAGCATGGGCATCACGCAAGTTGCGGTAGTATATACTTTACTACACCACTCGGCTCATTTCTCACATGGATCCCATTAAATACATCTTTGAAAAGCCAACTATTATAGGAAAGATCTCCCGTTGGCAAATGTTACTCTCTAAGTTCAACATTGTGTTCATGACAAGAAAGGCCATTAAGCCAGGCCATAGCCAACTACCTAGCAGACTAGCCGCTGAATAATCCAGAACTTTCAAAATCCCTCTTCCCTGATAAGGATTTCATGGCACTAGAGCCAGAACTAAACAATGTGGAATCGTGGCATTGGAAGCTTTATTTTGATGGAGCAACCAATTCTACCAGAAATGGAGTGGGAGAAGTCTTAATTTCTCCCAAGGGCCAGTAAATCCCTGTTTCAGTTAAGCTAAATTTTGATTGCACCAACAATGTCACAGAATACTAAGCATGCATAGTTGGCCTGCAAGTGCCCTAGATTTCGGCGCCTATGACTTAAGCGTCTTTGGAGATTTCCTATTGATCATCTCCTAAATCGAAGGAAAATGGCAAGCCCAAGACACCAAGATTATTCTGTATCAGAAATGTGTCAACCGCTTGATTCTAAAGTTCCAAAACATCACAATCGCCTATTTGCCATGAGCACACAACCAGTTTATAGACGCCTTGGCTACCCTGGCTAGCATAGTCAAGTTATCAAAAGGAGATGATATGTGGCAATTGCGAATAGAAGTCTGTGGCATACCAGCCTATTGCTTGAACATTGAATAATGCATGAGTGTCAAAGTCGAAGCTGACGGAAAGCGATGGTACCATGATATCAAGGCTTATATCAAGAACAGTGAATACCCGTCCGATGTAATGAAAAGTGAAAAGAAGTTTTTTTGGCGCATGGCTTGCCAATTTTTCTTGAGTGGAGAAGTCTTGTACAAAAGGAACCATGATTCTACCCTGCTACGATGCATAGATGCCTCTGAGGCTAATCATTTGATGGAAGAGATGCATGAAGGCTTACTCGGAGCTCATGCCAGTGGACCTCTGTTGGCCTGCAAGATAATGAGAGCCGGTTACTACTAGCTCACCATGGAAAGTGATTGCATTAAACATGTAAGGACATGCCACCATTGCCAAGCCTATCAAGACAGGAAGAACAATCTTCCTTAGCCTTTGCACTCATGACCATTTGAATTTTTGCTAAAGACTAGAAGATTAGATGGATCCAGTGTCCAAGACAAGATATGAAGACACCTTCGAGATTGCTCACTATCTACAATACTGCCACTACCAAGCAGTCTGCTTAATATGTTCTGGCTCATGCTAATGTGAAATGCACCTCAATGGAAAAAGGAAAAGATCCGTCTAGAATAGGACATATCCTTGGAAAAATAAGATATTGATATGAACAGATTCTACATTTATCAATTATTTGTATAATCTGGCATTTTCAAAGCATTTGCCTGCATATTCATTAACATGCATGTATTGTGCCATTCTGTTTCTTTCATACATTCTGGTATTGTCGATACCCGGCCTCGATCGGAACAGGGTGGAAAAACTGTTACTGTCATCGTGGGCCCTCGTTTGACCACTCGTCGTGGTGACAACTCCCACGCGCGTGGGGCCCTGTTAGAGGGCCCTTCTTGAAATGTGTATATATGGTGTTGTTCACACGATGCTTTAGGTGCTCTCTCTCTTTCACTCGGTGGAGGAAGGTAGGTCTACCTTTGGCGTTATGGCAGGAATCTGTGCCAAATTTTAGGTGATTACCAAAAGTAAGTAGAGTCGCCACCAATCATTGGGTTTTTTCTAAGGTGTTATTGGTCACCTGTTTCTAGTTGATTTTATTACCAATCCTAGGTTAAGAAAAAGGAAATTTTTCCTAATCTAATGTGGATGGCAAAAAATCTTGATTCTTAGGTCCGGAAGTTTGGTTATGTGTGGGGAAGGTGTTAGGCACCCCACAACGCCTATCCAAGGACAATCCTTTGTTTTGATAAAACCTTAATTTTTAGAAATTGGTAGTAAAAAACACGATTTCGGCATTGGCTTTCGGGGCTTTTCATACATAGGGGCTTTGAGGTTTAGGTTTTGAAAGGGTGTGGTCCAAATCTATGTTTTCCTATGGCATTGAGCAAAATGCTAGATTTCTACAGTGAAAATCTGGCGACAAGTCACCTTACTTTTGCATCAAAAATAAGGCATAGCTTAGCCTTAGGTGACACAGACTGTAACAATCATACTGAAAAAGGGTGAGCAAGTATATATATACATACATCATGCACAATGCAAGCATACAAAGCAAGAAAGTAAATTCCTACATCCCCATAGCATGGCCCAAAATATAGTTGTAAGAAAGTAAATAGGGGTTGCCATGCTCGAGAGATGAGGATGAATGGTACACGGCATGATATACCTAATACAAACCATCTAAGAGAAAAGGGGTGGAAGAAGAAAGGGTTTAAAAAAATACATAACCAAAGGGAAAAGCTAAATTCCTAAACCTACTGACTGCAGCCGCTTGGCTCACATCGACATGCTTGCATCCTTGCCCCTTTTTGCGTGCGCCTGAGAAACCGTGCCCTAGCTCTATGCGTCCTCGCTTCATGTGTGTACATGTAAATGCAAATGCAAGAAACTAGCAAACAAGCAATGGAAGGAAAAGATGCAAAGTGCATATGAAGGAGATATAAAGCAGATAAACATGATAGACATGGCAAGCAAAGAAACAGGAAAGCAAGAAAACAAGGGAGAAGGCAAATAAGCAAGAAAGCAAACAAAAGGCAGTGTCCATTAAGGACAAATGTAGGTTTAGATTGGATGTCCATAGCTTCATTATGTTGAAGCATGGACGACACACTAGCAAGCAAGACTCATGCATGGACATGTAAGCAAGCATGTAAAGATGCATATAAAAAAATGGGTGGCACAAATAAGCATGGCAAGCATATCATCGCACGGAGCAGAAAAGGGGAAGGGTATGCACGGAGCGACCTGGGGAAGGGTACACACGCATCCCATGTGGTTACACCCGAACAAGATCAAGCTCGCAGAGGGCGCTAGACATGGCAAAGCCTAGAACTAGAGAGTCTACCACAAGCATAAAGCAAAGAAGCAAGCAAGCATAGACATGAAGATAGGGTGATCCAAACCCTTTGATGTGGGCCTCGGTGTATGGACAATGACAAAGACCATAGGGTCTAAATCAGGTCCTAACCATTAGTCCAAAACACAATAAAGAAAGACAAAGCGACAAAAGGGTTACAATAGCACATGGCATGGCAAACATAGCCTAGGCCTAGAAACGCAAACATGGAATGGAGCACACAAGCATATGGGATCTGGCATAAAGCATGTAGAGAACATAGATCTAGACATATAGGCATAGAAACATACATGTAAACATGTAGAAGACAAGGATCTAACCAAATAGCATGGAAATAAACACATAAGACACATAGATCCAAGCAAGGCATAGCCAACAATGTCATACAAGCATGTGAGCGTGTAACCCTAACGTCATCCAAGAGCTAAAAGAGGCATAAAACATAGGAAAACATGGCATAAAACCCTAGGCATTTAAAGATGTAGATCTAAGCATGAAACATGGCAAAAAGCATAAAAAGCATGGAGATTTAAGCTAAAGACACAAAGAAAGCAAAGAAACATGCTAAAGAAAGCAATAAATCATGTTATTCAAGCAAAAATGGCAAGATAAATGCTAGGAAAAGATTTAGAAGGGCAAGATAAATGCTAGGAAAAGATTTAGAAGGTTAGGGGTATGGATGATAGCTAAAAAAGCTACATCTACTGATAGCTAAAAAAGCTACATCTACACCCCTAAACCCCAAATCCAAAACGTGAAACCAAGGGAAGGAAGATTGGGTATAAAAACAATACCCTGTGTCGTTAGTGAAGAGAGAAGAATCAAAAGGCTTTGATGTGTTTTTGGGTGTTTTGTGTGTTTTTTCAGTGTTTCGAAGAGAGAAAAACGTGCAAAGAAACCAAGCAGAGAGTCGAAATTCAAAAAAATGTGTTCTCCCTATTTGTAAGGTGTCTGGGGCTATTTATAGCCTTAGGCACATTTTTCGAGGTAGCGGCCCTTGAAGGGCTGCTAGCCTCGAAATGCCCTAAAATTAACGGATCCTGACACCCTTGGGAAGATCTTGACTTCTTGTTTTTGAAAAGGTATGGATCTTGAAAATCCAACGGTCAGATCGAAAGTTATGGCTTTCGGAAGTTTGCTTTGCATCGATCTATGCGTCATCCAGGCTTTCGTGATATCTCGGCCGTTCTAACTCCTATTTTGACCCAAGAACAATCGTTGGAATGAGAGTTTGATAATCTTATCAATGGCATTGGTTTCAACTCGTTCTGATAATCGAATCAAAATTTGGGTTTTTAGGCCTACCCTAGATTGACTTCAAGTCAAACTTGGTCAAAGTGGCTAAAAATCTCTGAGAAGCTCGGGTTTGAAGTAAAACTGTGAAAAATGTTGTTTTGCAAAAGTTTGGACCTCATTTGACCTTCGGTCAAACCTAGGGCTGACCAGGGGTGTTTAGGTCATTTTAGCATAAAAAGGCTCTTTGGATGCTTCGGTGCTCGAACGGGTTACACCACGTTGTTCTAGATGTTCTCATGGCCCCGTAGAGAGAAAATTATATTTTTAGATTTTCCTGAATTTGGCACGCAAATCGAGGGTGGTCAAAATACAGTATCAATAGGTATCAAAACATGAAATCTCATCTCATAAATATATCTCATGAATATAATCATAAGAATCTTTCTGAAAGCTCGAATATGTGTTGAAAACACACGAGCTGTTTAGACCCCCAAATTAAAGTTACGGCTCGATTGATTTTACACTAACTTAATACTAAGTGCGGAATAGTGTAAAAGCGAGCAGATAAACAAACAAGCTACTCTAATCCATAAACAAAACAACACATCAGTAAAATGGAATATAAAAGAGTAGGGAAGAAAGATGCAAACACAAGATAACATGCCGATGTGTTATCGAAGAGGAAACCGAAAAACTCGGTGAAAAACCTCTCCGCCACCCTCCAAGTGGAAATCGATCCACTAGACAATTAGTTGGGATACATGGGTTAGCAAGAGACCCTCCAAGCCTAATCTACCCGATGTACCTAAGCCCTCCAAGCTCTTACTCCAACAAGGCTTCTCGGAACCATGTCTTGTCTAGCTCTCTGGATCCCGCAACAAGCTCCATGTTACATCTGCCATCCTTGGCTTCTTCCAATGCTTCCCAGCAGCACCAAAACCTCACTTGACACTTTGAAAGGGTGTGGTAAGTATTTGGGCTATCAACCTCTCAATGGTATGGAAATGGAGAGGTAGGAGTTGAGGAAATTCCACAAGCAAATGTGTAAAGGATTATAGGTATAACAATCTCTAACTCTCATGGTGTTTGGCTAGGGTTTTCTCTCAGAAGCACTTCACAACATTTGTGGGTAATGTGGGTATAAATAGTGTAGGTACAAAAAGTGTGTATCAGAATGGACAGTCTGGCAGAACAGAATGTCTCGTGGGTGTCTCGTGGGAAGGCCTTAGCCGTGAGATACTTGCAAAACATAATTGTCTCCATCCTGGCCTATCTCTTCACATTCTAGCATGTGCAAGACACATGAGTCACTTCGCGGGATGCTTAGTCGTGAGATACCCGCGAAAACTCTTCAGTCTTCAATTGCTGGAGTCTTCACACTCTTTCTCTATCACACAACCCTTACAATCAAATCCCACAATAAATACAAGGTACAAAAGATTGAATGAAATTACAATCAAATTTGGCACGTAATATAAGCCAACAAAACACATAGTTGTAAATAACAACTTTACACTTTCTCCACCATCTCTCAGTTTCTAAGCATGCCTATCAGACTAGACTATGCATTAAGAACTCAAACAAAAAGAGGAAGGCCGTACGCAATTGCCTAGCAATTTACTAAGAACCTTTCCATACATGGTGGGATACTCACTAAATAGCTTATGTGCAGAAAAAAAAATAAACAGAAAAGAACACCAGCAAGTCAAACATGGCCCAGGCGATCAGACACTACCTGGCACAATCTCCAAAAACCAGCACGGAAGATCAGGTCATCATGAGTATGAATGCGAAGTAACCCAGCTACATCAAAGCCCAGGTCTCTAACAATCTCTCTAAATGTGTCATGTGAATGTTGAAAACGGACTAGCTCCCTTTCCATCGTGGAATCAGAAGTAGAGCCCTGTCTCTCGGACTCCAACAAAGCCTGTAAGGTGCCCACCTCTGAAGTAGCAATTCTCAAAGCCTCCTCCCTCTCAGCCAGCTTAGTCTGAAGGCGACAGGAGGCTAACTACGACTCTCTAGGCTCATCGTCCTCTCACCCGTACTCCATGCTTAAAGTGGAATGAATGTAGGCCCTCGCCTACACTAGTTCTAATGCTACGCCATTGGCCCTGCTACAGCCTTGGCCCTGTCGGCCTCTAGTGTAGCCCTCTCCTCATCCCAAGTGTGATCCAAAGCAGCAAACCTCCAAGTAAGGCCCACAAGCGCATCCTCCAAACTCGCAACCTGTGATCTTAGCTGAACACACTCCGTCTTTATGCCTGGAGGGGCTGATCCCTTCCGATCAAGCTCTGCCCTAAGAGTACCAAACTCACTCTCATGTACACTGCTCATCTCCTTAATATCATCCATAAGGGTATCAGCCATCTCCTGGCAGTAGTCTATATCCTTGATAGCCTCCTTCAGATCCATAAGGGGCCTTTCGACCCTGATCTCAAACTCTAGGGTATAGTTTCTCAAAACATCAGTCGAAAGTAGCAACTCGGTTGAGACTAGTGATGATAAGTCAAATACAAAGCTGGGAACTCTAGTGTCTCGCCACACTCTAAACTCAGCAGAAAACCACTCCTGGTCATCCCTAGAATAAAGGGGGAAGTCAGTGCTTGACTTGCGCACCTCCTAAAACTCAGAGGCACGCCCTATCACTGCTACATCAATATCCATGAGCCCGTACTCCCAAGTGACAATAGAGAGATCACTAAGTCTGGGAATATGTTGGATACCCCCAAACTGTCGCATGGCTATACCCAGGAAGTACCCCGTGCACCCTCAAATACCCACCAAGGGAATGCCAAGTAAACCGATGCAATGGGTCCGCCCCTACCATCTAGTGATACTACACTTGACTCTTCAGGTCTAGTCAGTGGGACTCAGGCTGCACAAGTATCTCAGCCAATACTCAGTATTCCCAGAAAAAGGAAAATCAAGAGCTACAGTAGCTCGGTCTCTATTCCTACTCACAAAGCCCATAGGTTGATCTCAAGCAATAACACTTAAGTGGCTACTGAACCACAACTATAACATATGAACACAGCAACCTAGCCTACCCCTGCCAGTCTCCTGACATAAAGACAAGGACCTAATGGTCTCAAAAAGTAGAGCAGGAATGAAAAAGACACCACTAGAGGGAGAACCGCAAAACTAACAGCTCCTGAAGATAAAGGAAACTACACCGCACCAAAAAAGGCCACCAAGAAGGCATGATACCGGTAGGATGTCCACCACTCCTCTAAGTCCACAAAGTCATCTTGGTAGCCAACGGGGCATTCCAATGAGTGGAACCGATTATATAGGAAATCAAAGGACATACTCATTCCTATCCTGCCGCCATACCAAGTCAACGCCTCCACAATGGGCCTCTTGAAGCCCAACAGATTAGTGAGTCTCTTGTGGTAGCGTGGCCACACTAGTGGAAAAAAAATAATGCTCTAAAGGGTAGAAAGAGAAAGGAGACGATCATACTCCTCTAAGGTGGGCACCAGATCAACATCTCCAATGCTGACACATCTCAAAACAGGGTCCCAACAAGAGGTGATGACCACCAACAAATGCCAATCTAGTGTGGTGTGAATAAGAGCAGTAGTGTCTCTAAGAAGTCACTAGAGGAATGCCCGGTTGCCATAAGAAAATGAACTCCACCACCTCCTAAGCTTCTTCTCATAGTAAGACTCCCTTTTAAGCTCGACCAAAGTGTCGTATGAGTGAGCAATAAGAGCATCCATGAATGGATCCTACTAAATTTGATGATCTGATGAGAATCTACACGAAAAATTATGAAAAATAGTATTTTCTACACGTTTTAGGTGAAGAAAAGGGTAGGAGAAGACCCCAAAAAATTGCAAATCAAGAATGAGTTGGGTCTAGGCTGAACCCAGCTTTTATGCATGCAAACTAAGGGGCGATCCTTGAAGGACCGCCAACCCTCGGGACACGTGTAAGGGCTTTTTAGCCCCCCCAGGCATAAACCCCCATATATGCTAAGCCATACTCCTCTGTTTGGGACATTTTTTACTGCCTTGGAGCAAAGATTCCCTCGTTTAAGCACCCACCATAGTGCGCAGTCGGCTCGGCAATGAATCGGATTGTCAAAAACATTTTCTAGTGCATTTAAGACCACACAAATCCTACACTAGGGCAGTTTATCTTTGCGCGTCTCATTCAGCACCTCCAGATATCTTGAACCTCGTTTTCTAAAGCCCTATTCACCGAGTTCAAGGGTTGGTTCAGCCTCGGTAATCAGAGCTCACGACAAAAGAACACCAGAACCCGTTCTCAGCCTTCTAGCAGCTTTTTTAGCTTATTTAGAGGACAAAGGGAGTCGTTTCTTATGATGTTGCCTCAAGAAGCCTATCTTTGAATTATTAGCCCACCCGGGCAATAATAAAAGCAATTAGTACGTACCACCTCATGATGTGTTCAAGCAGATTTCGTTCAAAATGTTCGCATTCATTACCAGCATTTGGTATGATCTATGAAGTTGAGGTTATTCTCGACTAGTCTGCAGGCTTGGAACCCCGTAAAACCCTAAACTGGGGTAGTTTATTTTGCGCGGTTCCTTCCCCCTTTGTCCAATATACAAGAATGGATCCGTCCTCCAAGGATGTGTCCTGTGAAACTATAGTGCAATACAAATGAGTGTGACACAAGCTGGTTCAAAACCACCATCTATAATGAAAATGTGATAGTGCATACATATAGCAGCAGCCCTTCGAAAGGCGACACCCAGAGTTATACATGTAAGTCCTACCCAGAAGCATTGTTTCAGGCATACAGCAGCAGCCCTTTGAAAGGCGACATCCAAAATCATACATGTAAGTCCTACCTAGAGGCATTATTTTTTGCATACATCAACAGCCTTTTTAAAGGCGACATCCAGAATTGTACATGTAAGTCCTACCTAGAGGCATTGTTTCTTGCACATATCAGCAGCCCTTTTAAAGGAGACACCCAGAATCATACATGTAAGTCCTATCTAAAGGCATTGTTTCATGCAAATAGCAGCAACCCTTTGAAGAATTATACATGTAAGTCCTACCTAGAGGCATTGTTTCTTGCACACATTAACAGCCCTTTCAAAGGCGACATCCAGAATTATACATGTAAGTCCTACCTAGAGGCATTGTTTAGTACGAACAGTAGCAGCCCTTTGAAAGGCGATTTACACAATTATACATGTAAGTCCTACCTAGAGGCTTTGTTTCTTACACACATCAGCAGCCCTCTCAAAGGCGATTTTTCTATGGTTGTACATGTAAGTCCCAATTACAGGCATTGTTTCTCCTACACTAGCAGTAGCCCTCTCAAAGGCAATTTTCAAGAGTTATGCATGTAAGTCCTACCCAAAAACATTGTTTCTTACACACGTCAGCAGCCCTCTCAAAGGTGTTTTTTTTTTTTTTTTTCTTTCTATGGTGATACATTAGCCATCTCAAAGGTGATTTCCTAGAACTATGCATGTAAGTCCTAATCAAAGGAATTGCTTCTCACATATGTCTACAACCCTCTCAAAGGCGATTTATCTAGAGTTATACAAATAAGTCCTAACCAGAGGCATTATCTTTCATATACATCATCAGCCCTCTCAAAGGCAATTTCCTAGAACTATGCATGTAAATCCTAGTTAAAGGCATTGTATTTCACATATATCAGCAGCCCTCTTGAAGGCACTTTTCCTAAAGTCATACATCAGCCCTCTCAAAGGCAGTTTCCAGAATCATACATGTATGTCCTAACAAGAGGTATTGTTTTGAACATACATCATGAAGCAAAGAGATAATATCACATATTAAGGCCCACTGTGGGGTAATAAAATACACATATGTCCAAGCCTATCAAGAGGCAATACCTAATATACATACATAATTGGCCCACCATGGGGCAATGTCTATAAGATACATGAAGAATGCATGCATGCCCACGTAGGGGCTACATCATGCTACAACAAAAATCTAACCCTACTGGGAATCATCATCCCTAAAGGAATCACTGATAAACTAGTCTGCATCATCATCACCATCGCCTGCAAGAGGACTGGTGGAAGGACCTGCTTCACCTGAAGTGCCTGGAGTGTACCTTAGGTCCTAAGGAGGCTACGGAGCTTGAGCAAAAGAACCCCAACTGCCTGGCAGACCTGGTGGAACTGGCTTATACCTGAGCTCGTATGGAGGAATAATGGGCCCCCGGCCTGGAATGTGCGGCGGAGGCAGAACAAGAATATGAGCCGCCCGTAACTCTCCTATCAAAACCATGGTATAGCCATGAAACATGGCAAGCTCACTCTAAAGTTGGCTCCATTCTCTTTTTGCGATAGTAGCACAGGCCTCTCTATCCCTCTACTAAAGTTCCCTCTCCCGAGCTAACGCCTAAGCAATCTTCTCCTACATATGCACCTCCCTGGTGGCAGCCGTAGTCTCAAGCTCTATCACCCTGGCCATTAAAGCCTCTGTATGCAATCTCCACTCAGCTCCGAAAGCCACCTGAGCACGAACAATGCCTTCTAAGACTTTACCTCCACTCATAGGAACATCTCCAATGATAGGCCTCGTGGACGACTCCACGAACCAAGTGGCATAATCCCTGCTAGTATCCACGTATGCATCAAAAGAACGCGTCGCGTAAGCTGGGTCGTCCATGAAAATGGACTGAAACAACAAGCTGAGGGGAGGTGGATCTCTAGGTACCCAGAAAACTGGCATGACTTGGTGGAAAGTCCTCTAAGCCAGAAAAAACTCCCAACTCAACAGGGCCCAAAACCAACGTCATATCCTTGACTGGCCTATAGCGATAGTGAGCTTTGGCCTCCTTAGTAGTGAGCCGTCATAAGGGCGAACTACCATCTCACCCCAGGTGATGCAATCTAAAGTCGCGAAGATAGTGACCGGCTTCACCAAGACAACCCTATGATCATACAGAGAGCCCAAGCATATGCTCGATAATACATTGTCTCTAACAAACCCATGAACTGTGGTCGCAAAGCTGGGATGTACTAATATGCCCACCACGTCAAAATTTGCAATGAAAAAGCCGTAAGTAACAGATCCCCAGTCATATCTCCCGATGTTTTAGACTGCTGTCATGGCCACAGCAGCTGGCAGGATAATACCGATCAGTTATTGCCAAAGAAGCAATTATCAAGCAAACAAGAAGAACTACTAAAGATGAATGTTAGTAGGTGCCACACCCCAAGGGAGGCTACTTTGCAACCACACAGAGCGGATCTGTGGTGACACGGTAGGCCCAAAATATCCTGTCGTGTTTGTAGTCAATGGGAGAGGGATGCCCAAGAGCTCGTAGGCCATCTCAAAGCTCATGTCATCAGTCAAAATCAGGTATTCACCAAATTTGATACCCAAGATGGTCGTCCAATCAATAGGGAGGATCGCATACTCCCCACAGCTCAAATGAAAGGTGCCTGTCTCAGCATGAAACCACCACCTCCAAGCCTCCTCGATCCCATGCCTCATGGTGTATAGGGGGATCCACAGGAAATCCTCAAAGCTTTTCTCTCTTAGAAAATCTACATACTGCCAGTGGTCCTAAGAGCAAAAAACAACCGAAGAAAGGTGGACTAAGCACCCCAACCTCGGATCTTGTCAACCCCCTGCATTCAAAATTAGAAGCTATCCATTAGCACATGCATATGATGAAAATCTAAATGACAAAGGAAGAAATGCAGCATACCAATCTCTTCTACGCCTGAGTGAAAGGATGATCCTTTAGCCCGTGATGAAGGTGAGTGTCTCTGATACCGCTGTTTACAGCTCCAGTAAGAGCATCAACCCCGACCTGACATGGCAGGAACCTCGGTCTCAAACTGCACCTCCGAGCGCCTAGGTCTGGCAAAACCTCATCCCCAAAAAAATCAACCTCTATGTCAATGAGGAGATCTTTGGCTCGTGTCACTCCTTTAGAGGCCCCTTGCCCTGTAGCTAGCCTACACCGTGAGGAAGCCCCATTAGAAATAGTACGGGACTCAGAGGAGATGCTGGTCGTCTCGACTAAACACCGCCTCCTAGATCGGGTCTCCATAGGGATACTGCCGATAGGCCTGGTGTCATCACCCCCACAGTTGAAATAGCATTGCAAAACTTGAGCCGCCTACTTTGTCAGTCGAAATGGTCTCATCATCAGAGGAAGAGTCCCTAAATGACATAGCGTACACGGGGTCATTCCCCCGATCTCCCCTAGAACTAGCCCTCCGAGACATGATCTACAAAATAGCAAGAAATTCAGGCACAAGTGGTAAGCCCATAAGTTAAATGGCAATACAGATGAACTAACACTTTTTCCTAAACATGTTATGCAAGTCTATGTCAAGCATATGATCTCACAAGAAAGCAAATTCTTACAAACATTCTACGGTGGGTAAACCGACAGCTGCGCTCTGGGCTCACATTCTACAGTGGGTAAACTAGCGATAGTGTCCTAGGCTCACATTCTACAGTGAGTAAACTAGCGACCGCGTCTTAGGCTCACATTCTATAGTAGGTAAACCGGCAGCCACGCTCAAGGCTTACATTCTATAGTGGGTAAATTAGCGACCACATCGTAGGCTTGCATTCTACAGTGAGTAAACTAGCAACCACGCTCTGGGCTCACATTCTATAGTGGGTAAACTAGCAACCACGTTCTAGGCTAATATTCTATAGCGAGTAAACCAGTAGCCGTGCTCTAGGCTCACATTCTGCAATGGGTAAACTGGCAGCCGCGCTCCAGGCTCACATTCACTCAAAAGTCAAGTTCTTGATCTACAGTGGGTAAACTAGTGACCCCATCCTAGGCTCACATTCTATAGCGAGTAAACCAGCAGCCGCAATCTGGGCTCACATTCTACAGTAGGTAAACTAGCGGGGGTGCCCAAGGCTCACATTCACTCAAAATTCAAGTTCCTGATCTACAGTGGGTAAACCAGTGACCATGTCCTGGGCTCACATTCTACAATTGGTAAACCGACGGCCACGCCTTGGGCTTACATTCTACAATGGGTAAACTGGCAGATGTGCCCCAAGCACACATTCACTCAAAAGTTCAAGCTCTCGATCTACAGTAGGTAAACTAGCAACCGCGTCCTAGGCTCACATTCTACAGTGGGTAAACTGGTGGTCGCACCCCAGGCTCACATTCACTCAAGAGTTTTCAAGACTTCTGATTTATAGTGAGTAAACTAGCGGCCATGCCCTAGGCTCACATTTCCTCTATTCCTGACTACCCGGTAAGTCCCTTTACCTGTATCCCACATTTTATTTTCAGCATTTAGATTCCCACATATTTACGCTCTCATATAACAAAAACAAAAAAATATGTGCATTTTCCAAAGATAGCATGGCATAAATCACGACAAAAAATATATGCTTATGAAAATTCCATAAATAAAATAAGCATTAGCATACATCTCTAGTAGTATTGCTACTAACATCTTGCAGAAAAAAATAAAAAATAAATAAAATAAAAGAAGAAGAAGAAGAAGAAAAGATAAACACTAACCTCAAGTGCAGAAAAGACTTAAACGAAAGACTGAAGCTGAAAAGACGAACATGCTAAGCTCGAGATCGCTCCAGAGAATTTTTTAGAAGTGGGAAGTCAACAGAAAGTGAGATGTGAGTGCAAAATGAGCAAGAGGGGGCTTTATAGGCCTTTGGGGTGGCCTGGCTACCTGGCACACCTTGTTGGGCTGCTGGGACAGCCCGGTGCACCTTGAAGGGCCACTGGGCAATGTTAACCAAGTCAACGTTGACCCGATCAAACCCTAAAATAAAAAAATAAAAATAAAAACCTTTTTCCTCTCCCAGAGTTCAGAGACGTGTTCAGAAAATATTTCAAAAGTAGCTGTAGCAGATCGGTCTAGTCAGGTAAAGTCCAATCTCGATCTGTGAATAGTCTCTGCACGCAAATTTGGGGGCAACAAAATTCGAAATCATGTTCTTTATCTGACACCTCTCATTGCACTCGAGATGTTAGATAAAGAAGGGGTAGCTGTTGTTATCGTATTTTGTTCTCTCTTGATTTGCATGCCGAACCCCGAAAAATCAAAAAATATTATTTTCTCTCCATGGGGCTGCGAGAACATCTAGAATGACGTAGCGCAACCCGTTCGGACACCAGAGCACCCAAAGTGCATTTTTTTCAAATAAAATGATTAAAATGCCCCAGGTCAACCTAGGGTTGACCAAAGGTTAAATGAGGTCAAAATCCTCACAAAACACTTTTCACGATTTTTCACCACTTCTCGGAAATTTTTGACCAAAAACCCTAATTTTGATCTGGCATTCAAAACGGGTTGAAACCAAATTCATTGTAAAGATTATCAAATTCTCATTTCAACGACTATTCATGGGTCGAAATCTGAGTTAGAACGGCCGAGATATCACGAAAACTGGGATAACGCACTAATTGATGCACCGCTAAATTTCGAGAGCCATAACTTTCAATCTAATTGTTGGATTTTCAAGATCCTTACTTTTTTAGAAATAGGAAGTCAAGATCTTTCCAAAGGTTCCAAGATTAAACCTATCTGAGGAGGTTTGAAGGTGTAGGGCCGCCACCTTGAAAATTGTGCAAGGGCTATAAAAAGACCCAAGCACCTCCAGACCAAAAAAAAAAAAAAAAAGGTCTCCCTTGGTTCTGCTCTCTGCCTGAACGTCTTCTACATGTTTTTACTCTCTTCCAAGCACAAAAAAACACATCAAAGCCTCTTAATTCTTCTCTTCACCAAAAACACAAGTTATTGTTCTTATACTCAATCTTCTTCTCCATGGTTCTACACCTTGGAATTTGTGGTTTAGGGGTGTAGATGTAGCTTTTTAGCTACTATCCACACCCCTAACCTTCTAAATCTTTTTCTAGCATTTATCTTGCTCTTTTTGCTTGAATAACATGATTTATTGCATTCCTAGCATGTTGCTTGCTTTATTTGTGCTTCTAGCCTAAATTTCCATGATTTTTATGCTTTTTACAATGTTTCATGCGTAGATCTACATCCTTACATGCTTATATGTTTAGATTTACATACTTTATACCTTATGCCATGTTTTCCTATGATTTGTTCCTCTTTTTGTTCTAGGTTGATGTTAGGGTTACATGCTCACATGCTTGTATGATGTTGTTGGCTATGCCTTGCTTGGATCCATGTGTCTATGTGTTTATTTCCATGCTATATGGTTAGATCCTTGTCTTCACATGTTTATATGCTTGGATTCATGTTCTTCCATGTCTATGTGCTAGGCTTCTACATGTTTACATGCATGTTTCTATGCCTATATGTCTAGATTTATGTTTTCACATGCCTACGTGCTTGGATCTATGTTCTCTACATGATTTATGCTGTCTTCCATGTGCTTGTGTGCTCCATTCCATGTTTGTGTGCCTAGACTTAGGCTATGTTTGTCCTTCCATGTGTTATTTTTCCTTTTGTCACTTTGTCTTTCTTTCTTGTGTTTTGGCCTATCGGTTCAAACCTAATCTAGACCCTCTGGTCTTTGTCATTGTCCATACACCTTGGCCCACATCAAAGGGTTTGGATCACCCTTATTTGCATGTATATGCTTGCTTGCTTACTTCAATGCTTTATGCGTATGTTAGCCTCTTTAGTTCTAGGCTTTGCCAGGCTTGACGCCCTTAATGAGTTTGTGGTTGTGTGGTTACATCCGATGCTCATGAGGCCTTGTTTAAATGTAACCATTTGGGATGCATCACCATGATGCCGGTTGCTTCATGCATACCTTTCCCCCTTTCCACTTCGTGTGATGATATGCTTGCCATGCTTGTTTGTGCCACCCGTTTGCTTTCTATGTATCTTTACACTCATGCGTACATGTTTATGCATGAGTCATGCTTCCTAGTGTGTCGTCCATGCTTCAACACAATAAAGTTATGGACATTTGATCCAAACCTACATTTATCCCTCACAAACACCACTTTTTTTTGTTTTCTTGCTTGTTTGTCTTCCCGTTTGTTTGCTTGCTTTCTTGTTTCTTTGCTTGCCATGCCTACCACACTTATCTGCTTTACGCCTCTTTCATATGCACTTTGCATCTTTTCCTTCCATTGCTTGTCGGCTGGTTTCTTGTCCTTGCCTTTGCAT
This sequence comes from Quercus glauca, assembly GCA_023736055.1. Lineage (NCBI taxonomy): Eukaryota > Viridiplantae > Streptophyta > Magnoliopsida > Fagales > Fagaceae > Quercus > Quercus glauca. The sequence goes on from CM043319.1 coordinate 40,862,916, forward strand.
GTACACACATGGAGCGAGGATACATGGAGCTAGGGCACGATTTCCCAAGCGTAAGCAAAAAAGGCGCAAATACGAGCATGTCAATATAAGCCAAGAGGCTTTGTTCAATAGTTTTAGGAGTCTAACCTCTCACATTTGGTTATGTACTCTTTTAAAATCCCTTCCTTCCTCCTTCCCTTCTCTCTTAGATGGTTTGTATTAGGTATATCATATTGTGTACCATTCGTCCTCATCTCTAGAGTGTGGCGACCCCTATTTATTTTCCTGCACTTATATTTTGGGCCATACTCTAGCGATGTAGGCATTTACTTTCCTACTTTGTGTGCTTGCATTGTGCATGAGGTATGTATATATATACCTGCTGACCCCTTCTGGTGTGATTGTCACAGTCGTGTCACCTAAGGCAAAACAATACCTAATTTCCACTGCGAAAGTACGATGACATGTTACTCCATGGAAATCTGGTATTTCGCTCGAACGCTTTAGGTAAGCATAGATTGGGACCACAACCATTCAAAAGCCAAACCTCAAAGCCCCATGCAGCAAAGCCCCGAAAGCCAATGCCAAAATCATGTTTTTTACTACCAATCTCCTAAAATTAAGGTTTTATCAATACAAAGGACTGTCCTTGGACAAGCGTTGTGGGGTGCCTAACACCTTTCCCACACGTAACTAAACTTCTGGACCTAAGAATCAAGATTTTTTGCCATCCACATTAGATTAGGAAAAATGCCATTTTTCTTAGACTAGAATTGGTAATAAAATCATCTAGAAATAGATGACCAATCACACCTTAGAAAAACCTAATGATTGGTGGCAACTCCACTTACCTTTGGTAATCCCTTAAAATTTGGCCCAGATTCCTGCCATAACGCCAAAGGTAGACCTACCTTCCTCCACCGAAAGAGAGAGCACCCGAAGCCCCCTCCAACAGGGCCCTCGCACGCACGAAAGCGTAGCCACAGTGGGTGGTCAAGTGAAGGCCTGACTACGGTGACAGTTTTTTGCTCCGATGATCGAGGCCGGGTGTCAACACTTAGGGCCATATCTGTGCTACAAGTCTTAAGCCCATTATCCGTCTGATGCCTAAGAGACCTGCCAGTGCTGTGTTGGCGTAGACCATGGCCAAGAAATGGTGGGACACTACCCACACCTTCCATATTGCTAGTCGGGAGATAACTATCGCTTTTCACGACTTCCATCGCATGATTGGCTTGCGGTTTGATAGGGTCCCGATTAGTCTAGAGGACGAGTCAAGAATTTGGTTGGGTGCGGACTTGCTAGGGAGAAGGTATGCTACTAAGATGATTTGCAACAATGATCTTAAGGCGGACTTCATGCATCATCCATAAGGGACGGCTGAGGAGTTTCTCCTGAGGGCTAGGGTCTTTCTACTGTACATGTTGGGGGCGTACCTATTCGTCAATGGTGGCAAACAGTGTCGTTGAGGTGGCTAGCCCTTTTCCAGGACTTTGAGAGGGCTCGGGCTGCCAACTAGGGGCTGGCATGCTTAGCCTATTTTTACTCCTCCTTAGACACTCTCAGTTGGGGGATTATGCGCTAGCTAGTGGGGCCTTGGAAGTTCCTTGAGGTTAGTTTCTTTCCCTTTTTTCTTGTAGCTCATTCATTCTCAACCTTATGGTCATACAGCCACATGCCATCTAGGTTAGGACCATGAACCATATTCCTACTGAATGCATTCATACCCATATCTTGCAAACTATTACCCTATAAACTACCATATCTATGTCTTACAAACTGTACCATATCTAAACCTTGCAAACTATCATCTTTCAAACCATACCATAACCTTTTACAAACTGTCATCTCGCACACTGCTATTTTTTGAATCTTGCAAACTGTCCTGTCTTTTTAGTGCTGGGTCGTGGAGTATGGCCTCATTGCTCGGGGGACTGAGGTGGACTTGAGGAGGGTCACCTCGATTCGAGCTAATCTCGACAGGCTGTCTCTTGATGATGTAAGTTAGAAACATATACCGCTTTCCACTATTTTCATGCTTCTTAAGGTTCTCTTTCTAACCTTATGTGTTGTCACAAATCATGTGGAGTCCTTGGGCTAAAGCTGCCCCTATAGCGAACCCGAGCTTAGAGGTAGCTAGTTGCTTCTAGTCTCTCTCAGCCCTTTGAGGGTGGTGGATTGAAAGTGATCTACTTGGCAAAAAGGGTGTGCTGCCAGCTAGCAGGGGAGGACAGGCCTCAGGTTCCTATGAACCCTTTAATGTTCATGCTTGCTCTTGTTCCACGACGGATGAGGAGTATGACCTGCGAAGGCTGGGCATCCCCTTCACCAATTGGGTCATGGATGAGCTAGATTATGACAAGTTCAGTAGGACTCGCCTCATACCTTCCCTTATCGTTCCAGTTTGTGTTCTTACTCCTCTTATTTCCTTTAATCAGTCATCATCTACATTCTTGTACATTAGTAACACTCAAATGAAACACTTATGTCAAGAGGGCCTTGCTTCCAATACTCTTATTGATCCTTCCCATTTTCCTTAGTCAGTCTATGCTTATGGCCCTGGTGGCTTTGCTCGAGAGTGCCCTATTGGCCGTAATACAAATGTCATGGGCTACCTCTTTCTTGAAGGCACCTAGATAGTGAGTTCTCTTTCATCCTAATTCTCTTTCTTTTCTACTCTTGCACCCTAACACTTGTTCTAACAACCTTTCCTTCAAAATGCGTTTTGTTAAAGGACTAGCCAATTACATAAAATAGTGACATATGTTCCTAACATGTGAAACACATATGTCCTAACAATCTCCCCCTTTGGCAATCCATGACAAAATCACAACAAACAAATGAGATATGAGAGAAGTCATAAATCATTCAACTCATATTCACTTGTTGCATACAATAAAATCTATCCTAACTCAAACTCTTGAAAAACTTTGCAAGAAGAGAGTTCATGGCAAGGTAGACTTTAACAACCTGTATTTCTGAAACATTTAAAACAAAACTCATCAAGGCATCTTAGTGTGAGATAGAAATAATAGATTGCATACAAGATATAAGAAACATGTGCATAAAGAGAGAAGAGAAACAACAAATGTAAGGGTAGGTGAAAAACATACATCAATATATAAAGAATATAAGTACAATGTATGTCTAAATGGTCACAAGACCCATGTACAAGATATAATGTATCTAAAAAAGATAGAAAAGAAAAGATACATAAAATCCTTACTACATCCCTCAAAAATATGCACACTCTCCCTAACAAAAATCTCCTATACTAACTCTCCCCCTAATTATGACTACTCTCATAACCAAAGCTACTCCCCCATTTTGTCATGAGTGACAAAGGGTAAGAGTGTCAAGTAGACATCTCGTAAGCACTGGAAAAGCTAGCATCTCCATCATCCTCATCATCAGAAGCAGTAGCATCATCATCAACATCCTCATCCTCAGAAGCCTCTAGAGTCGGTGAAGGAGAAGAAACGAAGCCACCCATGACCATCTAGCATCGTGCAATATGACCAACATGGGTGTTCACCTGACACAACTCATCACTAAGAGTGTCGAGGCGAGCATCCATGCGCTGAAGTTATGCCATGATGTCCTCGAGAGTCACACCGCTCGTAGAAGAAGAGGGAGCGGATATGGATGGAGCTGAAGGAGTGGGAGGAGCTGCTAACCCGAACCGCCTCGACTAAAACTGTGCCTCGCACCGTTTGATGGTAGCGGCATCTATAGCACCCATAACAGAGAAGTGGTCAGGCATGGGAAAAGGAACAGAAAAATGGCGTAAAATCCTCGTGATAGCCGAAGGGAAGATAAGCTTATCACGGGTCGCCGAATCCATATACACATCTATGATAGAAAGAATGAAATGAGAGGGAAAATCTATACTAAGATGCTCAAGAAGGGAAAGCAAAAACCAAGCACGGGGCACTATGATAGAGTTATAGTGAGATAGGGGATGAAGAACAAAAGTCATAACCATGTTCAAAAATCAAGGGCCTTTAGCAAAGCCCATACAGTAAGTGAACTGACACTCACCCCAATCAGAAGGGCACTCACAGAAAGTAGAAATAAGCTTGTCTTTGGACATAATCCTCAAACGCTCACAGCCGGGATAGTCAAGATGCTCTACCCTGGGGACACAGAGCACATCGGAGACAATCTTCGGTGTGACAACTATGCGTGTACCTCGAACGCGAGTAATGAATAGAGGTACTGAAAGATCAAATCCATGCATGTTGGAGTAAAACTCCTGGATCAACGCAGATGGACATGTGACTGGGACATCACACAGTGACTCCTATTCCTTACTGTGAATGACAGTGGAAAGGTCAGTGTTAGAGAAGTCTGACAAGATGACTTGGCATTCAGAATGAATGCCTCATCGAAAAAAGTTCTCAAAGAAGTCCGATTTGTCCTTCTTATCATGGAACCAAACGTGTGAGGCTGTAAGATCAGCAAAAGTGGATGCCCCGGAATGAAGAGGGTTCTGAGACGGAGTAGATTTGCGTTTGGGTGCCATAGAAGTAGACTAATGCAAATTGAAAAGAGAGAGGGAGAAAGAGACAATTAGAAAAGTCCCAAGCAGTTCAAATATATCAAAATATATTGAAAAGAAAGAACGTATGCCTGGGAATGCATGAACATGTGACATGCAATAGAAATAGCATCATGGGCTCAGCCCAATCCAAACCTACCAGTACACAAGCAGAAAACATATATAACACACATCTAAATGCATGAAAATATAATTGTAATGCTCATGAGATGCAATGTATGAAGTTTTTAAGATGAAATCTTCAAAACCCATCCCAAAAATTTTGCAAAAACCTCTTTGATTTTGAAAAACCCCAAAATTTTCAAAAATCCCAGAAACTTAGGTTAAAAATCATGAAATGCATGAATATGAGGGATTTAGACACTTACCAAGTGAAGAAAACTTGATTAAGGTTGAAGAATTCTTGAGGAAGTGGTTTAAGGTAAAAGAGAAAGGTTTTGGGAGGTGAAAAGGCTAGAGAGATTGAGAGTTATCGTGCAAAATGAGTCTGAGATCGCGAGTGCCCCTTATATAGCACCTCAGTAATTCTCGACAGATCGAGAGATGTTGAGGATCTGTCGAGCTTTAAAGAGTTTGATAGAAGTAGCTGTCGAGTAGGTGTCCAAGTCAATAGAAGCTCGCTTGATCGAGGTAGCTATCGAGGAGTTATCAAAGGGACAGAAAGTTTGTCGATCGATCCACATATATATCAATAAGTGTCAAGATTGCGATAAAAAGCAATTGAAGAGCTCGATAGATAAGCTAGGTATCAAGAGGTGTCAAGGAGCTGTCGAGATTATTTAAAAAACAATTTTTCAAGAAGAGAAAAACCCAGATATGAATGCAATCTATCATGCAACTCAACCAAGGATCCAAACAACATTTTGATCTCTCAAAAACATCTCTTAACAAGAAAAATGTTCAACTTTTAGATCCCAAAACACATAGATACACTAAACAAGTCTAACCAATTTTATATTTTAAAAACAAGTCAAGACAGTTTAATGAGCATACATTAACATATGTAAACCTTGTGATGGTCAAATCACATTGTACCGGCACATGTATCAAAAGTATAAAAGAATATTGCGTGTTGTGTGTGAAAAACATCACAGGATTGCATAAGTGTATACATGTTACGACGATTTGAGATATGAGAAAATCACTTTAACTCACACACAATCATAACTGTTTGATGGGGACTATCACCTTCGAGATACATCCTATAACTCCCACATCTCCTAGAATACACGCTTGCAATCATATAAAGCATTTTGATCTTTTTGCTTTTTATTTTTCTTTGCATATTTTTCTTTTAATAAGCATATCATGCATAGGCATATAAGAGATAGAAAAGAAATACCCAATGATGTTAAGCATTTGACATTCCACTTTTTGCTATGCCAAAGCATACAAATGTTATATCATGATTGGCGGGCAACATTGGTAAGATGGTGATTTATGCCTTTCTCTTAGAATTTTTTAGTCCTTCCCATCAAAAAGAGTGATACGAGTGTTAAGTACAAGAAATTGCTTAATCTTACTCATCACAAACATGAGCCATAAAGCTCACTTTTTTAGTTGTGCATAGAGATGCTCATCTAAGCTACAAAAGATACAAAGTTTAGAAAACTTTGTTTCAATGGCCATCCAAGGTACACAAGTACCAATGTACACAAGCACACACTGTTTTTGTATTTTTCAATTTTTTTATTTTTATATGAAAAACAAAACAAAATAAAATAAAATAAAATAAAAAAACCTGAAAACTAACCAAACAAAAACATGTTAAACAAAACAAAGAAATGCATAAAACTAGACTAACTCAAAATGATAAAGCAAAACACAAAAGTAATGCAAAAACCAAAAAAAAAAACAAAAAAAAAAAAAAAAGGAGAGAAATGAGAAGTGACAGAATCACTTGAAGCTTCTTTCCTTCCACACCTTGGAAGAACCTTTCTGTCTAGCAAACCCTTGATCCCTGGGTGAGGGGGAAGAGTTAAAACCGTTCAAGTTAGAAAGGAACATGAGGGCTTTAAGAAGATCTCCGAAAGGAGCGAGAGAGGATGGAAGCTAATTTTGATCTCCTAACACAATCATGCTGTTGCTCTTTTGAGTGGCTAGCCACTTATAGTAATTAGGTTGAGTATGTCCAGCTATGCCACAGTGATGACAGAAATGTTGCTTTTTCTGTTTTGGCTTTTAAGAGTTTCCCTTCTTAGCCCTAGGGTTTTTAGTCTCATTCTTAGCAAGTTTAGGGTTTTTAGTCTCATTTTTAACTTCATTATTCTCAGTTTCAATATTATTAGTAGGAGAAACAAAAATAGTAGCACTAGTAGAAGCAATATTAGGAGAGGAGAAATCATACACTAAACCGGTTCGATCGGAAGCAGATTTCTAAAGACTGAGCATCTCGTCGAGCTTAGCGCTTGAAGTCCTTTCTAGCTGAGCTCTGACTTGGAACAATTCTACCTCAAGCTTCTTGGTTTTCTCAGCCAAGAAATTATTCTCAAACCTCAATGCTCCAATAGTCTGATTGGCTTCATCAAACTTGTTGGAAAGCTCTTTACGCTCAAGCTCCGCATCACTAAGCTTTTTGGTGGTCAACCTATACAACTTCACATGCTTTTTTGAGATCTTGTATAACTTTGCATAGGCTGTGTGGATGTCATCTTGTTTATCCATCCTCTCAAATTTAGACTCCACCAATTCTTCTTTTTCATCCATATCTTCAACAATCCCCTCAGTAGGATTGACAATGGCAGTGAAGGCATTCAAGATTCCGTCATCCTCATTGTCGGAATCATCCTCAGGCTCAGTGTCGCTCAATGTAGCATCAAGTGCCTTGCTTTTCCTAATCATCTTGAGATATGTAGGGGCACTCTTGTTTCATGTGACCAAAGCCTTGACACCTAAAACACTTTGGTCTAGAGGGAACAGTGTACTGACCGCCATCCCTAGCATCCTTGTTCCCCTTGTCTTGGCTCTTGAACTGAGAGGAACTAGATTGCCTACGGTACTTGTCAAAGCCCTTTGCATTGGCATTCTTCATGAACTTCTTGAATTGCTTGGTGATATAGGACTTCATCTTGGAATCTTCATCATCAAAAGACTCATCAGTGTCACTGCTTTTGGCCTTCAATGCTATGCTCTTGCTTTTACTTGATTTCCCGATCCTTGTCAAACCCAACTCATAGGTCTGCAGATTGCCAACTAACTCTGTCAAAGGAATTTTGTCAATATCCTTTGATTCCTCAATTGCGGTGATCTTGGCATGGAATCTTTCGGGCAGAGATCTAAGCACCTTTCTCACAATCTTGGGTTCAGGAATGGTTTCCCTAAGATTAAATACTGAGTTTACTATGTCTTTTAACTAGGCATAGAACTCATCAAATGACTTTTCCTCCTCCATCTTGATCTCTTCAAAGCTGGTAGTAAGCCTCTGAAACTTTGAGTCCTTGACAGCCTTGGTTCCTTCATAGGTTGTCTGAAGGATGGTCCATGCTTCCTTTGCAATTTCAGTGGAGGATGTCTTCTTGAACTCCTCATTAATGACTATACTGAATAAAGCATTCAATGCCCTACTGTTGAAGTTTGCCGCCTTGATCTTAGCATCATCCCAATCAACTGCCGCTTCTGTAGGCTTGGTCCAGCCTATTTCCATAGCTTGCCACACTTTCTCATATAAAGACTACAAGAAAGCTCTCGTGCATACTTTCCAGTATGCATAGTTAGTGCCATCAAATAAAGGAGGTATAATAAGAGACTGTCCTCTATCCATGACAAACAAGGGTCAATGGATCACACAACAAAGATTAACCCTAATCAGAGTGTGCCTGCTCTAATATCACTTGATAGGCCAAAAACTTATTGACCCTTTGTGATGAATTAATTGATTAATTAGCGAAGTTTATTAATTAACATGCAATTGTACATAGCAGCACAAAAAAAATCACCAATTAAACTAAATGTAGTGGAAAATAAATTGACACGGTAATTTGTTTACGAATGGGGAAAACCTGCACAGTAAAAACCCCATCGGGTGATTTTAAGGTCACCATTCCCGAGAATCCACTATTATCAAAACAAGCGATTACAAGTAAAGGAATCCCAATACCTTATACCAACCTACAGTTGAACCCTTACCCCAATACCCAATTAGACTTGTTCTATAGTGACAATCTCTCCTTTTCAATGCACAACTCCCAGTACGCGACTTACCAATTATGCGAATCCCAATATGCGACTTCAATCACCAACTTGAGAAGGTTGTTGGCTGCAAAATTCTTCAGTTCATCCAAATGACGAAGATCGTGAAGTTGCTTGGTCACAAAACCCTATGGTGTACAAACACAACAACTTCTTCAAGAACTAGGGCAAACTAGGTCTCCGATCATAATTTGCATGAACAAACTTTGCTCAACTCTTGTGCAACTTGTGTCTCTGTTTATGGCCCTTAAAATAATCCTTATATATGTTCAGGGTTGTGAGAAAATAATCCCAAACACATAATCACAGATTGGATGAAAAACAGTCCTAGAAATTTGAGTTTCATAAAGCTCAATAGATACCCTATCTGTCGAGCTGCTACCGAGCCACGGGCTGGAACAACTCTTCAAGGCTCGATAGATGTTAGCTATCAAGCTAGCTGTCGAGCTTTAATGAACAGTACTTTTCACACTTGAATCTTGGACAGACTTGCATGGCTTTAACACTTAAACTTGAAACAAGGTTTCTTAAAGCATTAACCACATCCTAAATCTACCCAAATACAAGTAAAGTGCGTTTTTTCAAAGGATTATCCAATTACATAAAATAGTGATATATGTTCCTAACATGTAAAACACATATATCCTAACACCATGCCCTTCCTAAGAGAAGGTTGTAGTTAGGAGTGATGTCCATAACATGGAATTCCACAATTGTATCTATTAGGCCAATCTTGCAAGGAGGTTTGAAAGTATCGATAACCTTCCTTGAGGTAATATCATATTCCTTAACAATCAAAGGCGAGGGTATAATGGTCTCCATGTCTAGGCCAATGGTAAGGGCAGTCCTAAAAGGGCATACATTCAATGTGGATCCATTATCAATCAACACCATAGGGTTGGCGCCTATGCACCCAATGGTGATTTCTAGAGATCTAGTGTGAGTGGCTCCTTTGCGGGGAAGTTCCTTATCGAAAAAGGCAAGAAAAGGATGAGATGGATCCTCAACTCCCATGAGGGATAGCACTTCCTGTGGTGTAGTTTCTATGGGTACCTCCTTTCCATTTAAAGCGTCTAAGAAAGCACTATGATGCTTATGAAAAGCCATAAGCAAGCCCCACACGATACATAAGCTTGAGTCTTCTTCAATTAAGTCAAAACTCAATCTTCTTCCTCTTTCTCTTCTTTCCCTGTAGGTTCCATGGGTTTGGATCCTTCTCCTATGTCCCCTACCAAGATGATCCTTCTCCAAAAAGGATGGTTTATAGTGTTTCCCACTCCTAGTAATGTTGGTCATATTGTCCTCTATGACTCTTTTCTTTAGGTCGGTCATTCCTTTAGGAAGTATCCCCACACAGCCAACGCTTTCTTCAAAACCACATCTTCTTCATCCCATATTCCTTGGACTTCTACGACATTAACTTCCACGGTTTCTCTTGTAAGGTAGAATTTATTCAATCATTTTATTGGCTTTATTTCGTGCCAAATTTGCTTGTAATTCAGTATTTAGAAACCCTTTATTTATATGGAAATCATGTAAAGGTAGTGTGTGAGAGAGTGTGAAGAAAAGCTCAAGAATGCACACTCAAGCAAGGCCTCGCGACTGGATCTCGCGACTAGCGAGTCGCCAAAGGTGGCACATGTGTGAAGCATGCAAGGGAGCTGAAGAGTCACGCTAGCTATTGCATTACAAGATAAAACCTCCAACTGGCCAAGCAATTAGCTCACGACTCAAACTCGCGACTTGTTCCAATCACGAGTTCGAGTTGCCAGAACACTCTGTTTGTAACAAAACTGACTCTTTGCATTCTATACACACCCTACTATTAATACCCTTATACCCATGTATTGTAGAGAGTTTCCAGAGAGAATTTTGAGAGAGAAACCCTAGAGAAAAACAGGATTGACTCATCCACAATCTTCATCCTTTGATTCTCCAAATTCCTCTACTCTCACCCTCACCATTAACAAATCCTTGAGAGGTACATTAGCCAAATCCTTATCTCACCATACCTATATCTGTGAGAAGGTTTTTTGGTGCTTGGGAAGTAGTTAGAAAGGGACCGATTCATTTTGGTTGAGGCAATGGGCGATTGCGGGATCCAGTAAGCTAGAGAAGACAAGGTTCGGCATAACCCTGTTGGAGCAAGAAGCTTGGAGGGCTTAGGTGCACTGGGTAGATCAGGCTTGGAAGGTCTTCTGCTATTCATGTATCCCAACTTTATTCTTTAGTGGATTATTGACCGCTTTGAGGGCAGCGAAGAGGTTTTACGTCGAGGACTTCAGTTTCCTCTTCGATAACACATCGCTGTGTTGTCTTTATGTTTTCATCTCTCTTCCTTTAATCTTTGCCTTTTAATTACTACTGTGGTTGTGATTAATTATGGTTTAGATTGTTTTACCAATTATGTTTTAGCTTATTTTCATATTCCACACATATATTGTTTAATAATAAGCTAGAGTTGGTAATTTGTAAATTGGGAGTCTAAATGTTCATAGGTGTTTTACACACATATTGAACATTTAATTGGTATCAAAGCAAGTGCACTTGTTGTGGTTTAATTACCTAAGTGCAATCCTTGACCCCGTTTGAGATGGATCGATCTCAATCTCTAAATGCTCCACCATATTTTAATGGTAGCAACTATGCGTTTTGGAAAGTCCAGATGAAGGCATTCTTGTGTTCAATTGATGAAACTGTTTGGGATGCAATAGTTGTAGGATGGACTAGGCCGGAGGCCGCTAAATCCATATGGGATAAGGCAGCTCTTGTGGCAGCAAATGCAAACAGCAAAGCACTAGATGCTATTTTCTATGGTGTTTCTCCAGATGAGTTTCACAGGATTTCTCATGTAACAGTTGCCAAGGAGACATGGCAGATATTGGAGACCACCTATGAAGGAACGAAGAAGGTGAAGGATACTAAGTTGCAGATGCTAACCACTCAATTTAAAGAGCTGAAAATGAGTGAAGACGAGTCATTCGACTCATTCTATGGCAAGCTGAATGAGGTGGTTATTGGCAAGTTCAATTTGGGTGAGAAAACAGAGGACTCAAAGATAGTAAGGAAAATCCTTTGGTCATTGCCAGAGAGCTTCCGTGCAAAGGTTACAACAATTGAAGAGAGTAAAGATCTTGATGATATCAAAGTTCAAGAACTAATTGGCTCACTTCAAACATATGAGTTGTCGTTGCCATCACAAAGAAAGAGCAAATCCCTTGCTCTTAAGACAATTAATGAGAGGATGGAAGCTCACGACTTATCGGATGAGGATAAGGTCGATAAAGATGTGGCATATCTTGTGAAGAATTTTTAAAAGTTCTTAAAGTTCAAGAAGAATGGAAAGTTTGCTGAGAAGGGAAAATTCCCAAATTTCGAAAAGGAGAAAAAGGATTTCAAGAGGAAAGATGGGAAGGAGTCTCAATCTTCTTAAGGAATCACATGCTTCGAATGCAAGATATCTCAAGAAAGAATGTCCTAATTGTTTGAAAAGGAAGGGCAAGGTGTATGCCACTACTCTTAGTGATTCCAACTCCTCTTATTCAAATTCAGATGAAAGCTGTGATGGAGAAGGAAACTTCTCTGCATTCATGACCATTGCTCCCGTGGAATCTTCGGATGACTTGACTTTGCTAGTGGAAGAGCTTGGGGAGCACACTGATGAGGAATCAATGGGAGTAGTAGAAGAATCCGATGTTGAGGAAGATGAAAGAACAGTGGGATTGCAAGAGACATACAATTCCCTCCTTGAGAAGTTAGGAGAATATGCAAGAATGGCTAAGGCAACCATTAAAAAGATGAAGAGGGCAGAGCAAGATCATAGAAGTCTTCTACTGTGATACAAGGAGACCAAATGTGAAATGGAGATGCTAAACGGAGAGTTAACCGAAGCTTAAACAAAGATAAAATTCCTTGAGCTAGAGGTGATTCAAGCGAATGCTAAGGTAAAGTGGGTCTCCTTCAAGAAGCTTGATGAAGTGCTTGCTCATCAAAAACCTTTCTCCGACAAAAGTGGATTGGGATACACTAGAGAGAGCAGTTTAAGTGTCAAAGTGTCCAAAGATATGAAGTTTGTGAAAGCTAAGGAACCAGTGGTAGAAACTTTAGCTGTTGAGAAAGTGAAGCTGGAGAAGAAGCGGAATGTGATTGACCAACGGTTTTTTACTAAGCCTCCTAACCAATCAGTGGTCAAACCTAAGGCTCAAGGGAAATCACTCCCAAGGTCACAAAAAGGTCCGAGAACTCAACATTTCTGCCATCACTATAGAATTCAAGGACACACCAGACTGAATTATCGTAAGCTGTGGGCATTAAAGAATAGCAACTATCAAAGGCCAAGTGGACAAAGAAAGGATAAAGGGAACCCCAAGCAATCGAAAGGGGGAGAAGCTGTGTCCAACATCAGAGGTGTAATGAAGATAATTGATGCATTCACTGCCTGCTTGACAAGCTTCAACAAAAGGTTTGAAAGCCAAAACAATAGTACCTAGTCCTCTAGGGATATCACCCCAAACGCACGTACCATGTGGGTGAAGAGGGGTACTCATGCATAAGCATTACAACATATCCATGCATTAATTCTTCCTATGCTTTGTGACTTTTATTGGTTGTGTGCTTTATGTTATTGTTCCAGCATGTGCTTAAAATTTGTGTTTATTTGCTATTTGCCTCAAATTTTTTTACATTCTCTTGGTCAATCTTTTCTTGTTTTTGTGTCAAAAATCCAAAAACACATAAAAAGTAGAAAATCCAAAAAGTTTGATCAAAATTATTGTGTATTGTCACTAGCATGTTTTTCCTTGTACCTTTGTACTAATGGCTTTGTGCATTTACAAGTGTAGCTTGTTCTTTATGCATTCATATCATTGTGGGAAAAATCTTGAAATCTATGTGACTGTTGTAAATAGATCTTCAAACTTGTCATGAATGATTAGTCAATGGTTTTGTTGATCTTGAAACTTACATAGACTTGTGCCTATATATCTTCCCACCATTTATTTTTTTTAAAGAGCTCAACAAATGTAAATCTCAAAATGAAAAGAGATAATAAGCTGCAAAAGCCTTCACACATACTAGGATTTGACTAGGAAAAAGGGAAAGCAACTTTTGTGAAAAATGTATGATGCCCAAAAAACCAAAGGCTTACTCATCAAATCAAAATATCAAAAATTTTAGGCATCGATCTCAAAATGAGATGTAATGATTCAAAAAAAAAAAATCAAATGATATAATGTATATGGAGCCAAATGAAAAGCTTCAAAGTTATGTTATCAAGTTTTATGAAAGGTCATATATGCATATTTCTATAATTGAGATAGGTCACTTTTCCTCGTGCTAATTGTGTATGCCTTGGTTGAATTGATCACTAAAGCTTCACATTAGACTAAGGACTATCTCATCTTTGGTACCCACACACATCACACATGTCTATGTTCAATGAATGACACATGTCTATGTTCAATGAATGCCTTATTCATTTGTGTGATTGTACTTGATTAAATATGTTGCACATGCTCAACTATATGTTGATCAAACACAAAAAGATTTTTGAGTGTTTTAATTGTTTTTGGAAAGTGTTTTTATTTTGAAAAATACCTAAAATTTCAAAAACTGGGCAACCCTATTTTGGCAACTTGCCTCGCAGGTTAAGCTAGTCACATGCCCCAGTCGCAAGCTTACTCAAGAGGTTTTCGTGACTCTTTGGCGGGTCAAAGTCCTAGTCGTGAAAAAGACTTAGAATTTTTTCCAAAAATATGGATTTTTAAATTTCTCACGACTCTGTTTGGCAACTTGTTCACGAGTGGAAGCTCTAGTAGCAAAGGGTACTCAGAAAGTTTGGCTACTCCCGTCGCGAATTACTCGCAAGTGAACTTCTGGTAGCGAAAAACACTTAGGAAAATTTTTCAAAATTTTGGCTTATGGGTTTTTGGCGACTTGCTTTGGTGACTTGTTCGCGACTCAATCCAATTGCGAAAATCGCGTGTTTTGTGCTTTAAGGATAGTTTTTAAAATCTTTTTAGTTTTCCCTCGAACATTTTGACTGTTCATTGTCTTGTCCATTCATCTCCCTCACAAACTTACTATGTTTCACTCAGAAATCCACCATTTTCTTCATCATCTCTTCATCAATCTTCAAGAAAAGGTATAGGTTTCCATTTATTTTCAAAGTATTTCATGTCTATAGCCTTGGATTTCTTGATTTTTGAGTTTTTGATGAGTTTTTGAAAAACTTAAGTTTTGAATATGGTTTGGGTATATTTGTTGGAGTTTGTTAAATGGATTTTGTTGACATTGATAATATGGTGCTTGATATACATGTTTTCTTGTATGGTGCTAATTTTTTAGTAGTATATCTTGTTTGTGCTATGATGTGCTGATCATGCTCATAGTAAACTCATAGTTACTAGTGTTTTTGTGGATTTCATAGATTACATTGTGCTTAGTCATGCCTGCACACTCATCACTTTTGCACACCACACACAGTAGTGTTGCTCTTGCTTAAATACTTACTGAAATGCTGCATACTTCGTTCATTTACCATGTTTGAGTGATATGTCTTTCTAAATAACAATGTGTGTTTATTTCATGGACTAACTTGGATCTAATCAAGTTTATGTTTGTGTCTTGTGGTTTTGCACTTGGTTCTCTACTGTGTGTGTGTTATTTTGCAGATTTCTCATCATTCCTCTCGAGCAAAAGAGCCTGTCATTGATGTTCCCTCATCCCCTATTTCAAAACGGACTTGACGTTCGTCTCAAGCTTCTAACAGTGAGAAATTCAGGACTCCCCTCAATTCACAGACTTTCTCAAGCATTTTTAAAGATGCTCCTACTCTAGTAGAAAGGGTTGTAAAATTTGATACCTTGAGAACAACATTTATCCCTAGGATCTTTGAAGCAAAGGGTTGGGCTAATCTATTCGGGAACTTCGAGGACCCGATTGATGAATTGGTTAAGGAGTTTTATTCAAAAGCTAGATAAACCAGAGTTGAGTTACAGTGTTGGGTACGAGGAAAGGAGTTTAGCATCAATCCAAACTACATTGCGAAGTTTCTTCGAATCAATAGACTGGCAAATGTAGACCTCACTCCATATAATGATAGACTTCCTAAGGTACAAGATATTCATCCAATTCTTGGGCCAGATCATGAGATTTCATCCAAAGGCAGGTCCATTGGAACTGCAAAGTTTGCACCTGATCCAAATTGATCATGTTCTTTAACCTTTATCCACTCTCGAACACTGCATTCATTAACCTTGGCCGAGCACAATTCCTATGTGATCTCATCACCAGAGTTCCGATTGACATCTGTGCCCACATTTTTCAGACCATTGGGAAAACAACAACTTGAACGGCAGCACTCAGCCTGCACCTCCTACCTCTCAAGCTAATAGGATGACCACTTTGATTGAGGATTTGTATCAGCATATTTCTGGATTTGAAAAAGTTCTATACTCCATCAATAACCAAGTTCAGATGCGTCTTACAACCATTGAGACTCAGTTAGATGCTATTCAACAAAAACTAGAGGACAGCCTTTAGCTATTCATGCCAAAAAGGGGGAAAGCAAACTCATTCTAGAAGTTTGGATGATAGAATATAGCAAGGGGGAGAGCAACACAAGAATAGGAAGTGTGCATATTGAAAGGAGGAGTTATGTGAGCTCAAAAGAAAAATACTGATACATACATACTTTACTTCTGACTTGTTTTGTGCTTATGTGTTTATAGTTTTTATAACTCCTGCTTATGTGTTTATAGTTTTTATAACTCCTAGTATTTACATTGTGCTACTGGTTAAAGCTTTTGGTACTTTGGTTTATTTATTTCAATGTTTTATGCTGTTTTTGTACCCTTGCTTTGTAGCTTAGTACTTGTTGTTAATGTTATGCATTTCTTTAAGTACATCACTCTTGTGCCCTTGTTGGATTTTATATCCTTGATACAATTACCTTGTGTTGTTGTATTGGTTGAGTGTTGGACATGCAAATGATACTTTGCATTGAGCTTATTAGCTTGCATGTCCGGATGTTCATTCCTTATGTGAATGATCATTGTGGTCACTATTTATAGTGATTGTTCATTTTTTGGTCAAACCATGCTTTATTGCTTCATTCCTTTTTGCTTGATCGCATTGTGCTTGCTCCTTTATGCATTTTAAGTTTTCTGCTTTCAATGATCGTATTGTGTTGTTGTTTTCAAGAAATACTTGTTCGTATGGTTCAAAAGCTTCACAGATTCTAGAGTTAGGTGTGAGTGAGTTTTGTTCAACTGTTCCCAACTCACATGTTAAGTCTAGAGTTTGTTTTAGGGTTTTGTCACGGAATCGCCAAAGGCGGAGATTGTAAGGTTGAATTTATTCAATTATTTTGTTGGCTTTATTCTGTGCCAAATTTGCTTGTAATTCAGCATTTAGAAACCCTGTATTTAGGTGGGAATCATGTAAGAATAGTGTGCGTGAGAGTATGAAGAAAAGCTCAAGAGTGTGCACTCAAGCAGGGCCTTGCAACTGGATCTCGTGATTGGCGAGTTGCCAAAGGTAGCACACGTGTGAAGCATGCAGGGGAGCTGAAGAGTCACACCAGCTGTTGCACTACAGGACAAAACCTCTAGCTGGCCAAGCAGTTAGCTCGCGACTAGAAACTCATTCCAGTCGCGAGCTCAAGTAGCCAGAACACTCTGTTTGTTACAAAACTAACTCTTCACATTCCATACACACCCTACTATAAATATCCTTATACCCACGTATTGTAGAGAGCTTCCAGAGAGAATTTTGAGAGAGAAACCCTAGAGAAAAACAAGATTGACTCATCCACAATCTTCATCCTTTGATTCTCCGAATTCCTCTACTTTAACCCTCTCCATTGACAAAAATCCTTGAGAGGTACATTAGCCAAATCCTTATCTCACCATACTCATATCTGTGAGAAGGCTTTTTGGTGCTTGGGAAGCAGTTAGGAAGGGATCAATTGATTTTGGTTGATGCAATGGGTGATTGCGGGATCTGGTAAGTCAGAGAAGACAAGGTTCAGCGTAACTTTATTGGAGCAAGAAGCTTGGAGGGCTTAGGTGCACTGGGTAGATTAGGCTTGGAGGGTTTTCTACTATTCATGTATCCCAACTTTATTCTCTAGTGGATTATTAATCGCTTAGAGGGCAGTGGAGAGGTTTTACGCCGAGGACTTCGGTTTTCTCTTTGATAACACATTGTTGTGTTGTCTTTGTGTTTGCATCTCTCTTCCCTTAATCTTTGCCTTTTAATTATTGCTGTGGTTGTGATTAATTATGGTTTAGATTGTTTTACCAATTCTGTTTTAGCTTATTTTCATATTCCGCACATATATTGTTTGATAATAAGCTAGTGTTGGTAATTTTTAAATTAGGGGTCTAAACATTCATAGGTGTTTTACACACATATTGAACATTCATCTACCAACTTTGAACAATCTCATTCAATCTCATCGATTTGCACCCAATTCTGATATGGAGAAGGAGCTCTATGATAATCAGGCAAAGGGTTCTTCCTAATGCAGCTTGGTGATGATATTGGGGTTTGGGAAGGTTCCATTGTCTATGAGGTCTTGTATCTTGTGTTTGAGGTAGAAGCAATTGTCAGTTTTATAGGTTGATTCTAATGGAAATGACATTATTCATTGAAGTTCCAAGTAGGAGGTACAGGATTAGGCATAGGTGTGGGATCTAAAGGCTTGATGAATCCTTTGGAAGATAAATTCTCATATGCTTGGGCAAGGGTCATTCCTAGGTCAGAAAATTCTCGGCAGGCTTTCTTTGTGAAGCTTGGGTAGGCTAAGGTTTGTTAAGGTATGATGGTACTTACATTCATGGGATTAGGAGTTTTTTAGGTAGTTGCTCCTCCTCCATATGTCTTCTTAATTGGAGCTTTTCTTTCACTCTTCTCCAATTGTCCATTGTTGATGGCATCCTCTATCCTAGTTCCACCTTCACACAACTCTCCAAAAGAACTAATAGGTGATGACAAGAGCCTACTATTTTATGCTAGAAGCAAATTCTTGATAATCTTGTTGATTTGATCTTTCTCATTTGGCCTATTAACCATCCTAGATGCCTTTCCCTTCCACCTTGTCGTGTATTCATAGAATATTTCCCCTACTCCTTGTTTGGTGGTCTCCAAATCTCTTAAAGTCGCATCAACTCTACTACCTCATTCCACACCTTAGTTTTACTAGGATCCAAGCTATAGCACCATCTTGATGCTCCCCCATGAGTGAGAGAGGAAACACATGCAAACTTTGCTTCTCATCCAACCCCTTCATTTCAGCAATGCTTAGGTACCTCCTAACATTTTGCTTTGGATCTCCAGTTCCATCAAACTTTTCCGCATTGAAAATCTTGAACTTTGGAGGCAGTGCAATTGGAGTCTTGAAGCTTATGCCCCCCATATTATAGAGACAATCATCTGTCCCTTGGGCCTTGTGAAAGGCTAGTTGCATTTTCTCCATCTCCTCTCTCATAGCTATGGTTTCCGTCATGAGATTTTTAAATTGCTTGTTCCTTTCATAATTAGCTTTGTCCCTTTCATCCTAATCTTCCCCTTCTTCCTCATCAAGAACCTCTACACATGGGGGCTTCTTCAACTTGGCCTCTTCTAGCTTGGTGAGGCAACTCCCCACCTTTTTGAGAGCGTCACTTTGTTCTTCCATTGCCTTGAATATCTTTTGTGCAATTTTATCACTAATTGGAGCAACCATTGTTGCTTAAGAAGATTCCCCTACTTGGAACTCTTCTTCTTGATGTATGTCCTCAATCTTGACCAAATGCCTTTCGTTCTTTTCTCGGATCCAAATTGGAGTGGAGACATGTTTTCTTAACTTTGGTGGTGCAATGGTGCCTGAAAAGAAGTCCCTTTTTCATTAAGTTCATGACCCAATTAAAGGGTTCCTTTTTAGATGTTCTTAGAAAGTCTTTAAGTACATTTTAATGAAAGCCCAATTACAAAATCACTCCCTTTCCTGTCATGAACCTTGCCCCTTGTTTCATTGGGCTTTGGTCCATTTACAACAATTCTCTTATCTTACTTGTAGACACTCGATTTTGCACCAATGATTTAATCAAGGAAGATGACTAGAATGACCATTCATGTACCCAAAATTCATGATTGTGTTACATGCATTAATTTGTTCATTGCATATCTAAAAATGATCTTGAGATTCTAATGGTTGCAACGATATGCCCGATTTCAAAATCGAACCGTCGAATCGAAAGATATCACATGATCAAGTTTGCACATGCATTATGTCTAAGTAGAATCAACCTTGCATGATTAATTTAAATTAATTTTGATTGGCTAAGCAATTAAAATTAATTAAATAATTGTGTGATTGGTTGTTAGTGAGTGTTAAAAATAGGCTTTAATTGCATTGGAATAAAGGGGATAATCAGATAACAATAAAATTGAGGATAATCAAGACTTTTTGGAGTATTTATCTACAAGATAATCATTGCTGAAAAAACTTGAATTATAAAAATAAAAAAAATAAAAAAATAAAAAAAAAAGAGTTTAATTTTTAGAATGTGGATTAAAAACGCGTCTAAATGCAAGTCCCGACTCAAAAAAATTTTAAAAAGGAGTCCAAAATGGACTAGAACACAAAAGCGGGTCTGGCATTCAGCACTTTTGGAGTGCCAATCGACACTTTCAAAATGCCGATCAACACTTTTCAAGTGCCAATTGGCACAAATTCGGGCCTCCGCCCAAGGACACTTAGATCAAGATAAAACTCATCCTTTTCGATTTTTTAGAGATAAGGACGCGTCCCAGTTCGTATTCTGATCATTTAACTAATTTTTTGAGCCTCCCAACCTCTATAAATAGAGGATGCATCTCAAAATTCAGGACACTTTTTCATGCTTTCAGATTTCCCTTCTTTCTGACTCTCCTTTCTATTATTCTCCCTCTTACGTTAAAGACGTTCTAGATGCTCTAGCCTTAAGAATTTCTTTTTTGTAAGCAAGGTAATTTAGGTTTCAAAGATAATTGAACATATTTCTTTGAACCCTAAAATATTCCCTCAAGAAGAAGAGCACGTCCATGCAAGAGGTGGTTCTTTCTTTACCTTTTTTTTTTTTTTTTTTTTTTTTTCTTTTATTTTGATGATGCATGAGTAAATCTTCTTTTAGTTTTAATTTCGAATACTCATAACATGTATGGTCAATATTTTTTTGTTGAAATATGTTCTTGATGTTTTTATTGTCATGATCTATCTTTTTGAATTTCAAAAATCTGCATATTATCACTTTTTTTTTTCAAAACCAAAAACTGATCTGTATCTTCCTTAAATGCAAATTTGAATTTTTTTTTACATAAAAACAGATATGTATCTTCCATAGATGTAGATCTTAATGTTTTCTAACATAAAAACAGATATGTATCATCCTTAGATGTAGATCTGAATGTTTTCTAACATAAAAACAGATCTATATCATCCTTAAATGCAGATCTCAATTTTTTCAAACATAAAAATAGATCTGTATCTTCCTTAGATGTAGATTTGAATGTCTTCTAACATAAAAACAGATCTGCATCTTCCTTAGATGTAGATCTGAAAGTTTTCTAACATAAAAATAGATCTGTATCTTCCTTAGATGTAGATCTCAATTTTTTCTAACGTAAAAACTGATCTGTATCTTCCTTAGATGCAGATCGGAATTTTTTCTAATACAAAAACTGATTTGTATCTTCCTTAGATGCAAATCTAAATTTTTTTCTAACATAAAAGCTGATCTGTATCTTCCTTAGATGCAAATCTAAATTTTTTCTAATACAAAAATAGATTTGTATTTTCCTTAGATGTAGATCTAAATTTTTCCTAATACAAAAACAGATTTGTATCTTCCTTAGATGCAGATCTAAAATTTTTTCTAGCATAAAAACAAATTTGTATCTTCCTTAGATGCATATCTGAATTTTTTTAAGCATAAAAACTAATTTGTATCTTCCTTAGATACAGATCTGAATTTTTAACATAGCAGATTTTGAAAAAAAAAAAAAAAAGAAAGAAAGAAAGTCATGAGTAGTGATGTTTTGTTTGATGCAAGTAACATAGGTTTATTTCATGAGTGTAGTTCTCTTCCAAAAAAGATCTGATTTTTTTTAAGGTTTCATACAAATCTAAATTTTTAATTTTAAAATATATCTGATTTTTCTTCACCAAAGCTAATTTTTTTGACCTATACTAAAATGGATCTGAATTTTTTATAAATCAATTTCTTTTTATTCACAAAAACATATCTGAATTTTTCTTAAAAGAAGAGGACACATTCATAAATAGATTTATGTGACTTAGTTTGGTTAAGTTTGTCATGTATGCAACATATCATCCATATCATGCATAAAGGGTACATTGGTCATGAGAGTCTAGAATACCAAACTCTGTCTAGGCAGAATGGGTGCCTAACACCTTCCCATTCTATAACCTAGCTTCCAAATTTAGTGTCATTAGATAGGTAGACCTAGGCTTTATCTTTTTTTTTTTTTTTGGTAGATTGTAACTAGGACAAAATGCCATGTATCTTTGGTAGTTTGTAACTAGGACCCAAAGCAATGTAATACTCAATTTATCAAGTTTGTATTTTTTTTTTCTTTTTATTCAATCAATGAGAATGGAAGAATTCAATCATGTAAATTTGTATTTAGTTTTTTCTTTTTTTTTTTGTATAAAAAAAAATAAGTGGCAAATCCACACCACTTACCCAAAAAGAGAGGTGCCCTTAAAAAGCACTCAAATCTCTTTTTTGAGAGCACCCTAATTTTGGCAGTCTCTCACATTACTCTCATGGGCTTTCATTAGAATGTACTTAGAGATTTTCAACATTTTGTCTCAAACATGGGCTTACAATATATTCATCACCTTTGAGCTCTTCTCTTTTCATTTCATTATCATCATTTTTTTTTTTTTTTTTGAAGTAGCCTACTAACTAGAATATATTGTAAACTTCCTCTTAAAGTCCATGAAGTTCTTATCATTTTGGGCCTAGGCATACAACAAAGAGGCCCAAGATTAAGGAAATTCATATTGACTTTGTAGGATTTTGGATGCTAAGTCCATAGCATACTCATTATCTTAGGCCTAAAGTCCTCTTTTTCAAAAGGGCTTTTGATTTGGGCTTACGATAATAGGCTGTGGTCACTCACAACTAGGTGGGCCATGATTCCATTCGAGGGCCTAAGTGGACCTTTGTGGATTGGTGGGATGAACTTCGAAAGACTTGGGCCTGAATAGAGCCTTCCATCTTCCCACTTATCACCAACCAAGGTTAAGGGACAAAAGAACCGTGATGTGTGTGCAAACAAGTATTGAATAAGCCTTTATTAAGGTTAAGACATAGGACACATAGGAATTAAACTCACAGCCCCTCATAGGAATTAAACTCACAGCCCCTAGTGGACTAGCCACTGTGGACACAAAGGGGGGAGTCGCCATCTAGTTTTTGCAATGGCCTAGGAACCATATATATAACGTCCTCTCGAGGAATGACCCTTTGATCTTACTACTAGAGATATGGGTTTGGAGTTAAGGTACGGTCTTGGGAAGGAGTTAGGCACCCAAAACCGTCCAACCCTAAGGTTCGCTACCCATCATTGTGTCTTATGTCTTAACCCTATGAAAAGCATACTCAATATTGCTATTCTAACTCACACACACACTAACATATATCTAACAATCAGCATGGCCTCAAACATCCCAAAAGACCTGATCATTCATCTATCATGCTTATCAAGCAAAGCCTACCATACATCTAATGATGCATATCATCACATCATAGATCCTAACATTCATCTAGCATGGCATCTCCTAACATAAATCCTAGCATGTTACTATCATCATTTCATCATATCTTATCCAAGGCTAAAACATATGAATCATTGAATCAAGATGGAAACAAGATAAATCATGTTATCAACCAAAGCATCAAGGACATGATCAGAACATCAAACCTAAGCAAGGTCATGTCACAAATGCATATACATTACAAGTGTTTGACTTACCTCACTTACCTTGCAACAACTTAGCACCTATGGCATCATGTATGAGCATGTGAATGCATGTTCATATCATTAAAATAAAACAACATAAGATAAACCCTAATTCTAATATGTGAGAGCAAACAAGCAATTAAACATGTGAAACGAAAGCTTTGAAAGCATAAAAAATACGAAAAAGAGCCTATACAGAAGCATACATGTGAAAGCAAAAGCAAAAATAGATAAATAAAAATTAGGGTTTCTAGGCAAGTTTATGCGCACGCATGAACTTCCCTGCGTGCGTAGGCAAGATTATGCGAACGTGGGTTTCTGCCTAAAAAACCCTTAAAACATAACAGAACTTTAAAGCGATAAATCTAACATCCTAACATGCTTTTAAAACATACAACCATCTAAACCCAAGCTAGAGAAACATATTGAAGCATATTATAAAAAGTAACTAAAGCAAACAGAAAGATTAAAACATAGAAAAAGAAAAGAAAAGGAAAAGAAAGTTTTAGATTAATACCTCAAAGAAAAGCTCTTCAAGAATGATTTTTGACCGTTCTCATCAGTCAAATCTATTCACAATTCAATAAAAGAGTGATTAGTAATTTAAACTCAAAGATCAAGGCCCGAAAAGGCCCTAATCAAAAGAAAATTGACATAAGGATGTTTTGTGAAAAACTCCCTCTTTGATTCATTATTTCTAGTGAATCTTAGTGTTTTCTCGTGGGATTTTTGTGCATTTTGAAAATATACTATGTAAGGCTACTTATAGTGTGAAAATAGGGGTTTGGAACGACTCCTAGATGACGTGGGATTCATTCCAAACCTCAAAATTAATGTAGAAAACTTTTCGTGCACAAGATCAGGCCTGCATACACATGTAGAAAGCTGAGTGTGCAAGCCGATTCTTGCAAGCACATAGCGAGGATTTCCTTGGCCTTATTTTTCCAAAAAATGATTTATTTGCTCATTAAAAGTTATATATTTCATTTTAACATTCCTCAAGTCAATTTAATATCTAATTGGCCCCTAAACCAACCTTGGGTTTTAGAATTCAGCATCATTGGGGAACGGGGGCCTGAGTCGTAAGGGGTACAAAATGCAGTGTCTACACCCACTCTCTACAAATTAATTTCTTTGAAGATTGAAGACTATAAGCTGGCAAAACACTTCTCCCTTATTTTTATCAAATTAACAACCATCTTTTTCCAATTTCAATATCACAGACACACTAATCTAACCAACCTTATCGTACAAGTCCCTCAATAAGTACAGTACTTCCTGAAAGGCTTAAACCATAGCCAACTAAATAAGCAAGCCAATAAGAATCACAACATTTTGCACCTAAACTTGTATTTGGCTGCTGATAAAACTGAAAGGAAAAAAAAAATACCAACACCCAAATCAAAAACCAAAATCTTTTGCATGTTATGTGGTTCCTCAAGTAAGCCAAATAGATCACATTACCCCCGAGCCTTAAACACCATAAATTTATGCTTCCACACCCTAAAAAGCTCCAAAAAACACCATAAATTCACACCCAAATTTCTCATCTTTCCTTTCCTTACACTTTCTCAACAACCCAACAATCTATTGACGATCCACAAGCAAAAAAAAGTTAATAAAGCTCAAACCCATAAACCTTAAATTCAATTTGACACAAAATTAATCAAAAACTAATTACACCCACTAAATGAAACAAAAACCCTAGGAATATAGGAAATAACGCTATGAGCAGGGCCTTGCACCAAATTTCCAAGTCACCTTTCACGAACCCTATTGAGAGGACCAAGCTCCCCTATCTTTTTATCCAACCAACTTTCACAATCTACAACGAAAGTACTGACTCGGTGGAGCATGTAAGTCATTTTAATCAAAGGATGGCCATTCACTCTAGAAAGGAGGCTCGCATGTGTAAGGTATTCCCTTCAAGCCTCTAGCCCATCGCCATGAGGTGGTTCAATGGATTGGAGGAGGGCTCAAAAGGATCCTACGAGGAGTTGACTAGGGTGTTCAAGCCAGGTTCGTGACTTATAGCAAGATCCCTAGACCTCTGGATTCTTTGCTTTCCATGGCCATGAGGGAGGGAGAGGCCTTAAAAACCTATTCAAATAGGTATTGGGAGCTTTTCAATGAGATCGATGGGGATTTTGAGGACATGGCTGACAAAACCTTCAAAGTAGGGCTTCCTATAAATTTAGACCTAAGGAAATCCCTCACCAGGAAGCTTGCTCGGAATATACATCAGCTGATGGATCGCATCAACGAGCATAAATGAGTTGAAGATGACCAAGTGCAGGGAAAAGGGAAGGCAAAAGTTTTCGCACTCGAGTGGCGAGATCTTCAGTCTAACAAGTTTGGTCCTAGTCGGCCAATGAGAGAATTTTTTAACCAAGTTCCACAACATAACACCCTAATGGTTAATTTAGTGGTCAAGGAACCCATTTATCAGGTGGTGGAAAAAATAAAGGATAAGCCATATTTCAAGTGGCCCAATAAGATGGGTAGGGACCCCACCAAGTGGAATCAAAACCTGTACTACTAGTATCATCAGGGCTGAGATCATACGATTGAGGACTGCAAGACCTTGTGTGATTTCTCAGGACAGTTAGTCAAGGCGGGAAAGTTGAAACAATTCACACATCAACCCTCCAGCCAAAGGGAGCCAACAGGATTGGGTTACCAAAGGGAGGTGGCACCATGTCCACCATTGGAAACCATCAACGTTATTTTTGCTACACTGAACACGGAAGCTGGCCCTTCATCTAGGATAATGACCATTTCACCTTAGCCCAGGGTAGGAGAGGGTAGAGAGTCCAAGAGGATCAAGACAAAGTAGGGGCCAATTCTCGGCTTCTCAGAAACTGATAAGATTGGTACCTTCCAACCTCATGACAATGCCCTTGTGATCATACTATGGATTTGTGGGGTTTGATGTAAAAAGAGTGATGGTAGACCAAGGAAGCGGGATTGAAATTATGTATCCAAATTTATACAAGGGATTGGGACTAAAGCCTGAGGACCTCAACAAGTACAATTCCCCCTTGGTAGGTTTTAACGAAGAACCTTGACCCCCAAGGGAATGATTAAGTTGTCAGTGCAGACGGATAACGAAGTAGTAGAGGTAAACTTCATTGTGGTCGAAGACTATTCCCCCTATATTGCAATTTTAGCGAGGCCATGGCTCCACGCTAAGGGTGCAGTCTCTTCTACTTTGCATATGGAAGTGAAGTACTTGACTGAGGAGTATGTTGGGGAGTTGGTGGGATGTTAGGCCATGGCTGGGCAATGCATGGTGGTGGCTATTAGGCACTAGTCATTGCAAAAGAATCTCCATAATTTAAGCTATATATCATAACAATCAACAGTTGGAGTGTCGGAGGTTTTGGATAGCACGACAAGGATTGGTTTGCAGTGTGAGGAATTGGAGAAGATTGTCATCGGATTAGATAATGATAAATATTTCCAGGTTGAAGCACAATTACCTTTGGCCGAAAAGGAAAATTTAGTGGTCTTCTTGAAAATTAACTCAAACATTTTTGCTTGGAACATGTACAAGGCTCCGAAAGTTGATCCGAAATTCATTTGCCATCACCTTAATGTGAACCTTTCCATAACATCGAGGAGGCAGTAGTCTCGACGATCTTTTAAGAAGCATGCCGAAGCAGTAAAGGAGGAAGTCAATAAGCTCAAACAGGCAAGGCCAATCAAAGAGGTTTTCTACCTCGAATGGTTGGCTAACACTGTAGTAGTCAAGAAGAAATCAAGAAAATGGAAGGCATGCATTGATTTCACCAACTTAATAAGGCCTTTTCCAGAGACCCCTTTCCATTTCCCCTAACCAACTAGTCGATGCAACGTTCGGTCACCCTCGAATAAGTTTCTTGGACACCTTCCAAGGCTACCATCAAATCCCACTAATGCTGCTAGATCAAGAGAAAACATTTCTGACCCCTACTTGGAACTACCACTATCGAGTGATGCCTTTTGGCCTGAAGAATGCTAGTTCCACCTATCAAAGAATAGCGATGAGGATGTTTGAAGCTCAACTAGGCAAGAACATAGAAGCTTACATAGATGACATGGTCGTAAAGAGCAAATAGGTGTTCCAGCATTTGAGGGATTTGGATGAAGTTTTCTCAATCCTTAAGAAGCATAAGTTGCATCTAAATGTTCCTTCGGTGTGAGGTACATGATCGCCCACCGAGGAATAGAGGTTAATCCTAATCAAATTCGAGCCAATCATGATCTACACCTGCCTCAAAATCCAAAGAATGTACGACTAACTGGGATGACAATGGCTTTGAACAGATCCATCTCTCAGTCGGCTGATCATTGTAGATCATTCTTTCAGTTACTTCACAAATGGAAAGACTTTGCTTGGTTTAAGGAGTGTGACAAAGCCTTTAAGGAGTTGAAGAGGTACTTGGCCCACCCACCAATCCTGTCCAGACCTGAGAATGAGGAAGTTTTGTATGCCTACATTTCACAGCCCATGTAGTGAGCCTAGTTCTGGTTCGAACAGATGCAGGGGTGTAGAAGCCCATTTATTATGTGAGCAAGTCTCTTCAAGAGGTAGAAACCCGATATCTACCCTTGGAGAAAGTAATCTTGGCCATCATACATTCCACAAGGAAGCTTCCCCATTATTTTCAAGCACATACGGTCGTCGTTCTCACCCAGCTTCCTTTACAAGCATTGCTCTGGAAGTCAGACTATACAGGAAGAGTAGAAAAGTGGGGAACCATGTTAAGAGCATTTGACATCAAATATTTATCTCGTACAGCTGTAAAGGGGCAAATTTTAGCCAACTTGGTCACTGAGTTTGCTGAGGCAAGGGAAAAGGATGGCACCGAGGAGGGACGTATGCTTAATAAAGAAATTCTGACGATCACGACGACAACACGATCATTACTCTGGGAATTATACATGGATAGGGTCGCCAACCAGAAGAGTTTTGCGGTCAGGATTATTCTTATATCTCCCGAGTACATAACCATAGAGAGGTCATTGAGATTAAGCTTTCCGGCCACCAATAACGAAGTGAAGTACGAAACACTTCACGTGGGCCTAGATGTAGTAAATAAACTTTGAAGCAAGGCCGTAGAGGTGTTTTGCGATTTGAGGCTCATTGTGGGGCAGGTGGCTGGAGAAGTTGAGGCTAAAGACCAAAAGATGCAATGGTACCTAAGCCAAGTGAAACAATTACAGTCGAGCTTTAAGATATTCTCTATAAAGCAAGCTCCTAGAAGTAGGAATGCCCATGCTGACTCATTAGCAACCCTAGCCACCTCATTAGGAGAAGGTGTACCAAGGATTATAATGGTAGATGACCTAGTGGCATCCAGTTGGGAAGACCAAGTCCCAATTGGAGTAAGTACAATACATGTTAGCCCGAGCTGGATGAACCCAATAGTATCACTCTTGAAGGATGGTACACTACCCGAAGATAAAACCAAGGCTAAAAAAATTCGAAGAAAAGGACCACAGTACTAGCTCTCAGAAGAATAGAAATTGTACAAATGATCGTACCCTAGGCTATACCTATTATGTGATCATCCCAAGGTAGTAGAAGCATTACTGGAAGAGCTCCACAAAGGAATTTATGGCAGTCATACCAGGGGAAGGTCTTTATCACATAGGGCTCTTACTAAAGGATATTGGTGGCTTAGCATGCAAAAGTTTGCTCAAAACTACGTTAGAAAGTGCGATCAGTGTGAGAGATTTGCCATAAATATTCACCAACTAAGAGGGACCCTAAATCCCCTTACCAGTCCATGGCCTTTGCATAATGGGGTCTCAACATAGTTGGGCCATTCCCAAAGGCAACTGGAAACCAAAGATGGCTCCTTGTCAGGATTGATTACTTCACTAAGTGGGTAGAGGTAGAGCCCCTCTCTAATATCCAAGACCAGGGCGTAAAGAGATTCTTTTGGAGGAATATAGTCACATGATTTAGGGTCCCACGTACTCTTATATCTGACAATGGTCTCTAGTTTGATAGTAAGGCTTTCAGAAGATACTGTTATGAGCTAAGCATAAAAAATAAATATTCTACTCTAGCCTACCCTTAAAGCAATGGATAAGCTGAGGCCATCAACAAGGTTATTGTGGACGGGCTAAAAAAGATGTTGGATGAAGCAAAGGGCAGGTGGGTAGATGAGTTACCCCATGTCCTATGGGCATATCGTATCACGCCGAGGAGATCAACTAGAGAGACCCCCTTTTCAATGACATATGGCTCCAAGGCATTCAATTCTTTAGAAACGGGTTTCCCGATGATGAGAACCGACCAGTTCGATAGCAACAAAAACGAATGGCTCCTCTTTGCTAACCTAGACTTGGCTAAAGAAAGGAGGGAGATTGCTGCTATTAAATTGACCCATTACCAACAAAAGCTCAAACAAGTATACAACAGAGGCACCAAGGCAAGGGCATTCGTACCAAGGGACCTGGTCCTAAGAAAGGTCGTAGGGAACACCAAGAATCTGACATGGGGAAAACTCAGGCCTAAATGGGAAGGACCCTATTGTATAACATCAATGGCAGGAATAGGTGCTTATCATTTAGAAGACCTAGACGAAAACACTATCGCACAGCATTGGAATGTAAATAACCTACGAAGATATTATTATTAATGAATCATACTAAAATTATTCAATTTCTGTCTTACTCTTAAAGTTTTACTCTTACCAGCATCTTTGTATTATTCGTTTTGCTCAGGCTAAGTTTTAAACAAAACCTCGACTATGTTCGACTTCTCAGGTTACATGCCTTGGGTAAATTAACTCTTACAAATGGAAAAAATGGCTAAGTATTAAACAGAATTTCGGCCATGTTCGACTCCTCGAGTCACATGCCTCGGTAAATTAACTCTTACAAAGGGGGAAAAAATGGCTAAGTGTTAAACAGAACCTTAGTCATGTTAGACTCCTCAAGTCACATTTGGTAAATTAATTCTTACAAAAGAAGAAAATGACTAAGTGTTAAACAGAACCTTAAACATGTTCAATTCCTCGGATCACATGCCTTAGGTAAATTAACACTTGAAATGAATCAACAAACTTATAACTAATACAGTCTGGCAGAGATGCACTTTAAACAAAAAAAAAATAGTCAGATAAAAGTAGAACTTTCATCATTCAGTAATCATGGGACAAACAGTACAAAAAAGAGAGGTAGAAAAGCCTACTAATTAAGCTAAATTACAAAATTGGAGCTCCCATTACAAAAGATTTAAAAAGGCCTATCCTATCCTCTAGAGTTTTTCTTTTTACTCCCTAGCCTTGTCCCCTTTCTGCAGTAGCCTTTTATCGTGGCTCTCCTTTCCAGGTGGAGTTTGAGAAGTTGGTTCGGTAGAGCTTGCCACTGGGGTGGACGAGCTAGCTTCGCCCCTAAAAGCAGAAGGGTAGACAATCTTTGATGGATCTCTAAGCTCTAAAGATGAGTCCACCCCGGCAGCATTGAAAGCTTTAGCCCAAACTTGGCAGCAGAAATCTCGACCTAAATCTCTCATTTGGAAGGCAAGGCTGGCTAAGGTCTCTTTCTGCCCTAGTTCATAGGCAGCTTGTTAAGCCTTGGCCAGTTCTGCCTCTTTCCCTTCTAGTTCTTTCCGTTGGAGTTCAATCTTCTCTTTAGCAATGGCCAACTCCTCCTCAACTTTCCGAAGTAGACCACGTTGCTCCTTAGCCGATCTCCTAACACCCCCCCCCCCCCCCCCAAGGCAACTTCAGCGCTTTTTCTTTCCCTCTTGGCTTCAGCTAACTTAAAGAGGGAGTCCTTGTATTTCTTCTCAATGTCAGTCCAAGCCTTATGGCAGCAATTTGGAATGACTCCTCTTCCTTGGATTTGGAAATGGCATGGTCCACCCACTCTTCAGCAACGTAGGGAACTTGAACTACCTATATATATATATATATATATATATATAAGGAAGAACAAGAGATTATGTTAAAAAAGAAGGGATACGAGTTTGGAGCTCGAACGCAGGAACTTACCATAGCCAAGTTTCTCGTCAGAGTAAGGAACACTTCATGCTTCTTCAAATTCCCGAGCTCCTCCATGTCTCGGGGAAGGGGTAGAGCCTACTCAACGGAGTCAGCCACATTTCCAACTCTCCCTTGTTGAAATTCTCTTTTGAAAGAATTAGAAGAGAGAGGAGCCCGTCCAGTACCAATGAGAGGCTCTAAACATTAAAAAAATTTAAAAAAAAATATTTTCTTTTCTTTTCTCTCACGTTCCCTTTCTTTTACTCATTTCTTTTCTCGTCCCTCATCTGCAACCAAAAAAAGTGTAAAGAGTCTGGGTTGGGCTTCTAGGTTGCATGCGTGGAACCACGTGTATAGTGCTATTATGGACCTATCCGTTGGTTCAAAAGGGACTGTTTTTATTCAGATCCGAAAAGCCAGATATTCTACAATCTTTTAATATAATATTAATACTTTCAGACAGACAGGCTCAGTACTTTTCTCCTTTAAAAAAAGAAAAAAAAAAAAGAAAAAACATATTCCAAAATTTACGAATCACGACTCACGAGCTTCCCCGCATCTCTGTCTTGGACGGCATAGTGTCAAAATGCCACGTATTCAATTTTCATATGCCCTCCATTGTTTGCATATTTTTACTATTTTGTTTGGTTTTTTAATACAAATTTCTAGTTCTACCCCTCTCATCCCCAAATTTCTTATCATTTTTCGGCAACTTTATGCTTTGTTTGGATGTTCGGAGAAGGAGGAGAGAATAGAGTAAAAAGAGGGAGAGTAAGTTAAATTACCTTATTTGGATGTTTTTTAAGGAATGAAAGAGAGGGATTTGGAGAGGTTCTAACTACGTCTAACTCCTCATTTTTAATTCCCCTAAATTAAAGAGATTTGGAAGGAGAATAAAGTAGAGAAATGTTTAACCAAATGAATTTACCAATTTACCCTTTCATAGTAACAAAATTGGGGATTCTTGCCTTTTACCCCTATTTTTAAAAATACTTGGCAATATGCCCCTGTTTCCAAACTATTTAGGTCTGTGCTCCTGTTTTGAAACTCGATTTTCTCAAAATTAAGTTTCAATGAAAAACTCGATTGTTTTAAAATTGAGTTATGCCCGATCAAACTAAAAAAAAAAATTGCATGGAATTTGAGTTTGTGAAGCTCGAGTTCCAAAACGCCACTATAGGGCTTAAAAACGCCACTATAGGGCTCCCTGAACCTGGTATGGGGCGATCACACTTATAAAAAAAAGTTGCATGAAAACGTCACTATAGGGCTTTAAAACGCCACTATAAGGCTCCCTAAACCTAGTATGAGACGATCACACTTTTAAAAAAATTTGCATGAAAACACCACTATAGGTCTTACTAAACACCGCTATAGGTATGGAACTTGAGTTCCATGAACTCGTGTTCCATGCAATTTTTTTTTTCTTTTTTTTTAAGTTTGATCATCCCATACTCGATTTTCTACTAATCTAGTTTCAAAACAGGAGCACGAACTTATATAGTTTCAAAACATGGGCATATTGCCAAATATTTTTAAAAATAGGGGTAAAAAGCTAGAATCCCCTGACAAAATTACAATGTTCTATAACGTTAAAAAAAATAATAAAAATAAAAATAAAAATTGTAACCAAAAAAATTCTCTCAAACTCTTTCATCTCTCTCTCTCTCTCTCTCTCTCTCTCTCTCTCTCCCCTTCACTCTTGGACTGTCTTTCACTCTTCTCTCTCACACCTAGCATTCTCTCACAAAGGTAAACTTTGTTTTAATTTCTATTTCATGGGTTTCTTTTGAGTTGAATCAAATAACTATGTTCTTATAATTGTGATTTATTGGGGGTAATACATGTTATTCGTGAGTGGTTTTCAAATCTAAGGCCTTTTTTTACTTAAATTTTAAAGTTTCAAAGTATTGCTCACAAGGTGTTTGATAAAGTGCTTGAGTGAGTCTAGATTGTGAATTTGCATAAATTTGTATCTCAATGGTGATTGTAGCTATATATGGATCTGTGTTTCTTGTTTATTTTTCTCTAAACAATTACAATCCTATTAGTTCGTTATATATGGATGAACTAGGTCTTTGTGATTGTGTATACTGTGTAAGTTTGATTTTATGGTCAGGTCTTTGATGATTGGTTTGTATTTGTGATTTTTATTGGGTAATTATATATCGGTGCTCCATGTATATATGCTGAGGCCCTATTGCCTTAACTTTATGCCACAATATAGCCGGCAAAGCCTTGACAGCTTCCAAAGCATCCTCTGGGTGTTCATCTTGGAAAACTTTATTAATCTGGTCATGTGATGGAAACAAAACTTAGCTTGTGCATCATTATTAAAGTGGCTTGTCTGGCTGTGACGATAGAAGTACTAATCTAGTTATGTATGCAAGACCAAGAAGCTATGGAGAATATAATATGATTATATGTATATTTCCGCATGGATCTGACATTCAAGATTTTTGTTTGATTGTTTGATTGGTAGCAGTGAAAGCACTTGCATAAACATGTAATTTAACAATTATATATGAATTTAGTGGATTTGAGAATATGTAAAGTTGAGCATGTGTTTAGAAAACATTCAGTAGGTAGAGTTAATTTTGCCAAGAATTTGTTGGTTCAGTGAGTCAAATTTAGTATCTCATTTGGGTTCCACTTCAACCTAGACCTAGTCACTTGCTTCAATTTTAAGTTCTATCTGTGTCAATGACTTTTTGAAACATTCAATCCTTTGAGTAAAGAAATTGTTCTCTCACAACAGTAATTAGTGATTTCATCTTGTTAGTCTCCTTGCTGTCACAAATAAGTGCACGTTGCCCTGTTATAAGTTCTGCTACATCAGTTTTAGGGGTAACCTGGAGCTCCTTCACGGATCTTCAATCAAATTAGTATTTGAATCGTATGGTTTGTTTAATCTTTCAAATTTAGGCTTGCTGAAAGAAACTGCAGGTTTAAGAGAATGTAATGCCATGAGTACTACTAGAATTTTTATGCTCTTTTTGGGTTTATTTATGATTGAATGGTTAATTGTCATTATTCTCAAATTTGGAATAATTTAAAATTTTCTGTAGCTTGCTTGATGTAAATTCTGTTCAATGAAAAATTTAAAATTTTCTGTAGTTTTTGCTTAATCTGTGATAAGAATAACAGATAAATACATGCTAATACAGAATATTACATTTTTTATTCTGCTAATCAGCTCCAATAAAGCATGAAGCATAATTCTGGAGCCAGTATTGAAGAACAAGTACATGACTTCTACATATTGAATAGGCAAACATGCTACAATGACATAAACAAAGGAAACATGCTAATAATTTCTAAACTTCAGGAACCAGCTAAAGGACTGGTCTGATCCTTCTTCTAAGTCAGTGCATTTCTTTTTTGTTGGCATGGTTTCAAGTAGTTACTTCCTTTCTGCATTTGAGGGGCCTGTATCATTTCAATACCCAAGTGTTCATATCAAGTGAATCAAGCTACTGAAACTACAGGACACTTGTAACTCTGACCTTGTCGCTGCCTGCTTATTGGGGTTTTCACAGATAGACCTGATGCACCAAAACAGAAATATTGGCTCCTCGACCTTCTATGACTGGAGCCTTGTTTGGTCAAATTTGGTGTTTCATCATCAAATAGTTGATTGAAGGAAGATGGTCCTGCCACATCATCTTCAATAAAAATACCTTTTTGTTTATCTACTGAATTAGGTGAAGAAAGTGATGATTTTGAAAATGAACTTGAACGAGAACGGTGTGGCACAGAAATTATGATGCACGGCCTGCAGAACACCATGTACTAGCCCTGAAGCAAATCTTTTCTTTGCAAATTTTTTTCTCATTTCAATTATTATCAATTAGAACTCATTTCCCTCTCCCTGTATTTGTTTCTCAAAAAAAAAATATATATAGTTTTTTTTAGTATAATAAAAAAGGAAAAAAAAAAATTAATCATAGACCAATATTGATTATTTAATTCACATAAGAAAAAAAATATCACATGTTATAGTCATAATTATTTAATCTCACAAATTAATCATATATCAATGTCGCAAGTCCATTTTCAAATAGAGGTAAATTTGTCTATTTAAAAATATTTAATAATTTCCTCTCATTTCCATCATAATTTTTAAAACATCCAAATAAGAATAATAGCTAATTACTTTCATCTCCCTTACTTAATTTTAAAAACATCCAAATAAGGTGGAAGATAATCATTCTCCTCTACTTTCCTCACTCTCTAAACTTCCAAATAGACCTGTGGGTGAGAAAGCCCAACGCCATATATTGAGCCTGAGGCCCAGTTCGAATACAACTCTCTGTCCGAAGAGGTTAAAAGTATCAACGCTTTGCCATCCTGGTGAGGGTGCAACCGATAAGGGACAAATGCTGCGTCCGAAGAGAATCTGGCCGGTCCGAAGGGATCCTATCCAACGGATCTACCCAGAGCTTGATCAAGTAGGTACGCTGAAGATTCCCCTGCAAGTGCTGAGCTTTGGGCACGCCTAACTGCGTAGATATCAAGAAGTATCTTCCAAATAAAGCTGCCACCACCGCATTTAATGCACTGCAGCAACTTTCCTGGCCGCATTTATGTGGAGAAGACACCTGAACAGTGCAACCTCAACCACAACCACTCGCTGCACGTTAAAGCAGACTTCTGATGTGACTAGTACGGGAGTGAACGCCTAGATGAAGGACAAGTGTGCGGTGAAGATAGGAAAAAAGTGTATATATAAAGGAAACAAGCCTCACGGTGTAAGGGAGAGAAAAATTTGTATTCACTAAGCTTCTAAATATTAAGCCTCTTCGGACAAAAGAGATTTCCTATTAAACACCAGTCTCAATCCCTTTTTACATGGTCTGTGCTTGTATGAACCGTTGCTAAATCCACAATCAGCCCAGTTATTTAACCCATTCTCTACAAATTTATTGTTGGAAATTTGTTGGGCTTACAATAGAGAGTTGGTACCCGACCTAACAAATTTGGACCCTACAATTGGCGCCGTCTGTGGGAAACAGCTCGAGCAAAGGTGGAAGCAACACCTCAAAAGATGGCTGAACCAAGGCAACGACCAGCAGAGTCCAGGTCATCTCAACACACCGACCCCTTTGTTCATCTGGAACGGAGACAGGATCGTGAAGGCAGCTTACACACCACCCGCGGCGGCCAAAACCGATCACATGGAGAGAGCCACATGTCCCATGCAAACAAAAACCAAGCCATGCAGCTGGAGATTCAAAGGCTGAGAAAAGAGTTGCGCCACGCAAAGAGGAAGCGCGTTTCCTCATACTCCGAGGAGGATTCTGAAGACGAATGGGACGACGATTACAGGTGAAGGTCTCGAACACCAGTCAGTGAGCCTTTCCCCTATGAGGAAGTGTATAATCGTGAGAGGAACCCTCAGAGCTCCTTTCCAAAGGGCGCAGGGAACGATGCTATGAGCAAAGCTCTGGACCAGATCTCCAGATCTCCTTTTACACGTAATATCGAGGGTGCCAGACTTCCCAGGCGTTTCCACCAACCTACATTCACCATCTACATGGCCGGACCGACCCAGTGGAACATGTAAGTCATTTCAACCAGCAGATGGCAGTTCACTCCAGGGATGAAGCCCTGATGTGCAAAGTTTTTCCCTCCAGTTTGGGACCAATAGCCATGAGATGGTTCGATAGTCTGAAAGCAAACACTATTAGCTCTTTCCAAGAGCTAACACAGGCTTTTGGGTCCCGTTTCGTCACTTGCCGAAGGGTTCCTCAGTCCATGGCCTCGCTGTTGTCCGTCAGCATGAAAGGGGGTGAGACTCTGAAGTCGTATTCGGATAGATTTTGGGAAACGTACAATGAGGTAGAGGAAGATTGTGAATCGATGGCTATCAGCTCTTTTAAACTGGGCCTCTCCACTGAACATCCCTTGAGAACGTCCTTAACACGTAAGCCTGCTACCAGTATACGCTAGTTGATGGATAGGATCGATAAGTACAAAAGAGTTGAAGAAGATCAGCAGCAGAGTAAGGGGAAGGAGAAGGTTATCCCTCAGGAGGGGAGGGATTTCAGGTCGGACAGGCAGAACCACCACAGGCCGAGGAAGGACTGGGTCGGACAAAGCACAGCGAACTTCTAGACGGTCAATGCGGTTTTTCGCGAACCAGTACACCAAGTCCTGGATAAAATAAAAAATGAGCCGTTCTTCAAGAGGCCAAACAAGATGGTGGGAAATCCTGAAAGGCGCAACCACAATCTTTATTGTCAGTACCACCTTGACCACGGGCATACTACCGAGGAGTGCAGAAGCCTGTGGGACCATCTGGATCAGCTGGTCAGCGAAGGCAGACTAAAGCACCTCCTACACCACTCGTACGGTCAGGGAAATCAAGCAAGCACGGGGCCCAGGAGAAGTGATTCTGCGAAACCTCCCCTGGGAACGATCAATGTTATTTTCGCTGCACAAGGAAGGACGGGGTCTTGCCCGTCCAGGGTATTGTCAGTTGCTCGGGTGCCCTCGGAGAAGATTAACAGAGAGCCGAAGAGGAATAGGACTGATGTCCCAGTTTTGGTTTTTCGGACGAGGACAAAGTCGGAACTATACAGCCGCATGATGATGCCCTGGTAGTCACTCTAAGAATAGGCGGGTACGACGTGAGGAGGGTGACGGTAGATCAGGGCAATGCTGCAGAGATAATGTACCCAGACTTATATAAGAGGCTGAACTTGTCTCCCGAAGACTTGACTCCGTACAGTTCCCCTTTAGTCAGCTTTGATGGCAAAGTGATCATTCCGAAGGGCCAGATCAGATTGCCTGTGCAAACCGGTCATGAGACGGTGGAGGTAGATTTCATAGTAGTGGATGCCTACTCACCCTACACTGCTATAGTAGGCAGACCTTGGCTTCATACCCTTGGGGCTGTATCCTCCACACTGCACCAGAAGATTAAGTACCCGTCCGAAGGGATAGCCGAGGAGATCCGAGGGGATCAGGCTGTGTCCAGGCAATGTCTAGTGGCAGCTATCCAGCACCAACCTCAGGCTGAGCCTTTGGCCTCTGACAAAGAGAGTTTATAGCAATCAATGCCTTCGGTGTTGGACACCGAGACCTCGGCTGTAGAAGCAAAGTGCGAAAACCTGGCGAGAATAATCGTGGATAACGACCCGGAGAAGTTTTTTCAAGTCGGATCCCTACTGCCTCCTCAGGAGAGGGAAGAGCTGATAGAGTTCCTGAGGGCGAACGTCGATGTATTTGCATGGGATTCTGCGGAAGTCCTTGGGGTGAGCCCAGATTTTATTTGCCACCATCTAAACGTTAATCCCACCATCGTCCCCAAGAAGCAGCCACTCCGACGTCCTTCGAGGGAACACGCTGACGCGGTCAGGGATGAAGTGATGAAACTCAAGCAGGCAGGGGCTATTAAGGAGATCTTTTACCCCGAATGGTTGGCTAACACGGTGGTGGTAAAAAATAAAAGTGGGAAGTGGCGAGTGTGTGTGGACTTCACCGATCTTAATAGAGCTTGTCCGAAGGATCCATTTCCCATGCCGAAGATAGACCAGTTGGTTGATGCTACTGTGGGACATCCTCGGATGAGTTTCTTAGACGCATTCCAAGGCTATCATCAAATACCACTGGCTCTCGCCGATCAAGAGAAGACAGTTTTCGTAACCCCCGTGGGGAATTACCACTACAAGGTAATGCCGTTCGGCCTGAAAAATGAAGGGACTACCTATCAAAGGATGATGACCAGAATGTTTGAGCCGCAGTTGGGCAAAAGCATGGAAGTTTACATTGACGACATGGTGGTAAAAAGCAAGGTCATAGCTGAGCATATTGGGGACCTAAGGGAGGTCTTCGAAGTTCTGAGAGAACACAGATTGCGCTTGAATGCGTCCAAGTGTTCGTTCGGTGTTAGATCAGGCAAATTCTTAGGGTATATGGTCACTCACAGGGGAATCGAAGTTAACCCCGATCAGATAAAGGCCATAAATAACTTGCGAGCTCCCCGGAACCCTAAGGAAATTCAGAAGCTGACTGGGATGACCGCTGCCCTTAGTAGGTTCATTTCCAGATCGGCTGATAGATGCAGGCCTTTCTTCTCATTGATCAACAAATGGAAGGATTTCGAATGGACGGAGGAATGTGCTATCGCTTTCCAGCAACTCAAGGATTACCTGGCTAGACCTCCTATCATGTCCAGTCCCGAGCCAGATGAAGTCTTGTTTGCTTACATTGCTGTGGCTCCCAATGCTGTAAGCTTGGTGCTGATCCGAACAGACTGTGGTGTGCAAAAACCGGTTTATTACGTAAGCAAGTCACTGCAGGAGGCTGAAATTCGTTATTTGCCACTGGAGAAAGCCATTCTGGTAGTTGTGCTGGGTACGAAGAAACTGCCCCATTATTTTCAAGCCCACACCGTTGTAGTCCTCACCCAACTCCCACTTAGAGCCATACTCCGAAGCGCCAATTACACCGGAAGGATTGCCA
Organism: Quercus glauca; assembly: GCA_023736055.1. NCBI lineage: Eukaryota > Viridiplantae > Streptophyta > Magnoliopsida > Fagales > Fagaceae > Quercus > Quercus glauca. The sequence goes on from CM043319.1 coordinate 40,903,113, forward strand.
AGTGGGGGACGATCCTCGGGGCTTTTGATATCAAGTACATGCCTCGCACGTCAGTGAAAGGCCAAGTCCTTGCTGACTTGGTTGCCGAGTTCACAGAGCCCCATTTAGAGGATGTGACACCAACGCTGGGCACTGAAGGAAAGTCCGTTGGCATGGTTTCTGCACAAGGCCCCTTGCCCTGGGAAGTGTACGTAGATGACGCATCGAATCAACGAGGCTCAGGAGTGGGGCTAGTGCTGATATCCCCTGAGAGAATTATCATTGAGAAGACCTTGAAACTAGATTTCTCAGCAACAAATAACGAGGCAGAATATGAGGCTCTGTTAATGGGAATGGAGATGGTGCGAAGGATGGGAGGAAAGTCAATTGAGATGTTCTCGGACTCAAGGCTAGTCGTCAGCCAAGTGTTGGGAGAGTTCGAGGCGAAGGACGTAAGGATGCAAGGATACCTGAGCCTGGCTAAGTCCCTGCAAGCCGAGTTCGAATCCTTCAACCTGTGGCACGTCCCCAGGGGTGGCAATACACATGCCGACTCTTTGGCCACCCTTGCCACCTCTTCAGCGCAGGAATTGCCAAGGGTTATCCTCATCGAGGACATACAGAGACCTTCGGAGTTAAGAAAAAGGGCGTCCCAAGTTCATTCCGTCGGAACCAGCCCATGTTGGATGGATCCCATCATCAAATTCTTGAAGGACGATGCGTTGCCTGAAGAGAAAGGGGAAGCGGACAAAATACGCAGAAAAGCTACGAGGTTCTGGTTGTCTGCAGAGCACAAACTGTACAAACGATCCTATTCAGGCCCGTACTTGTTGTGCATGCACCCCGAGGCAGCTAAGTCTCTGTTGGAAGAACTGCATGAAGGGATCTGTGGGAGCCATACTGGAGGGAGATCCTTAGCTCACCGAGCCATTACTCAAGGCTATTGGTGGCCAAATATGCAAAGAGAGGCACATGAGTACGCTAAAAAGTGTGACCAGTGCCAACGTTTTGCGCCGAGCATACATCAGCCTGGTGGTACCCTTAATCCACTATCCAGCCCATGGCCTTTTGCTCAATGGGGGTTGGATATCGTAGGCCCATTCCCTAAAGTAGCAGGGAACAGGAAGTATTTGCTGGTCGGAACGGACTACTTCACCAAGTGGGTAGAAGCTGAACCTCTAGCAAATATCAGGGACGTAGACGTAAAGAAGTTCATTTGGAAAAGCATTGTCACCAGATTTGGAGTCCCACATACCCTCATCTCGGACAACGGGCTTCAATTCGATAGCAAAGCTTTTAGAAGTTATTGTAGTGAGCTGGGAATCACAAATAGATACTCCATTCCTGCCTATCCCCAGGGGAATGGGCAGGCCGAAGCTGTTAATAAAGTCATAGTTAACGGGCTAAAGAAGAGACTGGATGATGCGAAGGGTAGATGGGTAGAGGAACTACCCCACGTATTGTGGGCATATAGAACTACGCCTCGCAGGTCCACTAGGGAGACCCCCTTCTTAATGACCTATGGGGCCGAAGCTGTTATACCTCTCGAGACTGGATTCCCAACCTACAGGACTAGCTCTTTTGACCTGACCAACAACGATAGGCAGCTGGAAAAGAGTTTGGATCTGATTGAAGAACGAAGGGAAAACGCAATAGTCCGATTGGCGCATTACCAGTAGAAACTCAAACAGGGCTATGACGCCAATGTGAGGTTGAGACCCCTTGAGCCTGGTGATCTGGTCCTAAGGAAGGTGGTAGGTAATGCAAAGAATCCAGCATGGGGAAAACTGGGGCCAAATTGGGAAGGTCCGTATCGTATCACTTCGAGGGCCGGCGTTGGAGCATACTTCCTAGAAGACCTGGATAATCATGTAGTGCCCAGGCCATGGAATGTAAATAACCTCAAAAGGTACTACTATTAAAAGAATTCTTCTTTCAGTCATGATTGCATTTTGTTATGCTAGTTTCTTACAAGTGTTTAAACTTAAATCCAATCATGTCTGTAGTCCTCGGACCAGATGATTTGGGTTAGTTAACACTCCTTTACAATTTACAAGTGTTTAAACTTAAATCCAATCATGCCTGTAGTCCTCGGACCAGATGATTTGGGTTAGTTAACACTCCTTTACAACTCGTGTTTAAACTTAAATCCAATCATGCCTGTAGTCCTCGGACCAGATGATTTGGGTTAGTTAACACTCCTTTACAACTCAAGTGTTTAAACTTAAATCCAATCATGCCCGCGGTCCTCGGACCAGATAATCTTGGTTAATTTTCGTCCACGTTATTAGTCCAACCTAGTGTTGGGCGAAACGCAAATTTAAGCTGAATTACGTCAACTGTTATTGCCTCTAGGCCGTGTTTAGCGATGTTTGAAAGATTACTGTGGTTAGCAGCTGATTATTAGTTATCAAACTATCATTGTGAGCCATAATGACAATCAAACATACACCATAAAAGCCACAAGGAACAAGAGAAAAACAAACTATTTCATTCATTATAAAGGTAATTTCGTTACAAAAATAGATGGCAAAGGGTCCTAAATTCTACGTGATCTAAGCATTCTGAGCCTTATTCTGAGGCACTGGGTCAGTCTTCGGCTGATCGCCCACATCTCCGGTCTGAGGGGGTGTCTGGCTTGTCTCAGTTTAGACTGGGGGATCCTGACCGGCCGAGGGAGCCTCCGAGGCATCTGTCAGATCACATATATCAGGGTGATAGTAGATGCTCTCAGGTTTCCTTAGGGCAGACTCTGCGGGGACTCCAGCTGCATCAAGGCCTTTGCCTCATGTGATCTCGTAGTAATCTCTGCAGACCTTGGCAAACTCCTCGGTCAGCCTTGTTTAAGTGTCTTGCACCCCTAGGAGGTAGGCAGCCTGCTTCTCGGCCTCAATTGCTTCCTTGGCCAACTGAGCGTCCTCCTTGGCCAATTTAGCAGCGTCCCTGGTCTTATCTAGCTCAACCCGAAGCTCTTTCACCATCGCCCTCTCTGTTTCCAGATTGATTTCGGTGGTGTATAGCTTCTGTCGCTGTTCTTCGGCCTGCTTCTCAGCATTCTTCAGGCCTGCCTCCACATTCTTCCTCGCCTTCGCCTCCTCCTTCAGTTCCTTGGAGATGCGGGCGCAGTCGTCTCTTGCCTTGCCTAATGCTTTCTCAACCTCCTCCCTGGATCGAACCTCAGCTTGGACCTTAATATCTTTATCTTTATTCCATTCTTCGGCCACGTAAATTTGCTGGGCGATCTGCATGGCAACCAAAGAATTTTACGTAAAGTTGCGAACGCACATAAAGGCTACGAAATAACACCACTTATCTCACCATGCTTAAATCCCTCTTTAGGGACAGAAAGAGCTCTTGTTCGCTGAAGCGCCGATAGGACTCCATGTCCCTCGGAAGGAGGAGAGGCTTCTCCAACGCTTCTGCTATACGCCCAGCTTTCCCTCCAGCATAGTTTCGGAAGGAGGCATCACATGGGATGGCTGCGCCATCCAGTGTTAGCTTTGGAGACCACGCCTGAGTCTTCCGCCGCACGTCTACGGCCAAGTTCTCTTCTCTACTCTTAGTAGAAGAGGCCCGTTTACCCCTCATATCGTGGGTCGTCTTCTGCTGCTTGGGACCCTTCGGAGGGACCACTTCCCCTTCCTCAACATCTGTCACCTCTGTCACCACCCTTTTCTTCTTCAGATCAGGCAGCGCTTTTAAACCGGGATCTCTGGGGGCTGGAGGAAGAGGAGGGGGTGGTGGAAGATTGACCTTGGGCTGGGATGTGCCAGTACCCTTGGCCACGTCTTTCGGCTTCCTGTTTTTCAACAAGTTCGATAGGCTCTGCATATCCTCTTCTTCTGAGTCGTCAGGCACGGCTATGTTTAGGAGTGGAGCAACTTAATGCCTATCGAATGCCTCGTCGGCAGCCAAAATCTGACCCTCCTTCGAGGTTTCCTCGTCAAACTTAAACTGATCGATTTGCTCGTCAAGCGAGGGGGTCGACGAGGCTACTTTTTCTCCCTCTGCTCTTGGCCGAAGGGGGACCCGCTGAATAGGTTGGACGAGCAGTGGAGCGCCCTGTGGGTTCGGATGTGGCACGGGTGCAAGGTCAAACGGGGCCAGAAAACCCTTCCGAGCAACGTCGATACGGTTAAGGCGAGGATCTCCAAGTGTTATCGTGTTGCCAACTGGTTGGAAGTCTTTGGTCTTCGGATTATAGCCAAGGATGAGGTGCACTGCCCTCAGCTGCCCGTCTTCGCTAGCAAATATCTCAGACCGAAGAAGGTAGTTAAGTGCTGCAGCGTTGGTGAGGCTCAGCTGAGGAGCGACATGGTGTCTATCTGGAACGTCAAAATAGAATTGTCAGAACATGAAGTACAAAAGAAAGAGGAGAACGAATTATTAAAGACAAAAACCCTAAGTTCATTACGAGGAAACCTATATGGGGGATATCCCACCTGGGTCTCCTGGCTGAGTAGGGCAATGGAGCCCGTCATGCCATGCGCCCGAGACGATCAGAAAGTCGTCTTTCATCCCTTTGTTGGACTTAGGGAGGCAAGAGAAAAGCCCGACCTCATCGGATCGGGATCTAAGATAATATCCCGACCCCTTGCTTGGAACGACATTCGTATATATGTACCACGTCGAGCCAGGAGAGCCCCAACCCCATATGGTGGTTCAGATCATCGGTTGCTCCTAAAATCCTAAATACATTGGCCGCACATTGTTCAGGGCAGAGTCTATGGTTCAGGAGGTAATCTCTGGTGACTCGACCCATGGGGATAGTCATCCCCCCTTCCAAGAAGGCGATGATGGGGATCGCAACCTCACCCTCTTTTCGGTCTAACAGTATCCCTTCCGAAGAGCAATATCTTAAGCCTACATCTTGGGGAATGCGATATATCGCCCTAAACCTCTCTATCTGGGAAGGACTATCCACTAGATGTTCGAACCTACCCATTTTCAGTTAAGATAGGGGGGAGTGATATGGAGCGATAATGGAAAAATGAATGCCCAAACGCCGAAGAAGCAAACTGAAAAGAACACGAAAACCTCAAATGAAGAACTTACGCAGAATCGAGTTTGGGGCATCCTTTAGCCTTGTGGGAGAATCGTAGCGGATCCTGAGACAAATCGAGGTGGATGACAGAAAAGGCTTGGAATTCTGAAGGCTTGAGTTCGCTAGAGAGTGAAATTCGTAAAGTGAGAAAATAACCCCCTCTGGGAACTTATATAGAGGGAGGCAAAGGGGTGGGATTTACCCCGCCCAAAATTTCGGAAAAAAGATCTTGTCCGTCGGTTTAGCGACGTGTCATTAGATCTCGCGGACAAGACGCCGCTTGGCGCCATTAATGAAGCCTCGGAAGCGACGCAATCGCAGCGGTAATAAAGAAGGCACCTAGATTTACGCGCGTACACGTGCGGAGATAAATTCAGCTGTCATCTGGGAAAATTTCAAAACCCCACTTTTTCTCTTCGGATGAGAGGGAAAAATTGGAATTTTGAGGGGCTATTGTGGGTGAGAAAGCCCAACGCCATATATTGGGCTTGAGGCCCAGTTCGAATACAACTCTCTGTCCGAAGAGGTTAAAAGTATCAACGCTTTGCCATCCTGGTGAGGGTGCAACCGATAAGGGACAAATGCTGCGTCCGAAGAGAATCTGGCCGGTCCGAAGGGATCCTATCCAACGGATCTACCCGGAGCTTGATCAAGTAGGTACGCTGAAGATTCCCCTGCAAGTGCTGAGCTTTGGGCACGCCTAACTGCGTAGATATCAAGAAGTATCTTCCAAATAAAGCTGCCACCACCGCATTTAATGCACTGCAGCAACTTTCCTAGCCGCATTTATGTGGAGAAGACACCTGAACAGTGCAACCTCAACCACAACCACTCGCTGCACGTTAAAGCAGACTTCTGATGTGACTAGTACGGGAGTGAACGCCTAGATGAAGGACAAGTGTGCGGTGAAGATAGGAAAAAAGTGTATATATAAAGGAAACAAGTCTCACGGTGTGAGGGAGAGAAAAATTTGTATTCACTAAGCTTCTAAATATTAAGCCTCTTCGGACAAAAGATATTTCCTATTAAACACCAGTCTCAATCCCTTTTTACATGGTCTGTGCTTGTATGAACCGTTGCTAAATCCACAATCAGCTCAGTTGTTTAACCCATTCTCTACAAATTTATTGTTGGAAATTTGTTGGGCTTACAATAGAGAGTTGGTACCCGGCCCAACAAATTTGGACCCTACAAGACCATTAGTAAAGCTGCTCCACCCTAGTCCCTTCACCTAATTTGATATTGTTAAATTTTATTAAGTAATAAAATCATTTCATATGAATGACTCTTTTGAAATGAGATTAATGCAGACACATTCTCCAAAAAATAATAATAATAATAATAATAATGCATACACATTAGGAAGTTAATAACTTAATATTACAAAAACTTCATCTAGATATTCACTCTAGTTTTTTTTTTTTTTTTTTAATTTTAAGAATACTAAGTATTTTAACATACACGGGAAAATGAGATAAGATTTTAAAGAAATTGACACTGATATTTAATATGCAATAAATTATTGAATTCATATTTTGACCTTAAATAATGTGGTTGAGTAGCTTATACAAAATTTGTGTAATAAAAATCATCTCAATAGTTTCACATTTTTCTTATCCTAAAGGTAAAAGGCTTTCTATCACTTTTGTCAAAAAAAAGGTAAAAGGCTTTAGTGTAGAATTGTAAAAGAAAAAACAAGAGAGAGTATTTATACCAAAGTATTATTTACTAATATTAATATTTTAAAATTCATGTGTTACTATTTGGAATAGTTATTCTTTTGTTTGAAATTTGATAGGTACTAAAATAGGTGGCCTATTAAGAAGTCTTCATGTTGCACTTGTTTCTTTATTATATGGTATTGATTTTCCCTTACTGACTAATACTTTTGTTCTATTATGAAATACACATACTTTATGGTATTGTTTTCCGTTGTATCTTGATTGAATGAATGACTTTCTATTCAATTTGGCACTCGCTCTCACATGGTACTCAATTGATTCTTGAAGGTATGCGCTGGGTTGTCGGAGATGGACATACAATTCGGATTTGGAAGGACTAGTGGCTGCCTTAGGGCACACTTCGCAGCTATATTGAAGGCCCTATCCTAATCCAGGACGAGGATCAACGGGTTAGCTCCCTACGGACCCAACTAAACTAGAATTTTGACTCTTTAAACTTCCCTCTCCCCGCCTCTCTACAAAAGTTATTCAGGGTATCCCTATTACCCACCTCACGCAACTCTCGGATTCACTTACATGGCCCCATAATAATGGCACGTGTTCCGTGAAATCGGCAGCCAAATTCCTCTTCCATAAACAAAATGCCCCATTCAATGCTCAGGGTTGGAAGTGGATTTGGGCCTTAACCTATCCTAAAAAGATTCAAGTGTTCATTTGGAAAGCAATGCGCAATAGATTGCCCACTCGTACCTTTCTCACCATAGGCCGCCCTCATCTAGATGCTCATTGTCCTAGGTGTCATCACCTAGAAACAACTATCCACATCTTAAGGTACTGTCCCTGGGTAAGAGAGGTATGGAGTCAATACCCGGGAATTCTGCCCATGTCCTTCTTTCAATTGGCTCTACAAGACTGGCTCCAGAGTAATGCAACTACAGCAAAGATTATACTGCCTATTCAACTCCCCTGGCGGATATATTTTCCGTTTCTCTGTTGGAATTTATGGCTGGCAAGAAATGAGAGGATCTTCAAGGGCCAATCCCGATCCCAACACAGTCTTATATACTCCTCGGTCCAAGTTGCAACAGAATTTCATTTCTTGGCAGGAGCCACTAGCCGACCCCAACCTAGGATTCCACAAATTATATATTGGATGCCGCCTCCTGCCCCCTTTATAAAATTAAACACGGATGGTAGCGCCATTCCTAATCCGGGGTTAGCCGGGGCTGGCGGCCTTTTGCATAGCCATGTGGGAGAATGGATAGCTAGATTTTCCCTTCACCTAGGAATAGCATCAAACAATTTGGCTAAGTTGACTGCTGTCCGACAGGGGTTGGCACTTGCGTGGGACATGGGGTTTAAATACATACAGATGGAACTCGACTCTAGTACTGTGCTCACTTGGTTAACTAATCATAATGCCACTTATCCTCTTAATATGTTACCTTTAATTTGTGATTGCAGGAACCTCTTGGACCGGGACTGGGTGGTTCGGGTGCTTCACGTATATCGTGAAACAAATGCGTGTGCGGATGCTTTGGCAAAGCGGGGAACTCACCAACACTCTTTGTCTATATACAGTTCATGTCCCAGTTTTGTATATGTAAGCTATGCAAGAGATTTGGCAGGCCTTAGAGCATCCGTAGCAGATGGTGTAAAAATTATGCCATTTTGCAACACCAAACACCTACTTTATTATTTTACCACATCATTTTACAACATCACATTTATCAGATGTTTTATAATTCAATTCTATACATTAAAATAATATTTACTACCCACTAAAATAATATATTATCACGTTCCATTTACATCAACAAGAACAACAGCAACAGCAACAACAACCCACACCGCCACAGCCCACAACCACTGGCCACCCCCACAGATCAACCACCGACCACCAATATCAGCCACTGCTACCAAAAAAAAAAAAAAAAAAAAACTTAAACAAACACTACAACCAATATCAGCCCCTACACACAAAAAAAAAAACACCATCAACCAAATCAAAAACCATCCCAAATCTTACATCAACAATCCGATCAGCCTACCACCATCAACAATCCGATCAGCCTACCACCATCAACAATCCGATCAGCCTACCACCACCAACCAAAATCAGCAAACCACCAACAATAAAAATAACCAACCACCAAAAAAGAGAGAGAGAGATCGGCGAGATCGGAGCGGCGATGACGATGGCGATGATCGGAGCGGCGATGACGATGGCGAAGATCGGAGTGGCCTTGACCATGCCGCTAGCGCCTCCGACGGCGATGACGATGGCGATGATCCAATCGGAGTGGCGATGACGATGGCGATGATCCAATCGTAGTGGCGATGAGAGAAGAGCTGGGTCCGATCGGAGTGGCGATCCGATCGGAGTGACGATGGCGATGTGAGAGCTAGGTCCGATCGAGCTACGCCGTCGTCGTTGGAGCGTGGGTGAGATCGAGCTACGCCGTCGTCGTGGGTGAGATCGTGGGTGAGATTGTCGTCGGATCACGCCGTCGTGGCTGGAGCGTGGGTGAGATCGTCGTCGGATCACACCGTCGTCGCTGCCGGACTGATCGAAGAGAGAGGGAACCGGAGAGTGAGAGAGCAGAGAGACGGAACCAGAGAGTGAGAGAGAAGAGAAGAAAAAACGAAGAGAGGAGAGAGAAATCAGAATATAAAACTGATTTTATTTTTACAACATATGTCCGTACCGTTGCAAATTTGCAACGGTACTGTACATATGTGGTATAAAATTTGAGATTTGCCACATCTCATAAACCCCTATTTTTGTGTTTGGTGTGGCAAATGTGCCAAATATTTGACATTTGGCACATTTACCACATCTGCTACAGATGCTCTTAGAGCAACTAGACTTTGTGCTCAACGGCTCTCTAGTGTTGATGTGTAAACGTTTCTTTTAATTAAATAAGACCCCCGTTTCCATAAAAAAAAAAATGACTTTCTATAATTTTTAGTAAAAAGAATAAGAGATGGTTTTTAAAAAAATTACTTGATTGACAGTGTTGGGCTAGAACGGAAAAGAAAAATAATCAAGCATAGCATCAAAAATATAAAATGGCAAAAAGTAGGGGCAAAACAAATAAGTAGTTTATGTTGGGCTAGAGCGGAAAAGAAATAGATAAATAATAAATAAAGAATCCTATAAAAAATAAAGGAATATTCCCAAAATAAACCAAAAAGGTATGACTAGGACGACCAATAAAGCAAAAGATAAGCATCCAAATCCTAAAAAAAAAAAAAAAAAAAAAAACGAAATCACAGATCTAAAATCTGACTCATTGGATAAGGACCTCCCAATTCCATTCCGTGCCACCTCATACATTTTCCCTGATCTAATCAATATTCTAAAATAAAGCTTCCCTGTTTGAATAGTCGTTCTATCCATTAATTTATTCTATTCAACAATCATTGGTTTCGAAACCCACCATTTCAAACTTCAAACTTCAAACTTCAAACCTCTCTCCCTAAGAATTTAATTAAAATCCATTTGCCGTTTCCCATTGGATTCATTTCCAAGCAATAACCTCCCTGCTAAAATTTTCCTCTATTTAAAGCAAAAAAAAAAAAAGAAAAAAAAGGAAGATTTAGTGGTATTGTGCTTGGAAAAAAAGTTTTTATTTTTTATTTTTATTTAACAATGGCCGCTGCTGCTGGAATTATTGGTGGAAATGGGTGTTCTTCTTCTTCCTCTTCTTCTTGGTTTAAGCTGAGAGATAGGCAAAGGAAGAAGAAGATGGCGAATAGGGTTATGTTTTGTTCTGCTTCTTCTGTGATTGATCCTTACAAGACTTTGAAAATCCAACCTGGTGCCTCTGAATCTGATGTCAAGAAGGCTTTCAGACAGCTTGCTTTGCAGGTTTTTTTTTCGTTTTTATTCATGGGTTTCTTGGTTTAGTTTGGATTTTTAAGTTAAATCCTAGGTTTGGTTAGGATTTTTTTTTTAAAAAGAGAAAAGAAAAAAAAAATCGCCTTGGCTTATATTTATATAAATGAAATTTCAAAATTTGATCTTTAAGATTGATTTTGTTTTGTTTTGTTTTTTATTTTTTGTTTTTATTTTTTTTTCTCTCTCTCATGTCAAATAGAACTTTCTCTGATTGATTTAAAATTGTGTGTGTGTGTGTGTTTTTTTTTTTTTTTTTTTTTTGGGGCACTAGTATCATCCGGACGTATGCAGAGGAAGCAATTGTGGAGTGCAGTTTCACAAAATCAATGAAGCTTATGATGTACGTAATCCAATCCTTTTATTTTTCTTTGTTTGGTTTTTCCTTAGTAATTTTTGGCTTCATCTCATCTTACACTTTTTTTTTTTTAAGGAAAACAACTAATATTATCATCTTACACTTGAATATTGATATTTGATCTAAGAAATCTGTGATATTATATATACATATATCTGTCTGTTTCAAAAAAAAAAAAAAAAAGCTTTCCGAAGAAATTGTGTTATTATATACATGTCTGTTACCTTACCTTTCCGATAGTATTGAGAAATTAATAACTACAGTATCACTTTGTTATAAGAAGAGTTAACTTTTTTTTTTGATGAACAATAAGAAGAGTTACTGAAAATTTCTCTTAAAAAGCTTTGTATTGCTTCCTAGCAAAATAAAATTGGATTAAAAATGTTCGATTGGTCAGGTCATTTTTCTGATTAATTTATCTAAACAATAAAAACATTATTATAAGAAGTTTATTTAACTAAAAAAAAAGGATCTCTCTCATAAATAATAAATAAATAAATAAAAAGATCTCACCCAGACTTTTAAGCAGAAATGGTATAGGTCATGTGAATGCCGTGCCCGCCAATGGTGCATGAGTCATTTTAATCACTATTATTATTATTATTTTGTGTTGTGAATAATTGTGATACCCTATAAAAAAAAAACAAAAAAAATAGTTTTTGAAAAAAAAAAAAAACAAAGAGGCATGATGGGACTGCCACCTGCTCATCGCCTTTTGTCCTCACTTTCAATTCTTTGTTAACTTTTTTTATTTTTTTTGGGTAAATATTCTTTGTTAACCATAAATATAGAAAGAAAAAGAATTTTATCCTACAACCAAGGCTGTGTGTTTTCTCGTAGAATTTGATTTAGTTTTATTGGTTGATAATTTTTTTGTTAATAAATTAAAAATTTTACTTTAATTTAATCTAAGTCTATATTTGTGTATAATAGGTTGTGATGAGTAATTTGAGGGAGGAATCGAATGTATCGAAGATGTATGAGTCGTACTATGAGGAGGAGGATATTGATGTTGATGAGCCGATGAGAGGAATGGATGATCCTGATTGGGATTTGTGGGAAGAGTGGATGGGATGGGAAGGAGCAGGAATTCGTGACTATTCCTCTCATATTAATCCCTATATTTAAACCTTCTATTCTAAGCCTTTATGCTTATTGTATTGTATATATTTAATCTTCATCCTCTGTATATATCAATGTTATCTATCCCGTTTTGTTTTGTCTGGAACTATTCTGATTACTGAACCGATGCCAATCATCCATTTATTCTACCTTGTCCTTATCTCCACTCCATTCCACTAAATTCTCGCTAATATGAAACAAATCATTATTTTGTTTTTCTATCCATTACTTTACTTCATATTGAATATTATTATTATTATTATTTGTTATGAATGTGGTTTTAATTTTCCGTTTATTTTGTTCACATGACCTAGTTTTTTTTTTTTTTTAATTGTTTTGTAATCATTATATTTGGTTCTCAATTGGGTCCACAATTTTTATAACTTATTTGAGAAGGAGCTTCATATAAAAGAACTAGTTGCTAAACTATGTGATTCACAAGAGAATTATGAGAGATTTTTATTTTATTTTATTTTATTTTTAAGTTTGATATATTTTTCTATTGAATATACCCCTGATACACACCAGCTTTGATATCTAATGATAAGCTTATAATTTGACACCCCCACTCCCTTATCTCTACTACACAATTGTAACAGACTATCAACTAATACAGCAAAAACCACAAATACACCAACTTTGATATTTAATGATGATTTATAAATTTATCTTTTCTCATACCTGTATCTATCCCCATTTAATATCATAAAACAAATGTGTTTTTTCTTTAACTCGAAACTTGTGCAACAAATTTTAGATTGCAATTGTAGCAATCTTAGCCTATAACTCCAGACTCAGTACCCTAACAACATTAAAATTACCTACTACCTTCTCCATACCTGAACCTACGGTAGAATATTGACCCAAAACACTTGCTGCAAAATCTCTAAAAAGTATTAAAACTTAAGAACAAAATCACCATAATAGCATATAAAGTTACATATATAAGTATTCAAGACATATACATTTGGCTTACACATCCTCTTTTGAATGATTAAGGATACCTTATGAGTTTTGACATAGGAAAATAACAAAATGATCTGAAACTTATATCCATTAGATGCATAGACATATTGACATGCGAAAAATAAAATGATTAGTATCAAATTATGAATTTCAATGATCTAATTCATAAGACTTACAAGATAAAACAATTTTTTTTAAGGTTCATAACATGAAAATAAGTCATTAAAAAATGAAATACCTATTCTTTGTCAAGATTGAAAAAAACTTTTTTTTTTCCCGATTGGGAAACACTTCTGTACATATACGCAGTTCCTACATAGTTCGAATTTGCAGGAGACTGCTAAACTCAAAACCACACATCAGGTAAGCCAACACAATCATATTTTAGGTAACAAAATTCCATAGTCAATGGACCCCATTCTGCATCAAGCAGAAATTCACAATCCCAGTAACAATTTTCATAGATAAAAGTAATAAAACAGAAATACGCAACACATGTACACCAGTTGCTCTTGGAGCTAGAGAACTTTTGTTGAACACCTAGCAAATATAGCCAAGAAATATTGAAATAGAACTTTGTTGATCTATAGGTGCTAATATCTAGAAGCATAAATTTTGAGCACTTAAAAAATTTAAGAATAATGTAATCTAGAAATTAGAAACCTTATTGCAACCTGGGCCCTTATGTCGTTTATATGGTCATTATAAGAGAGTTCATGAGAACAATTAAACCAAGATTTTTTACTTGTATATAAACAATTAAAGCATTTACCACAGCACCTTTGACTAAGCTTAGAAACTTCAATACAAGAAGAACTCTTCTGAGTTTTAATCTGAGTTGCAGTCGCATCATCGAGTGAAGGAGAATTGCCCAGCTCAGCCAAAACCTCCTCCTTTAACTCTTCACACCCTCCAAGAGGCTCGCCCACTCTGGTGCCATCTCAAATCAGAATTTCATGGCAGCAGTTTCTCACGATTAACGGACCACGGACGGGAACTGTGTCTATATGAGCGATTGGAGTGAGCGACTTCGGACCAAGTTTGAGAGAAAGGCGTTGTACTACACTAAGGAGAAGATGAGAGAAAGAGTGACAAATGAAGATAGCAGCGATCCTTCGACCATGAGAGCATCCGAGAGACACAAAATGAGAAAAAGTATCCCCGGGGGGGGGGGGGGGGGGGGGTGTGTGGGGTGAACGGTATTGAAAATAGGTATTAAAAAATTTATAAAATAATTAGTTAACACGGAAAACTGTAGGAGCTTCAAAGTTGATGTGGCAAAAAAAAGTCAAAAGCTTCACTAATATAGTATTTATAAATAAAGGAACAAAGTAAGGATTATTACAACACCTCTCATAATACAAACCAACATAATCATAAAGAAAAAAACAAATTGATATATGTAGGAGGAGTATTATAAATCACAAAATATTTTTGTAAAGTACAACCCGACTTTGCCAACCAATCAACACATTAATTAGCTTCCCTAAAGCAATTATTGATTTTCACACTTGGAATTTGCCTCACCAAATCCTTGCATTTTGAAGTAAGAGATGGAAGAGAAATATTAGCACAAGAAAATATCTCATCCAATCCACAACTATTTTAGTATTCGTCTTTATCTCCGTAGCTGAGAGATAGAGAAATATAGGGCTTAATGCCATCCCATAAGGTAGGGCTAAGCAAATATTGGGTTGGGTCGAGTTTGGGGTCACCCGCATCCCAACTTGATAAAAATCAAACTTGGCCGCATGGTTAACTAACCCGCCCGAAATGTTGATGAAATTTGGGTAAGTTTTTCAGGTCTCGAGTCGAGTTTGCTTCTTTTTTATTTTATTTTATTTTATTTTTTGGCAAAAACATCATATTAGTTCATACATTTTGGGATCATAGTTAATTTGGTCAATACATTTTGGTTTTAATCAATTTGGTCCCTGTTATTTTCAATTTGCAGTTAATTTAGTTCTTACCATTAACTCATTAACGAAAAATGCTTATATGGCAAACGGTTTGCAAGTTGGCACAATTGATACTGACATGACTAATAAATTAATATTAAAAAGTTTTAATAAACATTAAAAAAATAACACCTCAGTATTTTATTATTATTTTTTTAAAAGCCACTAGACCATGTAATTAAATAACATAAAAAAAGAGTTAAAAAAAAATAAAATTGCAAGATTATTTTAATTTTCTATTTGTTTTCTTTTCTTGCTAAACAAACACGGAATCAAATACGCATAAACCTAGAAAATAAAACCCAAAGGCAAAACCAAAACAACCAAATCAACTTGATAACAACCTTGTACCCTTAGAAACGGTGTGCATAATAATGGGATGGGCTCCTCTCCCGTTTCTTATTCTCCTGTTCTCTTCAGTTTTAAAATAGATGAATGACATCTGGCAGTTATATAATCTAAGGACATTCATTAAGCCACATCACATGAGCAAAAATTTATCTCATTTAACAGAGATTAGCACAAGACTCTGTTCCCGCGCTCAAAATTTTCACGGAAAGCCATTCCGCTAAAACCTTTGAGCAACCCGCTAAAATATCTAACAATTGCAAAATCTTCCATTCATTCGAATTCCAGCCCAGCAAAGAAGATTTGCTTTCTACTGAGTGTACCCAAGATAAAAATCTTTACATCATTCCAACTCTAGTGAGACCACAAAGCAATCCCTTGTCTAGTGAGACCACAAAACAGAACCATTGTTGATTTTAACAGCTTGACTGGAATTGAAAGTTCCGAATTCCAATAGGTGCTCAATCATACTTTGCATTATTTATTTGTGTTTTTTTTTCCCTCTGTAGTTTTTATACTCTTTTGTTAAGTCTTTAAGTGATCTCCTAACAAACACTTCAATTCCCTATTTGATTTGGATTTGTTTTTCTTTTTGCTTCACTACTATTTTGGCTTTTAGACTTTGAAAATTCTTTCCTAAGTAATAAAAACAATTGCAATCAATATTCATAAACCTGATTTGACTTCCTTATCTAGTATTATCAAGTATTTGTCCATAATTATTTTACTTGCTACCATGCTCAAGTGATTATATCTAGTAAGCATGGACATGACATGGGGTAAAGTGCTCTCGTCAATGTACAGAAAAAAGGAATTTGTTCAATACTAATAATTCAATATTTAGTAATGCAGCAAGTAAACATGGGTATTCAGTTTCTTATTATTTGTTTTATTTTTATATCATTGACTGTTTTATCAACAACACTAACCTGTTGTGCTTTAATTTGGTTTTTGAATTTCTCTTTAGGTGCTCTTCTTTTCAAAGTTACTAGTCAGTATAATGCCTATAATTAGTGATGAACAAATATGCCTTGAAGGTGGTAAAGAAAATGAAGATATTTATGCTAATATTATGCAAAATTCTGATTGTCAAGGGAAAATATCTGTTTGGAAAATGGAGTTTGACTCAGAAGAGCATGCTCACCAATGGTATAATGAATATGCTAAAGAAGTTGGATTTAGCATTCAAAAGGAATGGAAAAATGAGGATAGAATTAGTGGAGTAATATCAAGTAGAAGATTTGTCTGTTATAAGGAAGGCTACAGAAAAAAAAAAAGACAAGCGAGTGGATGTGAAAAAGCCACGAAAAGAAACTAGAACTGGTTGCTTAGCAAGACTAACCATTTCTCTTCAAGCTAATGGAAAATATCGGGTCATTGATTTCGAATCAAATCACAATTATGAGTTAGTGGATAAGTCATGTGTACACATGTTACCTTCTCAAAGAATTATTATTGATGTTCAAGCTATTGAAATTGAGTTGGCAGATAATTCAGGTATACCACCTAAACTGGCACATGAATTGATGAGTCGTCAAGTTGGAGGTAGAGAAAATCTTGGATTTACTAAGCAAGATCATAAGAATTATTTGAGGACTAAGAGGAAAAGAGATTTGCAGCAAGGTGAAGTCGGGGGTCTTTTGAATTATTTTCTTAGTCAAGTATCAGAAAATCCATCATTCTTTTTTTGAGTTCAATTGGATGTTGAAGACCAGATCACTAACATATTATGGGCTGACGCTAAAATGATTTTCGACTATGGTATATATGGCGATGTGGTATTCTTTGACACAACTTATCGGACCAATAAAGGGTGTCGACCTTTTGGAGCATTTATTGGAGTAAATCATCATTATCAGCTAGTTGTATTTGGGGCCTCTTTGTTATATGATGAAACGAGTCAGTCATTTGAATGGCTGTTTCATACATTTTTTTTATTGTATGTCCGGTAAAAAGCTAAAAACAATATTTACTGACCGAGATCCTGCAATGGGAAAGGCAATATCTTTAGTGATGCTAGAGATTTATCATAGATTGTGCTTATGGCATATTTATCAAAATGCTCTTAAAAATCTTAATCATCTATTTAAGAGCCAAAAAACCTTCAATGCTGTTTTTAGAAGTTGCATATATGATGGCGAGTATGAAGAGGAGTTCATTAGTGCTTGGGAGAATATGTTGGAAAAATATGATCTTCAAGAAAATGAATGGTTGCAAGATCTATTTAAAGTGCAAGAAAGTGGGCTATGGTGTATGGGATAAATACCTTTTCTGTAGGTAAGAAAAGTACACAGCTTAGTGAGAGTTTCAACTCTCTTTTAAAAGATTATTTGAAGTCTGATTTGGACATAGTACAATTTTTCAAACATTTTTAAAGGGCTGTTGATGATGTCCGTTATAATGAAGTTTGTGCAAACTATGACATGAGCCAAAAAATTCCCACTTTGAAGGTTAATGTTCCTTTGCTGAGACATGCCAGAGATATCTACACAGGAGCTGTTTTTACTATGTTCCAAGATGAGTTCGAAAAGTCATTGATGGTGGTTGTTGATACTTTTCATCAAAGTGGACCAGTTTCTACATATAAAGTTCATAATTGTGAAGGTTCTAGGCAACATACAGTTACATCTTCAAATGGTTTGATTACATGTAGTTGTAAAAATTTTGAGTTTGTTGGCATTATGTGTAGCCATATTTTGAAAGTACTAGATGAGATGAAGATTAAGTTGATGATCCCTAAACAATTCATATTGAAGAGATGGACCAAGAATGCAAGGGCTGGAATTGTCTTGGATATTCATGAGTGTGAGGTACAAAGTGACCCTAAGCTAGAAACGTGAGCGTTATAGAAATTTATGTAGCACTTATGTCAGATTGATGGGTAAAGCTGCTGAATCTAAAGAAGCATCTGATTTCCTTCTAAGTCTTGCAAGTGAGTAAGATGCAAAATTAGAAGAATATTTAAAGATTGAATCCCCGAGTGAGATGCTTACGCCTTCCTCAACGTCTTGTGAAAATCAAGTCGTTAAGAGCACATGTACCATACAAGCAAAAGGTTTAAAGAGTAGGGAAGTTTTGCGTGGGAGAAAACGGTTGAGTGGGAAAAGAATATGAAAATTCTTGGGTGGTATTAAGATGAAAATTCTGTCCTTTCAAGGTAGATCTGATCCTGAGGCATATCTTGAGTGGGAAAAGAAGATGGAGTTCGTGTTTGATTGCCACAACTACTCCGAGGCAAAGAAGGTAAAATTAGCCGTGATTGAATTTTCTGAATATGCTATTACTTGGTGGGATCAGCTTGTGATAAACAGGAGGCGGAATAGAGAACACCCAATAGACACATGGGAGGAGATGAAAGTAGTGATGAGAAAGCGGTTCGTTCCAAGTTACTACGACCGAGAGTTGTACAAAAAGCTACAAGGTCTTAAACAAGGGAGTCGAAGCGTAGAGGATTACTACAAGGAGATGGAGATTGCTATGATCCGCGCTAATGTGGAGGAGGATCGGGAGGCTACAATGGCTAGATTTTTACTTGGCTTAAACCGGGAGATCCATGATAAGGTAGAGATGCAGCATTATGTGGAATTGGAAGATATGGTGCATATGGCTATCAAAGTGGAACAACAACTCAAGAGAGGGAGTGGGACACGTGCAGGCCATAACTTTAGTTCTACCTCTTGGAAATCAAGTCATGCCAAGCCGCTGGACAAGTCACATACGCCCAAACCCGAGCCCAAGTCCGCGACCACCAGCCACGTTCCTCAAGGTAAAACCGAAGCCTCTACTTCTAGGAATCGTGATATTGAATGTTTTAGATGTCAAGGCAGGGGCCACATAGCAAGTCAATGTCCAAACAAGCAAGTCATGGTGTTGCAAGCCAATGGTGAAATTGTGACCGATGATGAAGATTCCGACACTGACGACATGCCGCCATTGGAGGATGTTTCCGAGGATGAGTATTTAGCCCCTGACGCATTGACATTGGTGGCAAGGAGAGCATTGAGCTTGCAAGTAAAAGGAGTTGATGAAGTACAGCGGGAGAATATCTTTCACACTAGGTGCTACGTTAAAGACAAGGTATGTAGTGTGATTATTGATGGTGGTAGTTGTACTAATGTTGCAAGCACAATTATGGTAGAGAAATTGGGATTGCCCATGGTAAAGCACCCTAGGCCATACAAGTTGCAATGGCTAAATGATAGTGGTGAGATAAGGGTGAACAAGCAAGTGTTAGTTGCATTTCGAATCGGTAAATACGAAGATGAAGTGTTGTGTGATGTAGTACCGATGCAAGCGGGACACTTATTGCTAGGGCGTCCATGGCAGTTCGATAGGCAAGTGAAGCATGATGGCTTTACGAACAAGTACTCTTTTGTACTTAATCAACGATCAATCACTCTTGTACCATTAACACCGCAGCAAGTATACGAGGATCAAGTGAGATTACAAAAAGAGAGTGAGCAAAAGAAAAAGAGTGAAAATCAGAGAGAGGCCGAGAAAAATGAGAGAGAAAAAGAAAATCAAAGTTCGGCCCTTAAGAGAAAATCAGAGAGAAAACAAAAGAATTTCTATGCAAAAGTGAGTGAGATTAAGCGAGCAATGTTTTCAAATCAGCCGATGATTGTACTTTTGTACAAAGAGGCACTTTTAAACACTAACGAACTTGACCTTGCTTTGCCTAGTTCTATTGTTTCTCTTTTGCAGGAGTACGAGGATGTCTTCCCCGAGGAAACACCACATGGGTTACCTCCAATCCGAGGGATTGAACATCAAATTGATTTTGTTCCCGGTGCAACCATTCCAAACCGACCAGCTTATAGGAGCAATCCCGAGGAGACAAAGGAGCTTCAACGGCAGGTAAGTGAATTGTTGGAAAAAGGGCACGTGAGGGAGAGCATGAGCCCATGTGTGGTTCCGGTCTTACTTGTGCCTAAGAAGGATGGGACGTGGAGAATGTGCGTTGATTGCCGAGCCATCAACAACATAACGGTAAAGTATCGTCACCCTATCCCACACTTAGATGATATGTTAGATGAGCTGTATGGTTCTTGCATATTTTCTAA
The DNA here is from genome assembly GCA_023736055.1 of Quercus glauca. Lineage (NCBI taxonomy): Eukaryota > Viridiplantae > Streptophyta > Magnoliopsida > Fagales > Fagaceae > Quercus > Quercus glauca. The sequence goes on from CM043319.1 coordinate 40,923,534, forward strand.
GATTGACTTAAAAAGTGGTTATCATCAAATTAGGATAAAAGAAGGAGATGAATGGAAAACTGCCTTCAAAACAAAATACGGTTTGTATGAATGGTTAGTTATGCCTTTTGGTTTGACTAATGCTCCGAGCACCTTTATGAGACTTATGAACCATGTTTTGCGTGCATTTATAGGCAGATTTGTTGTTGTCTATTTTGATGATATACTTATTTATAGCAAAAACATAGACGATCATGTAGTACATTTGAAATCCGTTTTAGATGTGCTAAGGAAAGAAAGGTTGTTTGCTAATTTAAAGAAGTGCACTTTTTACACCGATAAGCTTGTATTTTTGGGATTTGTTGTTAGTGCACAAGGTATACAGGTTGATGAAGAGAAGGTACGTGCAATCCAAGAATGGCCGAGCCCCACAAGTGTAGCTAATGTTCGTAGTTTTCATGGACTTGCTAGTTTCTACCGGCAGTTTGTGAAGGACTTCAGTAGCTTAGCCGCACCGCTTACCGAAGTGATCAAGAAGAACGTTGGGTTTCGGTGGGGAGAAGAACAAGAGAAGGCATTTCAATTAATCAAAGAGAAGTTGACTAACGCGCCTTTGTTGTCTTTACCTAACTTTTCTAAAACGTTTGAAATTGAATGTGATGCTTCAGGTATTGGTATAGGCGCCGTTCTTATGCAAGAAGGAAGACCAATTGCTTACTTCAGCGAGAAACTCAATGGGGCAGCCTTAAACTACCCAACTCATGACAAGGAGTTGTATGCATTGGTTCGGGCTTTAAAGACGTGGCAGCACTACCTATGGCCTAAGGAGTTCGTGATTCACACCGATCATGAGTCTTTGAAACACTTGAAGGGCCAACACAAGCTAAACAAAAGGCATGCGCGATGGGTGGAGTTCATAGAGACGTTTCCATACGTCATTTGGTACAAGCAAGGTAAGGAGAATGTAGTCGCCGATGCACTTTCTCGCAGGTATGCCTTACTCTCCACACTTGATGCAAAATTGCTTGGTTTTGAACACATTAAAGAATTATATGCTGAAGACCACGAATTTTGTGAGGAATATCGAGCTTGTGAGAAAATCGCCTCTGGTAAGTTCTTTAGGCTTGATGGATTCCTATTTCGAGAAAATAAGCTATGCGTGCCTAATTGTTCTATGAGGGAGTTATTAGTGCAGGAATCACATGGTGGGGGATTAATGGGACATTTTGGAGTTGCAAAGACTTTAGCTATTTTGCAGGAACACTTCTATTGGCCTCACATGAAACGAGATGTCGAACGGATTTGTTGTAGATGTGTCATATGTAAGCAAGCTAAATCCAAAGTGCAGCCCAACGGTTTGTATACTCCTTTACCAATTCCTAGTGAGCCTTGGATTGATATTTCAATGGATTTTGTGTTAGGATTGCCTAGGACTAAACATGGAAGAGATTCAATTTTTGTGGTCGTGGATAGATTTTCTAAAATGGCACATTTTATTCCATGTCACAAAACGGATGACGCTTCACATGTTGCTGATTTGTTCTTTAAAGAGATTGTGAGATTACATGGCATGCCTAGGACAATTGTTTCAGATAGAGATGCTAAGTTCTTGAGCTATTTTTGGAAGACTTTGTGCTGTAAGCTAGGTACTAAGCTATTGTTTTCCACTACTTGTCATCCACAAACTGATGGTCAAACTGAAGAAGTAAATAGGACTTTGTCTACTCTATTGAGGGCAATCATTAGAAAGAACATCAAGACATGGGAAGAATGTTTACCACATGTTGAGTTTGCATATAATAGAGCTGTTCATTCTGCTACCAAATTTTCGCCATTTGAAATTGTGTATGGGTTTAATCCTTTAACTCCATTGGATTTATCTCCTTTACCTTTGACGGAGCACATTAATTTAGATGGCAAAAAGAAAGCTGATTTTGTGAAGCAGATTCATGAGAAAGCAAGACTCAACATTGAACATAGAACGGAGCAATATGCCACACAAGCGAACAAGGGACGTCGCAAACTGGTTTTTGAACCCGGAGATTGGGTTTGGCTGCATATGAGAACAGAAAGATTCCCGGCAAAAAGACGTTCCAAATTGCTCCCAAGAGGAGATGGTCCTTTCCAAGTCCTCGAGCGTATCAATGACAACGCTTACAAGCTAGATTTACCTGGTGAGTACAATGTAAGTGCCACTTTTAATGTTACTGATTTAAGTCCTTTTGATGTAGGTGATGATTTGAGGGCAAATCCTTTTCAAGAGGAGGGGAATGATGGAGATCAAGGCACCGCTTCGAAGGATCTCGTTCAAGTACCAATTGGACCGGTTTCGAGAGCACAAGCAAAGAAGTTCAAGGATGTACTCAACGGACTCATCCAAGAGTTATGGGCTCAAGCAAATTCGTGGAGGCCCATTGAGCATGATCCACGTGGGCCTCAAAGAATCGTCACCTTGATTCAAGTTCTAGAAGGATCCGGTCAAGGCTAAGAATTGGCAAGAAATATTTTGGGCCTATTCTAGAAGGATCGTGATGCACGACACAATTTACTAATTAATTATTGCAATTTATTATTTTTGGTATTTTTATGTAAAAAAACGTTATTTTAGGTTTAGGTGATTTATTTCCTTGTTTTTAGGTGCATTTAATGCTTTTTAGGTCAAATTTGATTCCTGATATGGTTAGGTATCAATTAGGAGTTTTTTTAGAATATATTTTCTTGTCTGTCAAGTTTTATAGAGCCCTTAAATAGGCTCCTAAGTCTGTAAACGTTTTTAGGAGACATAATTGAATATTCATAAATCTTGTGAGGTTTATTCTCTTTGGTTCTTTGAAGAACTATTCGAACTTATCGGGATTTCCCGTGGCGTTCATCTTGACTTATCAAACGGAGTTTCCACCACCGTTTGTGGCGTCTTCCTTATACCGAGGTTCTTGTTTGTCATAAACAACGGGTCGAGGTCTTCCCTTCGAATCTGTCCATAGAACGATCTTGGGTTCCTTTTCGTTGTTGGGTCTCGTTATTCTTGGCGGGGTTCACATCAGAAAGGTTGTCTTGAAAAGGGAAATAAAAAAAAAATAGAAGCAAAAAAATCCAAACTCTCACATCTGGCTTAACTCCTCCAACCACATGTTCCACCACCATGACATAAACCTCAAGTACTTATTGTGATTTTATATCCCATTGTTGAATTTGTCACTAGAATTGTGTGTGTGCAAGAACCTATTGCTCACTTGATACCACAACATAAATTTTCTCTTTAAAAAACATAACATTAAAAAAAAAACAAAAAAACAAAAAAACAAAAAACAAAAAACAAAATCAATAGGAATTGAATTTTTGGACTGTCTTAGATGCTACCATCCTCATAGTTTTACTCATTTAAGTGACTAATAAGAGGTTGGATGATTGCAGGGGAGGGAGTGATGCCCAAAAAAAAAAATCTTTTTTTTGTACAGCCATGAGCTCTATCTCCTTCAACTTAGAAGCTTACGTTGTAGCTAAACTGCTTGCATCCTCAGGCTACCTCAGACTTTGATAGGTACTGTAGTGTGGATATTTGCAAATATTTGTAAAGGTATGCATGGGTGGATATTTGTAAAATTTGTAAAAAGGCTTGTGATAATTGTAGGCTTGATATTTGTAAATATTTGTAAGTCAAAGGTGGTGCGTATAATGCTGCAAGGGTGTGTGTGTAGGTGTGAAAGCTATGTATGAAAGGGGTGCAGGGGAGTGTGCATGTCTGTGTGCACAGGTGGTGTGTATGTTGCTGCAGAGGAGTGCGTGTGTAGCTGCATGGGGGTGCGTCTGAGGGTGCCATGACTAGACTGTACTACAGAATGGACTGTACTGCTATTGTGGATTGTTAGTTGGTTAGGCCAGGGTGTCATGTAGGTAGTTAGTTGGTTACATGGGTAGTGCTTATAAGGAGAATGTAAGGATTGTAAAGCTCATGCAGATAAGTAATTTTGTAATCAATTGCTTAACTCTTTAAGCCAAAATGAGATAAGGAATTGTGTAGAGAAGTGTAATATTCCAGTTGCTATGATGTGCTTATCTTTTTGCTTATGCAGCAAAGTATTTCCCAAGGCTTGCACTCAAAAAGGAAAGCAAATACAACATCACTGTCATAGTGATGACTTTAGAGAGGCACAATGAAGAAACTGCAAGATTCAAACACAAAGTCTAATGCATTTGCAATTCTAAAAGCAAACAAGTTTTGTCAAATTGCTCCATGAAAATTTCCTGCAATGCATATCTTTATACCTATTCTATAATATCTCATGCAAGGATACAAAGAAAAAACAAATATAGAGAGAACCCATTTGTACTGAACTCCAACAAAAAAATTTCATTAATCAAGATAATGTACAATGGTTACATGAGCAGAAAATACAAAAACAAGCCTTATATTCACCCAACAAAAAAAAAAAGACCCTACAGCCTTGCATTCACCCTTGCTAATGAGGTATTTTTACAAAAAATACAAGCTACCACCAGCCTAAGCATTTTCACAAACACCTTCACAGCATTTCAAGGGTTACCATTGCTTCTCTTCACAAGTTGCTCAACTTAGTCCTCAAGGGCAGTACATTTCAATCAGAGAAAGGAAGCAAAACAATCCAAAGGCCAAAAAATAAGCCACGGAATTCTCTCTCTTGTTTCGCCTCTCTCTCCATCACTTCAACTCTTATCCCTCTTTCAGACTATCAGAGGCATCAAAACAAAAAGAAGAAAAAGAGCAGAGAGAGAGAGAGAGAGAGAGAGAAAACAAGTGAAAGTAATAAGTGAGCGGAGAAAGAAGAGAGAGAATTTCATTGCTTATTTTTTGGCCTTTGGATTGTTTTGTTTCCACGTGGCATTCATCTATTTTAAAACTGAAGAGAACGGGAGGGGAGCCCATCTCCATAATAGTTCCCCATTTAACTTTCTCACTTTCTCTCTCTCTAGTCTCTTCGCATTCTCCATGAACAAGCTCAAAGAGCTTTCCTGCCACCACCGAGCATCCATGGCTGGATCTCAAGCCTTCTCACTGTTTCGCACAAGTCAAACCCTCTTTCTCGATCGGCTTTGCTCATACCCACTCTCTCTCTCTCAACTCAAATCATATTTTTCTCTCTATGTTTTGCATAGGCCCACTCTCTCGCTCAAGGAAGTCCATTCGACTTTAAGAGTTTTCCTCAGTACCAAATCTCTCTTCGCCATTTGTGAAATCGCCGAGAAGCCAATTTAGCAAAGGCTTTTTCATTTTTGAACTTTCTTGTCCGAGATTTTTCTCTAATATTTTATTTTAATTTGGCTTATCCACTAACAACACCAATATTGATGGGAGGATTGGATATAAGCATAGGGCCTCAGATACCAGTTGTGCTGACTGCTAAGTTTATTTTTGACACAGAGGGTTGGGTATTTGTTGGGTTTGATGGTATTTTTAGGGTGTGATTTTGATGAGGGGAAATAAAAGATTCCAGTTTTGCTTTTTTTAGTTGTCAAGAAAAGTATAGGTAATGCTGAGAAACAAACAAACAAACACAATGATTTTGTTGTTTTGATCTTCCGTCTAGGTTTGATTTTCTCGGTTTTTTTTTTTTTTTTTTTTTAGGAAATGATTTTCTGGGCTTGTTTGTGTTTGCTTCCTAAGAAAAATAAACGGAAAATGAGAAGTTGAATTTTTCAAGGAATTATTTTAATCTTTTAAACTCTTTTTTTATGTTATTTAATTACATGATCTAGTAGCTTAAAAAAAAAAATTATTTAATTACATGGTCCAGTGGCTTCAAAAAAAGAAGAAGATAAACGCTGAGGTTTTATTTTTTTAATGTTGATTAAAACTTTTTAATATTAATTAATTATCCACATCAGAATCAATTCTGTCAACTGAGCACACGTTTGTCATGAAAGCATTTTCTGTTAGTGAATTAATGGTATAGATCAAATTGACTGTAAATTAACAATAATAAGGACTAAATTAATTACTAACAAAATGTAAAAACAAAATGATTGTGACCTTAAAATGTAAGTACTAAAATGGTAATTTTGCCCTTTTTTTAATTTTTTTGCCTGCTGTTGGATCTTTTACTATTTTTGGGTTATTTTCTATAACATTGGTATTATTACCAAATATCTTTCCAATTTGAAAATTTGACCAAATCACCAAATGTCTTTCCAATTTGGAAACTTGACCAAATCTCAATATTTATGACACTTTATCAAAGCATCCGCAGTGGAAATTGTAAAAGCCAAATCTAAGGAAATTTTGGCATTTTAAGCTTAAAAGAGTCAGCAGCTGGGATTGTAAAACTGAAGAATTGTAAAAAATTTTAGGATTGCGCTACAGTGCCATTCTACATGTAGAATGGCACTGTAGCACTATTGTATAAATTTTTTAATCACTTTTATTCTCTCTCTCCTCTGTCTTCTCTTTCTCTTTGTCTCTGGGGCTGAGACGTTTTCTTTCTTTCTCAACTCTCTCTTTCTGTTTTCTCATCTACGCTCTCTCACTCTCTGACTCGCTATTGGTGGAAGCAAGGTCCGTTGAAGGCATGGCGGTGATGGCCTTTGTTGATCGGTGATGGCGTGGGTTTCAAATCGGCGGCGTGGGTTTCAAATTGGTGATAGAGTATTTTCGATGGCATGGGTTTCAAATCGGTGGTGTTGGTTTGCTGATCGGTGGCTTGGGTTTGCTAATTGGTGGCTTGGGGTTGCTGATCGGTGGCTTGTGGAGATCGGCGAGTCGGCATGGTGGGTTTGAAGTGATTTCCTCGAGTGTGGGTTTGAAGTGGTTTTTCTTCTTGGTGTGTTTCTGGCAATTTTTTGTGTTTCTTGGCAATTTCCTCGATCGGTGGTGGTAGTTTTTGGCAATTTTTTGTGTTTCTTTTCCTCTTGGTGGTTGTTGTTGGTGGTGAGTTTGGTTGTGGTGGTGGTTGCTGGCCGGTGGCATGGTGGTGGCAAGGTGGGTTCTGGGATTTTCTTTTTTGGAACAGGGTTTTTGCATTTTTCTGAGAGGAGTGCATTTTGTTGGTTAATATATTTTAATGTGTAAATATATTATTTTAATAAGTAGAATAAGAAAATAAAAGTTGGGATGCTGGATGTATGGTAAAATGGTATTGTTTAATTGATAAAGTTACTTTTTGAGATGGTAAAATAGGATGAGATTAGCATTCTGGCTGTGGATGCTCTCACTTGCCAAATTTTATTCAATTTAAAATTTAACTTTTAAGAGAAAATCGTTTGGCATTAAATTCATTAATGATAATGACCCAACTTATTTAGGAAACGTAATCAGAATTTATTCCACCCTCTTAATTTATTTCCTTCCAAAGAAAAGTTTAAATTCAAAACGGAATTCAAATTTGGAATCAAAGTCTATTGGAGGAAGGCTAATTATGAAAACTTCAATTTTGAAAGATATTTTACATCATAATAATCTCAAAGTCATAAAGATTCTTATCTAAAAGATCTACCTATTCTCATCCCATGGCACTAGAAGTACACGGTTCCAAACATCCCATAGCACTAAACGATAAAAAAAAAAAAAAAAAAAAAAAAAAATCCAAACATCCCATAGCACTAAACATTGAACAAGACATGCAACAAAATACAAACATTAACAAATGTTTATATGCATCCTCTCCTGCAACCTCAGCTACTCAAATATTTAGTACATATCATAGTTCTTGAGACAATATTGCATAGTTTCCTGCAAAAAAAATGTCAACTTTATCACAAATATGTATATAAAGAAACACATGATTGAGAGTGGAATTTTCTTACAAATTGGCCTGGGAAAAGAAAGAAGAAAAAAAAATGCATGGTATTGAGTTTTTTAAATAAAAGAGTGTCAGAGGTTAAGGTCAAGTGAACGTGCAGTATTTGAAGCAGAGATCTGGATCCACTCAAAGCACCAAACCCAACTCAACTCTCAAACTAAACAACATAAACACAGTACAATATACACTATACATCACAACACACAAACACTTCTCTCACTTACTGCCACTCTCAGAGTCTTTTGTTTTTATACTTTCAAAGGGGAGAGAGAGAGAGTGTGCGTGTCTGTGTGAGGTAGTGTTTAGAAAAGAGAGAAAATCTAGAGAGAGATAGAGAGCTTACCGAACTAGCTTTCAGCTTCTTCACTGCCCACTTAATTGCCCTGACCCCAAAAAACAAAGCAGCAGCAGTGAAGCAATTGAATGGTTCTTCTCTGCTCCTGCTGCTGCTAGACTCATCCACAAATAACTCTTCAAATACAAAGAATGCAATCAGAAATATAAGTCCCCCACAAATAAAATTATAAAAGTCAAAGAGACATGGAAAGTAGGTTCCTGATTATCTGCACAACAAGCCAAAAGCAATTTGTTACTGATGCTCATTTCCTGCCCATCCCACCAAAGGAATTTTCAGGGCAGCACCTAAGACAGATGCTTCAAGAGCTCATTTATCAGCTTCAGACAGATGATTGAAATGAAAAAAGAAAAGGGAATGAAAAGACTAATAACTAGTACTATAACCTTTAGCACATAATTAGTTACTATCATATAGCTACTTTATGCAGAATCCGATTGTTGTTTATCTACATATCATACAAATGATTGTGAAGTTACCGAAAAACATGTAATGTTCATTAACTCTTCTGCCATTTAATTTGATCACGTTAACTGAATTTTCCCAAAAAAAAAAAAAAAAAGAAAATAACCTTTTCATAACACTTAATACTCATCACAGTTTGAGACTAATAAGAAATCTTGATATGGATATTAAAGAGGATTCTAAGCTTACCATATAGAAGGTTTGCCAAGCTCCCATTACTCATGAACTCATATATCAACATGTGCAGTGGCAGCAGGTCTTGCACTGGCAGCAATGGGTTGTGAAGGCTCATTTGAATCAGGTTGAGCAGCTTCTATTAATCCATGACCTAGTACTACAAAAAATAAATCAATTAATAAAAAAAACAAATAAAAGAAAAAAAAATATATTACATAGACATCCAGAAAATGGAGCAAAAAAATACATTACACTCTTAAACCCACAACCTTACCCTCTTTCATGAATCATGTCATTTGGGCTAGATTTCATTGGACCAAAAGAAAATATTACACCTACTTTAGTGCAGGAAAAAATAAATAAAGTGTTGAGAATAGCTTAAAGTATACAATAAAGAAAAAAAATGTATCAGAACCCATGTGAGACCCTCACTAGCACGCCCATATCCAGAATTCAAAGCTCAAAAAGGCCAATGAAGATTATATAGTTATACATACAGCCAATATATGGATGCACATTTTTTGAATATTTTAAAAATCCAAACCGTACTTGCTTTTTGAATTGAAATTGCCCCAATTTGATTGCATCCAAATATCAAAGAAACTACAAGATAACAAACATTACGAATGATTATAATTTCCCAATTATCTAAGGTGTGAATCTGTCTTACACATATGAATAAGAAATATGCTTAGAAACAGCTATTGTAACTTTAAATGAATACCATGATTTTTAAAGTATATGAAGTGGCTATGATATGAAATTTCAAGTACATTACTAAGTGCGTACGAAGTGTTTGAGAAAATGTACTCTAAATAGGCTTCTTTGTGAGTGTGTTTGTTGTTTGTTCGTGCTTTCCACTTGGACTTGCACGTTTTAAGTTTTTCAAACATTGTAGATTGCATTCAGCTAGATTGTTTCGGAAAATTTCCGCTCCGTTTTTTTCGGTGTAAAATATTTGCAGGAAAATATTTTCTTATTTTACAATGTTTGTTTTGCAATAAAATATTTAGTCAAAAGTAAAATATTTTCAATCAATCAAATCAATTTAAGTAAATTTGTGTAAAATATTTTACACTTAAAATTTTGGTAAAACATTTTACATTTACTAAATAGCTCTCATCCCGATAACTCTCACCCTCCCTCCCTCTCATGCTATCCCTCCCTATCAGACTCTTCAGTTCTCTCATAGTCACAACCCAATGTTCCTCCTCTCACCCCTTAATGCATCTCAACCAAAACCTACCAGCGACACCAACTATCGGCGGCACCATCCACCTACCGGCGGCGCCACCCACCGACCAACGCCACCCGCCAACCGGCATCACCCCCCGACCGGCGCCACCCACAGACCGACTCCACACCTCCTCCCTCCTCTCGTCTCTCTCACGAAATCAGATCCGACTGCTGAATGGCAGATTGGGTTTTTGGTGGCTGTTCTGATCTTGCTGGTGGCTGTTCCAATCTTGCCACTGCTAGATTTCCTGGGTTGTTGCGTTTTTTTTGCTAGGTTGTTGGATTTTCAGATTAGATTCTTTGTTCGTGGGTTTTCTTTTCAGGTTTTTTATCTGGTTTTATGGGTGGTTTTGCCTTTCTGATATGGATTTTTGGGTTGTTGGTGGTTGTTTTTTGGGTGGTTGGTGGTTGTTTTTTTGGTAGTTGGGGGCAGTTTTTTGAATCTTTGGTGGTGGTTTTGATGGCTGTTTTTTGAGTGGTTGGTAGTGATTTGGTGGTTGGTGGTGATTCTAGTGGCTATTGGGTGTTTGGGTAGGTGGATGACGATGGCCAATGGGATAGGATTACAGGGTGTGTTTTTGCAATGGCTGGTGGTGGCTGGGTATGCGGTGGCTGATGGTGGTTGATTTATATTTGCAATGTTTATGTCACAACACTTACCAAACACTTGCAAATGTTTTGCAGTAAAATATTTTACAAGTAAATTATTTACATGTAAAATATTTTATATTTGAAAATATTTTACGTCGAAACAAACAGAGCGTTCATTACCACAAATCATAGGAAACAAGGAAAAGAAGTCCCACAAAGGAAACTCAAAAACCTTGCCCAGAACAGACCTCACACAAAGCAGTGTTGGAAAAATTGGTTTTGCATCTCATATAAAACACGCAACAAAAGCAACACAAGGATCTACTTTATTCATGAAAGATAACATATAACCTTGAATTCTAGAACAAAGAAGTGTATTGCATATGAGGTTAGGTTTGAAAACTCTTCAGATGGAGGGTATGTTTGTAATATGACAAGTGAGTACCACCCTACTGGTGACTTTATTGTTCGTAAAATTGGTTTTACATCTCATGCAAAATCCAAAGCGGAAGTAACACAAGGATCTACATCATTCATGAGAGATAATATATAACCTTGAATTCTAGAACAAAGAAAAGATAGCGTACCTTGATGCAGTAAAATTCGAAAATAAGACTTAAGAAAACCTTCAATCTTCATCCCAATTTCACATGATGCTCAAGATGAGTGGTCTCTCAATCAGTTATTAAGTTTTTTTTTTATTTTCCTTTTGTAAAAGTATGTTCAAAGATACTACAGAGAAAAAATGTTTTTTTCTTCTTCTTTTAATCATACGTATGTTTTAACTGACTTGGTAGTTACTTTATTTAATAACTCTTATTAAATAAATAACTGATTATCTAATTGGGTTCGCCTGTTGGGCTAACCTAATTAGGGTTTAGTGTGTGGCTTGAGATGTGACCAAAAGGACAAATAAGACTCTAGCTCCATTGAGCTTCGGGCTTAACTGTCAACTCTTGACAAGCCCAAAATTACCATTAATTATATGACAAGTACCACTATAGAAATATAATTGCACTCTAGACCTTATTAACAAATTATATCCCAAGACTCTAATATGATATCATTTGACCCTTCTATGAAATATCCATAGTAAACAAAGTCATAATGAACTGTCATTTTGTAAACAATTATTTTATTCCTTGAGTCTCGGTTTAATATTTTAGTTATTCATATTTAAGAAATCTAATTTCATTATGTAAAGTTGTGATTTCCAACTAGCCTTTATTGGCTTTAATTCCGTGCCAATTTTTATTGTAATTTATTCAATAATTTCCCTGTATTTATGTGGGTTTATTTGTAAGAGATGAGTGTGAGAGATTGGTGAAGAATCAAGTTTCAAAAGATGAATCAGTGCAGTTCACGACTAGCTTGTGAGAAGCTCACAAGAAAGCAACCCATGAAAAGGCCACGTGTGAAGCATATGACTAGAAGTTGAAGAGTCATGCCAATTTGTCATTTCGCGAGTACTTCGCAAGAAAGATCATCTCACAAGGTACCCGCGAAACATTCTGTTTTGGCAAAAAGTTAAGTTGCTTTAGCAAATTCTTTACCCATTCTAGATATACCCTCATTACCCACGAATTGTAAGGAGTGCTTTTCAGAAAGAAAATCCTAGCAAATGCATTTGAGAGTTAGAGATTGTTATACCCACAATCATCTACCCATTACCTCTTGGTTTTCCTCTACTCATACCTCTCCATCTCTACATCCTTGAGAAGTTCTTAGTGATGGAAATATGCATGTACGCAGTAGAAAATTAACAGATCTACTTCATTCGCAATTGATAACATGTACTATGTAAATTTTAGAATATAAGAATAAGAGAGCGTACCTTGATATGGTGAATTTCAAAACAAAGATTAGAAGTTCTTGGGAACATTTTTAATCTTCACTCCAATTCCACTAGCCCAAGATGTGTGATCTCTCAATCAGTTATATGTATATGTTCTAAAGAGAATAAGAGAGTGTCCAACACTCACATACATACCATTTCATGAACTTGTTGTTGTCATTTTTTAATTCTGTATGTTTCTCTCAATATAACTGATTCTCTAATTAGGTCAGCCTTTTGGGCCTTTCCAATTGGGCTTTAATATGTGGCTTGGAGTAAGATCAAAAGGGAACAAATAAGACAGTAGCTCCAATGGGCCTTAGGCTTTTTTGTCAACTCTTGAGAAGTCCAAAGTTACCATTAATTATATTTAATACCACTATATAAATATAATTGCATTCTAAGCCCTATTAATAAATTATATCCCAAGACTTTATTGTACATGCAACCCCTTCATAAAATATTCGTAGTAACACAGAGTCATGAATGAAGACTGCCACTTTGTGAATTACTACATCTTAATCCTTAAGTACTCGATTTAATCCTTTAAGTTATTCATTATATATTCATGAAATCCAATTTCATAAATATATACTTTAATAATTTCTTACTAAAGTGGTTAGGCCTAACTCTCTGAATAACAAATCCATTAAACTTATCTCAAGGGAATATTTTGTATCTCCGTTAAGAGACTATGAATTCCATCTTGAGAATATATGTTCTATCAACACTATATATGGCTGCCCAACATACTGAGGTTTTGACCATTACTTTAGATCTCACTCTTGATATATCAAAACAACCTACACTTCATAATCAGGTTCATTATTCTCTCAGGATTAAAAGTTCATGTAAATAGAAGTCGTGAGATTTATTATTCAATTAATAGTCGTTAGGAGAATAATAAATCTTATAGCGGTCTAGTTTAATATGTCTTAACTCTTAAAACATATCAACATATCAACTAAAAGTCTTCACTTTCATGATCAAGACCAATCATCTTAGTTAATATGTTATAGTCTTCGCAGATGAAATGCCCAATTTCATCACCGACTATGAATTAAAATTTTGAGTTTACAAAGAACTTTTGACTTATATCTTCTATGACTAAATCACATAAATTACATACTATGAATCTCATGGACTATATAATAATATCTGAATATTCATGTTACCATTATTTTAGATAATAATAAAACAATTTTATTGAACATAATATTAAGTCATATAAAATGTCATACTTAATATCATACATAGTATCATATAATAGGATTTAAAGGCACTAATCTTAACACTTAGCCCAAACATTTATCATACCTATGTTATGATTAGTGCCCTTAAATCCTATTGTATGATGCTATGTATGATATTAAGTATGACATTATGTATGACTTAATATTATGTTTAATAAAGTTGTTTTATTATTATCTAAAATAATGGTAACATGAATATTTGGACATTATCATATAGTCCATGAGATGCATAATATGTGATTTATGTGATTTAGTCACAGAAAATATAAGTCACAAATTCTTTGTAAACTCAGAATTTTAGTTTGTAGTCGGTGATGAAATTGGGCATTTCATCTGCGAAGATTATAACATATCAACTAAGATAATTTGCCTTAATCATGGAAGTGGAGACTTTTAGTTAATATGTTGATATGTTTTAAGAGTTAAGACATACTGAACTGAATCGCTGTGAGATTTATTATTCTCCTAACGACTGTCAATTGAATAATAAATCTCACGACTTATATTTATATGAACTCTTAATCCTGAGAGAATAATGGACCTGATCATGAAGTGTAGGTTGCTTTGATATATCAGGAGTGAGATCTAAAGTAATGGTCAAAACCTTAGTATGTTGGGTAGTCACATTTAGTGTCGATGGAACATATATTCTCAAGATAAAATTCATAGTCTCTTAACGAAGATATAAAATATTCTCTTGAAATAAGTTTAATGGGTTCAGTTATTCAAAGAGTTAGACCTAACCACTTTAGTAAGAAATTACTAAAGTATATATTTATGAAATTAGATTTCATGAATATATAATGAATAATTTAAAAGATTAAATCACGTACTGAAGGATTAAGATGTAGTAATTCACAAAGTGGTAGTCTTCATTCATGACTCTGTGTTACTACGAATATTTTATGAAGAAGTTGCATGTACAATAAAGTCTTAGGATATAATTTATTAATAAGGTCTAGAATGCAATTATATTTATATAGTGGTATTAAATATAATTAATGGTAACTTTGGACTTATCAAGAGTTGACAGAAAAGTCCAAAGCCCATTGAAACTAGTGTCTTATTTGTTCCCTTTTTAGTTCCACTCCAAGCCTCATACTAGACCCCAATTGAAATGGCCTAAAAGGCTAGCCCAATTAGATAATTAGTTATATTGAGAGAAACATACAGAATTCAAAAGTGACAACAAGAAGTTCATGAAATAGTATATTTGTGAGTGTTGGACACTCTCACATTTTCTTTAGAACATACACATATAACTAATTGAGAGACCACACATCTTGCGCGTTGGTGGAATTGAAGTGAAGATTAAAAGTGTTCCCAAAAACTTTTGATCTTTGGTTTTGAAATTCACTACACTAAAGTTCTGAAACTTATATAGTACATGTTATCAATTACGAATGAAGTAGATCTATTATTTTTCAGCTGCGTACATGCATATTTCCATCAACCCAATCCCAATTTGAGTGTTAAGTGAGGTTTTGGCGCTGTTGGGAAGTATTGGAAGGAGCCATTTAGTGGCAAATGTAATTGGGCTGAATTGCGAGATCCGAAAAGCTAGAGAAGATAAGACTCCAAGAAGGCCATTGGTAGCAGGAGCTTGGAGGGCTCAAGTACATGGGGTAGACTAGGCTTAGAGGGTCTTTTGTTATTCATGTACTCCAACTTTATTCTCTAGTGGATCGATTTCGACTTGGAGGGTCGCAGAGAGATTTTTCGCCAAGTTCTTCAATCATTTCCTGTATTTATATGGGTTTATTTGTAAGGGATAAGTATGAGAGATTGGTGAAGAATCAAGTTTCAAAAGATGAATTAGTGCAGTTCGCGACTAGCTCATGAGAAGCTCACGAGAAAGCAATTTGTGAAAAGGCCTAGTATGAAGCAAATGACTAGAAGCTGAAGAGTCATGCTAACTTGTCATTTCGTGAGTACTTTGCGAAAAAGGCCATCTCGCAAGGTACCCGCAAAACATTCTGTTTAGCAAAAAGTTAAGTTGCTTTACCAAATTCTTTACCCGCACTATATATACCCTTATCTACACATTATCTCTTGGTTTTCCTTTACTCCTACCTCTCCATCTCTATATCATTGAGAGGTTTTTAGCCCAAACACTTACTACATCAAATCTGAGTGTTAAGTGAGGTTTTGGTGCTGTTGGGAATTATTGGAATGAGCCATTTAGTGGCGGATGCAATTGGGCTGAATTGCGGGATCCAAAAAGTTAGAGAAGACAAGATTTCGAGAAGTCCATTAGTAGTTGGAGTTTAGAGGGCTCAAGTACATGGGGTAGATTAGGCTTGGAGGGTCTTTTATTATTCGTGTACTTCAACTTTATTCTCTAGTGGATTGATTTCAACTTGAAAGGTTGCAGAGAGGTTTTTCGCAGAGTTCTTCGGTTTCTTCTTCGATAACACATCTTGGTATTATCCTGTGTTTGCATCTCTCTTCCATACTCTTTAAGCTTTCAATTTATTATTCATTGTAGTTGGATATGGCTTAGAGTAGCGTTATCGGCATATTGCGCTTATTTACTCTTATTCCACACTTTGATAATTTAGGGTAAACGAAATCTAGCAGTAATTTTTAATTTGGGGTCTAAACAAGCTCTAGTGTTTCACACTAATTTGAGCTTTTTATTGGTATCAGGGCAGGTACACTTATTTTGGTTTAAATACCTAAGTGTGATCCTTAACCCCTTGTGTTTATTGCTATGGATAGTGGTTTGTAAGCTTCGTTGCATGTTTTGGATGATGTTGATTGTAACATACCATGTGTTTGTGAAAATTCCTCTATGAGTGTTAATACTAATAATTGTGATGACATGTTACATGAATCTATGGGTGTTGTTAAAGTTCCAAATGTCAAACTCTTGAAGAAAAGGTTTAAGAAATTTCATGAGAATTTGAGCAAGTTTACTAGTGAAAATGATGATTTGATTGCTAAGCTCAATGAATCAAACAAATTGGTTGAAAAATATATGAAACTTGCTGAAAATTCTTTTGAAAAGTTGAAAGAGTTTAAATGTGGACTTGGATGCTAATCTTGTTTTGTCTAACAAACTTCTTGATGATCTTAAATGTAAAAATGAATCTCTTAAGATGCATGCCAAGTGTTTGATTGTTGAACCTATTGCTAAAAAGGAAGAAAATCTTTGTTGTAATCATGTTGTGTTGCTCGATTTTGTGCCTATTGTGAGTTCTACCTCTAAAGACAAATTGGTGTACATTCTTCCATACAAAAGAAACCAAAAAGTGAAGAGAAAGACTCTTAAGCCTAAGCCTTCGTTTAGTTCTCATTCTAGGGATTTGAATGGATCTAAGTTTGTTCCTACTTGCCACCATTGCAGTGTGATCGGTCACATAAGACCTCAATGTTCTATGTTGAAGAGAGAACAAAACTATGTTGCTAGATCTCTCACTAAAAAGCCTAGTGGAACTAAACACATTGTTTGTCACCATTGTGGTGCCTTTGGTCATCTTAGACCTCATTACTCTAGGTTTCAAGCTCTTAAAAAGAATCAAAAGAAAAGAGAAACTTGAACTTCTTGGAAGTTATGCTTTGCAAGCTAAACCAGATTTGATTAAAAGTGGTAAGTTGTTAAAGCATATGGTTAATGCTCTTACCTCCTTGTCTATGTGCATCTTTAGTTCTCATTCTTCCAACCCTCGTCTCTCTTTTCATGAGACGCTTATTCCAAATAATCATTTTGTTTGGATGAGGAAGGGTTCCTATGGTTGAGCTTGTGCTCTTTTAATCCTTGATCTAATTCTTTCGATCTTTATAAGACTCTTTATGCATTAGATGCTTCATTATCATGCATTTGTGCATCTTGCATTTCTTTATATGCATTGTTTTTGTTGATCTTACTTTAAAGCTTTGTTTTTTAGTGTGTCAAAAATTTAAAAACCCATAAATAGTATAAAATCTCAAAAATTTTAATCGCTTGTGTTGTGTATATCACATGTTGAGTTTGGCCTAGTACCTCCGTACTAAGAGCGTAGTGCATTTATGAGCTTAGTTTGTTATGTATGCATAATTTTTTAAGTGTGTGCAAAATCTAGAAATCTACATTTGATTGTTATAAATAGATCTTCAAGCTTGTCATAAATGATTAGTCAATAATCTTGTTTGATCTTGATACATGCGTAGACTTGTGCCTATATATCTCCTCACATTTATTTATTTTTATATAAAAAACTCTACAAACGTCAATCTCTAAAAAGAAAAAGAGCTGAAAAAGCCTTGCTTCGAAAACTAGTTTGACTTGGAAAAGGTGGAGCAAATTGTATCCAAAAATGTATGATGCCAAAGACAAAGGCTTATTCATTAAAGAAAATATAAAATATTTCATGGCATCGTTGCTTAAAAATTGAGTTGTATTGATAAAAAAGTATGAAAAATGGAAGCCAAATGAAAAGCTTTCAATCAAATGTAAACACTTTGTGGGGGGTTATATATGTTCATTTCTATTAGTGAGATAGGTCACTTGACTTCGTGCTAGTTGTGTATGACTTGATTGAATTGATCATTGAAGCTTCATACTAGACTATGGCCTAGTTCATACTTGATTCACATATACAATACATAAGACTAATGTTCAATGAATGCCTATTTCATTTATGTGATTGCATGTGTTCAAATGTGACTTGTGTATACTCAATTGCTTGATGATCAAACTCAAAAAGATTTTTGAGTATTTTATTTGTTTTTGAAAGTGTTTTTTTGTATCACTTGTGCTTTGAGAGTTTTTCCAAAAAGCTAAATATGTTTTGTTGAAAAACTCATTAAGAGGCATTTTCCCGAGTAAGTCGCGAGAAAAGGTATCTTGCAGCCTAACCACGAAAATGAGGAAGCTAATTTTTATTTCTTCCAAAATTTTACACAGAGAGTTTTGCGACTCCCTTGCAACTGCTTCGCGAGAAACAACTTCCCGCGAAACTTGTCGTGTGCATTTATGGCATTTCGCAAGTATCCTGCGAGTACTTCGCGAGAAGCTATCCTGTGAAATAAGCGAATTTTTAGTTTTTAAAAGGGCAAATAATGACAGTTTTTTCAAAAATTTCTTTTTGCCTCCTCCATGCCGCTCTCAACCCAAAACACTATTTTCCCTCAAATCTCAACCAAAACTCAAAGGATTTCAACTCTAAGACTTATATAAGGTATGTTTCAACATCTTTTACTCTTTGATTCCTTAGATTAAGCTTTAGATTCTTAGATTTCTAGGGTTGGGATTATTTTGAAAGGGGTTGGGAAAACTTCAATTTTTGTCAAATCTTTTCATTTTTTTTTATTGGACTATGTCCCTTTGAGTTTGTTTGTGTTTTTGTTGGCCCCTTGTGACAAAAACAACATGTATTTAGGCAAGTTTTTCATATGTTCATGCATTGTTTCATGTGTTATTGTAGTGTGTGCACTCTAAGTGTTTGATATAATGCCTATATGGTATTTTTTTTTCATTGTTTTGGACTCCATTGAGTACCAATTTTCGGGGATTACCATGATTATGCATGTTTAACATGTTTTGATCATTGGTTGTGTGTTTTACACACTTTGCCCTACGTTTGTTTGTTCATGCATTGCTCATGCATTACACATGCACACCATAAGCACTCTTGATGCACACATTCTAACACTTGACATGTTTTGCATACATTCATGTCATTTAAGTCCTTTTAGACCTTTAGCACTTACAACATGT
Organism: Quercus glauca; assembly: GCA_023736055.1. NCBI lineage: Eukaryota > Viridiplantae > Streptophyta > Magnoliopsida > Fagales > Fagaceae > Quercus > Quercus glauca. The sequence continues at coordinate 40,942,897 of CM043319.1, forward strand.
CCATGTGTCTATGTTTGCTTGTCTATTTCCATCTTAATTTGTTCTTCTTTATGGACTAACTTGTATCTAATCAAATTTGTTACCATGTTTGTGTATGGTTTGTGTGTTTATTTGTTTTGTAGATGTCTCTTCATAAGTCAGCTGCAAAGAAATCAGCAAAGTGTCCTTGCCACTCCCCTGATTCATTTAGAAATAGCGATGCTAACATGGCTTACTATGATCACTACAAAAATGCTTCGATCTTCATGGAAACGAGTGTGGACATTAAGTCATTGAAGAACACGTTCATTCCAGAACTGTTCAAGGAAAGGACATGAACCAAATTACTGAAGCCTACCGGTGATGTGTATGAGTGCATCATCAAGGAATTCTTTGCGAATGCGTTTGTGGACGATGACCACATCAACTACTGGGTCAGGGGGAGAGAGTCCATAGTCTCCAAAGAATCAATCCAAAAGCTGTTGGAGATCCATCCAACGACTCCAGACACCTCTCTACACTATGATGAGAGGAAAGAGAAGATTGAGCCTCTTGTGGAAGTTCTTGGAGGTCAACGCAAGAAGAAGGCCTTGCACATGATTGAGTTTTCTCCAGAGATGAGGGCTTTGGCCTATATCATGATCTTCAACCTTTATCCGATGAAGAATTTGACTAAATTGTCGGGGCCAAGGACCATTTTCCTTTATGATCTCTTCATTCACAAAGAGATTGATATTTGTGGTCACATCTACCATCTCTTCATCAAGTGCATCAAGAAGAGAGAGTCAAGGCTAACTCTACCATTCCCAAGCCTTGTTATGTTTCTAATATCAAGGGCAAGGGTGAAGATTCCAAGTGGTCTTCTGGTCATGCAAAGGGAAGAACCAATTAGTGAGCACACCATTATCCGGAGTAAAGCTCACATTCTCGGTCTAGAAGCTGGTGCATCTCAAATTCCCAGAGATGAAGTTGTAGAAGAAGGTGGCAACACCGAAGAGGAGATTAATCGATTCACTTCCGTATCGGAGGATACTCCACAGCCTTCTTCTCAAGCACAAGCTAGAGCACTCGACCGCCTTGATTTTATACTTGGAAGGGTAGAAGAAATGCATGCCATGCTGACCTCATATATCGACTACTCCACGAGGCAGTTCACATACCTTTAAGGCCAAATCACTGCCCTTTCTTCTCAAATTCAAGACCTAGAAAGATCAGACTCAGAGTTCGATGCCTTCTAGGACCTTTAGCCATTCCGATCAAAAAGGGGGAGTAGATTAGCTTGAGGGGGAGTACAACCTAAGAGGGAGTAGTAAAACCATTGGTGGCTTATTTTGTTTCTAGTTTATGTTTATTTACTGTTCTTTTGTTTAAAGCTTTCAAGTACTTTAGTTTAAAACATAGTTTTTCTTTAGTACTTTGTGTACCTTGGTTTTTATAGCCGTTCCTTAATGCTTTTAGTTATCTATTGCTTCTCGCTTTAGTTTTTTTAATGCATCATGTGGCTTGTTGGACATGCAAGTAATTATTGCATTGCTCTTAATTTCTTTGTATGTTTGGATGATCATTTACCTGTTATATGTTCATTGTGGTCATTTCTGATGATTGTCTATGTATGATCAAGTTATGCTATATGTTCACATATCTTGCATTTATCTTGATCGAATTTTACTTGTTCTTTATACATGCCTTGTGTTCTACTTGTCTCGTGCTTAATGAAGTTTATTTGTTATGTGCAAGTGTTTTAGGATTCAGATGTATATGGTTTAAGTGCTCCACATCTTTTAGATTTAGGTGTGAGTGGGTTTAGTACTTCAAGAAACAAGAGTTCAAGTCTAGTATTGAAGCCATGCAAGTCTATCCAAGAAACAAGTGAAGAAGTGTTGTTCATTAAAACTCGACAGATAATATCTATTGAGGTTTAATAAGGAATCTCGACAAAAATAGTATCTATCGAGAATTAAGAAATTCAGATTTCTAGATTTGTTTTTCATGCATATCCAAGTTATTTGTGTAGGGTTTCTTTCCTCACAATTCTAGACATATATAAGGATTATTTTAAGGGCCGTTAAAGGCGATCCAAGGTTATGCAATTTAATGCAAAGTCATTGTGCATGCATATTGTGACTAGAAACAATTGTCCTAGTTCATCATATTCTTTATAGAAGTTGTTGCGTCTTTACGCCAAGAGTTTTGTAACCAAGGAGCTTCTTGATCTTCATCGTTTGGATGGACTGAAGAACTTTGCAGCCAACATCTTTCTCAAAGTTGGTGTGTTAGTTACACACTTGGATCCTTACATCAATTGGTTAGTCACTTACTGGGAGCTGTGCATTGAAAGGATAGATTGTCACTACATTGAAAGTTCAATTGGGTATTGGGGTAAGGGTTCAACTATAGGTTGGTATTAGGTACTGAGATTCCTTTTACTTGTAACTGCTTATTTTGATAATAGTAGATTCTCAGAAGTGGTGAGCTTAAATTCACCTGGTGAGGTTTTGCCTTGGAGGTTTTCCTCATTCATAAACAAATCATCTATGTCAAATTTAATTTCTACTGCATTTAGTTATTTGGTGATTTGTTTGTGCTACCACGCTCATTGTATGTAATTGAATCTAATTAATTTCACTTAGCTAATTAATTTGATTAAGTTACCAAAGGGGTCAATACATTCTTGGCCTATCAACAACAAAATCCCACAAAATACAAGGAAATAATTTATTGCAATTACAATACTTTTTATCATTGAATAAAGCCAACATAAAACATAGTTGTAAATCATAACTTTACAATCTCCCCTTTTGGCTATTCCGTGACAAAAATACCCTAGACTTAAACGTGAGTTTGGGAATAATGGCAAAACTCGCTCACACCTAAATCTAAAACTTGTGATAAACTTGGAACATATATACCTTTAACCTGAACCACTTGAACAAAACGCATTAGGTCCTCAACGTAAAGCAAGTAGTAAAAGGATAAGTATAATGTAACAAGTAAAAATGTGATCAAGTAAACATGATGTGAAACATATAAGCAACTTGATCAAACACATGACAGTTATATGGAAATGACTACATTGATCATATAGTTAAGCAAATGATCATCCGGACATGCAATCAATAAAGCATAATTGCATAAGGATGTATGTGTGTCCAACACACAAACATGATGCTATGAAAGCAACAAAGCATAGATACTAAATGTAACTCAAAGAACCATAAAGGAAAACAAGAAAACACACATAATGTAAAACAAACAAAACAAGGTTTTATTATATGAAAAGTCTTCTCCCCCTTGATACATGCATCTCTCCTATGGCTTTCTCCCCCTAAGAATGTGCACAAAAAATAGAATTTCTCCCCCTGAGAATGTGCACAAGAGTCATATAAAAATGACAAAACTCTCTGGTATACTTTCTAGTATACTCTCCCCCTTTTTGACATGAATAGACAAAGGGGTCAAGAAAAATGAGGTAAAGAAAAGAAGAGATGATCAAGAATAAGATGCATAAGGGGAACAAGATGAATGAGAAAATGAAGTTCAAACAAAAGACAAAATATCTTAGAAAAATGCTACAAAGAGTAAAGAAAAACATTACATGCTAAGGATATGGAAACAAGATATAGACCAAGGCATGGTAAGGGTAGCAAAGGTGTATGCATGAGGATGCATCAAGTGTGCATGTGCAATGCATGATCAATGCATGAACAAGCATTCATGGGGAAAAGTGTGTAAAAAACACAACCAATGATCAAAACATGTTAAACATGAATAAAAATGGTAAACTCCAAAATTTGGTACTCATCTGAGTCCAAAAGAAAGAAAAAAATACCATAGAGGCATTTTATCAAACACTTAGTGTGCACACACTATACATATATGATGAACAATGTATTAACTTGTGAAAATCTACCCTTAATACGTGTTATTTTTGCCACAAAGGGCCAACATCCAGAGTAAAACATCAAAAGAAACAAAACCCATACAATAAATTTGACAAAAATTAAGTTTTTTCAACCCCTATGGTGAAAATCTCAACCATGAACACAAAACACCCAAAAACATAATCTAAAGAGCAAAATCAATGAAAAGAATTAAAGATTAACTTAGAGATGTTAATAGAATGAAAAACAATTGAATTTAGTTGGGTTTTGATGTAGAAATATTGAAATAAGGGCTTTGGAGAAGATAGGAGAAGTTTAAAACAAATGTCCCACGAATTGCCTTTTAAAAAGCTAATTTTGGGCATTTCGTGAGTCACTGACTCGTGAACTAGTTGCAAAAAATTTGGGGACTCAGTAACCTGCGAAATTACTTGTGAATTCGCGGGTTAGATATAAGTCGCAAACCACTCGTGAAACTCTCTGCCCAAAGTTGAAAAACTTAAGAATTGGACCATTTAAACTCACAACTGAGCTTACTCGCAAAATAAGTCGTGAAAACACACAGAAAATATGTTTTTCACACAAAATCAACTTGAAAAACTTTGAAAAACATGGGTGATACAAATCACTTCCAAAAAAAATAAAATGAACAAATATCTTTTTGATTTGATTCACATATGGTTGAGCACACACACATCACATTAAACATATACAATCACACAAATGAAATAGGCATTCAATGAACATTAGACTTGTGTGTTGTGTGTGTGAATCAAGTAGGAACTAGTCCATAGTCTAGTACTTCAATGATCAATTCAATCAAGTCATACACAAATAGCATGAAGTCAAGTGACCTATCTCACTAGTAGAAATGAACATATATGACCCCTTACCAAGGTGTTTACATTGATTGAAAGTTTTTCATTTGACTTCCATTTTTCATAACTTTTGATCAATACAACTCAATCTTTGAGCAACGATGCTATGAAATTTTTTATATTTCTTTGAGGAATAAGCCTTTAGCTTTGGCATCATACATTTTGAATACATTTTGCTCCACCTTTTCCTAGTCAAACTAGTTTTCGAAGTAAGGCTTTTTCAGTTTTTTCTCTTTTTAGAGATTGACGTTTGTAAATCTTTTTGACACAAAAATAAATGTGAGAAGATATATAGGAACAAGTCTACGCAAGGTGAGATAAATGTGAGGGGCCAGTTAAATATCAACTAAGTTGTATTCCATAAGCAAGGCGAGTCTCTCTCCATGACTCTTCCTTAATTTATGGTTTTTTATAACTTGTGTTCTTGTTGTTTTTAATTTGATTTACATGTTATATATGCTTAGAAATATGTTTTACTTTTTTTAATTTTGTTTTGTTGTGTCTTATTATGTTTTGATTAGAAAGTTGAACGATTGGATATATTGTTGAACATGTTTTAATGTGTTAAGTGTTGTTTTTGTTTGTTGTTAGATCAAATGCAAGTTTAGGAACAGGATTTTTTTTTGTTTATCTTTGATATCTTTGTTGTTAGTTTAGGATAGTTTAGTTTTTGTATTAGAAGTATGCTAAGGTTTGTTAAATTGTCGTTTTGTTTGCTGTTCTAAAGCTGTGTTTTTGGGCATGTATACGTGCGCGTGCTTCATGCCCATGTATGCATACTTGATGCCTGCATACGCATACTCAAGCATGTGTATGCATACTTCATGTATACGCATGCATACTCGTACCCAGAAACACAGATTTAAGGTTCTTGAATTTTTTTTAGTTGTTTTGTTTTGTTTAAATCATATGTTTAGGTCTTGTTGAATCTAGTTTTCACATATTTAGCATTAGGGTTAGTAGAATAACATGTTTCACATGCTTTAATTGTTGAATTGATGATCAGGGTTTATAATCTTGATGAATCACATGAACATGCATTGATGCATAGGTGCTATGGTGCTGTGATGCTATGAAGTAAGTGAGGTAAATCATGCATGGTTCCTAGACCATAAAACTAGGTGGCGGTTCCATTTTTCTCCACCCCGATCCACTCAGCCGAGGCATACTCCCCCCTCATTACGCCCACAGCCATGTCTTCCAATACAACAGTGTCAACTTCCTTTAAACGACTAGGGGTAAGTGATCGAAACCCAATGAATTTAGGAAGTTTTTTTGAAAATGGAGTGTTATTGTGTCTAAAATAAAATTTGATCAAATAAATATGTGCTCCCAATATCTTTTAAATTTTTGGACCTAAAGTTTCTGTCTGAATGAACACTATTAGGACATATGTGAATTATGTTAAGAACATATGTCAATATTTTATGTAATTCGCTAATCCTTTGACAAAACGCACTTTACTTGTAATTGGATAGATCTAGGATGTGTTTAATGTTTCAAGAAACAATGTTTCAAGTTCAAGTGTTAAAGCAATGCAAGTCTGTCCAACAATCAAGTGAGAAAGTGCAGGATTTTAAAGCTCGACAACTAGCATCTATCGAGGTTTAAAAGCTGTTGAAGCCTATGGCTCGACAACTACCTCGATAGATAGGGTATCTGTCGAGATTTATGAAGTTCAATTTTTCAAGCTGATTTTCATCCAATCCGTAAGTATATGTTTATGCTTTCTTTTCTCACAACCCTAAACATATATAATAATTATTTTAAGGGCCGAAAAAGGACATAGTTGCACAAGATCACAATTCCACAAGTGTGAAGAAGAGTGTGACCGAAAACCTAGTTTGCCCTAATTCTTAAAGAAGCTATTATGTTTTGTACACTATAGGGTTTTGTGACCAAGAAACTTCATGATCCTCATCGTGTGATGAACTGAAGAACTTTGCAGCCAACATCCTTCTCAAGTTTGTGATCAAGTCGCATACTAGGATCTGCGCAATTAGTTAGTCACGTACTGGGAGCCGTGCATTGAAAAAGAGAGATTGTCACTACAGAACAAGTCTAATTGGGTATTTGGGAAAGAGTTCAACTGTAAGTTGATATAAGGTACTGGGATTCCTTTACTTGTAAACGCATGTTTTGATAATAGTGGATCCTCAGGAGTGATGACCTTAAAATCACCCGGTGGGGTTTTTGTCATGTAGGTTTTCCCCATTTGTAAAGAAATCACTGTGTCAATTTAATTTCTGCTGCATATTTAATTTAATTGGTGATTTGTTTATGCTATCACGCATCTTGCATGTTAATTTGATTAATTAATAAACTTGGCTAATTAATCAATTAATTCATCACAATGGGTCAATATGTTTTTGGCCTATCAAACACTAAAGAAAGGTTTTAAAAAATGTGCTCATGTTTATGTATTTAGAAGGTTAAGAGAAAGAAAGAGTTTTAACATAGTGTAGACAAAAAATCAACTCTCTCTAGCTAGGGTTTGAGTTTGGAGGCATAAGCCTGTATTTATATGCTCAAACTAGGGTTTACAGACTCATTTAGAAGGTTTTGGATGTTCTTAGGGGTTTAGGGGTTGACCCACATCAAAGAATGATGTTTTAGGGGCCCAAAACTGAAGTTTTGAAACCCAGAAAATTGGCCTGTGTACACATCTTTAGAATGTGTGCTCACACACTTGATTCATGTGTACGCATACTTCCACAACCCTAATTCCTGACAACTTTGATGGCCCGACTTCAAATGGCCATAACACACTCAATATAAATTCAAATTAGGCAAAATTTATGTTCAAATTGAAGCGCAAGATGTATATGGTTTAATGAAATAAAACTCTCTTACAAATTCTTTGTAGATCAAAATTTATGGTCAAAAGAGTGAGCAAAGGTCTTTTTTCAGCATCGTTTTCAAAGCGATTTAAGCATTTTTAAGTTGTGATTACTTCCAAACTATCAAAATAACTTCAATTACCTTTTGTAGACTAGTCAAGCTCATCATTAGGACCGGGAACTAAAGCTTATTAACTAGGTACAAAATGAGGTGCCTACTCTTAGGGCATGGCAATGTCTAATCTTTACTTTTCTTGTACCATGCTTGGGCCATACCATTGTAGCATTAGCAATGCCTAGTTTATTTTCCACCTTTGTGTGCTTCCATTGTGCATGCTTGATATATATATATATATATATATATATATATGTGTGTGTGTGTTTGTTTAAAGATGGTCATGCACTTTATATGATGGACTCACGTGATTAGGAGGGTACCCCTCTCATGATCACGGGTGCTCTTGACCTTAGAGTGTGGGTATGCATTCAAGGCGATTGCTGTAGATGCATATTCATGCTACATTGTGTGCATTATTGTCGCGGTGTGATGGCCTTCAATCCATGTTAGCTAGTGACATTGGTTTCCCCATGTATGCAACATGCGTCAATGTGTTTAATGCTTTAGTGAGCTTTAGCTTGCCTTAGTATAAACATACTGACGCATGCCGTATACATAGACACGAAACCTTGTCAGTGCGCCATATCGCACCAAATGCGAAACTTTACTAGATTTTTGTGGTGAAAATTGGGCATCTTTTTGTCGTATTCTTATTGCGAAAGCTTGGTGAGAATAGAATTTTGTGTACACTTAACCCGAAATACTGCCGGATTTCCACCACAAAAATAAGGCAAAATGCTACTGGATTTTTGTCATGAAAATTTGGCAACAATTCCAAATGTGCTAGCAAAGCATTGATAAAGGCCGCACCCCTTTCCAAAATCAAACCTTAAACCCCAATTCTTTTAAAGCCTCGAAAGCTAATGCCAATAGCTTTTTTTTAACTGCCAATATCTAAAAATTAAGATTTTACCGAAAGAAAGAACTATTTTCAGACAGGCATTGTAGGGTACCTAACACCTTCCCTACACTACCTAGACTTCCAAACTCAAGAATCAAGACTTTTTACCATCCGTATTAGATTAGGAAAAATGACTATTTTTCTTAGCCTAGGATTGGTAATAAAAACAAATAGAGTCAAATGACCAATCATACCTTAGAAAAAAAAAGAAAAAAAAAAACCCAATGATTGGTGGCGACTTCACTACCTTTGGTAATAATAGATTACACTTGACTCAATTCAGTCACACACCAAAGGTTAACCTTTTTTTTAACTCTCTTTCACAGCACCCAAGCTCCGCAGCCGACTAGAGGCGCGAGCATTGCTGCAATGGGTGCTCGACCACCGCAAGGCATGGAAACCTCTCATCAAATCTTTTCTATCTTAAAAAATGAAGAAAAACCTTGTTTTTCAATAAAACCATGGAACCCATTTTCTCAAAAAACCCAACTCTTTTCTTATAAAAATGCTTTTATTTTCCAAATTCACTTTCCTTGAAATCAACACTTTCCCACCCAAGAAAACCCACATTTCAAGTAAAATAAAGAGGAGTCCTTTTTTCCAAAAAGATGTAAGCCTTATTTTCTAAATAAACCTTTTCTAAAAGTCATGAGTTTTCCTAAAAGAAATTGCTCATCTTTTCAAAGGTAAGTTTTCAAGGTTTTCATTCATGTACATTACTTTGAATCTTTGGAATTGCACTCTTTTAGAGGTTTGTGTTTGTGGTTCATTTTTATTGAACCAATAGACACCATTCTAGCTAGCATGTTCCCCCCTGCCCTTTTGCACTAATGTTTTGGCTCATTATGTTGTGCATGAGAATGAGAAAATGGAGAATAAATTTGTAAAAGGTGACATCTTTCCTTCCCCCTATTTTATTTTATGTTGTATATATTCACATGCTAAATATGTAATAAATAATAATCACATCTTAAGTTATATGTATTATTTTTGCAACGTAATAATTCTCACATGTTATGTACATATAATTTAACATGCTTTATTTGTAAATAATTTTTTGAAATAAATACTTGCATATATATATATATATATATATATACACACATATACACAAAAATCTTTTCAAAAACCAAATGCCAAGTATCTAATTTTTTCATTAAAAAGTTAATGTTGGAATTAAAATTAAAATGGGGTATTATCATTTGGATAGGTGGTGTTCTAACATCTTCCTTACCCGTAACCAAATTTCCAAGTCCAAAATTTTGGCTCGAGACTTTGGTTTACCTTAATTAACTAATAACCCTTGAATTGGTTTTAGTTAATTAGGTAATTAAAAAGAATTTGACAAATAGGTGACCCACACACTTAATACAAAACCAAGGATTAGTCGTGACTTCTAAAAATAAACTCACACACATACATAAACATACACCTCACCATAGAAATACATGCATACAAAGAGAGACACCTCGCCAAAGACCCAATGTGCAATAAACCAAAAAGGAGCCCTTAAACAAGGCTTTCTCTATTTTTGGGGCATCCACAAGGGGTATTTGGCTAAATGACTCAACTCGAACCTGACCCATTTATTAATTGTGTCATGACTCTTCAACTCTAACACGACCTACTAATAAAGTTAGTTGACATGACATGACCCACTTGACACACTTAATAAACGGTTTGTGTTGGGTTGATATGAATGTGACACGACGCATTTCAACCCACTTAAAATTAAACAGATTGGGTTAACACAAATTCAATACATTTAAACTGCATAAAAAAAGCACTTGATTAATATTGTTATAAATTTAATAAACAACAAATTTAGTACAAACTCATATCATCAAAATACTTATTAAGCATACCATTTGAAAGTTAATAATAACATCAAATACTTAAACACATCGAAGAGAGAGAGAGAGAGAGAGAGAGAGAGGTGAACTGTCGAGATTTAATGAACAGCACTTCTCCACTTGATTCTTAGACAGACTTGCATGGCTTTAACACTTGAACTTAAAACATTGTTTCTTGAAGCATTAAACACATCCTAGATCTATCCAATTACAAGTAAATTGCGTTTTGTCAAAGGATTAGCCAATTACGTAAAATGTTGACATATATTCCTAACATGAATCACATATGTCCTAACATTCTCCCCCTTTGGCAATCCATGACAAAACCACAACAAACAAATGAACATATAAGAGAAGTCATAAATCACTCAACTCATACTCACTTGTTAAGTACAGTAAAATCTATCCTAACACAAACTCTTGAAAAACTTTGAAAGAAGAGAGTTCACGGCAAGGAAGACTTTGACAACCTATATTTCTAAAACACTTAAACAAAACTCATCAAGGCATCTTAGTGTGAGACAGAAATAAAAGATTGCATACAATATATAAGAAGCATGTGCATAAAGAGAGAAAAGAAATAGCACATGTAAAGATAGGTGAAGGAACTGTAATAACAACCTCAAATGTGTATATATATATATATATATATATATCAACAAGTACAAGGTTTGCTATCACAACATGATCACAAGATCTAAGGTACATGAACAATGTAACTAAAATAGAGAGAAACAAAAAAGATACATAAAGTCCTCACTACATCCCTCAAAATATGAACACTCCCCCTAACAAAAATCTCCTATACTAACCCTCCCCCTATGAGTATAACTACTCTCATATCCAAAACTACTCCCCCTTTTTGTCACGAGTGACAAAGGGTAAATATATCTAGTAGACATCTCATCAGCACTGGAAGAGCTAGCACCATCATCCTCATCAGCATCAAAAGCATCAGCATCACCATCATCATCCTCATCCTCAGAAGCCTATGGAGTAAGAGGAGGAGAAGCAACGAAGCCACCTATAATAGCCTGTCGTCGTGCAATATGACCAACACAGGTGTTCACTTGACTCAACTCATCACTGAAAGTGTCGAGGCGAGCATCCATACGCACAAGCTGTGCCATAATATCCTCGAGAGTCACTCCGCCCGTAGAAGAAGAGGGAGCGAATGTGGATGGAGCTGTAGAAGCTGGAGGAATTGCCATCTCAGATCACCTCGAATGTAGTTGTGCCTCGCTCTGTTTAATGGCAACGGCGTCTATGGCACACATGACATGGAAGTGGTTGAAAACGGGAAAGGGGACAAAAAAGTGGCATAGAATCCTCGTGATAGCCGAAGGGAAGATAAGCTTATCATGAGTTGTCGTATCCCTATATACATCTATGAGGGAAAGAATAAAATAAGAGGGAAAATTTATAGTAAAATGCTCTAAAAGGGAAAGTAAAAATCGAGCACGGGGCTCTGTAATAGAGTTATAATGAGATAAAGGATGCAAAACAAAAGTCATAGCTATGTTAATGAACCTAGGACCTTTAACAAAGGTCGAACAAGGAGTGAACTGACGATCACCCCAATCAGAAGGATGCACACAAAAAGCAGACATAAATGCGTCTTTAGACACAGTCTTAAGACGATCACAGTCGGGGTAGTCAGGATACGCTACCCTTGGGACATGGATCACCATGGATACAATATCTGATGTGACCATAATGCGCGTACCTCGAATGCAAGTGACAAAGAGAGGTACTGAATAATCAAATCCATGCATGTTGGAGTAGAACTTCTTTATGATCACGGATGGACAAGTAAACGGGATGTCACACAATGACTCCCAACCTTTACTGTGAATGACAATGGGTAGGTCAGTGTCAGAGACGTCCGGCAAAATGACTGGGCGTTCCGAATGAATGCCTCGTCTAGAAAAGTTCTTTGAAAAGTCCTGTCGAGCTTTATCATCACGGAACCGAACATGAGAGGGAGTAGGATCAAAAGAAGAGAATGCCTCGGAGCGAAGAGGGTTTCGAGACGGAGTAGATTTTCGTTTAGGTGCCATAGAGCAACTAATCGAAAGAAGAAGAGAAGGAGAAAGAGAGACACGCAGAAAAGCACCAATCACAATCAATATATAAGAATATAAAGAATGTAAGGTAGGTAGGAATGAAAATGCATAAGCATGTGATATGCAATAGTAAAAATATCATAGGCTTAGCCCAATCCAATCCTACCAGCACACAATCATTTCAACAAAGTAAACACACATCTAAAATGCATGAAACATTGTTATAATGCAAATGTGATGCAATGCATGATGATTTAAAGCCATTTTCACAAAGCCCATCCCAAAAATTTCACAAAAACTCCATCAATTTTGAAAAACCCAATATTTTTCCAGAATCCCAAAAGCTAGGTCAAATGCATGAAATGCATGAAGAATAAGTGAAAAGGATCATACCAGATGAAAGAAGATGATCTTTAGTCCGAAAAACTCTTGCAAAAGAAGTTTGAAGTGAGAGAGAGAGGTTTTAGGAGGTGAAGAGTCAACAAGATTTGAGAGAGATTGAGAGAAATGAATCCTGAAATCGCGCGGATCCTATATATAGAACCTCTTAAATATTGACAAATCGAGAGGTGTTGAGAGGAGTCGAGATTTAAACTTCGACAGATGCATCTATCAAGCAGCTATCCAAAGGTGTCCACAGCAAAAAGGGCTCGATGGATCTAGGAACTATCAAGCATCTATTAAGAAGACAGAAACTTTCTCGATGGATCGAGGAGCTATTGAGAAGCTATCGAGATTGCAATAAAAAGAAGTTAAAGAGCTCGATAGATAGCCTAGCTGTTGAGAGGTGTCGAGGAGCTATCAAGATTGCTTAAAAACAGTTTTTCAAGAAGAGAAAAACACGAACATGAATGCAATCAAACATGCAACTCAACCAAGGATCTAAACAACATTTTAATCTCTCAAAAACATCTCTCAACAAGAAAATTGTTAAACACATAGATCCCAAAACACACACACACACACTAAACAAGTCTAACCAATTTTATATTTCAGAAATAAGTTAAGACAGTTTAGTGAGCATACATTAACACGTGTATTCCTTGTGATGGTCAAATCACATTGTACCTGCACATTTATCAAAAGTAGCAAAAAATATTGCATGTTGTGTGTGAAAAACATCACAAGATTGCATAAGTGTTTACGTGTTATGATGATTTGAGATATGAGAAAATCACTTTAACTCACACAATCATAACTGTTTGATGGGGACTATCACCTTCGAGGTATATTCTATAACTCCCACATCTCTTAGAATACATGCTTACAATCATATATAAAGCATTTTGATCTTTTTGCTTTTATTTTTCTTTGCATATTTTCCTTTTAAGAAAATTAGGTATGGGCATATATGAGATAGAAAAGAAATACCCAATTATGATAAGCATTTGACATTCCACTTTTGCTAAGTCGAAGCATACAAATGTCATTTCATGATTGGCAGGCAATAGTGGTGAGATGATTATTTATGCCTTTCTCTTAGAATTTTCTAGTCCTTCCCGTCAAAAAGAGTGATACGAGTGTTAAGTACAAGAGATCATTTAATCTTACTCATCACAAATACGAGCTATAAAGCTCACTGGCTTAGTTGTGCATAAAGATGCTCATCTAAGCTACAAAAGATACAAAGTTTAGAGAACTTTGTTTGAATGGCCATCCAAGGTACACAAGTACCAATGTACACATACACACACTGTTTTTGTATTTTTCTAATTTTTCAATTTTTATTTTTATTTTTATATGAAAAACAAAATAAAGCAAAACTAAAAACTAACCAAACAAAAACATGTTAAACAAGACAAAACAATGCATAAAACTAGACTGACTCAAAACTAGAAAGCAAAACACAAGTAATGCAAAAACAAAACAAGAAAGGGAGAAAGAGAAAAAGTGACAAAATCACTTGGAGCCCTTTTTCCTTCCACACTTTGGAAGAACCTTTCCATTTAGCAAAGCCTTGATCTGACGGTGAGGGGAAAGAATTTAAATCGTTTAGGTTTGGAAGGAACACGAGGGCCTTGAGAAGATCTCCAAGAGGAGTAAAAGAGGATGGAAACTAATTCTAATCTCCCGACGTGATCATGCTGGTGCTCTTTTGAGTAACTTACCACTTATAGCAATTAGGTCGAGTATGTCCAGCTACACCACAGTGATAACATAAATGTTGCTTTTTCTGTTTGGGTTTTTAAGTATTTCCCTTCTTAGCCCTAGGGTTCTTAATCTCTTTCTTATCAAGTTTGGGGGGTGCTCCCAAGATAGATTTACTCTTGTCTATGTTCTCGCTAGCTAATTCATTCTTAACATCATTGTTCTCAATTTCAACACTATTAGCAGGAGGAACAAAATCAGTAGAACTAGAATTAGCAATACTAGGAAAAGAGAAATCATACCCTAAACTGGTTCGATCGAAAGCCGATTTCTAAAAACTAAGCATCTCATCGAGCTTAGCACTTAAAGTCCTTTCCAACTAAGTTCTGACTTGGAACAGTTTTGCCTCAAGCTTATTAGTCTTCTTAGCCAAGAAATTATTCTCAAATCTTAGTGCTCCAATAGTTTGATTGGCTTCATCAAACTTTGTAGAGATCTCTTCTCGCTCAAGCTCCATATCACTAAGCTTCTTGGTGGCCAACCTATACAACTTCTCATGATTTTTTGAGATCTTGTATAACTTGGCATAGTCTGTGTGGATGTCATCTTGCTCATCCATCTTTCCAAACTTATACTCCACCAATTCCTCTTCTTTATCCACATCTTCAACAATCCCTTCAGTAGGATTTACGGTGGCAGTGAAGGCATTCAGGTTTCCATCATCCTCATTATCAAAATCATCCTCAGGCTCAGTGTCACTCAACGTAGCAGCAAGTGCCTTGCGTTTCCCAATGGTCTTGAGATACGTAGGGCACTCTTGTTTCATATGACCGAAATCTTGACACCCAAAGCACTTTGGTCCTAAGTGAACAATATACTGACCGCCATCCCTAGCATCCTTTTTCCCTTTGTCTTAACTCGTTCTTGTCAAATCCTTTCGATTTGGCATTCTTCATAAACTTCTTGAACTGTCTCGTGATATAGGATTTCATCTTAGAATCTTCATCATCTAAAGACTCATCAGTGTCACTACTTTTGGCTTTCAAAGCCATACTCTTGCTTTTGCTTGATTTCCCTATCCTCCTCAAACCCAACTCATATGTTTGCAGATTTCCAACTAGCTCAGTCAAAGGAATTTTGTCGATGTCCTTTGAATCCTCAATGGCAGTGATTTTGGCATAGAATCTCTCGGGTAGAGATCTGAGCACCTTTCTCATAATCTTGGATTTAGGAATGGTTTCCCCAAGATTAAAAGCTGAGTTCACTATGTCCTCGAGCTTGGCATAGAACTCATCGAACGACTTATCCTCCTCCATCTTGATCTCTTCAAAGTTTGTAGTGAGTCTCTGAAGCTTTGAATCCTTGACAATCTTGGTTCCTTCATAGGTTGTCTGGAGAATAGTCCATGTTTCCTTAGCAGTTTCAGTAGAGGATATTTTCTTGAACTCCTTGTTCATGATTGCACTGAATAGAGCATTCAATACCCTGCTGTTGAAGTTTGCCACCTTGATCTTAGCACAATCCCAGTCGGCCAGCACTTCCGTAGGCTTGGTCCAACCTATCTCCACAACTTGCCACACTTTTTCATCTAAAGAATGCAAGAAAGTTTTCATGTGTACTTTCTAGTATGCATAGTTAGTACTATCAAATAAATGAGATATAATAAGAGACTGTCCTGTATCCATAACAAACAAGGGTCAATGGATCACACACAAATATTAAAACCTAATCAAAGTGTGCCTGCCCTGATACCACTTGATAGGCCAAGAATGTATTGAGCCCTTATGATATATTAATTGATTAATTAGCCAAATTTATTAATTAATCAAATTAACATACAAAGCGCGTGGTAGCACAAACAAATCACCAATTATCTAAAGTATGTAGCGAAAAATAAATTGACACGGTGATTTTTTTATGAATGGGGAAAACCTACATGGCAAAAACCTCACCGGGTGATTTTATGGTCACCACTCCCGACTATTATCAAAACAAACGGTTACAAGTAAAGGAATCTTAGTACCTTATACCAACTTACAGTTGAACCCTTACCCCAATACCCAATTGGACTTGTTCTATAGTGACAATCTCTCCTTTCACTGCACGGCTCCCAGTACGTGACTAACCAATAGATGTGCGGATCCCAATACGTGACTTGATCACCAATTTGAGAAGGATGTTGGTTGCAAAGTTCTTCAGTTCATCCAGACGATGAAAATCAAGAAGTTTCTTGGTCACAAAACCCTACAGTGTATAAACACAGCAGCTTCTTCAAGAGAACGATGAACTAGGAAAAATTCTATCTCCAATCACAATTTGCATGAACAAGACTTTGCTCTACACTTGTGCAACTGTGTAACCTTTAACGGCCCTCAAAATAATCCTTATATATGTTTAGGGTTGTGAAAAAAGAAAGCCCAAACACATACTCAAGGATTGGATGAAAATCAAAACTGAAAATCTGTTTTTCATAAATCTCAACAGATACCCTATCTGTCGAGCAACTGTCGAGCCTCGGGCTGAAACAACTCTTTTAAACCTCGATAGATATTAACTGTCGAGCTTTAATGAACAACACTTCTTCACTTGATTATTGGACAGACTTGCATGGTTTTAACACTTGAACTTGAAACTTTATTTCTTGAAGTATTAAACACATACTATATCTACCTAATTACAAGTAAAGTGCGTTTTGTCAAAGGATTAGCCAATTATATAAAATGTTGACATATGTTCCTAACATGAATCACATATGTCCTAACAACTTTAATTCATTATTGTTGACTGGTTTTTGTTGTTGACTCTATCCCCTTTTATAATGCCTCTCTAGGGTTTTTGGGGTATCACTGATTCCCTCCATTTGCTGCCCTAGGTACTAGAACCAATGTTGTGTTAGCAACATTGGTGGCTGGTCCTTTCTTTATTTTCTCATTACTTCCCCTTTTGAGGTTTCCCCCCCAAAATTCCCCAGCTAACCTTCCCCTTTTGGGAGGTCCTAGGGATTAACTTTCAATTCCTTTTTTTCCAAAGCCCTTAGATGCTACTTTTCAGATTCACCTTTTAGGCTGTTTCACCTTTTGTCATTTTCTCTAAATGGACAGATTCTTCTCTGTCAGGCAGAAAGATCCTCAGCCACCTTCTTTCATGGTCCACCTTCCTTCATGGTCCACCTTTCTGCATTCCCCAAGGTACTAGGCTTTTTCTTTTGGAATGCTGATTCCTAAGCCATCAGCTTTTTTTTGAACCATGGGTGGCTGATGGGACACATCCACCTTCATTCATTGTATCTATCAGCATGCTCCATTGAGCCATCCTAATCCTAGCTAACTTTTTTCTGCATATCTTGAGGATCCTGGGCTTCTAGGAATCCCCAAGTATCCTGGTCTAGTCCCTTTCTAGGCTCTTCAGCGAGTTTTCTTCACAAGAGCTGGGCTGAAATTTCTTTTTTCCTTTTTCTTTATTTTCTAAGGCCTAAAGCTTGCCCATTCATGGGTTTGGACCTCATCTCACTTATCTTAAGTGGACCTTGATAGACGGATTGGGCCTTGTCCCTTCTTTGAAGGCCCAAATGGGTTCTTTTTTTAAAATTTGTAATATTTTGGGCCTTGACACATTACTTGTGATATTTTGGACCTCAACAAAATATAAGTAGGATATAAAAGGCTTTTGATAAATGTAAAATAAAATGAATTTTTATTTGTTAAACCGACTATATTAAATGGGTCTTTTTGGATTGACACAAATAAATTGAGGTATCAAACATGTGCTGTTTATGCAGATTAACCCACTTATAACGTGTTTCTTATCGTGCCACTTTCATGTCGTTCCATTTATGACCTAAAATCCACTAAGGCCCAACCTTAACCCATAAAAATCCATATTATATTCATGGGTCGAGTCAAATATTGACACCCCTAATTCTTAGACATGACATTCCCTTATTAAAGGTTTACCCATTTTTGGGCTTGGCATTCCTTATTTAAGGTTCACCCATTCCTAGGTCTGTCATGTTTTGTTGGTCTGGATACTTTTATAGATCAACATACCACCTTCTTGATCTGGCAGAACACTCAAATTTTGGGTATCAACACACTCTTGGCTCTAGATCATCTTTATCACCTACCCACTGCTTATGAGGACCTTGAAGCCGTATAATCTCATCAATTCTCCTTTGTTGAGATGCAAAGACGTGAAAATATCTTCTATTTCTATCTCTCAGTTAGCCAACACTCGTGATCTCTACCGCTATTATACCTCCTCTTGGTTAAGTGAGCCATTGAGATCGTTTCAGATATTATTTATTTTTGCCACCACCATCCAATCTACATTTGGAGCTTGACACCATTGCTCAAGTTCTTGCAACACAGTCTTTTCTATGATCAAGCGAGAAATCATGCAAAGGGAGCTTCGGTACCAACTCAAAAGTTCCATGTAACATTGCTCGAAGCATGGATTTAAAACCTATTAAAGAACAACTCAATATAACAATAATAATAATAAATGATAAGAACAAAAGTGTGGTGGATTGAAAAACTGTTGATAAAAAATTAAAAACTTAGGGTACGTTTGATATGCTGTAATAGCTCCTATAATGGAATAGTTATTCATGTGTAATATCAATTCAGTCATTTGGTTGCATCTTTATTACATAGATTAGTTATTACATTGGAATAACTATTCTTTAAATTGAAGAATAGTTATTCCTCTTTAAAATTGATGTAATAGCTATTCTTTAGTGTATATAATAGGTTTTAAAATTAATATATTTCTAAAAATATAAAGTTTCCTTATACATCATCTTTTACAAGTTTTCCATATGTAACAACTAAACTTATGAATAGTAATAGTTATTCCATTACAATGTCTTCTATTCCCAGTAATAAAGATTACTATTACTAATGTAATCTACATTTAGTGTACCAAACGTACCCTTAATAACAAAGCTATTATTAAACGTTGTACACCTGGTAACTAGGTGGAAATGGAATATCTACTAGACGCAATCATAGCTTTTAATACCAATCACAATTCAAAATTAAGGAGTTAATAAATTTTTATATAAATTTATTGGTGAAGTGTTATTTCTCTTAAGCTAAAAATCAATTGATACATGGCTAAAATGTCATTTTAGTCCCTACATTTTGGAGTTATAGTCAATTTGGTTCCTATATTTTAATAGCAGTCAATTTGATTCTTGCTATTATCAACTTGTAGTCAGTTTGGTTCCTACCGTTAATTCACTAATGAAAAATGTCAATGTGGTAAAACGATTTGCACAATTGACATAGCCAATATTAAAATATTAAATTAGATACTGATGTGTCTAAATTTTAATAGATGATAAGGCCAAATCAGCATTTAGATGGCAAAAAAAAAAAAGCCACCTCAACTTTTAAGTATGTATTTTTCTTTTTTCTTTTTTTTTTTCTTCCTTTTCTTTAGATTTTCAATTTTTTTTTAGAAACCCACAATAGTATCACAAGAAGGACAAGTCCGGGCTAGCAGCTACCTTCTTCTTATTTTTGCTCAAGCTCATCTCTAAGCTTCCATATGGTTATCCAAAAAATATCTAAGCTTTCATCTCTCTCTCTCTCTCTCTCTCTCTCTCTCTCTCTCTAATCTTTTGTTATCTGTTATTCATGGCCAGATCACATGCATCTCGTTACTCCATTGTGTCAGCTATGTTCTTCCACCAGTCTCTCATCGACACTTGACAAGGTAGCAGCGACACGGGGCTGGGTTCTTATGGGTCGAGCTTGAGACAAAGAGATCCGGGTTAAAGGAGTCACGGTCAATCTGTGGCCATGTATCGAGCTCCGTGGTGGGTCTGTAGTGCTAGACGAATGGTTATGGGGAATCTGGGTTTGGGGTTTAGTTTTCATTTAGGATTTTGGGTGAAATTTATGGAATTAATTTTATCTTTCTTGATCCATTGCGTAAGATTCACAGTGATTGAAAGCCAAATTGAAGGTTAGAAATAATGTGATATGTGGTTCTGGAATTGTTGGACTAGATTATTGTTT
This sequence comes from Quercus glauca, assembly GCA_023736055.1. Lineage (NCBI taxonomy): Eukaryota > Viridiplantae > Streptophyta > Magnoliopsida > Fagales > Fagaceae > Quercus > Quercus glauca. Next base: position 40,963,524 of record CM043319.1, read on the forward strand.
GGTTATCAAGAAATTGCAAGAAATGAATTGGAATGAAATTCTGTTTGGTTAGCAAGAAATTAAAAAATAATATTGAGAAAATTAAAATGCAATTCTAAATGGATAAAACAATTGTAAGAATATTAAAAGAAGAAATAAAGAAAAGGAAAAAATATCGGTAAAAAGAAATATATATATATATATATATGTACTTAAAATTTGATGTGGCTTTTTTTTTTTTTTCATCTAAGCATTGATGTGGCCACATCAACCACTAAAATTTAGACATGTTTGTATTTTATTTAATATTTTAATTATATGCTTGCCAATTGTGCAAACCGTTTGCCACGTAGGCATTTTTTGTTAATGAGTTAAAAATAGTGTTTTTGCCTTAATACAAGGATTTTTTTTGAGTAAATAGTAATACTTATTAGAATACATATAAAAATAATAATAGTGTTTTAAACCGAGTTTATAATACATTACATAATTAAAGTATCACTACAAAATGACCTAACCTTTGTAGTTGTAGACTGAGGTTATAAACGGCGGATAATAAACACATACAACCAATGTATGATAAACATTATGAAGTAAACAATTGAATTGATAGACAAATGATAAAGAACAATTGTTGTAAAGTAAACATTATAAATTGAAATACTATCTTATGTCATTTTTATATTAATTAGACTTTATAACACGTACGAAAAAGAAAAAAAAAAAAAAAAAAAAAAAAAGGTAGGTCACGTTTGTAAAACGATTGCTTTCGGTGTTTTTTAATTTGTTGATAAATATTGCTTTGGGCGTTGGGGTCGTTTTGCTTGTGGTAGTTTAGAAAGATGATTAGGCTCATATATTATTAAAATCATTTGAAGCAGAGACTAGAGGAGAGTCCCATTAGCAAAAATTCTTTTGATTCCTCTTTCTTCCTTCTTTCCTTCCTTTCCTTCCTTTCTGCCAGGTGCCAACTGCCAAACCAACGCATTTCACAGCACTTCAATAATCTCTCTCTCTCTCTCTCTCTGGTAAATGAAATCTTATTTACGCCTTTCTTTTGTGTCTATATATTTATATCTTAATATTTGTTTGGTGTTTTTTCCTACAGAATTTTTCACAATCAATCAATCGGCAACATCATCAACGTCTGTAATTCAACTAACACACCCTTTCTAATTTCTTCTTTCATTCTTTGCACCAGGTATTTACTCTCTCTTTATTTTTAATTTCAGTTTGTACGTTGCTGTAGATGATGGAGCGTGGATTAAATTTGATTCTTGATTTTCTGATTTTTTTTTTCTCTCTTTTTGTATTAAGCTTTTAATTTAAGATTTTTTTTTCTTTCTTTCTTTTATATATGTTGTTGTTGTTTATAACTCCAGAAGATTGTAATCATATGTAGTATGTCAGTGGGACAAGTTCAATATTACGTTGTGCTTAGCTGCTTAATGGGTTTTTCATATATGGGTCTCAATTTATGCCACGAAAACAACCTTAAAAACTGGGAATTAGACAAATCTTTGTCTTGTATTTGAGAACAGAAATATTAATTTGACTATGTTTTGGTCTTTGCCATTTTATTTTTTTGTTTTATTAACTTTGTGGACTTTGGGGAATTGAGTTACTTTTTCTAAGTTGAATTAGATGGTAACCGGTTTTGACATAATTATCACCTCCCCAATGTATGTAGAATTGCTGAGTTTAGTTATGTTGGCAATGTCTGCAATGGCATTATATTGGCTTGTTCTAAAAATTTGTTTCACAAGTTAGATAATCCAATACATCGATATTTGTTAGTCAAGGCAAGAAGTACCATTTTTCTATGATTTTTTAATCTTATATTTGCAAATTGTAATGGTAACCATAGTTGTAAAATTAATTGGTGCATTTGTTTTGTCAGTTGTTTTTCATGTGTTGCAGCAGTTAAAGCTCATGTAAATGGCGGAACTCAAAGAACGCCTGCTCCCTCCAAAACCTCAGTCAGCTATAAACCTTAGAGATGCAGCTTATCGATCTTCAGCCCCTGGCCGGCAACCTTTCCAAGGTATGGATGTTTTGGGCCTGAAAAAGCGGGGCCAAGGCCTTCGATCTTGGATTCGTGTTGATGCATCCGGGAATTCACAAGTCATTGAGGTTGACAAATTCACTATGATGCGGCGTTGTGACCTTCCTGCCCGTGATCTACGCCTGCTTGATCCCCTATTTGTTTACCCCTCAACGATTCTTGGTAGAGAGAAGGCTATTGTTATAAATTTGGAGCAGATTCGATGTATTATCACTGCCGATGAGGTTTTGCTATTGAATTCCCTAGATAGTTATGTGTTGCAATATGTGGTGGAGCTACAACGGCGATTGACAACAAGTGGTGTGGGTGAGGTCTGGCAGTCAGATGCTGCTGACTTGAGCCTACGGAGGGGAAGTAGAAGCTTCGACAATGTGTTTGGGAGCACATCACCAGACTATTTGCCTTTCGAGTTTAGGGCGCTGGAAGTTGCTCTGGAGGCTGCTTGTACGTTTCTTGATTCTCAGGTTTGTCCAGGAACAACACTAGTTTGTAATTTACTCATTGTCTCTCTTTTCTCTCAATGTCCTTAACATTGTCATTTTTTTTAATTAAAAATTATATGAGGGTGTTTACATTTTTGGTCATGATAATTGCTTACTGATATGATTAAAAGACTTATTTTCTGAAAATGTTTCCCAAGTCATATAGCCTTTCTAATTGTTAGACTAGTTCTTGGCTTCGGTTTGCTCAGGTTGGGCCTCAGTAGACTATGGCAACAACATAAAGACATTTTCTAAGAATTTTTCTCTAAAAATATCAGAACGTGTGTGTAACAAGCTATTCTGGAAAGATGATGTGTGTGGTTGCCTATGTACTCTTGATGAAATATGTTTGATTGATTCCTGGTCTGTTCTCCCAACTGTGTTTTATAAGCTATAAAGCAGTACTAACTGCATCCAACTTCTCTCTGTGGCTGTTTTACCACGACTATTGTTACTTGGAGAATTTTGCGTACATTTTAGATAAGATAGACTTGGATTTATGTATCAGGTACAGCCGTACAGCTACATTTGTATATAGAAGGTTTGTGTACTTGCAATTCTTAGGAGAGACATTGACTAATTTTTTTTTATTTGACCAAAGACATTGACTAATGTATTATGAAAATAATGCAATATTCTTAATGCCTAAATTAAATTAAGTTGGGACATTTTATTCATTATGAAATAATGTCTCGCAATTTGACATATTAAAAGTTTCTTGTAGGAAACTTCTAAAGAATTAGAATTTGTTCCTATTTTGTTTGTTGGAAATGTCTGTTTGGTACATCTTTGTTGATATGATTCCCAACATTTCATGGGTGCATAGTGATATCCCATGTAGTAATTTGTCTGAAATCCATCTTGCACACATTTTGAGGGTCAGTGTTACATTGCAGAAAATTGGTGATGCAGCCAAGTTTATTTCCTAACACATAAACAGTTGTAGGCAGGTCTCCAGATTTGTCCTAAGTCCAATGGTGCCATAACTTTTCCCTTCATTAATATGTCCTTTCTCTTGACTATTATAGCAAAATGTACATTAGATTATGCCATTTACCTCTGCTAAAGACATCTCCAAAAAGATTAAAGTAGCATGCTAAGATGTCCTTATCAAAGGTTTTACATTGTCGTGTTAGAATAATGGTTAGTGCCAATGAGTTGTAGCTCAATATTAATGTGATGGAGGGTGAGGTTGTGGGTTCAAGACCCACTAGGTGTGTATAACCACCAATAAAAAAAATGACTAAGTGATTAAATACACCATTTTCTTGATAAGTAGGTAGTATTATTTATTCAAAAAATGAACAAAAAGTATCTAGAAGGTTACAACGAGATCATATAAGAAAATGAAGGGACTAGTAGATTAAAATTTTTGGGACTAGTAGTTGTTTATCATGCTATTAGAGTAGTTGTCCTTAGTTTGGACCATGTCTCCACTCTACTTTCCATTTAAAAATTAAAAATTTGGGGAATCTAGGCCCACGCATGATGGGGAGTGAGAAAAACTGTTAGTGATTAAATATGCCATTTCCTATCAACTTAATCAATTTTAAGTAAAACTTACTATAAATATACCATGTTAAAGGAGGTTACATAATTTCTTTATTTCAGTTCCAAAAAAATAAAAACTGGATGAGGCTGGCAAATGCATAGTTCATTGTCCATACCTGATGTGATTTGGGTGTTGGCACTCACATTTTTTTTGTCCTCCATTTTGAAGAAAAAATCTCTGCATTTTTAAAAAAAAAAAATTAATGGAATCAAGAACTACTTACAAAGTTTCATACTCTTGTATCCATTAACTAAATCTCCTGTCAACCCTTGTCTATTGTGGCTTCAATTATTATTTGATCAATGATTCTTTAGCTTCAACCACACTCGAGGACTAAACATATCAAATGATATTAGCTGTGGCATGGCATAATTACTAATGAGAGAGTTATTTGTGAGTCCGTGTTTCTTTTTTATGCCTCAAGCGTTGTTTGCCTACAACCTTAATACCTATCAATATTCTAGCGAGACAATTACGATTGTCAAAGAAAGCTGAATCTTGGTTATTTCAGTAATACTGGTAGTACATCAAGGATTTTTACTCATATATATGATAGTCTTTGAGCCAATTTATTCATTAGAACTTATGTAATTTTGAGGGTTGTCGTCTTCTTGACAGTCTGGCAGACAATAACTAGGGTGCAAAATGTTCTTTTCTACCTTATAGTGGCTAGCATTAAATGGGTCTGGGCAGTATGACCTTAGTGCTTTGCCCTTTTTTCTTATATAAGTAATAAATTCATCAAAATAGTGCAAAAAGGGGTGCAACCTTAGTAATAAATTCATTAAAAGAGTGCAAAAAGGGGGTGCAACCCTAGTAATAAATTCATTAAAAGAGTGCAAAATGGGGTGCAACCCTAGTAATAAATTCATTAAAAGAGTGCAAAATGGGGTGCAACCCTAGTAATAAATTCATTAAAAGAGTGCAAAATGGGGTGCAACCCTAGTAAATGGGATGTATTCAAGGTAAATGCCAAAAAGAAACTATCTTCGAAAACTTCAGAGGTATGAATTCCAATAAACTAGAAAAAGAAAAAGAAGTACCCTCTATTAGTAATAGTACTACTGGGCTGAAATGTTGTGTATCATGCTAGGGTTTGATACTTGACGAATTTTTTACAGATCAGTGGCTAAAATTTATGAAATGAACCAATATCTTTTTAATTTTTCCCTTAGTTTTGTTTTGAAGCATTTCCTTATGGGCATGAAAATTACAAAGGGTTTTCTGATACATCTACTGAGAATGATACTTGTTCATGTCTTAATTTTGCTCAAAATTAAGGTGAGATTACACAAACAAGTTGCAGCATGTATGGAATTGAACCTTTTAGTATGTAGGGGAAACAAAAGGTTCTCTTGTTATGAGGGAAAATGGAGACTGTGAGTACAAGAGATAATGAGGTTCCTAGACAATTATTTTGAGAGGTCTGAAGGAGAAATTAATTTACTTTTGAGTTGAACAGCTTTGGGGATAAGTGGAGGAGGTGTTTAAATGCCTATATTTCTACTATCCACTTCTCAGTTATGGCCAATGGATCCCCTACTGGTTTTTTTGGTAGTTCTCAGGGGCTAAGGCAGGGGGACCTTTATCACCACTTTTCTTTATTCTGGTCATAGAGGGGTTCAGCCGGATGTTTAAGAAAACTGAGAAGGGTGGTTTTATTCATTGTATTTGAGTAGGGCCCGACACAGCTTAGGGGATAAGTATTTTTCATCTTTTATATGTTGATAATACTAAACTATTTTGTGATGCAAATAGGGAAATTTTTTTTGTATATTATAGTGGTGTTGAATTTGTTTTGAAGCTGTCTTAGGGTTGAAAATCAACGTAGGTCAAAGTGAAGTGGTCGCTGAGGGGGAACTGGCAGATATTCTATGTTGCAAAATCTAGAGTTTGATATGACTTATCTGGGAATGCCATTGGGGGCACCCTTTAAGGTAATTTCAGTATGGAATCTTATTCTTGAGAAGATGGAAAGGAGATTTTCTTGTTTGAAGAAATTATAATTGTCAAAGGGTGGGAGGCTTACTTTGTTGAAGAGTACGATTTCGAGCTTACCTACATATTTCCTCTCCTCATTTACTTTTCATGCATCAGGCAAATAGGTTTGAGCAATCTCAGATGAATTTTTTGTGGGATGTCTTAGAAGATGAGTTCAAATATCTGTTGGTTGCGTGGGATATTGTTTGTTCTTCCATTGAGGTAGGAGGATTGGGGATTAGGAAGATAGGGAGTTTTATCAAGCCATACTAGGAAAATGGTTAGGCGTTTTATTTGGGCATGAAGTAATGCACTTGTGGCACCCGGTGATAGCCTCGAAATATGGGGTGTAAGGGGGTGGCTGGAGTAGTATATCAAGTAGAGGGACACATGGGTATAGTCTTTGGCGAAGTATAGAGAGTTTGGATAATTTCTTCTATTATGTATGCTTTGAGATAGGTGATGGCACATTTGCCGGATTTTGGCACGACTGATGGTGTGGACAACTATTTGTACCCTAATCTGTTTGCTTGCTCAGTTGTCAGAGAGGCCTTGAGGTCATTGACTGTGAATTCCTTTTTAGATCCTATTTATTCAAAGGTGCCTGGGGCAGAGGGAGGTGATAGATTGCAATGGCATTTGAATTGGAGTGGAAAGCTTGATGTTCTTTCTTTCTATAAGGCCATTAGAGGTACTAAGTCTTCTTCATTCCCTTGTAAGAGTATATGGTGTGTTAAGGCCTCAAAGAGGGTGTCCTTTGTTTTAAGCGCAACTTTGAGTAAGATTCTTACCTACGATAACCTCATCAAGAGGGGGTCTCTATCTAGTTGGCTGGTGCTGCATGTGTTGTTATAGTGTAGAAATGGTTGGCCATTTGTTGCTTCATTGCAAGACTACTTGTGCTTCGTGGAGTGAACATTTTAAGATGTTTGGGGTTCAGTGGGTGGTGCTCCAACAGTAGCTATCTATTGTTTTGACGGAGGAATTGGTTTGGAAAGCACTCTCCAGATGTTTAGAATATTACTCCCCTCTATGTTTGATGTTGCTAGTATGGAGGGAACGTAATAGTTGCATTTTTGAGGATAGGAGAGATTGTTGGATCAATTGAAATCCCTGTTAATCTACACTTAAGTGGATCGGTCCCAGATGTTGGGTTTTACACATTGTAACTTTATTTGGAGTTCCAACACTCACTTTGTTTTTTGGTTTTATTTGTTGTAATATCTTATGATACTTTGTGTTCATCATCGTGAAGATGAAGTAATCTTTTCTTTCAATAGGTTTATTATTTGTCAAAAAGAGAAAAGTCTGAAGGAGTTGAGAGCTGCCTAATAGTTTGGTCACAAACCACTTGTCTTTGATGCATGGCTTTTATACCTTATGCAAATGAGAGCCTTTTAGCATGGAACATATTTTTTATATCTTATTTTTCCTACAGGTGTGTTGGTCTGTCCAGTATAAAAAGTAAAGAAACATGAGTTCAAATCCTACCTTAAAGATGATATTAAAAATAATAAAAAAATAATAATAAATCAAAAGATGGTAAAAATCAAAATTTAGGAACAAATAGGCAGCATGGATAATAATTTTTATTTCGAAACTTATTATTGGCAGGATTTGGATTATTGTATACTGTGTTTTAATGATTAAATGTTTCCTTTTAAGGTCTTCTGTTGTTTGTGCATCTTGGAAGTGTCTCTGTGAAAACTTCGACGATGACACTTGTGTTCAAGTGGTATATATTTCAAGCAGAGTTGTTCACCTCCTGATTACTTTGTTGACTCTTGACTTACACTTGTACTTTGCTTCCAAAATTTTCTCTCTTCAATTTTCCGAAGGAGCTCAGAACTCTTTCGCTCAATTTGTTATTAAATTTTTATCCTCTCATGCACAAAAACACAGACACACAAATATGGACATGCACAAAAACTTAATCAAGAGTAAAAATGATGGAGAGATAAAATGCCAAGTAGATTGACAATTTGATTGAAGTTTCTCCAAAATTAGGCTGTAAAAGATTGAAAACTATTGACTTATACGAAGAATCGTATCTGTTTATCTGTGGAACTTCTTATGCTCTTTGTTAACTCAGGTATCCTAACTTGTTTCATCATGTATTTGCTGGTTTAAAGATTTTTAATTTTTTTTTTGAGAATCTTTCCTGGTTATAAAGTTGATTACCTGTGCAAATTAGTAACTCATTTGATATTTGGAATTTTCTGAAGGCAGCAGAATTAGAAATTGAAGCATATCCACTATTAGATGAACTTACATCAAAGATCAGTACACTAAATTTGGAACGTGTGCGTCGATTGAAAAGCAGGCTAGTTGCATTGACTCGGAGAGTTCAGAAGGTACTGTATATTCAATTAGGGTTGTCAATGGGTTAGGGACAGATCTCACTGGATCCTATTAAAGATCTAATTATATACTAAAGTTGAACTCAAATGGTAGATTTACAAAATGATGCTATCAAACTCAAATCTGACTATAAGTACAAAATGTGCATACAATTCACTTATGAATTTTTGTAATATAGTTAATTATATAATTTTTTTTTTTTTGGATTAAAAATACCATTTATCATTATCATATCAATATATAAGTTTATGTATTGATACCTTGATGATAGGTTTTTCTTGGAATATGTTTGTTGTGCTTAGAATTTTAATCAGATTTAGATCTTAATTGGATCAAATCTATTCAATTCTGAATTTAATGTGATTATGAATCTTTAGAGCAAAATTTAAACTTAAACTTTGAAATCAGATTATATGCTAATCAAATCTTATACAGGTTGGTTTCAAATCCTGTCCAAATCCATTGACAGCCCTAATATTTTGTTCAACTGCTTCCTCTTGTATGCAACCAAATGATAGCCATCTTTTTTCTTTTTTTTTTCTTTTTTTTCCCTTGCTCTCGATTTTGAGTTATATCTATTAGGTTAGGGATGAAATAGAGCAGCTCATGGATGATGATGGAGATATGGCTGAAATGTATCTTACTGAGAAGAAAAAGAGGATGGAGACATCATTCTATGGTGATCAGTCTGTGATGGGATACAGATCAACTGATGGTGCATCTATTTCTGCTCCTGTTTCTCCTGTTTCTTCACCCCCTGAAGCCCGGAAGCTTGAGAAAAGCTTGAGCATTGCAAGGAGCCGACATGAGAGCATGAGGAGTTCAGAAAGTGCGACGGAAAGTATAGAGGAGCTTGAGATGTTGTTGGAAGCATATTTTGTTGTCATTGATAGCACCCTGAACAAGTTGACATCAGTATGTGTAGCATTTATTTTGTTTAATCTTTTTCACTTCTTATCTTCCCGAGTAGGATGAAGTGACTTAAAATCATTTTCTTCCTCTTGTTTCAGTTGAAGGAGTACATTGATGACACAGAAGATTTCATCAACATTCAGCTGGTATTATTATTATTTTTTTAAGATCATTTTTTGTTCCCATTTCTTGATATAGAAGTGTGTTCTAAAATCTAATAAGTTGATCAAGTAGACAGGACAGCACAAAATACCCTACGTGATATTAGTCTTAATGCATACATGTCAATAATGACGGGCAAAAGAAGACGGCAGTTTGTGTTATTACAAATTATGATGATGTCATTGCCCAAGTCCTCATGCCCAATGACATCTTTTATTAACGGCATACTAGCTTGGGATATATAATGGTCCCTCTGAAAAGATTTTAAGTTGATAGGAAATTGGAAATTGATAGGAAATTTTTGCTTGCAGGATAATGTTCGGAACCAGCTGATCCAATTTGAGCTGCTACTCACAACTGCAACATTTGTTGTTGCAATCTTTGGTGTGGTAGCGGGGATATTCGGTATGAATTTTTCAATACCATTATTTGATGACCCTGGTGCATTTAAATGGGTCCTTATAATTACTGGAGTTACTGGGGCCATCATTTTTTCTGCATTTGTGTGGTTCTTCAAGTACAGAAGGCTCATGCCACTATAAATTTATGAGGAAATGACAATCGAGAAAGAGGAAAATTGCTTTTATCGTTTTTAATCCTGTATTCTAGATGAAATTGACGTAGATAAATGAAAAGCTGGCTCTATTTAAGAGCGATTCTTTTTATTTAATTTAGATTCAATTGTAAGAAATTTTGGTAAGATCTCTAATGTATATTATTGTGAAATTTGTGGCCAAAAACAAAACCTCAAATGTATATGAGGGTGGTGACTGGTGAGACATTAGGAATATGGTATGGCTGGAAAATTTCAACGGCATGAAGTGAATGAAAGTATTGTAATTTGAACCTCATTATGAGTGACTTAAACCTGGATAATTTGGAAACCCAAAAAAGAGGGGTAAGAAAAAAAAAAAAAAAAAAAAAAACCCGAGATTTCAGATTTGTTCTTTGGCTAGAGTCAGCACCATGACTAATGAGTATCACATCTAACATTTAATTTTGTTTCGGGTAATAAAAAACTAGCTTTTAGTCCTTTTTTTTTTTTAGACATTTAACATAAAATTACCAAAAATTATATTTTTTAAATAAACACTATGCTCAAATATATATATTTTTAATAAATACTATGCAAATAAACTATGGGGGAAGAAACTGTTTCCAACCATTACCCTATTATAATCTTGTTGATACCCAAAATTTAAAGTATTTATCCTTCCATCACTAAAGATAACTGCTAACCCACTTTGCTTATGATTATATTCAATGAGATACCTTTTGGGCTTTAGACTTTGTTTATATGCAGATCCTGTAGCCATAAAAGAAATGACAAAAGCTCAATGTATGGCCGAAAGTGGGGAAATATTCCACAGTAGCAGATCATGGAGAAAAATCCCACGATAGCAACATATGGAGAAACGTTCTATGGTAGAAGCTGTATAGAAAACCTGTAACAGTTTTGTGGCCGGAAATTATTGATATTTGCAAAGTACTTTTGCTTTATAATGTAATGTTATATCTTGTTGCTATATATCTTCGCTGGTCCAACCGAGCGACCTCACTTAGTCATGGTGGGACCAAGCCTGACTCTTTATATTCTTAGTATATCATCTTTTTTTTATTAAGAGGAAAATATATATTAAACTAGGAAGCCATAAAAGGCAAAGTAGTGGCAGTGCGCCTTAGGAAATACAAACCAGCAGCATCAGTGCTTAACATATTACACAAAACATCATTAGATGGCAGATCTAAGACAACAAAATCCTCAGCAAGTGAACAGTCAGCACGAGCAAGGTAATCCGCACATCTATTTGCCTCTGTAAAGGTATGTATGACCTTGAAGCGATGAAATTGCCCCAGCAAGTACTTGCAGTCATTGAGGAGAGGGGAATATGATCTATTCTTAGTATATCGCCCAAGTAGCTTCATAATTGGATATGGACTCAACTACAAAATTAACCCAAACCCACCCACTTAAATGAGACTCAAACTCACCCAATTATTAATTGGCTTAAATGGATATTAACCTAATTAAACTCAATTATCATTTATTAGGTTTTAACTAGGTACCTAATTAGACCCAATTATGATCCAACTCATCCAAGTATCATTTCTACAAATCATTCAACTCTAAATACCCCCAAACCACTAAAAATTACCAAAATACTAAACCTAAAAAATTACCAAAATACCTCATAAACCTAAAAATGACCAAAATACCCCTAAAACCTAAAAAAAGATCAAAATACCCCATAAACCTAAAAATTGATCAAAATACCCCTAAACCTAAAAATTAACTAAAATACCCCCGAAACCTAAAATTTGACCAAAATACCCCCTAAACCTAAAAATGACCAAAATACCCCTAAAACCTAAGAAAAGACCGAAATACCCCCTAAACCCTAAACCTAAAAATTACCAAAATACCCTTGAAACCTAAAAAATGACTGAATATGTGGACCCACCATTTTACCTCCACCACTCACAAACTGCCACGTGGCGAGTTGTGGACTTTTTTGTGTGCCTAGCATTTTCCATTAAATTTAATCCACTAACTTTTATACATAGACCTCATCTTTAAATAAATTTTTTTTTTTAAATGACATGAAGATCAAAAGAAATTTCAATGTTGTGTGAATATAGTTATTAAATCCATACCAAACCACTAGTTGAACCGTGAAATTCATGAACCAAAGTATTATCCAGAATGGTTTGGAGTAAAATACCGGATATGCAATGAACCATTCTTAAACCTTGTAAACTGACAGATTGTACAGGTTAATCTTTTTAACACGCGGATGAATGAAAAAAAAAATACTATGTGTGTGTGGGGCCCCAAATATTTAAACAACCCCGGCCCACTCCATAGCCGGCCCAAGGCCTGTGCCGAGGAGAGTATATAGGCCGAGGATAAAAGGGAAAAAGTCCAAGCCCTCAAGGGGCCTCGCTAAGGATTCCCACCTCCTCGGCGAACTGACGTTGATGAAGGGAAAATATCTCCCACCCATTAAATGTACTCCACCAACATTCTGGCCGCTTTGATGGTGAAGTGACCAGCGAACCCAGGTGCCTTGGTCACTCCAACTAATAGAAAGTCTACAAAGGCGGCTGAGAAATAACATAAAGCCTGCAAATACAGATGATGGGACAAACCCCTGTTCATAGAAGTTCAGATAATTGACAAATGGACGGCTAAGATTAACAAAAACAATACTATATAACTAAGAGGATTCCCAACATAAAAGAGATCCGGATATGAATCGGTTCGGAGAAAAAGGACAGGATACATATCAACTCTAAGAAAAATAGATCATCGGCCTGATCCGAGAACAAATATGCCTCACAAACACTTAACCAAAGTGATGGTCATTCTCTATAAAAACACTTAGCTAAACTGCTTTGAAGAGATTCCTATGAATTTCAAGCCTTCCATTATTTATCATCAACTTCATATCAGCTATTGTTTACTTCGATGATGCCAAGCCCTTTCACCCACACTTTACAAATTTTTATTATTAAGGGTCCATTACAAATTGAGTCCCTACAGTGTGTATCTATGAAAAAAGATTAAACTGAACTACTGAAGTCACTGAATAGTTTGAACTTTGAAGTCTGAAGACTTTGAACCGAATTACTAAAGTATTGAAGATTGAAAAGATAAACTGATAAAGACATAAAGTGATAAAGATTAAAGACTAAAGAGATGAAGTAAGACTTATGCCATGAGATGAGTGTTGAGAGTTGAGATTAAAGAGATAAAGAGATAGTGATGAGATAGAAAGAGATAAAGAGATGGCGGTTTGCATGGAACACAAGCGACCAATATCACAACGATAACCTCTAATTGATTTTAATCATCAGTTGTATTTGGAGATTTAAATAATTTTGTTATGGTCTAGGGTATGATTAAGCAAACAAATTATTTTGAATTTCAATGAGATATGTTGTTTCAAGATTTTTAGACTATATAACTTGGTTATTGGATGATTTACATCAATGATGTGTTTATTTTATTTTTTTTATACTCTCCAACTTTATGTCATATGATATAGTTTTTATTATTATTATTACTAGTCACTAATCCGCGTGATGCATGGAAAAGCTATTGACTTTGAAAAAAAAAATCCAACAATGAGTAAATAGAAATTTTGCTAGTTAGTATTTTTTTTTTTTTTAAATGAAAAAATATTTAACTTCTATACTTTTCCATAGTTTGACCATATTTGGGATAAAAGAGTTTATTTTTGTCTAATTTTGTTTGCTTCTCGTAGTACTATGTCCTATGGGAACTTAAGTTTATGGTGGTGGGAAATATGTAAAGTTCTAATTGTAAAAGAGATCTAGTCTTTCAACTCCTTTTAAAGTATGAATGTATGTGAACGGTTTTAAATTTCTTGTGTATTGTGCTCTCGAGTAGACAATTGAGATGGGTATTTATGTGTGCTCTAGAATAGACTTTGGTTCCCCTTACTATGACTTGCTAACTTGCAAATTTGATTCCGCTCCCACATCTTTTAGGTTTTCTATTAGCTAAAAACTTGATAATTTGATTCCTTTCCTGCACCTTTTAGGTTTTCTATTAACTAAAAACTGGATTTTATATTTTGGCTGCGTTTGGCAACATGTAAAATATTTTCCAAGTGTAAAATATTTTCAGGTGAAAATATTTTTGGAAAAGGAAAATATTTTCAAGTGTGTGGCTACACTTTGAAAATGCTACTTTTTTACTAGTTTCTCACATTTTCTCAGGTTCCAAACAAATTTTATAATAGAAAATTTCAATAAATATACTTAAAGGAACAAAAATCAAAACAAAACCATTCATTAAACTAAAAAATTTGGTCAAACTGAGAGAGGGAGGAAGAGAGAGTGATCGAAAACTAAGGGAAAGAGAAAGGTAGATCGAGAAAGAGAAAGATCGGTCATGGGTGACGAGATCAGTCATGGGCGATGAGATCGAGACAGCAAGACCGGTCAAGCGACAGCAAGCTTCAGGTAGCGACAAGATCAAGACGACGAGAGTTCGATCTAGAGAGCGGCAGCGATGGGCTTCAGGCGGCAGCGGGGTTCAAGTCTCAGGTTCAAGCTCTCTCTCTCTCTAGGTTCAGGTAGGCTGAAAATGGGTGCAATTAGTTTGAAGGTAAACGGAAATCATTTTCCGTTTGATTGAATTTTTTAGCCAATCCAAACATGCCCCATGGTGTAAAGTATTTTTCGTATTCCTTTTATAGCCGAAACAAACACAGCCTTTGTAGCCATGTTACATTTTAATGATTAACGTTGGCCATCTCTATACCAAGAATTTGATATTCCTTGAATTTCTTCCATGTTGCCAATCGCTTACCATCTTTAATATATATAAATGCTTTTCCAAATCCATATATATATATACATGTAATTTAGAGAAAATCCAATTAGATTCTACAATTAAAGTCCAATTTTGTACCACGTGTCATAAATTATTTATTTTTAGAAAGAGTTTTATTTCTTAATTTTGGAGTCAAGTGTGAGACCACATCATAAATATCTATCTAAGTGAGTTATTGCGTACAAAAACTAAAGAGCCTAAAATTAATGAACATAAAATTTTTTTTTTTTAAATAAGAATAAAAAAATGGACAATTTACATTTTCTACCTAATAATATTCTTATAAGATTTTTTAAAGAGTTAACAAAGTATATATATATATATATATATATAAGAATAACTATCAATAATATTTAAATTATATATTTAATAATTATACTATGCTTCTTAATGTATATCTTTTAAGTATATCCATGCATATGCATGGAGTTACAAGCTAGTATATATTAACAGGCAAAATTTAGAGAAAATCCAATTAGATTTTAATTGGATTCACAATTTTGCGCTATGTGTCCTCTTTAATTTTTAATTTAGTATCAAGTGAATTATTGAGTGTAAAAATCAAAGAGTCCAAATCCAATTAGATTATAAATTGGATTTCAATTGAAATCTAATTTTCCACCATGTGTCCATCTAAGTTTTTAATTTTTGTGACAAGTGAATTATTGGATGCGTAGATCTAAGAGTCTAAAACCGATTAAATACTAAATTATATATTTTAGAAATGTATGGTTTAAAAAAAGTGTAAACTAATACTATGTATAATTTGAACCGTATAATTGTGATTATTTTTAATTGTATCCGTGCATATGCACGAAACTATACACTAGTTAAAGGTAATGGTTAAAACAATGATCACATACGAGGATTAAAGCTTCTTGAAACAATTTTCAAATGGTATAACTGAAAGACCTTTTAGTCAAATAAGCAAAATAAAAGACATTTTAATAATTCTTTTTATAGAATCAAAATTACATGGATACTTGTTTAAATTCATAGACAAGTAATGAATTTTCAAATAATACAAGCCAACGAATACTCTTGTACCATACAAACTAAAATTTGACATAATAACAAGATTAGATTTCTCCTCCCTAGCCTCTAGAAAAGCTATAATTCTCTTTGCGAATGCCGTATGAGATTTTTGCATCGACCTTATATCTGATACACTACAGTGGCTTTCATAAGTACCCACTTTACCAAGTTGAGTCAAGCTGCCTCCTACTACCATGGTTTCATCTGGTTTGGTACCTGTAGGAAGTCCATATTAAAGTACTAGGCTGATCACACACCTTTGCGTGTGCAATAATACTCTTTTTTATTTATTTTATTTTATTTTTTTTGTTTAGTGTTATAATTTTTAAAAGTGATATACAAATAACCGTGTTTTTTTTTTAAGAAAGAGGTATGGTAACATGGAATAATATTTAAAAATGAGATAGAAATAGTGTCATAAATTTTAGGCTGAATGAAAAAGATAAATGAAAAAGTATAAAATTTAGGAATGGTAAATTACTCTTTTAACCAGTTTGTGTTTTTTAATTTAAAATTATTTAACTAAAAGATATGGGTATTTTAGAAAGTTTAAGAATTTGTATGAGAGTATTTAAGTATGCAAAATATTAAAACTCAAACAGAAAATCATTTTTTTAATATATACACACACACACACACACACACATATATATATATATATATATATGTATGTATGTATAAGATAGAAATTCTACTATAGCCTAATCTAAGCATATATATGTATGTGAAGTTCCTTCCTGAAGACTTGAACTCCAACCCTTGCCCCCCACACCTTACAAGCACTTATACTTATGGAGTGACCATCGTACTAAGGGTGTGTGGTGGTGAGAATCATGTTATTAATAGTATAGATAAGTATTAGAAAAACAAAACCAAACTATATGATGGGTCGTTACAAAACTAAAATTGTAATAGACCCCTAAAGAAAAGTTTCACAAACCAACAAATTCCTACATATTGTATCATTTCATCAAAACTAGAAATTTGAAGGCAAAAATTCCCCAAGAAGCAAATTACCAAATGAAAGAAAATAAAACGCTCATTTTTCTAACAATTTTTATTTTATATGCTACAAAAGAGTCTAGAGATTAATGAAAGTAGGTGGCTACCAGTTGTTTCCAAGACCAAAAGTTCATAACATATGTTGGTGTAGAAATTTTATACCATCTCATTGGGTTGTAAAATAAGGATGCCAAACATCGTTACTAAATATCCCTTGAGGCATAAATTTTTTATTTACATGTAAATGCAATAGTTGGAAGCCTATTATGACCTACAAAACTAGTAGCTAACCAAAAGTTAAACTTAAATTTATGCAGGAAAAAAAAAATAACTTCCATATTCTACTTACGGAATGTGATTTCATAACCACAACGAAAGATGCAAAGCTAGTAATCATTTCAGTTTACATGGATGAACCAAAATGAGATATATGAAAAAAGATGAAACATATCAAATCCACAAGTCACGAGCTAGTATCCTTGAGGCTTGGACAAAATACAGTAAATGGAAAGGACCCCCAATCATGTAGAGCAAGGACTATTTGGCTTTTTGGTTTTGCTTAATTTCTAACTACCAAATTTTCCATGGCAAAAATAGATTTTTTTTTTCTTTCCATTTTCATTCATTGTGCATCTTATGTTCTCATTCCAAATGACTAAGTTATTCCTGTTATATGTTCAGTAGAGTGCAAAATTACTTTCTTCACAATTCAAGGTTTTCCTTCAATATGGAGTAAGTACAGTCCTAAAATAGCTGCAAGACAAAGAAACAAGATTTTCCTTTATAAATCAACCATTTTGCTTTATTTATTTATTTGGAAACCATTTTGCTTTTTAATTATTACAAAAAATGAAGAAAAATTCTTACATTGCACCCTAGGAAAAATTTTTATTTTTAGATTTCATATTGATTTCTCTTTTCCCACATTACTCAACAGTTAAAACTTTTGTCATACAAGAAGTATCATCGTTCTGAATTTTATTAAGGTAGTTAGGTAATGGCCTTCTCTATGGCCTCTATCAAAAAATACCAATCTTCCTTCCTATTATTAAAGAACCATAATCAGATTTGTTTAGGGGTTGGACCCTAACACTTAGAAATGTTATCAAAACCCAAATCAAGTTATTAACGTCCAAAAAAACAACCCAAACCCATCAATACTTAGAAATTCAAATTGGGAAAAAGGGAAACTCACAAAAATAAACCTTGGGATTGAGACACCATGCTCACAGTGGCTCCAGCATGTTTATAAGCTTTAGCAATGAATCCAGCAACTTATGTGGCAGTGTGCATCAGTGGGTAGAGGGGTGGAGGTCTGGGCAAGAGGAAGCAGAGGAGGTTTTTTACTTGGGGTGAGTTTGGTTCAGCTTTTTGAAAAAGTGTATAATGAAATTTGAAAAAGTGTATAATGAAAAAGTGGAGTTTTTAAAAAGTGCATAATGAAAAAGTGCTTTTTTCAAAAAGTTAAGTTGTGGGGCCTCAAATATTTAAACAACCCCGGCCCACTCCATAGCCGGCCCAAGGCCTGTGCCGAGGAGAGTATATAGGCTGAGGATAAAAGGGAAAGAGTCCAAGCCCTCAAGGGGCCTCGACGAGGATTCCCACCTCCTCGGCGAACCGACGTTGATGAAGGGAAAATATCTCCCACCCATTAAATGTACTCCACCAACATTCTGGCCGCTTTGATGGTGAAGTGACCAGCGAACCCAGGTGCCTTGGTCACTCCAACTAATAGAAAGTCTGCAAAGGCGGTTGAGAAATAACATAAAGCCTGCAAATACAGATGATGGGACAAATCCCTGTTCATAGAAGTTCAGATAATTGACAAATGGACGGCTAAGATTAACAAAAACAATACTATATAACTAAGAGGATTTCCAACATAAAAGGGATCCGGATATGAATCGGTCTGGAGAAAAATGACAGGATACATATCAACTCTAAGAAAAATAGATCCTCGGCCTGATCCGAGAACAAATATGCCTCACAAACACTTAACCAAAGTGATGGTCATTCTCTATAAAAACACTTAGCTAAACTGCTTTGAAGAGGTTCCTATGAATTTCAAGCCTTCCATTATTTATCATCAACTTCATATCAGCCATTGTTTACTTCGATGATGCCAAGCCCTTTCACCCACACTCTATAAATTTTTATTGTTAAGGGTCCATTACAAATTGAGTCCCTACAATTGGCGCCATCTGTGGGGAAGGGATTTGTGCGCTAGCAAGTGCGGTGGTCGGTGTAAAGAAATCGAGAGCAACACTTTCAAAAATAAAACACCAAAACAATACAATCTACAACAACAACATTCATTCAGAAGTCAGCAATCGCAAGAACAAGAATATGCGAAAAATAAATAGAGACAACACAAGTCTACTTTTTTATTAATATATGAAGAAAAAATTACATCTTTTACAAGTGATGCCCGTGGGGCTTGTTCTAAAGCTAACTACAAAGGCAGACGCTTAACGAAGCTAGCAGAGGAACAAAAGATAGAAAAGAAGACTCGTTGAGGAACAAAAGATAGAAAAGAAGGCTCGTTGAAGAACAAAAGGTAGAAAAGAAGTGAAGGAACAGAGGAGGAAAGATAAGAAAGAAAGCTGGCAGAGGAACAAAAGATAGAAAAAAAGGCTGGATGAGAAGCAAGAGAAGAGGAAATGAAGAGGTGGAGACTGGCTGAGGAGCGGAAATGGAAGAGATAAAAGGGAAAAGGAAAAAAGAATGCAACATGGAAGGTGGAAGAGGTCGCGGCACAGGACGGCTCCACTTCTGAGTTCCGCCTGATTTCCCTCCCACCCCCATCGCTACCGGCTTGGAGGGTCAACGGCCCATGCCTAAGGGAAGGAGGTTACATTCTTTTTGGATCCTTCTCCGGACGGCAAGGAGGGTTCCACCTCTGGTTAGGTTGAAAAGAAGGAGAATTTTCGGACTTCTCCTGCCCCAACCCCAGCGTGACGTCCAGGATAGGAGTACCATCCTCGGCTCCTGATAGGGGCTGTACATCCTCAGGACCACCCCTTCCAAGGGCCAACTCATCAGAAGGGGCTCAAACTGCTATTTCTTGCAGAACCTCTGGACAATATTTTTGGGAGAAATTTAAGGCGAATGTTTATCAAGTGTGAAGGAAAATGTTGCCCCATAAACGCCTTTTATAGAGGGAAAAAAGTGGATGAGAGCTAATTCACATTAAACCCTAGGGAGAGATTTCCGGAGGCAATTATTCCGCTCAAATTCCCAGGGGGCTTATCTGCCGTTAGATCCTCGTGGATCCATGACTGACATTAATGAGGAAACGCCTCATTAACGAGGAGGCACTGAAGCGTCAAAACGCGTTACTCAATCAACCCAAGAAACGCCTTGTAATCAGAAGAGTCACGTCAAACGAAGAGGCAGAACAGAGTAAGGTCTTATCCTACCCCAACTCCAGCTTGCGTGTGTTATTATGTTGCGTGAAAAGTGTATTTGTTTAATGTTTATTATAGATTATAGCGATGTAGAATTAAATGGCAGCGGATAAATAGATAAGATAATAAATAAATGAGAAAACTAGGTACTGGACAGAACCTAGGCATTGCATGGTTCTCGAACCCAAGCCTCAGGGGAAACCAGATACTTCAGATGAAAATGAGAAAATTAGGTACTGGACAGAACCTAGGCATTGCATGGTCCTCGGACCCAAGCCTCAGGGGAAACCAGATACTTCAGATGAAAATGAGAAAACTAGGTACTGGACAGAACCTAGGCATTGCATGGTCCTCGGACCTAAGCTTCAGGGGAAACCAGATACTTCAGATGAAAATGAGAAAACTAGGTACTGGACAGAACCTAGGCATTGCATGGTCCTCGGACCCAAGCCTCAGGGGAAACCAGATACTTCAGATGAAAATGAGAAAACTAGGTACTGGACAGAACCTAGGCATTGCATGGTCCTCGGACCCAAGCCTCAGGGGAAACCAGATATTTCAGATGAAAATGAGAAAACTAGGTACTGGACAGAACCTAGGCATTGCATGGTCCTCGGACCCAAGCCTCAGGGGAAACCAGATATTTCAGATGAAAATGAGAAAACTAGGTACTGGACAGAACCTAGGCATTGCATAGTCCTCGGACCCAAGCCTCAGGGGAAACCAAATACTTCAGATGAAAATGAGAAAACTAGGTAACGGACAGAACCTAGGCATTGCATAGTCCTCAAACCTAAGCCTCAGGGGAAACCAGATACTTCAGATGAAAATGAGAAAACTAGGTACCGGACAGAACCTAGGCATTGCATGGTCCTCGGACCCAAGCCTCAAGGGAAACCAGATACTTCAGATGAAAATGAGAAGACTAGGTACTGGACAGAATCTAGGCATTGCATGGTCCTCGGACCCAAGCCTCAGGGGAAACCAGATACTTCAGATGAAAATGAGAAAACTAGGTACTGGACAGAACCTAGGCATTGCATGGTCCTCGGACCCAAGCCTCAGGGGAAACCAGATACTTCAGATGAAAATAAGAAAACTAGGTACTGGACAGAACCTAGGCATTGCATGGTCCTCGGACCCAAGCCTCAGGGGAAACCAGGTACTTCAGAATAAAAACCAAGTGTTGGACAAACTTAAGCACTGCGTAGTTCAAGGACTCAAGCCAATAGGGAGACCACTCCCTCATCGAATACTAAGTGCTAAGAAAAGCCAAAGTCTTGCATGGTCTTCGGACCAAAAACCTATGTGGAAACCAGTCACTATGGGGCAATATGAACGCCGAACGGAACCAGGGTCTTTGTATTGATCACGAGCCCAAATCTACGGCGAGGCCAACCCCTTTGGTGCTAAATAATGAGCCCTATCAGGGACGAAAACCACAAGAAATTGAGCGCTAAAGCACAAACGACTCAAACCTACAATTCCTAGAGGAACTAATAAGAAACTCAGACAAAAAAGTATACTTTGGAAAAAGAAAAAACTTGTAAAAACAAGGAAAAAAATCCTCGGACGGCCCCTTAGTGCCAAAAGGAGATTACAAGAGTAGTTGAAGTAACGGTAACACTAACAGAAAGGCAAGTCTCAACAGGGGTGAAAATACGCCGAGGAAGTCAAAATCCTCCTCCCCGCCCTAGGGGTCGTGCAGCAGAATTTTGAGGGGCAATTGTGGGGCCTCAAATATTTAAACAACCCCGGCCCACTCCATAGCCGGCCCAAGGCCTGCGCCGAGGAGAGTATATAGGCTGAGGGTAAAAGGGAAAGAGTCCAAGCCCTCAAGGGGCCTCGCTGAGGATTCCCATCTCCTCGGTGAACCGACGTTGATGAAGGGAAAATATCTCCCACCCATTAAATGTACTCCACCAACATTCTGGCCGCTTTGATGGTGAAGTGACCAGCGAACCCAGGTGCCTTGGTCACTCCAACTAATAGAAAGTCTGCAAAGGTGGCTGAGAAATAACATAAATCCTGCAAATACAGATGGTAGGACAAACCCCTGTTCATAGAAGTTCAGATAATTGACAAATGGACGGCTAAGATTAACAAAAACAATACTATATAATTAAGAGGATTCCCAACATAAAAGGGATCCGGATATGAATCGGTCCGGAGAAAAAGGACAGGATACATATCAATTTTAAGAAAAATAGATCCTCGGCCTGATCCGAGAACAAATATGCCTCACAAACACTTAACCAAAGTGATGGTCATTCTCTATAAAAACATTTAGCTAAACTGCTTTGAAGAGATTCCTATGAATTTCAAGCCTTCCATTATTTATCATCAACTTCATATCAGCCATTGTTTACTTTGATGATGTTAAGCCCTTTCACCCACACTCTACAAATTTTTATTGTTAAGGATCCATTACAATTTGAGTACCTACATAAGTGTTTGGTAAAAGCTGTTAAAAAATGTTTTTTGAAAAAACTGAGTGTTTGGCTGACACTTATAAAAGTGGTGGTTTGAGTAGTAAATTACCAAAAAGGACAATGTAAATATAAAGGAGTTTGTTTTATACTTAAATCAACTACTTCATCATTCTTAAATCAATTTTTCTCTTTCTAAAAAAATTATTTTTTTTCTCACCAATATTAGCTAATAATAACCTATCATTTTAGATTTATTGTGAAAGTATTGTGAAAATATTGTGATGAAAATTGATACTGATTTTAATTTTAACATACTATTAAAATTATTTTTTTCTCTTTCTAAAAAAATTATTTTTTTCTCACCAATATTAGCTAATACTAACTTACCACTTAAGACTTATTGTGAAAAAATTGTGATAACATTTCCTTCACTTTTTTTCCTTTTTTTTTCCCCCTCTTTTTTTCTCCTCCACACACGTACCCTTACTCTTTTCTTTTTTATCCTTCTTTTCTCCTTTGTTTTCCCTGCCATTCCTCCAAACTCCAAAACGTTCCAAGCTCTCCTTCTTCCTCTTTTTTTTTTTTTTTCCCTGCCGTCTTTTACAACATCCACGAATTCGCTATTCGACGGTCGTTTATGTTTCTTCGCGGCGGTGGTTGTGGAGGTAGCGGTGGCCGTGGTGGAGGAGTCGCGAGTGGTTGTTGGGATTTGGAGGGTCCCTTCGACGGAGACGGCGATGGCAGGGACTGTTTCGGTGCCAGTCGCTACGATGATTGCGTTCTCGGCGTGTTCTAAGAGCCACCGGAACTCATGACTCTTCAACTTCTTCTCCACCGGAACTCATCCACTGCAAGATGGGTACAAACTCCATTTAAAAGATTTTGCAATATTATGATTTTTTTTTTTTTTTTTTTTTTTTTGCATTTTGAGGAATCCTAATTTGCAAGGGATTATTTTTTTTTTTTTCCTTAGCTGATTTGGGAATTTGTTATAGATTTTTTTGTGTTTAGATTTGGAAATTTGTTATTGAGAGGGCAGAGGATTTTTTTTGTGTTTGGATTTGGAAATTTGTTATAGATTTTTTTGTGTTTGGATTTTTTTGTGTTAGATTCTGATTTTGAGATTTTTTCTGATCCGCCTGTAGATCTTATTCCTATTCTGAAGGCTGATTGTCGTGGAACGTGCTATAGGCAATGTACTGATTCTGTGTTCTCTGTTTAGCTTTTATGAAATTCCTTTTTCTTCCAAAAAAAAAGAAAAAGGCTGTGTGTGAGACTCTGAAGAAGACACCTTGCCCTTTATTGAAAGGCAATTTTGTAATTGAACTCACCCCTAACAGATATATATCAAACGCCCACACCAACTTTTACAAAATGGACCGAAGCTGCTCCAAATATCTGAACGCGCGTTTCTTCACAAATATAAAACGCAACTTTTTCCAAAAAGTTGCGTTTTATATTAACCAAACACTATTTTTGGGCTAGCTCTTTTGAAAAGGCAACTTTTCGGCTTTAAAAGTTGAAACAAACGGGTACTTGGTTTGACAGGCATTTGTGGATTTGAGATTTAAGAATGTTATTATTGTATGTGGTAAGTTCTATTTGGCTTTTACTAAAACTAACGTGTAACCCCGTACAATTAAAAACAATCGCAATTATATGGTTCAAATTATACATTTTTTTGAGAAGTTGTTGAAATTATACATTGTATTAGCTTACACATTTTTTAAACCATAGATTTCTAAAATATGTAATAGTTTCTCATTAAATATAAATATATATAATTAGATTTGGATTTTTCGATTTTTACACTCAATAATTTACTTGGCGCCATAATTAAAAATTTGATAGAACACATGACACACAATTAGACTCCAATTTGGATTTTAATTTGATTTTCTTTGAGCTTTGAGTTTTAATATATATATATATATATATATATAATATGAAATTGTGAGTTTTCATTGGATGGCGTAATTAAAACTGGCATTTTATGCCAGGACCGAATCCAATTTAAACTCATTTCCCAAACATAAATGAGAAATTTGATTGGCTCCAAACATAAGGGGGCAAGACTCTAAACAAAGAGGGAGAAAATTATTTTTTTCCCCCTATTATTTCTTTTTTTAAATAAAAAAATTTAACTACTAAAATTACTTTTTTTACTTATCCGTACATGTCACTTAAAAAGTCTTATAAAAATATTATGAATATAGCTTTTTTTAATTTTATTTCTTCCTTTTCCTTTCTTACCGTGCAATAGCTAGGGTATTGCACGGGGTGCAATAGCTTTAATATCAGCCATAGATTAAATCTAATGCTCAGAAAATTGACACGTCATATCTCCATGCTGGCAATCCGCGTGCTTCAATTTCTCTCCTATCTCTTTTTCTCTTCTCACTTCAGCAATTGAGCTTTTCCAAATTTGAATTTCAGAAAAAAACTCTCTTGGAGACTGTAAATCCATGGCCGAATCTCAGTGGGCCTCAGCTCATCCCACACCACCACCACCACCGGCGATGCTTCCCGGTCTAGTCTTCTCCTCTTTCAAGGTTTTCTCGGAGCTCTCTCTCTTCTCATTGCACCCACACCACTGCCGTTGGTGGTGCGTATTACCGGTGTCACCACCACTGGTGGCTACCGGGTTTCCCTCTCTCCCCTTCAAATTTATTTTCTCTTTTATTTTTGTTTTTGTTCCAGTTTTAATTATTTTGATGACTAGAGCTGTATGATTTTGTTTGGGTTTGAAAAATGGGGGTTTTGGTATGAGTCTGTTTTATTGTGTAAATACATGTCATTTTGTGCGTGAGTTATTGAGTGAGTGAAATTTGTGTTCTTGAGAGTGCTTAAATTAGTGTAAACACATGGAGTAGTTGGGTGCAGATCTTAAAATCTGGGTATGTAAAGGGTAAGTTCTACTCTTTTTTATTTTCCTTCCTTTGCTATGATCTTTGTTATTGCCTTGCTTCTTTATTGTTGCTGTTGCTGTGGCCTTTGAGTCCTCTGTTATTGTTGCTGAGGGTGTTTGTTGAAATGCTTCATAGAGGGATCAAGATAGTTGGAGCTATTGAAACCAAGCTCTGGAAATTCTGATTTTTATTTCCAATCGGTCTTTTGGCTAATTCGTTGGATTTTAAAAAAGGTGCTGAATTTTACAAAGGTTATTCGTTGCAAGTTTTTAATCTGAAATATTGTCCATAAATTGCAGTTGTTATTTTTAACGAATAATCATACATGCAATAGAGAACTCTCACAAATGGGCCTTTTATGTTTGATTCCTTGTTTCATTTTTATGCGCCTTCAAGATCTTCTTGACTATCTCTTGTCTCAGGCTTAATGTTCTTTTCTTCTTTACTAAAATCGTATATATATATATGTGTGTGTGTGTGTATATAATGACAGCCAGCTTTGTGTGTGCGTGTTTGTTTTTTTAACTAATTTTTTTTAAGGTAATTGATGAGTGCAGAAGAACTTATTAGAACTAGAATCAATTGCATTAGAAGAGACAGGCTCTAAAACATCTTTGTGGTGAAAATTTTGTTCTTAGCTTGATTATATTACCTTTTGTTTGTTTTTGTGTGTTGTGGACCTGTGGTCCAAAAATGACTGCTGTGTTTTCATTCTGGAACCTTTAAAGAATTTCCATAAAGATTAGATGCCATTCTGGATTAGAAAAGTTCTATTATAAGGGGGAATAAATTGTGTTTTGGGAAGCCATGGTACTTTGTCTATTGTCATCCTGTAATCACCATTCATTTTCATTATTAATCACTTGAATTCCCCCCCCCCCCCCCCCCCTTTTTTTTTTTTCTCTTTTCTTGATTTATTTGCCTAAGATCATACATTTCTTACTCCTTTTAGCTTCTTTTACTGAAATAGACCTATGATTCTTAGCTTGATACTAATTTCTCAGTTTAAAATTTGTCACAATGGATCAGTTTTTTCTCATTCCCTATGTTCCTATTGTGGTTTGAGTTGTGACATGCACTGAAGGTGTTTGTGAAAATATTTGTTAGAAACTTTGTAGTAATGTTAAGATATTTTATTTGTATGTTGTGCAGTCATGAGGGAGATTCGTCATATTGAGAAATGTGCCAAGCTATTCTTCAAAATTGGTTAAATCATTCAGGAGAGATTCATCTTGTGTAATGGAAAAATCAAAACAAATTGAAGTTTCGAATGGACTCGTCTCGGCCATGGCATCATTCAGGAGATTCATCTCTTGCCTTACATTGTTGCCATTGTATAATTGAATTGCTGTGCAAGTTGTATTTTCATGTAGTAACTGATTTTTTTGTGTTGATGAATAGATGAAATGTAAACAAATTTGTTTTGCAATAGCATGTTGTGATGGAGTTCCATTATTAGCTTTTTAGGTCTTAATGCGTTCCAATTTTTTATCTAGTCTAATTAGAGTCATTCTTGTTGGAGAGACCAACAGTTTTGTGTTTGAATATGCTTGGAACAAGTACTAAAAATTGTAGAATGACTTAAAAACACAAATTATATAAACTATTCACAGCCTCATTCTGGCTCTTCACCAAAAAGCCAATCTATATGATGGAATTTCTTGGAAATACTATTAGTGCTCTTTTCTGTCAAATGCTCAATATATTCTCTTGAAAACAAGAGTCTTCAAGAATGTTTGGCATATTTTAAAATCAATGGATCCAAGATAGAAGTAAACCACCAATAAAGAAGAAGAGTTTGATCCAAAAAATGAACTCAATTGTATTAAATTATATTCTTTAATTACAAGGTCATAATAACATGATACAATAGACAATTTTTTTTTCTACCATCATATTACCTAATTCCCATGTAATAACCAAAAAAATAAAAATAAAAAAGTCTTGCATGCTTCAAGATCAAATGCTTCAACAATCTTATGCGCCTGAGACAAGAAGAAAAGAACATTGAGCCTGAGACAAGAGAAAGTCAAGAAGATCTTTAAGGCGCATAAAAATGAAACAAGGAATCAAACATAAAAGGCCCATTTGTGAGAGTTCTCTATTGCATGTATGATTATTCGTTAAAAATTACAACAGCAATTTATGGACAATATTTCAGATTAAAAATTTGCAACGAATAACCTTTGTAAAATTCAGCACCTTTTTTAAAATCCAACGGATTAGCCAAAAGACCGATTGGAAATAAAAATCAGAATTTCCAGAGCTTGGTTTCAATAGCTCCAACTATCTTGACCCCTCTATGAAGCATTTCAACAAACACCCTCAGCAACAATAACAGAGGACTCAAAGGCCACAGCAACAGCAACAATAAAGAAGCAAGGCAATAACAAAGATCATAGCAAAGGAAGGAAAAAAAAAAAGAGTAGAACTTACCCTTTACATACCCAGATTTTAAGATCTGCACTCAACTACTCCATGTGTTTACACTAATTTAAGCACTCTCAAGAACACAAATTTCACTCACTCAATAACTCACGCACAAAAAAAATCTTATACATAACAAGCACGCACACAAATATATAGGAAGTGAAAGAGGGAAAAGGGGTACCAGAAAGAGGACAAAGGGGATTTTGGGGAAAGTGGCTTCGTTGCTTCGGAAAGTGGCTTCGTTGCTTCAGAGAGACCTTCACTCCATGAGAGTTGGGACTTGGGACAGCTTCACACACGAGAAAGAGGGAGGAAGTTCTTTTGTTGAAGAGCGAGATGGGTCTTCTTCGTCGGCGTCGGAATCGGACGAGCTTGAAGCTTCGCCGGAGCTTTGGAAGAAGAGTAACTCTACTGGGTTCTCGAAGCTATGGAGGTTCAGAGAATTGGTTCATCGAAGCAACAGTGATGGCAAAGAGAGAGGCTTGGCCTTGCAGAGAGCAACCTCAAACGCAGGGGAGAGAGAGAGAGAAAATTTTGATTTTTGGCTGGGTTTACTCAGACTTACCAAAACAGTGGGCGGGCTGAAATTTTTTAAGGATAAAGTAGTATTTTTGTTATTTGGTGAGGTGTCAATTATTTAAGCCATTAGATTAAATGAATGGCTGAGATTAGAGGTATTGCACACCGTGCAATACCCTAGCTATTGCACGGGATGTGGATCCCACAAACACAAACACAAACAACAGCATTCCCAGTGTACAGATGCCACGAATTCTCAGCCATCCATTTTGTACCCTGACCAGCCACGTCACAAAATTCTCAACATCCTATCAAAATACAAATGCCTGGAACCCTCCTCACACCTTCCTTTATTTTACCCTGGACCCAGTCAGTGGTTCCTATGTATAATAAGTTTTTTTTTTTTTTTTTTTAATTTTTTTTAACAAATAATGCCACATGCACAAAAGAAAAAAATTGGAAATTTTTTTTAAATATGTTGAAATAGCAAGCTTTCACAAGTTTTTGTTTGAACCAATTATTGATTTTACTTTTTTTACAAACTGCTAACAATCTGTCATATTAAAAAATATCAAATTTTGTGTTTCCAAATGTTTTTTTTTTTAGAAAAATTTTAGGACTATATAAAAAATCAAAGCTATCTATATAGCACACTATGAGTAGTGAAAAAAAACGTGAGAGTCCATGTGAAAGTGAGATTTTTATGGGTGCTACAACAATTTTTATTCTTGAGGCGGTGCACATTTAAAAAAAAAAAATTTTGGTAAAAGATAGATCATATATTAAACAAAAAATATATGTCTATAAGCCATATCCCTTTTTGAGATTAAAATAAAATACATATGTCCAAAGGGGACCATACAAAATAACAAATTCATCAACTTGGCTGGATCCTTTCCTAGCTAAAGCTTCAGTGCATTTATTTGCTTCCTTGAAGCAATGTTTTACCCTACGTGTGGTACGCGTATTTGCTTCTCCTTTTAAGAGAGAGAGAGATATATATATATATATATATATATATATATATAATTGCAAGACATGGCGGGGAAAAATATTTTTCTCCCTCTATATTTGGGGTAGTTCACAATTCTATCATTATTTTTGAAACCAACCAACTTTCCCCTTATTAGGGAATGAATAAATATCCCTAGTTCGTTATTTTCTCAGTTAAATACAACGAAATATTTTAAAGATGTTATCAATCATATATCATAAAGGAATAGAAAAAGTTAACGATTGTATTGTTGTTTTATTGGAGGCAAAAACATCATTTTGGTCCCTACATTTTGGGGTCATAGTTAATTTGGTCCCTATATTTTAGTATCGGTCAATTTGATCCATACTATTTTAAACTTACAATCAATTTGGTCCTTATCGTTAACTCACTAACAGGAAAATGCTTATGTGGCAAACAGTTTGTACATTTGGCATATTTATTATTTAAAAATCAGATTAGATGCTGATGTGTCTAAGTTTAAGTGGCCATGTCAGCGCTTATGTGGCAAAAAAAGCCACATAAGCTTTTATATATATATATATATATATATATATATTTCTTTTTTCTTTTTTCTTTTTTTACAAACCTACAATCTCACAAAAATAAAACCAAATCTCTCAAATAGTAATATTTCATATGTCTCTCTCTCTCTTTGTACGCGATGAGGAGCCAAAGCCAACAACAATCATTGTCACTCCAACGCTATAGCCAATCCTTCGACTCAAACTTTGTTGTTTTGACCAACGTCCATGTGCGATGAGGAGCTCGCGGGATGCTGTTGCTGCACAAGGCGGCGACGATCTAAGGCTAGGTCCATGCTGGTCGAGCTTGAGATGAGGATATTCGAGTCAGGTGGGTCAGGATCGATTGGATCTAGTTTTCTTTGGGGTTGTTAGCCACAGATCAAGCTCTGTTATGGATCTAGGTTTAGGCTGGTATTGGTGGATTTGGGTTTGTAGCCAAGGATTTTGGAGATTAGTTTGAATCTTTGAATTTGGGGCTTTTGTTTGAAATTTCTGGAATTAGTTTGAAACTAGGTTTGGTGGATCTGCATCTGGGTTTTCTTTTAGGCGAGGATTTAGTCTTTTAGAAACAACATGGCCTATGTTGATTTAAGATTGTTGGACTAAATTATTGTTTCGTTACCAAGAAATTGCAAGAAAGGAAAAAAAAAAACCAATATCAATAAAATAAAAATGAAATTTTGCCAGGTTAAGAA
Organism: Quercus glauca; assembly: GCA_023736055.1. Classification (NCBI taxonomy): domain Eukaryota; kingdom Viridiplantae; phylum Streptophyta; class Magnoliopsida; order Fagales; family Fagaceae; genus Quercus; species Quercus glauca. The sequence continues at coordinate 40,994,332 of CM043319.1, forward strand.
ATTAGAAGAAAAAAAAATACAAAATGGAAAAAATTAGTAAAGAAAAGAAAATTATTTTTTAAAGTTGATGTGGCATTTTTTGTCACCTAAGCACTGACATGGCCACTTAAACTTAGACACATCGGTATCTGATCCAATTTTTTAATATTAAATATGCCAAATGTACAAACCGTTTGCCACATAAACATTTTCCATTAGTGAGTTGACGGTAGGGACCAAATTGACTGTAAGTTTACAATAGTAGGGACCATTGACCAATATCAAAATATAGAGACCAAATTGACTGTGACTTCAAAATGTAGGGACCAAAATGGTGTTTTGCTTTTATTGGATTGTATTTGTAATTATTGTCATTCCGTTGGATTTAGCTATAAAAATAATGGATTATGAATATTTGCTCATTTTTCAAACATAAAAAGGGAAATTGATTAGTTTCAAAGATAAATGAGGGAATTATGAAATACAAATTGTTAATCATTAAAAAAGCCTTGTAATTAAGAATATTCTTTAATAGAAAATGCAAATTATTTATGCTTTTGTATTTTATTCTAGGAAAGAAAATATTATTTTACTTCTTAATTTTATTTTTATTATTGTGATGAAATAAATTATGATTTAAGTTTTTTGATTATAGTTTTAGAAAGATTTTATAGTTACATTATCTTACTCAATTTAGATTCAAAATAATATTTTCTCTTTCAAATGATAAGGTTCTTAAAAAAAAAAAAAAAAAAAGAGTTGTCTAGTTGAAACTAAAATTTTAATATGCTATAGAATTATTATTTTTTTAAAAAGAAATACTTATTGTTGAAAGTGGCGTCACATTTAATATAAAAACTAACAAAACTCTTGATTGTTGCATTGAATGATAATTACTTGTACCAAAAAAAAAAAAAAAAATTGACACATGACACAAATTAGGCTTCAAATTTGAAATTTAATTAGATTTTCTCTTAGTTTTAGCTTTATATATATATATATATATATTTATATATTCATCTATGTGATTGTATTGACCAATGAACTGCATAGTTGAATTTAATTATTATTTAAAAAAATTACTTTTTATTTCATTTATAAACACAACCATATAGTTAAATTTAATTATCAACACAATCACTTATTGTGTCTATATATATGATAGCAAATAAAACACAAGTGAACAACAAAAATCTTGGGGCATCTAAGGCCAAATTGGCTTCTTTGAAGAAAGAAGCTTCTTTGAGAAAACAGGTCAACCTGAACCTGGTTTGGCCTATAACCTGATTGACCTGGCTAATTTTTAAAACCCATTTAAGATGACATTTTTATTAATTCAAACTGATTAATCCGATCTGTTTGTCATGTCTAGCATCCATTACAAATAGATTTCGTCGTTTATTCATTTAAAACCCAGAGAGAGAGAGAGAGAGAGGACTTTGTCCATTGTACAAAAATCCTAGATTGCACACTTAAACCCAACTTAAACACATAGTAAGTAGTGATTGAATTATATTTTATTAAGTTCTAGTGTAGGATCAATGTGTAAGTAATGTAATTGTAATCCAATCATACACTTGAAAAATGTGCAAATTATGTTGAAGTGTAAATTTATAGAGGAATGAGAAAATATAGTACCACAACATTTTTTATTCTGCACCAAAATTGTGGGAATGTAGTGAGAAGAAAAAATCATAGTGCTAAAACAACGGATAGAAGAAGTGGTCCCAAGTGGACGTATTAATATAAGTCTCATCACATGTGTTTTGCGCGTGTGACGAGCTTTATTTATTTATTTTTTGGTCTGGTGTCATATTTTTCTTTTTTTAGTTTTGGATAAATTTATTTTGAAGACAGGAACTAATAGCTTATTTTGCAGGCATCTTAAATGGACGTGTGACATTTATAAATAACTATCTTCGTTTATTCATTGAAGAGAGAGAGAGAGAGAGAGAGAGAGATATTAAAATTAATGAGTCGTATCATTCACAATAAGTTAAGAGCTGAGAGTTTCAGAAAAGGTGGACGGAGAGAGTCACATTCACACAGCGTCAAATATTTTTTGTAATAAGTTTGTCACAGGTGGACGGAGAGAGTCACATCATAGATGGGGTGTGCGAGTTAGAGAAATATATATAAAAAGGACATTTTATTGTCCCTCTGAATTCGTGCCGTGAACTTTTTCTACTTGAGGAAGGAGGTTCTGCAAAATCTTAAGGTTTCTGTCCCTCTGAACCTTTTTTTTTTTTTTTATATCTACTTATTATTATAAAATTGTATCCAACCACCACCCAATAGTAGAAAATCCGCCGAAGTCGGGTCCCTTCGTTTTGTTTCTTTGTATTTTTGGTGCAGAGAATGTTACGTTGTTACATATATACATAGTAGCAATTCGAAATTCAATTACTTGTATGATCTGATTATGTATATCTGTAACAAGTGATTGTTCAACATAAAAAAAAAAAAAAAAAATACAAGATTGCTTTACTCTAACATTCTGTCAAACTCCTACAGTTCATCTTACACTCCCATCCCATGTGTTTCACTTTTCGGTAACCAATAAAACTGTTTTTATTCTTTATTTTTACCCTTTATTCAGTACTAAATTTGTGCACATATTGAGTTTTTACGTGAATATCAATTACTAACTCAAGCTTGCCTTTATTTATTTATTTTTGGTTCTAACGGTGTAGTATAATATAGTATTAGTATAGAGGAAGAGAGAAATGGCTGCGACTGGTTCAACATCTGGGCAGCCACAGTTCATTGCCAGCACTGGAAATAGGAGTTTTTCAAATGCGCCGCTGATTGAGAACCCAGATGCGGATAGGATTGTTGTTCCTGATGTGAGTTTAATTATGTTCCTTGTCAAATATTTAGTTTTATGTTTGTTTTCTGCGTAATTTATTTGGATAAAGTATTGCTAGCTGAATATTGATTAATACTCTACTTTCTGTTTCTGTTTCTTTTTTTCTTTTTAATTATGTTTTTTGTTGGGTGAATTTATATTATAAGATTGCATAGAATCTAGAAAGATATCTTAAGCACATGTTTTGTTGGGAGTTTTGAACAAATCCTTATGAGAGAGACCGAGATGAATGAATATGGTTAAGTGTTTGAAGTTAGTCTTCTGTTAGACGTCTTTATGGACAAATGTGTCCATAGTGACTAGGATGGATATCTTCTATTTGAAAAACTAGCAGTTTACCTAGTCAATCCTTCAGGTCCAATATTAATTTTGGTCTACTATGAATTTTGGTGTCATTTAGTTGACTAATTGCAAGAAAGGAGAAAAGGGGTTGGGTAGAGGCACTGGAGGGCAATAAGTGTGTGTTAACTGTGAAAGATATGCTGTCACTTCTAAGATGAGAATGGTTTTGGGAAAGGGTGGGATAAAACTTAAAATTATGTCAAAGATTAAAGTTAATACAGCTAGGAGTTGATTATGACACCCTCCGTCAATTGTCAATTTTGTCTTTTGGTTCAAATGGTAGGGATGGAATTCAAAGTTCCATCTCATATTACTACTTGAATTAACCTCACTGCTTAAAAAATCTGAGATCATGGTGATGGTCTTGATGGAAAAAGGATAGGGACTTTCTTTGGTAAAAAAGAAAAAAGAGGTTATTTTATTTTTCTTGTAATATAATATAGATTGGTGACATCAGCAGGGGGCTTATTTCAATTCTAGATACAGATAATTTTGATTCCTAGAAGCAGAACACCCATCTGGCCAAACAAAGAATAAAAATTATATCCTTTTAAGGACTAAGAAAGAAAATAAATTATGGAAACCAACCCCCCCTTTTTTTCTAGAAAAAACCATGCCAACAAGCCCTGCAATATGCACATGATATATGTTTTGCATGCTACAGATTTATCATTTTAAGTTTGTTGCATCACTTAGGTTGGTTCAATGATTGTGATGATTGCTTATTTTAGGCTGTTCAAGATGCAATAGCAAGCAGAAGATACCAATGTATAGGAGTTGAAATGCTGTAGTGAACAAACAGATGATGTAGTATTTTATTAGAGTTCCTTTTGTATGTGGACCATGTGGTAATTAATGCACAAATGGCATGTTTAAAAATATACTTAAATGGGTTAATGACTTTGTTATTCTATAAATGGAATTTGCTTCCCCAAAACATTGTTGTTCTTTTTGTAAATGTTGATTGTAAGAAGTGCCATTAACTCTTGGTTTGAGCAAAATGTGCCTCAAGTGCCATTGACTCTCAGATTTACATGAATTGTGCCAGCTGACATACTTTTCTACTTTTTCCTCTCTTTTTGAAGGTCTGTTTTTGTGCATCTCCTGCTTAATGATAAGATGTGAATTCTTGTAGATGGTATTAAATTTTATAGAAGATTGATTGATTCAAGGCCATTTATGTTATCTTTTTTATTTTTTGTAGAGGAAAAGTTGGAAAAACTTATTTGCATACATGGGCCCGGGGTTTCTAGTTTCTATTGCATATATTGATCCTGGAAATTGTAAGATTGTGTATATATATATATATTCCCTTTTGTGCCCACATAAATCATGTGTTTACTAACATATATACCATCTTTTTATTGTACTCTTAACTCACAGTTGAAACGGATCTACAGGCAGGAGCACAATACAAGTATGGGGTGCGTATTTCATTTTTTAATACAAGCTTTTTCTTTGGTATTCAATAGAAGATAGCATTCTCAAAGAAGAAAGTAGTCGTACACAATGACATTTGTTAGAAGTCAAATGCCAACTACATACGAATCTTTCAAAATTTGCAACCTTGGCAATGTCATACATTAACAGTGACAAGTATGACAGCTATCTTGTTATAGGAAATTTTTTCTACATCTTTAATTAATTTTCATTTAGATGGACCTGTGTATAATTGGTTCCATGCATCTAGAATTTCTCTACATGTACCCTTGTGCAAATCATAGTATCTCATTGGGTCTTGGCCCGCCTGTTTTATAGAATACACTCTTAGAGCTTTACTTGCAATTTTTTTTTGGGTAAAATCCATCGCATATACTTTTCATTTGGGAGCTCTCTCTATTTTCAATTAATTATTTATTTACTATTACAATGCTATTTTTTTTTTCAGTTACTTTGGATCATATTAGTGGCTTCTTGTGCTGCTCTCATTATTCAATCCCTAGCAGCCAATCTGGGGGTTGTCACAGGCATGTGATTTGTGAAGCTACACTTTATTATATGTATTATCCCAATCTATTCATACTGAACTGCAAATCTGCTCTCTTTCTCTCAATGCTGTTTTGCAATTTTAGGAAAGCATTTAGCGGAGCATTGTAGAAATGAATATAATAAGGTCCCAAACTTCATACTATGGGTTCTTGCCGAAGTTGCTATTGTTGCATGTGACATTCCTGAAGGTAAGGTACTTCTTATTGCTTGAAAATTACTACAGTATATGGAATATATAATGCTATTAATTTATACTGTTTTAAACGGCTAATTCTGAATGTTCTACGGCTTTAGCTAACTAATTTAAAACTTCCACTAATTCAAGAATCTCCACATACCTGTGTGTGTGTCTGTGTGCATTATGTAAACACCCACCCCCCTGTGCATTCCCACTCAGTGGGAATGTCAGATTATAATAATTCAAAGTGGTAATCATGTTCCCATGAAAAATGAGAATGTGATACCCATGAGAAGCTTTTTGAAATTCTTTGAACCAGATGCCACCTTAAGACCATCAACAAGATTCTTTGAACCAGATGCCGCCTTAAGACCATCACCTTGGCATCTTTATATAAACTTGTCACAAATGAACATGCTCAACCTTCTTTAGTTAATACATTAACAATTTTAATGTACAGCTAATTGACTAGGCCACAAGAATAGGTTCATTTTTTTTCTTATTTTCTTTTAGGTGTTTATGGTGATGTGACTCGTGAAGCTCGATAAAGAATAAAGTTATTACAATTTTGTTGAATGATTGAAGTGGGTAAAACATTTGATGGGAAGTTCTAAGATTACCTAATAGTTATTCCTAACATTAAATATTCACTTGCCTGAATATTAGTTGAAGCACTCTTTTAACTCTGGATGGTCAGATTAAAGGGTTAGCTTTGTCATGAGACCGCAAGTACTAGCCTCATTTTATTCTGTAGGTTGATAAGATGAGTAGGGAGATGGGAATAGAATTTTGGGATGAGTGCATGGGAAATATATTGGTGATAAGTTTTAGTGGGACTAAGGTGGGTAGTGTTGTTGCAACAAAGATCATTTTTTCACAAGATGAGTGCAATTTTGTTCAAATTCGCTTATCAAAGAAAAAATATGTTCAAAATGAGGTTTTGTCAAAGTTGATAAATCTTTAAAATGGACAAAAAGAAAATGGGTTGAGCTAGAGAGATTGGAAGATGGAATAGCTTATGATTTAAATTGGAGACTTGACTTTGATACTGTAGAATAGAGAAATAAGATATATGACGTTGACCCTAGAGAGTTGGTTGAAGTTCATGCAAATTTCTCTCAAGGGTCTATTTGGGATCCGCTTATTTTGCTGAAATTGAAAATTTTTTGTTAAAAGTACTGTAGATAAAGGTAAAAGTTAACTAAAATAGTACAGTGAGACTCATGAATAGTATCAAAAAGTGTAGTGGGACTTATGAATAGTAGCAAAAATAAGCTGAATAGTAAAATAAGTTGAATAGTAAAATAAGTTGAATAGTAAAATAAGTTGACAAAAATAATTTTTGCCAAACACATACTAAAGCATACTTTTAATGTATGGCTCTTGGGATGGTCCTTTTGCCTTGTTGACCATTGAAACGCAGCTCAAGTAAGTCTGACATGGAGTCTTTTCCATTTGTATACAAGCTCTCACTTGATCTGCTTATTTATGTCATGATGATTTATTCTTTATTCTTAATGTGCGTTTGGCATGAATTATTTTTGTTAACTTATTTTACTATTCAGCTTATTTGTGTTATTATTCATGGGTCACATTGCACTTTTTGATACTATTCATGGGTCTCACTGTACTATTTTAGTTAACTTTTACCTTTATTTACAGTACTTTCAATAAAAAGTTTTCAGTTTCAGCAAAATAAGCGGATCCCAAATGGACTCCTAATGTAATTTTTGTGTGAAAGTTTCTGCTTTAATCTAATTAATACTTCATTTTGATTGTCTAAATTTATTTGATTCATACTCTCTCCTTTATGTTGCAGTGATTGGAACGGCTTTTGCATTGAATATGCTTTTCAGTATTCCTCTATGGTGTGGTGTTCTTCTGACAGGGCTTAGTACATTGGTTCTTCTAGCATTACAGCAATACGGGGTATCTTGACATGCTTTTCAATAGTCTATATGCTTCCTGCTATCTATAAAGGGTTTTTTTTTTTTTTTTTTTTTTTTGGGATCATATTTAAGAAGAGTAATAACTATATCTCTTATGCTTATGACCCAAAGATATATATGTTAACAACAATACGTTGATACAGATAACTTTTAAATAAAAAAAACTCATGCCCTGTGATAATATTTTTCATTTTTTTCATTGTTTACAGGTTAGGAAACTTGAATTCTTGATTGCATTTCTTGTATTAACAATTGCTGCATGCTTTTTTGCGGAGCTTGGATATGCAAAGCCTGCCGCTACTGAAGTTGTAAATGGTCTCTTTGTTCCTAATCTCAAAGGAAATGGTGCTACTGGCCTTGCAATTTCACTCCTTGGTGCAATGGTTATGCCGTAGGTTTCTTATGCCTTCCAAAAGTTATACATTATTTCTTGCTCCCCACCCCTTTTTGATTTTGTGTACTTTGCTGCAGGCACAATCTCTTCCTCCATTCAGCATTGGTGCTTTCTAGGAAGATACCACAATCTGTTCAAGGCATCAAAGTAAAAATTCTCTCTTTAGCAGACCAGTTTTGAACTTTATTCTTCTTCTCTCTTTGTGTCTGTTCCCATCAAAACTAGACGAAAAATCTTGAAGATTTTGGTATTTAATCTTGTTTTCCCCCAAACTCTTCACTGTATGCATCATTTGTTTCCGGAAAAGAGTATTCTGGAAATACGGTCGAGCAGCAACTGATGGCATAATATTTCACAGGAGGCTTGCAGATTCTATCTAATAGAAAGTGCCTTTGCACTAATGGTGGCTTTCCTCATTAATATATCCGTTATTTCTGTAAGTGGGGCAGTTTGTAATTCCTCACATTTGAGCGCTGAAGATCAAAACAGCTGCATGAACTTGGACTTGAACAAGGCCTCTTTTTTATTAGAAGTACGTGGTTGCCAAATTTACAAATGTTCCAATTGTTGTTTTCTGTTCTGGCAAAACAAATGCTAATATTTTATGCAGTTCATAGTTTATTTCACATTGTATACTGAATGTGCTAATCATCCAAATGCTTTCTGGTTGTGCTTTTATTATTTTTTACAGAATGTCTTAGGTAGTTGGAGTTCGAAACTTTTTGCAATTGCTTTACTGGCATCAGGTCAGAGCTCTACTATAACAGGGACATATGCAGGGCAATATGTTATGCAGGTATCCTGCTAATTGATTGTATTTGTTTCTGCAGGTCTGAGCATTTTTTTAGTATTTCTTTTTTCCAAAGAACATTATCAATTTTCTACCATTAAAAAAAAAAAAAAAACACTAACTTTCTCATAGTTGAAAATTTGAAGTTAAAATATAATGTTATTGTCTTATCTAGCCTTATTTCTTAGTGTTAAATGATATAAATTAATGGGAAAGGTAAGAAAGTAACAAGTGTCTAATGATCCACTTGATCATGTGCATTGCATATGACCCTTGGACACTTGTTACTTTCTTTTTGCTGCCACATAACCCATTATGCAGCAATTACTGCATACAAATATGTAGCAAAATCTTTCCCTAAATCAATTCCTAAGAAGTGCTGTTGGTTTCCTGTCATTAGATCGAACAAGTTGACAAGTTAGTTCTATAGCTAATGATCCTCTTGCATAATTTAGTTACTTTAGGCTATGGATTTATTCTTTGCAGAAGACATCCTGATTTGTAATTGATAATTTATATTCTTATACGATAAACTTATCAAGTTATAAATTAAGAATTAATGCCTAAATTGTTTTTTTTTTTTTTTATAAGTAAGAAAAGTCTGTATAGATGAAGCCACTGTGCAAAAAAACACAAGGGAACACAAAGTACAAAGAAAAAAAAAGAACAAGAAACAGAAAATAAATTTAAATACAAAGGAAAAGAGAACTAATAAACAAAGGGAGGGATTCACTAGGTGTGATCAAACAGAGAACCACTAAAAGAAGCAAGCATCTGGTCTCCTGAATTATCCACATCTTCAAATGCCCGCCTATTACGCTTCCTCGTACACCACATCAAGCACAATAGAACTAAATTCCAAATGTGTAACGAATGTTTCCCCAACCAATTCCACTAGCCAAAAAGAATATCTAGTACCATTCTTGGAAAGACCCAAGAAACCGCAAAAGATGTAAAGGACAAAACCCCACAACTAATGAGCCTTCTCACGATGAAGCACTAAATGATCTGCAATCTCCCTACAACAGCGACACATGACACATCAGTCAACAAAAGCAAGACCCTTACCTCGTAAAGTGTCACTCGTGAGAATTTTATCCCAACTGGCGGTCTAAACAAGGAAAAACTTGTTGAGGGGCCTTAACTCTCTAAATACCTTTCCAAGGGAAGACATTGGAGAGGGAGCCTTGCAACTTATTAAAATGCGAACGGATATCAAATCTCCATTCTTCTTCAATTTCCGTCTCATGTGATCCCCAATTTAAGTTGAAAGTATATTGGATTCCAAAATATGAAGGAAATCCACCACTAATCCAATTCCTAGTCATTTAGATCTCAAATGAAACAAACATTCCAAGTCCTCTTCTCCCCCACCCCTTGTCTTGTCAATGATGCCTCTACATAAGCCTCTTTATTAATGGAAATTTCTTATGAAACTGGTGAAGTGACTTGAAGAGGTTGATCCCCACACCAACTATCTTGCCAAAACCTCACTCTATTCTCCACCTTAATCTCAAGCCAAGTATTTTGGCAATATGCCTCCCAACCATACAACTCTCTCTCCACAAACCACAACCATGTACACCCTTGCCCAATTTAGAGGTCCATCCCCCCATGCTTTTCCAAACTTCACAACCCTCCTCCAAAGTCTTGTCTTCTCAAACCCAAAACTCCATAGCCATTTCCCTATTAAGACTTTATTGAATGTAGTTAGCTTCCTTATTCCCAAGCCACCATTAGCCTTATGGGGAAAAAGTTATCCCATCTTACCAAATGTTACTTTGACTCACCCATACCTCCCCAAAGAAATCCCTTTGCATCTTCTCAATCTTGTTAGCCATATGAGTAGGAATGGTGAAAAGTGATAAATAATAGGTAGGAAAACCGGATAACGTACTTAAGCAACATCAATCTACTACTTTTGCAACATCAATCTACTACTTTTGGACAAATATAGCTTTTTCCACCCTGTCAATTTTCTCTCAAATATCTCAAAGATAGGATTCCAAATAGAAGTAGACTTATGAGAAGCACCCAAAGGCATGCCAAGATAAGACATAGGTGAAGTCCCAACCTTACATCCTAAAATCTCTGCCAAAGCATGCACATTATCAAACTCCGCTATAGGAACCATTTCACTTTTAAGCACATTAACCTTCAAGTTGGTCATAGCTTGAAAACATAGTAGTAGCATTTGTATATGGAGGATCAGCTCCACATTTGCATCACAAAAAAGAATTGTATCGTCTACAAATAAAAGATGTGAAACACATATCCCATCACCTCACCTAGCATCACCCTTGAAACCACTAATTAAACCAGCCCCCTCCACTCTTTTCAACATCCTATTGAAAACCTCCATCATAATTAAAAACAACATAGGAGATAAGGGATCCCTTTGTCTCAAACCCCTTGAACTTTCAAAGAAATCAGCTGAAGACCCATTTACCAAAACAGATAATTGAATTGTGAATATACAAGTGCGGATCCATTTACACCATTTCTCCCTAAGCCCATTCTCTTCAATAGATCTAGGAATGCCTCCTAATTTACATGATCGTATGCTTTCGCAACATCTAGTTTACAAATAACCTTTGGAACCTTACTCTTCACTTGACTATCTACACATTCATTAGCGATAAGGATTGAATCAAGTATTTGTCTTCTACCCACAAAGCTATTCTAAGACTCACATATCAATTGATCTAAAACCCCTCTCAGACGATTTGCCAAGACCTTAGCCAAGATTTTGTATACACTCCCCACCAAACTAATAGGCTGAAAATCTCTAACGTTGGAGGCATCGTTCCTTTTGGGGATTAAAGCAATGAAAGTAGCATTGAGAGATTTTTAAAACTTACTATATTGATAAAACTCTTCGAAAACGGCTAAAATATCTTTTTCCACAACTTTCCAACAACGATGAAAAAAGGCCATAGAGAAGCCATTTGGACCTGGAGCTCTATCCCCTTCCATATCTATAACAACCTGAAGGATCTCATCCTTCTTAAACTTCCTTTCAAGACATTCCCTCTTTGTGCCCCCCATTTAATCAAACTCCAAATCCTCCACCAAAGGTCCTCACTCCTCTGTCTCCTGAAACAATTTTTTTTATAAAACTGTACTATATGGGCAACCACCTCTGACTCCTCATATATCATCCCATCCACCTTTAAAATACCTAGGTGATTATACCTTCTATGGGAATTAGCCATCTTGTGAAAGAACTTAGTATTTTTTTCTCCTTCCTTGATGCACAACATTTGTGATTTCTGTCTCCATGATATTTCTTCTAAGGAAAGAAGATGCTCTACGTGGGACCTTACTTCAACTTGTTCATGTTTTTCCACATTTGTGTCTAAACTCTCCTTCTTTAGCATCTAACCTCTTTAGTTCCTCTGGTAGTTTTTTCTTGTTAATACCCACATGTCCAAACTCTCTATGATTCCACTGTATAATATATTTTTTCAAAGCCTTCAATTTTTTTGCAAGCACAAAACTAGGTGTGTTAATGGAAGAGTGCTAGTTCCACCAAGATTGAACTCTATCTGAGAAGCCATTTGTCTCCAACCACGTGTTTTCAAACTTGAATAGACTTTTGCCCCTCGCTATGCACCCTGCCTCCAAAAGAATAGGAAAATGGTCTAAAATATGGCAATTTAATATCCGTTGGATCATATCTAAATTGAAAGTTCAACTAGTGTAAAACACTATTGTTTGTTTAGACTTTTAATTTTAAACAAACGGCTAGATAGCTTTTACCTTACTTAATTAAGTGCGGAATAAGAGTAAGTGTAACGCAATAAGGCCGTAACTACTCTAAAGCATATGCATATACAATAAACAATAAATATAAAGCATAAAGAGTAAGAGAAGAGAGATGCAAACAACGAGATAATACTGAGACGTATTATTGAAGAAGAGATCAAAGTACTTGGCGAAAAACTTCTCTGCAGCCCTCCAAGCCTAATCTACTCAATGTACTTAAACCCTCTAAACTCCAGCTCCCAACGGACTTCAACGAGTCTTGTCTTCACTAGTTATCCGGATCCCACTATTAGCTCCAAATTGCATCTGCCAATCAATGGTTTCTTCCAATGCTTTTCACATGCACTAAAACTTCTCTCAACATTTAAATTGGGTGAGGTAAGTGTTTAGGCTAAGAACCTTTCTAAGATTTGTAATTGGAAAGGTAGGAGTAGAGAAAAACTGAGAGAAATTGTATAGATGATTGTGAGTTTACAATCTTTAACCCTCAAGCGTATTGCTAGGGTTTTCTCTCTAAAAGTCTCTTTACAATTTCATGGGTAATGTGGGATTATATAATAAGAGTAAAGAAATAAGAAAAGCACAATTAAAAACATCCACGCAAAGAGTTTCATGGATCACTCGCGATTTGGCCAAGTCGCGAAGTGACTCGCGAAAACCAACTTGGCACAAGTCTATTTAGCTTCCAGCAGAACTTTACTCACCAAATTCTCACACTCAACCCTTACATTAAATCTCACAAACATACAGAAAAATAATTGAACAAAATACAATTAAATTTGACACAGAATTAAAACCAACAAAAACATAGTTCTAAATCACGACTTTACATAAATAATTGTCATCAAAGGGTTACAATTGAAAGAATTTCACCCATATCTGATCCTAACACAAGGCCCTCCTCCCCATCATCACCCAACTCCAACTCGCTGAAATATGTTGAGTTCTCAACACCCATCACGCCCTCAACCGATACGTAATATGGAACTGGACCTCCCAAAGAGATCACTTCGTGGCCACTGCATCGGAGTCATCATCACAGTTTTCTACAATTGAATCTTACTCAACTCAGAGATTAGAGACCCAACCTTGGATTGTTCGAAACCATCCCCATTCCCTACCTCACAGAAAAAAAGGGGTCGAAGAGGCCATGACACCGGTTTAAAAGATGAGACCAACGATACTGGAGCGCTACATGCGTGAGCTTTACAACTCTCTCCAAATACAAAAGAGCTTGGGCCTAAGAATAGTGGGCCGTGTTTGGTTTTCCCATATTTCATGTGGTCCACCTTTGAACCCAAGTCCAAATTGGACCCATTTACCTTAAGCTTGGACCCAAACTCTCCTTACGCCCATCCGTACTTAGGCTAGGAGCCTCATGTGGAATCCATATAAAATTCTTTGACCGAAGTACAGGTATGCATGAATTGGGTTGAGAGTTTTTTTAAACTCGACCCACTATGGTGGGTTACAAAAAATCCAACCTAACCCAACCCATCACAAGGGTCCAACTCAATCCACGTGGATCAGGTTGGACTTATGGGTTGGACATTTTTTTTAATTACTATTATTATTATTATTATTATTATTATTATTATTATTATTAAATTAAGCATTAGAACACTTTGACCACAAATAAGAGCAAATTTATAACTAAATAATCTTGAGTATAACACCAAATCAACACAAACTATATGAGGAGAATTTAGGATTTTGATTTTATTTATGATTCAGAATAGGAGTGGTAGTGGTAGTAGAGAGGAAGATGGGCAAAAAAGTAAATAACAAAATTGTATTATATATTTTTAAATATGTATTGATTATATTTATTAAAATTCAAATATATTAAATATAGGTGAGTTGGGTCAGGTTAGGCGGGTTTGTGAATCTTATGCCTGAACCCAATCGACCCGCTATTAAAAAAAAAAAAAAAAAAATTTACAAACCAACCTACTAACTCTTAGAAACCGACCCAACCTGACAAGTTGGGTTGAATCAGGCTGGTTTTGGCAGGTTTGCTGCACACCGCTGGACCCAACTTTATTTTCCTCCCATAATACTTGCCTCTTTCCTTCCTCAACCACCTTCACAATCAATTCTTTCCCTATCCAATCCTAATTTCTCGCACCTTCCCAATATCAATATCGCTTGAAATTTGAAAACCTTAACAAAAATCTTTTTGAAATTCCTTTCGTAATTTTCTTACCCAAATTAGTGCTCAAATTAATGCACCAGTCCATCGCATCCCTATCTCTCACGGCTGTTGGACTAGGTTTAACCAAATTAGCAAGCTTTGGATTGTTTGGCTTCACCAAGTCCTTCTCCCCTATTTGTTTTTACCATTGTCAATGACAGTAGGCCGACATGAATGCTCCAAACCACTTGATTTCTCATGCCCCATTAATGGTCTCAACAGAAGACTAAGAGTTTGGGATTCTGGAATTTGCTTATACTTCTGGGCAATAGCTTTTTAATAGCCCGATCTCCCCAAGGCATATTGATTGGGTTCCAATAATTTTCGTAGTTCAACCCCAAAAAACTTCCAACCACACTTGGCCTTACATTCAGGGATGAAGATAGGCCTCCTTAGCCCGCCCACTTTCAGTTCAGTTAATGATAAGTATTGAACAAAGGAATTAGAGCACCCTTGCAATGTGTATGTGGTATCTCCTTCTCTAAATGTAAAGAATTGCTTGGGATTGACCCCACAAATGGTGTGCTCAATATTGTTCATCAACCACTACACCATGTTCTTACCCATAAACACTGATTTCATGAAATATTTGCCCTGTTCAAAAATCCATAATGCAAAAAAACTTTGATGTAGGACAA
The DNA here is from genome assembly GCA_023736055.1 of Quercus glauca. NCBI lineage: Eukaryota > Viridiplantae > Streptophyta > Magnoliopsida > Fagales > Fagaceae > Quercus > Quercus glauca. The sequence goes on from CM043319.1 coordinate 41,009,422, forward strand.
TCACAATATTTCAAAGGAACAAATAAACCACAAAATAAACCCTAGGAGTCAGCACCTAAGGGCTACTTGGAGTCAGCACTAAGTAAAGACTGGAGTCGGCACCAGTGTAAAAGAAACAAGTTTTTTTTTTTTTTATAATTATCAAAACTGTCTTACAATAGTAAGAAAAAGTGCTTAAATAGCTAACAATAAAATGCATAAAGAAACCCTAATTATTAAATGTTTGGGCTTGCTTAATCTCAAGCCCAATAACTAACAGGCTCCATCCATAAGGCCACAGGTTGGGCCATCTTCTTTTTACTCTTCCTCCCATACATGCGTATAATTGGGGGTTTGTACCTTGTGTCTGCACCAACTCCCCCCAGGTGAGAAGAACTTGACCCCGTCGAGTGGAAATCTGAAGAGGTTTGATAGTACTCCAGCAATTCAGGATCCAGTCATTGTAGCTCATCTTGAGTAATCCATGTACAATCAGAATCTGGTCGCTCTCGCCACTAAACTAGGAAACGGTGAACTCCTCCATCCCTGGTAGAAACAATCTGCTCATCTAAAATAGCATAAATTGATTCTTTATGTGCATAGGGCAGATTTAAGGGTAAAGGGGTAGGAGCATCAATAGGATCAAACAAAGGCTCTTCAAAAGGGGTATCAGGAATAGCTGTGGGGCTTTTATAAGCAACTAGATCCTCAATATTAGAGGAGCTAATACCATAATCATGAAGAAGGTCAATGACATATGCATTTGGGCCCATTCGTTTCAATACCTTGAATGGTTCGGCACTACGAGCCTGCAATTTTTTAACAGTCTCAGAGGGAAATTGTTTAAGTCGAATTCGAATCATGACATAATCCCCTACCTGAAACTCTGCATGACGCCGATGAGTGTCAGCATGAATTTTATATTGAGAATTACGTAATTTTTTTGTGAATCTCATTATGCAAATCATGAATATGTCATGCAAATGCCTCAGAAATTTCAGAAATCCTAACATGTGGGGACCTGGGCAAAAGATCTAAGGGCTTCCTAGGTGTATATTTATGCACAACCTCAAAAGGACTAGTGTCTATAGACCTATTGACAGAGCTATTATATGCAAGTTGAGCTGTAGGAAGAATTGAATCCCAATTCCCATTGGCTTTACCCACTAGGCACCGAAGAAGGTTGCCTAGGCTACGATTAACCACCTCAGTTTGACCATCAGTTTGAGGATGAAATGTCGTGGAAAATTTCAATTTGGTGCATATTAAATGCAACAAAGTCTTCCAAAAATAACTCATGAATCGAACATCCCTATTAGATTGGGAAGACCATAAAGTTTGACAATCTCATCAAAGTAGAGCGTTGCAATCTCAAAAGCATCAGAGGTCTTAGAACATGGTAGGAAATGAGCCATCTTAGAGAAGCGATCAACAACTACTTGAATAGAATCATGCTTCCTAGAGGTGCGGGGAAAACCTAACACAAAGTCCATACTCACATCCTACAACGGGCGATCTGGCATAGGTAGAGGCGTGTACAGGCCAGTGTTTTGCTTGTGATGTTTGGCTAGTTGACATGTACGACACTGACCAACTATCTTGGCAACGCCCCTTTTAAGACCAGGCTAATAGAATTGACGTTCTACTTCCTCAATTGTTTTGTCTCGGCCAAAATGACTTGCAAGGCCTCCCGTATGTATCTCCCAAACTAGGAAATCTCTCACTGAAGATCGAGGGATACATAACTTGTTGGCTTTGAACAAGTAACCATCTTGAAGGATATAATTATCCAGGATTCCGTGGGGCATTACCTAGGCTAGTGTAGAGCTCCCCAAAATCTGGGCATGACTTATAGTCATCCTTGAGTCATTCAAATCCAGTAACCTTAACACTCATGACGGACAGCAAAGACACCCTTCGACTTAGTGCATCAGCAGCCCTATTCTCAACTCCCGCCCTATGTTTCACCACAAAGTAGTAGTGTTGCAGAAATTCAACCTAACTACTGTGCCTAAAATTCAGCTTCTTTTAGGAATGGAGATAGCGCAAAGCTTCTTGATCAGAGTAGATAACAAATTCTCGAGACAATAGGTAATGATGCCAATGCCAAAGAGTTCGAATAATGGCATAAAATTCTTTGTCATATGTGGAGTACTTTTTCTTAGCATCATTCAATTTCTCACTAAAATAAGCAATTGGGTGGCGCTCTTGACTAAGTACTCCCCCTATACCAATACCTGAGGCATCACATTCCACTTCAAAAGGCTTGGTAAAATCAGGGAGACGCATGACAGGTGTCTCAGTCATCTTTCGTTTTACCTCATTGAAAGCCTTAGCGGCGGCTTTAGTCCAAATAAACTCCCTTTGTTTCATGCAGTCAGTGATGGGGGACATAATGGCACTAAACCCCTTGATGAATCGGCGATAAAAGGAAGCGAGCCCATGAAAGCTTCAAATTTCAAGGATATTTTTGGGCTCGGGCCAATCCACAATCGCTTGAACCTTTTGGGGGTCGGCAGAAACTCCCTCAGAGGATGTTATGAAACCTAGGAAGACGACTTTATTGGTGAAGAAAGAGCACTTCTTGAGGTTGCCATATAAACTTTCTTTCCTAAGGGTAGTACAAACTTGAGTTAGGTGGTCTAAGTGTTGCTCCCGAGACTTACTATAGATGAGGATGTCATCAAAGTACACAACCAAGAACTTCCCCATAAAAGGCTTGAGCACTTAAGTCATCACTCTCATAAAGGTACTAGAAGTATTGGACAATCCAAAAGGCATGACCATCCACTTATATAAACCATCCTTCATCTTGAAAGCAGTTTTCCATTCATCACCAGAACGAACCCTAATTTGATGATAGCCACTTTTCAAGTTTATCTTGGAGAAGATCGTTGCTCTAGCCATCATATCCAACATGTCATCCAACCTAGGGATAGGAAAACGATATTTCATAGTGATCTTGTTGATGGCACGACTATCAACACACATCCTCCAAGTTCCATTTTTTTTTGGAGTTGAAAGTGCAGAGACTATACAAGGACTCATGCTTTCACGAACAAAACCCTTCCTTAGTAGTTCTTCTACTTGCCTTTGCAACTTGGCATGCTCTGTAGGGCTCATCCTATAGTGAGGCAAGTTAGGTAGGGTCGCTTCGGGCACAAAATCTATGGCGTGTTGTATGTCACGCATGAACGGTAAATGGTCGGGGAGTTCCTCAGGGAATACATCCTTAAATTCCTGGAGCACTAGCTTCACTTCTTCAGGTTGCTCCTCACGGGTCTCTCCATGAAGTTCCCTGGCGACTAAGACAAACACAATGAATTCTTGAACTGCTACCCTTTCAAATGCCTTTGGACTTACGATGTTCAAGCCTTTCGCCTTTGGTGCTTCTGTCTTCTTGCTCATGTCGATTGGCTTGGGTTTCAAAGGGTTGAGCACAATCTTCTTACCTTCAAACATAAATGAGCAAGAATTGGATCGCCCATGAAGGGTGACATCCAAATCATAAAGCCGAGGTCTACCTAAGATAATATGCCCTACATCCATGGGAATTACGTCACACCATATTTCAGCCTTGTAGGTGAGGAATTGAAGTGGGACAACACATCTTTTTTTTATGGCTATGGAAGAAGTATCCACCCAATAAACTTTATATGGGTTAGGGTGTGGGGTCAATTTCAAGCCTAGGCGGGAAACAACGTTAGAGGACACCGCATTAATGCAACTCCCACTATCTATAATAACCTTACAAGTTTTGTCTCCACACTTAGTGTAAGTTTGGAAAATGGCATTCCTTCACTAATCATCAATGTCTCTCTACTCTACCAAAGCACACCTTATCACATTCACTCTAGGGACACGAAAGTCCTTGAAGTCATCAACTTGGGGAGAGATGGCTCTAATGCATGCGAGGTAGCTAGGATTATCTTCCCATTCTGCCTCAACATCTTGGGTTTCTTCAACATTTGGATCATACATCAGCTCCTCAATATCTTCTAGCTTTTTATCATCCTCTTGAATGACAAGGGTCCTAGAGGATCATCTAGCTGCGATGTGTCCAAACCCATTGCATTTGAAGCATTGGAGGTGAGAGCCTAATCTTGAAGGCTTATTGACCACACCTTTTCCCTTGTCCTTTTTTTCTATTGGGGTGCTATTGGGGTTGATCTTAAGGGGTAAGGAAAATCTAGATTTGCTACCAAAAGGTTAAGGGTTGGTGGGAACACTCTGGAGCTCAGAGCGTCGCCAAAAGATAGATTTGGATGCTAATTCACAATTCCTAGCAAGGTCTTATGCTTCTCCTAAGGTAGTGATTCCTCGGGTGATAATCTTACCTAGTAGGGTAGCATTTAAACATTTCTTGAACCTATTGAGTGTGACAACCTCTTCCTTGACTATTCGAATTCGCCTCTTGAACTTCTTGAATTTTTCTATATATTCAACCATAGGAGCAGTGCCTTGCTTTAGGCGATCCCATTCCTTAAGGAGGGAGCTCCTATAAGTTGGAGGAAGATAATTCCTTGAGAGTGCATCCTTCATCTCAAGCTAATCGGTAATGGGGGGCTCACGTTGTCGCCTAAGGGTATCCTCAAGGTCCTCTTAGAAAAGGTCGTCTCTTCCAATTAACTTCATCTTGGCATACCTCACTTTTTTATTCTCAGTTCCATGGTAATAGTCAAAGAATTTCTTTATTTGACGTAAGCAATTAGTGAAACCCCATGGGTCTAGGCAGCCATCAAAGGTGGGTGCTTCTATCTTTTCCTTGGACATCCTATCATTATAATCCCTAGGGCCATTGTGATTATAGTGATCATGTTCAAAGTTTGGGGCCCTATTAAAGTAACCGTGGTTATTTTGCCTAAGCATATTATCTCATTCATGGTTAATAGTCTCTCTTTGAGATGCCTCAACTCGCTCTACCCTTTCCAGTAGATCATTGACACTTTTTGCTAGGTTTTCTATGGTTTGCTCTAAGGAGGACCTAGGCTCGGAAGTGGATTGATGTTCAGGGTTTGACATGATGCGACCACTACGTAGATGCATGCAACACTATATTTATGAAAGCAGTTGAGATTCCCAAAAATTCAAGTAACCAATTCTCAATCTGAAATTAAGGTCAAGCAAGAGTGCATGTAGAGTCTAGATTAATGAATCAAAGGAATAATATGCAGTCAAGTAGTGACAGTGTTTACAATATTGAGAGATAGCCCAAATAAAAGTCAAATTCCAATAAGCTCCACAATTAATAATGAGAATTAGATATTTCAAAGAAATTGGGTTACGTCTTTTTTTTTTTTTTTTTAATTTTTTTTTTGGAATTTTAAAGTGGGTACTAAAAGAAAGCACAAATAATAAAACAACTAACTTGAGTACAAAATGGGTACGCCAATGGAGTATGGTGGGATATGCACATAAAAAATATAAAGATAATATTTTTTTTAATGAGACAAAATTGAATCCACCCAAAAAAAAAAAAAGTAAGAATTGTACCCTTGATATTGGCCAACTTACTGCACTTAATAGTCATGGGCTTGGCTCCTCAATTGAGTGGGTCTAATTGGACAAAGTAACTTGTGGATGAACAATTTGAAGGCCCAATACATGCAACGGGCTGTCACGGCAACACTATTTTCTTTCTTTTCCTTTTGATTTTTGATTTTTATTTTTTTTAATGAAAAATAGCAAAATACAAGAGTCAACCACGGTAAACTTAAAGACAAAACATAAACTCAAAAAAAACTAACAAAACTCAAATAATCTAAAAGGCTCAGTAAAAAAAAAAAAAAGAATCTAAAAGGCAGCCACATGGAGGACCAGTGGCGGCTTGTCTCGGGGCTTGGCAATGGCAGTGGTTCAGCAATATCAGCGGCAGTGGTTCAACAATCTCAGTGGCGGTGGGTCGAGGTTGACGATGGGTCTTGGCGTGGGTCACTTCTTCTTTCTTTCTTTTTTTTTTGTTTTTTTTTTTGGGTAGTTTGTGGTTTGTGGGTTCTGTGATCAGAGGTGGGCACGAATGGTGGTCACCGGCATGGGAGGCGTCGCTGGCATCTCTGTTGGCTTGGGGGTGAAAAACTCATGTGGGACTTGAGGGTATATACGAATTGCAGGGGCTGGTTTGGGCTTGTTTAAGATCTCATGGGGCAAAAACTTGAAAGGTACTGTCATATTTGACTGGCTTGCTCTTTTGATGGTTTTGCTTTCAAGTGGTTGTCTACGGTTGTGTTGTATGGACCGGAAGTCTGCTCTGATACCAAAATTGACGTAGGACAACCACACTATTTCAATGGAATAAATAAACCACAAAATAAACCCTAGGAGTCAGCGTCTAAGGGCTACTTGGAGTCAGCACCAAGTAAATATTAGAGTTGACACCAGTGTAAAAGAAACACATGTTTTTTTTTTTATTTTTTATAATTCTCAAAACTATCTTACAATAATCAGAAAAAGTGCTTAAATAGCTAACAATAAAATACATAAAGAAACCCTAATTATTAAATGTTTGGACTTGCTTAATCTCAAGCCTAATAACTAACAGGCTCCATCCATAAGGCCACAGGTTGGGCCATCTTCTTTTTGCCCTTCCTCTCATACATGTGTATAATTGGGGGCTTGTACCTTGTGTCCACACCAAACTTCCCCCTTCCTCTACCACTAATTGAAAAAATTTTGATTAAATAAAAAACTACGAATCCCACCCATATCTGATGTTGTATGCAGAACAATTTCCTGGCTAATTAGAGGTAGCCAGGCCTCAAGTAAAAGAGAGAGAAAGCAGTGCACTTGACCTAACAGCTTTCTAGTACAGGATGGCAAAAGTGGCTTCAACTTGCAGTTAAAAGCAAAACCAATTAATGCTTGAAAATATTAGATGCTTTCCAGTCAACTTATAGGAGAACCAAGAAAAGTCAAATTTATGATCAAAACCCAAGCTTTGATTTGGTGGGATGATTGTGTTGTGGATTCTGTCACGACCCAAAACCAAAACCTAGATTTAGATACACAACTTGTCTTATATATACTAAAATTCAAATAGCGGAACAGAGCATAATTAAATTTCCACGAATAAGAAATCAAACCATCAAGTCTTTCTAATAAAATCCATAAAAACTAAAACTTCAACTATAAAGTTTCCAAATTCAATCTCATATAGTTTCACAAAATGCTAAGTTCACTATTATAAGAAAACATAATAACATAGTCAATTAACTAACATAGCTCCAAATGAAGTCTTCAATCTATGGCTCCAATGATCATCCACCAAAAGAGATTTCACTGTTCTAATCTAAAAGGGTGGAGAAGAGGGGGGGGGGGGGGGGTGGTGAGCTAAAAACCTAATAAGAGACTATATAATATGAGGATGTCTCTTAAAACAAAATAATAGTATCATTGACAAAATATAATCTTTACTTCATATAGTTTTAAAAGTAATAGAATATATTCTGTAAAATTGTTAGAAAGGAAACATTTAATTATAACACTGAAATCTGAAATCATGAAATCAATAAATAAAATAGTAACCACTTAGTAGGCCAAAATACACTAAATAGGTAGAAACAATATAATATAGTAATAAACAATTGTTCCACTTATAAAGGCCAACAACAATAAAACAGTAGTTTCAATATGGAAAACATTAGCCAGACAAGACATAAACAGCTAAAACACTTGGTGGGTGATTCTCGTGGGAAACAATAACAATAACCTCAGAGAGGCAACACTGGCTTCAAAGAGTAAACAATAACACTGGCTCCGAAGGGCAAATGATAACACTGATCATACCACAATAAAACTACTTTGGCCGAATACCAATACTTAACCTTGCGTTGGCAAATGTTGCAGAGTGTCTAGTTAACAATTTGAAAACATTCTTACTTTACAGTATTGTAAATACAAATTATAAAACATCATATAATGAGTACTTTTTCAAAAAAATAGTTTTTGAGTCATTCTTAACATATATAGTTTCAAAGAAACATACAAGAAATAATAAAATTTAGGTATGTATAAAGCATTGACAATGATATAGGATTTTGAAACTTCACTTTTACAAATATGCATATATATAAAAATATACACGTCTTGAGAGACATTATGTTCTGAAATCCACTTACCTCTAGTTGCTAAACCAAACTTTACTTCAACTGTCTAAAACAATGTCAACTAGAACCTAAATAAGGACAAGACGACTCAATGAGAATGGACACACTAGGCAGTAATGAATATATAAATTTCACTCTTAAAATTCATATCTCACAACTTAGTTTGAAATGACAACTAAATTAAGGCACAATTGTTTTATCAAGTACTCCAAAAATGATTACCTAGTAAACAATTCCAATGAGTCAAATAACCTTGTGTAATTACCTATGTTGTTTAGAAACACTCCCGGTAGAAGTTGACTTCCAAGTAAATACATGCTTGCAGTTCATAATCAACCCGATATATATACTATAGCAACCATTGAGATTTCTACCCGTAAGAAGACTTCGTAATCTATCACATGTACTAACAAAAGTTAAAAGTTGAAACAATATTCTAGGTCACAAGGGTCATGAACTCAACACTACTATAACAATCTAACTGTGAAGGTGCATAAACTTTAGGAACTAAACGTTTAAATGCTTATCACGTATCCATGAGTTCGGATGAAATATTCATAAGAGAAATCTCGAAACTTTCATGCAAATCTATCAGACTACAACTAACTTCATAGATTATTCCCATAGATCTTTGAGAGAGAGATATACCTGATCACAAGGATGCAGAACTTCATCGCCCTTAATCTTGCAGTCTCTCTCTCTCTTCAACGCAGGAAACCCTAAGACTCTACTCTTCAGCTTTTACATGTTAACTCTGTAATTAATTTTATAACTGGACCACGTCTTTCAATTCAACTATCCCATGCATCAATCTTTTATTTATTTTCTTTGTAGCGATCATAAAATAAAAAATAATATCACCTTCAAAACAAATCAAATAATTCATCAATTCCACTCTAGAAACAATTAGATTAAATTTGAGTGAGGCGGGTGTTAGAGATTCTATAAGGGGGAGTTAACTTGAAGTTGAGGGCTAAATTTACTGTTAAAGGCAGTGCTGAAATTTAGAATTTTAATAATCTGTGGGTCCAATTAGTAGGGACTTGTGGTTTTTATTCAGTTTAGTTTTTAGTTTAGTTTATTTGCCAAGATTACGTGTTGCTGGGACTTTTGACAAGCTTATATAAGCTTTGTATTGGGAGTCTTATTATCATTGGCGTTCAGTAAAAATTTTTGATGGTAGGCTTTTGTGTTCCTCTCAAACCCTAGAAACGCGATACTTTCTTTTACTTAGGATTCTACTAGCGTGATGCTAGCAATTATTTCATGTCTTAATAGAGCGCATGTATACAGTATACACTTTTCCCTTCCATACCTTGGTTGAGTTACATTATCATTATACTGATTATTATGCCTGGTTCATGTTTTTATTCTTGTAGGGATTTCTTGATTTAAGGCTTAAGCCATGGATTCGGAACCTTTTGACACGTTCCTTGGCTATAGTCCCTAGTTTAATTGTTGCTCTTATTGGTGGCTCTGCTGGGGCTGGAAAGTTAATCATCATTGCTTCGGTAAGATACTTTTTCCCGTCATTTCTCTTTTACTTCCAAAGTTTTGGGATCAACCATTCTAAACTGAATTTTGTTTTTGAGAAGAAGGCTGGTAAAGCTGTATTATTCAAAATCTTTAAAGTCTGACAAACAACAATTATAAAGATCTGGGGGAACATACTTCATCTAGACCAACAATGGAAAAGAATGTCTTGCTCTCCTGGCCAAAGCATGTGCCAAAACATTACCTTGCCTACATGTATGAGAGAGAAAAATTCTGTAAAGAACTAGCATTAGACAAAATGACCTTAATCAAATGACCATATGAAGAGTGTTGCAACCCTCTATGTAGTAGTATGTGTTTGGATAGGACTTATTGTGTGTCTACGTTTTCTATTTCACGTTTACTTCCTTTTTTTTTTTTTTTTTTCACATGAACAGTAAAATCACTATGCAAGAGACAAGTATCACTGTTCACGCACTGTAGCAGCACTGTTCATGCATTTAAAAATATTAAAAATGGGTCCCACGGTACTATTCACACATTTAAAAATTATTTTGCTACAGTGTTTTCAGTTTTCAATTTCAACAAAAATAAGTTGTATCTAAACGGACCCGTAGTGCGTTGATGAATTATTGTCACTAAAAAATTGCATTGATACCTAAACAAATAATTGTGAACCAAGTTCAATTCCCATTTTAGCCTCCTTGGATTAAACCTAAACCAAATGCACTATAACAAAATTCCAAATCCTAAATCTCTAACTGTAACATGCCAAATCCCTCTTCCACCCAAACACACAGTCACCACCACAAGCCTCCACTACTAGTGTGGCTCTCTCTCTCTAGCTAGGTCCATTTCTCACTTGATGAAAAGAAAAAGGAAAGTTTTTGTTGATGGTTTTTTTTTTTAATTTTTTTTATTTATTTATTTAAAATCATTTGTAAACAAAAATTCTGGAGACTCAGTTGGATGAAGACATCAACTGGGTGATTGTGCTGAGATCATTGCAGTTTCAATAGTTGCTGGATTTGATTTCATTCTTCATGTTCAAACTGGGCTACTGATAGCATTCCTGTTGCTGATGCAGCAGAGGGCTGCTTGAACTGTTGGATAGCAATAGCTAAAATTTTAGTTGTGTTGTATCATTAGTGTCTTCTTGCTAGATAGAAGTAGAGTTTGCATTCTAGAGAGTAAAATAGAAATAAAGAGAGAGAGAGAGAGAGAATAGTAGAAACAAACAGCAACGAAAAAAAAAATCATTAAAAGAGAGAAGAAAAGAAAAAAAAAGAAAAAACCAAAGAGACAAAAAATGCAAAATAGAATACTTATAAAAAACAAAAGAAAAAAAAATCCGGAATAGAGAAAAAAGGGTTTGAGTGGAGGGTGAAATGGAAAATTTTCAATTTTTAAGTGAATATAAAATGAGAAATTCAATTGGAAAGTGAGGGTAAAAGCATAAATATATCAATTTCCATTAGTGGATTTAATGGAGTTAAGATGTAGGGGAGGTGACTGTAGTTTTTTTGAAAGATAAGAGAGGTTTATCTTCAATCAAATATTAGGAGGAAGGTCAGTGTAATTTGAGCAAACCCCAAGAGAGGTTAGTGCAATTTTCCCATATTTTCACATAGAAATTATTGAGCTTTTTGTTCATATAGTATATTGAGTATTAGAAAGACTAAAATGTGTGTTTGTAATAAAATAGATTTCTAAATTACTTGAGTTGATTTGCTTAGATTTCTTTCTTGTTAGTTTTAAATGCATAAGTTGTGCTTCTAATTGGTACTGCATATTTCTATATTCCTAATTAATGATGGTTATTCTATTGTTGATTCTTGTGCCATAATTGATTTAAGTCTATTTCCAGGGTGTACTTTCACATCTCTAAAATTGTGAATTACTTGTTTATTTTACTGTGTTTTAGTTTTATCTTATGGTCCCTTGGGTATACACAGGGCAGTTTTGATACAGGACATGGTAGGAGAATAGTGATAAAAGAGAAATAAAAGGGAACAACAGAACAAACCCTAGGCTTCATCACCTAGAATCTACCTGCAAGCCCTAGGCATCACAACCTAAGGGCATTTGGCATCACCACCAAACAAAGAGAACAAAAGAGGAGACATATTTTGAACTTATCATAATAATTCTTATTCAAAATTACTTGCTTTCACAATTACAAGAACACTAGTTTAATAGGCTTTAGTAATAACACTAATATGGAAATTACCTAATCAAATCCCTTTAAAACCCCCAACATTAAAAACTAAATTCAAAATTCAAATTTAGAATCAAATTCTTAAATGAATTTGGTGCTCCCTGCATCAAGTTCGGCACCCCAACATTACATTTATTTGAACCTTTATTTACACAGTGGAATTCCTTACTCTCAACTTTATGCTTTCAGGTTTTTCTTCTTTCACATATTTCACTGATAGTCCTACATTTCTGGTTAAAAATGAGATTGTGATTTTGCAATTCATCATGCTTTGTCATTCACAATTTGATTTATGTTTTTGTTTCCATATCTAGTTTCTACTGCAAGCTTACTCTGATGTTATGTTGTCAGATGATTTTGTCATTTGAGCTCCCTTTTGCTCTTATTCCACTTCTCAAGTTCACCAGCAGTAAGACCAAGATGGGAGAACATGCAAACTCTACCTTGGTAAGATTTTGTATGAGTGGCAACGTGTGTTGCAAAATCCTTACACATTTGATCAAACATAAGGTTGTAGATATTTGATTTGTTTCTTAAATTGGCGAGACTATTAAGTATATCCTTGCATTGGATTTTCTGATCCTGAAGATATACAAGCAAATGAATTCACATATTAGACAATAAATCTGCACATAATTTTGTTTATTTTTAATTCTAAGATTTTTCTTATATTTACTTATCAAATAAAATAGTATGTTAGCCGGTCTGCAACTAATAATCAGCAATTGCTAGTGGAAACTTCAACCCTTTTAAGTATCTTTCAAGTAGTTCTCTTGTTGGCCAGTATTAGAAACTGGGTGTAGTATATCCTTTACCATAGATAATGCATGCGTTGATTTCTGACCAGTGTCTTTACAAGGAAAAAAAGTCTTCTTTTAGCCAACATGGAAAAAAAATTCTACTAATTAAATTTTTCCGCCCATTTTTTAGCCATAAAATATGTACAATAATAAGAAAGTGTGACACTGCTCCAATACTAGAATATAATCGCAAGGGTAGTGCTAAAGTTTTTGCACCTTATCTGTAATTGTTCATTAATTTGTTCTATCTTCTATTGTAGATTTCATTTGCCACATGGATCATTGGTTCCTTGATTATGACAATAAATATATACTATCTGATAACTGGTTTCATCAAGTTGATTCTTCATAGCCACTTGAAACTTGTGGCAGCTGTGTTTCTTGGAATATTTGGGTTTTCCAGTATGGCAGTATATTTGGCTGGAATCCTATATTTGGTTTTCCGTAAAAACAAGGAGGATACACACCTTTTGGCATTAACAACACCTGGAAGTAGGCAAATGACTAATGAATCGGAAAGTCTACCAAGAGAAGATATAGTGAGCATGCAGTTACCTCCGAGAAGAGAAACAACAGATCTTGACTGATGATTAGTTGGGTAAGCTCAATTAAGAAGGCAGAAAGTCTAGGACACGTAGTTTATAGTTCAAGGTATACAATGTTGCTAACATCTAGAGATGGAAACTATGTTCAAATAAAGTTTATAATAAATTTAACTTTTTTCCTTCATTTTTTTCATGTTTAAAAATGGGATTTTCAGCATTTTAGGGCTTAAATTGGGGACATAGACTGTTTTAAGAATATAAAGTGAAAGAGAAAGACTGAATAGTTTGTATATTCTATGTGAAGAATAATGTACAATAGAGAGCCTTTTATAGGCTAGGTATGTGTGTAGTACAAGTAATATGAGTAAACTACAAGTACAGTATACTGGGCTAAGCTCAATGGGCTAATCTAGTCTAAGCTATATACTAACATCCTCCTCAAACTCGAGGTGGTAAGGAGGAAGCCAATTGGAGTTTGGATATAAGATCTCGAAGATGACCAAACAGGTGAGTTTTGGTGAAGATATCAGCAAGCTAGTCAACAGAGGAGATGGAGAACAATTTGAGATCGCATTTCTTGAGATGCTGGCGAGTGATGTGGCAGTCGATCTCAATGGGCTTAGTGCATTCATGGAAGACATCATTATGAGCAATGTAGATAGCACTACAATTGTCACAATAGAAAGGAGTGGCAGTGGGCTGTGGGCTGTGGAGCATCCATGTCAGCCAAAAGCCAGCGAAGCTAGACAAGCTTGCAGGTGATGTCGGCAAGGGCACGATACTTAACCTTAGTACTGGAACGAGAAACCACATCCTGCTTCTTGCTACACCACGAGACAAGAGAAGTACCCAACAGGAAACAGAAACCTGTGATAGAGTATCGACCGATCGGATCACCTGCCCAGTCCGCATCTGAATAAGCATGAAGCTCGAGAGAAGACCAAGAGGAGTAGTGGAGACCATGATAAAGTGTGCCCTTGACATATCAGAGAATCCGAAGAACAGCAACATAGTGGATAGAACGAGGGGCATCCATGAACTTACTAACCATACCCACGGCATGGGAAATATTCGGACGAGTAACAATGAGATAGATCAGACTACCAACCAACTGACGATAGCGAGTAGCATCAGATATAGGTTCACCATCCAAGGGTGTGAGTTTTGCATTGTATTCCAAGGGAGTGGAAACAGTCTTGTTGTCGGTGATACCGGTTTTAGAGAGAAGATCAGAAGCATATTTAGTTTGGGAAAGATAGTATCCATCAGAGGGTGAGGTAACCTCAAGCCCAAGAAAATAGCTGAGAGTACCCAGATCTTTCATCTCAAAATGCTGACTAAGGAAGTGCTAAAGAGAGTTGATACTTGCAGAATCATCTCCAGTAATAATCATATCATTAACATAAAGAAGAATAAGAATGATATCAGTAGAGGATCTTCGGACAAAGAGAGTAGCGTCATGAGGACACAAAGTGAAACCCTACTGAGCAACAATTGAGCTAAACTTTTCAAACCAAGCTCGAGGAGCCTGCTTGAGGCCATAAAGAGCACGGCGAAGGCGATAAACTTGACTGCTTGAGTGTGGTTAGCCAAGAGGTGGTTGCATGTACACTTTTTCTTGGAGGTCTCCATTGAGGAAAATATTCTTCACATCCATTTGATAAAGAGGCCAACGGCGAACAGCAGCCACAACAATGAGACATCTGACAGATGTAAGGTGAGCAACAGGAGCAAATGTTTCCTTATAGTCAATGCCATACTCCTGAGTAAAGCCCTTGGCAACGAGGCAAGCCTTGTATCGTTCAACAGATCCATTAGCCTTGGTCTTGATCTTGTAAACCCACCTACAGCCTATTACAAACTGACCAGGAGGCAAATCAATCATATCCCAAGTGTGATTCTTATGAAGGGCATCTAGTTCTTCGTTCATAGCTTGCTGCCAAAGAGGGTCAGTATGGGCCTCACGATAGGTGTGAGGTTCATAGAGGGTGGCAAGTGCAAAAAAGCAGTGATAATCATTGAGATAAAGGGGATGAATGCTTACCCTGGTGGAATGAAGTTCAAGACCAACATGAGATTCAGGAGAGGGTGGTACCACAGGATCTAAGATAGGTGGGTCATATGCCGGGGACGAAACCGAAGATGAGTTGTCTGGAGAGGCAGCCAAGGTTGAAGAATCCTCCACAAGTTCAGGATAGAGAGGGAGGAAAAGATCAGTAAAAATGGGAGACTTTGAGGAAGAGGACACAGTAAACTGCTAAAGACTCGTGAAAGGACTATTTTCCCAAAACTCAACATGACGAGAGACACGAAGGCGATGAGAAATGGGATTATAGTAGCGAAACCCCTTTTGAGATACACTATAACTAAGGAAACAATAGAGATGAGCACGAGGCTGGAGCTTTGTTCGTTCATGAGGAGGAAGAGAAACAAATCAAGCACAACCAAAAACCCGAAGAGAGGAGTAGTCAGGGGTTTGACCATAGAGAAGCTTGAATGGTGATTTGTTGTGTGTAGTTGGTGAAGGAATATGATTAATAGTGTACATAGCAGTGAGTATGACCTCACCCCAAAAGCGCTCAGGAAGAGAGGCAGAAATGAGAAGGGTACGGATAACATCAAGAATGTGACAATGTTTTCGTTCTGCACGACCATTTTGTTGAGAGGTGTAAGGACAAGACTACTAAGGAAGGGTACCATGACTGTCTAAAAAGGATAGGAAAGATTTATCATTATATTCTTGAGCATTATTTGATTGAAAGACTTTGATGGTGCGATTGAACTGTATTTCAATTATTTTATGAAATGTTTGGTAAATAGACACAAGTTCAGACCTATGGTGAAGCAGATAAATCCAAGTATATTGAGAAAAATCATCCATAAATATGACAAAATATTTAAATCCCCCTTTCAGTGGGAACAGGTGCAGGACCCCAAATATCAGAATGTATAAGATCAAAAGGTGCAGAAGAAAATGAGTCACTATTATTAAAGGGCAATTTTGTTTGTTTGCCAAAATGACAGGAAGTACAATCAAAATTTTGAAACTGAACTGAACCTAAATGACTTTGAGAAGTTAACAATTGAAGACGAGATAAGGATGGATGACCAAGACGAGCATGTCGTAGATCAGGTGAGGGGGTGGTAGTGGTAGCAGTTGCATAAACAACTTGTGAAGGAATCTTCAAGACATGAACCTTAAACATGCGACCAACCTTACGGCCTGTCCCAAGCACTTGACCCGTCCGGGGATCCTGTACATCCACACCATGATTAGTAAATAAAAGATCTATGCCTAATTCATAAAGTTGACTAATAGAAAGCAAATTGAGGGATAACTTTGGGATATGAAAAGTGTCACTAAGGGATAAATAAGGAGAATAGATTGTTCTTTTATGACTAACAGGCATATGAGTTCCATCAGTAGTATAAATGGTGATTGGATGTTCTAAGGGTGCCTCATCAGAAAATTGGGCTTCATCAAGAGTCATATGGTTACAACATGTAGTATAAAAAAACTAAGGTTGTTTACCTGAGGTAACAGAAAGGGCAGTGGAAGTGCAGGATAAAACTTGTTGAACTACTGCCTCAATATCAGCCGTAGTAAGTGAGGAAGCCAAAGATGGACCTGTAGGAATCGATGGATCTGAAGGACATACAACAGCTGCCCGAGGAAGAGAAGCTTTATTCTGCTATTGCATAAATTTCTGCAGTTTGCGACAAACTGAGATGTCACGGCCTTTAGCACGGCAAAACTCGCGGCGAGTACCTTTGGAAGACTGAGAGGTGGGACGTCCAAAGTTTATTTGTGGAGGAGCAGTGAATACAGCAATAGGAAGCTGTGGAGATGGTGTAGCCAATACATGATCAGATGATGACATGTGATGAGTAGACCGACAATTCTCCTAAAAAATGAGCTCCTTGACTACAGCATCAAGAGAAGGAGTAGGAGATCGGCTAAGCAGAGAAGCCTTAGTAGGCTCAAAATCCTCATATAAACCCCTCATGAAGTGCATAAATTTACGGCGATCCTAATATTTGACAAAGAGCTCAATGTCCTTAGAATACACTAGTGGAGGATTTGCAGCAGAGAGTTGTTCCCACATAGTAGAAGTTTGAGAATAAAAATAAAAAATAGACTGACCTGTTTCTTGGCGCATTTGATAAAGCTTTGATTCAATGTGGAACTCCACGCTTGAATCATTAGTACAATTATAGTGATCGGCAAGAAATTTCCAAGCAGCCTCAGCAGTCTCAAGACGAGGAAGAAGATAATGAATGGAGGGAATAGAGTTATTGATAAATCAAGACAAGATCTTTCTCTGAATACTCACCCATTCCTCTAAGCGTTCTTCATAATCATCTGTTGTAATAGTAGTTTTGGAGGCATCTTCAGCAACTATGGCTTTGGACTTAGGGTTTGGTATTGGCTTAGGAATTGAACCAGTCACATATCTCCACAGTTTACAACCCTTGAGAAAGACAGCCATATTCTGAGACCATGCATGATAGCTAGTTGGACCATCCAACATAATGGTGATAGGATGGATGATATCTCGTTTGTTTTGTTGAGCTATAATGAGAAAAATGACCAAAAAGTGGGATTTAGAGACCTCAAATGAAGAAACGGAGCTCAAAATTGGAATCTACGCGAAAAATTGAGCAAGACAGGCCCTGTTGAAAATTTTTGACTTTGGCTAAAAAGTCAACGGTCAAAATTATGCTGGTCAGTGGTCAAAGTCAACTACTGATGTCATAAGGCTGATGTGTGCGGACGTCACTAAGGCTGACGTGGCGAAGCGGTAGTGAATGGCGCGTAGGGAGCATGGTGCGTGTGATGGCGCGTGACGACGCATGAGAGCATGTGAGATTGGGCGGTGGCGTGTGTAGACGCGTGGGCGCGTGTTACTGCGAGACTAAACCTTCTGGTGGCACGTGGTAGCGCGTGCAATTTTGGATGGAGGTGATTTGGGTTGGGTTTTTCTTGGAATTGTGCGATTTATCAATCTGTGCTCTCAGTTTGGCAGGCTGATGGATAGAAAGACTGGATCCGAGAGTTTTTGGTGCCGTGGGTTTGATGGCAGCAACTTGCTTCTGACAGTGGGCACTGGACGAAGGCAAAGGCAGCAGAAAGACACCGGAGAAGACCATAGGTGCCAAAAAGTCAGAGCAAAAGCTCTGATACCTTGTTAAGAATATAAAGTGAGAGAGAAAGACTAAATAGTCTGTATATTCTGTGTGAAGAATAATGTACAATAGAGAGCCTTATATAGGGTAGGTATGTGTATAGTACAAGTAATATGAGTAAACTACAAGTACAGTATACTGGGCTAAGCCCAATGGGCTAATCTAGTCTAAGCTATACACTAACAGACTGCTTGATATTCTCACCAAGTTCAATTCACCCATATACAAAAAATGAAATCTCTCCTAGGTACACAGAGTATAAACTGTGTAGGGTTAAAGCTTAAAAAAATCGTTGAAAGCCCAAAAAAAAAAAAAAAAAAAAAAAAAGAAAAAGAAAAAGAAAAAGAAAGAAAGAAAGAAAGAAATAAAGAAAGAAAAGTTGAAAGAGCATGCTAGTTGGATGTGATTTGGAAAGTGATGCTCATGATCCATTTGATGAGTAAAAATATCCAAAGATCTATACTACAATCTCAAGGAAAAGCACGCATGTAGAGATTGTAATCCAAGTGAAAGAACAAACAGAACATCTACTTGATCCAAGGAGAGATGGTGACCCAGCAAGTGAAGGCGAGTGCTGAGGGAGGCTACTGAATACTGATAGGTGGACGGACTTCCAAAACAACTCCCTTCTCGACCGATGAGTTGAAAAAGATCAACATGGTGGAACGTACTTGATCGCAACTACTTGAGATTGGTTACGATCCAATTAAATTGAGACTGAAAGTAGAAAGAACCACTTGGAAATAACCAAGTTTGTAAGGATCGTGAAACCAAGCAAGCAGATGGTTGATTGGTACCAAATCACTTTGCACACCTCACACACACACACACACAAAAGAAAAAGAAAAGAAAAGAAAAGAAAAGAGGTTGTATGGCTTTAAATAAAAAATTAAAAAAAAAAAAATTTCCCTGCCAACCCAATTAATGTTAACACTTCGTGTGTGTTTGCGTAGCAGTAAGCGTGCGTTTGCATTTTTGGTTGGGTCTCACGGCACTGTTCATGACAGTTAAACTCAACAAAATGCAAATTTTTAGGTAAATTTGGGTCTCATGATACTATTTACATATTTAAAAATTATTTTGTTATAGTGTTTTCAGTAATAAGTTCTCTTTAAAACATCATTAATAACTGTTGTTTGCTTTTCGCGTTTCAGGGACATCAATATAGCTTCTTAAGCTCTCCAAATATGAGAATCATGTGTATACATATCTTAAAAGGGATGGAATGAGAGTGTATAAAATCTGAGATGTTAAATTACCAATTTTTCAAAAAGTTTTAAGTTTTGGGATATGATAAATTTAGGAGAAGTACTATGTTTATAATATTTTCACAATACTTTAATAACAAATCATAGGTGCTAAGTAGTTATTGATTCTAATTTAAACTTACCACTGAAATTATTTTTTTATCCACCAATAACGACTTGTAACAACTTGCCACTTATTATTTGTTGTGAAACTGTTGTAAACATTGCATTTTTCTAAGTATAATCATTTAACCACATACATCTAACATTCTCCCTCACATGTGGACTCAAACTCCCTTTTAATAGGTGAGAGACCCAAAACAAGGAATTTAAATGAGAGGTAAAGAAGAGGAGACATGGATCGAATTCAAAACCTTCTATTTTGATACCATGTTAAATTGCCAATTGTTCCAAAAAATTATCTAACCACTGCCGATACTGTATTTTATCTAGCTCTAAAATTTAATTGTGATTTGAGCTCTTAAATCAAGGAATTTTGTATATTCAATTGTTAAATCTTGCTTGGTTGATTCCAATCAATTTTACGGGTTTAACCAAGTTTTAAATCAAGATTGTAAAATTCCTTTCATATGACCGTCATTGAATAAAAATCATACTTGAATAAGGCAAGTTATGATGGGAATATGAAAATTGTCTCGTTGACATTTTTTTCATGGAAGACGTGCATTGTTGCATAAAATCTGTGTTATTTTCCCTTGAATGGTCATAATTTGCCTTTTAGTTGATTTGGATATATGCTCTAAAGTCAAATTTTAATTTCAAAAATTACTTGATTTTTCATAGAATTTCTAGGGTCCAATTATTTATAATTAAATAGCCACATTTAATTGAATTGTCCCACAAATTTTATTGGAGAAATGCGTGTACTTTGAAAATTTATAATTTGTGGACAAATACGTGTTCTTTGAAAATTCATTTAGTTTTCCATGTTAATGGGCATGTCTAAACTCTGAATTCAATTAAACTGGGGTCTATTACAATTTTATTGTGCTTTGCTCTAAACTAATTACATTGAAGAATACACATTTAAAAATTTGGTATTGTTCGTTTTATCATAGCCAAATGGGAACTCACATTTGGAACAAGTGTCCTAATTCTAGAGTCTTCTCATGCAACAAATGGATGCCCTTGTTGCTTTCCAAGCTTACAGCCAAATTGGTTCCCAAGCACAACCGAATTCCCCCCTTTCCTTACTTCTCATTTTCCCTACTCTTTTACCATCTTCTTCCCTAAAAGCTCACAAGAAACACCCAAACATCCCAACAAATTACCCAAAAGCTCTATATGCAAAAACCTCGCAGAGACCCTCACATTACCCTTTGTAAATCATACCCAAAACCTAGAAAGAACCCCGTTGCAATCACACAGAAATTCAAACAAAAACCCAAAAAATCAGTCTAGAAAAATACCCAAAACCTCACTGAAAATACCTAGAATTTTTTTTTTTTTTTTTAAATAACTAGAAAATAGCCTTGAAAACCTAGAAAATCAATCCTAAAATTTCCTCTATGCACATCGCCAAAAATAGCCTTGTGGGCGTAAGCACCGTGACAATCTTTCTGGAAAGTATGCCTTGGCCTAAGGTGGACCATGACAGAGGGTATAAATGAAGTCACTACCTAAATTAGGTCTAGGAACCATAAATATAGCACCCTTGTGGAAGGGTTGATCTTACTAGAGCACATGTCCGGAGTTTAGGTATAGGGATGGGAAGGTGTTAGGCACCCAACCCCACCCGACCCATGGGTCGGCCTTCACTCGTTGTGTTCCAAGTCTTAATCTAGTTAAAAACATATTTAACTCGTTATTCTAACTCACACACACTCTAACATACAACTAAAGGCAAACAACATGACATAATCATCCCCGAACCTAGCATTCATCTATCATGGCATTAAGCATATATTATCGAAGGCAGATTTGGACAAGACATCTAAACATTCAAGCATCAAAACCATGGTATTCAACCAAGCATATTCATGTCATCAATCATATCATGCTCATCATCCAAATTAAATGCATTTCCATGTAATCATGCATGACTTATCTTACTACATCACAACACCTATGCATCAATGCATGTTCATTTTCATATGCATGTTCATGGTATTCAAACAAACTAAAACCCTAATAAACATCAAGGAGATAAAACAAAACAAAACAGATAGACAGATACTTAGAGATATGAAGAATCAACTTAAACAAAGGCTAAACAGACGAAAGAAAGCAAGGAAAAACAAAAAGAAATGAATTAGGGTTTCTGGGCATGAGTGTGCATGTGCATACATAGGGTATGCGTGCGTATCCCAATTGTATGCATACACACACTTCGAGTATGCGTACGCATGCATGAAACTTGCACACACATACACACCCGAAACCCTAACCCAAAAACTCATAACCAAAAAAAAAAAAAAAAAAGAAAAAAAGAAAAAAAAAAAGAAAGGAAAAACAAGAAATCTAACAACCTAGTATGCTTCAAACCTAAACACGAAGTAAACCTAGACTAAACAAACATGTTAAGAAATTAAAACATGTATATACAACAAAATTTTGTTTTGAAAAGTGAAAAGCCAAAGTTAGAACCTTTATCTAAACACTAGAACTCTTTATAGCTTGATTTTGACCGTTTCCCTTAGTCAATCTATTCACAACCAAATCAAAATGTGTTAGTAAACTTTAGAACTCAAAGAATAAGACTAGAAAATGTCCCAATCAAGTAAAATTTGACTTGCGGATGTTTTGTGAAAAACTCCCTCTTTGATTCACTATTTTCTAGTGAATCTTGTGTATTTTGCCATCGTTTTTGTCCTTGTGAGAGACCGGCACTTATTGGGGGTTTTGCGGAGTCGCCACTTATTTTTTATATTAGAAAAATAAGAAAAACTACAAGATACAAAATACATATTTGAAATACCTCAATTTTCATTGATTGAATATGTAAAGACAATTTGGTAGAAGAACATTACAAGGCTTTGGTCCTAAATGATAGGGCAAAAATGGATTGATCCATTTGGTAAATTAATTAATTACCCAAGTTAATTAATTAGTTAAATTACATGCAATAGCATGGTAGCACAAACAAATCACCAAATAACTAAATGCAGTAGAAATTAAATTTGACATGGTGATTTGTTTATGAATGGGGAAAACCACCAAGGCAAAAACTTCACTGGGTGAATTTAAGTTCACCACTCTCGAGAATCCACTATTATCAATCACAAGCGGTTACAAGTAAAAAGAATCCCAGTACCCAATACCAACTTACAGTTGAACCTTTACCCCAATGCCCAATTGGACTTGTATTGTAGCGGCAATCTCTCTATTCAATGCACAAATCCCAGTACGTGACTAATCAATGATGCACGGATCCTAGTACATGATTAACACACCAACTTGAGGAAGATTGTTGGCTACAAAGTTCTTTAGTTCATCAACAGTGAAGATCAGGAAGCTCCTTGGTCACAAAACCCTTGGCGTAAATACGCAGTAGCTTCTATAGAGAATATGTTGAACTAGAGCAATTTCTACTTTCGATCACAATATGTATGGATTATTCTTTTGCATCACCTTGCATCACCTTATGACAGCTCTTAAAATAATCCTTATATATGTCTAAGGTTGTGAGAAAAGAATCCCTACACAAATACTCAAGGATATACGTGTAATCAGATATGGAAAACTTGATTTCATAATTCTCGACAGATACTGCTTGTGTCGAGCTTTTGTCAAACTTCAGCAGTAATTCTCGATAGAAAGGATTCTGTTGAGACTTCTATCGAGATTTAATGAGCAGAACATTCTTCACTTGTCTCCTGGTCAGATTTGCATGGCTTCAATACTAAATTTGAACATTTGTTTCTTGAAGTACTAAACCCATTAGATCTACCCAATTACAAGTAAAGTGTGTTTTGTCAAAAGATTTGCCAATTACATTAAATACGTCCCTAACACTAAATACAATCCATGTAAAAAAATATAAACCTTTGGTCCTAAATACAATCTACCAAAACAAAGATAAAACACTATTCTATGAACCAAAAACTATGGTTTGGGGGCTAGGTTACAGAATGGGAAGGTGTTAGGCACCATTCTTCCCAGATAAAATCTGGTCTTCTAGACTTTAATGATCATTTAAGTACCCAAAACCAATGATATGCAACAAATTATGAAATACATCATGTTATGTTGATTTATTTAGATCTATGGCTAAATGTTATTCAAAGACCTCAGATCTATACAATTTTCTATGTAAAGAATCAAATATGATTTTTTAATGTGAAAACAAGGTTTTGAGTAGAATAATATGCAAACCTGATGTTAATTAAAAAAAAAAAAAAAATGGAGATCTGGATTCTAATGAATTTTGGTGAGAAAAATTTAGATCTAATTTAGATATGTGAAAGAGTAGATTTTTAATGAGAAAACTTCAAATATGATTTTGGATATGACAGAAAATGATTTTTAAAGAGAAAATATCAGATCTGATTTTTATATGTAAAAAGAATGAGTTTTAATGATAAAATTTTAGATCTGATTTTTATATATGAAAAAGAATGATTTTTATTGAGAAAATTTCAGATTTAATTTTTATATATGAAAAAGAATAAGTTTTAAAGAAAGAATTTCAGATCTGATTTTTGTATATGAAAAAAGAATGTTTTTAAAGAAAGAATTTTAGATTTGATTTTTTGCATATGAAAAAGAATGAGTTTGAAGAAAATTTCAGATCTGATTTTTATATATGAAAAAGAATGATTTTTAAGGAATGAATTTCAGATTTGAAGCATTTGATAACAAATTATTATAGACCTAAGATTATGTCATGACAACCCTAAATCTATATGTTCAAGCATGTGAATCAAACAATTATTATATTCTAATCATGGAATCAAGATTTAAAAGAAAAATCACGCTAGAGATTGATATGTAGATGTTAATATGGAATGCACAATTTTATTTATTTTTTTTACAAGATAGAAATAATATTATACTAGTCTAATCTAAGTGTATATGTGTGTGAAGTTCCCTTCTAGAGACTTGAACCCCGGCCTTTGCCCCCCATACCCCATAAGCACTTATACTTGTGGAGTGGCCATTGTGCCAAGGGTGCACTGTGGTGGAATGCACAATTAAACATACATGCTAATAAAGAAATAAACATTCAAACCTGCTTGCTATTAAAGACATAAATTCTATGCTTGCATCAATGCACAAATAAATTCTACAGGAGGGGATTGCTTTAGAATCAAAGAGAGGGATTGCTTTAGAATTGCTTTAGAATTAGAGAGAGTGAATCTCTTTGAGTTCTAAAGTATGGTTGCTTAACAGAAAAGAAATTCCTAAAGCAAAACTTCTAGAATTTTTTTAACATAAGGGGAAGTGGGTGCTCAATGTTGGGTGGTCTCCTCTATTTATGGAGGTGTTAGAGCATCTCCAATAGGTTATCTAAAACCCAATTTTAGAGAGCAAACACACCAAAAACTCACTCCAACAGCTTCTCTAACACTATATATTTTTTAGAATTGCTACAGCATTTCTCTGAAAGTAGAGAATACTGTAGCGTTATTGTAGCTCATTCAAATCTTTTTATCTATTTAAATAATCAGCTGGTTGAATAAAAAATAATTTTTTCTCTTTCTATCGTTTCTCTTTCTTCTGTACACACTCTCTCTCTTGCTTCTCTTTAGAAAAAAACTCTCTCTTTGCTTCTCACAAAAAAAAAAAAAGGGAAGCAACTCTCTCTCACAAAACGATCTGCCCAGTTTTTGAACCCTAAACTGTGGCTCAACCACCTGTGAGGAAGAACAGAAATTTGAGAACATCGGTCAACAATGGAAATCTGAGAATATCGGTCAACAACGGAAAATGGTACCCAAAATTTGATTTCATGGTTTTTTTGCATCCTGTTTGAATTTATTGGCTTATACTAAATTTGGTGGTTTTAAATGATTTGCTATTGCTATTGTGATGATGAATGGAGTTTTGAAAACATTGGCTCAACCTTGAATATTGGAACCTAAAATTTTGATTTCATAGGGTTTTTTTTCATGTTTGAATTTATTAGTTTATTGTACGAGTTGATGATTTAGTGGTTTTGAATGATTTTCTATTGTTCTTCACCACTATCTGGGTTTAGGTTTTGGGTTTTTGCTTCTTTTCTCTGTCTCTCTGTCTCTCTTTCACTCTATTTCTCAATCTTATCTCTATTTTTCTATTTAATTAATCTTATTAGAGTCTATTAACTAATTTGATTCCCTTAGAGTTTCTTATTTTCTAATAAAAATTTTGGTCTCATCTCTATTGCACACCAACTAGTCGATAGAGAAGACATGGGCATGTTTAAGAACTGATATGTAAGGCTTTTTTTTAATAAAACATGAAATTTTTTTTTTTCTGATGTACTTAATAAGTGGATCATGAGCAACAAAGTATTTTTCTAATGCTTTGATTTTATTAAATTTCATTGCTTTTCATTTCAATTGTATTTGTATATTTGCATTGCTTATATAGAGGCTTATATTTGTACATTTGCATTGCTTATCAGAGCACCTTTTTATTTGTTATTGAATACTGGTCATAAAATTTGAGATATAGTGTGTGTTTGGTTACCGCTTATTTTACTGAAAACTGAAAACATATTAAAAAAAATAATTTATGGGTTACTGTTCACTGCTGAAAATACTGTTCAGCATTGTTCATTTACCTTAATGCACTGTTCATGTCCCATGAACAGTGCAAGAGGCGTTGGTAAAAAAAAAAAAAAAAAAAAAAAAAAAGGCAAAACGCAAAAACGTGAATGCCAAACCGTGATCCAAACGAAGCAATAGAATTGTCTTTGAAACGTTTATGTTTTAGTATTGGACTATTGGATGCATTGATAGATTACTACATAAGTTGCATTCATCTTGATCGATTGGGTTGATAATCTGGAAATCCTATGTTTAACTTTGGCTTTGAATTATGATATCTTGAGATATCTGCTTACACGTGGGGTATGCTTCTTAGAGTGATTTGCTCTATTTAATCTTTCCATATTAGAGGTATTGGTTGACTTGGTTTCTGCAGTAGCCGTTGGGTCCAAACATAGAAATGAGTTGCTGTCATTTATTTATTTTTTGATTATTTGATTTTTTTTTTTTTGATTATTTGCTGTCACTTAATTTTTCCATATTAGAGGTGCTAGTTGACTTCTTTCTGCAGTAGCTATTGGGTTTACACATAGAAAGGAGCTACTATCATTTATGATAGACCAAGAATGTATTGACCGCTTGTGATGAATTAACAAATTAATTAACCAAGTTAATTAATTAATTCAATTAACATGCAATATGCGTGTTAGCACAAACAAATCACCAGTTAACTAAAATGCAACGGAAATTAAATTGACACAGTGATTTGTTTACAAATGGGGAAAACCTACACGGCAAAAACCCCACCAGGTGATTTTAAGGTCACCACTCTCGAGAATTCGCTATTATCACAACAAGTGGTTACAAGTAAAGGAATCCCGTACCTTATACCAACCTATAGTTGAATCCTTACCCCAATACCCAATTGGACTTGTTTTGTAGTGACAATCTCTCCTTTTTAATGCACGGCTCCTAATACGTGACTAACTAATTCGATGCGTGGATCCCAATACGCGGCTTACTAACCAACTTAAGAAAGATATTGGCTGCAAAGTTTTTCAATTCATCACACGATGAAGATTATGAAACTCGGTTACAAAACCCTACGGTTTACAAACACAGCAGCTTCTTCAAGAGATAGATGAATTAGGGCAAATTCTGTCTCCGGTCACAATTTGCATGAACAGAACTTTGCTTCACATTCGCGCTACCTTTGATGGACCTTAAAATAACCCTTATATATGTTTAGGGTTGTGAGAAAAGAAAGCCCAAACATATACACACGGATTGGATGAAAATCAGAGCTGAAAATTTGTTTTTCATAAACCTCGATAAATAGCTTATCTATCGAACTGGTTGTCGAGCATCGGGCTTTAGCAGCTTTTAAACCTCGATAGATACTAGCTGTCGAGCTAGCTATTGAGCTTTAAAATCCAGCACTTCTTCACTTGTTTCTTGGACAGATTTGCATGGTTTTAACACTTGAACTTGAAACCTTGTTCCGTGAAGTATTAAACACATCCTAGATCTATCCAATTACAAGTAGAGTGCGTTTTGTCAAAGGATTAGCCAATTACATAAAATATTGACATATGTTCCTAACATAATTCACATATGTCCTAACAATCTTCCCCTTTGGCAATCCGTGACAAAATCACAACAAACAAATGAACATATGAGAGAAGTCATAAATCGCTCAACTCATACTCACTTGTTGAATTACAATAAAATCTATCCTAACACAAACTCTTGAAAAACTTTGCAAGAAGAGAGTTTATGGCAAGAAGACTTTGACAACCTGTATTTCTCAAACACTTTAAACAAAACTCATCAAGACATCTTAGTGTGAAATAGAAATATAAGATTGCATACATTAAATAAGAAACATGTGTATAAAGAGAGAAAAAAAACAACACATGGAGAGATAGGTGAAATATGATAACAACATCAACAAATATATATATATATATATATCTCAAAGATAAGTACAAAGTTTGCTATCATTAAATGGTCACAAGACCAATGTATAAGAGATAATGTATCTAAAAAAGAAAGAAAAGAAAAGATACAAAAAGTCCTTACTACAACCCTCATAGACACTCCCCCTATCACAAAATCTCCTATGCTAACCCTCCCTCTATGTATATGACTACTCTCATATCAAAACTACTTCCCCTTTTTGTCACGAGTGACAAATAATAAGTACATCAAGTAGACATATCATCATCACTGGGTGAGCTAGCACCATCATCCTCATCAGCTTCATTACTGCCGGAGCCATCATCACTCTCATCCTCGGAAGCCGGTGGAGATGGAGAGGAAGCAATAGTGAAACCACCTATGATAGCCTATCGTCATACGATATGACCACCACGGGTGTTCACCTGACACAACTCATCACTGAGAGTGTCATGGCGAGCATCCATACGCACAAGCTATGCCATGATGGCCTTAAGAGTCACTCCACCAGCAGAAGACAAAGGAACAGAGGTGGAAGGAGCAGTAGAAGCTGGAGGAGCTGCCATCTCGGTCTATGTCCACCTCGGCAAAGTTGAGCCTCACTCCATCTAACGGTAGTGGCATCAATTGCACCCATAATAGAGAAGTGATAGGACACGGGACAGGGAACAGAAAAATGGCGAATGATCCTCGTGATAGTCGAAGGAAAAATGAGCTTATCACAGGTCGTCGTATCCCTATAGACATCTATAAGGGATAGGATAAAGTGAGAAGGGAAGTCAATGGAAATGTCCTCTAAGAGGGACAACAAAAACTGAGCACGAGGCTCTGTGATAGTGTTATAGTGAGACAAAGGATGAAGAATGAATGTCATCACCATGTTAAGGAATCTCGGACCTTTTGTAAAGCCCGAGCAAGGGGTGTTTTGACGGTTAACCTAAGATGAAGGTGTCTCACAAAAGAGAGATGAGAATTCGTCTTTGGACACAGTCCTCAGACAATCGCAACTAGCGTAGTCAGGATGCGCTACCCTAGGAACATGTAGTACCTCGGATATAAGATCTAGAGTCACTACAATGCGTATACCCCAAACGCGTGTGACAAATTGGGGTATAAAGTAATCAAATCTATGCATGTTGGAGTAAAATTCCTGTATGATCACGAAAGGGCATGTGACCGGGATGCCACACAGTGACTCCTAACTTCTACTATAGATGATAGTGGGAAGGTCAGTATCGGAGAAATCCGATAGGATGACTTGGCATTTCGAATGAATGCTTCGTCTAGAGAAGTTCTCAGAAAAGTCATTT
Organism: Quercus glauca; assembly: GCA_023736055.1. Classification (NCBI taxonomy): domain Eukaryota; kingdom Viridiplantae; phylum Streptophyta; class Magnoliopsida; order Fagales; family Fagaceae; genus Quercus; species Quercus glauca. The sequence continues at coordinate 41,038,916 of CM043319.1, forward strand.
TGGGTTTTATCATCACAGAACTGAACAAAAGAAGGAGTGGGGTCAGAGGAAGAGGATGCCCTAAAATGAAGAGGGTTCTGGGATGAAGTGGATTTTCGTTTAGGTGCCATGATACAACTAACCGAAAGAAAGAAAGAGAGGGAGAAAGAAAGACACGTAGAAAAGCACCAAACAAATCAATATATAAGAACATAAAGAAATGAAGGTATGTATGCATGAAAATGCATGAACATGCGACATGCAAACTTAAAGACATCATGGGCTCAACCCAATCCAAATCTAACAGCACACAGCAAATCAACATATATAGTACACATCTATAATGCATGAAAATATAGTTACTATGCACGTGTGATGCAATGCATGACATTTAGGATCATATAAACATAACCCAACCCAAAAATTTCACCAAAACTTCATCAATTTGGAAAAACCCTAAAAATTTTCCAAAAAAATCCAAAATCTAGGTCAGAATGCATGAAATGTATGATTAAAGGCTAGAAAAGAGATCATACCTGTGAAAAATGCAATGAAAAGACCGAAGAATGAGTAGGGAAGATGAAGTGGTTAAGGGAGAAGTGTTTGGGAGAGAGAAAAGTGATTTCTGTCGAGAGAGATTGAGGAGAAATGAGAGAAAATTGCGTGGATCCTATATATAGAAAAACATAATTCTCGACAAATCAAGAGGTATTGAGGATTATTTTTCGAAGAGCTATCTAGAATCTATCGAGAGGTGTCCACAGCTAAAGGATCTCGATGGATTGAGGTAGCTATTGAGAATTTATTGGGCATCTAGAAAGTTTCTCGATGGATCAAGCAGCCATCGAGAAGCTATCGAGAATGCGATAAAAAGCAGCTGAAAGGGCTCGATAGATAGCCTAGCTGTCGAAAGGTGTCCAGCAGCTGTCGAGATTGATTAAAAACAGTTTTTCAAGAAGATAAAAACATAGACATGAATGCAATCAAGCATGCTACACAACCAAAGATCCAAAATAACATTTTAAGCTCTCAAAAAGATCTCTCAACAAGAAAAAAAATGTCAAGCACATAGATCCAAAACACACACACACACACACACACACACACAAAACAAGTCTAACCAATTTTATATTTCAAAAAAAAGTTAAGACAGTTTAGTGAGTATACATTAACACATGTATTCCTTGTGATGGCCAAATCACATTGTACCTGCACATGTATCAAAAGTAGCAAAGAACATTGCGTGTTGTGTGCGAAAAATATCGCAAGATTGCATAAGTTTCTACATGTTATGATGATTTGGGATAAGAGAAAATCACTTTAACTCACACACAATCATAAATGTTTGATGGGGACTATCACTTTCGAGGTATATCCTATAACTCCCACATCTCTTAGAATACACGCTTGCAATCATATATAAAGCATTTTGATTCTTTTGGCTTTTTGTTATTCTTTGCATATTTTTCTTTTAATCAAACCATGCATAGGCATATATAAGAGATAGAAAAGAAATACCCAATTATATTAAGCATTTGACATTCCACTTTTACTATGCTAAAGCATACAAATGTCACTTCATGATTGGTAGGCAAGAGTGGTGATATGTTTATTTATGCCTTTCTCTTAGGATTTTCTAGTCCTTTCAGTCAAAAAGAGTGATACAAGTGTTAAGCACAAGAGATTACTTAATCTTACTCATCACAAACATGAGCCACTAAGCTCACTTGCTTAGGGATGGCAATTTAAGCCAGATTCGCAGGTACCCGATTTAGCCCGACCCTATTGGATCGGATTTTACTCGGCCCGATAAATAATAAGGTCGGGTATGGGGTTTTTTAAAAAAAAAACCCGAAACGGGTCCGGGTCGAGTCCAGGTTTTAGTCATGCCCGGCCCGAACTCGACCCATATACATATAATATTAAAAAAAAATTTAAAACCATACTACCCTAATATAAATACTCTCTTTCATTCTTTTAGACTTCATTTTTTTAAAAAAAAATTCTCAGCCGCCTTCTCTCTCTCTTTCTCAAGCTTTTAAGATCTCTGCCACCCTTTCTCTCTCTCTCAAGCTCTTACTGCCGGCCACCTTTTCGGCCTTAGACGCTCCCTTCACGGCCTTTTTCAGCCTCACGCTCCTCACCTCATTCAGCCCCACAATCTCACACAGCCTTGCCACCCTTTACCTCTCACCTCAGTCCTCTCTCATTCTCACTCTTGTTTTCTCTTAACCAACCCTCACCCAGTCATTGAGGAGCATGGATCTCATGGTGGCTGCTATTTGTCAAGGAGGAGCACGGGATTGTTAGATCAGATCTGAGAGAGATGAGATAATCAGAGGTTGGGATTGTCTTTTCTGTTTGTGATTTGCATTTATTTTTTTTTGAGTAAAAAATTTGTATTAACAGAGAAGAGCAAAAAAAAGTTGATTTGTGTTTCTGTTTATGTTTGGGTTGTGATTTGTATTTTTTTTTTAATTTTTTTTATGAGGGAAAAATCTTTATTGACAAAGAAGAGCCAAAAAAAAAAAAAAAAAAAAAGCTGATTTGTGTTTCTATATATGTTTGACAATCTAGTATAAGTATATGCATCATGGGTTCTTAATTATGCCATAGTGTAAGAATTTTTTTTTCCCTCTTCATATTTTAAGCTGATTGGGCCTATTTTTGGCATCTGGCCTTAAAAAAAATAGATTGTGATTGGGCCATGATTTGGGTCGAGAATTAGGCCTAAATTTGGCCTAGATAGATGGGGCCCGCGGGGTGGATCTGGATCTGGATAAAAAATCCATGTAATAAATGGACCAGGTTCGGGTCATGGGTTTCAGCTTGCGGGGCGGGTCCGGATATAGTAAAATTCGGCCTGAACCCGACCCGTTGCCATTCCTACACTTGCTTAGTTGTGCATAGAGATGCTCATCTAAGCTACAAAAGATATGAAGTTTAGAAAATTTTGTTTCAAATGCCCATCCAAGTACATAAACACACTGTTTTTATATTTTTTTTTTAATTTTTTTTGATTTTTTGATTTTTATTTTGATTTTTTATGAAAAACAAAATAAAGCAAAACTGAAAAGTAAACAAACAAAAACATGTTAAACAAAACAATGCATAAAACTAGATGAAAATGCATGAGGAAGAAGGAGAAGAAGGAGAGATCAATCCATGGAGATGACACCAATGTCTTGGCAAAGGGATTCAAACCTTTTGCTATCAAGTGGTTTGGTAAACAAATCAGCCTTTTCATCATCAGTGTGAATGAACTCAAGAGTAAGAGTACCATCTTTGACAAGCTCCCAAATGAAGTGATGTCGAATCTCTATGTGTATAGTTCGATAATATTGAACCAGATTCTTAGAGATGTTGATAGCACTGATATTGTTGCAGTAGATGGTAAGATGCTCTTGACAAATATTGTAATCATGGAGGAGTTTTTGCATCCGTAGAAGTTGGGTGCAACAGCTACCGACAGCGATGTACTCAGCTTCTACAGTGGATAATGAGATGGAATTCTGCTTTTTGCTCATCCAGGAGACAAGATTATTATCCACATAGAAATAACCCCCCGATGTACTATTTCTATCATCAGCATTCCCGGCCCAGTCAGTGTCAGAATACCTAGCTAAGACATCATTTGTGTCCTTGTTGTACCATACACGAAAGTCGACAGTGGTTTTGACATACTTTATGATTCTTTTCAAAGCAATCATATGAGATTATTTGGGATTAGCCTAATATCTAGCACACACTCCCACACTGTAACTAATGTCAGGTCTACTAGCAGTAAGGTAAAGAGGACTACCTATCATGCTTCTATAAAGAGATGAATCTACATTTTTACCTAACAAGTCAATAGTGAGTTTAACATTTGGGCTCATAGGGGTTCTAATTGAACTAGTAGATTCCAAACCAAACCTTTTCACAAGATTTCTTGCATATTTAGATTGAGATAGGAATATACTTGAATCTTGTTGACGAATTTGCAAGCCAAGGAAATGAGTTAGCTCTTCAATCATGCTCATCTCGAACTTAGCCTGCATGAGTTTTGAGAAACTATAAGCAAGTTCATCCTTAGTTGACCCAAAGATGATATCATCAACATAGACTTGAGCAACTATCAACTCGCCGTCTTCCCTTTTTATGAAGAGAGTTTGATTAACTTTTCCTTTTGTGAACCAATATGACAGCAAGTATTGTGTGAGCCGATCATACCAAGCTCTAGGGGCTTGCTTTAAACCATAAAGTGCCTTCTTGAGGTACAATACATGATTTGGAAAGCCAAAAAGTGTGGATCAATGAATCCTTTTGGTTAACATATACATCTTCTTTAAGGAATCCATTCAAGAAAGCAGTCTTTACGTCCATTTGGTATAGCTTGAACTTCAAGTGACATGCTAGGGTTAGGAGAATTCTGATGGACTCCATACGGGCTACTAGAGCAAATTTCTCATCATAGTCTACTCCTTCCATTTGAGAATATCCCCGAGCTACAAGACGAGCCTTGTTGCAAATCATATTACCCTCTTCATCAGTCTTATTGCAAAATATCCACTTTGTGCTGATGATGTGCTCACCCTCCGGTCTAGGTACAAGAGTCTAGGCATCATTCCTCTAAAACTAAAGCAATTCATCATGCATAGCTTTAACCTAGCTTTCATCCTAAAGAGCTTTCTCAACTTTAGTGGGTTCAACTTGCGACAAATAACAAGAATAAGACACAAAGTTAGCAACATATTTATTAACTGTATGCTTCCTTAGTGTAAGTTCATTCATGTTTCCCACAATAACTTCAGAAGGAAGATTCAATTTGATCCTGGAGGAAGGTCCTTTCTCTTCATGGGATTTAGAATCAGGTGAAGTAGATATGTCAGCTGAATCTTCTTCAACACTTGGAGTACTGGGAGTACTTGGAGATACAGGCTCTTGTTCAACAATTTCTTGAACTTCCTTGGGCTCGGGAGGAAGAATCTTTTTGGGGATTTCCTCACTAAATTTCTCAAAACCAGAATCTTGAGATTCATCAATAACAACATTCAATGTTTCCATTATCTTCATGGTTCTTTTGTTGTATACCCGATAAGCCTTACTTGTAGAAGAGTATCCCAGAAATATTCCTTCATCGCTTTGGGAGTCAAATTTTCCCACATTCTCTCTATCCTTAAGAATAAAACAAATACTTCCAAAAATTCTGAAATACTTCACTTTTGGCTTTCTTCCTTTCCATAACTCATATGGAGTTTTCTTGATATCGGGTCTAAAATACACCCTATTAACCGTATGACATGTAGTGTTAACGGCTTGTCCCCACAAGTTTCTAGCCACATCCTTGTTGTGCAACATGGCTCTAGGCATCTCTTGAATAACCTTGTTCTTTCTTTCTACTACACCATTCTGTTGGGGAGTAATAGGAGCAAAGAATTCTTGAGATATACCTGATCTCGTGAAAAAGGACTCCATATATGAGTTCTCAAATTCTTTACTATGATCACTTCGAATTTGATCAATCTTTAGGCTTTTCTCATTCTACAATCTTGTGCACAAGGCTTCAATGTGCACAGGAGAATTAGACTTGGATCGTAGGAGTATAACACAAGTGTACCTAGTGAAGTCATCTACCACAACTATGATGTATCTCTTTCCACCAAGAGTCTCGATTTTGGTTGGACTCATGAGATCCAGATGTAGTAGTTCCAATGGTCTGGATGTAGTGGATGTTTGAGTGCCCATATGTTTAGCTTTCGTCTGTTTTCCAAGCTGACATGGTTCACACGCCACATTGCTCACTTTATTGAGCTTTGGTATCCCCAAAACTGACTCATGCTTAGATACAATTGAAAGATGTTTGTAACTAGCATGTGCCATCCTTTGGTGCCATAGATCTTCATTTGGTAAACGAATGCTATTGCACACAATATCAGCATCAGGAACCAAGCCATAACAATTGTCTAGAGTGTGAACACCACTTATGAGTTTCTTTCCAGATTCATCCATGACAAGGCATTTTCCCTTTGAGAATAGTACCATGAAATCTTGATCACATATCTAACTTATGCCCAACAGGTTCACTCTTAGACTTTCTACATATAGAACATTTACAATGTTTGGCAGTCCAGGTAGACAGATGATTCCCTTTCCTTTAATCTGTGATTTGCTCCCATCACCAAAAACTGACATTACCACCTTTCTTAGACTCGAAAGCCTTGAAGAGAGATCAATCTCCAATCATGTGTCTTGAGCCACCACTGTCAAGGTACCAGAAACACGTGTCCATAACCTTAAATGCGAACTTCATCATGAATCACACTTCGTGCTTAGATGATAGATCAGTGGGAATAGTGTTTTCTCTCATCTGCCTTTTATGAACAAAACCTTTAATTTTCACTCTTCTCAGACGAACTCCTTTGCACATTTTCATTTTGAGATAGTCTAGTTTCTTCGTTGTCATGTTGAGATCTTTTCCAATAGTCATCATAATAGAATTCAAATAACTTTTAGACTTGCATTTTCTAATATACTCAAACAAGTAGAGATTAGAAAAACAAGATGTATTTGAAAACAAAGATCTCTTCAAGCTGATTGCAGCCATGACAATAGGGGTCAATGGATCACACAATGAAGATTAAAACCTAATCAGAGTGTGCCTGCTCTGATACCACTTGATAGGCCAAGAATGTATTGACCCCTTGTGGCGAATTAACAAATTAATTAGCCAAGTTAATTAATTAATTCAATTAGCATGCAATATGCGTGGTAGCACAAACAAATCACCAATTAACTAAAATGCAGTGGAAATTAAATTGACATGGTGATTTGTTTATGAATGGGGAAAACCTACACGGCAAAAACCCCACTGGATGATTTTAAGATCACCACTCTCAAGAATTCACTATTATCACAACAAGCAGTTACAAGTAAAGGTATCTTAGTACCTAATACCAACCTATAGTTGAACCCTTACCCCAATATCCAATTGGACTTGTTCTGTAGTGACAATCTCTCCTTCTCAATGCACGGCTCCCAGTACTTGACTAACCAATTCAATGCACGGATCCCAGTTGAACCCTTACCCCAATATCCAATTGGACTTGTTTTGTAGTGACAATATCTCCTTCTCAATGCACGGCTCCCAGTACTTGACTAACCAATTCGATGCGCGGATCCCAGTATGCGGCTTACTCACCAACTTAAGAAAGATGTTGGTTGCAAAGTTCTTCAGTTCATCACATGATAAAGATCACAAAGCTCCTTGGTTACAAAACCCTACGGTGTACAAACACAGCAGCTTCTTAAAGAGAAAGATGAACTAGGGCAAATTTGTATGAACACAAATTTGTTTCACATCCGCGCAACCTTTGATGTCACACCCCAAACCCCAAAGGGTCCAAAGCATGAGAAATACATCCCAAGGGTACATGTAGATTTTTCCTGTTGGCAAATCAAACTATAGGAGAATTATTTTCCTTTCTTTTCCATAGGATAAAAATATATAGCCATACTATAATCTCCACATTACAAGTCAGAGCTCTATAACACATTTACTAACAATAACTAAAAATCATGTGCCTACACATAATACATGAATATATCACAAAACTCTGATTAATTTACACAAAGTCAAAATCTTAACAAGACTAAGGACCTTAACATCAAGTCTAGGCCTACCACGCCAAAGGCTAACAAACCTTAAGCGACCCACCTCCAAGGAATTAATAAAGGTCTTGTTGAACATAGCAAGATCGAGTCACCAACCATTTACAGCAGAAGTCTCCAAATTTAACATAGCATTCTAATTATCACCAAAGAATTAAGCTCCATACCCAAGGTATAGCTAATAAATCTGAAAAACTGTTAAAGGGTAGGATGAGCTAACACCCAGTAAGTAGCATAATTAATGGGGGTGGGGAAAATGCAAGTTTCATCTTCAATAATAATAATATGACAAGAATGATTTAGTAATGAAACACCAAGTTTCTCAAAGCAAATACCTTGAAACTATATACTATAATCTGTGAGCATTAACAATGTAATTTCCAAAGCCATAATATCTAATATAAGATAAATTATCACAACTATACCACACTACTACATAGACCGGTCAAGGGATCTACCCATTCACAACTGGCATGACATTGTCCTCTCTGGTATGTAGACTCTTGGCCCTATGGACAGCAGCCTCACCCATACCCTCAAGGTTTTTTCTCTCCCCCCATGGGTAGCAGAGAGAGCGCGTCAAATAGGACCTCTCTTGCATGTGGTCTCTTGGCCCCATGGGCAACAGCCTTACTCACACACAATTAAGGAACCTCTTCCCCTCATGGACAGCAGGGAAGAACGCGTCATCCAAAGTGAAAGGGCACTGACCTAGATTTGATTCCGCTGTCACAAAGACTACGAAAACCAAATCGGGTAATCACCAGGAAATCACACATGGCATGGTATTAAAACAAGTCACAGGTTACATTACTTTGAAACACATAATTCATATCCAGGTAGTTTCAAAAAAACCTTAAATAATCTAACTTTTACAAAGTTTGTAAGGTTTTCAACTTCATTGTTGTCAAGAGATTTTCTATCAATTTCCCAAATAATAAGACAAGATAAGCATCTTTAAATTTTCTAATATACCATAAAATCCAAGTTTTCTTTATCAAATATTAAATAAAAGATGCTCATTTTTCCATGTCAACAATTCATGCATTTCCCCAAATGCAATACCAAATATGATGCATTTTCATATATATAATCATATATATGTTAAGGTTACGACACAATAATTTTTAGGAAATTATAATATTCATGGGTAGTTTCCAAAAGCGTGTCTAACCCAAAAACAACATTTATACAGCATGTTTATTTTTCAAAAATCCCATTAAAAAGCTACTTACCTTGCAACCCGCAAAAAGCCTAATTCTCCAAACTTCAAAGGAGATTAGCTAGAACCTCAACAATGTCAAGCAAACCTAACACAATAAGCATAAAGCTTAAAATTGTATCTAGCTACAATTTAGGAATTGCCAAATAAACACTTAATTAGGCAAGCCTAATATTTAACCTCATCAATAATAATATATTCCACTTCCAAAGTTTCTCAACAAATTGATTCATAAGGCATAAACTCCAATTATAAGGTTAGCCCATTTAATATATCTCCAACATTATGACTAGCTTCCATAAAATTTACACTACATCATTAGGAGACCCATGAAAGCAAAATCAAAATATCCTCAAAGACAAGAAATTTAGAACTTCAACTAACTCCAAATAAACCCAATAATAATGAAAAAAATTGGATTTACCAACCATCACATGTTATAACTCAAAACTCCCAAATTTTCCACCATAAATAAACCTTAGATAGTCATCATTAACACAAACCAAAAACCCACTCAACAAATAATTCCACCAATACAAAACCCATACATATAAACACATAAATATCACTTTCAATGCTCATAAATCACATGGATATCATTATCAAAGCTTAGACTAAAGAACCTCAAATAAAAGCATATAAACCCACCAAAAGATTAGAAATATTTACCACAAAAAAAGGATGTGAAGGTGCTTATGGGTTCATAACAATTTTCCGGTGATCTTGCCAGAAAAACTATGGTGGAAATGGTGGCATGGAGGTATCGGTGGGAGAGTGTGAGGTAGTGGAGAGGAGTGTTAAACCGAAAATGCAGAAGAAGAAGAAAAAGAAAGAAAGGATAAGTGAGGAGCTTGGCCGGCCAAAAGAGAGAAAAGGGATGAGTGAAAATGAGTGGTGGGTAGTGGGGTTAGGTGGGGCATGTGGGAACCCAAAAATATCTGATTCCCCCCCCTTTTTTATATGACTGACTTGGACGTCACATTTGACGACCCTTAAAATAACCCTTATATATGTTTAAGGTTGTGAGAAAAGAAAGCCCAAACATATACACACGGATTGGATGAAAATCAGAGCTTAAAATCTGTTTTTCATAAACCTCGATAGATAGCTTATCTATCGAGCATCGGGCTTCAGTAGCTTTTAAACCTCGATAGATACTAGCTGTCGAGCTAGCTATCAAGCTTTAAAATCCAGCACTTCTTCACTTGTTTCTTGGACAGATTTACATGGCTTTAACACTTGAACTTGAAACCTTGTTCCGTGAAGTATTAAGCATATCCTAGATCTATCCAATTACAAGTAAAGTGCGTTTTGTCAAAGGATTAGCCAATTACATAAAATATTGACATATGTTCCTAACATGATTCACATATGTCCTAACAATTTAATCTTTCCATATTTAGAGGTGCTAATTGAAAGTTTTGCGGAAGCAATATAGAACAAAAATCTATATTTTCTTTTTAAAGATCGTTGTACCACACAACCATGGATTCTAAATAGAACAAACATTGCGTACCTCTCTTAGCAACCCAAGCGTGTTGCCTCCCAAGGTATTCACGTCTCTCTCTCTATTTCTTTTGAGTTTTCAGAAGACTGCAGTGTCACTCAGTAGTTCTGATGGCCAACCACTAAATATGATATTATAAAATCTTATTTTATAGTAGACTTCTAAAACCCTAGAGAGAGATTGGACGTGGGATCCTTAGGGATCCTAATCTTCAGCCGTAGAATTTTATCAATAACATTTTTGAACGTTATTGACTTTTCTTGAAACTCTTTCCATAAATATTCCTTAATTTTCTCAATCATATCAAGAAAATATTTGAACTTCTACAAATTGCAATAATGTCCATCAACACATTGCAATTGACCCCTGAAGATTAGAGAATTACAAATGAGGTCCCATTACTTACAATTTTATATCTATGTCCTTCCACCATACTATATTCCCATAAGCCACTAGGACTGGATTAATATCACTGTCATGTCCCTAGCTTATGTAACCCTTAATTTCTTGATTTCATAATTTCTATTGGACTCCAAAATATCTTTAAAAACTCTTTAAATATATATATACAATATTATATATATGAAAAACATTTTTTGAAAAAATGTCACCGGCCGGTTTTGTTTTGAGTCCAACTTCAATATGAAAATCAACTGAATATACTATCTTCTTTATAGACTGGTGGATTCATTGTTGAGCATTTATATATTTTACTCATTACACACATAACCCAATATGTCTGTATATAGCCTTTAAAAATCGGCATCACCAGTTGACATTGTCAAAGTTATGTGCATAATAAATAAATATACACAAATCCCTCATGTTTAAGGACAATAGAAAAATTGTGATAAGACAACCTTTTAATTAACAGTGATCGCTCCATAAGGTGTCCTTGATCGGATCCTATTCAGTGTATGTACTTGTTACATTACACCCACTTGTCTGCTTAAAGTCACTACCTCAATGATGGAGTAAATCATCCTATCGTATAGCAGCACAACAAGTGTAGGCTTTAGTGGTAATATTCAATTAATATCCACAGCCTAGAACAACTTAATAATCTATGAAAAATCATTACTCCCTGTCTTTGGTTCCTTAACCATTAACATGATTTTTCTACAGATGTGACATCACATGCCACATTTAAACAATGAAATATACCTATAAAATTATGAATGTGAAAATAAATTTTTATTATCAAATAAAAATGCATAATATTGTTTTTGAGGGCAAATAATTCTAACACTAATTTAGAATTTCCATATTAGAGGTCCTAGTTGACTTGCTTTCTCTTGTAGTTGTTGGGTTTATATATGGGAGAGAGCTTGCTGTCATTATTGTCATACCTATAGAATATGCACTATCATCAATAGATATTCTTTCATTAATAATTATATATTCCTTGTTGTTCTTAATTACGATTGTCTTGTTGGTATGAAAATAAAAGGCAGGGGGTGTGTTAATGTAGCTTGCGTAATGAATTATATGATTGAAATGGGGATAATTTATTATTTATTTGAGCATTGTGTTTTTTTTGTTTTTTTTTGTTTTTGTTTTTGTTTTTGTTACTAGGAATGGATTCGAGTATTCCAAGAGACACATCTTTCACTAATCTTATAGAAGATAGTTATAATGAATATATGTCAGGATCTTCATATATAAGTGGTGAAGATAGTGTTCCACAAGCTCAAGCATTCAGCCAAATGTCTCCACCCCAAGTTGAATCCATAGCTAAGAAATTACAATGTGGTAGCAAATTCTCCATACAAGAAGACATGATTCTTGTATTTGCGTTCAACCAAGATGTAGTGCAAAGTACTAACAAAAAACGCATAACATACTAATCAAGAATTTGGGAGTATTACCACCAAGGGAAGACCTTAACTTTTGAGCGGACGGTGGTTCTTTAACGAATCGATGGTCAACGATTCAACTTTGCACCAATAAGTTTTGTGGGTTTTTGGCACAAATTGAATCAAAGAATGAAAGTGGTAAGACTAATGAAGACAATGTACATCTTATAAAGAAATTTGTGTTAATTTGCTAATTTGTTCCAACTGTTTCCAAGATAGTAACTATAAACTATTTGTTAATTTTTCAACTTAATGCGGAAAAATAGCTCTATCAAGTATTGTAGGGTACCAAATTTCAATATGAACATTGCTGGAATTTGTAAAAGGACTCACCAAAATGGTTGGTTATTGTTAACAATCAGCAACCAAAAAAAAGAGGGAGATTTGAGGCATCTTCACCTTCTAATCTAGATTTAATAAGTTTAGAGGATGATGATATTCCACAGGTTCCAATTGTAAACTTGGAGAGACCACCAGGGATGAAGGTTGAAAAGAAAGATTGAAGAAAAAAAAAAAGTGTAAAGAAGGTACGACTTCACATATGGAAGACATATTGAAAGTCATGATGGAAGAAAGAAGAAAAATGAGTGAGATGAAAATGGCTTGTATTGAGAAAGGATGTCTTGCAAACCATGGGCATGAGATGGCGCGAATTCAACTTAAGGATGAAAAACTTGAAATGGCAAGAATGAAAATGGAACTGGATATGAAAAGATCGAAAGAGGAATATGAAATGGAAAAATTGAGAATGGAAAAGCTAGAGGAGGATAATGAAATGGAGAAATTGAGAATGAATCAAATGAAGGAAGAAAAAAAGATTATGATGATGATGAAAAAAAGATTTGTACTACTTTTTAGGCTTTTAAAATGTCATTACTGCTATACTACTAATTCTCATTAGCTTTGTACTAGTTCTTAAGCTTTGTACTAATTTCCATTATTGCTATAATGCTAATTCCCATTGGTTTTTAAAATGTCAAATTTCTTTTGTATTAGTACAATGAAACAGGCGGTGCCCTTGCTAAGAAGGTTGATCTAATTGCATTAAAGCTTTTGTTCTTTTGTTCAGATTCCATGCTTCCCATATACAAGGAAAGATGGTTTCCTAATATATGAGAGAGAGAGAGAGAGAGAGAGAGAGAGAGAGAGAGAGTATAAAAAAAAATAGCCCGTTGGAAAATATGACTATTAGAAATTTTGAAAATATTATTGTTGTGAGATTTAAAAATATAACTGTTGGGAATTTGAAAAATATAGCCACTGGGAATGAATAGAGAAAGAATGAAGAAATAATATTTAAATGAGATGGAGAAATGATAGAGAATCTGTTGGAAATTGTATTTAAAAAAGTAGGTAGGAAAAATGTAAAAACAACTGTTCACACTCTAAATAGTACAAAAATTTGGAGAAGTTACTGGAGATGCTTTTAGTTGCTTAGAAAATAAGTTGAGGTTGCCTAAAAATTAAGTCAGATCAGCTTAAAAAATAAGTAAAAAAAAAAAAAAAAAAATTCATGGAGAAAATCCTAAAAAAAGGTCATTTGGATAAGAGTAAGCTGATTTTTCAAATCTGAACATGTTTCAGTATTTTGATCATATCATTTTACTATAAATTTTGATTAGGCTAAAATTTGATTAATGAAGGGAAATTCGATTCTCTCCAACTTTTCTAGAAATAGCCTAGTCCGAATTTCGAGTTTTACTATACCAAAAGTGCCCTAGAATGTGAATTTGAAACCTGCTACTTAATTAGCACGTTTTTGAAGTTTTTTTCAAGTTTAAAACTGTATTTGGACAAATTTTAGAGTAATTTTCATGATAAACTTCATCCCAAAGTGATAATTAGGATTTTTAAAATAACTATTTTGAATATAATTATCCCAAAAGCCTAATTATCTACAGTCTTAAATATTATCAGCTTTATTGTTTTAATCCCATGCAACAAATCTCACTTAAAAAAAAAAAAATTAACCAATCACAAAAATTCATTTAATTAATTTTAATTAATTTTAATTATTAACCAATACAAGTTAATTTCAATTAATCACAAGTGATCAATTTCACCCAAATAAATGCATGCATACTGTTAAAACTTGATTTTGTGATATTTTTCAATTTAATGGTCCGATTTGGAAATTAGACGTATTATTGTGATCATTAGAATCTCAAGATCATTTTTAGGATATGTGATGAATGATTTAATGCATAAAATGCAATCATGATTTTTGGGTACTTAGAATGATTATTTTGGTCGTCTTCCAAGGTTAAATTATGGGTGCAAAATTGAGTGTCTACAGTCCTCCTTTGAAAAAGTACCTTTTATGGCTTTATATAGTCGAAAAATAAGGGTTTGCGGTGGCTCCCAGACGATGTGGGATTCATTCGAAACCATAATTAAGTGCAAAAAACTTTTCTTACATAGTTTCTTGAACCCTAGTTGCGTACGCATGCCCGTGTATGTGTACGCATGCCCGTGTATGCGTGCGCATGCCATAAGGATTCGTACACATGGCTTCAGTGCGTGTATGCATACGCAAGTGTGCATGTGCACACTTTAGGGTTTCCAGTGGCCTTTTTTTTCTGAAAATAGTTTTATTCTTCCAAAAATAAGTTATATTTTCTACACACACTTTCCTCAAGTCAATTTTCACGAGATTGGGCCCTAAACCAATTTTGGGCTTTAGAGTATTACTATTATTGGGGAATGGGGGCTCAAGTTGTAAGGGATGCAAAATAAGGTGTCTACAAATGCTTCTCTTTTGATTCGTGAGCTCCGCTAATGAAATGAAAAGAATAAGAGAAAAAACATTTTGTTTTGACGTACAACTTAGGCCCATCCTATGCACATGACAAACAACATGCATACATGGGGTGGGTGCAACTCCGTAGAGGTGCGTGGGATTCATATATCTGAAGTTCCACGGGTGTTACTAGGGAAACGAGTAATGATAGGTTCACTATCCAAGAGCCTGGTTTGCCAATTGCAAGCAAAAGGCGAGTGACTGTTGTGCTGTCGCAGGCAACAAAAAATAAAACCTATACTCCTAAAAATACATGTAGTGGTGTGAGTAAGGATCGTTCCCATAGAGAGTATCAAGCCTAGTTTTGTGCTACATGAACAAGGATGGGAGGGGGGGGGGGGGTTGAGTATAACAAAAAAAATTTTTAGAAAAACAAATTATTGAAATCAATCAAAAGAAATAACCTTGGTCTAAGTCAACATCCACTATTAGAATGTTATAACTAATCATCGATGCAAGCATATATTAATTCACACTTTGAATATTCACCGTTGGAACTATTTTCCTATTTCTCCTTAGTCGTAGTTAATTAGAAAACAAGCAATCTAATTAACCCTAACTACTAAACAACCCAAGATAAGCGCTAAATGTTTAATCTAGTAGTAGCCTTAAGAATTAAAGAGGTCGATGAAGCTAAACAACACAAGCATAAGTGGTTGCATTTAATTTAGTCGAGCATTCTTCCCAAGATCTAATAATTTCTGACACAGCGAATCATTAAATTTTGGTTGCTTCACAAATTAGAGAGATTAAACAATTACTGATTTGATATCTAACCTAGCAGTAAATTGCAAGGAATAATAAACTAGTAGGCCTCCTAGTAATTAAACGAGACAATCTTGAAAATAGGCACAGAAGAACATCCTATATTTAGAGCATAAATTGAACGATAAAAACAAATTAGATCTCACAATTTTATTGATTCCAAGGCTTTAGTTTCCTTCAACCAAGTATAAAAGTATAGCCAAGCAGGGCCATGATGAAAACTCAAAGGAGAAGTTAGAGCAGAGGGGAGAGAGAGGCGTGTGTGTCCAATATGATTTCTCCTCCCCTCTTTTACACGTTAATTCTCCATTTCCCAAGCTTGCAAAATCTCCTAAAAATATTCTAAATAATAAATCCAAATCTGACTAATTAAGGAAAATATAAAAAATAAAACAAAGTCCTAATATAACTAGGAAAGTGGTGTTTTTTTAGCTGGAATTTTTGTGCTCCAAATCTGGAAGCTTCTGAAAATAAACTGCATCAGGTATTAGAATTTCAAGCAAAGGACATTCTAGAACGTCAGCAGTACAGGTGCAGCAAATTCAAGCCCGATTTTGACCTTGATGCGTCCAGTATCTCTCAAAACTCAAAACATAAAAGTTGTAGAAAATTTTCTTGGCGTTCCATATCGTGTTGAATCATCTCAATCGGAGCTCTAGTGAGAGATTTATGCCTAGATTACGAAGCGATGTTGAAACTGTCCAAAATTGCCCTATTAGCTACGTTTTGCACTTAATGCCTCCATTTGCATCCTAAATCAAAATATAAGAATAATGAGTACATTTAGGCACCAAATAAGTATAAAAGACTAAACATTAAGGGAAAAAAATATGACAATTTACATTCTCATCAATGACTCACTATCCTAGAGTCACTAAAAAAAAAAAAAAAACCAAACATGGCCAATAGCCTTAACCATCAACCAAACAAACAAGGTTCTCTTACGAGCTAAAAGGATACATATTTGTGGTGTCCATTTGGGGCTCTTACCTTAAACTTCTCCTGGTAGCTCTTGCCTTTGGGTGATTTCTATCTTTATCTCAATCTTTTCAATTTTGGATGGCTCTTTTCTCTGCCTCAAACTCTTCTATTTCAGATGGCTTGTGCCTCAGTTTTGGTGTACATGTTCAATTCCAAGAAGGATATGTACTCAAGTTTCGTATTCTTCTCTTCTGACTTATCATAGGGGTTTATGCTTGCATGGGGGTTCCTAACATGCATGGGGGTTTTCTTGGTGATTTTGACTCACAGAGGAGTTTTTCTAGGTAGCTTTTGACTTATGAGGAAGTCTCTGATGATGTATGATCTGCTAAAGAAAATATTCTTTTCATGAGTCGTGAGGGTGTTATCTTGGTAACTTTCGACTTACAGGGAAGTCCTTGATGATGCTGATCCATTGGGGAAAAATCTTGGTAACTTTTGACTTACGGGGAAGCCCTTGATAATGTACAATCCGCTGGGGAAAGTTTTTTTTTTTGATGACTCATTGGGGAGCTTGTTGGTGGTTTTAACTCATGAGGGAGTTTTCTTGGTGATTTCTAATCAACTAGGGAAAAATATTGGTATTTCTAACTCACGAGGGAGTTTCCTTGGTGATTTTTATACCTTTCAACCATTTGATGGGTATTTCTGTCATTTTGGTGCATCTTTGTAATTTCTGGTGTTTCATGACTCATTGGGATGATTTTGAATTTTTTTTCTTACACTTCCCACCTTTTGGGAGTCCACTGAGGATACCTTAAAATTTTATTTTATTTATTAAGCTACACGTAGTTTAGTGGGTGGCCTAAACTACATGTAGTTTAGCCATCGGATGTCTTTCCCGCCTCTTCATTTTTCCTCAACGGTTACCAACCAATTTTTTTTATCTCTCTTTATTCTTTTCATCTTTTCATTTTCCCTACTGCTCTCCAACTTCCTCTCCTTCCCTATAAAAACCTCTGCCTCTCCCTTATTTTTCATCTTCTCACAATTTGAAAATCTCCTTCTCTCTCAAACTCTGTCATCTCCTCTAATGGCACCTAAGACCAAGAAGACTTCCTACTTGATCTTCGGCAAAGTACTCAACCTCAACCACTGGGTTGGAGCCACAAGGCTAACCAAGTCCCCTCCACTGCTTTACAAGCCACAAAATCATCTTTCAGACAATGCACAGATCGGATTGGTAAGTTTTTCAAACTTTTCTCATTTTCAAGTTTTGCTTTGATCTTTCGTTTTAATCCATTTTTAGACTTGTAAATGCTTGGGCTTTGTTGTGGGATAGGTTTAGATGAAAACTTGATGTCCTAGGAGGAGTAGGAAATTTTTTAGGATGAGTTTTGATCCATGGTATGTCGAAACTATCGAAGAACCCGTTCTGTCTGCACCCATGTGTATGCATGCGTTGAGTTTGCATGCATGGCCAAGCTATATGCATACGTAGCTATGCTATATGCATACGTGTTCATGTTCATAAGTTCACACGAATGCATCCTTCAACATGTGTATGCATACACTGGCCTTGGGTACGCATACACAGGTTGTGCATATGCATGTTGAGGCTCAAAATCACAAATTTTTCTCCAGTTTGATTTTTTTTCTCTTATTTTTTGTCCAAAATGATTCTTATGCTTATGTTTTTATCTTCTATAGGCATTACAGCCTCATTCAAGTAAGGGTGTGCCAGTCACCTATTTACATGGTATTAAACTTTGACGGCTGAGACCAAGGGCCTTAGTGAACATGGCAGGCATTGAGTCACTCATGCGTTTACTTCCTGAGGGTGCAGTCAGTGGCATATTGGTGTAGGCACTTGTTGAGAGGTAGTGGGACACTACCCACACCTTTCATATTGCTGGGAGGGTGATGACCGTGAGTCCTCATTACTTCCACTAGATGATTGGCTTGAGATTTGACGGGCCCATCATCAACTTGGAGAGTGAGTCGGGCATTCAGCTGGGCGTTGACCTAGGGTGTACCTACACTAGTGAGTGCATTTGTTACTTTGATTTGGGGAGGGACTATAGTTCTCTTTCTCAAGAGATTCTAGATGATTATGCCGGGATGGCTAGGGCATTTTTGCTATATTTGCTAGGGGCATATCTCTTTACCAATAGGGGTCAAACGATATTTTTGGTAGCTCTCTTTCGTGACTTTGAGTAGGCTTGGGATGTGAATTAGGGCCATGCTTGCCTTGCTTACCTCTACTCAGTCATGGACACATTGAGTTGGGGGACTCTGCGCGAACTAGTAGGGCCTTGGAAGCTCCTTAAGGTTAGACTCTTTCTTTTTCTCATATAGTTCCATAAATTGTACTTCGTACTCATGCAAATTGCATCTGTTTCATATGTCATCTAGGTTTACAAAATGCATTTCATGCTCTTGCAAACTATATCTATTTCTCTTGCAAACTGTATCTGTGTGCTTTATCTTGCAAACTGTATTTGTATGCTCTGTCTTACAAACTGTCATCTTGCAAACTGTACCCATGTCTTTTTCTTGCAAACTATACCTATACTATTTTCTTGTAAAATATCATCCTACAAATTGTATCTATGTGCTCTGTCTTGCAAATTGTATCTGTGTTCTTTTTTGGTAACATTGGCCCTTGTCCTATGCCTTATCTCCTATGGTATGGATATGGACCTGAAGGTCTTCCTTTCAGTCTGGGCTTATCTCAACAGCCTTTCCTTCTACTCAATGAGCAAAGAAAAAATCCTTTTTTTTAGTCATCATTGCATGTTTCAAAGTCTCTTTCTAATCACGGTGTCTTTACTGATTGTTTGGGGACCTTGGGCGAGTGTTCCTTCCATTGTTGACTCAAATCTAGAGGCGGCTGCCATCATTTCTTTTGAGTGTTCCTCCTGCATTCATGCTTGCCCTACTTTCGATGTCTAATGCTGAGTACCAATTGTGGAAGGGTGGCATTGCCTATGCCTAGCGCCTCCTAGGTGATATAGACTATGATGAGTTCAGTAAGGGTCACCTCATGTCTCATTTCCCATCGGGGTATGTATCTTCTCTTTTACATCTCTTCTTTCTTTTTATCTTGCATATCATATACGTGGTGATACTAAAATGTGGTGAACATTTTAGGGTGCGGTTGGTCTAGCTGGTGGTAGTCTTGTTGACCTTCCTTGTTTACCTTGGTCGGTCTACACCTATGGTCCCGATGGCTGTGCTTGGGAGCATCCCATGGGGCATAACCCTAATGCCATGGGTTGCCTTTTTTCTCAGGGCACATGGACGGTGAGTTCTCCTTGTCCTTATTCTTTGCACTTTCTTCTTTGCATTCCTTAGGTTTATCATAATTATTGTCCATTTTCAAATCCAGCCCACTGTAGTGGAGCATGAGGAGCTACTTGTTGGGAACCTCAAGCAAGGAAGAGACACTATTGGAGGTGATCCCTGTAGAAAAATAGACATACACAGACAGATAGATAGACAAATAGACATACATTTTCTAGTTTCTTTCTTTCTCTTCTTTTTTTAGCATATATCTTCTACCTTTTTACTTTATTTGAGACATTGGGTTGTATTAAGAACATCTTTATATTTCTACTTTTATTTTAGGATATGTACTTATTTACAACTTATGGGAGATTTAGATATGTATGCATTTTATATTATCTTGCTTTTCTTCTTCTTCTTCTTTTTTTTTTTTTTTTGAATGAAATTCTAAGTTCAAATCTTTCTTGAGCAATCCCTTAGGTAATAGGAATCATGAAAAGGGTCTTGATGTAGAAAACAAACTCTAAAAAGGAAAAGGAATTTGAAATGCTAGTGACCATGTGCTAATATCGTATTTTGTCTGCCCTCGATTTGCTTGCTAGACCCCGAAAAATCCAAAAATATCATTTTCTCTCCATGGGGCTGCCAAAACATCCAGAATGACGTGGCACAGCCTGTTCAGACACTGGAGCACCTAAAGTGCCTTTTTTAGCCAAAATGACCAAAATGCTCTTGGTAAACCCTTGGTTGACCAAAGGTCAAAAAAGGTAAATATCCTCACAAAATAACATTTTTCATTGTTTTATATCAAACCTGAGCTTCTTGGAGATTTTTGGCAACTTTGACCAAGTTTGACTTAGAGTTGACTCTTGGTGGGCCTAGAAACCTTAATTTTGATCCGGTCATCAGAACGGGTTGAAACTAACACCATTGTGAAGATTATCAAATTCTCAATCCAACGACTATTCATGGGTCAAAATCGGAGTTAGAAAGGCTGAGATATCATGAAAACTGGGTTAATGCACCTGTTGATGCACCTCTAACTTCTGGGAGGCATAACTTTTGATCTGACCATTGGATTTTCAAGTTCCATACCTTTTAAGAAACTGGAAGTCAAGATCTTTCTAAGGGTGTCAAGATCAACCCCATTCGTGAAGTTTCACAGGTGGCGGCCCTTGAAGGACACCCCTAAACCAAAAAAGAAAAAGAAAAAAAAGAAATACTTTTTTGGGTCTTGCTCTCTGCCTGGATGTTTTCTACACATTTTTCCTCTCTCTCAAAAAACACACAAAACACAAAACACAAAAAAAAAAAAAAAAAAAAAAAAAAAAAAAAAAAAAAAAACACAAAAAAAAAACACATCAAAACCTCTTGATTCTTACTTCTTCACCAAAAATATAAGGTATTGTTCTTATACCCAATCTTTTTCTCCTTGGTTCTACACCTTGGATTTGGGGTTTAAGCGTGTGGATGTAACTTTTTAGCTACTATCCACACCCCTAACTTTCTAAATCTTTTTCTAGCATTTATCTTTCTCTTTTATGCCTTAATAACATGATTTATTGCTTTCCTTAGCATGTTTCTTGCTTTATCTTGCTCCTAGCATGTTCGTAGTTTAGATCTATGTTTTTCCATACTTGTTTACATGTTATTTATCTTGACCTACATGCTTTATGCTTTATTCCATTTTTTCCTATGCTTTGTTCCTCTTTTTGTTCTATGTTGATGTTAGAGTTACATGCTCACATGCTTGCATGATGTTGTTAGTTATGCCTTGCTTGGATCTATGTGTTGATGTGTGTATTTCCATGCTATATGGTTAGATCCTTGTTTTCACATGCTTATATGCTTGGATTCATGTTCTTCCATGTTTATGTGCTAGGCTTGTACTGTTGATGTGTATGTTTCTATGCCTACTTGTCTTGATCTATGTTTTCACATGCCTCTACGCTTGGATCTATGTTCTCTACATGCTTTATACTATCTTCCATGTGCTTGTGCGCTCCATGCCATGTTTGTGTTCCTAGACCTAGGCTATATTTGTCATTCCATGTGCTATTGTAGCCCTTTTGTCCTTTCATCACATTTTCATGTGTTTTGGCCAAATGGTTAGGACCCGATCTAGACCCTATGCTCATTGTCATCGTCCATACACCAAGGTCCACATCAAAAGGGTTTGGATCATTCCTATTTGCATGTCTATGCTTGCTTGCTTCTATGCTTTATACTTGTGCTAGCATTTCTTGTTCTAGGCTTTGCTATGCTTGACACCCTCTGCGGGCTTGACCTTGTGTGGTTACATTAGACACCCATGAGGCCTTGTTCAGATGTAACCATTTGGGAGGCATCTCCTCATGTCGGGTTGCTTTGTGCGTACCCTTCCCTTTTTGCTCTGCGCAATGCTATGCTTACCATGTTTGTTTGCGCCACCCCGTTGGCTTTCTATGCATCTTTACACACTTGCTTACATGTCCATGCATGAGTCTTGCTTGCTAATGTATCGTCCATACTTCATCACAATGAAGCTATGGACATCCAATCCAAACCTACATTTGTCCCTTGTGGACACCACCTCTTGTTTGCCTTTTTGCTTGTTTGTCTTCTTTCTTGTTTGCTCGTTTGCCTGTTTGCTTTCTTGCTTATTTGTTTATCTTGTGGCTTGCCATGTCTCTTGCCATATGCTATGCTTGCCATATCTATCTTGCTTGTTTGCTTTGTACCTTTTGCACATTATCTACGCATCTCTTTCTTTCCTAGCTTATCTGCTGGTTTCTTGTTTTTGCCTTTTCATGTACACATATGGTGCGAGGACGCATAGAGCTAGGGCACGGTCTCCCAAGCACAAGTAAAAAGGGTGAGGATGTGGATATAAGCCAAATGGTTATGTCAATAGGTTTAGGGGTCTAGCCTCTCTTATTGGGTTATGTAGTCTTTTAAACCCCTTTCCTTCCTCCCTCATTTCTCTCTTAGATGAGTTGTATTAGGTATATCATGCCATGCACCATTCGTCCTCATCTCTAGAGTATGGCGACCCCTATTTACTTTCTTGCACCTATATTTTGGGCCATGCTCTGGGGATGTAGGCACTTACTTTCCTGCTCTGTGTGCTTGCATTGTGCATGATGTATGTATATATATATATACCTGCTCACCCCCTTTCGGTGTGATTGTCACAGTCAGTGTCACCTAAGGTAATGCGATGCCTAATTTTAGCCGCGAAAGTAAGGTGACACATCGCTGGATTTTCACCGTGGAAATCTGGTACTTTGCCCGAATGCCTTAGGAAAGCATAGATTGGGACCACACCCATTCAAAAGCCAAACATCAAAGCCCCTATGCATGCAAAGCCTCGAAAGCCAATGCCAAAATCATGTTTTTTACTGCCAATCTCCGAAAGTTAAGGTTTTATCAAAACAAAGGATTGTCCTAGGATAGGCGTTGTGGGGTGCTTAACACCTTCTCCACATGTAACCAAACTTCCGGACTCAAGAATCAAGATTTTTTACCATCCACATTAGATTAGGAAAAATGCCTTTTTTCTTAGCTTAGGATTGGTAATAAAATCAACTAAAAACAGGTAACCAATCACACCTTAGAAAAACCCAATGATTAGTGACAACTTCACTTACTTTTGGTAATTCCCTTAAAATTTGGCCAAGATTCCTGCCACACCTCTAAAGGTAGACATATCTTCCTCCATCGAGAGAGAGAGAGAGAGAGAGAGAGCACTCGAAGCTCTGCGCAAACCACACAGAATCATTGAGAAGGGCCTCCAATGGGCCTCGTGCACTCGGGAGCGTTGCTACGGTAGGTGGTTAAATGAAGGCCTGATAGTTCTCCATTTTGGGCCAGGCGTCGACACCATGCAAACACGTACATGCGCATGCATATGCGGGCTTTAACCATGCGTACGAATTCAGGACCATGTGCATGCATTCCGCTAAGCAAAAAACCCTACCTGACCTTTTTCACTATAAAATAGCCGTGAAAAGGTTCCAAACCTTCATAAAATGTGTTTTAAGCTCAAGAATCATTCTACAAGGTTCCCAATGGCAGAATTCCCTTCTTTGGAGGTCCTTATGTGAATTAACAAGATTAATCTCAATTTCAAAGATGCTCTCCCTCTTGGTCTCTCTTGTATTTCCTTCTTTGATCACATCAAAGTGGACGAGCCTCTTTTGCGTGCTGCCACTGAGTTTTGGATTCCTACTTGGCATGTTTTCCAATTCAATGGTGTGGAGTTATGCCACACACTTGAGGAATTTGGT
Organism: Quercus glauca; assembly: GCA_023736055.1. Taxonomy (NCBI): domain Eukaryota; kingdom Viridiplantae; phylum Streptophyta; class Magnoliopsida; order Fagales; family Fagaceae; genus Quercus; species Quercus glauca. Next base: position 41,063,172 of record CM043319.1, read on the forward strand.
GCAATCATAGGCGAGTATGATCTTGGTGCTATCATTCTTCCTACTATCGAGGAAGATCTTTTGACCTAACTTATCAACTTTTAGGGGTTCATCTAGCTATGGCCAATAGATGGTGTAAGTCCAACAAGTTGAATGTCTCCATGGTTTTCAAGTACTTCTCTAAGAAAGATGTCCCACCATTGGCTAAGGTGAAGCGTTCTCATCATCTCAGTGCTTTTTCCTTTGCATTCTTTCAAGGTTCTTCTTGGTGCGTGAAACACCTCGTGTGGATCCAAGAATTCTTCATGTGGTTAGGAATTTAGGGAGTGGGAGCCCAATAGTCGTTATCTTGGCTGAAACCCTTAATGATTTGGATGCCATTCAGAAGGAGGAAGCAACATTATTTGCAGGAAGTCCTCTTCTTCTTCAGGTATAATCCCTAATATTTGTCTAGGTTTCCTTAACATAGCAGGATTCCTCTAATTTTAGCATGGATTGCCTTTCGGTTTTCAACCCATCGAGGCTTCTTATATCATCTTTGAATATTTCTCTCTCTTTTTCTTTTCTTTTTCCTTGTTTTATCTTTCCTTTTTCCACTCATCACTCATGCTTTCTTTTTCTCTCCCTCAGATGTGGTTGTATGAGAAGCTTAAACTGACTCATCCTCCTTTTGTTCCATCTAATTGGTACCAACCGAAGCATTATAGTGATCACAAGCTTAAGAACAAAGAGATGGATCCTACCAAGCTTACTAAACTCTTGAAGCGTCTCACTTATGCAGACATCCAATGGGTGGTATAATGGTGACGCATCGAGGCCATGACTAGTTGCGGTTTCAAGGAAAAGTATGTACCTTTGGTCGGACTTTGTTGTTGCTCTTATTATCCCACATGTCGTATTGCACGAAAATTTGGCGACCGTCATGGGGTACCTTGTGGCAATACCTTAGCATTTACTGAGAGAGTCTTAGGTAGGATTTAAAAGACTTGTCCTTAAAGGATGATGAATAGGGACATCAATTTTCCTTAATTTCTCCATCCAACTTCGGGATATAAAAATTGGTTATCCACTGATATGAGAGTGATCCATAGGGAAAAGGACCAAGTGGCTATCTTGATATGCCCCAAATTTTACTTTTCAACACTTTATGATTCCATGTCTTTTCATTAGAGTTAATAAAGGATTGGCATGTTCCAAATCCCTTATGAAAACAATTTATCATCTTTTAATTTGGGCAATGAGAGAATCAACGATTTTATTATCTTTGCTTATTGTCTTTATTTTTCTTTTCTTTTTTCTGTGCCATGTAATTTTTGTCCATGATGTCCTTGTGGGAATTTTTGACATGCCCGTCTTTTCCCCTAACTTTTGCCATGATTGCTCTTTCGGGTTTTCAACCTAGCAGGGTTTCTTTGCCCTAATTTTTGCCTAGGCCGCCCTTTCGGGTTTTCAACCTAGTATGCTTTTCTTTTCTTTCTTTCTTTCTTTCTTTCTTTCTTTTTTATTTTTTTTTAAATTTTTAAAACACTATATTTTTGGAGTCTGTCAATGTTGATTGGATGGAGCATCTCTACTCCATCCAAATATGTAATTCTTGTAGCACATTCTAACATGTTCTTAATAACAAAAGATCTCGACCATCTTGGCTTCATCTTTCCCCTTGGATCGAAAGTTTCATCCCTAAGTAAATTTAGGACTAGATCTCATTCCTTGAGATTTTTGGGCTTTACCCTCTTGTTGAATGCCCTAGCAACTCTCTTTTGATAACCTAGTGCATGGTATTGGGCTTTCATCCTCTTTTCATCTATCAAGGCTAATTGTTCGTATCTTTCCCTTATCCAATCCTCTTCTCAGACTTTGGTCTCCACCAAAACTCTCAAAGACTGTATCTCTATTTCAATGGGAAGCACCGCTACACTCCTATAAACCAAACAGTAGGTAGTTGCCCTAGTTGACGTATGGATAGAAGTCCTATAACCCAATAAAGCAAATGGAAGTTTCTCGGCCCAATCCTTATATGTTAAAATCATCTTGGCTAGAATGTTCTTGATATTCTTGTTGGCTACTTCCACAGCCCCATTAGTCTTTGGTCAATAAGGTGAGGACTTGTAATGCTCAATTTTGTATAGCTCCATCATCCTTTAGACTTCTCCCTCAAAGTGGGAACCACTGTCGGAAATGATTTCTTGCGGTACTCCAAACTGACAAATGTTGTTGATTTCTATGAATCGGGCCACATGCTTGGCTTTCAGTATGGCATAGGAGGCTGCCTCTACCCATTTGGTGAAGTAATCAATTGCAACTAGGATGTACTCGTGCCCAATTGAGGCCTTAGGAGCTATCCTTCCAATCATATCTATGCCCCACACAGAGAAAGGCCATGAAGTGGTCAAGCTATACAATTCACTATGTGGCACATGGTTCAGGTTTGCATGGGTTTGGTAGTCATGGAAACTTTTCACAAAACTTATGCAATAAGTTTTCATTGTATTCTAGTAGTATCCCATCCTCAAAATCTTCTTTGCTAACTTCTTCCCATTCATATGAGGACACAAATTCTTTGGTGAACTACTTCCATGATTCTTTTGGCTTCTTCTTTCTTCAAGCAACGAAGATGGACCCCGTCATAGGATCTCCTATAGAGCTGACCTCCACATAGGATGTATTGCATTGCCATCATCCTAACTAAACGGCGTTCCTTCTTTCTAGCGCCATCAGGGAAGATTCCTAATTTTAGAAATTTCATGATGTCGTAACACCAAGGGACTTCTTCCTCTTCTACGGCCAAGGTAGCCAAATCCTCTTTCTCTCTGTGCACCAGTTGATACTTTTGTTCTATTTCCAAGGGTCGTGTCCCTACTTCTTCGGGTATCTCAACCATAGAAGCCAAAGTAGCCAAAACATCCGTAAACTGGTTCTAGGTTCTAGGGATAATAGTGTATTCAATCCTGTCGAAGGTTTTTGTCAACTCCTCCAGGTATTGTTGGTAAGACTTTAGGTGTTCCTCCTTCACCTTCCACAATTTTTGTGCTCGTGCTATGACCAAGGTCGAATCCCCAAAGACTTCGGCCACCTTTGGCCCTAGCTCTCGTAGGGCTTTCATTTCAGCAATACAAGCCTCATATTTTGCCAAGTTGTTGGTTGCCTCGAAATTCAACTTGACGGCCAAAGGTACAGGAGATCCATCGGGGGTGATTGCTAATGCCTTAAAATGTATACTTGTTATTTATTTATATGGGCGTTATCTCCTTATTACTATACTTAATTTGTATAATTAAGTTATGATTTGCATTAGTCACTATTATTTATCTTTAAATAATTTCTTGAATAAGATGTCATTCATTGTGTGTAATTTTCTTCTTTCAGGAAATCATGTGAAAATATGAGTTTACAAGAGTTTGTGAGAGAATTGAGGTCAAACTAGAATTAAAGAGGAGCTAAAGGACCATGTTTAAATGTCTAAGGAGGTGCAGTTGGAGTGCTTGGGTCGTTTACCATGTTTGGAAGCTTCCAATAAGGAAAGAAATCAAAGAGGCAAAATCTGAAAAGGAAAAATCATATTTGAGCACTGATCAGTATTTTGGGATGATCTCTCTCCTCAAAAATCCAATTGACTCAAGACTAGATGAGCTGGAACCATGACTTAAATATCTAAAACTTTCCAGTTTTAAGATTTTCAAAATTCATAATAGTTAAAGGCCGAAATTAACTCACAAGTTTCTGCTGAAAATCTGGACGAAAATTAGATTGTAAAAGTTTTATTTTCTTTGGATACTTGGATGTTAGAGTTTTGAAGGGAGGCTATGGAGAACGAATTGGTAGAGAAAAAACTTGTATTTTCTTTTCTCTAATGGTAGCCTACACTCTTTGCTAGGGCTAGGGGTTAAGTTTCTTCTATACAGTATGAATATTCAATGTGATTATTTCTACAATTTTAGACAACAACATATTTGATTGTTCAATTAGATTTCTTTTGATGTCTTAGTTCTTCCATGGTTTCAATAATTTCAATCATGTTTTCTTATTGATTAGATGAATTTCTAATATTTTCAAATAGAAATCAGGTTTTGAAGTAAATGGGTTTTTTCTAAAAACTATTCTAACCGCATTATTAATTTAGGTTATCATGCGTTCTTGAATTGTCTCAACTCAACCGAATCATAGGTTTTTAATTGTTTTAGAACAATCAATTCCGAAATATATATTTTTTTAGATAAAAAAAAATTTTCATATCAATATAGGTGTAGATACCGTACTTTGTCTACCCTCGATTTTCGTGTTGGACCTCTAAAATTCCAAAAAATTAACTTTTCACCATGGGGCCGCAGAAATGTCTAGATTGCCATGGCACAACCTGTTCTGGTATTCGAGCCCTCAATGTATATTTTTAGGTCAAATTGACCAAAATGACCCTTGTCAACCTAGGGTTGATCAAAAGTCAAAGTTGGTCAAAGTCACTCCAAAACTACATTTTTCATGTTGTTATGTCAAACCTGAGGTTATCGGAGATTTTTGTCAACTTTGACCGTGTTTGGCTTGAGGTTGACTCTTGAAGGCACTAGAAACCCTAATTTTGATTTGATAATCAGAATGGGTTGAAACCAATGCCATAGTGAAGATTATTGAATTCTTTTTTCAATGACTATTCATGAGTCAAAATTGGAGATAAAACAGTTAAGATATCTTGAAAACCATTTTGGGCGTATCAGCTCACTTCTTAAGGCCCTAACTTTTGATCTAACCATTGGAGTTTCATTTTGTCAAGTTTTCTGGAAACTAGACATCCATACCTTTCCAAAGACGCCAAGATCGGCTTAATTGGAGTTCGGGAGAGCCTTCAAATGCACGATTGAAGTCAGAACTAGAAAAAGTTAGAGTTGCTGACATTAGCAACCAAGTCAACACACCCTAAAGGGCCGTCAGAGCCGGCTGGCGGCCTTTTAAGGGTTGTCGGAAGCTGAAAGATCACAAAATCAACATAAATACTCCCTGACCCCCTAGAACCAAAAAAAGGAATTTGGGATTTTTTGAGCTTTTTCTATGCAGATTCTCTTTTTTTTCTCTCCAAAACACGCACATAAAACCTTTGATTCCTCACTTTTCCTAACAATCAAGAGGTAGTGTTTGTTGATGCCTCATAGTAGTCGACTACCCATTGCAGCAATAGTCACGCCCCCTTAGTGGCTTTGAGCTCCGGTGCTGTGTGAAAAATGAGGGTGAAAGGATAGACCTCTGGTGTGTGACTTGAATTAAGTCAATTTTAACCTATAATTACCTAATTAAGTGAAGTTGCCACCAATCATTGGGTTTTTTCTAATGTGTGATTGGTTACCTAACTTTAATTGATTTTATTACCAATCCTAGGCTAAGAAAAATATTGCTTTTCCTAACTAATACGGATAGGTAAAAAATCTTGATTCTTGAGTTCAGAAGTCTAGTTATGTGCGAGGATAGTGTTAGGCACCCCGCAACGCCTATTTGAAGACAGTCCTTTGTTTTGGTAAAATCTTAATTTTTAGACATTGGTAATTTAAACAGGCTATTGGGATTAGCTTTAGGGGCTTTAAAAGAATTGGGCTTTGAGGTTTGATTTTGGAAGAGGTGTGGTCTTAGTCAATGCTTTGCATACCCACATGAGAGGGTTGCTCTCGTAACCATGAGAGTCTATCATACAAAGTGCATGACCACCCACAAGCAAATAGGTATATACACACACACACATCATGCACAATGCTAGCATGCAAAGCAGGGAAAATAAACTAGACATTGCCAACGTTCCAAGGGTATGGCCTAGCAAGGTACAAGAAAGATAAATCAGACATTGCCAGACCCAAGGAACACGGCCTAAGCAAGGTACAGGAAAGGAAAGCCTAGTATGAATACAAGGTTCTAAAGAAAGAGGCTAGGAGAGAGAAATGGATAACCACAATAGTAGGCCTCCTAAACTACTGAACATGGCCCTTTTTGGGCTTGCATCTTCTTGCTTGCATTCTTACCCTTTTTAGCTTGCATCTTGTAAGTTGTGCCCTTACTCCAAGTGTGTACATGCATAACAAAGAAAACAAAGCAAGCAAACAAGCAAAAAGATAACAAAGAAACAAAGAAAGCACATAAAGGGGCACACAAACAAAGAAAGCACACAAAGGGCAGACAAACAAAAGAAAGCACACAAAAGGGGCAAACAAGCATGTTATGAAACAAACATATTATCAAGCAAAAGTGGGTGTCCTAGAAGGACAAATTTGGGTTTGGATTTGGTGTCCATAGTTCCATTATATTGGAGTATGGATGACACACGTGCCATCAAGAAAAGTTCCTAAAAGGGACTCGGGATCTCGTGTACAAGAGACGGGTGCAAACCCACATGAGATTATAAGTAGGAACTAGGCTTAATGACGCAAACAAGCACATAAATACACATGCAAGAACAATAGATAGGGATGCAAAGATGCAAATAAACAAAGAGCCAAACAAGATGGCACAAAGCAAGCAAAGTAAGCAACAAAGGAAGCAAAGCATGTTATCACATAGAGGGGAAGGGTAAACATGTTAAAAGGCACATACAAAGGCTAACATGAGAAACCCTAACATGTATACTAAGCAAAGGGGAGAAAGGCATGCGGCAAACATGCCAAACATCACTAATATGTACCCCTGCACATAGTTACATTCAAACAGGCCAACAAAGGGGATGGATGCAACCAAACAAGCAAGTGGCCTTGAAGACCAATAAGCTACAAACCCTCAAAGGGAAACAAGACAAACACAAGGCAAAGACCTAGATTTGAGCAAACAAGCATGGATCCAAACATAGACACATGGAAAAGGGCAAACAAAGCAAAAACATGCATAAAGGAACTAATCCAAACCCTTTATTGAGACTTAGGTGTATGGACATAGGTTTAGACTACAAGATCTAGATCTAAACCCTATCTAAAAGCCAAACACAAAAAGAGGCATAAACAAGGGAAACAAAGCTATAAAAAGCACTAGGCATAGCATCCAAACAAAGCTTTAAGCACACAATCTTGTAGATTTAAACATGGCAATAAACACATAAACATGGCTAAGACCACAAACAAGAAATTTAGACATATCTTAGCCGAAGAAGGCTAGGCCAACAACATCAAAGCGATAAAACATGTGAACAAGCGAGTAGACATGCTGGGAAAGCAATAAAAAGGTAGGTAATGAAAAGCTATAAAACATGTTACAAAGAAAGATAAAGCACTAAAAAGGTAAGGAAATTAAATGGGTGTAGAGAGTACCTTTTGATGCTTGGGAAAAGTAAGGAATCAAAGGTTTATTGTGTGTGTTTTGGAGAGGATTTAGAGAGAAACAAAAAGAAAGAATTTGCGCAAAAAATGCTCCAAATTTCCAAAATTCATTTTTTGTTTTTTGTTCAGGGGGATTAGGGGGTATTTATAAACATTTTGTGATGTTTCAACTTTTGGCAGCCCTTAAAGAGCAGCCAGCCAACTCTGGTGGCCCTTTAGGGTGTGCCAGGCTAGTTGCTGATGTCAGCAATTCTAACTTTTTCCGGTTTTGACTTCGATTGTGCATTTGAAGGTCTGCCCTGACTTCGATTGAGCTGATCTTAGTTGTAGATACCATATTTTTTCCGCCTTTGATTTGCAAGCTGAACCTTAAAAGTTAAAAAAAAATATAAACTTGCTTCCATGTGGTCGTGGAAACAACTAGATTGACGTAGCATAACCTGTTCGGGCATCAGAGCACTCGAAATGCCATTTCAGGTCAAATTGACCAAAATTCCCTTGGAAATCTCTGGGTTGACTGAAAGTCAAAGTTAGTCAAAATCATCCCAAAAAAACATTTTCATATTTCTACATCAAACCTAAGCTACTCGGAGATTTTCGTCAACTTTGACTGAGTTGGACCAAGTTTGACCCAAGGTTGACTTTTAGGGGCTCCAAAAACCCTAATTTTGATCTGACCATCAGAGTAGGTTGGGACAAGCGTCATTGCAAATATTATTGAATTCCTTTTCCAATGACTATTCATGGGTCAAAATCAGAGTTAAAACGGTTGAGATATTTTGGAAATCGTGCAAATTGCATCAGCTCGCTTCTTGAGGTCATAACTTTAGATCCAACTTCTGGAAACTAGTCATCTAGATATTTCCAGGAGCACCAAGATTAGCTCAATTGGAATTTTGTAAGGCCTTCAAATACGCATTCGATGTCGAAATAGGGAAGAAGTCGGAATTGCTGATGTCAGCGTTGGACTTGGCGGCCGCTTAGTGGCCACTAGAAGCTAAAGGGTTAGATTTTCATTAAAAATATCCCCAGATCCCCCTCTGACCAAAAAAAAAAAGGGTAATTTGGAGCATTTTTTTTTGGGCAGATTCTCTCTCTTTTCCTCTCTAAATTCTCTCCAAAACACATCCAAAATCCTTTGATTTCTCTCTTTTCTCAACAATCAAGAGGTAGTGTTCTTACATTTTTTTTTCCTCTCCTTGGTCTTAGGACTTTGGATTTGAGGTTTTAAGGATGTAGATGTATCATTTTAGTTACAATCTACACCCTTTGCTTCATCTTTCATCATAACATGTCTATTTGCTTTCCATAGTATATCTTTGCTTTATCTTGCTTCCTAGCATGTTTTATAACTTTCCTAGCATGTCTCCTTGCTTTTTGCCATGATTTATTGCTTTGTTGATGTTGGCCTAGGCTTCTTGGGCTAGGATATGCCTAAATATTGTGTTTATGCTTAGATCTACATATTTATATGCTCCTTGCCATGTTGATGCTTAAATCTACATGTTTATGTACTCCTTGCCATGTTTATGCTTAGATCTGTATCTTTGTGTACTTCGTGCCATGTTCATGTGTCTAGATCTACATGTTTGGTTGCTATACCATGTGCTTCTAAGCCTTTTGATCTCTTGTTATGCATTTTTCTTATGTTTTGGCCCTTTAGGTAGGGTGTAGATCTAGATCTTGCGGTCTAGGCCTATATCAAAGGTTTTGGATAATTTCCTTTAGGCATGTGTGTGCTTACTTTCTTCTATGCTTTATATCCATGTTTGTCTGTCTAGATCTAGGCTTTTCCATGCTTTTTTCCCTTTGTAGGCTTATGCTCATCTGTCTTTGGGGCCACTTGCTTGTGTGGTTGCATCCGTCCCTCTTGTGGCTTGTTATGTGATCACTTGTGAGACACATCTCTGAGATGTCAGTGTTCTTGATTCACACCTTTCTCCTTTCTGTACGATGATGTTATGCTTGCCTTGCCTGCATTGTGCCACCCATTTGGCTTTCTTTGCTTCTTTGCGTTCTTGGACGCTTGCCTACATGTTTGTGCATAAGTCTTTGCTTCCTTGTATCATTAAGCTTAATTCCTATTATCTCGTGCGGGTTCAGACCTATCTTTGATACACGAGACCCCAAGTTCCTGGTAGGAATTTTGCTTGATGGCACGTGTGTCGTCCATACACCAATCTCATGGAACTATGGAAACCCGATCGAAACCGACATTTGTGCTCTTAGGACACCCTTTTTTGTTTGACAACATGTGTGTTTGCCCCTGTTTGTCTCCCTTTGATAGTTTGTCCTTTATCATGCTTTCCTTCTAGTTATTTCTTTGCTTGTCTGCTGGCTTGTTTCCTTTGTCTTTAAATGTACACTCTGGGAGCATGGACACTTGGAGCAAGTGTAGGACCTCCTAGGTGTAAGCAACAAGGGCAAGGATGCAAACAAGAAGACGTAAGCCCACAAAGGGCAATGTTCAGTAAATCAGGAGGCTTAGCCTCCCTGAGTGGTTTTCTCTCTCCCTCTCTTCTAGCATTTTCCCTAGAATCCTGTATTGGGTAGGTTTCCCTTCCATGTACCTTTTATCTTTCCTACACCTTGCTTGGACCGCATTCTCTAGGTATGGTAATGTTTATTTACATTTTCTGTACCTTGCTGGGCCATACCCTTGGGATGTTGGCAATGTCTACTTTACTTTCATGCTCTGTGTGAAAGCATTGTGCATGATGTATGTATATCTATATATGGTTGTATATGGGTGATTGAGCACTTTGAATGATGGACCCTCGTGGCTACGTGAGCTTGTAGAGTGGGCATGTGCCCAAGGCAATTGCTGTAGGTGCATACTCACGCTATATTGTGCGCACAATCATGGCGGTGTGACTGTCCCACTCCATGTCACCAAGTGACATTGGTTTCTCCGTGTATACGATGCACATTGGTATGTTTGATGATTTGAGGGGCTCCGGCTCTTCCTAGCACAAGCATGTTACATGCACTGTATACGCAGGCATGAAAGCCTACCAGTGTGCCATAGCACACCAAATGCGAAACTTTGTTGAATTTTTTCTGTGAAAATGGGGTATCCTTGTTGCCATTTTCTCACAGCAAAAGCTTGGTGGGGATAGTGTTTATGTGCTATGACGCACCTGAGGTGAAGCGGTGCAGAATTTTTGACACGAAAATAAGGCGAAATGCTGCTAGATTTTTGCCATGGAAATTTGGCACCAATCCCAAACACACTAGGGAAGCATCGATTGAGACCACACCCTTTTCAAAAGCAAAACTCAAAGCCCAAATAGATTAAAGCCCTAAAAACTAATGCCAATAGCTTGATTTTGAATTGCCAATGTCCTTAGATTAAGATTTTACCAAAACAAAGGATGTCCTTGGACAGGCATTGTGGGGTGCCTAACACCTTTCTCACATGTAAACAGACTTCCAAACTCAAGAATCAAGATTTTTTAACCATCCATATTAGATTAGAAAAAACGACAATTTTCTTAGCCTAGGATTGGTAATAAAATCAAATAGAGTTAGGTGACCAATCACACCTTAATGAAATCCTAGACCCCTCATTTTACAAAACAAAGAAGATTTTGGGTAGTTTCTTGGGCAGATTCTCTCTCTCTCCCAAACGCATCCAAACACGTCTAAACACCACCAAACACCTTTGATTCTTCTCTTTTCTCCACAATCACAAGGTAGTGTTCTTGCACCCAATCTTCCTATCCTTGGTTCCATACCTTGGATTTGAGGCTTAGGGGTGTGGATGTAGCTTTTTAGCTACAATCCAAGACCTTTTCTTTTTGTAGCTTTTTCTTGTTCAATAATATGCTTTATTGCTTTTCCTAGCATGTTCTTGCCTCCTAGCATGTCTTTATGGTTTTTCTAGAATGTTTCCTTGCTTATGCCATGATTTATCACTTTGATGTTGTTGGCCTAGCATTCTTGGGCCCCGTGTCAAGCTTATGCTTAGATCTATGTGTTTATGTGCTCCGTGCCATGTTTGTGTGCTTAGATCTATATGTTGGTTGCTATGCCATGTGCTTCTATAGCACTTTTGTTTTTGATCTCTTTCTTTCTTGTGTTTAGGCCCTTATTGGTGGGGTGTAGATCTAGATCCCGTGGTCTAGGCCTACATCCCCACACCTAGGCCTATATTAAAGGGTTTGGATCATTTCCTTTATGCATTTCTATGTTTGCTTGCTTGTATCTATGCTTTTATGCCTACGCTTTCCTATCTAGATCTAGGCATTGCCATGCTTTGCGCCTTCTGAAGGCTTGTGCTTATCAGTCCTTAGGGCCACTTGATTTGTGTGGTTGCACCCATCCCTCTTAGGGTTTGTTAGGATGTAACCACTTGTGAGATACACCTCCGTGGTGTTGGTGTGCTTGATACACACCCTTATCCGCTCCGTGCAATGTTGATATGCTTACCTTGCTTGCTTTGTGCCACCCGTTTGGCTTTCTTTGCTTTTATGCATCTTTGCACTCTTGCTTGCTTGTGTGTCATCCATACTCCAATCCAATAGAACTATGGACACTCAATCCAAACCTACATTCGTCCTCCTAAGACATCCCCTTTTGTTTTATAACATGCTTGTTTGCCCCTTCATATGCCTGGCATGCTTTGTTTGCCCTCGTTTGGCTCTCTTTGTTAGTGTGTTCTTTGCATGCTCTTCCTTTTTCCCTATTTTCTTTCTTTGCTTGTATGCTAGCTTGTTTCTTTTGCCTTTGCATGTACTCATATGGAGCGAGGACACATGGAGCGAGGACTCATGGAGCGAGGGCACAACCTCTTAGGTGCGAGCAAAAAGGGCAAAGATGCAAGCAAAAAGACACAAGCCCCGAAGAGGGAAATGTTCAATAAATTAGAGGCCTAGCCTTCTCAAGTGGTTATTTCCTTCTATCTCCCTCTCTAAGCCTCTTCTTTAGAACATGTATTAAGGTTCCCCCTTTCCTTGTACCCCTTATCTTTTCCTACTCCTTACTTGGGCCGCGTTCCTTGGGTATGGCATATGTTTGTTTTACATTTCCTGTACTTTGCTGAGCCATACCCTCGAAATGTTGGCAATGTCTGATTTACTTTCCCGCTTTGTGTGGTTGCATTGTATATGATGTATGTATATCTATATCAGCTTGTATATGGGTGATTATGCACTTTGTATGATGGACTCTCGTGGCTATATGAGTGACCCTTTCTAGTAGCTTTTGATCTTGTAGTATGGTATGTGCTCAAGGCGATTGCCATAGGTGCATATTCATGCTATATTATATGCAAAATCATCATGAAGTGATTGTCCCGATCCATGCCATCTAGTGACACTGGTTTCCCCGTGTATGCGACACGTATCAACACACTTGATACTTTGAAAGGCTTCGGCTCGTCTTAGTACAAGCATGTCGATGCACGCTGTATACACAGATGCAAAACCCTGCTAGTGCATCACAGTGCACTAAACGCAAAACTCTGCCTGATTGTCGCCATGAAAATGAGGCACCTTGTTGCCGTATTCTCACAGCAAAACCTTGGTTAGAACAATGTTTTATGTGCTACAATGCACCTGAGGTGAAGCGCTACCGGATTTCTACCACAAAAATAAGGCGAAATGCTGCTGAATTTACGTCATGGAAATTTGGCATCAATTCGAAACACGTTGAGAAAGCATCGACTGGGACCTACCCATTCCAAAATCAAACCTCAAAGCCCAACATGTTTACAATCCCATAAGCTAATGCCAATAGCTTGTTTTCAATTGCCAATGTCTAAAAATCATGATTTTACCAAAACAAAAGACCGTCCTTAGACAGGCATTGTGGGGTGCCTAACACCTTCCCTGCACGTAACCAGACTTCCAAACTCAAGAATCAAGATTTTTTATCCATCCATATTAGATTACGAAAAATGACCTTTTTCTTAGCCTAAGATCGGTAATAAAATCAAATAAAGTTAGGTGACCAATCACACCTTAGAAAAACCCAATGATTAATGGTGACTTCACTTAGCCTTGGTGATTTCCTTAAAATTGACTCATATTCCAATCACACACCCGGGTATGACACACCTCCACAGTACCCGAGCTCCGAGCTTCGCATGCACATGCATGCCCACACCCCTTCTTTTCCTGGAATGAGGGAGAAGTACATGAGCGTCGCCACGATAGGTGGTTGAGCAACTGTGAGGTGTCGACACTGGCCGTAAGGGGAAGGAAGCCGATGTTCATAGGATTTTTAGGGCACCTGAGAGGCCAAGGGGTTCTACTTCTGCTTATGCCACCCTTATTGCCCAGCCTTATCAACAGCAAATTCAGACAACTTTGGTACCTCACCAAGCATTCAATCAGAGGGGAAGGTTAGATCAATCCCAGTATCTTAGGAGAGAGATACAGAAGTTTCCTCCATTGCCAATACCCATGTCAAAGCTTTATCCTTATTTGTTGGAAAAGAAGTTGGTGACTCCCCTATTTATTAGACCAAGGGATGGTCCTCATTTACCTGCCTAAGAAATGCGAACACCATTTTAGGGCCAAAGGGCACACCTTGGAAGAATGCATATCTTTGAGGCTCTGAATTCAGGATCTCATTGATAACAAGTTGATACCATTTAACAACACTGAGGCCGATGTTATTTCTAATCCCTTGCCTCCTCTCCCAGAAGAGAATGTGAATGCTATCTCTATAGTGGAAGAAAGGATTCTGGATTTCTCATCCCCCTTATTCCCTTGGAAAGCCATGTTGCGGGCTTTACCCCAAGAAAGCCATATTGCTTTGGAGAAAATAGAAGCCCCAGGATTTTAATGGGAAATTTGCTCATTTTGTGATAGTGGGAATAGGTATGCACTGTTTGATTATGGAGTGCTTAGGGCACAAGTTCAGAGTCTAGCTGACCTTGGTATTATCTAGATAGAAAGAGAGGTCGTGTGCAGGGGTGATTGCATGGCGACTAGCCTATGCCCTCCAGGATTACAATCAGGAACTAGCCGTAGTGCTAAGTCTATAGGTTGTAAGAAAGATTAGGATGAGTACTTGGAAGAGCGTGTTTTCAAGGTCCTTCTAGGATCGGAACATTAGCTCCCCCGACTTTGATTGTTATTAAAGAGATAGGGGAATCATCTCTGGATTCAGAAGTGCCAACTCCTAAGAAGGAATAGGCTATATCAACCATTAAGAGTTTTGACCCTCTGATTTTATTATTGCTTGAGATCGTAAAGTTGTCTCTAGGGTTTATCCAGAAAGAAACCCATATTGTTCTCACCATTCGAGGTTTTGCTCCTCTAGTTTTGCCAAGGTCTATTCAAGAAAGCTCTAGGGCACCTGGCCTAAAGGTTTTAGAGGCCTATTTACCTGGTTCGATCATTATCAGTCCAAAGACTATTTCTCTAGCACCTAATCTGCAAGCTTAAGAGGGTTTGATTATTCGTATGTCGAAGTCCTTTCCTTACAAGGATGATCACTGTGTCCCGTGGAAAAATGAGGTGACCCTAATCTCTACTGATACTGTAAAGGAAGAAGTTTGTTCCAATGTCTCTGCAGGTATGGTATCATTGGTGTTGGCCACCAATCGGTCTCTTTTTCAGATGATGAGTTACCATCGGAAGGAAATAATCATACTTTGGCCATGCATATCGTAGTCAAGTGTGAAGATATGATTGTTGCAAGGGTATTGATTAATAATGGGTCGGCCTTGAATGTCTGCCCAATGGCCACTCTAAAGCGCTTGAAAGTGGATCTGTTGCTTATTATGCCTAGCACCATGATTATTAGAGCCTTTGATGGAATGCGACAAGAAGTGCAAGGCAAAATTGAGTAAATGATTGAGATTGGCCTGAGATCTTTTATGGATAGCTTCCAAGTGATTAAGGTGGAATTTCCATATAATATGCTTTTAGGAAGGCTCTGGTTACATGTAGTACGTCCAATTGTGTCTACCCTTTATCAAAGACTCAAGTTTATGTCTGAGAATTAGTTGATAACCATCTATACCCCACATTGATGCTAATGCCTTTTCTAGAAGCATCTTTCCATAGCTTCGAGCTAGTTTCAATGATTCACAATGCTTCATAGCCTAAGTTAGGATGGCCTGCAAAAGTTTTGATGGTTGCTAAAAATATGCTTAAGTTTATTTACAAGTTAGGCCAATGCCTTGAAGCCACGGGTCATGGGAGCCCTATTCCGGTTAAGCTTAAAGATAACAAAGGAGGATTCGATCTGGGATATAAGCCCACTCATGAAGAACTCTTTCAAGCCTCCAAAGAAAAGAAAAGGAAGTTTGCTAGTCCAAGGAAGTCTATTCCTCATATTAGAGCCACTTTTCCGGCTTCAGCTGATGTCATCATGCCAAAACCTTTCAAGGAAGTGAAGGATGAAGAGTCTAATTTAGCTTGTATTTTGTTACTTCTTGCTTATTTGTATTTCCCTTTTATCTCCCCGATTTCATATTTCCAAGAGCGTTTCCCTTTTATCATTATATGGCATGAACCTTGTTTTCCCCTACCCATAATCCATTAATGAAATATTTATATTATTTAGGAACATTCTTGAATTCTTCTTTATTGCTTTCTTATGAATGTGTGTGAAAATTATCTTATGTTTCTTTGTATATGTTCCATTCTATAGGATCTATCCTGATTCCTAAGTGGGTACACCATCTCTTTGCCATAATAAGGAAGCAGATGCTGTGAACGAGATAATATATTTGGATTATGATATTGAAGGATTGGAAAAGATTTTGAGTTTGCCTTGAGATATTCTAGAAGCTCTGAGTAGAAAGAATGAAAGGTCCAAGCCTAATATAGAAGAGATAGAAGTGATAAACCTAGACGAGGAAGGCGAAAAGGAAAAACCTATTAAGATTGGAGTAAACTTTCCCAAGGACATGAAAGACGAGCTTGTAGCTCTGCTAAAAGAATTCAAGGAAATCTTTGCTTGGTCTTATCAAGATATGCCAAGATTAGATACAAAGATTGTTGTCCATAGGATTCTGGTTAAGTCCGAATGCCCTTTAGTGTGGCAGGCCCTCCAAAGGATGAAATTCAAGATTATCCTGAAAATTAAGAAAGAAGTGGAAAAACAATTGAATGTTGGTTTTCTTACTGCCATAGCCTATTCTGATTGGGTTACCAATATTGTTCCTGTGCCAAAGAAAGATAGGAAAGTACGCATCCGCCTTGATTATAGAGATTTGAACCAGACTAGCCTGAAGGATAATTTTCCTTTACCACATATCTATACTCTAATTGACAACACTATGACCACCAAGATGGCTGAAGAAGACAAAGCCAAGACAACGTTCACTACCCATTGGGGGACTTATGCCTATGATGTCATGCCATTTGGTTTAAAGAATGTAGGTGCGACTTACCAGTGATCCATGGTAACTTTGTTCCATGATATGATGCATAAGGAGATCAAGGTTTATGTAGATTACATGATCGCCAAGTTGAGTACTCCTAGAGATCATTTGATAGATTTGAGAAAGTTATTCAAGTGCCTTGTCAAGTATAGATTGAGGCTTAACCCTAACAAGTGTGTCTTCGGAGCTAGTTCAGGGAAGTTGCTCAGGTTTATAGTTAGCTAGAGAGGGATTGTAGTGGACCCTGTGAAACTCGAAGCCACCAGGGATATGCTCGCATCAAAAATTGAGAAACAAGTTCAAAGCTTCTTAGGAAGGATTAATAATATAGCCCGCTTTATACCATAGTTGATCACCACTTGCGATCCCTTGTTCAAGCTCTTAAAGAAGGATATAAAGGTAGAATGGATGGATGAATGTTTAGAAGCTTTTGACAAGATCAAGTAGTATTTGTTGAACGCTCCCATTTTGGCTCCCCCTACACTAGTACATTCGTTGATTCTCTACCTTGCGGTACAAGAGATGTCCATGGGTTGCATGTTAGGCCTGCTAAATGAGCCTGATCAAAAAGAGAAGGAAAATTACTACTTGAGTAAGAAGTTCACCAGTAGTTAGATCAGCTACATAGCCATTGAAAAGACATGTTACGGGTTGGCATGGAACTCGCGTAAACTTTGGCAGTACATGCTCTATATTACCACGTGGTTGATTTCCCGTATGGACCCTATCAAGTACATCTTTGAAAAGCCTGCTCTCACAAGAAAGATCTCCTGTTGGCAAATGTTGCTATTCGAGTTCTATATTGTGTTTGTAATGGGAAAGGCCATCAAGGGTTTGGCTATAGCGATTAACTGGTAGATTAGCCATTGAACTATCAAGATTTCTCCGAATATCTCTTCCCAGATGAAGATGTTTTGGCAATAGTGCTGGAACCAAGCTTTGTGGAATTTTGGCGCT
This sequence comes from Quercus glauca, assembly GCA_023736055.1. Lineage (NCBI taxonomy): Eukaryota > Viridiplantae > Streptophyta > Magnoliopsida > Fagales > Fagaceae > Quercus > Quercus glauca. Next base: position 41,080,731 of record CM043319.1, read on the forward strand.
GGAAGCTATATTTTGATGGAGCTGCCAATACCATTGGAAATGGAGTAAGAGCAGTTCTGGTATCCCTAAAGGGCCAGAAAATCCCTGTTTTAGTGAAGTTAAATTTTGACTGCATAAACAATGTCATAGAATACGAAGTGTGCATAGTAGGCTTACAAGTCGCCTTGGAGTTTGGCGCATATGATTTAAGTTTCTTTGGAGACTCCTTGTTGATCATCTTGCAAATATAGGGAAAATGGCAAGCCCGAGACACCAAATTGATTCCATATCAGAGATTTGTTAGCCACTTGATCCTGAAGTTATGGAATATTACATTTGCTTATTTGCCTCGAGCACACAACCAATTCGCTAATGCCTTAGCGACCCTGGTGAGCATGGTTAAGTTAGCAGAGGGAGATGAGCTGCGAAAATTGTGCATAGAAGTCTATGGTTTGCCCACCTATTGCATGAATATTAAAGAATGCATGAATGTTGAAGTAAAGATCGATGGAAAACCATGGTACCACGATATCAATGCTTATGTTAAGGATGGTGAATATTTGAGTGGAGCTACAAACAGTGAGAAGAAGTTCATCAGGCGCATGGCGTGCCAATTTTTCTTGAGTGGGCAAGTCTTGTATAGGAGGAACCATGATACAACCTTGCTTCGATGCATAGATGCTACTGAGGCTAACCATTTGATGAAAGAGATGCACGAGGGCTTGCTTGGAGCCCATGCTAGTGGACCCTTGTTGACCTAAAAGATTATGAGAGTCGATTACTAGTGGCTCACCATAAAGAATGATTTCATTAAGCATATGAGGACGTGCCATCATTACCAAGTCTATTTGAATAGGAAGAATCTTCCTCCTCATCCCCTGCACTCTTTAGCGATGTCGTGGTCTTTTTCAGCCTGGGGTATGGATGTCATTAGACCAATGATTTTGAAAGCCTCGAATGGGCATGAGTATATTTTAGTGGACATCGACTACTTCACTAAATGGGTGGAAGTTGTTTCCTATAAGAGCATTACCTAGGCGATAGTAGCCTAGTTTTTGAAACAAAATATCTTTTGTTGCTAAGTGTGCTAGAAAAGCTCATTACATATAATGGAAAGAATCTGAATGGAAAAATGATTGAGCAACTTTGCCAGTAGTTTAAGATTGAGCATCGAAATTCGATTCCTTACTGCCCTCAAATGAATGGCGCAGTGGACAATTGAACATTAGAGATGAAAAGCACATGACTGCAAGCATATGCCATGTAGGGCGAGCATTTAACCAGAAGAAGGCAACTTAGTCTTGAAGAAGCGCAACCAGGCTATGCCTGAGCATAGAGGAAAATTTGCCCCAACTTATAAGGGCCCATATATGGTAAAAAAGGCATTCTCTGGAGGAGCCTTGATTTTAGTCGACATGGATGGACATGATTTCAATAAGCCCGCCAATTCTGATGCTGTTATAAAGTACTTTGCATGATTGAGTTCCCAAGTGCAACTCGTTATATTTTACCATGTAAATAAAAAGGAAAGAAAAAAAAAAGAAAAAAACTAAAATATATGAGAAAGGTGGATTGAAAACTCGAAAGGGTGGTTTGTGCAAAAGGAGAGCAAAAAATAGAGTGTGAGGGAGTCTGCTAGATTGAAAACCTAAAAGTGTAGTCTAGGCAAAAGTTAAGGCAATAAAAAATTTGTAATGTTTGTTTGAACTACATGATGACCTGATCCTTCCTAGTGAAGGTACGTAGGCAACCAGTTCCGGCTCGGTTTGATTTAAGATCAAGATTAGAAGGAGAGATGAACCTTTTCAAGATGAAGATATAAGGGTGCCTTAGGATTTCTGGAGGATTGCTCTATGTTTGAAATATATATATATGGCACTCTGTGCTTTGTTTTAGGATTTTAGGGTAAACATCAGTGGAAGGTGTACCCTAACGGGAATGGAAAAGATCTATCTAGAACAAGATCTGATGCAAGCTAATAATTTATCCTAGGGATGCGATAGTTTACAAATAAAAAGCAGTGGTGTAACAGGCCCATACATACATTTGAAGCCTATCAAGAGGCAATGTCCAAAATACAAGTCTAAGCCCACTATGAGGCACTAAGACATAAATTTGAGGCCTATCGAAAGGCAATATAATACATACATGTCTAGGCCCACTATGGGGCAATAATACATACGTATCTAGCTTACAGAGGGGCAATGTCTAGAAAGTACATGAAAAAGATAAACATGCCCACGCGGGGGCTACATCATCATAGTACAACAATAAATTGCTAGACTATGGAGAGTCATCATCTCTAATAGAGTCGTTTGTAAAGTACTTGGTGCTAGAGTCACTAGCATCATCATTAGTGACCTAACTGAAAGAAGGACTGGCTGGGCTAGCTGAAGGGCCTGGAACCCATCCTGGAGTCTAAAATGGAGCCAGTGTTGGTGCGGGGCCTTATGCCCAATCTGGAATCAAAGTGAATCCCTAACCTTTAGCAGGAGCTAGGGGAACTAGCATGTAATCTAGCTCATGTCTCCGTATTGCACGGTCTAAATCTAGAATAGTAGGCACTAGAGGTACATCCCATCCCTTGCCTAGCACCTCATCAACTAGGATACCGATGTAGCGCTAGAGTAATGCCATATGGGCAACAAAGTGACTCCTGTCTCTCTCACTAGTAGTGGACTGGCTCTCGTGCTCTCTCTGTTATAGCTCCCTCTCACGAGCTAAGACCCTAGCAATCTCCTTCTAAATATACTATTCTCTGGCGGTAGCACCACCCTTAAGCTCTCTTACTCGAGCCTGTATGGTCTCTACATGTAATCTCAACCAGGCCTCTGAAACTCGCCGGATGCATGCTATGCCTCGAGTACTCTCCCCCCACTAACAAGGAAATCATCAATAATGGGTCCAGTGGATGACTCTAAAAACCAAGTGGTGTAGTCTATAGCCGCTATAAGGAAGCCCTCAAGGGAACCTATTGCATATGCGGGGTCGTCCAAGATGATCTCAGGGCAGGATATCCGAGGAGGTGGATTTTTAGGCACTCTGAAGACTAGCATAACCTGATGGTATGACCTCTCAACTAAGAACTCCCAGCTACTCAATGCCCAAAACTAGTACCATGCATGTGACTAAGCCATAACTAGAGTGACCTCACATCTACTAAACAATCCTTTAGGATATGGGCTGTTACATACCTTACCCTATATGACACAATCAAGTGCAGCGCAGATAGTAGCTAGTTGTGTTAATGTAACTCTAGAGATGGTATAGAGAGACCAGGCCTATGCCTTGGGATATAGTGTCGTGGAAAGACTAGTGTACTATGGTCGCAGGGCAAGAATATACTCGTATGCCTTCCACATCAGAATCTGTCAAAAACCCTCGAGGCTCCTAAAACCCTAGCGTAATGCTTGCCATAAATAATGGATGAAGAACCCATAGGAAAGGGATCCCTAATCGTAGGCCCCTATGTCGGACACTATTCTCTTGGCTGCTAATAGCCTACAAGTAAGCACTGATCTGTTATTTACAAACAAATAGCAGTCGATGAAGTAAAAGAAGAATTTCCTGAGAGCTAAGTCATCTAACTCCTTCTTCTAGGGTATGAGTGTTTTCAGTTGCAATAAATGGATCTTAGGCTCTTGAGTAGGCCCAAAAAATCTACTGGTCGCCGTAGTAAAGGGGTGATCCATGCCCAAGAGGGCGCATGCCTCTTCTACACTCACAAACTCAGTTTGGGACTGGCTCCCCTTCAAATCTAAGGCCTAAAATGGTAGTCCAATCAAGGGGAAGGACAACATACTCCATACAACTCAGATGAAAGGTACTCGTCTTTGTATGGAACCACTACACCAAAGCCTCAGCAAACCCGAGCCTTATAGAACATGATGGAATGCTGATGATGTTGGAAAAATGCATATACGCAGCGGAAAATAAATGGATATACTTCATTTAGAATTGATAACATGCATAATGTAAGTTTAAGAATATAGAACAAGAAAGTGTACCTTGGTGCAGCGAATTTCAAAACCAAAGATAAAAAGTTCTCAGGAACACTTTCAATCTTCACTCCAATTCCACTAACGCCCAAGATGTGTGGTCTCTCAATCAGTTATTTCTTAAAGAGAATGATAGTGTCTCCAACACTCACATACATGTATTTTCATGAACTTGTTGTCTCTCACAAAATTCTGTATGTTTCTCTTTTAATAACTGGTTATCTAATTAGGCTAGCCTTTTGGGCCTTTCCAATTGGGCTCTAATATATGGCTTGGAGTGGGACCAAAAGGGAATAAATAAGACACTAGCTCTAATGGGCCTTGGGCTTTTCTGTCAACTCTTGACAAGTCCAAAGTTACCATTAATTATATTTAATACCACTATATAAATATAATTGCACTCTAGGCCTTATTAATTAATTATATCCTAAGACTTTATTGTACATGCAACCCCTTCATAAAATATTTGTAGTAATACAAAGTTGTGAAAGTAGACTACCACTTTGTAAATTACTACATCTTAATCCTTGAGTACCCGGTTTAATCTTTTAAGTTATTCATCATATATTTATGAAATCCAATTTCATAAATATATACTTTAGTAACTATTTACTAAAGTAGTTAGGCCTAACATTCTGAATAACAAACCCATTAAACTTATCTCAAGGGAATATTTTGTATCTCTGTTAAGAGATTATGAATTCCATCTTGAGAATATATGTTCCATCAACACTAAATGTAGTTGCCCAACATACTGAGGTTTTGACCGTTACTTTAGATCTCACTCCTGATATATCAAAGCAACCTACACTTCATGATCAGGTCCATTATTCTCTCAGGATTAAGAGTTTATGCAAATATAAATCTCACAGCGGTCCAGTTCAATATGTCTTAACTTTTAAAACATATCAACAGATCAACTAGAAGTCACCACTTCCATGATCAAGACAAATCATCTTAGTTGACATGTTATAGTCTTTACAGATGAAATGCCCAATTTCATCACCGACTACGAACCAAATTCTGAGTTTACAAAGAACTTGTGACTTATATCTTCTGTGACTAAATCACATAAATCACATACTATGCATCTCATAGACTATATGATAATGTCCAAATATTCATGTTACCATTATTTCAGATAATAATAAAAGAACTTTATTAATAACAATATTAAGTCATACATCATGTCATACATAATGTCATACATAATTAGTACATAGCATCAGTCGTGCTCGTTTAATCCTAGTTTTTATCTCAAAATATCCAGTTTTTATCAAAATATCACTCTCAGGGTTTGATTAGGCCGTGCTTGTTTTATTCATGTTTTTATCAAAATATCTCTCTCAAGGTTTGGTTCAACTGTGCTCATTAAATCCTATCTTTTTATATTATAATATCCTTGTAGACTCTTGATTTTGCATCCATAATTTAATTTTGGAAGATGATTGGAATGACCACTTCAAATACCAAAAAATCATGGTTGCATTACATGTATTAATCATTCATTGCATATCATAAAAATAATCATGAGATTCTAACGGTTGCGGCAGTGTGCTCGATTCCTAAAACGGACCCTCGGATTGAAAGATATCACAAGATCAAATGTTCACAGTCTGCATGCATTGTATGGGGTGAAGCCGTTCACGTGTGATTAATTGAAATTAATTTTAATTGGTTAATGATTAAAATTAATTAATTGAATTTATGTGATTGGTGGAGTATTTTTCTTAAAGTGAGATTTGTTGCATGGGATTAAAATAATTAAGCTGATAATATTTAAAAGTTGTAGATAATTAGGCTTTTAGGATAATTATATTCAAAATAATTATTTTAAAAATCCTAATTATCACTTTGGGATGAGGTTTATCATGAAAATAACTCCAAAATTCATCCAAATATAGTTTTAGAGTTGGAAAACACTTCAAAAACATGCTAATCAAGTAGTACATTTCAGATTCATGTTCCAAGGAACTTTTGGCAAAGTTTTATAGAATTGAATTTCAATTTAGCTATCAAAATTTCAGCTTAATTAGAATTTTGAGTAAAAAGATATGATCAAAATACTGAAACTTGTTCTAATCTAAAAAATTAGCTTACACTCAGCCAAATTTCCTTTTTTTTTAGGATTGTCCCTGATGATGCAAAAAATCGTCAGTAAGTCACATAGTCCTCACATGCTCGAGACAACACCTGCGAAACGAAAACAAAGAAGACCTTGTAGAGAGTACCGATGTGGTACCGGCCAAATACCCTCCGAAGGTCAAGTTAGAGAACTTTCACGACTTTTAGGACCATTTGCTTTCCAGATAATTTGTTATGGTATATTTTTATTATTTTATATCCATCGCTTTTAGCATGTGTGTTGATCTTTATTTGTTGATATGCGTATGTCCATCCATTCTTGTGCCTATATGTTAGGATGTACATGTCCTTTAAAGCACTTGGTAAATAACTAGGATGAACCCGTCCGCTTTGGTGGACTTATCCTCCTTTAGGCATGACACTGAACAAGTTCTATTTGGGGACCTAATAATAAATCCGTCCACTTGTGGACTTAATAATAAATGCGTCCACTTATGGACTTGATAACTTTAAGGCATCCTTATGGGATGAACTCATCCACTTGTGGACTCAATAATGAACTCGCCCGCTTATGGACTTAAGTAATTTCAAAGCATCCTCATAGGATGAACTCGTCCACTTATGGACTTTGTAATAAACCCTTCCACTTGTGGACTTAATAATGAACTCTTCCACTTAAGTAATTTCAAGGCATTCTCATAGGATGAACTCGTCCACTTGTCTTTCCCTCTTCTTGGGCTTTTCTTATCGGGCCAACAGTGCATCTTCCAAGTTCATGTACGTGGCCCTGTAAAGTACATCCAACATGGTTTTTGAGTCGTTCTTGTATAAAGAAAATAGAAACTTACCCTTCCATAACCCATTCGTGAATGCAGCCACGAGTATTTTGTCATCAGCTTCATCGATCGAGAGGGCCTCTTTGTTAAAGCGGGTTATGTAAGACCTCAGTGTCACATCCTCCCATTACTTAATGTTCATCAGGGATGCAGTGGACTTCTTATACCTGTGCCCCCCAATAAAGTGTAAGGAAAACTAGGCGTTTAGCTTCTTAAAGGTACTAATGGAGTTAGGTGTCAACCTGTTGAACCAAATCCTTGCAGGACCCTTCAACGTATTGGGGAAGGCCTTGCACATGATCTCGTCCGCCACTCCTTGCAGGTGCATCAAGGTCTTTAAAGACTTTAGGTGATCTAAGGGATCCTTAGATCTGTCGTAGGTCTCCACCTGTGGCATACAGAACTTCGGTGGAAGGGGGAAACAGATGTAGTGAATGGTGAATCAGTTCAATGGAACAACTCATTGAGGTCGCTAGACACCCATCCTTTGAGGGCATTCATCATGAAGTCCATCCGTTCCTTCATCATTTGCTTCTCCGCGACCATGTGTGGTGGAGCTATTTCTGTGATGGATGGACGACTCATGTCCTATTGCTTTTGTCTGCTCGAGGCGTTGCTACCCTGCGGCCCTTCTTGGTCCCTTCTCTCAGCGCTTATTCCTTCTTGGTCCTCCTCCTGAGTGTTAGACCCTGCATTCTTTTGGCACAGTTGCTCTGCATTCTTTTGGTGGTGGTACGTGGTTCGTCTCCTTGATTATTGTTGGTGCTCGCCATTGAGTGAGTAAGCACCATGCAACTCATTGTCTAGGAAGCGGTAGTATGGCTTATAAACGAGTTTCCCACAGACGATGCCAACTGATGATGGCGAAAATCATCCATAAGTCACATAGTCATCATATGCTAGAGAACTTTCACAACTCTAGAGTGCTAGAGCTGGGAGAAATTATGCGTACCTTGGTTTATGAGGGTTTTGGGGTTTTTATAGTAGCATAGGGTTAACATCTGTTCCTTGGCATAGAGGGGCTTTCCTTGTAGGGAAGATCTTCATTAATACGCGTGTCTTGTGGGATCCTTTCCTTGTAGGAATCCCCTTGATTAGGGTTAGTCGTGGGGCACAAGATGTTTCCTTATATACTCATGCGTGAAGGCCAAGCAAGGCCATATTAGACCTGTCAAAGGTTTACTTATCCCCTTCAGCTTCCTTCCTTCAGCTTCTTATCTTGTTTATGCATTCTGGTAGTCTCATTCGAGGCGTAGCCATCGGCCTTGAGGTGGAATCGTTGGCTTTATGATATCATCATTTATGTCGATGAATGCACAAGCAAGGTTGACGGGTTCATTAGGACCATCAGCTTGGCATTATGTGAACGAGTTTATCAAACTTTCAGAATTACCCTTGTCAATCCCATACCTTTTTTTGCTTATTTTTTAAAGCTGATTGGACTTCATTTTTAAACAAACCTAATTTATTTTCTAAGAAACTAACACCTCTATAAATAGGGGAGACCTCTCAACATTCAAGGACCTTTTTTTTTGACTTCTTTGCTCCCCTTACGTTAAAGACGTTCTGGAAGCCTTGGCTTGAAGAATTACTTTTCTGTAAGTGAACATATTTTAGATCTTGAAGAGGTTGAACTTCTTTGATTTTTAAAATATTCTTTCATTGAAGGGTACATTCATGCAAGTAAGCCTTTAATCTCACCCTCTTGTTTATTCTTTTCTTTCCTATCTGATATATATGTTTTGTTCATCACATATTTTCATGGATGTATGTTTGATTTTACTCATTGTCAATACAATCTTAACTCTTTTTTTTTTTTTTTTTTTAATAGTTGATTAACATGTCTAAGTTTAAGATTTGATTCTTCTTTAAATTTTGAGATTTGCAGTAAACTACTAAAAACATTTTTTTAAAAAAGAAAAAAGAACAACAAAAAATCAGATCTGTATTTTCATTAAATACAAATCTGAAATTCTTCTGCATATAAAAACTGATATGTATTTTCATTAAATACAGATATGAACCTTTTTTTATAATAAAAAAAAATGTTTTCTTCAATATCAAATATCACCAATTTTTGTGTTTCATTTTAAATAAAAATTGCAGATTTTGAATTCATAAAGAATAAATTAATCTTAAATTTGGGAATTTCAATATGTCATTATAATGCATCATTCAAATTGGTATATAAATGGTCATTTTGAGTCTAGAAAACCAAACTCTACCTAGGCAAAATGGGTGCCTAACACCTTCCCATTCTATAACCTAGCCCCCGAATCTAGATTTTGGTTCGTAGATAGTGTGTTATCCTTTCTTTTTTTTAGATTGTAAACTAGGAAACAAAGCCTTATATTTTCCATTTTTAGATTGTAATCTAGGAAACAAAGCCATGTGAACTTCATTTTATCAAACTGCAATTCATTCAAATCAATGAGAGGTTGTATTATTCAGATATGTACCATATGTATTTTTTTTTTTTTTTTATCTTTTTTTGTAAGAAAATAAAATAAGTGGCTACTCCACACATAATCTCGAAATGGGAAGGTGCTAATGCCTAACCCCTTTTCTGAGAGCACCTAAGTTTTCCCTAGTCTCTCACAGTGGCGACTCCGCTGAGGATGTCGAGGGCTAAGTTTCGTGTTAGACTTTAAATGACCAATTAAATACCCTTGTTTTTGTATGATGTTTTTGTTTGTTTGGTTGCTTATGTCTATGTATTGTTTGTATAATATTTTATTTGAAAATGCCATATTGGTTGTTAAAAACTTTCCCTAACTGTCATAGTGTGTGCCATCAAAACAACAAATATGCATGTACCCATCTTAACATATAGTGGTAGTAACCATGGATCACCAGTCTTCATTAGATTCGGTTACCCAGTGGTGAACTCACCAACTCATAGCCCAAAGTCACTGGATCATTTCTTGTTAACTAAAAAGATAGACCATGCCGTTTAGACCAACGTAATGTTCATTACATTACAAGTTGGGAGGTATAATGTCCTAGCTATGGGAAACAATACAACAACAAACCCACCCTATAATGTAATGACTTAGAACCTATCCTTAGGCCGGTCCATGTTAAAATTGCATTTCATATTGTGTGTGGTTGACCATTGTTTGAACCATGGTGAACCCAAGTTCAATACTTGGGCCCATCATAATTGTTTGAATGTTGTGTGTTGTATAAATCTATTTGTTTTTCCTAGAAATAAAGAATGTCATTTGCATATGCAGTTCAAGCCTAATCTTGCTAAGCCCAAAGTCCATCAAGCTCAATGAGAATTCAAGCCCAAGTCTATCAAGATCAAGTTATCTTCATCAAGGTTTAGGACTACCAAGGTCTAATTATTAGAATTTCAACTCAAGCATCCACAAAGGACCAAGAAGAAACAAGTAGTCCAACCTCGCCTTATTTCACAAGCAGTCAAGCCATATTTAGGTTATCAGGATCATTGTTTATCTTAAAGTTTGTTGCTTACTACATGTTTCTAATGAGAATATTTGTTGAGGTTTACTGTATTTTTGTTTTTGCCATGTTTCATGCATTTTGTTCGTAAAAAAAAAAAAAATTGAAAAAAATATTAAAAAAAAAAAGGAGAAAAAAAAATTTACAAAAAAAAATATATATATTCGAATAAGTTTTCAAAAAAAAAAAAAAAAAACTTTCGGACTAGGGACATTAGGCCTTCAAGTCATTTCAATTCATTTCCAAAAAGAAGTTTCTGGACTAGGGCCATTGGCCTTCCTGGTAACTTTTTTTTTGAAAACTTTTTTGTTCTTTCAAAGACTCCAAAATTTTTTCAAGAGCCTTCTTTTCAAGAGAATACATCCATTCTACACAGCTTTTTCCAAATCATGATGATTAATTGCTCTACCAATCAATTTGGGCCAATGAGGGATTTAACTTCATTCAATACATGTAAGGTTTTTTGCTAAACATTTAGAATATAAGAAGAAAATGTCCTAAAAGGCAATCAAAGAAATTCATCAATTCATTCAAAATTCTCAAACCACATACACTCAATCCCAATCTCTAAAGAATTTTTCACATCATTGGAGCATTTATACTTCTATTCCAAGAAAATTTGTTAAAGGAGTTTAAGCAAATGTGTCTACAAGTAAGCATCATTAGGGATAGGAGGCCGCCTTTGGTAACCCACATTATTCCTTGACACCTATTACAATAATTATCCATTGCTAGCCAACTTGAGCCTCTAAACAATTAGCCTTTTTTTTTAGTGAACCCACTAAATACTTAAACCTTGGGTGGGAAAATTAAGTATGCATGTTTAAATCTCAAGATGAGGAAGTGTTGACTTTATGGATTCAACACCACTCAATAAGGTCCTCAATGAAGACAATAAGACCGGTCCAAAAAACGAAAAAGACGAGGAGCTCATCAAGTTTAGGAAAGAGAATTCATCAAAGAAAATGGATAGTTCACTCTGTCAAGCTAGGAAGGAGGGAAATCCATCAAGGAGAGATAAGATTTTGAGAAAGCATCAAACTGTGAGAAAAAAGAGAAGGCCATCAAGCTAGAAAATAATTCAACAAAAAAATAGAGAGAAGTGAATGCAGGAATTTTCATCAAGTTGTGAGAGAATATTGATTCATCAAAAGACACAAGGGACATGAGATTTCATGAAAGATCATTCAAGTTGATAAGGATGAGAAAAAATGAAGATTCATCAAAAACAAAATTCAATCAAATTGAGGAAGATGAGGAAAAGAAAAAGTAAGATACATTTCATCAAAAAAGTGTGTTCAGTCAAGTAAAAAAAATGAAAGTGCATTAGAAATGATAAGAGGATATCAAGGAGAAATGCAAATTCATCCAAGAAAGATGAAAGTTTGTCGAAAGCCAAAAAAAAAAAAAAAAAAAAAAAACCCGTTAGGCTGAAAACCCGAAAAGGCGGTCTAGACAAAAATTGGGGCCTTATAAAATAAATGAAAAAGAGAAAGCCCGCTAGGCTGAAAACCCAAAAGGGTGGTCTATACAAAAATTAGGGCGTAAAAAAAGAGAGAGAGAGAGAGAGCCCACTAGGCTAAAAATCCGAAATGGTGGTCTAGGCAAAAATTAGGGCAAAAAAAAAAAAACTTACAAAAAAAAAAAGAATGAGAAAAACAAAATGAGAGTGAGTGATCTGACCACAAGATAGGATGCTAAGAAGACCAAAAAGAGGAAGTTGTCAAGTTGAAAAATCAAGACCAAATGAAAGCAACCAATGAAGACCAATGAGAAGATGATGAAGAACATGACAAGGATTTTAGCACAAGTGTCAATAATGGAATATGTGAAAAACTCTTCCATTGCTTGAATTTAAAGTGTTGCATACTTGAGGAAATATCATAAGGCTTTTGAACCTTTTATCTCTTTCATTTCATAACCTAAACCTAGCCTACATTACAACTTTTGAATAAAGACCTCCTTGAAGTCCTGTTGATTAAAGGCGCACCTTGAGCTCTTATAATATTTTCTCTTGGACTTAGAAGGAAAATTGTTCAAGATTATCAAGCCCTACTGGCTGATATCTTCAAAAGACAAAATTTCACAAATTCTTAAGTGACTTAAAAAATAAAATAAAATTTAAGCTCCAAACACTTCCTTTGTTTGCTTCCAACAAAAAATAACTCTCGAGAGAACAAAATTTTCAAATTCTCAAAAATTTTAAAATCTTCAAACTTAGGATTTTTCCCTTTCTTGCTTTTTCCCAACATATGTGATTCCCAAGCATTTCGTTTCTTTAATTATCTTTGAAGACTTCATCTTAAAATTTTCAAAGTGAAGAAGCAAATTTTTTTTTTATTTTTATTTTTTTTTATGAAGTGAAAGAAGCAAATTTGATTACATGTTTTTAATGATTTTGAATCCTTCCTAGCTAAGGGGATCGAATTAAATTTTAAGCATCTTGATTGGAGAAAAGAGGTTGTTCAAAGGATCTCCTTATGCTCATTTAAAAAAAAAAAAAAATCATTTCAAAAAAGAATCAATTTTCAAAACTTTTGTATGAACTAAGTTTGGACTTGATCCTTTATGAGAGAGGTACATAGGCAGCCTTTCCAAAGGTCTAGTCACAATCACTCAAAAAAAAAAAAAACATTTTTTTCAAAGGCTCAAAATCAAGGCATTTCTTTGTGTGAATTTAGGCTAGGAGCATATGTTTTGCATTAAGCATATCATCAATTTTATGTGCAAGCATATCTAATCTAGGGGCATTGGCCCAAAACATTTTTATAATAACTAATTACTAACAAGCTCATGGAAAGAATCTTTTGTAGGAGGTGGACATGGATCTTTCACCTACTCAACATTCACCATCAATCCTCAATTTAGGTGCTACCACATGTCCTAGAAAAAGGGCTGAAAGCGTGACTATTGGACAAGGCTCAAGATCCCAGCAGTTGTTGTTTCGCCTAGTTTGTGATTTTGATCTTATTTTTCTCAAATTTTGCTTTATTGAAGGTCCCTACAAAATACATTTTTTCAAAATTCACATTGATTGTTGAACTGGGGGCATTCAGCCATGTCTCATTCATTTTCAAAAATAAAAGATCATCATTATCATCTTTTCAAAAAAAAAAAAAAAAAATCTAGATTTCCAACAATCATGCATCCATTTCTAAACTAGGGGCATTCGGCCATGCCGCATCCATTTTGGGAAAAAAAAAATCATCTTTTCCTCAAATATCAAGGTTTTCAAAAGTCATGCATCAATTCACAAACTAGGGGCATTTGGCCATGCCACATTTATTTTCAAAAAAAAGAAAAAAAGAAAAAAAGAAAAAAAGATCATCAACGTCATCTTTTCAAATAAAAAAAAAAAATTCACGATTTCCAAAAATCATGCATCCATTTCTAAACTAGGCGCATTCAACCATGCCTCATCCATTTAAAAAAAAAAAAAATTTCCTCAAAAGTCAAGGTTTTCAAAATCATACTTCAAGTTGTAGACTAGGGGCATTTAGCTATGCCTCATTCAGGTAAGATCACCCATGTCAAGACCTATCAGGTAAATTCAAACCTTTACACCACAAAGCTTCATCAGGTAAACTCTAAACTTTTCTAAATCAAGCTCTTACAAGAATAAGTCCATATATATCAAAGTCAAATGCAAAGATCAAAGAGTGGTAGTTCATGAGTTATACAAATTAATTGACTAGAAATCAGCTCTTGTTTTTTTTTGCTGGAAATTAAAAGAGGAAAAATCTCCTAAAATAAAAATTTTGAAGGACAAATCTCCTAACAAAATTTCAAAAAGATAAATCTCCTAAAAAAATTTTCAAAAAGGAAAAATCTCGTAAAATAAAATTTTCAAAAGGACAAATCTCCTAATAGACTTTTCAAAGGATAAATCTCCTAAACAAATTTTCAAAAGGACAAATCTCCTAAAAAAATTTCAAAAAGGAAAAATCTCCTAAAATCAAAATTTCAAAAGGACAAATCTCCTAAATTTTTAAAAGGATAAATCTGGAAAACAAAAGACAAATCTCCATGAACAAATCTTCAAGGGATAAATCTCCTATTCAAATTTTCAAAGGACAAATCTCCACGAACAAATCTTTAGGGATAAATCTCCTATTCAAATTTTCAAAAGGAAAAATCTCCTGAACAAATTTTCAAAATGAAAAATCTCTTGAACAAATCTTCAAGGGATAAATCTCCTATTCAAATTTTCATATGACAAATCTCCATGAACAAATCTTCATAAAAGGAAAAATCTCCTAAATAAATCTTCAAAGGACAAATCTCCATGAGCAAATCTTCAAAAAGGGATAAATCTCCTACACTTCAATCTTCAATGGAAAAATCTCTTAAATAAATCTTCAAAGGACAAATCTCCATTAACAAATCTTCAAAAAGGGATAAACCTCCTACACTTCAATCTACAATGGATAAATCTCCATGAACACATCTTCATAAAAGGAAAAATCTCATGAATTAATCTTTAAATGACAAATCTCCATCAACAAATCTTTGAAAAGGGATAAATCTCCTACACTTCAATCTTCAATGGATAAATCTCTATGAACACATCTTTAAAAAGGACAAAATCTCCTGAACAAACCTTCAAAGGACAAATCTCTATAAAAAAAATCTTCAAAAAGGGATAAATCTCCTACACTTCAATCTTTAATGGATAAATCTCTATGAACACATCTTCAAAAGGAAAAATATCCTGAACAAATCTTCAAAGGACAAATCTCCATAAACAAATTTTCAAAAAAATAAAAAAAGGATAAATCTCCTAAACACAAATCTTCAAAAAAGATAAATCTATTAAGAAAATTTGGTTCTTAATCATTAAGATCTTATATGAATTTTTGTCTATTGCAAAGAATTCTAGACCGAGCCGAATATGGTTCTCAGTCGCCCCCAAATTTCTAGACCAAGCCAGATATAGTTCTCAGTCGTCCCTAGAATTCTAGATTGAGCCAGATATAATTCTTAGTCGCCCCTAGATTTCTAGACCAAGCCGGATATAGTATTCAGTAGCCTTCAAATTTCTAAACCAAGCCGGATATAGTTCTTAGTTGTCCCCAAAATTCCAGACCAAGCCAAATATAGTTCTCAGTCGCCCCCATATTTTCAAATTGAGCCAGATATAGTTCTTAGTCGCTATCAAATTTTCAGTTGAGCCAGATATAGTTCTCTGTAGCCTCTAGCTTTTCAGATTGAGTCGAATATAGTTCTCAGTCACCTCTATATTTTCAGATTAAGTCAGATATAGTTCTTAGTCACCTCCAAGATTTTCAGATTAAGCTGGATATAATTCTCTATTAGCTTCTAAATCAACCGAATATAGTTCTCGATTACCTTATCAATATTCAAGATTTTATCGTGGTTCATCAATTATCAAGTAGATTAGCTGTCCATATTTCTCACTTTTCGTAAAACAATAAAACACTAGTTCTACACCCAAAGGTTCTAGGTTCTAGGGCTAGGAAATCTATGAAAAATCAACCTCGATTAAATCATGGTTGCCAAAATTAGTGTCTTTATTTTACATTAACATTTGCTTTTCAAGCTCTATCAATGAGGGGTATTCTGTAGACACTCGATTTTGCACCCATAATTTAATTTTGGAAGATGACCACTTCAAATGCCCAAAAATCATGGTTTCATTACATGCATTAATTGAGTGTCAGCCCAACACACCTTAAAAGGTCACCGGAACTAACAAGCAGCCCTTTAAGGGTTGCCAGAAGATGAAGGGTCATTTATTTCAGCATAAATACCCCCAGACACCCCAGAACTTAAAAAAAAAAAAAAAAAAAAAAAAAAAAACTATTTTTGGGCTTTCTAGAACATTTTTCTGGGTAGATTCTCTCTCTCTCTTTCTTTCTAAATCCTCTCCAAAACACACACAAATACCTTTGATTTCTCACTTTTTCCAACAATCAAGAGGTAGTGTACTTGCTCTCATCTTCCTCTCCTTGGTCTTGGTACCTTGGATTTGAGGTTTAGGGGTGTATATGTAGCTTTTTTAGCTACTATCTACGCCCATTTAGTTTCATAGCCTTTTTATTGCTTTATCTTGCTTTCTAACATGTTTTATAGCTTTTCCTAGCACAACTCTTGCTTTATCATGCTTTCTCAACATGATTTATCGCTTTGATGTTGTTGGCCTAGCCTTCTTGGGTAATGACATGTCTAAATTTCTTGTTTGCGCTCTTTTCCATATTTATGTGCTTCTTGACATGTTTATATGTTTAGATCTACATGTTTATGTGATTAAAGCTTTGTTAGGATTCTATGCCTAGTGCTTTGATAGCCTTATGTCTCTTGTTTATGCCTCTTTTTCGTGTTTGGCTTTTAGGTAAGGTGTAGATCTAGATATAGTGGTCTAGACCTACATCCTTACACCCAAGTTTCAATAAAGGGTTTGGATTAGTTCCTTTATGCATGTTTATGCTTTGTTTGCTATTTTCCATGTTTTTTGCTTTAAATTTATAAGGTTGAATTTAATCAACCATTTTGTTAGCTTGATTTCGTGCCAAATTTTTTTGTAATTTAGTATTTAGAAACCCTGTATTTAGGTGGGAATCATGTAAAGATAGTGTGTGAGAAAGTGTGAAGAAAAACTCAAGAGTGTGCACTCAAGAAGAGCCTCGCGACTGGATCTCGCGACTGGCAAGTTGCCAAAGGAGGCACACGTGTGAAGAATGCAAATGAGCTGAAGAGTCACGCCAGTTGGAGCACTACAGGACAAAACTTCCAGTTTGGCTATTCTATTAGCTCGCAACTTAGACTCGTGACTCATTTCAGCCACAAGGTCAAGTCGCCAAATAGCTTTATTTGTAACAAACCTGACCTTTCGCATTCCAAACACACACCAGTATAAATACCCTTATACCCATGTATTGTTGAGAGCTTCCATAGAGAAACCTTAGAGAAAAACAAGATTGACTCATACACAATTTTCATCCTTTGATTCTCCAAATTCCTCTACTCTCACCCTCTCCATTGATACATCCTTGAGAGGTACATTAGCCAAATCCGTATATCACCATACTCATATCTGTGATAAGGTCTTTTAGTGCTTGGGAAGCAGTTAGGAAGGGACCAATTCATTTTGGTTGAAGCAATAGGCGATTGTGGAATCTGGTAAGCTAGAAAAGACAGGTTTGGCTTAACCCTGTTGGAGCAAGAAGCTTGGAGGGCTTAGGTGCACTGGGTAGATTAGGCTTGGAGGCTCTTTACTATTCATGTATCTCAACTTTATTCTCTAGTGGATTAATGACCGCTTGGTGGGCGGCAGAGAGGTTTTACGCCGAGGACTTCGGTTTCCTCTTCGATAACACATCGCTGTGTTGTCTTTGTATTTGCATCTCTCTTCCTTTAATCTTTGCCATTAAATTACTACTGTGGTTGTGATTAATTATGGTTTAGATTGTTTAACAATTTTGTTTTAGCTTATTTTCATATCCACACATACATTGTTTGATAATAAGCTTGTGTTGGTAATTTGTATTTTGGGAGTCTAAACGTTCATAGGTGTTTTACACACATTTTGAACATTCAAAATCCATGCTTGTTTGCTTAGATCTAGGCTATTTGCCATGTTCTTGCCTGTTTTCCCTTCGTGGGTTTGTGTGCTTGAATGTTTTGTGACTCTTTGTTTGTTTGGTTGCATCCTTTCCCATTTTGTGGCTTGTTTGGATGTAACCATGTGTGAAAGTACATCTTTGTGATGTTTGGCTTGCTTGCTGCTTGCATTTCCCTCCTTTGCTTAGCTTTGCAAGTTAGGATTTCTCATGTTGGCCTTTCTATCAAGGTTTTCAGATCTGGACCGTTTGTTGAACCGTAAAAGGAAGAGGTTCAAGGTTTTTAAGATCAAACCGATGTTGAATCGGGGTTAAACCGTGATGACATCATAATTAATTTAATAATTATTTAAATATAAATAAACATATTAAATTAGTATAAATAGAAAAATTGACTATAATAGTTCAAAATATATATATATATATATATAAAGATTTATCGTTCAAATTTTTTATACACACACACACATATATATATATATATATATATATCATAACTTTCATAAAGAAAATAAGAAATATTAAATTCTAAGCAAACATAAATAATTTTTGTTAAGGTTTAATATTATACTCTTTTTATAGGAGCTTGTCTAAATTATCTTAAATCATTACCACACCCATTTGACTAGAATTATTTATGAAAACTTAAAAAAGAAAAAAAAAAAAAAAAACAAAAAAAAAAAACAAAAGCTAGAAGACTAGCAGGCCAAACCATTAAAATATTTGATTAAATAAAGAACAAAACCCAATAACTTTTTCAAAAGAGAGTAGTTGACAGCAGCAAGTATTTAGTGGGTGATAGGAAAGCAAGTTGTCCACTTGTCCATCACGCAAAGAAGAGTCAGTAGACTAGAAGACTCTAGAGTGCAAAGGCAAAAGCAAAACGCAGAGAGAGAGAGAGAGAGAGAAAGAGAGAGAGAGAGAGAGAAATGTAGAAAGAGCAAATTTCCTCTCATCTTTGTCATTTTATGTTGTCTTCCTCTTTCTTCTACTTTTTTCTTTTATGTGCATCTTCTTCAACTTACCAGTGCTCATCTCATCTGACTTTTCTCCACTTCTCACTCAAGTTTCTCACCGTGGCTTTTTTGTTTTGCTTTATTTTTTTTTTTTTTGTAAGGTACGTTTGTTTATTTCATTTCTTTCTTCTTCTATTTTTGTTTTTTTTTTTGGTTGAGATTTTAGTTTTACAGTCCAAACTCCACGCCGGCCGAATCTTGAATTTCGGCCGATATTTACCGAGGGTTTCTTGATTGAAAGAGTGAGGTGAGTGTTTCTTGTTTGAGAGAATGATCCAATTCCAAAGTCCAAAAAACGCTGTATAGGAAAAAAAAAATAGGGAAGAGAGTCCAAAACGGTGCCGTTTAAGGCTTGAAACAAAGGACCTGTGTGAACCGCCTAAGCCGGCCACGGTTCACAGAACTGGGAGGTCCGACCGTGGTCCGTACGGGTCACTGCTTTTTTTGCATGGAACAGTTCTTCATGTTTAACGGACCATAAAAATGGCCGGTTCGAGGTTTTCCTGGTCAGACCGTACGGTCTGGTCCAGGTTTTAAAACCATGCTCTCTATATGCCTTATAACATGCTTACCTTTCACCTTTGTGTGATAACATGCTTGGCTTCCTTTATGCTTGATATGCTTGCCTAGTGTCGTCTTGTTTAGCTTTCTTTGTTGGTTTGCATCATTGCATCTTTGTTTATATGTTCATGCATGTGTCTTTGTATGCTTGTTTGTGCCATCAAGTTTAGTTCATACTTATAATCTTGTGTGAGTTTGCACCCTTCTTTTGTACACGAGATCCCAAATCCCTTTAGGAACTTTACTTGATGGCACATGTGTCGTCCGTACTCCAATATAATGGAACCACGGACACCAATCCAAACCTACATTTATCCTTCTAGTACAACTTCTTTTGCTTGATAATATGCTCGTTTTCCCCTTTGTGCACTTTCTTTCCTTGTTTGCCCTTTGTGTGCTTCCTTTGTTCTTTGTTATCTCTTTTGCTTGTTTGTTGGTTTTGTGTTTTCTTTTTTGTTGCATGTACATGCTTGGAGTGAAGGCACAACTTCAAAAATGCAAGATAAAAAGGGCAAAATGCAAGGAAGAAGATGCAAACTCAAAAAGGACAATGTTTAGTAGATTAGGAGGCTTAGCCTCCCTATGTGGTTATCTCTTTCTCTCTCTCTTAGCCTCTTCTTTAGAACCTTATATCCAGATTAAGGTTTTTCTTTCCTTGTACCTTGTTTTGGGCCGCAATTTTAGGGTATGGCAATGCTTGTTTTACATTTCATGTACCTTGTTGGGCCATACCCTTTGGATGTAGGCGACGTATGCTTTATCTTTCTTGTATCTTGCTTAGGCTGCATTCATTGGGTATGGGAACGTTAGAATTATCTTTCTTGTATCATGCTGAGCCATACCTTTAGAACGTTGGCGATCTTTGGTTTACTTTCTTGCTCTGTGTGCTTGCATTGTGCATGATATATATATATATATATATATATATTGTAGATACCGTATTTTGTCTGACCTCAAATCTAGTTAGGAACCCAAGTTATAAATCAAGAATCTTGTGGGCTCATTTTAATTTGACACTAAACATATTGGAATTCTTTCCATTTTAATATCCGAAGGCAAAAATCAGATTTGAGTTGATCGAATTGTTGTGGAAACAAGAAATTTTTTAATTTAGGGTTTGCCATTAAAATGTGCTTTACTTCTTAAATTGACAATTGTTTCCCCTTTGAGATGCTTTAAAGATCATATCTGACATATTACTGGAGTTTTTAGGATTGCTCTGGTGAGCTCCATTTGAAATGGAAATTAATCTTGGAACGTGCTCAAAATTTCCACTTGATGTAGGATTTTAGCTAGATTTATCAAGAAATGCTTGTCACTGGTTTTAATTGGGTCCAATAGTTTCACATTTATTTTAATTTGGTACCATGATGAATTTATCTAACTATCCTAACATTTTATTAAGTACGTTTAGCCCATTCTTGACCAGCACTGAATTTGTGTTTGGACAGCACGCATGACTCAAGACTATGCCCACACACATTCCTCACTTCAGAGGGAGAGCTCACTCATTACAAGAAAATCCCCTAGAGACCCACAAGCAGAGAGAGAAGAAAATCCTCTCTAGCCCTCTCTCATTTTTCTCCATTTTTCCTCCACCTTCAACCTAAGAAAAGCATCCCAAAAAACCGAATAAAATCACCCCAAAAACCTCAAAAGCTCATTGCAAGAACCCCAAAGGAGCAACAAAAGACAGAAGAAGAAGAAGAAGAAGAAGAAGAAGAAGAAGAAGAAGAAGCAGATACAACAATAAAGAATCAGAGCTTTTTTCCTCTCTTCTTCTACTAATTTTCTCTTTCTTGTTATTTAACTTAAGAATCTGACTTTCTTATTGTGTTTCCCTATCAGCTAAGCATCAACAGAAGCAACCACAAGATAGGACCAACAACAACAAGAACCACCACCATGAAGCAGCAAAGAAAAGAAAACAAAAACAAAGAATAAAAAGTAGAGAATAACTGAACTGGTAAATCCAAAACCCTTTCCCTTTTCTTTGTTTCTTTCCTTTTATAGCATTTCTTTGTCTCTCACACACACACATACATGATGTAGTTTTTGTCTACAATATATGGCTTTTAACATGTTACATTCTCACAAAGCGTCACAATATCGAGCACACAAATGCATAAACCTAGCACTTACCTTCTATTTTGCACACACTTATGCACGTGCCATCATGTGTAGGTCCACGCACCACCATCGTCACGGATCTTGGCAAATCTGTGAGACCTTTCACTTCCACATCACTTTTTTGTGGCTCATGCACTGTGCAGGGTTGAGAAACCACCATCTAAGGTGGTGGAGCGAGGAGCTCCATTTCTTTAGATCGGAAAGGTCGATCAAGGTCTAGAGGGAGATAAAAGCTTTACGCCGAGAGGGGGAGAGAGAGCTAGAACCTGGATTAGAGAGATCTCGGTAAGGGCTTTTGATGAGGAGCAAGCCGCCTCCCATGATGGCGGTGTCAGTTTGAGGTGATGAAATCAGGTTGCTTAAGCCATAAGTTTCTGTCAAGAGAGTTCGAATAAGATAACAGAAAGAGGGAAGGTTCTAGATTAAGGGGATGAATTGCTAGGGTTAGAAATGATAAGAGAAATGGGTCGGGCTAGACTTGACCCATTTGTTTTTGGACCTGACTAGGCTCGATTTTTGGTCAATTTTGAGTTGGGCCTGAGGCCCAATCCGCGAGTGGCCTTAGGCCCATCTCACAATCTAGCCAAGCCCATCAGCTCCTTGAGATTACCACAGCCCGAGCCTTCCCCTTTGGTTTTAAACCAGTATCATATTTTAAAATAAACTTAGCCCATCTTTTAAATAAAAAAGGGCTTTGTGCATGATTTTCTTTTAATTAATAAAATTCCATCTTATTTTCTATATTTGCATTTTAATCATTTTTCTCTTATTTGCATCTTAAAATATATTTTCCCATATTTTGCATATTAATCCATAAAATTCCTCAAAATTACTTTTTCACCCGGAACTTTTCAATATTCATATTTTGACCTTGGTTTTGCCCTAAAATTGCATTTTGACCCAAAAATTCCCAAACTTACATTTTGACCCTAAATCTTTCTAAAATTGCAATAAAGCACTTGTTAGGGTTTAGTCTCAACCTGTACTTGATAAGGCACTTGAACAGCTTTCTCAAATCTACCAAATGATCCCTGGAAGTGCGGGATTTGGCAATCATAATGTCCACGTAGACTTCAATCTCTTTATGCATCATATCATGGAACAAGGTTACCATGGTTCACTAGTAAGTAGCACCGGCATTCTTTAAGCCGAATGGCATGATATCATACGTGTAATTTCCCCCAATGAGTGGTGAATGTTGTCTTAGATTTGTCTTCCTTGGCCATCTTTATCTGATTATAACCCGAGAATCCATCCATAAAGGAGAAGAACATGTTAGTAGCGGTATTATTGATTAGTGTATCGATATGAGGCAATGGGAAATTGTCCTTGGGGCTGGCCCAGTTTAAATCTCTATAATCAACGCACATGCATACTTTCACATCTTTCTTAGGCATAAGAACAATGTTGGTGACCCAATTTGAGTAGGCTATCGCGGTAAGGAAACCAGCTTTCAATTGCTTTTCTACTTCTTCTTTGATCTTCAAAGTGATCTCAATTTTCATCCTTCGAAGGGCTTGCTGCACTAGAGGGGCATTCAGGTTTAACTGGAATTTTGTGCACGACAATCTCAGTATCCAACCCTGGCATATCTTGGTAGGACCAAGCAAATATCTCTTTGAACTCTTTGAGTAGTGCTATGAGCTCAGGCTTTATGTCTTTAGGAAAGTTCACCCCAATCTTGACGGGTTTTTCATTCTCGCCTTCGTTGGCAAGGTTAACCATTTCTGTCTCTTCTATGTTGGGCTTGGACCCTTTGCTCTCTCTATTTAGAGCTTCCAAAATATCACAAGGCAAACCCAGAATTTCCTCTAATCCTTCAATATCATGATCCAATTCTATTGTCTCATTCACGTCATCAATATCCTCGTTATGGCAACAGGACGATGTACCCGCTTGGGAATAAGAATAGATCCTATAAAACGGAACATATACAAAGAAACATAAGACAATTTACACACACATATTCATAGGAAAGAAAATGAAGAGATAAATGAAAGAATTTCCTGAATAATACGTTGGATAATTTCATTAATGGGTTATGGATAGGTAGATAACAAAGTTCATGCCTGATAATGATAAAAAGGGAAACACTCCTTTTTTTGGAAAATAAACTAGAAAAATGCAAACAAAGAACGCAGGAAATAGGAAATAAATATGCAAAACAAACTAGATATGCTATTCCAACTCTTTCGGACAATTGGAGGACCCAACCACATGATGATGGAATGCTCCTTACTCAGCCGGTGCAACCACAAAGCAGGGCTCAATGGTTCAATGTCCTACTATCTCGCCTGGCACACATGGCTTAATAGTAGAACTCAGATCATCCCTAGGGGATATGATGGCATTCATTGAGAATTCTTCCAAGCAAAGACAGATGAGACAAGCCAGATCTGATTCCCCCTCGCGTGATTCCTATACCACTTTTGATCTGATGACCTCTGCCAAAGCCAGAAAAGTGACCCTGATGTTAGGAATAGACATCCCTTGGCCAATGCACTTCCTTTTCTTTCCTCTAGAAACCTGGAAAAGTTCTTCATCGGAGGTGTCGTAGCCTAGACCAAAACCTCCTTTGTTGTCTAGGAGTTTAATCAAAGAAGCTTTCCCAAGTCCTACAGCACTGAGGCCTTGGCCTAACTGATAGCCAAATTTGAGCATCTCCTTGGCAGCCATTAAAGTAGCGGAGGGCCGTGCCAACTTGAGCTCTGAAGCTCTGGAAATCATGGAGACTAGCTCGAAACCGTGACAAGTTGCCTCTGAAAAGGCATTAGCACCAATGTAGGGGACAGAAGTCTCCTTGAAGATAGTTAGGGGTTCTTCAGCCATAATAGTGATCAACAGATCCTCGGATAGGAACTTAAGTTTCTGGTAAAGGGTAGAAGCAACTACATCTGCGGCATGTAGCTAAGGCCTCCCTAGGAGCATATTATATGGGGAATCCACCTTGATGACTTGGAAGTTGAGCATGAAAAACATGGGCCGATTCCAATTGCTAATTCAATCTCGCCTTGCACGTCTCAGAGAGTGCCATCAAAGGCTCTAATGATCATGGTGGTAGGGTGGATAAGAGAGGTGTCCACATTCAAACGCTTTATAGTAGATATCAGGCAAACATTCAGGGCTGATCCATTGTCAATTAATACTCTAGAGATGATCATATCTTCACACTTTACCATAATGTGCATGGGTAAAGTATGCTCTCTACCTTCTGGTGGTAGATCATTTGTAAAGGAAATATGGTTAGTGGCCAACACCGTCGAGACCATACCTTCAAAGGAAGATTCTGTGGCACTTGTAGGAGCACATGTCTCTTTCAAGACTTTTAAGAGAGCCTTGCAATGGACATTAGAGGATAGCAATAGCGCCAAGATAGAGACCTGAGCTGGCGATTTGTTTAGCTGTTGAATCACACTGTACTCTGAGTTTCTAATAATTTTTAAGAATTCCTAGGCTTCTTCGGTTGTGACCCTATCTGACGGGTTTGGCTATACCCTTGCCAATCTCTTTCCTCCTCCTTTCTAGCTCCTCGGGATTATAGCAGCGGCCACTCCTAGTAAGCCTAGATAGACCTAAAGAGATATCGGAGTAGACCTCCTCTTTTCCAATTCGAGTGGAGATCAAGGACACATCATATTTCTATGGGACACGATGGCTATCTTCATAAGGGAATGACTTCGGCATGCGGATGATAACGCTCTCCTGAGTTTGCAAATTGGGCACTATGGAGAACATTTTCGGATTAATGAGCACCGAACTAGGCAGAATGGCTTCGAGGGCCTTTGAACAAGATACCCTAGAGATTTTGGAGGTAGGCCTTGGCAAAATAAAAGGATCGAAACCTCGGATAGTGGGGACAATAGCGGTTCCTTCCTGAACTGATGATGAAGCTGGCCCCACGATTGCAGGCAATGCATAGGTGATTTTATGATCTCTTCAATGACTACTGAAGAGGGAGGAGCTGAAGTAACCTTACCAAGGCATTTCTATAGATATTCATCCCAATCCTTCCTCGACCCAACTGATATAGAATTGCAGCTGGTTCCTGACTGGGTAGTTGGAGGACATAGGCTAGCTACCATGCAATCATCTTTTCGCACAATTTCCCTTTCAATCCAGATAATATCGCAGTCAGCTAGACTCTAAACCTGTGCTCGAAGCACTTTATAATCAAATAGGGCATGCCTGTCTTCACTACCACAGAATGAGCAGATTCCCCAATCAAATCTCGAGGTTCCCAAACGAGAAGACAAACAAGCAAGAAAACAAATAAAATGTGGTGTCCACGAGGAATAAATAAAGGTTTAGATAAAATGTCCATAACTTCATTGTGTTGAAGCATGAACGACACATTAGCAAGCAAGACTCATGCATGAAAACGTAAGCAAGCATGTAAGGATGCATGGAAAGCCAACGGGTGGCACAAACAAGCATGGCAATCACATCACTGCATGGAGCGGAAAGGGGGAAAGGTATGCACGAAGCAACCGACATCATGATGATACATCCTAAATGGTTACATCCGAACAAGGCCTCATGAGTGTTGGATGTAACCACACAACCACAAACCCGCTAAGGGTGTCAAGCATGGCAAGCCTAGAACTAGAGAGGCTAATACAAGCATAAATCATAGAAGCATGCAAGCATAGACATGCAAATAGGGGCGATCCAAACCCTTTGATGTGGGCCAAGGTGTATGAACAAGGACAAAGACCATAGGGTTTAGATCGGGTCCTAACCATTAGGCCAAAACACAAGCAAATGCGATAAAAAAGAACAAAAGGGACAATAGCACATGGCATGACAAACAAGGTCTAGGCCTAAGCACATAACATGGCGTGAAGCACGCAAGCACGTAAATGATGGCATAAAGCATGTAGAGAGCATAGATCCAAGCACACAAGCATGCGAAAACATAGATCTTGATATATAGGCATAGAGACATGCATGTAAACATGTAGAAGCCTAGCACATAAACGTGGAAGAACATGAATCCAAGCATATAAGCATGTGAAGACAAGGATCTAACCATATATAGCGTGGAAATAAACACATCGACACATAAATCCAAGCAAGGCATAGCCAACAACAACATACAAACATGTGAGCATGTAACCCTAACATCAACATAGAGCAAAAAGAGGAAGAAAGCTTATGAAAACATGGCATAAGGTATAAAGCATGTAAATCTAAACATACAAGCATGTAAAGATGTAGATCTAAGCATGAAACATGGTAAAAAGCATAAAAAGCATGGAAATTTAGGCTAGAAGCACAAATAAAGCAAGCAACATGCTAGGAAAGAAATAAATCATGTTATTCAAGCAAAAAGAGCAAGATAAATGCTAGAAAAAAATTTAGAAGGTTAGGGGTGTGGATAGTAGCTAAAAAGGTTTGAAGGTGGCATCCCAGGCTTCAGAGGCCGCCACCTTCAAACCTCCTCGGATGGGTTTGATCTTGGAACCTCTGGAAAGATCTTGACTTCCTGTTACTGAAAGGGTATGGATCTTGAAAACACCATTACAAGTTAGAAAACAGTTTATAATGATGCTGACTAGGCTGGGAATACTAATGATAGAAAGAGTACATCAGGGGGTTGTTTTTATGTGGGTAACAATCTTGTCTCCTGGATGAGAAAAAAGCAGAACTCCATCTCATTATCCACTGCAGAGGCTGAGTACATCGCTGCTGGTAGCTGTTGCACCCAACTTCTATGGATGCAAAAACTCCTCCTTGATTATGGTATTCGTTAAGAGCATCTTACCATCTACTATGCAATACCAATGCCATCAACATCTCTAAGAATCTGGTTCAACATTCTTGAACTAAACACATAAAGATTCGACATCATTTCATTCGGGAGCTTGTCGAAGATGGTACTCTTACTTTTGAGTTCATTCACACTGATGATTAGAAGGCTGATTTATTCACCAAACCTCTTGACAGCAAACGGTTTGATTTCCTTCGCCAAAACATTGGTGTTATCTCTATGGATTGATCTCTTTTTCTCCTCCTCCTTTCTCATGCAATTGCATCTAGTTTATGCTTTGTTTTGTTTAACATGTTTTTGTTTGTTTATTTTCAATTTTGCTTTATTTTGTGTTTTCATAAAAATAAAAAAAAATTGAAAAATCAGAAAAATACAAAAACAGTGTGTGTTTTGTGTACATTGGTATTTGTATACCTTGGATGGCCATTGAAACAAAGTTCTCTAAACTTTGTATCTATTGTAGCTTAGATGAACATCTCTATGCACAACTAAGCAAGTGAGCTTTGTGGCTCGTGTTTGTGATGAGTAAGATTAAGTAATCTCTTGTACTTGACACTCGTATCACTCTTTTTGACGGGAAGGACTAGAAAATCCTAAGACTAAGGCATAAATAACCATCTCACCACTGTTGTCTGCCAATCATGAAATGACATCTGTATGCTTCAGCATAGCAAAAGTACAATGTCAAAAGCTTAACATCATTGGGTATTTCTTTTCTCTCCCTTATATACCCATGCATGGCATGCTTAAAAAAAATATGTAAAGAAAAATAAAAACAAAAAGAATCAAAATACTTTATATATGATTGCAAGCGTGTATTCTAGGAGATGTGGGAGTTATAGGATGTACTTCGAAGGTGATGGTCCCCATCAAACAGTTATGGTTGTGTGTGAGTTAAAGTGTTTTTCTCATATCTTAAATCGTCATATCATGTAGACACTTATGCAATCTTGTGATGTTTTTCACAAATAACACGCAATATTCTTTGCTACTCTTGATACATGTGCAGGTACAATGTGATTTGGCCATCACAAGGAATACATGTGTTAATGTATACTTACTAAACTGTCTTGACTTGTTTTTGAAATATAAAATTGGTTAGACTTGTTTAGTGTGTGTGTGTGTTTTGGATCTAAATGCTTGACATTTTTCTTGATGAGAGATGTTTTTGAGAGCTTAAAATGTTGTTTAGATCTTTGGTTAAGTAAGTCTATTTTTTACTCTAACCAACAACCAATCACAAAATCATTTAATTAATTTTAATTGTCAAACAAATTAGAATTAATCTAAATTAATTATGCGTGGTTGGTTCCACCCAAACCAAATGCATGCAGATTGTGCAAACTTGATCATGATATCTTTCAATTTGACGGTCTGATTTGGAAATCGAGCATTCCGTCTCGACTGTTAGAATCTCAAGATCATTTTTGTAATATGCAATGAATGAATTAATGCATGTAATGCAATCATGAATTTTGGGAATATGAATGGTTATTCTAGCCATCTTTCTTGATTAAATTATAGGTGCAGAGTTGAGTGTCTACAGAATGCCCCTCATTGATAGAGCTTGCGAAGCGAATGTCAATGTAAAACAAAGACACTGATTTTAGCATCCATGATTTAATTGAGGTTGATTTTTCAAAGATTACCTAGCCCTAGAACCTAAAACCTTGGAACATAGAACTAGTGCCTTGCTATTTTGAAAAATGAAAATTGTGAATTCTTGACCTAATTAATAACTGATAAACCTAAAGTGAATCTTGAAATCTGGGTTGACTGAGAGGCTTTTCTATCTCAGTCTGAATGTGGAAGGTCAATCAAGGGGCCTCTCTACCTCGATCTGAATGGAAGGTAACCAATGGGCTTCTCTACCTCGAAACCTAGGGCGATTGAGAGGCTTCTCTATCTCAATCTTGAATAGTGGCGACCAAGGGGCTTCTCTACCTTGATTTGAATGAAAGGTAACCAAGGGGCTTCTTTACCTTGGAACTTGGGATGATTGAGAAGCTTTTTTATCTCAATCTTGAACTGTGGCGACCAAGGGGCTTTTCTACCTTGATCTAAATGGAAGGTAACCAAGGGGCTTCTTTACCTTGGAACCTAGGACAATTGAGAGGCTTTTTTGTCTCAATCTTGAACTGTGGCGACTAAGGGGTTTCTTTACCTCGATCTGAATGGAAAGTAACCAAGGGGCTTCTCTACCTTGGAACCTGGGGCGATTGAGAGGCTTCTTTATCTCAATCTTGAATAGTGGTGACCAAGGGCTTCTCTACCTCGATCTAAATGGAAGGTAACCAATGGGCTTCTCTACCTTGGAACTTGGGATGATTGAGAGTCTTCTCTATCTTAATCTTGTACTATGGCGACCAGGCGGCTTCTCTACCTCGATCTAAATGGAAGGTAAGCAAGGGGCTTCTCTACCTCTGAACTTGAGCCAATTGAGAGGCTTTTCTATCTCAATCTTGAATTATAGTGACCAAGGGGTTTCTCTACCTCGACCTGAATGGAAGGTAACCAAAGGGCTTCTTTACCTTAG
Organism: Quercus glauca; assembly: GCA_023736055.1. Lineage (NCBI taxonomy): Eukaryota > Viridiplantae > Streptophyta > Magnoliopsida > Fagales > Fagaceae > Quercus > Quercus glauca. The sequence goes on from CM043319.1 coordinate 41,110,690, forward strand.
AACCTAGGGTGATTGAGAGGCTTTACTATCTCAATCTTGAATTGTGACGACCAAGGGCCTTCTTTGCCTCAATCTTGATGAAAGGCATTCAGGGACTTCTCTACCTTGGAAGTGGGGATGATTGAGAGGCTTCTTTATCTTAGTCTTGAATTGTGGGTGACCAAGGGGTTTCTCTACCTCAATCTTGATGAAAGGTGTTGAGGTCCTAAAAAAATCACAATGTTGTACCAAGTCCCAAAACAACACAAACGATGGAAATCTAGGAAAGTAAAAAAAATATTTGGGCTTCCAATAAAGAAAAAAGGAGGAGAGGCCCAAACTCATTAAAGGTCCGTAAGGAGGGACTCAAATCTGTGAATGGGCAAGCTTTGAACCCGATGAAACAAAGGAAAGAAAGAAAAAAAAAAGCTCAGCCCAGCTCTCAAAGGTCAGAAAAATCGTTGGGGAGCTCAAGAAAGAATTGGGTCAGGATACCTGAGGATTCTTAGGGGCCTAGGATCCTCGGGACATGTAGTAAAGTCAAGTTGGGATTAAGACAGTTTAAGGGGGCATGCCAAGAAACAAAAGGAACAAGAACGGATATGTCCCTATTAGCCACCCAATGATACAGAAAAGGGATCAGAAGGCTTAAGAACCAACAACTCATGAGTAAAGGTCTAGTATCTTGGGGAACCTAGGAAGAAAAACTATAAAGGAAGGAGGCTGGGGATCCTTCAACCTAGCAGAAAGGAATCAGCTCACTTGGGGAAAATGAAAAAAGGGAAAGCAGCCAAAAGATTGCCGGAAAAGTTAGTGTGCGCAACGAAAAAAATTAACAGATCTACTTCATTCACAATTGATAACATGCACTATGTAAGTTTCAGAATATAGAAAAAGAGAGTGTACCTTGCTGCAGTGAATTTCAAAACAAAGATCAGAAGTTCTTGGGAACACTTTCAATCTCACTCCAATTCCACTAATGCCCAAGATGTGTGGTCTCTCAATCAATTATATGTGTATGTTCTAGAGAGAATGAAAGTGTCCAACACTCATATACAAAACGTTTCATGCACTTGCAATCATTACAAAAATTTGTATGTTTCTCTCTTATAACTGATTATCTAATTGGGCCAGCCTTTTGGGCCTTTCCAATTGGGCTTTAATATGTGCCTTGGAGTGGGACCAAAAGGGAAAAAAAATAAGATACTAGCTCCAACGGGTCTTGGGCTTTTCTGTCAACTCTTGACAAGTCTAAAGTTACCATTAATTATATTTAATACCACTATAAAAATATAATTGCACTCTAGGCTTTATTAATAAATTATATCCCAAGACTTTATTGTACATACAACCCTTTCATAAAATATTCGTAGTAATACAAAGTCATAAATGAAGACTGCCACTTTGTAAATTACTACATCTTAATCCTTAAGAACCCGGTTTAATACTTTTAAGTTATTCATTATATATTTATGAAATTCAATTTCCTAAATATATACTTTAGTAATTTCTTATCAAAGTGGTTAGGCCTAACTCTCTGAATAACAAACTCATTAAACTTATCCTAAAAGAATATTTTGTATCTCCGTTAAGAGACTATGAATTCCATCTTAATAATATATGTTCCATCAACACTAAATGTGGTCGCCCAACATACTGAGGTTTTGACCGTTACTTTAGATCTCACTCCTGATATATGAAAGCAACCTACACTTGATGATCAGGTCTATTATTCTCTCAGGATTAAGAGTTCATGTAAATATAAGTCGTGAGATTTATTATTCAATTGAAAATTATAAGGAAAATAATAAATCTCACAGCGGTCCTGTTCAATATGTCTTAACTCTTAAAACATATCAACATATCAACTAGAAGTCTCCACTTCCATGATCAAGACAAATCATTTTAGTTGATATGTTATAGTCTTCGCAGATGAAATACCCAATTTCATCATCGACTACGAACTAAAATTCTGAGTTTACAAAGAACTTGTGACTTATATCTTCTGTGACTAAATCACATAAATCACATACTATGCATCTCATGGATTATATGATAATGTCTAAATATTCATGTTACCATTATTTCAGATTAATAATAAAACAACTTTATTAATTACAATATTAAGTCATACATCATGTCATACATAATGTCATACATAATATAATACATAGCATCACACAATAGGATTTTAGGGCACAAATCCCAACAATCTCCCACTTGCCTTAAAGACTATTGTGCACTAATCTAACTCCTATTCCCTTCAAATGTGACTCGAAGGTCCTTTGAGGCAAGGCCTTGGTAAAGGGATCTACTAGATTATTTGCATTTTCAATCTTTGCTACTACTACATCTCCACGAGCATAGCATACATGCGACTTCCTACTACAGAAGCATAAGGAACTTGTCTCATCATATCTACTTCCTCATGAGTCTTAGGCCTTTGGTCATTAGATAGAGGAACTCCATGTTTGAAAGGAAGTAATCATTTCTTAGAGTTTTGCATGCTAAACGTTCTAGAACCTTATCTACATATCCAGCTTGTGATAAGCCTAATATCTTATTCTTGCGATCTCGCCAAAGCTTGATCCCTAGAATAAAATTAGCTTCACCCAAGTCCTTCATATCAAATTGGCTTTACAACCAAACCTTTACTCTTGACATTACCCCTACATCATTTCCAATGAGTAGAATATCATCAACATAAAGCAATAGGAACATTACTACTTTATCTTGATGTCTTTTGTACACACATGGTTCATCAAGATTTTGTTCAAAACCAAATGACTTGATTGCTTGATTAAATCCGATGTTCCATGACCTAGATGCTTGCTTAAGTCCATAAATGGACATTTTCAACTTGCATACCATATGCTCTTGGTTCTTTGCTATGAAATCTTCCGGTTGCATCATATAGATTTCCTCTTCAAGATTGCCATTGAGAAATGCAGTCTTGACATCCATTTGCCAAATCTCATAATCATAATGAGCAGCAATGGATAAGGAAATTCTGATAGATTTAAGCATTGCTACTGGTAAAAAGGTTTCATCATAAGCAATACCTTTTTTGTGCGTGTATCCTTTCGTCACTAGCCTTGCTTTAAAGGTTTCAACCTTTCCATCTATCCCTCTCTTCCTCTTATAAACCCATTTGCAGCCAACAGGTTTAATGCCGTTAGGCGCCTCTACAAGATCCCAAACTTGATTAGAATACATGGAATCTAATTCAGATTTCATAGCTTTGACCCAATCATGTGCATTTACATCATTTACTGTCAGAACAGATAAACATTTTATCCTTCTTTATTACACCATTGTCTTTAAGGATAACACAATATCCATGTTTACCCAAATAAGTTGCAAAAATTAAATTCCTACGAACATTAGGTACAAACAGACAGTCTTCCAATATTAAAACTCTAGACTCAAAACATAAATAATAAACACCAACAGCTACAACTGGAATCCTGCTCCCATCAGCCAAAGTAAGAAACAATTCTCCTTTTTTAAGTTTTCTGGTCTCCTGGAACCCCTGCAAAGAATTACAGATATGATTAGTACAACCTGAATCCACACACCAAGAATCTGTGGGATTTTGTACCAAACATATTTCAAGGAGGAAAGAACTATTCATACCCTTATTATTGGCAGCCTTGAATTTTGGACAATTCCTCTTCCAATGTCCTTTCTCACCACAATGGAAACATTTTTCTTTGAGCTTCTTTCCTTTATCAGCAACCCCTAAGACAATTTATTTACCTTCTTGCTTGGTGAAGTCCTTCTTCTTCTTCTTCTTACCCTTGCCTTTCGACTTAGGTTGAGAAGTAAAAGCTTCACCCACATTGGCTTCAACATTAGAAGTACCGAGAATGCCTTCCGCCGCTACCGATTCATTCATTAATTTAGACAAAGAGTAAAACTTTTTGTTCATATTATAATTGAGTTTGAATTCCTTGAATGATTCCGGTAGTGACTGGAGTATCATATCAACTTAGGATTCTCCATCGATATCGACACCTACAACTTCCGATGTATTCAGATTGGAAATCATTGTAAGACAATGCTCCCTCGCTGAACTACCTTCAGCCATTTTGGTATTATAAATTTATCTCATGGTTTCTTGCCTTGCAGAACGGCCTTGCTCACTAAACATCTCCTTCAGACTTAGCATAATGTTTGAAGTTAGTTCTACATCCTGCATTTGATGTTTTAGAACATTTGAGATAGATGTTAGGATGTAGCACTTGGCCATCTCATTAGATTTCTGCCAACGATCGTATCGTTATTTTTCCTCAAGAGGAGCATCTAATGAAGGAAAGCTAGGACATGGTTTAGTAAGCACATATTTGTGCTCTTTAGCAGTGAGAACTATGTCTAAATTTTTTTTTCCAGTCAACATAATTGGATCCAGTCAGTTTGTTTTGATTAAGAATAGTAACAAGTGGGCTAAATGATGCCATGTTCAAATCTGAAAATAATAAACAAAAATGTAATAAGTAAACTAGACTTTATCAATTTAGCATATAAACATATAATATGAAACCTTAATAAAGCCATAAAATAATATATGCAACGACAACCCAATCCATGTCTATAATTCCTTGGTAGCAAGTTTATTATAAACACATTAATTGATTGAGAACTATTCTCATTATTAGTGCTATCATGATAACTCTTATCAAACACTAATAATATGTCGTTTTACCTTTAGCCTCTAAGTAATAATAACATAACTCCTTTGAGAGGTTAACATTACACTTAGTCTAGTATACACCATTATCTAGAATCATGTGTAGCCATATTTCATCTCCCTTTATTGTGTTTAAACTTGTAACCATGAAACAAAACACCCTTCTTTGGGATCGCGAGGCATATACGCCAAGACGAGGTGCTTGTCCACATTACTTTAAACAGGTAAGTTCAATCTTGTAGTACTATGAAGTAAACACCCTCCTTTGGGATTGCAAGGCATATACGCCAAGGCGAGGTGCTTATCTAACACTACTATGAACTGATAATGGACGCCGTGAGATCTAACCCTTGTATCTCTCTCCCACTAGATGTTTTAAATTAAAGGTTTTTAATAAGAAAACATGTGTAAAAAAATCACACACTGCCTTGCACTTTATACATGTAAAAGCACTTAGAAAAATTCAAAAAATTCCTAGGCTCGATAGCTTCCCGATAGCTGGTGATCGATCGAGAAAAAATCTTGCTAGCTCGATTGCTGCTCGATAGCTTCTCGATCGATCAAGAAATCTCCTGTTTGCTCGATCGATCGAGAAACTCGACAACTTCTCGATCGATCGAGCTTCTGAATCACCAGGCTCGATCAATTCTCAATAGTTGCTCGATCAATTGAGCTTCGCAAATTTTGAATTTCCATAATTTTTCTAAGGCAGTTTTTAACAACTTTTCATGAACAAACAACTATCATATGAACATGATAGACAGAGATTGATATCAAAACTAAATTCCACTGATGCTATAGCCTTAAACTTCAATTTAACATACTTAAATTCAAATTTAAACAACATCATAACATCAATATCAATTTCTTATCAAATCATAGTTTCAACAATCATGCAGAAAATTAAATACATATAAAATCTTCTAGCATTATTAAACTATTATTTCTAATTCTAAAACTCACAAAACATGTTATACAGATTGGAATTGAAGTCCGCTCTGATACCAATTGCTGGAAAAGTAAGTGTGCGTAGTAGAAAAAATTAACGGATCTACTTCATTCACAATTGATAGCATGCACTATGTAAGTTTCAGAATATAGAACAAGAGAGTGTACCTTGGTGCGGTGAATTTTAAAACAAAGATCGGAAGTTCTCGGGAACACTTTCAATCTTCACTCCAATTCCACTAACGCCCAAGATGTGTGGTCTTTCAATCAGTTATATGTGTATGTTCTAAAGAGAATAAGAGTGTCCAACACTCATATACAAAACGTTTCATACACTTATGATAGTTACACAAATTTGTATGTTTCTTTCTTATAACTGATTATCTAATTGGGCCAGCCTTTTGGGCCTTTCCAATTGGGCTTTAATATGTGGCTTAGAGTGGGACCAAAAGGGAACAAATAAGGCACTAGCTCCAATAGGCCTTAGGCTTTACTGTCAACTCTTGACAAGTTCAAAGTTACCATTAATTATATTTAATACCATTATAAAAATATAATTGTACTCTAGGCCTTATTAACAAATTATATCCCAAAACTTTATTGTACATGCAACCCCTTCATAAAATATTCATAATAATACAAAGTCATAAATGAAAACTGCCACTTTGTAGATTAGTACATCTTAATCATTGAGAACCCGGTTTAATCCTTTTAAGTTATTTATTATATATTTATGAAATTCAATTCCATAAATATATACTTCATTAATTTCTTATCAAACTGGTTAGGCCTAATTCTCTGAATAACAAACCCATTAAACTTATCTCAAGGGAATATTTTGTAACTCCGTTAAGAGGCTATAAATTCCATCTTGAGAATATATGTTCCATCAACACTAAATGTGGTTGCCCAATATACTGAGGTTTTGACCGTTACTTTAGATCTCACTCCTGATATATCAAAACAACTTACACTTGATGATCAGGTCCATTATTCTCTCAGGATTAAGAGTTCATGTAAATATAAGTCATGGGATTTATTATTCAATTGACAGTCGTTAGGAGAATAATAAATCTAACTGCGATCCTGTTCAATATGTCTTAACTCTTAAAACATATCAACATATCAACTAGAAGTCTCCACTTCCATGATCAAGACAAATCATCTTAGTTGATATGTTATAGTCTTCGCAGATAAAATACCCAATTTCATCATCGACTACGAACTAAAATTCTGAGTTTACAAAGAACTTGTGACTTATATCTTCTGTGACTAAATCACATAAATCACATACTATACATCTCATGGACTATATGATAATGTCCAAATATTCATGTTACCATTATTTCAGATAATAATAAAACAACTTTATTAATTACAATATTAAGTCATACATCATGTCATACATAATACAATACATAGCATCATACAATAAGATTCTATGGCACAAATCCCAACAAAGATGGGTCTGAAGAAGTGGAATCTAGAAGTCTAGGAAAAGGAAAGAACAATGGTCAACCTTCTAGGACCCCCCAGAATGGGAAAGTCAGCTAAAGGATTTTTGAAGAAGGAACCACAAAAGAAGAAAATAATGAAGAATGAGAAAAGGGCTAGCCACCAATGTTGCTGACACAACAATGGTTCTGATACCCAGAGGATCAAATAGAGGGAATCAATGGTACCCTAGAAACCCTAGGATGGCACTATAAAAGGGGAAGCAGCCAACAGTGAAGGACATTTAGCAATAGTGAATTAGAGTAAAAATACTTGAGAAAACTCTGTCAAAATTAAAAAAGAGAGAAAAGAGAGGGAAAACAGTATCTGGGATCCTCAAATAGCCATTAGAGATGTATCAAAAAAATTAAGAAAATAATGAAGTATTTCACATTATTTTAAGCCCAGTCCCTTTTACTTTATTTTATTTTCTTTTTCTTCTTTATTTCGTTCTTTACACCTTGCTGTTCAATACATATATGCTTGTTGTATGTTAGTATGCATGTGTTGTAGGATCCGCGCTTTGTGCACTACTTGGTTTGAAATCAGCCCAATTTACCTACGGTGAACTAAGCTCAGTCCCTTAAAGCTTAAAGCATCAGGGCCAGGATCCTTGTTCTTTAACTTGAGGCTGTGTGCTATTTTTTTTTTTTAAAAAAAAAAAGAAAAGCCCATACAAAAGATAACCAAGGGGATTCTCTACCCCAAAACCTAGAGCAATTGAAAGGCTTCTTTATCTCAATCTTAAATTGGGGCCACCAAGGGGGTTCTCTACCTCGATCTTGATGAAAGTTAACCAAATGGCTTCTCTACCCCAGAACCTAGTGTGTACGGTTTTATACCCCTTAAAAACCAACCAGATTGTGTAGCCTAGATTAATTAGCCAAGTTGTTACTTAGTCAAATTAAACAATTCTAAGTTAAAACAATCAAATAATCATATCATGCATATAAAACATATAAAGCAGCGGAAATAATAAAGAACACAAGATATGATCACCTAGGAAACCACACGGAAAAACCTGGGGAGGATTTAACCCACCGATCCTCAAGGTAAAACGGAATCCACTAAGAAAGAATTGAAGTTCTTACAAAAGGACTTACAAGCTCCCGCTTGACTTCCTAATGCTACCCACCAGTAAAACTTCCTGACACGACCACGCGCAGACTCCGAATCTACAGACTACTTCTTTCTTTGAATTCCTCAATCAGCTACAAGCACCCACGCTTGATATTCTTTAAGCTTTAATGGTAGTAACCAAGTTGATCATCAAGATGTTGAAGTAATCTCAATCTTGAAAACCCTAAGCTTTGTGTAAAGGAAAGCTCCTCTAGATCTCACAAGAGATTTACACAAAACCGCAATGTATGAGCAACAATACAACTTGTGCAACTCTTAAAAACGTGGCTAGGGTTTTGCCTTATATACCTAAGGCAAAAACATAAAACCCTAAACGTTTAAAGAGTTAGGGCTGAGTTGGAAATTCTGCAGAAAACGCATCTGGGCCGATTTTCGATCGATCGAATCTATTCCTCGATCGATCGAGCCAGGCCGAAATACCCCAATGCATCTGCAGTCACTCGATTCCAACTTTACAATATTTTATCAACTTTGAGCAAACCTAAACAAGACTAAGTACATTGTTTTGATCATGGTTTGCCAACATTACAAATTAGAGTTCTAAATACATAAATTACTAAACCTTTAGAACCTAACAAACTCCCCCTTTGGCAATCCGTGACAAAACACAAATTAAAAACTCAAAGTTTACAAGTAAAAAACCCTTTACAAAAATAATGCTCATAAACTTAAATTCAACCCTAACTACTATCCATCGGTTGCAAGTGTAGACAGCAGCTTTGTTGAATCAACCTGTATATTCCTGAAATACTCAACAAACGCATAAACGCATGTGTGACAGAAAATAGTATATAAACAGGTATAACATTCTTATAAGATTCACACAACAGAAAATAAAGATATATATCAATGAACAACTCATAAATATAAATCAATAAGCAGTGAATCATAAGACAACAAGAATCAAATAAAAATCATGTATATCAATATATCAATCAATGTTACTCACCCTAACATAAATATCCCCAAAAATGATATACAAAGTGAAGCACCTAGATACAATCTAATAAACTCCACAATCAAACAAAAAAAAAAATCTCCCCCTATCTACAAAAATTCCTTTACAAGTAAAAAACTCCACTCCCTCTTTTTGTGACGGAATGCCAAAGGGCAATCACAAGTCGCCATCAAAAGGAGGTGGTGAGGGTGAATGAAGACGCGTAAAGTCGGCTCGCAGAGCTCGCATCTCATCTAGCAAATCCACCAAAATCTGACCATGAGCCGCCTGAACGGTCATGACAGTCTCCAGGGTACGACGAACATCGAAGTCATCCGAAGGAGGTGGAGGAGTAGCAACAGCAGCCACATCAGGATCAAGAATATCCTCACCAGCAAGACCTGTAGAAGAAGAAGGAGGAGGAGGAGGAGGAGCACTACTAGATGGCTCAAACCTAGGGTGTTTAGAACCAGCTCGAAGATGAGCGGCCCTCTGTCTAAGAAAAGACGCACCTATAGGAGCAATCACATGAACGGGCTCAGAAGCAGGGAAATCCTCTAAACCAAGATGAAGGAAAATCCTATGAATAAAGATAAGATGAACAAGAGCGTGAGCAGTAGATGAACTCCTATAAACTTCGTTCAAAGAACGAAGAAAGAGATGAGGAAAACTAATAGGAGCATCAGTCACTAGAGCGTACAAAAATACACACCTCTTGAGAGGAATGGTGTGCAGATGAGAAATGGGCCAGAGAGAGTGACAAGCTATCCTAAAGAAGAGATAGATAGTCTCAGGAAGCTCAGCGGTGGTGATCCTAGGATCAGAACCCTACTGGATAGATGACCCAGTGATGTAAGACATGACATCACTCAACTCTGGTGACTCATCATAGGGATAGACAGGATGCTATACCAAAGGTACCCCAAGAGCATCTGACACTACTGTAGGAGTAATGACATACTCTACGCCTCGTATCCAACTCTTAACTAGAGTGTTGGAATCATAGATGCGAATAGAGATGTTCGAGAAGAACTCTCTAATCAGGGTAACTGGAGGTGGAGGATCAGAAACATCCAGTAGTAGTAACCAGCCCCTACACTCAAAGTTTGCCCTAATGGCAGGATCAATCTCATCTAGAGTGACAAAACGCTCAGCCCAAACTTTTCTCTTAAGGTTTATAGTCTCATAAATCTCTTGGTTTTTCTCACTAGGGAACCTCTCACTATCAAAGGAAGGTGGGGGTGGAGAAGGAGAGGGAATAGTCCTATGGGCTCTAGTCTTCCTAGGCATGGTGCTAAGGAAAGGACAGAGACACAAAGAGAAAACCAAAAGAACACAAGAAAACAAAACCAAAGGCAGACTGCAAGTTAGCACAAAAACAATAGAATGAAAAATCTATATGATGCATGAACAAAAACAATGTTATGATGCATGAACTAAATGCAGTAAACACAATTCAAATTAAGTTCAATTACACAAAATTGGCTCGAATATAGAGTTTCTAACAAAAACCGAAAAAAAAATTTGAAAACCACTTGAAAAATTTTGCAACAAATTGATGAATTAATCATTACAACTGTTGAAAACAGATTATAATAACATATTTCATCAATTCCACAAGCCAATTTTATCAATTAAACTCAATTTCACAAAAATCCCCAAATTGGATCAATTAGGAACCCTAGAATTTTCAATTTTCCATCAAACCCAAAATTGATCAAATTAAACTATTAAGATCATGTCTATGATGTGTCCCCATAAAAACCCATTGATCAATTTCACAAAATTAGGTTTGAATCAACACAAATCCCAAATGGAGAAAGGTTCGAAAATCACCCTTAAAATGCATGAAAAATGCATGAAATTATAAAAATAAAAACAAATGGAAGGGCAAAAGAGTCTTACCGGCTTGAGGAAAGAGTTTTCTTGCAAAAAATCCGGAGGAAAGTGACAAAAAATTTGAATAGTTGAGCTTGCCAAGTCGGAGAGAGAGAAAAGACTTTGAAAAGTTTTGAAAAAGTGTTTGAAAAAGTCAGATCAAGTCTTTTTTTAAAAAGCATCTCTACGATCTTCGATCGATCGAATGTGACAGTCATTTTGACACAATCTAAAGCACTTTTTCGATCGATCGAAAAACAGAATGGATCGATCGAAATGGGCAGAGGCTCACTAAAATTTTGAGAAAAATCAATGTTTTTGAAAAATGCAAACCCAATTTTGAAAACAACTCCACAAAGCATTTAAACAATGAAAACAAAATGCATGAGTATGAGATGGAATGCTTTTTCAAAAACCCAAATTTTTAAACCCAAATTTTCTCAAAAACAAGTTTCAATCATTCTCCCATTTAATTTTCTCAAGCAACAAATATGTTGTGCACAAATCTCAAGATATTTTCAAACTTGGTTGGTCAGACCAAAAACACACACACTAGCATGTACAGTGGTTAAGAAAGAGTAACTTGTGTAGTGTGTGAAACTAGCAAAAACTTGAGATACATGTGAGGTGATATGTGAAAAGCAATCAAACACAAAGTCTACTCAATTCATCACATAGAATTTAAAAGAGACTATCACCTAAAGAGTTACATCCTATAACTCCCACATCTCCTAGAACAAAAGCTTGCAATCATGTAAGTTTCTTGCATTTTTGCCTCTTATTTATGTGAAATGGCATCCAGCCTAATAGTACACACCGGTTTGAATTAAGTGAATTGGCATCAAGCCTAATAGTACACACCAGTTTTAATTTAATTTGAGGCTACACCTTATGTTCTTTTTGTGCATGTGCTACACTTTCTCGAGCACAAAATCTTATGATATGCACTAAGGTGTTCATGATTGGCTAGTGAACAGTGGTGAGATGGTTATTTATGCCTTTCTCAAAAGGATCAAGTCCGACAGTCAAAGAACAAGTGACTTCATGATTAAGGCAAAGTGATTAAAAACCACACACATCTTTCCCACACAACATGCACTACAAAGTTTCAACTAGTCAAGTGCAATGAATAAGCTCATTAAAGTTAAACAAGGTACATAAGACATGACATGTGTAAAAAGAATTAACCAACCTTGTTTTCAAAAAATCAAGAAAAATTGTGTTAAACATAGATTTTGCTTTCCCCCCCCCCCCCCCTTTTTTTTTTTATATTATTAAAAGAGAAAACAAATAAATCCTAGAATGAAATGCATGTATGTAATGCAATGCAAGTCCTAGAACAAAAAAAAAAAAAAAACACAAAAAACAAAGAACAATGGTCACAACAGAATAGAGCAATGAAGCACAAGGACCATGTCAGAAAGACTCAATTAGTTCGAGTTTTTTGCATCCAAAACTTTTTAGATGCACCTCGAGCATTGGAGTTCTTATTCACATTAGAGTGATTCCCAACTCCAGAATTGGAATAAAGGTTTAACGCCTTTACCAATTCACCAATTAGTGCCATAGGATCTTGTGCTTGAGGCACAGGCACTTTTGGTTGTTTGCTCTCTTATCAACTTGAAGCTTGTAACAGTTAGGACGGATATGTCCAGACTTACCACAATAATGACAAAGCCAAGCAGGTTTACCATGCATCTTGTCCTTAGATTTGGTAGGCTCCTTAGGTTTAGACTCCCTTAAGTCTACCCTAATCTTCTTAGGTGGTGAAACTTCTACAGGTTTAACAACCTCACTCACAGGGGGTTTAATGGTTGCACTCACAACCTTACTCACGAGAGGTTCAGAAGAAGAAGAAGAAGGAACAAAATTCATGGAATGTGGTCCAGAATCAAAGATGCTTTCAACATATCCTAACCCAGATTTATCAGAAGGATACTTTTGAACATTCAGCATGTGATCAAGTTTAGCACTAGCAGATCTAGCAACAGATAAATCATGTTTCAAAGATTTAACTTTATCAAGCAAAAGCATGTTCTCAGATTTAACATTGTTCAAAAGATCATTAGCATCAAACAGTTTGACAAGCAAATTCTTCTTTTCAAGCTCAAGAGCATCAATTTTTTTTAGGCCAAGTTCAACATTCATAGCATCCTTTGTAGCAACTTTGCAAAGTTTGTTATAGGCCTCTTGAAGATCTGCATCTTCAGAGAGTTCCCCATCAGAAGGGTTCTCCTCAGCAGATATGCTTTCATTGACTACAGCAGTAGCAGTGAAAGCAATGAAGTTTCCATCCTCGTCATAACCGGACTCATCATCAGAAACCTCATTATCACTAAGGGTTACAGCCATAGTTTTACCCTTATTTCTCAAGAAAGTAGGACATTCAGATTTGACATGACCATACCCTTGACAACCAAAACACTGAGGACCCAAAGAATTATTAGAAGATTGACCTACTTTTTCTCTAGGTTTTTCAAAGTTATTCACCTTAGTGGGATCATTCTTCCTAATGTTTCTAGGTTCACCAGTGTTGGTATTCCTTGCCTTCCTATTAGTGTTTCTAAGGAAATTTCTAAAGTTCTTGGCAAGGTAAGCTATCTCTGTAGCAGAGAGCTCATCATCAAATCCACCAGCCTCAACATCATCAACAGACTTAAGAGCCATTGATTTGGATTTGGTAGTCTTGGGTAGGTCAAACTCATAGGACTGAAGAGATCCTACAAGCTCATCCACAGGGATGGAGTCAACATCCTTACTCTCAGTAATGGTTGTCACCTTGGGTCTAAAGTCTTCAGTTAAGGATCTAAGTATCTTCCTAACAATTTTAGGTTGATCATAGACTTCACCCAAATTATAAGCAGAATTAACAATATCATTAAGTTTAGCATAAAACTCATCAAAGGTTTTATCATCAGACATTCTAATGCTTTCAAACTTAGAAGTTAATTGCTGCAATTTGTTTATCTTAACAGCCTTTGTGCCTTCATGCACAGTTTGGAGGATTTTCCATGCAGTATGAGCAACCTCAACATTCGAGATCCTCTTAAATTCCTCCATAGAAACAGCATTAAAAATGGCATTCATAGCTTTGCTATTAAATGCAGCTGCTTCCTTCTGAGAGGTTTGCCACTCACTCACAGGAATAGTGGGCTTCTCCCATCCGTATTCAACAGAGTTCCATACCCTCTCATCAATAGATTTCAGGATTGCTTTCATCCTTACTTTCTAATAGGCATAGTTGTTTCCATCAAAGTGAGGAGGAACAACAAGAGAGTGTCCATACTCCATGACAACTGGGGTCAAGGATCGGCTCAGAGAAGAAAAATCTCTAACAAGAGAGCAACCTGCTCTGATACCACTTGTACGGTTTTATACCCCTTAAAAACCAACCAGATTGTGTAGCCTAGATTAATTAGCCAAGTTGTTACTTAGTCAAATTAAACAATTCTAGGTTAAAACAATCAAATAATCATATCATGCATATAAAACATATAAAGCAGCGGAAATAATAAAGAACACAAGATATGATCACCTAGGAAACCACACGGAAAAACCTGGGGAGGATTTGACCCACCGATCCTCAAGGCAAAACGGAATCCACTAAGAAAGAATTGAAGTTCTTACAAAAGGACTTACAAGCTCCCCGCTTGACTTCCTAATGCTACCCACCAGTAAAACTTCCTGACACAACCACGCGCAGGCTCCGAATCCACGGACTACTTCTTTCTTTGAATTCCTCAATCAGCTACAAGCACCCACGCTTGATATTCTTTAAGCTTCAATGGTAGCAACCAAGTTGATCATCAAGATGTTGAAGTAATCTCAATCTTGAAAACCTAAGCTTTGTGTAAAGGAAAGCTCCTCTAGATCTCACAAGAGATTTACACAAAACCGCAATGTATGAGCAACAATACAACTTGTGCAACTCTTAAAAACGTGGCTAGGGTTTTGCCTTATATACCTAGGGCAAAAACATAAAACTCTAAACGTTTAAAGAGTTAGGGCTGAGTTGGAAATTTTGCAGAAAACGTATCTGGGCCGATTTTCGATCGATCGAATCTATTCCTCGATTGATCGAGCCAGGCCGAAATGCCCGAATCCATCTGCAATCACTCGATTCCAACTTTACAATATTTTATCAACTTTGAGCAAGCTTAAACAAGACTAAGTACATTGTTTTGATCATGGTTAGCCAACATTACAAATTAAAGTTCTGGTGACTCGAGCTCGCGACTGGAACGAGTCACGAGTTCGAGTCGGGAGCTAACGGCCTAGCCAGACTGGAAGTTTTGTCTTGTAGTGCAATAGCTGGCTTGACTCTTCAGCTCCCCTACATGCTTCACATGTGTGCCACCTTTGGCGACTTGCCAGTCGCGAGATCCAGTCGCGACGACCTTCTTGAGTGCACCCTTTTTAAGCTTTTCTTCACACTCTCTCACACACTACACTTACATGATTCCCACCTAAATACAGGGTTTCTAAATGCTGAATTACAAGCTAATTTGGCACGGAATAAACCTAACAAAATGATTGAATAAATTCAACCTTACAATCTCCCCATTTGGCTATTTCGTGATAAAACCCTAAAATAAACTCTAGACTTAACATGTGAGTTGGGAACAGTTGAACAAAACTCACTCACACCTAACTCTAGAATCTGTGAAGCTCTTGAACCGTACGGACAAGTAATTCCTGAAAACAACAATATAATACGATCATTGTAAGCAGAAAACTTCAAATGCATATGGAGCAAGCACAATGCGATCAAGCAAAAAGGAATGAAACAATAAAGCATGACTTAACCAAAAATGAACAATCACTACAAATAGTGACCATAATGAACATTCACATAAGGAATGAACATCTGGACATGCAAGCTAATAAGCTTAATGCAAAGTATCATTTGCATGTCCAACACTCAACCGATACAATAACACAAGGCAATTGCATCAAGGATATAAAATCCAACAAAGGCACAAGAGTGAAGTACTTAAAGAAATGCATAACATTAACAACAAGTACTAAGCTACAAAGCATGGGTACAAAGTACAGAACAAAAAATACTGAAGATAAACTTAAATATATGATATCATTAAGCAAAACATTAAACATAGGCCTTCAACATCGATGCTCCCCCTTTGATCAAGCTCTTCCTCCCCCTATCATTATACTCCCCCTATCATCATCATCTCCCCCTTTTTGTCATGGAATAGCTAGTTCTCATTTTCTTCTAGCTTCCTTTGAATTTGGTCCAATTGGGTTTGGAGAGAAGTGAACTTTGTATCACAATGGATGTTGTGATGGTGCAGGAGAGAAGCGAGTCCAGACATCTTAGTGCTTATGTCATGGACGGATGTCATAATGTTGTCTAACTTCTCATCATAGGAGGATGAGCTAGAGCGTGAACCACTAGTATATGCTAAAGTCTCTTTCTTGATTCCCTTCCGACTATAACCAATGCTAGCATTGAGTACGAATGTTGATAGGACTTGGTTTCGGGTAGGGAGACTCATCTTTCGATGGATGAATGCCTTTGAGTTTCAATATTCTTGAAATGAGGCAGCAAAAAGGAATGCAAATCCTTGATTCAATTCTTGTAACATTTTTGCATAGAATATGAAAGATATGAGTGCAAATATCGATCTCTTCATCAGTAATCAAATCATGAATGAACAAAGCTCTCCTGAGATTCATGTATCCGGTGCTGGATAGAGGACATAGATTGTGAAACATGATTATTGTAAGTAAATGTTCAATATGTGTATAAAACACCCTTGAATGTTTAGACCCCAAATTACAAATTATCAATTCAAGCTTATTATCAAACAATAAATATGCGGAACATGAACATAAGCTAATAACAGAATTGATAAACAATCTAAACAATAAATAATCACAAACACAGTAGTAATTAAGTGGTAAAGATAAAGGAAAGAGAGATGCAAACACAAGGACAACACACGATGTGTTATCAAAAAGGAAACCGAAACCCTTGGCGTAAAACCTCTCCGCCGCCCTCCAAGCGGTCAATAATCTACTAGAAAATGTAGTTGGGATACATGAACAGTAATAGACCCTCCAAGCCTAATCTACCCAATGTACCTAAGCCCTCCAAGCTTCTTGCTTCAACGAGGTTGCGCCGAACTTTTTTCTTTTCTAGCTTACCAGATTCCGTTATAGCCCATAGCATCAACCAATATGAATTGGTCCCTTCCAAACTACTTCCCAAAGCACCAAATAAACATTCTCATAGATGTGGGTATGGTGAGAAAAAGATTTGGATAAGAACCTCTTAAGGATGTATCAATGGAGAGGGTGAGAGTAGAGGAATTTGAAGAGTCTCTTAGGTGAAGATTGTGGATGAATCAATTTTGTTTTTCTCTAGGGTTTCTCTCTCAAAATTCTCTTTGGAAGCTCTTTACATTTCGTGGGTATAAGGGTCTATATATAGTGGTGTGTGTTTGGAATGCGAAGAGTCACTTTTTCCAAAACAGAGTTGGCTGGTGGCTTGGCCTTGCGACTTGACTAAGCTGTGAGTTCCAGCCGCGAGGTAACTGCATTGCCAGTCTGGACTTTTTGTCCTGTAGTGCAATAGCTGGCATGACGCTTCAGCTTCTCCGCATGCTTGGCACGTGACCTACTTCTGGCGGCTTACCAGTCGTTAGCCACCCGCGAGTTTCAGTCGTGAGACCCTGCATCTTTGCATTAACTTGAACATTTCTTCACACTCTCTCACACACTATCCTTACATGAATCCCACCTAAATACAGGGTTACTAATTGCTAAAATACAAGCAAATTTGGCACGGAATAAAGCCAACAAGATGGTTGATTAAATTCAACCTTACAATCTCCCCCTTTGGCTATTCCGTGACAAAACCTTACAACAAACTCTAGACTTAATGCGTGAGTTAGGAACAGTTGAACAAAACTTACTCACACCTAACTCTAGAATCTTATAAGCTTTTGAATCATACGAACTAGTATCTCTTGAAATACAACAACACAATTTGATCACTGTATGTATAAAACTTGTAATGCATATGAAGCAAGCACAATGCGATCAAGCAAAATGAACTTAAGCAATTAAGCAATAAGGCATGTCTTGACCAAAAACAAACAATCACTATAAATAGTGATCACAATGCTTATTCACATAAGGAATGAACATTCGGACATGCAAGCTAAAAAGCTCATTTGCAAAGTATCATTTGAATGTCCAACACTCAACCAATGCAACAACACTAGGTAATTGCATTAAGGATAAAAATCCAACAAAGGGCACAAGAGTGATGTACTGAAGAAAATGCATAACATTTAGCAACAAGTACTTAAGTTACAAAGCATGGGTACAAAAACCTAAAAGCTTACAAAAGCAAACGGTTACAAGTGTACCATACAAAAATAACTAAAAAGCATCATTAATATATACTAGAACCAAGAACTTTCAAAAAGAACATATCCATGAGTTTACCAAAACATTAACCATAAAGTATCAGACCCATAATAAAAGCAAAACATTATCCAAAACATAATACCATAACCATAACCATAAACAAAGTAAACAAGCTAAATACTGTTTTTGACTGCTCCCCCTCAAATTAGCACTCCCCCTCAAGAGCTGCTTCTAAAAATTCTCCCCCTTTTTGACCAGAATGACCAAAGGGTCATTGTTGGGTGTTAAAGCTATCGAACGGCTGAAAGTATGTTGAGCTGATCCTAAATTGTTGCCATTTTGTCAGTATGCTCATTCTGGATCTTTCTGAGTCCATCAATCCTTTCCAGGATTATCTGAAAAGCATCTGGAGGTACAGCTGATGAGGTTGAAGCCCTGCTCCTCTTGCCTCTGCTTCTAGGTGTGGATGTCTGTCCTGTAGCCTCTACTTTAGTTTCCATTGAATCACCTTCTCCTTGGTCACCCTCTTCTTCATCACTTAGAAGACGAACTTGTATCCTTGTGATGGTTTGTTTGTTAATGGCTGAGAGTGGAGTCATGTGACTGATATCTTGAGGGATTGCAACACCTTTTTCTCTGAAAAGCCTCATGAAAAGGCTAGGAAAGATCAGCTTGGGCCTAGAGATGGTTCTAGTCTCATCCACAATTGTGTCAAATATGTGTGAGCTGATGTCAATGAAGGTTTTCTCCTTGAGCTCCATAAGGAAAATTGCTCTAGCTTTGTTAATTGTAGTCATCTTCCTAACGGGATACAGATTGAACATCATGATGGTGGTCAGACACCTCATGTCAGCAGGGAAGGCATTAGTGTTGAAACATCTCCCCTCTCTCTGTCCACCAATGTAATTCTGGACAGTTTCTATAGAAAGCATCCTATCCTTGTAATTTGTGAATTCATAATCCTCTAAACCCTCAAGCCCTAGTATTCCATCAATATCATGTGCATCTAGGGTGAACTCACGTCCTCTGATCTAGCAATTTAGCTCATCCTTTTTTATGATGGCATTTGCATAGAATTCTCTTATTAAGGGCTCACAAACTGGAGGTAGGTCACTCAACAGCTTATCCCATCCTCTTCCCTCAAAGCATTCTAGAATGAAGGTGTCCTTCAAGTCCCCTAAGTCTACAAACCTTTCCTGTATAATGGTTCCTTTCAAGAAAGAATCTCTGTATCTCTCAAAGTGTTGAATATAAACATGTTATGGTCCATTTTCAGCCTTTTGTCAGCCTTCTTAGCAGGAGTCTTCTTCTTTGTAGGTGTGGGAGCTATCTGTAAACAAGCAGAAGAGGCCACACGAACAAAGCACAATAGATAGATACTCAACACATTAGAACCAGATTAGAAACACATTGAGGAGCAGAGATTTATATAACATGCCATAGAAAAGAGGATTTAATAACAATGACCCAAAAACTCAATGTGACAGTGTCCACAAGAAAAACAATATCACCAAAAGACCTAATACTTAACACAGATGAAGATGTGCAACAAGAAATCTGTGAACCAATTGCAGCAAGGAACCAACTCTAACAATCTCTAAACACTTAAGCATATGTCTACTAGACATTACATAATGGGTATGATATGAATGCTGAGATTAGAATCAACAAAGGAACACAATACATATGAGAAAATGCATATCAAACATCAGATTTTTAAATGTAACAGATCCCATTCAAACAAACCCAACAAAATATCCTCAGCCCATATTCGAAACCACTCAAATTTCAAAACAACCACACAACTCATAGATTCAAGAAAATAACGCTTAAAACAAGAAGAATGAAGTGAAAAAGAGAAAACCCATACCTTTTTCTTGAAGATTGGAGTAGAAAAGGTGCAAAAATGGAGGGTTTTTGAAGAGTGACATGGTGAGTTTGAGAAAGTAGAAATGGGGAAGACAATAAACAGTCACAAAAATTCAAGGGAAAAATTGAAATGATTTTAAAAACTGCCTTTAAAACGCAAAACACGCGTTTTTCGCGACTGAGTCAAGTCGCGTGTAAGTTGCTAGGTCCAGCCGCCAAAACACTTTAGACCAAAAATTTACAGCAGTCACATAGATTTCAAACTTTCTCCCATAATGATATGAGTGCATAGGAAACAAGCTAAGCTCGTAGCTGCACAAAGCCATTAGTACAAAGGTACAAGGCAAAACATGTTTTGAGACAAAACTCAACAAAGTCAATCATACTTTTTGGATTTTCTACTTTTTATGTGGTTTTTGGATTTTTGACACATGCAAGAAAAGAATGATAAAAAACAACAATGTAAAAACATTTAAAACAAAAGCAAACAAACAGACAATTTTTCAACTCAAGCTAGCAAAAAGCACACAACCAAGCATATTCGCAAAAAATGGGAAGTATTAATGCATGGACATGTTGTAATGCTTATGCATGAGTACCCTTCTTCACCCACACGTCACATGCATTTGGGGTAATATCCTTGAAGGATTGGGTACGAGAGTTAGGACTTTCAAACCTTCTTGTGAAGTTTTCCAAGCAAGTGGTGAAAGCACCGATCATCTTCATCACGTCCATCATGCCTAGATCACTGTTTTGACTTCTTGGTTGCTCACCACCCCAAGACCTCTTGTCATTTCTTCTTCCTCATGACCGAGGAGCGCTTGCATTGTTCAATGCTCTCAGCTTATGGCCGTTGGGTCTGGTATGTCCTTGCAATCCGCAATGGTGACAAAATTGGTTCATTCTTGGACCTCTTTGTGATTGTGGAAGAGATCTTCCTCTTGCTTCAGTCCTAACCACAGATTGGTTCCTGGACTTATTCATTACCCTTTGTTCAGCCACGCTTTTCTTCTTTTCAACCTTCACCTTCTCTACAGTGGGGGCAACTACAACCGACTCTTTGGCCTTCACAAACTTCACTTCTTTGTAGATATTCACAGCTGCACTGCTTTCTCTAGTGTATCCTAGTTTGGATTTATCTGAGAATTGCTTTTGAGAGGAAATGACATTATCCAGCTTCTTGGTGGAGACCCTCTCTACCTTGGCATTGGCTTGAACCACCTCAAGCTCTAGGAATCTAATTTTTAAGTAAGCTTCTGACAGCTCACCATTCAGCTTTTCTATTTCACATTTGGCCTCTTTATGTCGGACCAAGAGACTTCGGTAATCCTCCTCTGCTTTCTTCATTTTCCTCACAGCCGCCTTCGCCACCCTTGCATACTCTCTCGATCTTAAGAAGTAAGGTGTAATTCTCTTGAAGACCAGCCGTTTCTTTATCCTCTTTAGCATTTGATTCTTCAACAATCCCTATGGATTCTTCATCACTGTGCTCCCCAAGTTCTTGTACAAGTTGATCCAAGTCCTCCGAGGACTCAACATGTTCAATAGCCATAAATGCGGAGTAATTTCCTTCTCTGTCATAGCTATCCTCAGAATCAGAATTTGATGAATCCAAGTCACTTAGAGTAGTGGCATAGATCTTGCCCTTCGATTTCAAATAATTGGGACATTTTTTCTTGAAATGTCCATGTTCGTTACACTCGAAGCACGTAATTCCTTGTGAAGATTGAGGTTCTTTACCATCTTTCCTTCTAAATTCCTTTTTCTCCTTCTCGGAACTCTGAAATTTTCTTTTGTCACCAGATTTTTCACTGTTCTTGAGTTTTAAGAATTTTCGGAAGTTTTTTACAAGATACGCCACATCTTTATCTACACCATCCTCCTCCGAAGAGTCATGAGATTCTACCCTCTCATCAATTGTCTTAAGAGCAAGAGATTTGCTCTTCCTCTGCATGGACAGTGACAATTCATAGGTCTGCAATGAACCAATCAACTCTTGGACTTTATTGTTGTCAAGATCATTGCTCTCTTCAATAGCCGTCACTTTAGTATGGAAGCTTTCTGGCAGTGACTGAAGGATCTTCCTTACAATTTTAGAATCCTCCATCTTTTCCCCCAAATTGAATTTGCCGACGACCACCTCGTTCAGCTTACTGTAAAAAGAGTCAAAGGACTCATCCTCACCCATTTTTAGCTCCTCAAAGCGAGTGGTTAACATCTGTAGTTTGGTGTCCTTCACTTTCTTTGTTCCTTTATAAGTTGTCTCTAGAATCTCCCATGCTTCCTTAGCAATAGTGATATGTGAATTCCTATGAAATTCTTTTGGAGAGACACCACAGAAAATAGCATTCAAGGCTTTACTATTAGCATTAGCTACTATAAGAGCTGCCATATCCCAAGTGGATTTAGCAGCCTCCGGCCTAGTTCAACCAGCTTCAACTGCATCCCACACAGCATCATCAATAAAACACAAAAACGCCCTCATTCGGACTTTCCAAAAAGCATAATTATTACCATAAAAAATTGGTGGAACATTTAGAGATTAAGACCTATCCATCTCAATACTAGGTCAGGGATCGCACTAAGGTATTCAAACCACAAAGAGTGCACCCGCTTTGATACCAATTGAATGTTCAATATGTGTATAAAACACCCTTGAACGTTTAGACTCCAAATTACAAATTATCAATTCAAACTTATTATCAAACAATAAATGTGCGGAACATGAACATAAGCTAATAACAGAATTGATAAACAATCTAAACCATAATAATAACAAACACAATAGTGATTAAGTGGTAAAGATAAAGGGAAGAGAGATGCAAACATAAGGACAACACATGATGTGTTATCGAAGAGGAAACCGAAGCTCTCGGCGTAAAACCTCTCCTCCTCCCTCCAAGCGGTTAATAATCCACTAGAAAATATAGTTAGGATACATGAACAGTAATAGACCCTCCAAGCCTAATCTACCCAGTGTACCTAAGCCTTCCAAGCTTCTTGCTCCAACGAGGTTGCACCAAACCTTTTTCTTTTCTAGCTTACAAGATTTCGCTATAGCCCATAGCATCAACCAATATGAATTGGTCCCTTCCGAACTGCTTCCCAAAGCACCAAATAAACCTTCTCATAGATGTGGGTATAGTGAGAAAAGGATTTGGTTAAGAACCTCTCAAGGATGTATCAATGGAGAGGGTGAGAGTAGAGAAATTTGAAGAGTCTCTCAGGTGAAGATTGTGGATGAATCAATCTTGTTTTTCTCTAGGGTTTCTCTCTCAAAATTCTCTTTGGAAGCTCTCTACATTTCGTGGGTATAAGGGTCTATATATAGTGGTGTGTGTTTGGAATGCGAATAGTCAGTTTTTTCAAAATAGAGCTGGCTGGCAGTTTGGCCTTGTGACTTAACTAAGCTGCAAGTTCTAGCCGCGAGGTAACTGCATTGCCAGTCTGGACTTTTTGTCCTGTAGTGCAACAGCTAGCATGACGCTTCAGCTTCTCCGCATGCTTGGCACGTGACCTACTTCTGGCGGCTTACCAGTCGCGAGCCACCCGCGAGTTCCTGCCGCGAGACCCTGCATCTTTGCACAAACTTGAACATTTCTTTACACTCTCTCACACACTACCCTTACATGAATCCCATCTAAATATAGGGTTACTAATTGCTAAAATGCAAGCAAATTTGACACGGAATAAAGCCAACAAGATGGTTGATTAGATTCAACCTTACAGTAAGCACTCATAGTTCCAAGGAAAGTGAGGAAACACTGATTGAGTTCCCATTTGGTGAGAACTCCAAGTTCCTTCCAAGAGCATCCCGAAGTAAATCCTCATCTGAATTCAAATCATCATATACTGGTGGCTTGGTAAACATCGGCAGGTTGATGTGTAGGATTTCTGCCAAATAAATGGGAGTCACTGAGAAAATCTTTCCTTTAACCCAGCATTTAAGCTCTTCGCCCTCGACAATGGCGTTAGCATAGAACTCTTTCACCAAATTTTCGTATGCATCATCAAGGTTTGAGAGAAGGAAGTTCCAATCCTTGGTGGCAAACCATTTAAGGATGTCGGTTTCTAGGAGACACGACTGGTCAACAGCCCTTTCAACTAGCAACGAGGCTTCTCGAAAGTAGTTGTCATAGGTCTGAAAAGCAGCATAAGATCTAAACCTATTAGGGTCATACATTCCCGTCAGTGAGTGGGTCCTCTTCGACCTAGGAGAAAGATCATCAACATCAATGGGCTCTTTGCCTTTGCTGCTCCCCTCCTTTTACAGCTAATCTTTTGAATGGAGACATTTTCAATCTGCATCATGTTACACCAAAGAGCAATAGAAACCACACAAGACAACAAACTCTATTAGCATTGAGTTAGTCCCAAAATAGGAATATTGAAGAAAACCCTAAAAACATGGGATTAAGGTCTCAATCATGTCACTGAATGTGTGTGTCTCACAAATAACACATTGTGCAACCAAAGGCTGAGTGTAACAACACATAATCAACACCACCCACACAACAATCTCACCAAAGCATCAAATACCCATATTCAAGCATCATATCACAGATATCAAAAGAGAACACCCAATTTAGGAAATCTTAGGTAAGAGATGTGAAATACATTGAGAAAGAAACAAAAACCAAACCTTTTCTTGAAGATTGGTGAAGAATTAAGGAAGAATATGGAAAGATTGTGAGTAAACATGGTGATTTTGAAAGAGGGAAAGATAGACAAGTAGATGAATAGTCACTAGATGCGAGGGAAAAATGAAAAGTTTTTGAAACTAGTCCTGAAAATAACCCTCATTTTGCAAAACACGCGTTTTTCGTAACTAGATTGAGTCGCGAACAAGTCTCCAAAGCAAGCCACCAAAAACCCTTGTGACAAAATTTTGAAAAATTGTCTAAGTGTTTTTCGCTACTGGAAGTTCCACTTGCAAGTTAGTCGCAACGAGAGTCGCCAAACTTTCTGAGTAACCCTCGCGACTAGAGCTTCCACTCGCGAACAAGTAGCCAAAATGAGTTACGAGAATTCTAAATACCCAAATTTTTGTAAAAATTCTAAGTCTTTTTCGCGACTGGAACTTTGATTGGCCAGAGAGTCACGAAAACCTTTTGTGTAAGTTTGCAACTGGGGCATGCGACTAGCTTAACCCACGAGGCAGGTTGCTAGAATAGGGCTACACAGTTTTTGAAATTTTTGACATTTTTGAAACCAAAATACTTTCCAAAAACAATTAAAACACTCAAAAGTATTTTTGTGTTTGATCAACATATAATTGAGCATGTGCAGCACATTTAATCAAGTACAATCACACAAATGAATAAGGCATTCATTGAACATAGATATGTGTGATGTGTGTGAGTGTCAAAAATGAGATAGTCCTAGTCTAACGTGAAGCTTCAATGATCAATTTAACCAAGACATACACAATTAGCACTAGGAAAAGTGGCCTATCTCAATTATAGAAATATGCATATATGACCTCCCACAAAACTTGATAACATAACTTTGAAGCTTTTCAATTGGCT
The DNA here is from genome assembly GCA_023736055.1 of Quercus glauca. Classification (NCBI taxonomy): domain Eukaryota; kingdom Viridiplantae; phylum Streptophyta; class Magnoliopsida; order Fagales; family Fagaceae; genus Quercus; species Quercus glauca. The sequence continues at coordinate 41,136,551 of CM043319.1, forward strand.
CCATATACATCATATCATTTGATCTTTTCGAATAATTACATCCCATTTTCAGATTGATGCTTGGAATTTTTGACATTTCGATTTGATGAGTAAGCCTTTAGCTTTTTGGTCATCATACATTTTATTTAAAGTCGCTTTCCCTTTTTCCTAGTCAAATACTAGTATATGCGACGACTTTTGTAGCTCATTATCTCTTTTCATTTTGAGATTTACATTTGTTGAGTTCTTTAAGCAAAAAAAATAAAAGAGTGGGAAGATATATAGGCACAAGTCTATGCAAGTTTCAAGATCAACAAAACCATTGACTAATCATTCATGACAAGTTTGAAGATCTATTTACAATAGTCACATAGATTTCAAGATTTTTCCCACAATGATAAGAGTGCTTAAAGAACAAGCTACGCTTGTAAATACACAAAGCCATTAGTACAAAGGCACAAGGCAAAACATGCTAGTGATAGTACACAATAATGTCGATCAAACTTTTTTGATTTTCTACTTTTTATGTGTTTTTGGATTTTTGAGACAAAAACAAGAAAAGATTGACAAAAGAAATGTAAAAACATTTAGAGCAAATAGAAAGCAAACATGACATGTACAAATAGCCAACAAAGTAGTGTGTGCCCTACAAAAGAGAAATCAAATCAAGATAAAGAGGTAAAGCACACATCACACATGAGATTCAAGGAATTGTACCAACACCGATGGTCTTACGGAGTGATTCAAACTGTGGACCATTGAGAAGCTTGGTGAAGATGTCCGCCTTTTAATTATCTGTATGTATGAATTCAAGACATACAACTTTATCTTCCACCAAATCCCAAATGAAATGGTAATGTATCTCTATGTGTTTCAACTTTGAATGCTGAACTGGATTCTTAGAGAGATTTATAGCACTGGTGTTATCACAGAAAACACACATTATATCTTGAGGAATCCCATAGTCATGAAGTAGCCTTTTCATCCAAAGGAGTTGTGTGTAGAAACTTCTAGCAGCTATGTACTCTACTTCAACAGTAGAAAGAGACACATAATTTTGTTTCTTGCTCATCCAAAAGACAAGATTGTTTCCAAGATAGAAGCAGCCACTTGAAGTACTCTTTCGATCATCCACATCTCTAGCCCAATTTGCATTTGAATAACCTGTAAGGCAAGCATTTGAGTCCTTTGAGTACCACAAGCCATAATCTGAAGTACCATTGACATATCATATGATTTGCTTCACTGCAATCAGGTGGGATTCCTTCAGTGTAGCTTGATAGCGTGCACAAACACCCACTCTAAAAGCAATATTCGATCTACTGGCTGTAAGATAGAGTAGACTCCCAATGATTCTCTTATACAAGGTTGGATTCCCTTCTACCCTAGAAGAATCAACATTGTGCTTTGTAGATGAACTCATAGGAGTAGAGGCATGCTTTTTAGAATCTAATCCAAACTTCTTGACAATATTTCTAGTATATTTTTCTTGTGAAATGAATATGCATTCCTTCCTTTGTTTGACTTGAAGACCTAAGAAAAATGTAAGCTCCCCCACCATACTTATCTCAAATTCTTTCTTCATCTCCTCAGACAACTCTATAGCTTGAGCATCAATGGTAGCTCTAAATACTATGTCATCAACATATACTTGAGCCGCGAGAAGGTAATCCCTATAATTCTTGACAAATAAAGTTCGGTTGGCATACCCTCTTTTGAACCCTCTATCCAGGAGGTAATGGGTAAGCCGATCATATCAAGCTCTCGGAGCTTGTTTCAAGCCATAAAGAGCTTTCTTCAATCTTAGCACATGGTCCAGGAAGTGAGGATCTTCGAAGCATTTGGGTTGTTCAACAAACACTTCTTCATTCAGGTAGCCATTTAGAAATGCACATTTCACATCCATTTGGTAGAGTTTGAAGTTCATAGTGCATGCAATTAACATAAGAATGTGAATAGACTCAAGTCTTGCTACGGGAGTGAAGGATTCATCAAAATCTACTCCTTCTACTTGAGTGCATCCTTGAGCCACTAGTTGAGATTCATTTCGGATAATCTCTCCATCTTCATCAGTCTTGTTTTTGAAGATACATTTGGTACTGATGACATGAACATTTTCAGGCCTAGGAGCAAGTTCCCATGTGAATGTTCAAAATGGGTATGAAACACCCTTAAACGTTTAGACCCCAAATTACAAATTCTCAATTCAAGCTTATTATCAAACAATTAATGTGCAGAACATGAATATAAGCCAAACACAGAATTGATAAATAATCTAAGCCAAATATAAACACATCTACAGCAATAAATAAATGGCAAAGATAAAGGGAAGGAAGATGCAAACACACGGATAACACACGATGTGTTATCGAAGAGGAAACCGAAACCCTCGAGTAAAACCTCTCCGCCGCCCTCCAAGCGGTAAATAATCCATTAAAGAATGTAATTGGGATACATGAATAGTAGAAGACCCTCCAAGCCTAATCTACCCAGTGTACCTAAGCCCTCAAAGCTTCTTGCTCTAACGAGGTTGCGCCGAACCTATTTCTTCTTTAACTTACCGGATTCCGCTATCAACCATAGCATCAACCAATAGACATTGGTTCCTTCCTAGCTGCTTCCCAAAAACACCAAATAAACCTTCTCACAGATATGGGTATGGTGATAAAAGGATTTGGCTAAGGACCTCTTAAAGATGTAACAATGGAGAGGAAGAGAGTAGAGGAATTTAATGAGTCTCTAAGGTAAAGATTGTGGATGAATCAATCTTGCTTTTCTCTAGGGTTTCTCTCACACAATTCTCTTTGGAAGCTCTCTACATTTGGTGGGTATAAGGGTCTATATATAGTGGTGAGTGTTTGGAATACGAAGAGACAGTTTTTCCTAAACAGGGCTGGTTGGCGGCTTGGCCTCGCGACTGGTCTGAGTCGTGAGTTCCAGCCACGAGTTAACTATCTAGCCAGCCTGGGACTTTTGTGCTGTAGTACACCAACTGGCATAACGCTTCAGCTTCCCGCATGCTTAGCACGTGACTCTCATCTGGCAGCTTGCACCCGCGAGCCACCCGCGAGTTCCAGTCGCGAGTCCCTACTTCTTTGCACATTAAAAAACATTTCTTCACACTCTCTCACACACTACCCTTACAATAATCCCACCTAAATACAGGGTTACTAAGTGCTAAAATACAAGCAAATTTGGCACGGAATAAAGCCAACAAGATGGTTGATTAAATTCAACCTTACACCATACATCATTTCTCACAAATTGATTTAGCTCTTCATGCATTAACTCAACCCAATTTTCATCTTGAAGAGCTTCTTCTACCTTTTTTGGCTCAAATTGGGCAAGGTAGCAATGGTATGTTACATGATTGGCCAGAAGTATGTTTCCCTTTCTAAGGTGAAGACCTTCATCTATTGACCCAATGATGTTACTGTCTGGATGGTTTTTAATCACTCTTGATGATGGCTTCTTTGATATGGACACTTCATCGTTCCGGGAGATAGGAGGATGAACTTCCGGAGGAGTGAGAGGACTTGATGTTCTTGACATTGATCTTGTTTCCATTCTTGAGTTCACGAGAGTTGATTCCTTTTCCAGTGTAGGTCCTTCAACTTCAATATCAAGAGCTTCAACCTCAGCTATGGGCTTTTTGGTGCTTGGCCCTTCTCCATCATCAACAATCTCTACCTTTGTTATAGAATCATCAATTTCTACATTGATAGATTCCATTACCATCTTTGTTCTCTTGTTGAAAACTCTATATACCCTGCTAGTAGTAGATACCCAGGGAAAATGCCTTCATCACTTTTTGCATCAAATTTCTAAGGTTCTCCCGATCATTTAGAATTTAACACTTGCTTCCAAACACTCAGAAGTGCTTCACTTTCGGCTTCTTTCCATTCCAAATTTCATGAGTGGTCTTCTTTGTTCCCGCTCGGAAGAATATCCTATTACCAATGTGACATGACGTGTTAACGGCTTCTCCCCAAAAATTTTGAAGAATTTGCTTGTTAAGTAGCACAACTCTTGCCATTTCTTGAATAACCTGATTTTTCCTCTCAACCACCCCATTTTGCTAAGGAGTTTTAGGGGCTGAAAATTCCTTTTTGATCCCATTCTTCTCACAAAACGACTCAAATCTTGCATTCTCAAACTCCTTGCCATGATCACTCCTTAACTTGACAATTGGAACCCTTTTCTCATTTTGTAGTCTCTCATAGAATTTCCAATTTCTCACATGCTTCTGATTTTTCTCTAAGAAATTGCACCTAAGTGTATCTTGAGAAATCATCAACAATCACCATAATGTACCTCTTTCCTTCTAGACTTTCAGTTCTTGTAGGCCCCATTAAATCAACATGAAAAAGCTTTAAACAACGAGAGGTAGCAATCACATTCACCCTGGGATAACTTGCCTTTGTTTGCTTTCCCATTTGGCATGCACCACAAATTGTCTTCTCAACCTTTCCAAACTTTGGAAGTCTTCAAGTTTAGATACTTTAGCTACTTGTTTGAAATTTGCATGCCCAAATTTGTGATGCCAAAGTTCCAACATGTCAACACGAGCACTTCTACAGGATATTGGTGCTGTAGGAACTACTTCGTAGCAATTTTCGGTACTCCTATTTTCCTACAAGACTTGAACCCCTTCTTCATCTATGATTATGCACCCGTTCTTTGAGAATTGAACAAGGAAGTCTTCATCACATATTTGAGTGATGCTTAAGAGATTTGCCTTCAGCCCCTTAATGTATAAGACATCCTTCAATAGAGGTAATCCCAATATCTCAACAGTCCCTTTGCCGAGAACTTCAGTATGACTCCCATCGCCAAATGTCACATAGTCACCAACCTTCTCTTTGAGTGACTTCAACAGTGCTTTATCTCCTGTCATATGACGAGAACAGCTGCTATCAAGATACCATAAACATGAATTAAATACCTTTATGTGCACAAATAAGCAAGCATGGGACAAGCACTCTTGACCTTTAAACAGAAACTTATCTTCATTTTCCATACTCTTGTTAGATTTAATTTTCTATTTCAGATTATCAAACTTATCACACAATATTCTATTTCCACTTTTATACTTCTTAATCAAAGAATTAGACTCACATAGACTATTGTGTAAAATATGATTCTCATTTTCAAAATATTTAAGCATGTGAACAAACATTCCAGCATGTTTCTTTGTTTTTAATAACTCTAGGAGTTTATTGTTAGGGCACCCTTCAAATATACTCATAGAGTCATTATCACAAACATTTAAACCACAATTCAGCATTGCCTTTTCCATAGCTTCATCCATAGCTAAAGGGTCTAGGATCGTACTTAGGTAATTAAACCACAGCAAGTGCACCCGCTCTGATATCAATTGAATGTTCAAATAATGTGTAAAATATCTATGAATGTTTAGACCCCCAATTTACAAAATGCCAACACAAGCTTATAATCAAACAATGTATGTGCGGAATATGAAAATAAGCTTAAATCCAAACAGGTAATACAATCTAAACCAAAATTAATCTCAACCACAGCAGTAATTAAAAGGAAAAGATTAAGGGAAGAGAGATGCAACAAAAAGACAACACAACAATGTGTTATCGAAGAGGAAATCGAAGTCCTCGATGAAAAACCTCTCCGTCGCCCTCCAAGCGGTCAACAATCCACTAGAGAATAAAGTTGGGATACATGAATAGCAGAAGACCCTCCAACCCTAATCTACCCAGTGCACCTAAGCCCTCTAAGCTTCTTGCTCCAACAGGGTTATGCCGAACCTTGCCTTCTCTAGCTTACCGAATCCCGCAATCGCCTATTACATCAACCAAAATGAATTGGCCCCTTCTTAACAGCTTTCCAAGTACCAAAAAGCCTTCTCACAGATATGGGTATGGTAAGATAAGGATTTAGCTAAAGTACCTTTCAAGGATATAACAATGGAGTGGGTGAGAGTAGAGGAATTTGGAGAATCAAAGGACGAAGATTGTGGATAAACCAATCTTATTTTTCTCTAGGGTTTCTCTCTCAAAATTCTCTCTGGAAGCTCTCTACAATACATGGGTATAAGGATATTTATAGTGGGGTGTGTATGGAATGCGAAGAGTCAGTTTTGTAAGAAACAGGGCGTTCTGGCTACTCGAGCTCGCGACTGGAACGAGTTGCGAGTTTGAGTCGTGAGCTAACGGCCTGGCTAGACTAGAAGTTTTGTCCTATAGTGCAATAGCTAGCGTGGCTCTTCAGATCCCCCGCATGCTTCACACATGTGCCACCTTTGGTGACTCGCCAGTCGCGAGATCCAGTCACGAGGCCTTTCTTGAGTGCACACTCTTAAGCTTTTCTTCACACTCTCTCACTCACTACCCTTACATGATTCCTACCTAAATACAAGGTTTCTAAATGCTTAATTACAAGCAAATTTGGCATGGAATAAACCCAACAAAATAATTGAATAAATTCAACCTTACAGATTTTATTACCAATCCTAGGCTAAGAAAAAAAGGTATTTTTCCTAATCTCACGGGGATGGAAAAAAATCTTGATTCTAAGGTTTGAAAGTTTGGTTACATGTAGGGAAGGTGTTAGGCACTCCACAATGCCTGTCCAGGGACAGCCCTTTCTTTTGATAAAGTCTTAATTTTCAGAAATTGGTAGTAAAAAAAGCATGATTTTGGCATTGGCTTTCGGGGCTTTACATGCACGGGGGGCTTTGAGGTTTGGCTTTTGAATGGGTGTAGTCCCAATTTATGCTTTCCTAAGGCATTCGGGCAAAGTACTAGATTTCCACGATGAAAATTCGGTGACATGTCACCTTACTTTCACAGCGGAAATTAGGCATCACTTTGCTTTAGGTGACACAGACTGTGACAATCACACCGGAAGGGGCGAGCAGGTATATATATACATACATCATGCACAATGCAAGCACAAAGAGCAAGAAAGTAAATGCCTAAATCCCTAGAGCGTGGCCCAAAATATAGGTGTAGGAAAGTAAACAGGGGTCGCCATACTCTAGAGATGAGGACGAATGGTACATGGCACGACATACCTAATACAACCCATAAAAAAAAGGAAGGAAGAAGGGGTTTTAAAAGAGTACATAACCAAATGGGAAAGGCTAGACCCCTAAAACCACTGAACATTTTCGCTTGGCTTATATCCACATGCTTGCCTTCGTGCCCTTTTTGCTTATGCCTAGGAGACCGTGCCCTAGCTCCATGCGTCCTCTCTCCATGTGTGTACATGCAAAGGCAAAGACAAGAAACCAACAAACAAGTGATGGAAGAAAAAGATGCAAAGGGCATATGAAAAGACATAAAGCGGATAAGCATGATAGGCATGGCAAGCAAAGGAGCAAGAAAGCAAGCACACAAGCGAGATGGTAAACAAACAAGAAAACCAGCAAACAAGAAAAAAGACAAACAAGCAAGAAAGTAGAAAAAAGGTGGTGTCTGCAAGGGAAAAATGTAGGCTTGGATCGAGTGTCCATAGCTTCATTGTGTTGAAGTATGGACGACACACTAGCAAGCAAGACTCATGCAAGGACATGTAAGTAAGCGTGTAAAGATGCATATAAAGCCAACGGGTGGCACAAACAAGCATGATAAGTGTTAGGACATATGTGTTTCACTTGTTAGGAACATATGTCAATATTTATATAGTTGGCTAATCCTTTAACAAAACACACATTACTTGTAATTGGGTAGATCTAGGATGTGTTTAATACTTCAAGAAACATGTTGCTCAAGTCTAGTATTGAAGCCATGAAGATTAGACCAAGAAACAAGTGAAGAAAAGCTGTTTACTAAAGCTGGACAAATAGCTCGACACCTGCGGACAGATAGCTCAACAGCTACTCGACACCTCCCGATAGCTAGGCTATTTATTGAGCTCTTCAGTTGATTGTTATCGCAATCTCGGCAGCTTCTCGACACCTCCTCGACACCTAGCTATCTATTGAGGTTGAGGCTCGACAGATACTATCTATCAAGGTACTATCGAGGTTACGGAAATCAGAATTTTCAGATCTGATTTTTGGGCCAGGCTTATGTATTTGTGTAGGGTTTCTTTTCTCACAACCCTAGACCTATGTAAGGCTTATTTTAGAGGCCGTCACATAAGAGAATACAAGGAGAACATATGAAAAAGGTGACCGATGCCTTATTCTCTCTAAAAGAAGCTACTGCGTCTTTGCACCTTAGGGTTTTGTAACCAAGTGCTTTTTCATCTTCATTCCTGATGAAGTGAAGAACTTTGCAGCCAACATTCATCTTCTTCTAGTTGGTGATTGAAGTCGCGTACTGGGATCCACACAATTGGTTAGTCACGTACTGGGATTCGTGCATCAAAAAGGTGGCATTCATATATTGAAGAGTTCAGAAGTTCTGAAGCGATAGAAGGTTTTTGATGTGAGTTCATCTATGGGGATTGTAGAGTCTAAGGATAAAGGTTTTGTACTAGATCTAAAACTTCTCTTTATTATAGTGGATTGCTTTTCGGGAAGGTTTCCCCCCAGGTTTTTTACTGTGAAACTAGTTTGTTTCATTGGTTTTCCTAGATCATCATATCTTGTCTAATTTATTTTTCAGCTGCATGATTTTGACATGATATTGACGTTTGTTTGTTTTAAAAAGTTTTATTAATAATAAATCTAACTAACAACTTGGGTTTAAAACTTATTAATTCTATCAACTAGGGTCTAAATTTCCCAACAATATGCATATCATGGCACGGAGCGGAAGAGGGGAAAGGTATGCACAATGCAACCGGCATCATGGCAGTGCATCCTAAGTGGTTACACCCAAACTAGGTCTCGTGGGCATTGGATGTAACCACACAACCATAACTAAGGGCCTTAAGTGTGGTAAAGCCTAGATCCAGAGAGGCTAACACAAGCATAAAGCACAGAACACAAGCAAGCATAGACATGCAAATAGGGGCGATCCAAACCCTTTGATATGGGCCTTGGTGTGTGGACGATGATAAAGCCACAGGGACTACATTGGGTCCGAACCAATAGGCCAAAACACAAGAAAGAAAGACAAAGCAACAAAAGGGCTACAATAGCACATGGCATGACAAACATAGCCTTGGTCTAGGCACACAAACATGGCATGAAGTGCACGAGCACATGGAAGATAGCATAAAACATGTAGAGAATATAGATCCAAGCACATAGGCATGTGAAAACATAGCTCTAGACATATAGGCATAGAAACATACATGTCAACATGTAGAAACTTAGCACATAAACTTGAAGGAAGATGGAAATAAACACATAAACACAAAGATCCAAGCAAGACATAGCCAACAACATCATAAAAGCATGTGAGCATGTAACCCTAACGTCAACCTAGAACAAAAAGAGGAACAAAGCATAGGAAAACATGGCATAGGGTATAAAGCATGTAGATCTAAACATATAATCATGTAAGAATGTAGATCTCAACATGAAACACGGCAAAAAGCATAAAAAGCATGGAGATTTAAGCTAGAAACACAAATAAAGCAAGCAACATGCTAGGAAAGCAATAAATCATGTTATTAAGGCATAAAAGCAAAATAAATACTAGAAAAAAATATTTAGAAGATTAGGGGTGTGGATAGTAGCTAAAAGGCTACATCCATACCCCTAAACCCTAAATCCTAAAGTGTAGAACCAAGGAGAAGAAGATTAGGTATAAGAACAATACCTTGTGTTTTTGGTGAAGAGAGAAGAATCAAGAAGCTTTGATGTGTTTTTTGTGAATTTTTTGTGTTTGGAAGAGAGAAAAACCATGTAGAAGATGTTCAGGCAGAGAGCAGAACCAAGGGAGACCCCCTCTTTTTGGTCTGAAGGGTGCTTGGGGCCTTTATAGCCCCATCACGCTTTTTGAGACGAAGGGCCGCCACCTACAAAAGGCCATGGATTGGGTTGATCTTGACACCTATAGAAAGATTTTGGCTTCTTGTTTTTTAAAAGGTATGGATCTTGAAAATTCAATGGTTGGATTGAAAGTTATGGCTCTTGGAAGTTAGTGGTGCATCGATCAATGTGTTATCCCGGTTTTCGTGATATCTCGGCTATTCTGACTCTGATTTCGACCCATAAATAGTTGTTAGAATGAGAATTTAATAATCTTCTCAATGGAGTTGGCTCCAGCCCGCTTTAACAGCTGGATCAAAATTAGGGTCAAACTTGGTCAAAGAGGCCAAAAATCTCTGAGAAGCACGAGTTTTGATGTAAAACTATGAAAAATGTTGTTTTGTGAGAGTTTTAACCTTGTTTGACCTTCAGTCAAACCTAGGGTTGACCAAGGGCATTTTGGTCATTTAAGTTGAAAAATGCATTTTGGGTGCTCTGATGTCTAAACGAGCTATGCCACATCTTTCTGGATGTTCTCGCGGCCCTATGGAGAGAAAATAATATTTTTAGATTTTTCGGTGTATTGCATGCAAATCGACGGCAGATGATGAGAATGCAAATTGTCATATTTTTCTCCCTTAATGTTTAGTCTTTTATACTTATTTGATGCTTAAATGTACTCATTATGCTTATATATATATATATATATATATATATATTAGGATGCAAATGGAGGCATTAAGTGCAAAACGGAGCTAATTGGGCCATTTTGGATAGTTTCGATATCGCTTTGTAATCTGGGCATAACTCTCTCATCAGAGCTCCAATTGAGATGATTTAAGATGCTATGGAATGCCAAGAAAAATCTCTACAACTTTCATGTTTTGAGTTTTGAGAGATACTGGCTGCATCATAGTTGAAATCGGACTTCAAGTTGCTGCACTTGCACTGCTGACGTTCTGGAATGTTCCTTTGCCTAAAATTCTAATACTTGATGTGGTTTATTTTTAGAAGCTTCCAGATCTGGTGCACAAAAATTCTAGCTAAAAAAATACCACTTTCCTAGTTATATTAGGACTTTGTTTTATTTTTAATATTTTCCTTAATTAGTCAGATTTGGATATTATTATTTAGAATATTTTTAGGATATTTTGTAGGCTTGGGAAAGGGGGAATTAACGTGTAAAAGAGGGGAGGAGAAATCAGATTAGGCAGACGCCTCTCTCACCTCTCTTCTCTAACTTCTCCTTTGAGTTTTCATCATGGCCCTACTTGGCTAAACTTTTATACTTGGTCGAAGGAAACTGAAGCCTCGGAATCAATAAAACTATGAGATGTAATTTGTTTTTATTGTTCAATTTATGCTTTGAATATCAAATGTTCTTCTGTGCCTATTTTCATGATTGTCTCGTTCAATTACTAGGACGCCTACGAGTTTATTATTCGTTGCAATATACTGCTAGGTTAGATATCAAATCCGTAATTGTTTGATCTCTCTAATTTGTGAAGCAACCAAGATTTAATGATTTGCAGTGTCAGAAAATTATTAGCTCTTAGGAAGAACACTCGACTAAATTAAATACAACCGCTTGTGCTTGTGTTGTTTAGTTTCATCGATTTCTTTAATTCTTAAGGCTGCTACTAGATTAAACCTTTAGCACTTGTCTTGGGTTGTTTAGTAGTTAGGATTTATTAGATCGCTTGTTTTCTAATTAACTACAACTAAAGAGAGATAGGAAAATAGTTCCAACAATGAATATTCTAATTTAGATCACTTGATTTAAATTGTTCCTTAGCTGTTTTTCTTAAAATTCTTTGCCATATACTCAAAACACCCCACCCCCCCCCCCCATCCTTGTTCGCGTAGCATAAAACTAGGCTAGATGCTCTCTGTGAGAACGATTCTTACTCACACCACTACATGTATTTTTAGGAGTATAGGTTTTATTTTTGGTTGCCTGCGATAGAACACCAAATTTTGGCACCATTGTTGGGGAGTGTTTCTAGTTGATTTTTGTGCTTCTTGTGATCCTTAATTCATGCTTGAAATTTTCAAAAAGAAAAAAAAAATTGTTAGTTTTTGATAGTTGCGGTTTAGGTAGAATTCTAATTCTAGTAGAACTAGGCCTTAATAGTATAGTTTTTGAAGGTAAACGACGTTCTGAGCAAGACTAGTTAATCCTTAGGATTACTAGCCCCACTCTCTTGAGGCTAAATTCCACTGTTTTCTAGGGTGTTTAGGCATTTTATTTTATTTTTGTGTTTTAGCATAGATTTTTTTTTTCATTACTCTAGATTTTTCCTGATTTTTTTTTCATGGTTTATTAGAGTTTCCTTAATTGTTTATGAATGTAATTTGATCTTCTAATAAAGGTGTTTTGCAGTACAATCTAGAAATAGAGAGAACTTTGCACAGGTTAAGGAGGAAAGTTCGAAGAAATTCTGAAGAGCACGATTCTGATTTAGAAGAGGAGGAAGTCATGGCTAGAAATCAAACTTTCAAAGAGTTTGCTGCCCTTGATTTGAATCAACAATCCTTATGCATAACATTCCCTACTTTAGATGCTACTACTACTTTTGAATTAAAATCTAGACTAATACATCTCTTGCCTACTTTTCATGGCCTTGCAGGTGAAGATCCTCACAAACATTTAAAGGAGTTGCATGTGGTATGCACGAGTATGAAACCCACGAGGGTGACTAAAGATCAAATTAAATTAAGAGCCTTTCCATTTTCTTTGAAGGATTCGGCTAAGGATTGGCTCTATTATCTACCCTCCGGGAGTATTAAAACATAGAACGAAATGAAGAGGTTGTTTTTGGAGAAATATTTCCCAGCTTCAATGGCTGCCAACATTTGAAAAGAAATTTGTGGTGTAAGGCAGCACAATGGAGAATCCCTACTTGAATATTGGGAAAGTTTCAAGAAATTACGTGTAAGCTACCCCCATCATCAAATTAGTGAGGAGCTACTTATACAGTATTTCTATGAGGGCCTTCTACTTACTGATAGGAGCATGATTGATGCCGCTAGTGGAGGAGCTTTGGTGGATAAAACTCCCGAGGCTGTGAGAAACTTGATTGCAAATATGGTGGCCAATTCTCAACAATTTGGCACTAGGCTTGACCCTCCATCTAAGCATGTTAATGAGGTAAATATTTCCTTTCTTGAACAACAAATTGCGAGTCTAACTTCTCTTGTTTGTCAAATGGCTATAGGTAATACGCAAACGGCGAAGGCTTGTGGTATTTGTTCAGTAGTAGGGCATCCAATTGATATGTGCCCAACTCTTTAAGAGGAACCCATTTAGCAAGTGAATGAGGCAGGTGGTTTTCCTAGACAACCACAAAAGAAGTATGATCTCTATTCGAGCACGTATAACCCGGGATGGAGGGATCACCCCAATCTTAGCTATGGGAATTCACAAGTAAATCAGCCCGCAACTCAAAACTGCCCAATTTGCCAGCAATATAAGCAGCCATACCCCCCTAGACAACAACCGAGCTAAACTTCTAATTCTGGTATGTCTTTAGAAGATATTTTTAAGTCTCTTGCCACTAATACTTTGCAATTTCAACATGAGACGAAACAATTTCAACAAGAGGTGAGGGCCAGTATTCAAAGTTTGGACAATCAAATGGGCCAAATGGCAACCGCAATTAGTCGGCTAGAGGCGCAAAGTTCAAGGAAATTACCCTCTCAAACGGTAGTAAATTCAAGAGAAAATGCAAGTGCAATCGTTTTGAGAAGTGGTAAAGAGGTTGAGATTGCAGTAAAGGCAACCCCTGCATCGTCGAAGTAGGAAAATGAGAGAAATGTTGTTGCAGGCAGGAACGTTCCCAATGTCGATGACGTACCTAAGTGTAACTTTCTGCCTCTTTCTGATTATAAACTAGTAACTCATTTTCCTAAGGCTTTAGCATGATCTAGAAAAGATGAGAAAGACAAAGATTTATATGAAACTTTTCATAGATGCGAGGTAAATATTCCAATTTTAGATGCCATTAAACAAGTACCTTGTTATGCTAAATTCCTGAAAGAACTGTGTACAATTAAGAGGAAACAGAAACTTAAAGGATGTGTGAAGGTGCGAGTAGGGGAGAATGTTTCTACAGTTATTCAAAGAAAACTCCCTTCAAAGTGCAAAGATCCAGGTATGTCTACTATCCCTTGTACAAATGGTAACACTCAACTTGAGAAGGCCATGCTAGATTTAGGAGCTTCTATCAATGTCATGCCATATTCTATATATGTTTCTTTGAAACTTAGACCTTTGAATAAAACTAGTGTTGTGATTCAATTGGCTGATAGATCTATTGCCTATCCTAAGGGTATAGTTGAGTATGTTCTTGTGCAAGTTAATGATTTGGTTTTCCCTGCTGATTTCTATGTGCTTGATATGGAGAATAGTGATCAAACTACTCCTATTTTGTTTGGAAGACCAACATCCAAGACTAAGATAGATATTCATAGTGGCACACTAACCATGGAATTTAATGGTGAAATTGTTAAGTTTAATATTTATGATGCCATGAAATATCCTGATGATGATAATCCTGTTTATTCAATTGATGTGATTGATTCTTTAGCACATGAAGCTTTTGAAATTGATGGAAAAGATGGATTGGAAGTTGCCATTAGTAAGCATCTTGAGAAAGAGAATGAAGAGTTAGCCTTGGGTACTGATTTGCAGGAAATTATTGCAGCATTGAATGATTTTTCGAAGTTACAACAGTCAGGTAATGCTCCTCATATCAGGTTACCAGTTTCTAACGAGAGACCTTTACCCTCTATTTTGTAGGCCCCCCTTCCAAATTTGAAGTCTCTCCCCAGTCACCTCAAGTACATGTTCCTTGGAGACGGAGGAACGTTCTAGTGATCATTTCCAATAAACTTAGTGTACCACAAGAAGAAAGCTTGTGCAGGTCTTTGAGGAGCAAAAGACGACTATTGGTTGGACAATTGCAGATTAAAGGAATTAGCCCATCTACATGTTAGGATTAATGCCCTTAAATCCTATTGTATGATGCTATGTATGACATTATGTATGATTTAATGTTATAATTAATAAAGTTATTTTATTATTATCTAAAATAATGGTAACATGAATATTTGAACATTATTATATAGTCTATGAGATGCATAGTATGTGATTTACATGATTTAGTCACAGAAGATATAGATCATAGGTTCAATGTAAACTCAGAATTTTAATTCGTAGTCGGTGATGAAATTAGGCATTTCATCTGCTAAGACTATAACATATCAACTAAGATGATTTGTCTTGATCATGGAAGTGGAGACTTCTAGTTGATATATTAATATGTTTTAAGAGTTAAGACATATTGAACTAGATTGCTGTGAGATTTATTATTCTCCTAACAATTGTCAAATGAATAATAAATCTCGCGACTTTGATTTACATAAACTCTCAATCCTGAGAGGATAGTGAACTCAATCATGAAATGTAGATTATTTTGATATATTATGAGTGAGATCTAATTCAACGGTCAAAACCTCAGTATGTTGGACAGCCACACGTAATGCTAAAGGAACACATATTCTCAAGATGGAATTCATAGTCTCTTTGTAGAGATATAAAATATTCCCTAGAGATAAGCTTAATGAGTTTGGTTATTCAGAGTGTTAGGCCTGACCACTTTAGTAAAGAGTTGCTAAATTTTATATTTTATGAAATTTAATTTCATAAATATATATGAATAGCTTAAGGGATTAAACCAGTACTTAAGGATCAAGAGGTAGTAATTTTCAAAGTGGTAGTTATAAATTATAACTTTGTATTACTACGAATATTTTCATGAAGGGGTTAATTGTTTAGATAATAAAGTCTAGGGATTTAATTTTATTAATAAAGCCTAGAGTGCAATTATAATTCTATAGTGTTATTAAATATAATTAATAGTAACTTTGGGCTTGTCAAGAGTTGACAGATAAGCTCGAAGCCCATTGGAGCTAGAGCTTTATATGTCCCTTTGGTCCCATCCCGAGCCACACACTAAAGCCCAATTGGGCTAGCCTAAAAGGTTAGCCCAATTAGATAATCAGTTGTTTATTTAATAAGAGTTATTAAATAAAGAAACTGCCTTTTGACAGTTTAAAAAAAATATACGTACGATAAAAGGAGAAACAAGACAGTTTTCTCAATATATATATATATATATATATAAATTCTCTCTTAAACAAGTGCGTATATAACTGATTGAGAGACCACACATCTTGGGCATCTGTGTAATTGGGGTGAAGAGTAAATGTCATCCCTGTTAGGATTAGTGCCCTTAAATCCTATTGTATGATGCTTTGTATGATATTATGTATGACATTATGCATGACATGATGTACGACTTAATATTGTTATTAATAAAGTTGTTTTATTATTATCTGAAATAATGGTAACATGAATATTCGGACATTATCATATAGTCCGTGAGATGCATAGTATGTGATTTATGTGAAAAGTCACAGAAGATATAAATCACAAGTTCTTTGTAAACTCATAATTTTAATTCGTAGTCGGTGATGAAATTGGGCATTTCATCTGCGAAGACTATAACATGTCAACTAAGATGATTTGCCTTGATCATGGAAGTGGTGACTTCTAGTTGATACGTTAATGTGTTTTAAGAGTTAAGACATATTGAACTGGACCGCTGTGAGATTTATTATCTATATATATATATAAAACCGAAACTTTTGAAGCTCTCACATTTTTCCATGTCAACACAATATTAAAAAATAATAATAAAACAAAAAATAAATAAAACTAAAACCAGAAAAAAGAAACAACATAAACCCGACGCTGAAAAAAACAAAAAAATTTAAGTTCTGCCTTTCCCATCCCCATCTTCTTCCTCAGTCCTCTACCAGCACGATGGTCTGCCATCCCCATGTTCTTCCTCAGCCCTCTACCAACTCCTCCTCAATCAGACCCATAAACTTCAACCCATCATACCCACAAATTGAAGCCTCGATCCACAAACACACAAACATCGAACAGAGATCGAGCTCCTTCCTTAGACCACCTATCTTCTTCCTCAGAACCGAGGTCGAGCTCCTTCCTCAGACCACCCACATGCAGCCTCTACAACCCAAAAATGGCGCCCCACTTGCCGTGGGTCTCATCCAGCTCATGGCCCATCAACTATGTCGGTCGGAAATACACCCAACCCAGCCCATCGAAACCGGCTCAAAGGTATTATCTTATAAACCTATAATATATATATATATATATATATATATATTTTTTTTCCTGAATCCAAACTCTATAACTATTAGGACTCCATATAAATAGTTGATTCTTATTAGTGTTTTTTCTTTTCTTTTTTTCACGGCTATTCAATTTCTAGGTTTATTGCTATTGCCTTTCTCTTCATTCTTTTCCTCCATTCGAATCAAGGTTAAAGGTATGGTATTCGTTAGCTTTTTTTGAATTTTAGTTTGGTTATAACAGTTTTAGCATACAGCTTCACGGCTATTTGGTATTGTAAAGTTGATTGAATTGTAGTTTTAGCTGTACTTCTCTTTGTATTTGTAATTGAGTTTGTGCACACACTTAGATAATCAATTTGAATATATGTTTTTGTGTGGAAACTGAGCTATGGTCAATTGGAATTGTTTTTGTGTGGAAACTGAGCTATGGGTTTGAATTTGTTTAGTGGAAACTGAGTGAGGTGGAGTTATCAGCTTGCTTCCTGATAATCTTAGCGAAATTGGTGTGAAGTACATTGAGGTTAGTTATTCATTACATTGTTTGTGAATTTTTATTTGGGTTCATGTGGCTACCGCTTCAAAACTTGATTTTAGTGTATAGTTTGGGGATTTAAATTCGAAATTCATAAGGAATTTTAATTTCTAATACTTTGAGATTGTGTATTTGAAATTTTTATTGATTGTTTGACCATTGGTTGTGAGATTGATATTGAACTTGGACTTGGTTTTTTCCATATGGTATATAATTTTAGAAGATAATTTCAGCAGGTTTAGATTTTTTATTTTTATTTTTTATTGTATTGCATAAGGAATAGGGCCTAGAAAATCTACAGCTATAGCATGAATCCTAATCTTCTTGGTGATTGATTCTATTCTTTGTTTAACCACTTAATACTTGTGTTACTGTCCTTTGATTCATTGCTTGTGGGAATTTACTTTTTGACCTTAGTAGTTTAGTTCATCATAGTTTGCTAGAAATCCATTGATTAAGTATGACCTATTATCTATCCCTTAAAAAAAAAAAGGTTTGTGAAAGGGGTTTTTTTGGCCCCTGTTTGATGCTTTCTCAGTGGGTATCATGTCAAAGGTATTACAATCTGCAGGTCTTACTACCTGTGTATATTGCTGTTTTGTGCTGATATCCTAAGTTCTGGTGTTGTTTGTGCGTTGTTGTTGTTATTGTACATGCTTATATGCATTATGCTTTTGGTGTACTTAGTGTTAGCTGTATTGTGATACTTGGTGGCTGTTAGCACTGTACTAGGAATTGATATAAAGTCCTAGGATGTTTTGGTAGTTTTCTGTATTTGTCAACCTTTAAGTTTTCAAAGGGAGCTCAACAATTGTAACTTATTTTCAATTTACCATGGCGGAGTAATCATGATGGTAGTGTGGGATTTTGCACAAACTTCTGCAATTACAATGCTATCTATATTCATTTAGAGGCCAAATAATCAAAGCCGACTATGTTATGCTCAATTTGATCATCCAATCTGTATATTTTATTCTGTTACATTTCATTTCAAAATTTGTTCATTTCTGGATTTTATTTTTTTCCCTTCTTTTGATTTTATATAATTAAGTTATTTTTCTTTAGCTCATCACATAAGATGCCACCTGTTTTGTTCATGGATTTTATTTGATGGATTATGACCAAACCATGTGTTTACTTGGAATCCTAAACAGAAACACAACCAGATATGAACCATGTCTCATGAAACAAAGGTCACTAATTTAATCTCCCTTCTCCCTTTCGTTAGGGCCAAAAACTCTTTTTCTTTTTTCTTTTGCTAAATGGTAAGTTTTCGTTAGGGGGAAGAGGCAAGAACATCTCTCAGCCTAGCTTATCTAACAGAGGGAGGGATAAATTATTAAAAAAAAGAAAACTCAATAATAAAAAATTGTATGAATTATACTATCCTCCTCCCTTAAGGTTTGAGGAAGATTTCCTTGCCCTGAGATGCTAATAATTTCTGTGAGAATAATCTATAGGATAAATCATACCATAAATTTTCTCAAGGAAAAACGGCCAATGCCTTAGTTTACATCACCAGCTTCTTTGAGGAAGAGTTCATTCTTCGGCAATTTATTCATAATCTCATCACTCTCATCCTAAAAATAGAGAATGCAGCCACTAAAAGTCAATTCCAACAAATATCTCTTTGCAATGTTATTAACAATGCAAATTTGTTAAAGACTCTTCTTCCTAGATATCTAATTGGCATAGTAAATCATTTCGTTCTATGAGCTTGAAGCATAGTAGACAAGGATTGATTGGCTTGAAGGTAGATATAGAGAAAGCCTATATTAGGCTTGAGTGGTCTTTCATTCTCCAACAGCTCAGGTGTTTTCGATTCTCAGAGCAATGGGTGTAGTGGGTAGAGCAATGCATCTCAATGATGCTTTCTCTATCTTAATCATTGACAGTTAGCATGATTCTTCAAACCTCAATGATTCCCCTTTCTTATTAATCTTTGTTGTAGAGGTTCTTTGAAGGGTGTAGTTACAAACTTTCAATGGACAGACTATTTGGGGCTAACCGAAAGAGGTAAAAGTGAACAGAGCTTTCACTAGCCATCTGTCAACTACATTTATGTCTCTTCATTCTCAATGAAGAGCAACAAGCAGAAGCTTTAATATCATTTACACGGCCTGGTCAAGTAAAGCAGTCAATATGTTCCTACTAAAGTCTGAGATCTTAGAAAGGAGTATTAGTATAGCCGAAAGAGCTCATTTATCCTCAATCATGGGGTTTACAATTGAAGATGCTAAAGCCAACTATCTAGGCTTGCCACTCAAAATTAGTGCCATTAAATCCAAAAAGCCTTTGAAGGCGCGGTGCAAAATTTCAATACAAATTACAAGGGTGAAAGCAAAAATGATTATCCTAAGCTGCTCAAGCCATGTTAATTAGATTTGTGGCATTTGCTATGCCATCCTATTCAATGTCCTTCTTCGTGTTACCTGATGAGAGTCACCTCCTACTTGGACTTCATGTTCAGAAGATTTTAGTCTATTCTTCAAAATTCTAAACCAATGCTTTTGTCTCAAAATTTGGGATGCCGAATGTAGCCCCAAATCTTACAGTGACCTTGCCTTAAGATGGATGGGAGATTAAAATGGGGCTTTAGTTGACAAATGCACCTTCTGTGGGATCCCAACTGAAACAACCATTCATATTTTCACGAAAGACCCTTTTTGTTCTACAATTATGGTCAACCTCTTTGTGGTCTATCCATCCTAATCTACATTTCTTCTACTTACCAATGTGAGAAGTCATTATCAGCCAAACTCTTTCTTTCAATTATGGGCCAAGCGTGAACAGTCAGGGGATGTAATTTGGGCAGAAGCTTTGGTTATTTGTTTGATGTGTTTGGCTAATTAGGCATGTGCTCAATGTATTATAGAGCATGTGATAGATTAAAAGTTTGTTAATCAGTTTCAGTTGCAGCTTAGTTTAAAAGAATATTAGGATAAGCCAATCTTATCCTATCCATCCCAACTTTGTCAGGTTACTATTTTGTTACCCCATGATGATATATATATATATATATATATATATATAAAAGTAGCACCTTTAAAGGATTTTTTCATGAAAGTTTTGATTTACTTGGGTTTTGGTTTTGTCAAATAACTGAAGTAAGTATTTTACACTAATGATATCATGTCTATAGAGTGCATGCTGATTATCCATGGTAAGCATATTATATATTTTATGATTTCTAAGCAAAAGAAGAGGAAAATGGAATTGATAATTTTTTTATTTTTTATTTTTTGATGCAAGCTTCATATCAAATTGTTTGATGATATGAAGGAGATTAAAAAAGAAAAATTTTCTCTACACTTCACTGTTTCATTAAAATTTGCACTACACTACACTGTTTCAAACTTTCTGCACTGAACTATTTCTCTTCTATTAATGATTCTTGGCTGAAAATTGGATTCTTACTGTTTTGCAGGTAGTGATTTAAAGGTTGAAGATAGCTCAGGAATGGCCACATTTATTTTATTTGATTCAGAAGCAGAAAAATTACTCAACATATCAGCCAAAGACCTTTTGAACAAATCTTTAGAGGTGAGAATGTGGAAAATAAAATTAGTATTTAATATTTACTAAACTGTACTTGAGTGTACAATTTGAAAAATATTACTTTTGTTAGGAGCCCGATGAAGTCATCCTTCCTGTGCAAATAGAAAATCTGAAAGGAAAACAATTTGTTTTCCAAATACAACTAAATGACTATAATCTCAACTATGGATGAGAATTCTACACCATCAAAATTTTTTTTTTTTGACTTTTTTAAAGAAACTGACAAAGCAATTTAGCTTGATAAAATGACAAAAGTAAGTATTCTTTAATTTAGTAAAATTACAAATATGATATTTAAGATATATATGTTGTAATACATTCCTCAACCTATTCTATTGTGAGGCTTACATCAGTGATACTTCAAATGAATGTAGCAACAACTTATCAATTGAAGAAGATGGTGATTCTACCAAATTTCAAAAACTTGATGTTCAAAGTAATGTGCAGCTCACACCAACATCTATACTCAAGGAAAACAAAAGGGCATATTCAGGGACTACTACAAAGCAACAAAGGAAGAAGATACAAAAAACACTTTAAAGTTGTCTTTCAATCTCTAAGATTTTCTATGCACAATTTGTTTTTAATGAATTTGTGATTTTGGTACTAAAGACGTATTGGAACAAAGGAATTTTTTTTGCTTTTATGCACAATTTGGTTTTAAATTGAAACAGAGAGGAATTAAACTCTTATATTTAGTTATTTGAGGATACAACTTTACTTCAACGTTTTTTTAAATATAATGAATACATTGAATATTTAGTGGAAGACATCAAATAAATAAAATTGAAAAAATAAACTTGCTCACCCAGTGTTACTTCCACTGACTAAGAATGTGCTACTAGAGAATCGATGTTGAATTCCAATAGTTAATGTCAAATCATTAGGAGGTTCATCTTAATTTTTATTTATTTTTAATTAAAAAGAATTTGTAGCTTTCCCGTGCATCGCACGGGTTAGCGACTAGTTCTCCTAATGACTGTTAATTGAATAATAAATCTCACGACTTATATTTACATGAACTCTTAATCCTGAGAGAATAATGGACCTGATCATGAAGTGTAGATTGCTTTGATATATCAGGAGTGAGATCTAAAGTAACAGTCAAAGCCTCAGTATGTTAGCAGCCACATTTAGTGTTGATGGAACATATATTCTCAAGATGGAATTCATAGTCTCTTAACGGAGATACAAAATATTCCATTGAGATAAGTTTAATGGGTTTGTTATTCAGAATGTTAGGCCTAACTACTTTAGTAAATAGTTACTAAAGTATATATTTATGTAATTGGATTTCATAAGTATATGATGAATAGCTTAAAGGATTAAACCGGGTAGTCAAGAATTAAGATGTAGTAATTTACAAAGTGGCAGTCTACTTTCATAACTTTGTATTACTATGAATATTTTATGAAGGGGTTGCATGTACAATAAAGTCTTGGAATATAATTTATTAATAAGGCTTAAAGTTCAATTATATTTATATAGTGGTATTAAATATAATTAATGGTAACTATGGACTTGTCAAGAGTTGATAGAAAAGCCCATGGCCCATTGGAGCTAGTGTCTTATTTGTTCCCTTTTAGTCCCACTCCAAGCCACATAATAGAGCCCAATTGGAAAGGCCCAAAAGACTAGCCCAATTATATAATCAGTTAGTAGAAGCAAAACATACAGAATTTTAATATACACAACAAGTTTATGAAATAATAGTATGTGAGCGTTGGACACTCTCTCATTTTTTTAGAAATAACTGATTGAGAGACCACACATCTTGGGCGTTAGTGGAATTGGAGTGAAGAGTGAAAGTGTTCCTGAGAACTTTTGATTTTTGGTTTTGAAAGTCACTACACCAGGGTACACTCTCTTGTTCTGTATTTTGAAACTTACATAATGCATGTTATCAATTCTGAATGAAGTAGATCCGTTAATTTTCCGCTGCGTATATACATATTTCCAACAATCCCAAGTTCAAAGTTCTTTTATTTTGAATTTCACTCCATCAAGTTATGCCTTTCTATTCTTTGTTTCTAAAATTCTAGATATTCCATGTTATCTTACATGAATGAACAAGATACTTGTGTTGCTTCCGCTGTGTGTTTTGTATGAGATGCAAAACCAGTTTTTCCAACAATTGGTATCAGAGCCAGGTTCAATATCATGCTTGTATAACATGTGATTGAGTTTTAGAATTAAAGAACCGTTTTCTTGGTGTTCTAGTATTCTGCCATGATTGTTCTGGATAATCTCGCTTTTGATTTTTGAACCCATATGCCATGCCATGTTTTAATATATGAGATATATATTGGTTCACATTAATCGCAGTGGCCTATGATTATGCTTCTTTGATACGGTGCCGTGTCATGCTTTTATATTCATGGAATTTGTATGTTATCAGGATTGAAGTTTTTTTGTTTTTTTTGTTTTATTCAATCCTATATAAACATTGCAAGTCGGCACCGTCATAAAATGATATACTGTAAATAGGTATATAGTATATTAAATATGGAACACTTCATCCTATATAAACGTTTTGCATATTGAATTCGTATATATTTATATGTTATCAAGGATTCAAGGCCTAACTTCATGCATTGATTAATCTATATATATATATATAACCGAAGCTTTTGAAGCTCCCACAATTTTTCACGTCAACAATACTTATATAAATAATAATATATATATATATTTTTTTTTACATCAAATACAAATTACAAACCTGAAATAATAATAAATCTTTGTTTTCCCATCAAATACAGATTACAAACCCGATTCCTATTAAAACCTAACTACAAGAGGAGCTAAACGCAGAAATCAGCCGCACCTATCTCAAAACTCTCTCTCAAACGCAAACTCATCCCTAACAAAACCCTCAATCAAACTCTCTCTATTTCAAACTCACTCCTATCTCCTTCTTCTTCTTTGACTCTCTCATTCAATGTCGCTCCCTCCTTCTTTTCTCAGCCACAACTCCTCTGGCTAATGTCATTTTTGATTCATGGTTATTTTGTTCTTGAGTTTTTATTATCTGGGCATTGATTATTTTTTGGCCCCCTTTCTGGGCATTTGATTTTCAGGACTAACTTGAAGAATTTGGATCCTTTTCCGTTTCTGATGTTGGACGATTTTTCAGGAATGAAGAATTCTAATCTGATCTTTTCAAGTTTCAATTTTATTTTTCTGTTTCTGATATTGGACTATTTTTCAGGTATGAAGAATTCTAATCTGATCTTTTTCAAGTTTCAATTTTATTTGATTGATATGAGTTAAAATTCATATTGAAATTGGTTTAAATGGAATAGAGCCTCAAAGTTATGTTTCAATTATATGTCTTCAATTAGGTTTTCTATTGATTTAGGGATTTCAAATTCTACAGGTTTTGTAAGAAAATATTGTAAATATCGATGGGTTTCATAGTGGAGATAGTATCAATTTAATGGTTTTTTTTTTCCCGTGTTTTTGAAAGGCCTAAGAGTCGGCCTGATGATTAATTTATTTTCAGTGATATGTATGGGCTGTGTGTTGCAGATAGTTATGTGGTTTAATAATAATTTTAGGCATGGTTGATTTGTTTACCTCTTGATTTCAATTTTTTCCTATAATGAATGTGTTGTGTAGAAAGAGTTGGAGAGAGAGATCTATGGGAGGCCCTTCACTACTGTCAGACCGGTCCCCTTTGCTGCATTAATTGCTGATCTGACATAATCGGATGAAGCATGGAGCCGAATTTTTTGTCTATGAAATTGTTATGGTATTGGACAGATTCTTTTTCTTCTCTTTTATACTCTTCCATAGATTGTTTGTTCTTCTCTTTTTTTCTTTTTTTCTTTTCTTCTTTTATTTATTTTTTTTATCTGAATCATTGATGCAACTAAATGACCAATCTTTGGAACTCTGGCATATTTCTCAAAGAGTCAATAGTTTATAGTTAGCATGTCTATTTGCTAGGTTGGTTCCTGTGGTTGTTGGTGGGTTTGTTTTAGTTTTGCATTGCTGCTGGGGTTTGTTTCAGTTTTGGGTTGCTGGAGTTTTTAATATCGTTCTTTATCTGAATTTGTTTTAATTTAGGCTTATGTTTGGATTTATCACAAATTTAGGCTTATGTTTGGGCATGTGATTTTTTGAGAGAAAAATTCATTTTGTTAACAGAGAATGTTCATAATATATGATTGTTTAAGGTCCTCAGATATTGTCAAGAACTGTTTTTTCTTTTTTGTTTCTCTATTGATATGACTTTTGCTTTTAGTTCTAATATCACAGTAGCTACTGAGCATGTGAATCTGTTTCCAACTACTAAAGCTTAGAATGATCTGTTTTCGATGCTGTCTTCCAGATCTTGCACATTTGTTTGCTGCCTCCTAAAGATTGTAATCTCTGTAGTTCTATACCTTTATAATCATAATGCACTTGAGCATGTGAATCAGTTTCCGACTATTAAAGATTGCAAAGCCAATAATTCTTTTCTCACTGTTGTTTTTGTGAGTAGGTATTAAGTTGATTTAGGTGATCATTTACTGCACCATTATTGATCTTCGTTATTCTGTTTTTTTACAAATTATTTAATTAAAAAAAAATAAAAAGTACTTATTTTGCAGGTTCTACTTTCATTTTTAGATAAAGAGCTGCATACTTAACTGCAACGACTCAAGGTTTGTTAACAATTTCTGTAAAAAAAATTTAAAAAAAGTTCCTGTTGCATAAAAGTTACATATAAATAGTCAATATAAAACCATTAATCAGATCATTTACTGCTTTGCTACTAATTCATGTATTGCACTATTTGTCTGATGTAGATAGTTTTGTTTATGGAATCTATATTTGTTCATTATTCTGTTTACATGCTAAATAAAAGAAAAAAGAGAAAAAAAAAAAAAAAAAAAACAACTCTTTTGTTTTTAGACTATTTTCATTTTAAAAATTTTAAAAAAGTATATTTAACTCAGCTGAGTTGTTATATAAGATAAAAGAAATATTTCTTTTAAACGGTTGGAACATATTGTTTATTGTGATTGTTATACTCATTATAATTGTTTTTAGTTGTTTTTCCAATAATTCATTGTGAGAAGGTAAAATATTTCTTTTAAATGGTTGGAAGGTAAAATATTTGTTTTCAATCATACAACCTGCCCTTGAATATTTTGTATCTATAAAAATTCTTCTCTTGGCTTCAACTCAAAATTTTCTCATAAACAATACTACTTTTGTTAGTGGGAATAAAAGGAAAAATAGCTACCGTACATCATCTATAAAGGAAAAAACAAACAGCTCAGCAACCCAATATGTTCTGTGTTAGACAGCACCTTTAAGATAATATTCCCGACTATTTTGTTCTTATAACAGAATCTGAATCTAAATTCCAAAGTTTTTGAATGTTTACATAAATTTATGATATTTTTCAGTCATTTTTATTGTGTCCATGCTTTAATTTAAAAGATATTGCATTAAATGACATTGTTGGGTTATTTTGGCATTTTAAAAGGTGTAGGAGTGGTGGAGAAAGTAGAGGTAGAGGTGGAGATAAATGAATATAAGTATGAGGAATTAGTTAAAACCCTTGAAAACTTTGAAAACAGGTATTATATCTTTTCTATTCTTTTTGTTTGTTTATCTAATTCTTTGACTGGATTGAAGAGAATTAGATTCCCATAGGTGTGTAAAATTTGTTAATCTTGACAAACTTTAGTAGTTTTAGAAATCCTTAAACATTTTTGGCAGTTATAAATAAACAGTTAAGTTCTTTCTCAATCTAACATTTTAATCTATTTAGATTTTTATCATTTTGTGTGTATTACTGATGGTTGATAGTTTTGCAAGGCAGGAAGCTTATGATGGGGGGGCTTTAGTTGTAGAGCAAAGAGAAGAATGAAGCAATCCAAGAGAGACTCTTTTTGATATAGTGTAGAGTCAGTAATAATATGCTTGCACCTGTTTTCTCATATTTAATATGATAACTTAAACAAGTCTTATGAAGAAGGTTATTGTTTTTGTTAGTGAAGCTGCCCCTAGAAATTTAATAAGATTTTGTTGTTGATTTACAAAACTCTTTGAATATTATGATCATTTGTTATTAGTGCATGTCATATATTTTTCTTTCTGTTATTGTTTCTTTTAAATGTAATATGTAATCTTTTGATTTGAAAATTTACCCTTTTTGTTGTGAAGGCAATAACCAATGATAGAACATTATATTATTTTTCATCTACTCAAATTGTAAATCACAACAACAAAAGAGTATGTAAGCTACTACCTAGAATAAACATTGTAAATTGCTTCAAATGGGCAATAATTTGCTTTGTTGGCAGATTAAGAAATATATATATATATATATATATATAGACACACACACACACATACCTTGGTTGACCAGCTCAAATCATAATGAAATTTGTGTATTCCTTTTTGTGTGAGTTATTCCTTAAAATCCAAAGCAAAAAGGTTCATTTAAGTTAACTAAATTTCTCTCAACCGACTAAAAATGCATTTAATTTGATTAAAAAAAATATTTAGCATTTCTAAGAACTTTCCCGTGCATCGCACAGGTTAGCGACTAGTATATATATATTAATGTGCGGATGTACAAACCATGGTATCAGTTCATGTTTATATATATACTAGTCGCTAACCCATGCTATGCATGGGAACCTACCTATTTGTGAGGTAAACTAAAATAATTTTATAAAATCTTAAATTGATTAAGAAACTACACCATTGCATGATTTGCTCTTGTATGACTTCAATTTGTGTTACAATTTGATGAAAAAGTCATTGCTTGAACATGCAATGGCTTACAAAAAATTTGTTTGTCAGACAGTTTCAAATACTGCAAAAAAATAACTCAAAAATTTAGATATTAAAACTGTTAGGTTCTAAATGTTTAGAACAATTGGCAAATCGTGAACACAAACTTGTCTAGATATAGATCTTAGAGTCTATAGGTTTTATTAGACAATGCTTAAGGTGATTCAAGTCAAGATTCAAGAACATACAAGCAGGAAGAAGACTTCATATTCTGCCTGGTTCAATCGATCGAAGAACAGGCTCGATCGATCGAAAATTGTATCTACAGAATTTTAAGTCGGCCCAAATAGTAGCTTAAGCCCATTAAAAATTAGGGTTTCAGATCTACTTCTCCCACTATATAAAGGAAACCCTAAGCCACGTTTTTGGGACTTTGTAGAGAGAGAGATTAGAGTGCCTCTTGTGCCTCCTTTTATTAGGGTTTTGTACCCAAACCTTTCTAAATCTTTTTTGCTCATATTGTGGTTTGTGTGAATCTCTTGTGAGATCCTTGAGGAGTTTTCCTTCACATAAACTTAGGGTTTTCAAGATAGAGATATTATCTATATCTTGATGATCAACAAAGTTGCTGCCATTGGAGTTTAAAGATAAACAAGCGGGGAGCTTGTAACTGATTGAAGAATCCAAGAAAGAATTATGAACTTCAATTCTTTCGCATAGTGGATTCAGGTTTACCTTGAGGATAGCTAGGTCAAATCCTCCCCAGGTTTTTACCATGTGGTTTCCTGGGTGATCATATCATTGTGTCTTTTATTATTCCGCTGCTTTATTCTTTTGATATGATTATTTGATAACTTTAACCTAGTATTGCATAATTTGTCCAAGTAACAACTTGGCTAATTAATCTAGGCTAACCAATCTGGTTGTTTTTAAGGGGTCTAAAACCCAACAAGTGGTATCAGAACAGGTAGCTCTTTTGTTGTAGATCTTTTGATCTCTGAGCTGATCCTTGACCCCTGTTATCATGGACAATTTGAAGTGTCTTTCTGATCATGTTTCTGCTCATGCTTCTGTTGATTTTTTTGATGCTTTTGAAACTCTTCGTAAGGAATTATCTAAATCCTTGAAAATTGCTAAGAAATTTAAAGAAGAGTTAAAATTGGCTAATCTTGAAAAAGAGGAATTGCTTGTTAGATTAGATGAATCTAATAAAAAGAATGAATTTTTGAGAAATCAAATTTTCTCTCAAGATGAGAAGATGAAAAGCTTGGAACAAGAGTTAGCTGAGTCTAAAGCTAAACTTGAAAATTTGATTAGTACCAAGCCTGCTGATTATAACAGAATTGTTTCTGTTTCTCTTAAGCCTAAAACTGAAAAAGTTTATATCCCTTCTTTTAAGAGGAATAATAAAGAAAAGGCTTATTGTGCTAGGTTAGACAAAGGTAAAAGTTCTGATGTAGACGCTGAAGTTTCTAAACTTAAGTCTAAACCTACTGTTAGAGAGCATAATAAATCTGTTTTTGTGCCTACCTGTCACCTTTGTGATGTTGTTGGTCATATTAGACCAAATTGTTCTTTGTTGAGGCAAAAACTGAAATCTGAGACTAGACTTGCTGTTAGGAATACTGATGTTCCTAAATTTGTTCATGTTTGTCACTTTTGTGGTGTCCGTGGTCACATTCGTCCTAATTGTCATAAATTGAAACCTAAGCATTCTGTATGTCAATCTAGGATATGTGATGATATTTCTCATGCCATAAGTCCATATAAATTATTTCATGTTCTTTTGAAGAATTTGAGCTTGTTGGCTTGTGAAAGGAATTTGCAGGATTTCAGTCTCTCTCAGAAGATTGGTGTAATTCCTCAAATACACTCTGCTTCTCATGGATTTTCACCTACAAAGCCGAAGACTTGTACTATATGGGTGAGAAAAGATCCTTTAAGGTGAGTGTCGCTGACTTGTCCCTGTTTTAATTCTTTCTATTGTTTGAGGACATGTCTTGTTTCTGTTTTTGGTTGTTTTGTTTTTTTTTTTCTAGGTTGTTTTTTATTAATAAAAAAAAATCCAAAAACATTGAAAAATTTCAAAAAGACAAAAATATTTTATTTTGTATCTTGTTTTATTTTTCTTGAGGATTACATGAGTTTTAAAATCTCTCTTGATTTAGAACATGCTTGACATTGTGGTGAAACTTAAATAGCATGTGTTATAAATGTGCTAAGCTATTTTTGACTTTATGTACTAGTTTGTACGTGTACTCTTGGGTTAATTAAGAAATTGATATTTATTGTTTGTGTACCCTCTATAGCTTAGTTAAGCACTGTCATGCATTGCATTTGCATTGATCATTTAGCATAATATGTGTTTTTTTGTTTTTGGTCATAAATTTTTTTTCAAAATCTCAACAAGTGGTTATAACGTTTGTTAAAACCAAAAATATTTTTGTGTTTTGTATTATAGATCTTGGATTTATAATCAAGGATTGGCCATTTTATCTTTACATAACTTGTTTATGTACCCTGCTTAGCTTGGATGAGCTTATTTTATTGCACTTTACTAGTTTGAGTTGTGTAGTGCATGTTGTGTGGGAAAGATGTTTGTGGTTTTTAATCACTTTGTCTTGATCTTGAAGTCATATGTTATTTGACTGTCGGACTTGATCCTTTTGAGAAAGGCATAAATAACCATCTCACCACTGTTCATTAGCCAATCATGAACACCTTAGTGCATATCATAAGATTTTGTGCTCGAGAAAGTGTAGCACATGCACAAAAAGAATATAAGGTGTAGCCTCAATTAATTCACTTAATTAAAACTAGTGTGTACTATTAGGCTTGATGCCAATTCACTTAATTCAAACCGGTGTGTACTATTAGGCTTGATGCCAATTCACATAAATAAGAGGCAAAAATTCAAGAAACTTACATGATTGCAAGCTTTTGTTCTAGGAGATGTGAGAGTTATAGGATGTAACTCTTTTGGTGATAGTCTCTTTCAAATTTTATGTGATGAATTTTGTAGATTTTGTGTTTGATTTCTATTCACATATCACCTCACATGTATCTCAAGCTTTTGCTAGTTGCACAAACTATACAAGTTACTCTTTGCTAAACTTGGTACATTATATTGTGTGTGATTTTGTTGTGGCCATCCAAGATTAAAAGTTCCTTGATCTTAATGCAAAATGTGTTTCAATTTTGAGAAATTGAAAATTCTAGAACTTGAATGTACCCAAATTGGGGATTTTCTTCAATTAGGTTGAAATTGATGAAATTGGCTTGTTGTTTGGATGTAATTAAGCATTATACTTTGTGAGTTGTGTTATGTGATGCTCAATTCATCAATTTGTTTAAAAATTCAGCAAGTGGTTTTCAAATTTTTGGGGTTTTTGTTAGAAACTCTATGCTCAAACCAATTTTGTCAATTTGATCTCAATTGAATTTAATATTTTACTGCATTAGTACATGCATCATATAGATTTTTTTTCTATATTGTTTTTGTGCTAACTTGCAATCTGTCCTTGGTTTGTGTTTAAGATTCACATGCATTGGATTGATTTCTGTATCCATCTTGCAGTTTTGCAATCATATCTCTCATTGTTTTCACACATAGCATGCATACACTTTGCTACATTGGGTACTCAACTTGATCAAAATATTGATTGATTAATTTTTGTGCTACGTACTTTCTAGTATATGCCTTTTTTTATGTGTGAACTGTAGAAAATATTTTTCTTAAGAGATATGATGGATAATCAATGTGCAAATATTTTCTCTACTCATGCAACTGTTTATGGGTCACATAATGCCATGTTTGCATTTTATTGAAAGAGAGAATATTTTTTCTTCGTGTGTATCCTCACCTTAGTTTTTAACTTTGGTTTATGTGTTTTTAACTTTGGTCCTGCTAGTGAGGATGTTCCTGATCCTATTGGTGATGCTGCTGCTGTTGCTGATTTTCCCCCCACCCCCTTTATTTTTCCCCAAAACTGTTTTTCCCATAACTTATTTGTTTTTCCTATTTTTATAGGGGGAGAAAAGTTTTTTTTTTTTAACTTGTGTTGTTCATAGGAGGAGCTGCCTCTATTTTCTATAGAGTTGAATTGTTTTGTGTTACCCTTGATTCTCTATTTTCTCTTATCCTTTATTGTGTATGTTGACTGTTTACTCTTTGTATGAGTTGTCTTTGTCAATACGTGACAAAAAGGGGGAGAAATTGTTGATTTATGGGAGAATCATGTTTGTCTTGTTTAGGGGGAGTTGAAATTTTTTTTGAAATGGGAGATTATAAATAAAAACTTTTTGTTGTATCTAACTTAGGGGGAGAGTTAATTTACTTCTATTTTTATTTCTGTTTCTTGTTCACTGCTCATTGATTTATATTTATGAGTTATTCATGATATATGTCTTTGTTTTGTGTTTTGTAAAGTCAAGAATTTGTTTGTTGATTTATTATTTTTCTGTCACACATGCGTTTATGCATTTTGTTTAGTGTTTCAGGAAATATACAGGTTGATTCAATTAAGCTGCTGTCTTCACTTGCAACTGATGGATAGTATTTAGGTTAAATTTGTTGTAATGAGCATTTTATTGTATTGGGTTGTTCTTGTATTTGAGCATTTCATTCTGTATGAAAGTTTTGTCACGAATTGCCAAAGGGGGAGTTTGTTAGGTTCTAAATGTTTAGAACAATTGGCAAATCGTGAACACAAACTTGTCTAGATATAGATCTTAGAGTCTATAGATTTTATTAGACAATGCTTAAGGTGATTCAAGTCAAGATTCAAGAACATACAAGCTGTAGGAAGAAGACTTCATATTCTGCCTGGTTCGATCGATCGAAGAACAGGCTCGATCGATCGAAAATCGTATCTGTAGAATTTTAAGTCGGCCCAAATAGCAGCTTAAGCCCATTAAGGATTAGGGTTTCAGATCTACTTCTCCCACTATATAAAGGAAACCCTAAGCCACGTTTTTGGGACTTTGTAGAGAGAGAGATTAGAATGCCTCTTGTGCCTCATTTTATTAGGGTTTTGTATCCAAACCTCTCTAAGTCTTTGTCGCTCATATTGCGATTTGTGTGAATCTCTTGTGAGATCCTTGAGGAGTTTTCCTTCACATAAACTTAGGGTTTTCAAGATAGAGATATTATCTATATCTTGATGATCAACAAAGTTGCTGCCATTGGAGCTTAAAGATAAACAAGCGGGGAGCTTGTAACTGATTGAAGAATCCAAGAAAGAAGGAGTCCGTGGATTCGGAGCTTGCACAGGGTCGTGTCAGTAAGTTCTACTGGTGGGTAGCATTAGGAAGTCGAGCGGGGAGCTTGTAGTCCTTTTGTATGAACTTCGATTCTTTCGCATAGTGGATTCAGGTTTACCTTGAGGATAGCTAGGTTAAATCCTCCCCAGGTTTTTACCATATGGTTTCCTGGGTGATCATATTATTGTGTCTTTTATTATTCCGCTGCTTTATTCTTTTGATATGATTATTTGATTGCTTTAACCTAGTATTTCATAATTTGACTAAGTAACAACTTGGCTAATTAATCTAGGCTAACCAATCTGGTTGTTTTTAAGGGGTCTAAAACCCAACAAAAAATTTTGAAAAACCAAAAAATATTAAAGAATTAGATGATTCATTGTTTAGAAATTATTGAAACAAAACAAAATATGTATGACTAAATAATGGAGAAATATAAGAGAAAGATGAATTACATTCAAAAGAATAATCCATGACTATAATTATTGAAAAGAATCAAAAGATTCAGAGCCTATATATATATATATATATGTATGTATATATACACACACACACACACAACAGAGAAATATAAGAGAAAGATGTGTTACTATCAAAAGAATAGTTCAGATGTTAAAACTTTTAAAAGACTAAAAAATATTAAAGAATCATAAGATTTACTTCCTATAAATTTTTGAAACAAAAAAAAAAAAAAATGTATATGATCACACAATAGAGAAATATAAAAGAAAAATTGATTACCTTCAAAAGAATAATACATTGTATAATCATTGAAATCTGTTAAACATGTTCAAATATTGCAAAAACTAACACAAATTCAAATGTTAAAACTTCCAAAATGCCAAAAATATATATATAATTAAAGAATAAGTTATTGAAACAATTCAAAAGAGAAATATAAGAAAAAGAAAAAAGTACACAAACACATAAAACAATAAGTTTTAAATTTTAACGGGTCTAAACTTTAAATGATGAAAAACCATAAAATAATTTTTTAAAAATTTCATGAAAAACCATAAAATAAATTTTTAAAAATTACATGAAAAACCATAAAATAATTTTAATTTTTTTTAAAACAAAGTAGAGGAGAAGAAAATAACAAAAGAAGAGCTCATACCTATACTTAGCTTTAAAAAAAATTTTTGGGGTTTGCACTGCTTTTATAGTGTTCATGATTAATCTTGCAAATTTGGAGATAAATGATCAACTTTTGAGTTTGAATTTAAGTTTGACACTCTCTTATGTATTTGTGTATAAAAGAATACACAAATTTGTGTGATTCAAGGAAAAGATGTAGATTACAAAGAAAGTATCAAAATATTCTCACAAAACCCAAACTCTAAAGAGCTCTCTCACCACAAGGAGAAACCTTAATTTTCCCGAAGTAAATTGCCTCAGCTTGAACTCTATTACATTACAAAACTAATGTTGAGGCACAAACATGTGTATATATATATATATATATTTGTGGAGCATAATTATGGAATCCAAGTATGACTTTTTTGATAAGCATCCAATTAGGACTTGGATTGCTTAAGTCAGCAAAATTATTTTATATGGATTTCTAATCTATATATATATATATATATATATATAAAACTGAAGTCATGCGATGCACCGTATAGTTAACAAATGTTAAATATTTTCACTTTATTCAATGTTACAATGAGTTAAAATATATATATATATATATATATATATATATATATATATATATATATATATTTATATATATTCAAAGGATCCAGAGTTAGAAATTAATGAAACAAAACAAATATATATATATAACCATACAATAGAAATATATAAAAGAAAGATGGGCTACCCTAAAAAAAATTACATGGCTGTACTCTATAGTTATTGAAATCTGCCAGATAGTTTTAGACATTACAAAAAATAATCCAAAAATTTAAAAGTTTAACATATGTGATTTTGGAAATGTTTGAGTATTTAACTATTTTGAATCACTTAAACTACTTATGTATTTTTGGAACCTATTATAAGTTATAGTTTTTGATTTATGGAAAACTGACAATTTTCTAAACCATCTATGATATATTTGTAAGATTAAAGTATGTGATCTATGTGCAACTTATTATTTTAAGACTACGAAACTGTTTCAGTTATTTTGAAAACACATAGTATATTATAACTTTGAAAACACATATTACATATTTTCCTTTACAGATCTATTGTTTGATAGAACTTATTAGGATTTTGGTTACTTATTGAGTTATTAGCTCACCCCTTTTTCCCCTCTAGTTTCAGATTGTGAAGAATAGCAAGTTTTGAGAGTTTTGACGTTGTGTTGTGAGAAGGAAAAGAAGCTTAGTGATTTTGGGATTGGATGGTCTTCTAATAGTTTTATATTTATTGGCCAATTGGCATTATGTACATGAGATTTGGATTTTGTTCCTATCAAATTATTGGAGATCTATGCATAAAGAAATTGTTGAGGTATTTTGGATTTATTTAATTTAATTTTTGAGGATAAATTTTAGTTGCTAAGAAGGCCTTGCATACTTGTAGGGTGCTTACTTTATAAGCGTGCATCGATTGTCACGTGCCTATCTTTATAGTTGGGTTCGAGGCGTGACACCTTTCTTTTGAAATTTCTAGTGGGAGAGAGATTCAAGGGTTGAATCTCACGGTCTCCATTGTCGGTTTATAGTAATGTGGGGTAAGCACCTCGTCTTGGCATATTTGCCTCGTGATCCCAAAGGAGGGTGTTTACTTTATAGTACTACAAGATCGAACTTACCCGTTTAAAGTAGTGTGGACACGCACCTCGTCTTGGCGTATATGCCTCGCAATCCCAAAGGAGATGAAATGTGGCTACACATGATTCTAGATAATGATGTACACTAGACTAAGTGTAATGTTAACTTCTCAAAGGAGCTATGTCATTATTACTTAGAGGCTAAAGGTAATACGGCAAATTATTAGTGTTTGATAAGAGTTATCATGATAGCACCAATAATGAGAATAGTTCTTAATCAATTATAATGTTTATAATATACTTGCTACCAAGGAATTATAGACATGGGATTGGATTGTCGTTGCATATTTTATATTATGGTTTTATTAAGGTTCCATACTATATGTTTATATTCTAAATTGATAATGTCTAGTTTACTTATTATATTCATGTTTGTTATTTTCAGATTTAAAATCATGGCATCATTTAGCCCACTTGTTGCTATTCTTAATCAAAATAAATTGACTGGATCCAACTATGTTGACTAGAAAAGAAATTTGGACATTGCTCTTACTGCTGAAGAGCACAAATATGTGCTTACTCAAGCATGTCCTAGCTTTCCATCATTAGATGCTCCTCTTAAGGAAAAACAATGATATGATCGTTGGCAGAAATCTAATGAGATGGCTAAGTGCTATATCCTAGCTTCTATTTCAAGTGTTCTATGGCATCAAATGCAGGATGTAGAACTAGATTCGGACATAATGCTAAGTCTGAAGGAGATGTTTGGCGAGTAAGGCCGTTCTGCATGGCAAGAAACTATGAGGCAGATTTATAATACAAAAACGGCTGAAGGTACTTCAGTGAGTGAGCATTGTCTTAGCATGATCTTTAATCTAAATATAGTGGAGGATTTAGGTGCCGACATTAATGGAGAATCCTAAGTGGATATGATACTCCAATTCCTGCCAAACTCGTTCAAAGAATTCAGACTTAATTATAATATGAACAAAAAGATTTATACTTTGTTTGAATAGATGAATGAATTAGTGGTAGCGGAAGGTATCCTTGTGAAAGCCGGTGTTGATATTAATATGGCTGAAGCATCTTCTTCTAAGCCTAAGTCGAAAGGCAAGGGTGGTTGGAAGAAGAAGAAAAAGAATTTTGCCAAACAAGAAGGTAAGCAAGTTGCCTTCGGAGTTGCCAATAAGGGTTAGAAGATAGCAAAGGACTACACAAAAGGAAAATATTTCCATTGTGATGAGAAAGGTTATTGGAAGAGGAACTGTCCAAAATTCTTAGCTGCCAAGAACAAAGGTATGATAAGATCATTCCTTCTTGAAACTTGTTTAGTAAAAAATCCCACAGATTCCTGGTGTGTGGATTTGGGATGTACTAATCATATATGCAATGTTTTGCAGGGGGGTTCCAGGAGGCCAGAAAGCTAAATGAAGGGAAAATGTTCCTTACTTTAGCTGATGGGAGCAAAGTTCTAGTTGTAGCATTTGGAGTGTTTAATTTATGCTTTGGTTCTATGGTTTTAATATTGGAAGACTGTTTATATGTACCTAATATTCGTAGGAATTTGATTTCTGTAACTTATTTAGGTAGACATGGATACTGTGTTATCTTGAAAGATAGTGTTGTAATAAAGAAAAATAAAGTGTTTATCTGTTCTGGCAATATTATTGATGGTCTTTATATTTTAACTCCTGATAAGCATGAATTGTATAGTTCTGGCACTATTATTGATGGTCATTAAAGAGAAAGTTTCCTTCTAATAGTGATGCGTATCTTTGGCACTTGCGTTTGGGTCATATTAATCCAAATAGGATTCAAAGATTGGTGAAAGATGGTTTTATAGAAAAATTGGATTTTGATGAATTCCCAATGTGTGAATCTTGTTTAGAAGGTAAAATGACAAGAAGAACTTTCAAAGTAAAAGGGCATAGAGCCAATGAACTGCTAGAGCTAGTACATATGGATGTATGTGGTCCTATGTCAACCCAAAAAAAAGGAGGTTATGAGTACTTCATCACTTTTATTGATGATTACTTAAGATATGGTTATGTGTACCTAATGAGACAGAAGTCCAAAGCCTTTGATAAGTTGAAAGAGTTTAGGGCTGGAGTTGAGAATCAATTAGGTAAACACATAAAGGCCATTCGATTTGATCGAGGTGGTGAATACCTTCTTAGGGATTTCAAGGACTACTTAATTTGAAATGGGATTGTATCCCAATTAACTGCACCTAGAACTCCCCAACAAAATGGTGTAGTAGAAAGAAGGAATAGAACTCTTTTAGAAATGGTTAGGTCCATGATGAATTACTTAACTTTACCAATTTCTATTTGGGGACATGCACTAAAAATTGCAATGCATATTTTGAATTTTGTTCCATCAAAATATGTTCACAACACACCCAAGGAATTGTGGAGTGGGCACAAACCTAAGATAACAAAGTGTTTGTTAGCACCAATGCCAAGTTTATAGAGGATGATTATATGAATAATTTTAGTCCTAGAAGTAAAGTTGTCTTGGCTGAAATGGATGAACCTGTAATTGAACAACCAATGCATGAAACTAGGGATGATATGGTTGTATTAGATTCACCACAAGATACTACTCATGAGATGACTAGTACACTAGAACCTCATTGTAGTGGGAGGGGTATTAGGCTACTTGTAAGATTTACACTTTAGGGAGAAACTTTTGAAGCTATCTCTGAAGGGCCAGAATTTGATCCTTACACTTATGAAGAGGCAATGAAAGATATAGATGCACATAATTGGGCCAGGGCTATGAAATATGAATTGGATTCTATGTATTCCGATCAAGTTTGGGATCTTGTAGTGGCATCTAATGGCATTAAACCTATTAGTTGCAAATGGGTCTACAAGAGGAAAAGAGGGGTAGATGGAAAGGTTGAAACCTTTAAGGCAAGACTAGTGGCGAAAGGATATACACAAAAAGAAGGCATTGATTATGAAGAAACTTTTTCGCCAGTAGCCATGCTTAAATCTATCAGAATTCTCTTACCCATTGTTGCTCATTTTAATTATGAAATTTGGCAAATGGATGTCAAGACTGCTTTTCTAAATGGCAATCTTGAAGAAGAAATTTATATGAAGCAAATAAAAGGATTCATAGCAAAGAACCAAGAGCATATGGTATGCAAATTGAAAAGGTCCATTTATGGACTTAAGCAAGCATCTAGGCCATGGAACATCAGGTTTGATCAAGCAATCAAATCATATGGTTTTGAAAGAAATCTTGATGAACCATGTGTGTACAAGAGACATCAAGACAAAGTAGTAATTTTCCTAGTGCTTTATGTTGATGACATCCTACTCATTGGAAATGATGTAGGGGTAATGTCATCGGTAAAGATTTGGTTGTCAAGCCAATTTGATATGAAGGACTTAGGTGAAGCTAACTTTATTCTAGGGATCAAGCTTTGGCGAGATCGCAAGAATAAGATGTTAGGCTTATCTCAAGCTGGATATATAGATAAGATTCTAGTAAGGTTAACATGCAAAACTCCAAGAAATGATTACTTCCTTTCAAGCATGGAGCTCCTCTGTCTGATGACCAAAGGCCAAAGACCTCTGAAGGGGAAAAGATGATAAGACAAATTCTTTATGCTTTAGCAGTGGGAAGTCTCATGTATGCCATACTATGTATTAGGCCAGATATCTGTTATTCAGTTGGCATGGTCAGCCGATATCAATCAAATCCAGGACCAAAACATTGGGAGGCTGTAAAGCATATTCTCAAGTATCTAAGGAGAACGAAGGACTATATGCTTGTTTACCGTTGTGAGGATTTGATACCTATTGGCTACACAGATTCTGATTTTCAGTCGGATCTTGATTTTAGAAAGTCCACTTCAGGTTATGTGTTCACCTTGGGAGGTGGAGCCATTAGTTGGAGAAGTGTTAAACAATCTTGTATTGCTGACTCCACCATGGAAGCTGAATATGTTGTTGTTTGTAAAGAAGCAAAGGAAGCTGTTTGGCTTAAGAAATTCCTTTCTGATCTTGGTGTTATGAGAATGGAACAAGTTTTAGTCACATTGTTTTGTGACAATAGTGGAATAGTTGTACAATCCAAGGATGCAAGAAATCACAAGAAAGGAAAGCACATAGAAAGAAAGTATCATATTATTCAAGACATTGTGACTTGAGGAGATGTGGTAGTAGCAAAGAATGATGGTGCAAATAATCTGGCAGATCCCTTTATGAAAGTGTTGCCCCAGAGGACTTTTGAGTCACATCTAGAGAGAATGGGAGTTAGATTGGTATGCAATAGTCTTTAAGGGCAAGTTGGAGATTGTTAGGATTAGTGCCCTTAAATCCTATTGTATGATGCTGTGTTTGACATTATGTATGATTTAATATTATGATTAATAAAGTTGTTTTATTCATATAAATAGAGGAAAAATATCAGAATTAGGGGCTCTTCTTTTTTGACTTTTCTATTCCCCTTACGTTAAAGACGTTTTGGAGGCTTTTTCTTTTGGAACTTCTTTTTTGTGAGTAAAGTATTTTAGACTTCAAAGAGGTGAACAAACTTCTTTGATTTCTAAAATATTCTTTCATTAGAAGAGCACACTCATGCACGAGGTATTCTATTTTTTTCTTTCTTTTCTTCTTCCATTAATTAGTATGTTTTTGTTTGATGCATGAATAATTTTAGTATGTTTTATGATGTCTTGTTCTTACTATATAATTGCCATGGTTAGATACTATAGATTAGAGACATTCTTTCAACGAACAGATGAGTAGCTTGATGCGCTTTCAAAGCAGCTTATTGCCTTAGCCGTTGGCAATTGACCTTAAAACTGTTATCCAAATCCATGTTGTATGGAGGAGGAGGAGGATCTCTATATTGAGGAGAAGGACTGTGATATCAAAGAGGATGATGAAGAAAGGGAGAAAGAAAACTGCTTGGAAAGGCTAGGCCTTTTAATCTATTGAACATTGCCCTATTGTGGGCTTGCGTCTTCTTGCTTGCATCCTTACCCTTAGGAGGTCACACCCTTCCTCTAAGTGTCCATGCTCCAAGCGTGTACATGCAATGACAAAGGAGACAAGCCAGCGGACGAGCAAATAAACAACTAGAAGGAAAGCATGCTAAAAGACAAACTATCAAAGAGAGTCAAACGGGGGCAAAAAAACATGTTATCAAACAAAGGAGGGAGTCCTAGAAGGGCAAATTAGTTTGGGTTGGGTGTCCATAGCTCCATGAGATTGGAGTTTGGATGACACACTAACTCATTCATGAACATGTAGGCAAGCGTGCAAAAATGCAAAGAAGCAAAAAAAGCCAAATGGGTGGCACAAAGCATGCAAGGAAAGTATAACATCACTGCATGTAGCAGAGAAAGGTGCATATCATGCACACCAATATCACGAAGATGTGTCTTATAAGCAGTCACATCCAAACAAGCCACAAAAGGGCCAGATGCAACCACACAAGCAAGTGGCCCCAAAGATTGACAAGCACAAGGCCACGGAGGGTAAAAATCATGGCAAAGCCTAGATCTAGATAGGCAAACATGGATATAAAGCATAGAAGTAGCAAGAAAACACATGCATAAAGGAAATGATCCAAACCCTTTGATATAGGCCTAGGCGTATGAATGTAGGCCACAAGATCTAGATCTACACCCTACCTAAAGGGCCAAAACTCAAGAAAAAAGGGATAACAAGAGATAAAAAGGCTTTAGAAGCACATGGCATAGCAACTAACATGTAGATTTGGATACATGAACATGGCATGGGGCACACAAGACATAGATCTAAGCATAAGCATGCTAAAAGGCACTTAGGCACATGGATAAGCATAAACACAATATTTAGGCATATCCTAGCTCAAGAAGGCTAGGCCAACATCATCAAAGCAGTAAGTCATGGTAAAAATTAAGGAGACATGCTAGGAAGCAAGATAAAATAAGGTTATACTATGGAAAACAAATAGACATGTTATGAAGAAAAATAAAAGCAAAGGGTGTAGATTGTAGCTAAAAAACTACATCTACACCCTTAAAACCTCAAATCCAAGGTCCTAAGACCAAGGAGAGGAAAAAGAGAGCAAGAACACTACCTAGAGAGAAATCAAAGGTTTTTGGATGTGTTTGGGAGATAATTTAGAGAGGAAAAGAGAGAGAATCTGCCTAGAAAGTGCTCTAAAAATGCCCAGAACCAACTTTTTTGATTTGGAGGGGTTTGGGGGTCTTTATTATGAAAATGTTACCTTTTGGCTTGCAATGGCCACTTGTTGGGTCGACGGCCCTTTAGTAGCCACCAGGTCCAATGCTGACATCAAAAATCCTAGCTTCTTCCATGGTTTGACTTTAGATGCATATTTAAAGGCCTTTCCAAACTCTGATTGAGCCAATCTTGGTGTCTATAGAAAGCTCTGGATGCCTAGTTTCCAAAACACCAAAGAAATTGAAATTTTGATAGTTGGATAAAAAATTATGGCCTCAGGAAGAGAGTTGATGTGCTTTGCCCAATTTCCAGGATATTTCAACCATTTTAACTCTGATTTCAACCCATGAATAGTCGTCAGAAAAGGAATTCAATAATCTTTACAATGATGTTGGTCTCAACCTATTCTAATGCTTATATCAAAATTATAGTTTTTAGGGCCCTTAGGTGAAATACAGTATCTATGGTTACCCCTTCTTTATCTTACATCTCGATTGCAAAGAAAGGTGTTGGATAAAGAACGTAATTCTGCATTTTGTTGCCCTAAAATTGCGTGCGACAACGGTTGTTCATGGGGTAAGATCAGTGTTACCCTAGTAAGGTTGAGCTACTGCAGTTGGGCTAAGAAAAATTTCTTCTGGCTTGACTACTTGGTATTGGGCAAACCCCCCACCCCCCTTTTTATGGTCAACGCTTAACGTTGACCTGGTCAATGCTGACCGGTAGCCACTTTACGTGTGCTGGGTAGACTTAGCGGCCACTAAAGGTGTGCGGGTTGCCCAGGCCATACAGTGGCCGATAAATATGCCCTAAAGCCTCATTTTGACCATTCTGACTTCATTTTTTTGACTTCTCACTTTTAAAAGTTCTTTGGAGAAAGTCACGGTTTGGCAGGCCTAGCTTTCAACTTCAGTTTGTAACTTCAACATTTTGTTCTGCACTTAAGGTTAGTGTCTATTTTCCCTTTCTCTTTATTTTTTTTGCAAATACGTTAGTAGCAAAGCAACTAGAAAAGCATGCTAATATTTATTTTATTTTTGGTATTTTTGCATATATGTTTTTTTTTTTTTTATCAATTATGCCATGATGATGTTGGAAAATATGATTTTGTTCACATGTTTAGGCAATTATGTAGACATGAGCATACTTGCATGCTTTCACATGTACATACATGTAGGCATGAAGGTGCACATTTGTATATGTATACATGTGTGTGTGTGTGTGTGTGTGTGTGTGTGTGTGTGTGAATTGCATACATATGTAATTATGTTTACACACACTTATCAATGTGAGAACAACTTAATTTTAGGCCGTATAGATGAGCAAGCACATGCGGGATGCTATGAAAACTAAAAATCAATGAAATTTGAGGAGAAAGTGCTAGGAAAACAATGAGGGGTTATGTAAGATGATCGGAGATTTTGGAGTATTGAAAATGTGAGGACAAAGAAATTTTGAATGAG
Organism: Quercus glauca; assembly: GCA_023736055.1. NCBI lineage: Eukaryota > Viridiplantae > Streptophyta > Magnoliopsida > Fagales > Fagaceae > Quercus > Quercus glauca. The sequence continues at coordinate 41,180,070 of CM043319.1, forward strand.
TGTAATTTTGGAAAGCGTAGGATTAAATGGTCGCTGCCAAATCTAAATCCTAATGAGACTAAATGATCGCTGCCAAATCTAAATCTCGAAGAGGTGGATAGGATTAAACGATCATTGTCAAATCAAAATCCCGACGAGACTAAACGACCATTGCTAAATCTGAATCTTGAAAAGGTGGATAGGAGTAAATGGTTGCTATAGAATCTAAATCACGATGAGACTAAATGATCATTGCCGAATATGAATCTTGAAGAGGTGGATAGGATTAAATGGCCGCTGCTGAATCTGAATCTCGATGAGACTAAACGGTTGCTACCGAATTTGAATCTGGAATAGGTGGATAGGATTAAATGGTCACTACCGAATTTGAATCCTAATCAAACTAAACAGTCACTGACGAATCTAAATCTCGAAAAGGGTGGATAGGATTAAACGGTTGCTACTGAATCTAAATTGCGATGAGACTAAATGGTTACAGCTAAATCTGAATCTTGAAGAGATGGATAGGATTAAACAATCACTGCTGAATTTGAATCCTGATGAGACTAAACGATCGCTATCAAATTTGAATCTCAAAGAAGGTGGATGGACTAAATGGTCGCTGCTGAATCTAAATTTCAATGCGACTAAACAATCATTGCCGAATCTGAATCTCAAAAAGGTGGATAGGATTAAACGGTTGTTGCCGAATCTGAATCTCGAAAAGCTGGATAGGATTAAACAATCGCTATCGAATCTGAATCCCGATGAGACTAAACGGTCATTGCCTAATATGAATCTTGAAGAGGTGGAAAGGATTAAATGGTCGCTGCCAAATCAGAATCCCATTAAGACTAAACGGTCGTTCTGAAATAGTGGACTACTATCAGTGCTACGCTTGATTGCGTCAACTTTGGTGTGATACGCAGCAACCTATATGACAGAGAGTTGTTGGTTAGATACAATTTCATTCTTGCTATAACTCAGTCACGTGTACGACATTGGTTTTGAGCGTTGACGAGCTGGGAGTTCCTTTTGGCCGAAAGGACTTTCCATGAGGTAATGCCAACTTTCAGAGTGCTTAGAGATCCAGCTTCTAAGATATCTTGTTTTGAGGTGATCATGGGCAACCCCGTTTATGCGACAAGCTCCTTTGAGAGCTTCCTTATAGAGGATACTGGTTATGCTGCCTGGATTTAGAGTCATCGGTTGGACCCATTAGTGTGGAAAGAGTGCTTAGGGGTATTGCACGCACTCGAAGGGCTTCGGAGGCCCATTTAGGATCACACATAGAGATCCTGTGGGCTCGGGTACGAGATCTTGAGAGTGATGCTGTCATCAGGGAGGGGTACATGTAGGAGGAGATTTCCAAAGTATTAGCTCGAGAGTGGGAGCGATGGTAGAGAGAGCGGGAGAGCTAGATCATTGCCATGGAGAATGTTAATGCTATTGGGATTTGTGCCCTAGAATCCTATTGTATGATGCTTTGTATTATATTATGTATGACATGATGTATGACTTAATATTGTGTTTAATAAAGTTGTTTTATTATTATCTAAAATAATGGTAACATGAATATTCGGACATTATCATATAGTCCATGAGATGCATAATATATGATTTAGTCACAGAAGATATAAGTCACAAGTTCTTTGTAAACTCAGAATTTTAGTTCGTAGTCGGTGATGAAATTGGGCATTTCATCTGCGAAGACTATAACATATTAACTAAGATGATTTGTCTTGATCATGGAAGTGGTGACTTCTAGCTAATATGTTGATATGTTTTAAGAGTTAAGACATATTGAACTGGACCGCTGTGAGACTTATTATTCTCCTAACGACTGTCAAATGAATAATCAACCTCACGACTTATATTTACATAAACTCTTAATCTTGAGAGAATAATGGACTTGATTATGAAGTGTAGGTTGCTTTGATATATCAGGAGTGAGATCTAAGATAACGGTCAAAACCTTAGTATGTTGGGCAACCACATTTAGTGTTGATGGAACATATATTCTCAAAATGGAATTCATAGTCTCTTAACAGAGATACAAAATATTCTCTTGAGATATGTTTAATGGGTTTAGTTATTCAAAGAGTTAGGCCTAATCACTTTGGTAAGAAATTACTAAAAGGATTAAACCGAGTACTCAAAGATTAAGATGTAATTTACAAAGTGGCAGTCTTCATTTATGACTTTGTATTACTATGAATATTTTATGAAGGGGTTGAATGTACAATAAAGTCATGGGATATAATTTATTAATAAGGCCTAGAGTGCAATTATATTTATATAGTGGTATTAAATATAATTAATGGTAACTTTGGACTCGTCAAGAGTTGGCAGAAAAGCCCCAAGGCCTATTGGAGCTAGTGTCTTATTTGTTCTCTTTTGGTCCCACTCCAAGCCACATATTAAAGCCCAATTGGAAAGGCTCAAAAAGGCTGGCCCAATTAGATAATCAGTTATTAGGAGAGAAACATATAGAATTCAAAAAAAAAAAAAAAAAAACAATCACAAGTGCATGAAACGCTTTGTATGTAAGTATTGGACACTCTCATTCTCTCTAGAACAAACACATATATTAGGTTCTAAAGGTTTAGGAATTTATGTATTTAGAACTCTAATTTGTAATGTTGGCAAACCATGATCTAAACAATGTACTTAGTCTTGTTTAGGCTTGCTCAAAGTTGATAAAATATTGTAAAGTTGGAATCGAGTGGCTGCAGATGCATTGGGGCATTTCGGCCTGGCTCGATTGATCAAGGAATAGATTTGATCGATCGAAAATCGGCCCAGATGCGTTTTCTGCAGAATTTCCAACTCAGCCCTAACTCTTTAAACGTTTAGGGTTTTATGTTTTTGCCCTAGGTATATAAGGCAAAACCCTAGCCACGTTTTTTAGAGTTGCATAAGTTGTATTGTTGCTCATACATTGCGGTTTTGTGTAAATCTCTTGTGAGATCTAGAGGAGCTTTCCTTTACACAAAGCTTAGGATTTTCAAGATTGAGATTACTTCAACATCTTGATGATCAACTTGGTTGCTGCCTTTGAAGCTTAAAGAATATCAAGCGTGGGTGCTTGTAGCTGATTGAGGAATTCAAAGAAAGAAGTAGTCCATGGATTCGGAGCCTGCGCGTGGTCGTGTCAGGAAGTTTTACTGGTGGGTAGCATTAGGAAGTCAAGCGGGGAGCTTGTAAGTCCTTTTGTAAGAACTTCAATTCTTTCTTAGTGGATTCCGTTTTGCCTTGAGGATCGGTGGGTCAAATCCTCCCCAGGTTTTTTACCGGTTTGGTTTTCCTTGGTGATCATATCTTGTGTTATTTATTATTTCCGCTGCTTTATATGTTTTATATACATGATATGATTATTTGATTGTTTTAACCCAGAATTGTTTAATTTGACTAAGTAACAACTTGGCTAATTATTCTAGGCTACGCAATCTGGTTGTTTTTAAGGGGTCTAAAACCGTTCAAGTGGTATCAGAGTGGGTTGCTCTCTTGTTAGAGATTTTTCTTCTCTGAGCTGATCCTTGACCCCAGTTGTCATGGAGCATAGACACTCTCTTGTTGTTCCTCCTCACTTTGATGGAAACAACTATGCCTATTGGAAAGTAAGGATGAAAGCATTCCTGAAATCTATTGATGAGAGGGTATGGAACTCCGTTGAATACGGATGGGAGAAGCCCACTACTCCTGTGAGTGAGTGGCAAACTTCTCAGAAAGAAGCAGCTGCATTTAATAGCAAAGCTATGAGTGCCATTTTTAATGCTGTTTCTATGGAGGAATTTAAGAGGATCTTGAATGTTGAGGTTGCTCATACTGTATGGAAAATCCTCAAACTGTGCATGAAGGCACAAAGGCTGTTAAGATAAACAAATTGCAGCAATTAACTTCTAGGTTTGAAAGCATTAGAATGTCTGATGATGAAACTTTTGATGAGTTTTATGCTAAACTTAATGATATTGTTAATTCTGCTTATAACTTGGGAGAAATCTATGATCAACCTAAAATTGTTAGGAAGATACTTAGATCCTTAACTGAATACTTTAGACCCAAGGTGACAGCCATTATTGAGAGTAAGGATGTTGACTCCATCCCTGTGGATGAGCTTGTAGGATCTCTTCAGTCCTATAAGTTTGACCTACCCAAGACTACCAAATCCAAATCAATGGCTCTTAAGTCTGTTGATGATGTTGAGGCTGGTGGATTTGATGATGAGCTCTCTGCTACAGAGATAGCTTACCTTGCCAAGAACTTTAGAAATTTCCTTAGAAACACTAATAGGAAGGCAAGGAATACCAACACTGGTGAACCTAGAAACATTAGGAAGAATGATCCCACTAAGGTGAATAACTTTGAAAAACCTGGAGAAAAAGTAGGTCAATCTTCTAATAATTCTTTGGGTCCTCAGTGTTTTGGTTATCAAGGGTATGGTCATGTCAAATCTGAATGTCCTACTTTCTTGAGAAATTAGGGTAAAGCTATGGCTGTAACCCTTAGTGATAATGAGGTTTCTGATGATGAGTCCGATTGTGACGAGGATGGAAACTTCATTGCTTTCACTGCTACTACTGTAGTCAATGAAAGCATATCTGTTGAGGAGAACCCTTCTGATGGGGAACTCTCTGAAGATGCAGATCTTCAAGAGGCCTATAAGAAACTTTGCAAAGTTGCTGCAAAGGATGCTATGAATGTTGAACTTGGCCTAAAGAAAATTGATGCTCTTGAGCTTAAAAAGAAGAATTTGCTTGTCAAACTGTTTGATGCTAATGATCTTTTGAACAATGTTAAATTTGAGAACATGCTTTTGCTTGATAAAGTTAAATCTTTGGAACATGATTTATCTGTTGCTAGATCTGCTAGTGCTAAACTTGATCACATGCTGAATGTTCAAAAGTATCCTTCTGATAGATCTGGGTTAGGATATGTTGAAAGCATCTTTGATTCTGGACCATATTCCATGAATTTTGTTCCTTCTTCTTCTTCTTCTGAACCTCTCGTGAGTAAGGTTGTGAGTGAAACCATTAAACCCCCTGTAACTGAGGTTGTTAAACCTGTAGAAGTTTCACCACCAAAGAAGATTATGGTAGACTTAAGAGAATCTAAACCTAAGGAGCCTACCAAATCTAAGGACAAGATGCATGGTAAACCTATTTGGGTTTGTCATTATTGTGGTAAGTCTGGACATATCCGTCCTAACTGTTACAAGCTTCAAGCTGATAAGAGAGAAAACAGACCAAAAGTGCATGTGCCTCAAGCACAAGATCCTATGGCACTAATTGGTGAATTGGTAAAGGCGTTAAACCTTTATTCCAATTATGGAGTTGGGAATCACTCTAATGTGAATAAGAACTCCAATGCTCGGGGTGCATCTAAAAAGTTTTGGATGCAAAAGACTCGAACTAACTGAGTCTTTCTGACATGGTCCTTGTGCTTCATTGCTCTATTCTGTTGTGACTATTGTTCTTTGGTTTATGTGTTTTTTTTTTTTTTTTGTTCTAGGACTTGCATTGCATTACATACATGCATTTCATTCTAGGATTTATTTGTTTTCTCTTTTAATAATATATAATAAAAAAAAAAGGAGAAAAGCAAAATCTTTGTTTGACACTATTTTTCTTGATTTTTTGAAAACAAGGTTGGTCAATCTTTTTACACATGTCATGTCTTGTGTACCTTGTTTAACTTTGATGAGCTTATTCATTGCACTTGACTAGTTGAAACTTTGTAGTGCATGTTGTGTGGGAAAGATGTGTGTGGTTTTTAATCACTTTGCCTTAATCATGAAGTCACTTGTTCTTTGACTGTCGGACTTGATCCTTTTGAGAAAGGCATAAATAACCATCTCACCACTATTCACTAGCCAATCATGAACACCTTAGTGCATATCATAAGATTTTGTGCTCGAGAAAGTGTAGCACATGCATAAAAAGAACATAAGGTGTAGCCTCAATTAAATTTAATCTGGTGTGTACAATTATGCTTGATGCCAATTCACTTAATTCAAACCGGTGTGTACTATTAGGCTGAATGTCATTTCACATAAATAAGAGGCAAAAATGCAAGAAACTTACATGATTGCAAGCTTTTGTTCTAGGAAATGTGGGAGTTATAGGATGTAACTCTTTAGGTGATAGTCTCTTTTAAATTCTATGTGATGAATTGTGTAGACTTAGTGCTTGATTGCCATTCACATATCACCTCACATGTATCTCAAGTTTTTGCTAGTTTCACACACTACACAAGTTACTCTTTGTTAAACACTGTACATGCTAGTGTGTGTGTTTGTGGTCTGACCAACCAAGTTTGAAAATATCTTGAGATTTGTGCACAACATATTTGTTGCTTGAGAGAATTAAATGGGAGAATGATTGAAACTTGTTTTTGAGAAAATTGGGTTTAAAAATTTTGGGCTTTTGAAAAAGCATTCCATCACATACTCATGCACTTTGATTTCATTGTTCAAATGCTTTGAGGAGTTGTTTTCAAAATTGGGTTTGCATTTTTCAAAACAGTGATTTTTCTCAAAAATTCAGTGGGCCTCTGCCCATTTCGATTGATCGAGTCTGATTTTCGATCGATCGAAAAAGTGCTTTAGAATGTGTCAAAATGACTGTCACATTCGATTAATCGAATGTAATTTTCGATCGATCGAAGATCGTGGAGATGCTTTTTAAAAAGACTTGTTTTGACTTTTTCAAACATGTTTTTCAAAACTTTTCAAAGTCTTTTCTCTCTCTCCGACTTGGCAAGCTCTACTATTCCATTTTTTTGTTGTTTTCCTCCGGATTTTTTGCAAAATCTCTCTTTCCTCAAGCCGGTAAGACTCTTTTGCCCTTCCTTTTTATTTTATTTTTATATTTTCATGCATTTTTCATGCATTTTAAGGGTGATTTTCGGACTTTGCATATATTGGGATTTGGGTTGATTCAAACCTAATTTTGTGAAATTGGTCAATGGGTTTTTGTGGGGACACATCATAGACAATGAAAGTAAGCTCTTCTCAATTTAAGAGCCAAGACTCAGGGAAGAAGGATGCAAAGGAAGGTGGTCAGTACACTGTTCCCGCAAGACCTAAGTGTTTTGGGTGTCATTGGTTTGGACACATGAAAAATGAGTGTCCTACATATCTCAAGAGCATTGGGAAGAGCAAGGAATTTACTGGAACCTTGAGTGACACTGAGCCCGAAGATGATTCCGATAGTAAGGATGACGGAATTTTAAATGCCTTCACTGCCACAGTCAATCCTACTAAAGGGATTGTTGATGAAGTGGAAGAAGAAGAAGAATTGGAGGACACCAAGTGTGAGAAGATGGATGATCAAGATGATATCCATTTAACATATGAGAAACTATACAAGTTGTCTGAGAAACACGAGAAACTCTATAGGCTGACCACTAAAAAGCTCAGAAATGTGGAACTTGACTGAGAAGAGTTGTCCACAAAGTTTGATGAGGCAAATCAAACTATTGGAACGCTGAGAATAATTTCTTGGCTGAGAAGACCAAGAAGCTTGAGGCGGAACTATTTCAGGTTAGAGCTCAGTTGGAGAGGACCTCCAGTGCAAAGCTTGATGAGATGCTCAGCATACAGAAATCTGCTTCAGATCGAATAGGTTTAGGGTATGATCTTTCTTCCTCTAATATTGCTTCCACTAGTGCTACTGCTTTTGTTCCTCTTGCTAATATTGTTAAAATTGAGAACACTAATGTCAAAACTGAATTAGCTAGTAAGAACTTAGACAAGGGTAAATCTATCCTAGGAGCACCCCTTAAGCTAGAAAAGAAAGATGCTAAAACCCTAGGGTTAAGAAGGCTAACTCTCAAAAGCCCAAACAAAAGAAGCAGCATCTCTGTCATCATTGTGGTGTTGCCGATCATACTCGACGAAATTGCTACAAGTGGCTAGCCACTCAATAGAGCAACAGCATGATAGCATCTGGAAGCCAAAATCAGCTTCAATCCTCTCTTGCTCCTCTTGGAGATCTTTTGAAAGCCCTCATGTTCCTTTCAAACTTGAATGGGTTCAATTCTTCCCCTTCGCCGCCGGTTCAAGGTTTCAACCAAAGGAAAGGTTCTTCCAAGGTGTGGAAGAAAAAGGACTCTAAGTGATTAAATCACTTTCTTCTATCTTCTTGTTTTTGTTTGTTGCATTACTTGTGTATTTTGCTTTTATTTTGAGTCAGTCTAGTTTTTGCATTGCATTGAAAACATGTTTTTGTTTGTTTTATTTTCAGTTTTTGTTTATTTTGTTTTTGATAAAAATAAAAAAAATTAAAAAATCAGAAAAATACAAAAACAATGTGTGTTTTGTGTACATTGGTACTTGTGTACCTTGGATGGCCATTGAAACAAAATTTTCTAAACTTTGTATCATTTGTAGCTTAGATGAGCATCTCTATACACAACTAAGCAAGTGAGCTTTGTGGCTCTTGTTTGTGATGAGTAAGATTAAGTTATCTCTTGTACTTAACACTCATATCACTCTTTTTGACGGGTAGGAGTAGAAAATCCTAAGAGAAAGGCATAAATAACCATTTCACCACTGTTGCCCGCCAATCATTAATGACATCTGTATGCTTCGGCATAGCAAAAGTGTGATGTCAATGACATTTGTGTGCTTTGGCATAGCAAAATTGGAATGTCAAATATCAATGGGTATTTCTTTTCTCTCTCATATATGCCCATGCATGATATGCTTAAAAAGAAAATATGCAAAGAAAATAAAAAAGCAAAAAGATCAAAAATGCTTTAAATATGATTGCAAGCGTGTACTTTAGGAGATGTGGGAGTTATAAGATGTACCTCGAAGGTGATAGTCCCCATCAAATAGTTATGATTGTGTGTGAGTTAAAGTGATTTTCTCATATCTCAAATCATTATAACATGTATACACTTATGCATTCTTGCGATATTTTTCACACATGACACGCAATATTCTTTGCTACTCATGATACATGTGTATGTACAATGTGATTTGGCCATCACTAGGTTGACATGTGTTAATGTATGCTCACTAAACTATCATGACTTGTTTTTTTGAAATATAAAATCAGTTAGACTTGTTTAGTGTGTGTGTGTGTTTTTGGAGATCCATGTACTTAAAATTTTTCATTGAGAGATGATTTTGAGAGCCTATTATGTTGATTGGATCATTGTTGAGGTGCATGTTTGATTGCATTCATGTTTATGTTTTTCACTTCTCGAAAAACTGTTTTTAAAAGCTATCTCGACACCTACTAGACACCTCCTCGATACCTAGCTATCTGTCGAGCTTCTCAAGCTTTTTCTTATCGCAATCTCGACACATCCTCGACACCTGATGGATCAATCGAGAAATCTCCTGTCTCCTCGATAGTTTCTCGACACATGGCCGGTCGATCTAGCTTTTGTTCTGGATTTTGGTGTTCATTCCTCGATACCTCCTCGACACTTGTATCTGTCGACGACCATTCTTCTCGACACCTCCTCGACAGATGTCTCGACACCTCTCGATACCTGTATCTGTCGAGATTTACTAAGGTTCTATATATTCTCCTTGCGTGATCCGGTTCTCATTTCCTTCGATCTCTCCGCGCCTATTCATCTTCCAAACTTAGTTTTCTCACTTAAAACCTTCAACCCACGTGATTTTCAACCTTCGTTGCGTCAAATCAAGTGGTATGATCTCTTTTCTTCTCATATTTCATGCATTTCATGTTTTTTTGATCTTAGGTTTTGGGGTTTTTCAAAAGTTTTGGGGTTTTTCAAAATTGATGAGTTTTTTTTGAAATTTTGGGACGGGTTTTCATTTAAATATGTTCAAAAACTCATGCATTGCATTTCATTTGCATTATAACAGCATTTTCATGCATTTAGATGTATGCAATATGTTTGTGTGCTGGTAGGATTGGATTGGGCTGAGCCCATGATGAATTTCTTTTGTATGTCACATGCTCATGCATTTCCCATGCATATGTACTCCTTTTTAATATATCTTGATATATTTGAAATGTTTTAGGACTTTTCTGACTGTCTCTTTCTCCCTCTCTCTCATTCTGTTTACGTTAGTAGTGTCTATGGCACCTAAACGTAAGTCTGCTTCGTCTCGGAACCCTCTTCGTTCCGGGGCATCATCTTCTTCTGATCCTACTCCTTCTAACATTCGGTTCCATGATGAGGATGCCCGTAAAGCATTCTTGGAGAACTTCTCTTGATGAGGTGTTCATTCGGAACGCCGAGTCATTTTGGCGGACTTCGCCGACACCGACCTTCCCGATGTCATTCATAGTCGGGGATGGGAGTCACTGTGTGGCGTCCCAGTCACTTGTCTTCTCGTGCTTATTCAGGAGTTTTACTCCAACATGCACTGGATTGATTCTTCAATACTTCTATTTCACACTCGCGTTTGAGGTACGTGCTTTGCTATCACACCGCAGCTTGTTACGGATGTGCTTAGAGTTCCGAGGGTGGTGCATCCTGATTACCCTGGTTGTGAGCGTCTGAGGACTGTGCCCAAAGACAAGATGATGTCTGCTTTCTGTGAGCACCCATCTAGTTAGGGTGAGCGTCAGTTTACACCATGTCGGCCTTTTGCTAAAGGTCCTAGATTCATAAACATGGTGATGACTTTTGTGTTGCACCACTTTCTCACTATAACTCTATCACAGAGCCTCGTTCTCGATTTTTGCTTTCTTTGTTAGAGCACCTCACTATAGATTTTCCTTCACATTTCATTCTTTCCATCATAGATGTGTTTAGGGATACGGCTACCCGTGATAAGCTCATCTTTCCTTCTACTATCACGAGGATCTTATGCCATTTTTCTATTCCTTTTCCCTCCTCTGATCACTTTTCTGTCATGTGTGCTATAGATGCTGCTACCGTAAAATGTAGTGAGGCTCAGTTTAGGTCACGATAGGAGTTAGCAGCTCCTCCCTCCGGTTCGCCTCCATCTCATTCGGTACTCTCTTAATCTGCTCCGTCTACATCTGCTACCTCCTCTTCTATGGGCAATGTATCTCTTGGAGACATCATGGTGCAGCTGCAGCGTATGGATGCTCGCCTTGATACGCTCTCTATTGAGTTGTATCAGGTGAACATTCGTGTTGGTCGTATTACACGATGTCAGGCAACCATAGGTGGTTTTGCTCCTGAGGCTACTCCTTCACCACCTCCTCCAGTGGCTTCTGATTCTGATGCTGAGGTTGATGATGGTGATGGTGATGATGATGACGCTTCGGATGATGATGGAGATGCTATCTCTTCTAATGAGATGTCTACTTGACACTCTACCCTTTGTCACTCGTGACAAAAAGGGGGAGTAATTTTGCGATATGAGAGTAGTCATCTTAGGGGAAGAGTTAGTATAGGATATTTTTTGATAGGCAGAGTGTTGATACTTGAGGGATGTAGTGAGGATATGATGTATCTTCTCTTTTCTTTCTTATATAGATACATTGTTCTTGTACATTTGATCTTATGATCATTCTGACATACATTGTACTTATTTCTTTCTATATGTGGATGTATGTTGTTTCTTTCACCTACCTCTTACATGTGTTGTTTCTTTCTATATGTGGATGTATGTTGTTTCTTTCACCTACCTCTTACATGTGTTGTTTCTTTTCTCTCTTTATACACATGTTTCTTTACTTGTATGCAATCTATTATTTCTGTTTCACACAAAGATGTTTTGATGAGTTTTGTTTAAAGTGTTTCAGAAATACAGGTTGTCAAAGTATACTTACCATAAACTCTCTTCTTGCAAAAATTTTCAAGAGTTTGTGTTAGGATAGATTTTATTGTATTAAACAAGTGAATATGAGTTGAGTGATTTATGACTTCTCTCATATGCTCATTTGTTTGTCATGGTTTTGTCACAAATTGCCAAAGGGGGAGATTGTTAGGACATATGTGGTTCACATTAAGAACATATGTCATACTTTTATGTAATTGGTTAAAAACACTTGTATTGGGAAGATTTAGGTTGTGTTGAAATACTTCAAGAAACTGTATTTCAAGATCAAGTATTGAAGCCTTCAAGTCTGTTCAAGAAAACAAGCTAAAGGTGCAGATTCATTAAAGCTCGACAGCTAGCTCGACAGCTGCATCTATCGAGCTTCAGTAAGCTGTTTTAGCCCCGTGTCTTGACATCTGCTCAACAGCTACTCGACAACTTCTATCTGTCGAGGTTTATAATAATCCGAATTCTGATATGATTTCTTGGGATCCGTGAATGTATCTTTGGGCATTCTTTTCTCGTAACTCTAGACATATAAAAGGATTGTTTTAAGAGCCGTAAAAGAGTTCACAAGTTGCACAAGCATTAAGAAAACTCTGTTCAAGCAAATTGTGACCGAAGACGAAATTCTTAACCTAGTTCATCTCTTCTGAAGAAGTTGCTGTGTATGTGCACCTTTAGGTTTTATGACCAAGCATCTTCTTGATCTTCATCATGTGTATGAACTGAAGAACTTTGCAGCCAACCCTTATTACTAGTTGGTGATTGAAGTCACGTACTGGGATCCGCGCATCTGATTAGTCACATACTTGGGAGCCGTGCATCAAAAGGGGGAACTGTCACTATAGAGCAAGTCCAATTAGGTATTGGGGTAAGGGTTCAACTGTAGGTTGGTAAGGTACTTGAGATTCCTTTACTTGTAATCACTTGTTTTGATAATGTGTTCCACAGATGCAGCTTTTGCCAATCGATCAGTGTGTTCATTTTCTTCTCTTAGAACTTGTAAGAATTTTACCGCAAAGGTTCGATTCGCCCGTCTTCTAATAAGGTCGAGATACTTTTTCATTCGTTTGCCCTTGGCTTCGTAATCCCCATTGATATGCCCAATGGCAACTTGGGAGTCGCTATGAAGGGCGACTGATAAGGCCCCAACTGCTTTGTATTCGGCCTCATTATTAGTCATCGAGAATTAGATTTGTATGGCACATTCGATGACGTCCCTTTCGAGGGATTGAAAGACCACTCTAATCCCTCCAACACATTTTTTGGACAACCCGTCCGTTTGAACCTTCCAAGGGGTTGCCCCTAATCGTCGATTTCTCCTGTTGTAAATTTTGTGATGAAGTCAGCTAAGGCCTGGGCTTTGATCACCGTCCTTAGGCAGTACTGTATGTCGAATTCACTCAACTCTACTGCTCATAAGACCAATCGTCCTACGACCTCTAGATTATCCATTGTTTTTTGGAAGGACTTGTCTGTTTGAACCACTATTGTATATGCTTAGAAGTATGGCCTGAGCTTGTAAGCTGTTGTGATCAAAGCGAGGGCCAAATTTTCCATGGGGAGATATCTCCCTTCTGCCCCCCTTAATGCTTAACTAGTGTAGTACACGGGCAATTGTACGCGATCTTCTTCTCAGATCAGGGCTGAACTGATGGCCTTGAGGGATACGGCCAGGTATAGGAAACGTTCTTCATCATGTTTAGATGGACTTAGGAGTGGTGGGGACGTCAGGTATACCTTCAACTCCTCGAATGCCCTCTGACATTCGTCGGTCCATTCAAAAGCTTTCTTCAAGATTCTGAAGAATGGCAAGCACTTGTCTGTTGCCCGCGAGACGAATCTGTTAAGTGTCGCAACTTTTCCGTTTAGGCTTTGTACCTTTTTAATGTTCTTCAAGGGGCTCATCTCTAGGATTGCTTGGATCTTATTGAGGTCGGCGTCAACACCCCATTAGGATACCATGAAGCCAAGGAACTTTCCCAATGATATCCCGAACACATATTTACTGGGATTGAGCTTCATTCCGCTAAGGCAAAGAGTTTCGAACATCTTCCTAAGATCATTCAGGTGATGGTCCTCTTCTTTTCTCTTCACTAACATGTCATCTATGTACACCTTGACGTTTCGTTTGATCTGTCTAACGAACATCTTGTTTACGAGCCTTTGGTACGTTACCCCCTCATTCTTCAATCCGAATGGCATGACCTTGTAGCAGAAAAGGCCTTGGCTTCTAACAAATGATGTCTTCTCTGGGTCAGACTCCTCATGCTTGATCTAGTTGTAACCAGAGAAAGTGTCCATGAAGCTTAACAACTAGTGTCCAACCGTTGAGTCTACAAGGAGGTCGATCCGTGGGAGGGGGTAGCTATCCTTTGGACAGGCTTTGTTTAGGTTGGTGAAGTCCACACACATCTTCCACTTCCTATTTTCCTTCTTAACCATTACTACGTTGGCCAACCATTCAGGGTAGTAGACCTCTTTAATGAAGCCTGCATCTAACAACTTGTGAACTTCTTTAGCTATAACCTTGTCCCTTTCTTAAGCAAAGACCCTTTTTCTTTGTTGAATGGGTCGAAAGGATGGGGAGACGTTGAGCTAATGGACCATGATATTTGGATCAATCTCAAGCATGTCCTCATGGCTCCAGGAAAAGATGTCCAGGTTGTCCCTTAGGAAAAGGATCGGCCCATTGCGAATCGAAGGGCTAGCTTGTGTGCATATGCGAGTGATCCGATCTGCACATTCGTCATCCAGGGAAATGGTTTTTAATCCCTCCATTAGTTCTACATTTACTCGTCGCTCCTCAATGGTCATGGTGGTCATTTGTTTGTTTATCTCTAGCATGACTACATAGCATTCCTAGGCCACCATTTTTTCCCCACGGGCCTCTCCTATCCCATAATCCATAAGGAACTTCAATAGTAAGTGATATGGATGTGGCTGCCCTCCTTGCGTCGAGTGTTGGTCACCCGATAATGGCATTGTAGGTTGTCAAGCAATCCACTGCCAAGAAGATGACATCCTCGATGATTTGTTGAGGATAGGTGCCGATGGTGACCTATAGCATGACGGATCTGACGGGCATGACCTTCGTTCTGCCGAAGCCTACTAGAGGGACATTTGAAGGCATGAGTTGTTCCTTAGAAATCCTCATCTGTTGGAAGGTTGGATAGTAAAGAATGTCGGCTGAGCTTCCATTGTCCACCAGGACTTGTCAAGTATTAAAGTCTACAATGGTCAGATTTATAGTCAAGGCATCGTCATAGGGGTGGTGGATTCATCAGGCATCCTCTTCAGTGAAGCTGATCATGGGGTCATCCAACCGAGTAAGCTTGGATGTACTGCTGATGAGTTGCACATTTTGCACCATCCGTAGGTAGGTCTTCCTTACCTTCCTCGAGGATTCAAACATTGTGCTTGTTAGGATTAGTGCCCTTAAATCCTATTGTATGATGCTATGTATGATATTATGTATGACATGATGTATGACTTAATATTGTAATTAATAAAGTTGTTTTATTATTATCTGAAATAATGGTAACATGAATATTTAGACATTATCATATAGTCTATGAGATGCATATTATGTGATTTAGTCACAGAAGATATAAGTCACAAGTTCTTTGTAAACTCAGAATTTTAGTTAGTAGTCGGTGATGAAATTGGGCATTTCTTCTGCGAAGACTATTACATATCAACTAAGATGATTTGTCTTAATCATGGAAGTAGAAACTTCTAGTTGATATGTTGATATGTTTTAAGAGTTAAGACATATTGAACTGGACCGTTGTGAGATTTATTATTCTCCTTACGACTGTCAAATGAATAATAAATCTCACGACTTATATTTACATGAACTCTTAATCTTGAGAGAATAATGGACCTGATCATGAAGTGTAGGTTACTTTGATATATCAGGAGTGAGATCTAAAGTAACAGTCAAAACCTCAGTATGTTGGGCAGCCACATTTAGTGTTGATGGAACATATATTTTCAAGATAGAATTCATAGTCTCTTAACGGAGATACAAAATATTCCCCTGAGATAAGTTTAATGAGTTTAGTTATTCAGAGAGTTAGGCCTAACCACTTTGGTAAGAAATTACTAAAGTATATATTTATGAAATTGGATTTCATAAATATATAATGAATAACTTTAAAGGATTAAATCGGGTACTCAAGGATTAAGATGTAGTAATCTACAAAATGGCAGGCTTTATTCATGACTTTGTATTACTACGAATATTTTATGAAGGGTTTGCATGTACAATAAAGTCTTGGGATATAATTTATTAATAAGACCTAGAGTGCAATTATATTTATATAGTGGATAATTAATTGTAACTTTGGACTTGTTAAGAGTTGACAGAAAAGCCCAAGGCCCATTGGAGCTAGTGTCTTATTGGTCCCATTCCAAGCCACACACTAAAGCCCAATCGGAAAGGCCCAATAGGCCAAGCCAATTAGATAATCAGTTAGTTATAAAGGGAGAAACATACATAATTTTTTATTAGAGAGAAAAAAAGAAAGAAAAGAGAGACATCATTGTGAAATGGTGTGTATGTGTGAATGAAACCACTCAATTATTCTCCCTTGGAAACTAATTGAGAGGCCACACTTCTTGGGCATAATGTGGAATTGGAGTGAAAATCAAAAGTGTTCCCATGAACTTATAATCATTTATTTTGAATTTCATTACACCAAGGTACGCTATCTTGTTCTTAAATTCTGAAATTTATGTAGTACATGTTATCAATCATGAATGAAATAGATCCATATTTGTTGCTTCCACTGTGTGTTTTGTGTGAGATACAAAACCAGATTTACCAACAATTGGTATTAGAGCCAGGTTTTCATATCAGGCTTGTATAACATGTGATTGAGTTTTAGAATTTAAGAAAACCGTTATCTTTGTGTTTTCAAATTTCTGCATAAAGTTATTGTTCCAAGAGGACACGGCTGTAACTTTTGTTTTGTGCCGTATGGTTTTGGTGTTTGTTTTTATCAAGGACACCATCTACACTTCTTGTGAACGGGTTTATTGAAGTTGTTTTATAAACATGATCGGCCATTAAGACACGGCCATTCAAAGAAAGTAGTTATTGTCCGTTGACAATAACTACTCTCAAGGGTAGTTATTGAATGTCAATTAACATAACTGCCATGCTACGTTTAATATATGAGATATATATTGATTCACGTTAATCGTAGTAGGCCATGATTATGTTTCTTTGCATCAAATGCCGTGTCATGCTTTTATATGCATCAAGAATTCGCATGCATTAAGGATTCAAGTTCTTTATTTCATATTGAATCTGTATATTATATATAATGTAATAATCATATATTACATGTAATAATCCATATATTATATTATATATAATGTAATATGGGTTTATATTACGTTATATATATATTTATATATTTATATTAATGCTAAGATTAAAGTATTCATTTAATGAAATTTATTCCTAATGAGATTGGGATTATGTTTTCAAGGGTTTCTAACATTAATATGGTTCTTGATCTTAAAAACCTTTAATTTAAAATATCTAGTGGGAGAGAGATACAAGGGTTGGATCTCACGGCCTCCATTATCGGTTTATGGTCGTGTGGGTAAGCACCTTGTCTTGGCGTATATGCCTTGTGATCACAAAGGAGGGTGTTTACTTCATAGTATTATAAGATTGAACTAACCTGTTTAAAGTAGTGTGGACAAGCACCTCGTCTTGGCATATATGCCTCGCGATCCCAAAGGACGGTGTTTTGTTCCATGGTACTACAAGTTTAAACATTATAAGGGAGATGAAATGTGGCTACACGTAATTCTAGATAATGGTGTACACTAGACTAAGTGTAATGTTAACCTCCCAAAGGAGCTATGTCATTATTACTTAGAGGCAAAAGCTAATACGGCATATTATTAGTGTATGATAAGAGTTATCATGATAGCACTAATAATGATAATAGTTCTTAATCAATTAATGTGTTTATAATAAACTTGTTACCAATGAATTATAGACATGGATTGGGTTGTTGTTGCATATATTACTTTATGGTTTTATTAAGGTTCCATATTATATGCTTATATGCTAAATTGATAATGTCCAGTTTACTTATTATATTCATGTTTGTTAATTTCAGATTTAAAATCATGGCATCATTTAGCCCACTTGTTGCTATTCTTATTCAAAACAAACTGACTGGATCCAACTATGTTGATTGGAAAAGAAATTTGGACATTGTTCTTACTGCTGAAAAGCACAAATATGTGCTTACTCAAGCATGTCCTAGCTTTCCATCATTAGATGCTACTCTTGAGGAAAAAAAGCGATATGATCGTTCGCAGAAATCTAATGAGATGGCTAAGTACTATATCCTAGCATCTATTTCAAATGTTCTACAGCATCAAATGCAGGATGTAGAACTAGATTCGGACATAATGCTAAGTTTGAAGGAGATGTTTGGTGAGTAAGGCCGTTCTGCAAAGTAAGAAACTATGAGGTAGATTTATAATACCAAATTGGCTGAAGGTACTTCAGTGAGGGGGCATTGTCTTAGGATGATCTCTAATCTGAATACATTGGAAGTTTTAGGTGTCGATATTGATGGAGAATCCCAAGTGGATATGATACTCCAGTCACTACTAGAATCATTTAAGGAATTCAAACTTAACTAGAATATGAACAAAAAGATTTATACATTGTCTGAATTGATGAATGAGTTGGTAGCGGCGGAAGGCATCCTTGGTACTTCTAGTGTTGATACTAATATGGTTGAAGCTTCTACTTCTTAACTTAAGTCGAAAGGCAAGGGTAAGAAGAAGAAGAAGAAGAAGAAGAAGAAGGACTTCTCCAAGAAAGATGGTAAACAAGTTGCCTAAGGAGTTGCCAACAAAGGAAAGAAAACCAAAAGAAAGTGTTTCCATTGTGGTGAGAAAGGACATTAGAAGAGGAATTGCCCAATATTTAAGGCTGCCAAGAATAAATGTATGAAAAGTACATTCCTTCTTGAAACATGTTTGGTACAGAATCCCACAAATTCCTGGTGTGTGGATTCAGGTTGTACTAATCATATCTGCAAATCCTTGCAGGGGTTTCAGGAGACCAGAAAGCTGAATGAAGGGGAAATGTTTCTTACCTTGGCGGATGGGAGCAGGATTCCAGTTGTAGCTATTGGAGTGTTTAATTTATGTTTTGAATCTAGAGTTTTTACTATTGTAAGACTGTTTGTATGTAGATAATGTTCGTAGGAATTTAATTTCTGCAACTTATTTAGGTAAACATGGATATTATGTCATCCTAAAAGACAATGTTGTAATAAAGAAGGATAAAGTGTTTATCTATTCTGGCAATATTCTGGATGGTCTTTATATTTTAACTCCTAATAAGCATGAATTATATAATTCTGAATTATACCATAACTCTCATGTAAAATCATTAAAGAGAAAGTTTCCTTCTACTAATGAAGCATATCTTTGGCACTTGCATTTGGGTCATATCAGAATTCAAAGACTGATCAAAGACGGACTCTTAGAGCCATTGGACTTTGATGAATTTCTATTTTGTGAATCTTGTTTAGAAGGCAAAATGACCAAACGACCTTTTAATGCAAAAGGTAAAAGAGCTCAGGAGTTACTTGAATTAGTTCATACAAATGTATGTGGTCCTGTGTTAACCCAAGCAAAAGGAGATTATGAGTACTTCATCATTTTTACCGATGATTACTCAAGATATGGTTATGTGTACCTAATGAGACGGAAGTCCGAAAGCTTTGAAAAGTTCAAAGAGTTTAGGGCTGAAGTTGAGAATCAATTAGGTAAATGCATAAAAGTCATTGGATCTAATCGTGGTGACGAATACCTTCTTGGGAATTTCAAGGATTACTTAACTCAAAATGGGATTGTATCCCAATTGACTGCACCTGGAACTCCCCAACAGAATGGTGTAGCAGAAAGAAGAAATAAGACTCTTTTGGAAATGGTTAGGTCCATGATGAGTTACTCAACTTTACCAATTTCTTTTTGGGGATATGCACTAAAAACTGCTATGCATATTTTGAATTTCGTTCCATCAAAATCTGTTCCCAACACACCTAGGGAATTGTGGAGTGGACGTAAGCCTAGTATGAAATATCTTCACATTGGGGGATGTCTAGCACATGTGTTGAAAATGAAGCCTGATAAGTTGGAAGCTAAAACCGAAGTATGCATGTTTTTAGGGTATTCAAAGGAAATAAAGGGTTATTTATTCTATAATCATAAAGATAACAAAGTGTTTGTTAGCACACATGCCAAATTTTTGGAAGATGATTATATGAATAATTTTGATCCTAAAAATAAAGTTGTTTTGGTTGAAATGAATGAACCTATAAATGAACAACCAATAGATGAAACTAGGGATGATGTGGCTGTATTAGATACACCATAAGATATTACTTATGAGATGTCTAGTACACAGGTGTCTCGTCGTAGTGGGAGAATTGTTCGGCCTCCTATAAGATTCAGAGGTTTGGGAGAAACTTATGAAGCTATCCTAGAAGAGGCTGAATTGGATCCCTACATTTATGAAGAGGCAATGAATGATATAGATGCACATCATTGGGTCAAAACTATGAAATTTGAATTAGATTCCATGTATTCCAATCAAGTTTGGGATCTTGTAAAGGCGCCTAATGGCATTAAACCCATTGGTTGCAAATGGGTTTACAAGAGGAAGAGGGGGGTAGATGGAAATGTTGAAACCTTTAAAGCAAGGCTAGTGGCGAAAGGGTATACACAAAAAGAAGGTATTGATTATGAAGAAATCTTTTCACTAGTAGCAATGCTTAAATCTATCAGAATTATCTTATCTATTGCTGCTTATTATGATTATGAGATTTGGCAAACGGATGTCAAGACTACATTTCTCAATGGCAATCTTGAAGAGGAAATCTATATCTTGCAACCGGAAGGTTTCATAGCAAAGAACCAAGAGCATATGGCATGCAAGTTGAAAATGTCCATTTATGGACTTAAGCAAGCATCTAGGTCATGGAACATCAGTTTTGATCAAGCAATCAAGTCATTTGGTTTTGAACAAAATCTTGATGAACCATGTGTGTACAAAAGACATCAAGATAAAGTAGTAATGTTCCTAGTGCTTTATGTTGATGATATTCTACTCATTGGAAATGATGTAGGGGTAATGTCATCTGTAAAGATTTGGTTGTCAAGCCAATTTGATATGAAGGACTTGGGTGAGGCTAATTTTATTCTATGGATCAAGCTTTGGTGAGATCACAAGAATAAGATGTTAGGCTTATCACAAGCTGGATATATAGATAAGGTTCTAAAACGGTTTAGCATGCAAAACTCCAAGAAAGGTTTACTTCCTTTCAGACATGGAGTTCCTATGTCTGATGACCAAAGGCCTAAGACTTAAGAGGAAGAAAATATGATGAGACAAGTTCCTTATGCTTCTGCAGTAGGAAGTCTCATGTATGCCATGCTTTGTACTAGACCAGATATTTGTTATTCAGTTGGCATGGTCAGTCAATATCAATCAAATCCAGGACCAAAACATTGGCAAGCTGTAAAGCATATTCTCAAGTATCTTTAGAGAACAAGAGATTATATGCTTGTTTACTGTAGTGAGGATTTGATTCCCATTGGCTATACAGATTTATACTTTCAATCGGATCTAGATTTCAGAAAGTCCACATCAGGATGTGTTTTCACCTTGGGAGGTGGAGCCATAACATAGAGGAGTGTCAAGCAATCTTGTATTGTGGACTCCACCATGGAAGCAGAATATGTTGCTGCTTGTGAAGCAGCAAAAGAAGCTATATGGCTCAAGAAATTCCTTTCTGACCTTAGTGTAGTAAGAATTGAGCAAGTTCCCATTACTTTGTTTTGCGACAATAATGGAGCTGTTGCACAATCAAAAGATCCAAGGAATCACAAGAAAGGAAAGCACATTGAGAGAAAGTACCACATCATTAGAGATATTATTGCTCATGGAGATGTGGTGGTAACAAAGATTGAAAGTGCAAATAATCTAGCAGATCCTTTTACCAAAGTCTTGCCTCAAAGGACCTTCCAGTCTCATTTGGAGCGAATGGGAGTTAGATTAGTGCACAATAGTCTTTAGGGCAAGTGGGAGATTGTTAGGATTAGTGCCCTTAAATCCTATTGTATAATTCTATGTATGATATTATGTATGACTTAATATTGTAATTAATAAAGTTGTTTTATTATTATCTGAAATAATGGTAACATGAATATTTGGACATTATCATATAGTCCATGAGATGCATAGTATGTGATTTACGTGATTTAGTCACAAAAGATACAAGTTACAAGTTCTTTGTAAACTTAGAATTTTAGTTCGTAGTCGGTAATGAAATTGGGCATTTCATTTGCGAAGACTATAACATATCAACTAAGATGATTTGTCCTGATAATGGAAGTGGAGAGTTCTAGTTGATATGTTGATATGTTTTAAGAGTTAAGACATATTGAACTGGACCGCTGTGAGATTTATTATTCTCCTAACGACTGTCAAATGAATAATAAATCTTACGACTTACATTTACATGAACTCTTAATCCTGAGAGAATAATGGACCTGATCATGAAGTGTAGGTTGCTTTGATATATCAGGAGTGAGATCTAAAGTAACGGTCAAAACCTCAGTATGTGGGCAGCCACATTTAGTGTTGATGGAACATATATTTTCAAGATAGAATTCATAGTCTCTTAACAGAGATACAAAATATTTTCTTGAGATAAGATTAATGAGTTTAGTTATCCAGAGAGTGAGGCCTAACCACTTTGGTAAGAAATTACTAAAGTATATATTTATGAAATTGGATTTCATAAATATATAATGAATAACTTTGAAGGATTAAACTGGGTACTCAAGGATTAAGATGTAGTAATCTACAAAGTGGTAGTCTTCATTCATGACTTTGTATTACTACGAATATTTTATGAAGGGGTTGCATGTACAATAAATTCTTGGGATATAATTTATTAATAAGGCTAGAATGCAATTATATTTATATAGTGGTATTAAATATAATTAATGGTAACTTTGGACTTGTCAAGAGTTGACAGAAAAGCCCAAGGCCCATTGGAGCTAGTGTCTTATTGGTCCCTCTTGGTCCAATTCCAAGCCACACACTAAAGCCTAATTGGAAAGGCCCAATAGGCCAGCCCAATTAGATAATCAGTTAGTTATAAATGGAGAAACATACAAAATTTTTTATTAGAGAGAAAAAAGAAAAAGAAAAGAGAGACATCATTGTGAAATGGTGTGTATGCGTGAATGAAACCACTCGATTATTCTCCCTTGGAAACTGATTGAGAGACCACACTTCTTGAGCATAACATGGAATTGGAGTGAAGATCAAAAGTGTTTCCAAGAACTTATAATCTTTAGTTTTGAATTTCACTACACCAAGGGACGCTATCTTGTTTTTAAATTCTGAAATCTATATAGTGCATGTTATCAATCATTAATGAAATAGATCCATATTTGTTGCTTCCACTGTGTTTTGTATGAGATACAAAACTAGATTTACCAGCAATGCTCCCCCCGACAATCACTCTTATCTCTCCAAGTAGGGCCTTGGGTCGTTCCTTGACCTAGGGCCCTACTCTGTTGCTTTAGGTCATAACAATCAGAGGTGTCGTGCCCATAGTCGCGGTGGAAGCAACAGTACTTATTCCTCGGTCTTTTGTTTGGGTTGCCTTTTAGCTTAACGAACCATGCCAAGGCGGGGTCGTCCCTAATCTGCATCAAGACTTGATCAAGTGGGGCGTTGAGCAGAGTGAAGTTGGTCATTCATCCTAGCGGGAGCCTTGACCTTCGTTCATCCCTTCTGTCACCCGTGTGGGTTACCTTCCTTCCCCTGTCCGGACGGGGATCGTCATGCTCTTCTTGCTTCTTCGGTCCGTTCCCTTTAGTGGTCACAACATCCTCGACATTCATATACTTCGTGGCTCAGTACAGCATGTTAGCCATGGTATTCAGATCGTTCTTGTAAATAGAGAATAAGAACTTTCTAGATCGGAGTCCATTGGTCAAGGTTGTGACCAGGACTTTATTGTCATCTTCGTCGATCAGTAGTGCCTCCTTATTGAACCAAGTGACATACGTCCTCAGGTTCTCATCGTTCCGCTGTTTGACGTTTATGAGGCTTACTGAGGATTTCTTGTGTTGCTGACCCCTAATGAAATATGTGTCGAAGAGCCCACTTAATTCCTTGAAGGTTAAGACAGAATTAGGGGCTATCTTGCTAAACTATACTTGGGCTAGCCCTTTGAGTGAGGTGGGGAAGGCTCTACCCATGATCTCGTATGCCTCTACTTATGGCATTCTGAACTTGGCTGGTAGGGGGAAGGATGTGACCGGTGCACTGAAGGGAGAATAGGTACAATGGGCTAGTTTGTCCAAGCTAGTGGACACCTGACCCTTCAGGGCATTTATCATCATATCGATCTTCTCTTTCATCATTTGCATCTCTTGCATCATGTGGAATGTGCTGACTTCCAGCTCAGAGGGGCGACTAGTATCCTGCTGGTCTTGTCTACTAACAGCATTGCTTTCCTCTTGGTTATCCCTCTCTTGGTGATCGTTCGTCGGGGGATGATCATTGTCACGTTCGTCCCTTTCCTGTCCATCATTCTGATTGTTCGACTCCCGTTCATTTTGCTACTCCAACTGTCATTCCAATTCATGGTTCCGCTGAGTGAGCCATTCAACTGTTGCAATAAGGGTTTGCACCTACCTTTCCAATGCGTTGGGCGGCTTTCCAATCTCTTGGTTTATGGTAGCCATTGATCGTGTCAGGACCATACAACTCTTTATCTTTGAAATGGTGATATGGCTTATCACTCATTCCCACAGATGGTGCCAACTGATAATGCATGAAAATCGTCAGTGAGTTGGTCGTTCACATACGTGCTAATTGGTGTACATGAAGAACAAAAGAGAAGAACCAAACAAAGGGCATCAATAGGGTACCGGCCAAAGGCCCTTCGAAGATTAAGTCAGTGATAGAATAATCTCTAAGAACTCAATAGTACAAGAGCTAGGGAGAATTCATGTACCTCAAGAAGGGTAAGGTTTGTGGTTTATTGTAGTGGTAGAGAGCTGACCCAAATCCCTTGATATAGGGGAATTTCCTTGTAAAGAGAAGGGTCCCAAAATACTCGGGATCATCTTTCCATATATAAGAGATTTGATTGCGTGGTAGTGCCTTTGGTCGTGATGTGCAAGTAATTTTCATGTAATGATTCATGAGTGGGCCCCACAAAAGCTCCATGGAAACCCTAGGGTGATGGGTTGTTAGGATCGAGGGTTGCCTGATCCGTCGGCCCATGGGTTGGTCATCCCTTTCGGGGTTGGTCATCCCTTTTGGAATTGGTCACTCCTCTTGGGGTTGGTCATCCCTTTTAGGATTGGTCATCCCTTTTGGGGTTGCTAGGGAGGTTCGACACCACCATACTAATAAGCCAAAAATTATCCACATCAATTTTGTTATGGCTTTAGAAACAAACTCTGTGAACATCTTCATCTTAACAGTGTATTCTTCTAGAGCATCTCAGTGCAATTGGAAGAAGCATAAACATATTTATATTGTCAAAACTTTCTCAATGTAAATAGAAACCCATTTAAGAGGGGACACTGAAACAACATAGAGCACCTGATGGAATCGGGCCAATGCTAATGTGTAGGCTCTTTGTTCATCTGTTTAGCATTCCATAATTGTGTTTGTTTGCTATATCTTCTAGGACTGTTGATAATTACATTGCTTTTGATTCATTGTGTGCATGTGCAGGGTTAATTATTTGTAAATGTATGATTCCTATGATGCTAAGAAGTCAAGTATTAAGCAGAAATTAATGACCTTAAGAAGTTGCATTTTAGCTATTAACTAGTCACTAACCCATGCAATACAGGGGACAATTAAATTTAAAATCACATATATTTAAAAAACAAATAGAAAATTATGTATAAAAAAACTATTAATTAAAAGTTAAAAGAAAAATTATTTTATAAATTAAAATAGTTTCCCATAAGTATTGTATAGGTATCTACCAAGTAGGATGCATATTTAAATTTTTTTTTTTAAAAATGACCATAATGGGGGGTGGTGGCTACTTTTGCTTTACTATTTATCTAAAAATAAATAAAAAAATTTGATAGGATATGAACAAATAAATTGGAGTAGAATTTGAATAGTTTCCCATAGGTATTGTATATGTATCAACAAAGTAGATTGCATATTTAAAATAAATAAAAAAGACAAAACTTTGTCTTCTAATTCTCACATGCACCAACGCTACACCATCACTATATGTATAGAGGTTATTACACGCTCTTGTTTAGTTTCTTATCAATGTGAATTGCCACTTTTAGTATGAATAATGCACCTCCTCACTCCACATTATTCTACTAATCAATCTGAGATTCCAAAATCAAGTGGGAAACATCTAAACCATTCTCATTAAATACCTATGGACCTCCTCCTCACTCCATATTTTTCTTTCTTCTTTTTTAAATACCTATGGACCATATTACAACATTAATATAAAATTGATTATTGATGGTAGGAAATTTGTGGTTTTGATGGTGAGGAATAAGCTCTTCTTCTTGTTATTGATGACAACTTTTTTTATAGAGTGGTTTTTCCAAACATAGTAGTACAAATTACACCAACGTTAGAGAAAATTTGATTGATGAAATTGTTAGTTATTAAATTAAAATTATGATTAAATCTAATGTTTTAATCGCAAAATTTTTTTTTTTACAATTGAAATTTTCACATGTAGATTTTCATACTAATAAACTCACTCACAAATCACAACAATAACAATATTATAAAGTAGTAATCATAGAGATTTAGAGTATGAAAGATGGCAACATGTCCTTACCTCTACATTTACTTTGAGCAACTCCATGGATACAACGTTACAAAGTGGTCTCATGAAGTCCCGTACCCTCTTTGCAAAATCTTCAATTTGCTGTGTGTGTTTTCTTTGTGAAAATTTGAGTGAGTATGAAGGGTTTCGACCTTGGTAGAGGTTTATTTTTGTTGAAATTTTTGTTATATAATTTTAGTTGAAGTAGAATTTTCAAGCTCTTGAAATATATATCTAATATAGTTTTACTTAAACTAAACTATTATAACACTTGATAAGATAAATACACGTTGAATATGATAGGCCAAGAATGTATTGACCCCTTATGATGAATTAACAAATTAATTAGCCAAGTTAATTAATTAATTCAATTAGTATGCAATACGCGTGATAGCACAAACAAATCACCAATTAACTAAATGTAGCGGAAATTAAATTGACATGGTGATTTGTTTACAAATGGGGAAAACTTACGTGGCAAAAACCCCACCAGGTAATTTTAAGGTCACCACTCTCAAGAATTCACTATTATCATAACAAGCAGTTACAAGTAAAGGAATCCCAGTACTTTATACCAACCTATAGTTGAACCCTTACCCCAATACCTAATTGGATTTGTTCTGTAGTGACAATCTCTCATTTTATTGCATGGCTCCCAGTATGTGACTAACCAATTTGATGCGTGGATCCTAGTACGCGGCTTACTCACCAACTTAAGAAAGATGTTGGCTGCAAAGTTCTTCAGTTCATCAACATGATGAAGATCATGAAGCTCCTTGGTTACAAAACCCTACGGTGTACAAACACAGCAGCTTGTTGACAAAACCACAGCAAACAAATGAATATATGAGAGAAGTCATAAATCACTCAACTCATACTCACTTGTTGAATACAATAAAATATATTCTAACACAAACTCTTGAAAAACTTTACAAGAAGAGAGTTTATGGCAAGAAGACTTTGACAACCTGTATTTCTGAAACACTTTAAACAAAACTCATCACGGCATCTTAGTGTGAATAGAAATAATAGATTGCATACACTATGTAAGAATCATGTGCATAAAGAGAGAAAAGACATAACACATGTAAAGATAGGTGAATAACACACATCAATAAATATAGACCAAATATAAGTACAATGTATGTCAAATGGTCAAAGACCAATATACATGAGGTAAATGTAAAAGAAAGAAAAGAAGATACATAAAAACCTCACTACATCGCTTATAGACACTCCCCTATGCTAACTCTCCCCCAATGTATATGACTACTCTCATATCAAAACTATTCCCATTTTTTGTCACAAGTGACAAAAGGTAAGTACATCAAGTAGACATCTCATCATCATTGGGCGAGCTAGCATCCTCGTCCTCATTAGCATCATCACTGCCAGAGCCATCATCACTCTCATCATCTGAAGCCGGTGGAGATGGAAAGGTAAAAGCAGTGAAACCACCCATGACAGCCTGTTGTCGTGCAATACGACCAACACAGGTGTTCACCTAACATAACTCATCACTGAATGTGCCAAGGTGAGCATCCACGCGCATAAGCTGTGCCATGATGGCCTCGAGAGTCACTCCACTTGCAGAAGACGAAGGAGCGGAGGTGGATGGAGCGATAGAAGCTGGAGTAGTCACCGTCTCTGTCTGGGGCCGCCTCAGACTAAGCTATGCCTCACTCCAACAAATGGTAGCAACGTCTATAGTACTCATAACCTTGAAATGAGGAGACTCGAGAAAGGAGACAGAAAAATTGCGAAGAAGCCTCGTGAAAGCAGAAGGAAAAATGAGCTTATCACGAGTTGTCGTATCCCTATAAACATCTATAAAGGATAGAATAAAATAAGAAGGGAAGTCAATAGAAATGTCCTCCAAGAGGGATAACAAAAATCGAGCACGAGGCTCTATAATAAAGTTATAGTGAGACAAAGAATGAAGAATGAATGTCATCACCATGTTAAGGACTCTCGAACCTTTTGCAAAGGCAGAGCAAGGGGTGTTTTGATGGTCACCCCAAGATGAGGGTAGTTAGGATGCGCTACCCTAGGAACATGTAGTACCTCGAATACAATATCCAGAGTAACTACAATGTGCGTACCTTGAACGCGAGAGAAAAAACGAGGTACAAAAGTATTGAATCTGTGCATGTTGTAGTAAAACTTCTATATGATCACAGAGGGACAAGTGACCGGGGTGTCACACAATGACCCCCAACCCCTACTGTACTTGATAGTGGGAAGGTTAGTATCAGAAAAATCCGATAGAATGACTTGGCGTTCCAAAAGATTGCCTCGTCGAAAAAAGTTCTCCAAAAAGTCCTTTCAGGCTTTATCATCATGGAACCGTACATGAGAAGGAGTGGGATCAGAAGAAGAGGTGGAAGCCTCAGAACAAAGAGGGTTTTGGGACGGAGTGGATTTGTGTTTGGAAGCCATAGAGCAGACTAATGCAAGAAAGAGAGATAGAGGGAGAGAGAGAGAGAGAGAGACAAGTAGAAAAGCACTAACAAAACAATATAAAAGCATATAAAGAATTGAAGGAATGTATGCATGATCATGTGACATGCAACATAAAATCATCATGGGTTCAGCCTAATCCAAACCTACCAGCACACATTATTGCAACAAAATAAACACATCTAAAAATGCATGAATCATAGTTACAATGCAAATGTAATGCAATGCGTGACCACTTAGGATCATTTAAACAAAACCCATCCCAAAAATTTAGCAAAAACCTCAATAATTTTGAAAAATCTCAAAAATTTTTAAAAACCCCAAAAGTTAGTTAAAAGATATGAAATGCATGATTAATGAGTGAGAGAGCATCATAACAGATGAAGAAAATGATCTTGAGACCGAAGATTGAGTGGGGAAGAGGTTTAAAGTGATTGAGAGGTGTTAGGGAAGGTGAGGAGACAAAAGGAGTCGAGAGAGATCGAGAGAAATGAGAAAGAATTCGTGCTAACCCTTTATACTCTCTCTCTCTCTATTTTTTGAAGCCAAAAGAATGCCGTTTCTTAAAAATTTCAAAACAAAGTTTAAATATGTTTTGAAGACAAAGCTAAAAGTCAAAAAGATCTATTAATAATCTCTGAAGTCTAGTATGTATCATTATGTTCCACCAAAATTTTGGGGATTTTGCTGAAAAATGGAAGCTTTTCCTTTTCCCACTCACATGTGCAAACATTCTCCAAAGTCTATTCAAAGCGATTCACTCTTTTTCAACTCAAATAGACTTGTAGTCTTTTTTGAACTCAAAAGAGACCTATAGCCTTTTCCAAGTTAAACAGACTTAACAATCTTCTACTCTTTTTCAAACCACTGACCCATGGTCTGTTACATTAAGGTCTATGGCCTCCTTTACAACTCAAACGGACTTACAATCATTGGAACTTGGGTTGTTGCTTTCCCCCACTCCACTCTCTACCTAAAAAAGAAGTCCAAAAAAATGCTACCAAATTGGGGTCCCTATTTTAGCTCTATGTTAAATTTAAAGGTTTCTCTAAAAGAAACCACAATCTGGGTTGGGATTTTTAAAAATCCTAATCTTAGAAGACTTTAATTACGGTTTAAATCATTGACATTCTAGAATTGTGGAATTATGAGATTCAAGATCCTGATAAAGATTTTAACAACCTTCGGACTTCATTACAGAGACAAACAACTATGGTAGATTATTGTACCATCACTTCTATGTATAATGATGGTGTCACCAAAAAAGCCAACTGCTAAACTCGTCCATAAAGCTCGTCCACAGGAAAACGAATCCATTCATTATAAGCTCGTCCAAGGACTCACTCGTCCAAGGACTTACTTGTCCATCAAGTTAATGAGACGGACGAAGTCTCCTTTACATGCCACTTTTCTATTAAAACTATAACCGTTTCTTCCTTTGAAAACGGTTATGATCAACAGGACTCAAACAAGATAACCTCCAAGACAGTTATGGAGGTTACCTCATTATTCTTCAAACTACACAACGCTTGGAGAAATAACTACCTCAGAAAAGACTATATAAAGGCTCCTCTGTAGTAACATGGGAGGTAACTGGAGAAATTTTGAATAAAGAATTTTTTCCTTATACTGAGAATCACAAATCCACTAACTTTGCCATCGGAGGACTTTTGGCCGGTCTCCACCGGTCTCCTCTGACTTCTTGTTTGTTACTTTCAGGATTTTGCTTGTAGATCGTTAACGCCCAGAAATTTTAGCCCACTGATTCTTTGACATCATCAGTTGGCGCCGTCTGTGGGGAAGATAGAATTTTTTACGTTTGAATTTTATCGTTGAATTCTGCAATTTCTTTCTCCGACAAAGGGCTGAAATGGTCCGGACAAGATCGAGGGCCACCAGTCCAGGCCCTCAACAGAGCAGAGATGCCTTTAGTAACCCTCACCTACTATGCAGCCTTCATCAACCCAACACATGCAATCCATGGTCGCTGCAATGGCAGAACTAACTCTCCAAAATCAAGATTTGCGGAGAGAGATTAATCTCAGGAGACAACGGCATGAGACCCGTGGAGAAGAGCGAGAACAAAGTCAGGAAGATGAAAGAAATGTTGAATCGGAAAGTCAATCAAGGGGCACCGCTTCACGAAGGGTACCGCATTTAGAGAAGGAGGTGGACCAGATGAGGAAGGTTATGGATGAGATGAGAGAGAACATGAGGAGGACTAATCCTGTAGAAGATTTAGTTCACAGAATTGATTCACCCTTTACAGCATCCATCAATGGCCATCCCTTACCACCAAAGTTCAAGATGCCTTCCTTGGACTCATATGATGGTACGCGTGACCCCTTTGACCATATCGCAACCTTTAAGACTACCATGCATCTTCAAGGGGTTCCGGATGAGATAATGTGTAGAGCATTTTCGACTACCCTCAAAGGGCCTGCGAGAGTTTGGTTCAGCAAAATACCCCCGAATTCAGTAAGTTCCTTCGAGGAGTTGAGCAAATTATTCGTTAATAATTTCATTGGAGGACAGAGACATAAACGTTCCTCGTCTAGCTTACTAACCATAGAGCAAGGAGAAAATGAGAGCCTGCGTTCCTTCATCACACGCTTCAATAGGGAAGCACTGACTGTGGACGAGGTAGATGACAAGCTACTGCTGGCAGCCTTCCATAACGGGGTCAATTCTGATTTGTTCATACACAAACTTTATGAAAAAAAGCCTCAGTCCATGGCCGAACTCGTCCATTCAGCCCAAAACTTTATGAACGCAGAAGACGCGATCATAGCTAAGAAAACCTAAAGAAAGGAAAGAAGAGAGTACCTGGCTCTAGACGCGGAGAGACTTCTAGACGAGGTTCTAGACGAGAAATTTCAGGAGGAAAATTTTAGAAAATGTGAAGGGTATGGGAGGGATTCCACTATTTATAGCCAACCAAGTAGGGCAAATGAAGCGACAGGAGCCAATCAGAAGAGACCACGTGTCGTGTGCATTAGAAAAATAAAACGACGCGGGTAGGAGCCAATGGGTTTGCAACATGTAGCACATTCAGTCACTAATGCAAATGCGTTAAAAAAAAAAAAAAAAAGGAGAAAGTGCGTTGTAAACAAATGTTTCCTTGGACGAACTATGGACTGGGGGCAACTGATGGTGTCACCAAAAAAGCCAACTGCTAAACTTGTCCATAAAGCTCGTCCACAGGAAAATGAATCCATTCATTATAAGCTCGTCCATTCATCTGTACAGATGGACGAGCTCATCCAAGGACTCACTCATCCAAGGACTTACTCGTCCATCAAGTTAATGAGACGGACGAAGTCTCCTTTACATGCCACTTTTCTATTAAAACTATAACCGTTTCTTCCTTTGAAAACAGTTATGATCAACAGGACTCAAACAAGATAACCTCCAAGACAGTTATGGAGGTTACCTCATAATTCTTCAAACTACACAACGCTTGGAGAAATAACTACCTCAGAAAAGACTATATAAAGGCTCCTCTGTAGTAACATGGGAGGTAACTGGAGAAATTTTGAATAAAGAATTTTTTCCTTATACTGAGAATCACAAATCCACTAACTTTGCCATCGGAGGACTTTTGGCCGGTCTCCACCGGTCTCCTCTGACTTCTTGTTTGTTACTTTCGGGATTTCGCTTGTAGATCGTTAACGCCCAGAAATTTTAGCCCACTGATTCTTTGACATCATCATATAATATTGTAAAGCACTAGAAATGTGTCCTCAATTGCTGGTGCTGTGAACAAATTCTATATGTATATAATAAATTAAGCTATTGTTTGGAATTAGTATAAGGATTTGGCAACTACGAAATTGGAAGCAAGGCTTCATTGTTGTTAAATCTATATGCTGTGTGAATTATATTTAAGTTGTACGAATAATTGTCTACTTTTGTAAACATGTAATGATATGTACTCTTAGGTCAACCAATGATTTTTGCTAATTAATCGAATCGAACCCTAGGTTTGATAATGAAAAGAAAAAAAAAATCAACTTTATGCAATTTTGATCGAAAATCTCAAAAAATAAGAGATAGAAGAAGAAGAAGAAGAAGAAGAAGAAGAAAACGAACCCTAATTTTCTGAAACAAAGTTCTAATTCAACCATCTGATGCAATCTGCCCAGTTTTGATGGCTGTCATCAGCGCTCAAAGGTGGAGATCAGTAATGCCTTCTTTCTATTTCAGACTTGACATTGTGGGGATGTCTTCTTGGAAAGATTGATTTTCAATGTTTGGTTTTGGGGAAGGAGAGGGTAGAGAAATAGAGAAGAGAGAGGAATGGCAGGGGTCTGCATTTTGCAAGCAGAAGAAGGCTAGTTTTGTATTTATCGGGTTTTGGAAAAGAATTTTTTTTTTTTTTTATGTTTATTTATTTATTTGTTTCAGAAAAGTTTTATATATATATATATATATATATTTTAATATTGTGCTGACGTGGAAAATTGTGGGAGCTTTAGAGGCTTTGGTTTTATATATATTCTGAGATAAAAAAGAAGAGAAAAATGGATTAGTCTGTGATCACTTGCTGTATTGGCGTTGAGATTGTCGGTGATTTTTTTCAAAGACAGAGGTGTGTGGTTGGAAAAGAGAAACTACTTGCAAATCGCAGTTTTTTTACAGTCTGGTTATATTAATATGTACCAAGGGGAAAACACTGTATGATACAGTGTAACGACTTGTTTCTTTTGGCTGTGGTTAGTTATTTAAAATCCCAAAAGACGCAATTGTTTAATGTCTTATTCTGCAAAACGAAAAGACACAATTGTTCAGTTTTTAAATGTAGGTGTGTGGTATAAATTTATGTAGCCACGTGGCGCAATGAGACGTGGTCAACAAAAAGTCAAACGTTTTGACTATTAGTTATTACTAGTCACCAACTTGTGCGATGCACGGGAAAGCTATTGATTATAAGATCAAATGAAATTTAGAAATAAGAAATTGAGTTAATAATATGCATTTTACAGACCTTTTGCAAGATAGCATTTTAAAAAAAAAAAACGAATGGTCATAATAAAATAAAATACAATGGGAAGAAATATTTAATTTCTATGCATTCCATAGTTTAGAAATTTTATCTAACATAGATTATTATTGGGTTGCTAGGAGAGATTTTTATAAATTGTTAATGTTAGACATATGTTGACATATGTGCTTATATTGTCAATAACTCACTGCAAGTGCATAGTTACTAAAACCTACAAAGTAATTCACAATTATTAAAATAACTAGTCGCTAACCCGTGCGATGCACGGGATAGTTAAATAAATATTTAATTAATCTACCTCGTATTAAAAGAAAGAGCTAGTTAAATAAATATTTAGTTAATCAACCTCACATTAAAAGAAAAAGCTAAAAGAATCAAGGAAAGGCTGATTTGCCCACCAAGAAAAAGCTAAAAAGGAATGGAAAAAAAAAAAAAAAAAAAGCATTGAAAAAGAAAGGAAAACTTTTTTTTTTTTACAAAATAATGTTGAAAACTAAAGCCTTGTTCATGTGGGTCTCACTATTGTCCAATTGCTAGCCTTGAGCTTGGACCAACACGGCCATTTCCAAGAATACCCGGTGTAACTCTTTGAGATTTTTCTCTATATCTTTCACAGGATCATGTCTCTCTTGAATCTCTTGCAGCGTGTCCAACACCCTACCCCAACCTTGCTCTTGAATGGCTTTTTGCAAAAATGTCACTCTTACCTATATTCATAAGGTATTTCTCTTAATATTACTTTCTAAAGTGTTGGGATTTGTGCCCTAGAATCCTATTGTATGATGCTATGTACTATATTATGTATGACATTATGTATGACATGATGTATGACTTAATATTGTTATTAATAAAGTTGTTTTATTATTATCTGAAATAATGGTAACATGAATATTTTGACATTATCATATAGTCCATGAGATGCATAGTATGTGATTTATGTGATTTAGTCACAGAAAATATAAAACACAAGTTCTTTGTAAACTCAGAATTTGGTTCGTAGTCGGTGATGAAATTGGGCATTTCATCTGCGAAGACTATAACATGTCAACTAAGATAATTTGTCTTGATCACAGAAGTGGTGACTTCCAGTTGATATGTTAATATGTTTTAAGAGTTAAGACATATTGAACTGGACCGCTGTGAGATTTATTATTCTCCTAATGACTGTCAATTGAATAATAAATCTCATGACTTATATTTGCATGAACTCTTAATCCTAAGAGAATAATGGACCTGATCATGAAGTATAGGTTGCTTTGATATATCAGGAGTAA
Organism: Quercus glauca; assembly: GCA_023736055.1. Taxonomy (NCBI): domain Eukaryota; kingdom Viridiplantae; phylum Streptophyta; class Magnoliopsida; order Fagales; family Fagaceae; genus Quercus; species Quercus glauca. Next base: position 41,215,431 of record CM043319.1, read on the forward strand.
GATCTAAAGTAAAGGTCAAAACCTCAGTATGTTGGGCAACTACATTTAGTGTTGATGGAACATATATTCTCAAGATGGAATTCATAGTCTCTTAACAGAGATACAAAATATTCCCTTGAGATAAGTTTAATGGGTTTGTTATTTAGAATGTTAGGCCTAACTACTTTAGTACATAGTTACTAAAGTATATATATTTATGAAATTGGATTTCATAAATATATGATGAATAACTTAATTGATTAAACCGGGTACTCAAGGATTAAGATGTAGTAATTTACAAAGTGGCAGTCTACTTTCACAACTTTGTATTACTACGAATATTTTATGAAGGGGTTGCATGTACAATAAAGTATTGGGATATAATTTATTAATAAGGCCTAGAGTGCAATTATATTTATATAGTGGTATTAAATATAATTAATGGTAACTTTGGACTTGTCAAGAGTTGACAAAAAAACTCAAGGCCCATTGGAGCTAGTGTCTTATTTGTTCCTTTTTGGTCCCACTCCAAGCCACATATTAGAGCCCAATTGGAAAGACCGAAAAGGCTAGCCCAATTAAATAACCAGTTATTAGAAGAGAAACATATAGAATTTGGGGTGACACACAACAAGTTCATAAAAAAAAATACATGTATGTGAGTGTTGGAGACTCTATCATTCTCTTTAAGAAATAACTGATTGAGAGAACACACATCTTGGGCGTTAGTGGAATTGGAGAGAAGATTGAAAGTATTCCTGAGAACTTTTTATCTTTGGTTTTGAAATTAGCTGCACCAAGGTACACTCTCTTGTTCTATATTCTGAAACTTACATTATGCATGTTATCAATTCTGAATGAAGTAGACCCGTTTATTTTCCGTAGCGTATATGCATAATTCCAACATAAAGATCTAAAAATAACATGTATACATATACAATATAAGAGGTTAATACTCACTAATATTTGTCCATAGACCCACATGATGAAAAAAAATTAAAAATAATAAAAATAAAAACAACAACAACAACAACAAAAATACACTTTACAAATTAATGCCAAGTGCATGTTCTTCCCAAATGATCTCTTAGGCAACCACTTTTATGTTGACCATAGACTAACCCAATTTCCTAAATCAAAACCAATCCACCACAATATCAAAACATAAGTCATATTTAAAATCCAAATTTTAAAAAGGGAAAACAAAAACCTTACCAGTTGATGTATATAGTGGGTTGTATATAGAAATGGACCCAAATTAGGGTTTTAACCACTATAAAAACCAATTCTAATTCAAAACCAAATCTACCACAATTACATACAATGCATTTAGTGAGTCATTGTGGTGGAATGCGTGGACTTGTTTGATAAAATATGTCAAAGTATCTGTGTGGGATTGGGGGAAGGAGAAATAAATTGAAACCAATGGGATAATGTTACTATATTATTTTCTTGGACACCGGTCATGCTTGGTTAGTTAACAATCAATAGCATTTTTTTGTTTTAATGTAGGATGAGAGCACGGGTGGTGTTTCAGTGTGTTGGCAATTCCTATGACATCCAAAAACCAAGAGACACAAACCATGAAGTTGACTTAAAATAATGCGAGAGTATAACTATCAAATTCTAAATAAATAAAAAATAAAAAAATAAAAATAAATAAATAAAAGCAAGAGGGAGTGAGATAATGCAACGTGTGGCTTTTTGAAAGGCCACACATTTATTAACAGCTGTTACTTATCAATACAAAAGGCAGGGAAAGAAACAATTTTATGGTATAAAAACACAAGTCCTCAAGCAAAGCCTAAAGCCTCTTGGCTGGTAATTTCTAACAAAATGGAACAACCTCAACATGCATAAAAAAATTCAACACCTAAAATAATAGAGCAACCATTAGTCAACTCAACAAATCAACCAAGCCTTAATTGTAATTGCAAGCTGACTTCATAGATGTAAAGATTACAAACAAAAAAATAAAACAATTTATGCTAGTACAATTTATGCAATACTAATGTATAATAAATTATGAAAAGGCAACAAACAACAAAATTAAAACTTCAAATGTTCAAAACCTAACATGACATAGAAGCATTAACTCGATTTCTTTTCACTTTGCTGCAAAATATGAAATAGCAAATACCAAACCACATAACTATTTATACCAAAAAAATCACAAATTTGGTCATTCATAAAAATAAAAAATAAATCTGGGCATCCCAAATTCATCAACAACACAAAATTTAAACTCTAATCAACCACCAATCTATCCAAACCTACTGTATTTGAAATTTCAACTGCTACATACAATCCAAAAGAAACCAATACCGAAAAAACTCATTCTTTGCTTCATCTCTGTGTAGGGTTGTAGGTGTCTTCAATTGTGCAATTCTTTTCATTTTTCTTCATCATTCAACCTTAATCAAAATCAATAACCCAAATACCTAAATCAAAGACAATCAATCCAAAAAAAAAAAAAAAAAAGCTAAAATACTCTTGGTAGTAGACTAAAATAAAAATTTCAGCTTACAGAGATTTACAAACGATGTGAACTTTACATTAGAATCTCTGTTTTCCCCAAAAGAAAATACATCTTTTCTAAGCACAACTCATTTTGGCATAAAAGTAAACCACAATCAAGTGAACAAATCAGAAGTTCTCAAAGTTTTAAATCAAAGCAATTAAAAACTAAAAACAGAGTTTAGAAAATATCATGTCCCAAATCATTTCATTAAGCAAAACATTGAACCCAACCAAACAAACACAGAAACCTAGTCACAGAATACAAAACCGACAAAACAATATGAAACACATAGCATTAATTTCAGCAAAGTTTAAATACATACATAGTATGTACACATATACACACAAACAGAACAAAATATACATTTAGATCAAACAGACTCAAAAGCAAAATCAATTCAACAGATCAAATGACCAAATTGTTCATCGAAAAAATCCAACAACAAAAAAAATTATCAAATCAGAATCAAGCTGAACAGTAACCGAATAAAATTTACAAAACCCATGATAAATTTCTAGTCCACTGAAAATCCATAGAGATTTTACTCAAATCAACAAATAGTTTTACAGATTCGAACACACACACACACACACACACAAAAGTCTAAGTACTCAGCATTAATCGATTGCTAATTAATTGAATCGAACCCTAGGTTTGATAAAGAAAAAAAAAATCAACTTTATGCAATTTTGATCGAAAATCTCAAAAATAAGAAGAAGAAGAAGAAGAAAACGAACCCTAATTTTCTGAAACAAAGTTCTAATTCAACCATCTGATGTAATATGTATATTTTTTAATGAAAAACAGCAGAAAATTTTAGATCCAATGTGAAATCGTATAGATTACTTGAAAATACACCGAAATCGACGAAGAGCAAGCAAAGCAAGCTAAGATAAAGCTTTAAACAAAGCAAATGAGCGATTGGGGATGGCTTGTAAGGGAAAGGTTCGAGGAATAAAGAGACAAAGTGGAGACAGAGAGCTCAAAGGTTAGGGTTTTGGGTTTTAAGAATGCGTCAATGCTTATAGGGTAGAGAGAGCGAGTCGCATAAAAGATTGGGGAAAAAAATCAAAATTTAAAAAATAGAATAAATAAATGCTGACGTGGAAAAATGTGGGAGCTTCAAAAGCTTCGGTTATATATATATATATATATATATATTGATAAAGCAAAATTCCCAAAAGTTATATATGCACACACTTAGAACTAATACCCCATTTGAACACATACATATTGTACAACCAAGTCTCAATTTTCCCATCAACAGCCTTTGAAAATATAAATTGCAAAGTTATAAACAAAGACCATGATGTGAGGAGCACACCAAGCTTCAAATTTGAGTAGTAATATGACTTTCTCAGTTTTGCTTGGCTGTGGTAATAATAATATAGATAATTCAATACATGGAACAATATCAAAATTATTACACCTTATTCCATTATCTTTTATGTCAAATCTTAACAAACAATTAATTAAAATATGGATGGATCATACATAGATTATATGTGAGATTGAATGACAATTTTAATCAACCAAAAATCACACCTTTAATTAAGAAAAAAAAAAAATCAAATCAACCCAAAAAAAAATTCTCAATAAAGTAGAAGCATATAAAGTAAAGAATTAAGATTTAGTAATAAGTTTTTGATGTAGTTGTCTTGAGACGTTTGTGAAGCATTTGGATTGGTAGACTCTTTTCTGAAGTTTATGTTACTTCTATTTTCTATTACTATTAAGAAGTATTAATCCTAAAATGGTGAAGGAATTTCAAGATTGGCACTCATGATACAAATGATAAAGTTTGGTTTAAAAGAAAACTTTGGTGGAAATATCCATGCTTTACACGTCTGAAATAATGCATGTAGTTATATCACTTGGTTCATCTCAAGTCATGCTCATGCCAACCACTTACTTCCTTGTTCCATCCACGGCACCACAGCACAAGGTAAGAACAATATGGCTTCACTTATGATCAACAATATCTGTATCGATCGAATTGAAGGTATGATTTAACTTTAGGCTAAACGACATCCCATTCACATCTCTGCAGTTTAGAACAAAATAACACATTGTTTCATCTTTCTTCTTCCTCATTGTTGGGAAACTTGTTTTGCTTCAGTTTCCCTCTTCTCCTTTCTCGGTCGATGCAGCCATTGACATGATGGTTCATCTCTACATAGCAAATTGGAGTCTATGGTTATTGCCTTGATCTAAACCGTGTAACTTGGCTTTTGAATGTCACAGCCACATGATAGAATTATATCACCATGAAATTCTAATAACAGGCCATCATCGTACTATTTTCTCTCTCTGCCATAAGACAACTTAATCCTTAATAGTCACACGGATTTTCCACAATGAAACCATGATTGATACAATCTTATTAAAAAATTGCATCAAGAACCTGGTCCCCCTTTTGTCATGAGTGACAAAGGGTAAGTACATCAAGTAGACATCTCATCATCACTGGGCAAGCTAGCACCATCAACCTCATCAGCATCATCACTGCTGGAGCCATCGTCACTCTCATCCTCAAAAGCTGGTGGAGATGGAGAATAAGCAATAGTGAAACCACCCATGACAGCTTGTCGACATGCAATACAATTAATACAGGTGGTCACCTAACACAACTCATCACTGAGTGTGTCAAGGTGAGCATCCATGCACATAAGCTATACCATGATGGCCATAAGTGTCGCTCCACCCACAGAAGACGAAGGAGCAGAGGTGGATGGAAGCGGTAGAAGCTAGAGGAGTCGCCATCTTTGTTCGAGGCCACCTTGGTCTAAGCTGTGCCTCACTAAGTTGAACGGTAGTTGCATCTATGGCACACATCACTGAGAAGTGAGAAGACTCGGGAAAAGGGACAAAAAAGTGGCGGAGGATCCGCGTGATAGCCATAGGGAAAATGAGCTTATCTCGGATCGCCGTATCCCTATAGACATCTATAAAGGATAGAATGAAGTGAGAAGGGAAGTCAATAGAGATATCCTTTAAGAGGGGCAACAAAAATCAAGCACGAGGCTCTGCAACAGAGTTATAGTGAGACAAAGGATGAAGAATAAATGTCATCACCATATGTAGGAATTTTGGACCTTTTGCAAAGCCCGAGCAAGGGGTGTTTTAACGGTCACCCTAAGAAGAAGGTGTCTCACAAAAGAGAGACGAGAGTTTGTCTTTGGGCATAGTCCACAGACGAGCATAACTAGGGTAGTCAGGATGCGCTACCCTATGAACATGTAGTACCTCGAATACAATATCTTGAGTAACTACTATGCCCTTACCTTGAACACAAGAGAAGAAATGAGGTACAGAAGTGTCGATTCCGTGCATATTGGAGTAAAACTCATGTATGATCATGGAGGGACAAGTGACCGGGATGTCACAAAGTGACCCTTAACCCCTTTTGTTAATGATAATAGGTAGGTCAATATCGTAAAAATCCGATAAGATGACTTGGCATTCCACATGAATGCCTTATCGACAAAAGTTCTCTGAAAAGTCCTTTCAGGCTTTATCATCACGGAACTGTACACGTGAAGGTGTAGGGTCAAAAGAAAAAGATGCCTCAGAATGAAGAGGGTTTTGGGACGAAGTGGATTTTTCGTTTAGGTGCCATGATGCAACTAATCGAAAGAAAGAGAGAGGGAGAAAGAGAGATATAGAAAAGCACCAAACACATCAATATGCAAAAATATAAAGAAATGAAGGTGCGTATGAATGAAAATGCATGAACATGTGACATGCAAACAAAAAAAATATATCATGGACTGACGCCCAATCCAAACCTAACAGCACACATCATTGCGGTAAAGTACACACACATCTAAAATGCATGATACGTTGTTATAATGCAATGCATGATGTTTTAAAACTCATTTAAGCAACACCCAACCCAAAAGTTTTGCAAAACCTTCATCAAATTTGAAAAACCCCAAAAATTTTCAAAAACCCAAAACCTAGATCTAAACGCATGAAATGCATGAAGAATGAGTGAAAGAGAGATCATACCAAGTGATTTGAGTCAAGAAAAGGCTGAAAATCACTTGGGTTGAAGGTTTTGAGAGAGAAAAGAGTGTTTGGGAGGTGAAAAGACTGATTCTGTCGTGAGAGATCGGGGAGAAGTGAAGAAAAATTGCGTAGAACCTTTATATAGAAAAGTCATAAATCTCAACAGATCGAGAGGTGTCGAGAGGTTTCAAGAATAAAAACACATGTTTTATCTGTCGAAAAGCTGTCTAGCATCTGTTGAGAGGTGTCCACAGCTAAAGGATCTTGATGGATCAAGGTAGCTATAGAGCAACTATCAAGCATCTAGAAAGTTTCTCGATGGATTGAAGTAGCTATCAAGAAGTTGTCGAGAATGCAATAAAAAGTAGCTGAAGGGTCTCGATAGATATCCTAGCTATCGAGAGGTGTCCAGCAGCTGTAGAGATTGCTTAAAAACAGTTTTTCGAGAAGAGAAAAACACAGACATGAATGCAATCAAGCATGCTACACAATGAAAGATCCAAACCACATTTTAAGCTCTCAAAAACATCCCTCAACAACAACAAAAAAATGTTAAGTACATAGATCCAAAACACACACACACACACATTTTAAGCTCTCCGGTTATAATTTGTATGAACAAAACTTTGCTTCACACTTGCGCAACCTTTGACGACCCTTAAAATAATCCTTATATATGTTTAGGGTTATAAGAAAAGAAAGCCCAAACATATACACACGGATTGGATGTAAATTAGCTCTGAAAAACTGAATTCCATAAAACCTTGACAAATAGGGTATTTATCGAGCTAACTGTCGAGCTTCGGGCTTCAGCAGCTTTTTAAACCTCGATAGATGCTAGCTGTCGAGCTTTAAAATCCAGTATTTCTTCACTTGTTTCTTGGACGGATTTGCATGGCTTTAACACTTGAACTTGAAACCTTATTTCTTGAAGTATTAAACACATCCTAGATCTACCCAATTACAAGTAAACTATGTTTTGTCAAAGGATTAGCCAATTACATAAAATATTGACATATGTTCCTAACATGATTCACATATGTCCTAACACACGGCTTCTAAGCCCAGCTTTTATTATATAGCATACTAGTCGCTAACCCATGCGATGCATGGGAAAGCTATTGGAAATTAAATTCAATCCGTCTTTTTGTTCTATTAAATTTAATCTTTCTTTTATTCTTTTAAAATAAGAGTTTAGGTCTAATGATAAAAAGAAATCATCGTGTAACGGACGCAATAGATTAACATTTTTTTGAAATTATAAGAAAAAAAGGGTATAACATCATTTTGAATAGTAAATCTATAGTTTTAGAACATCTTAAACTTTTTTTTTCTTAATGGCATAACGTGTTAGGATCACATAAGAGTTTGTGTAAAATCTAACTATGAAAAGTTGTTCTTAAAGTGCTAGAAATGCATTAATTTTTTAAAATAAAAGCATAACTTTTATCACATTTTATAATAACTTTACAAATTTATAGAATTTATCTTTTAGTTAATGTTGTATTAGAGGATTGGAGTTTTTCTTAATTGGATGTGTTTACAGTTAATATTTACATTGATAGGCCAAGAATGTATTGATCACTTGTGATGAATTAACCAATTAATTAGCCAAGTTAATTAATTAATTAAATTAGCATACAATATGCATGGTAGCACAAACAAATCACTAACTAAGTTAATATGCAGCAGAAAATAAAGTTGACACGGTGATTTTTTTACGAATGGGGAAAACCTCCAAGGCAAAAACCCCACCAGGTGATTTTAAGGTCACTACTCTCGAGAATCCACTATTATCACAACAAGCAGTAACAAGTAAAGGAATCCTAGTACCTTATACCAACCTATAGTTGAACTCTTATCCCAATACCCAATTAGACTTGTTCTGTAGTGACAATCTCTCCTTTTCAATGCACGGCTCCCAGTATGTGACTAACCAATTGATGCACGGATCCAAGTACGTGACTAACCACCAACTTGAGAAGGATGTTGGCTGCAAAGTTCTTCAGTTCATCAACAGGATAAAGATCACGAAGCTCCTTGGTTACAAAACCTGACAGCATACAAACGCAATAGCTTCTTCAAGAGAAAGATGAATTAGGGTAAATTTGTCTCCGATCACAATTTGCTTGAACAAAACCTTTGCATCAAGTTTCATCAGCTTGCATACGTTGTGACAGCCCTAAAAATAATCCTTATGTATGTTTAGGGTTATGAGAAAAGAAAGTCTAAACAAATATACAAGGATTTGTGTGAAATCAAATCTGAAATACTAATTTTTATAAATCTCGATAAATAGGTTATCTATCAAGCAACTATCGAGCATCGGGCTGAAGATCCCTTTTAAACCTCAACAGATGCTATCTGTCAAGCTTTAAAATCCAACACTTATTGACTTGATTCTTAGATAGATTTGCATGGTTTAAACACTTGGACTTGAACTCTTGTTCCTTGAAGTACTAAACACATCCTAGATCTACCCAATTACAAGTAAATTGCATTTTGTTAAAGGATTAGCCAATTCTAAATGACATATGTTCCTAACATAATTCACATATGTCCTAACAATCTCCCCTTTTGGTAATCCGTGACAAAATCACAACAAACAGATGAACATATGAGAGAAGTCATAAATCACTCAACCTATACTCACTCGTTGAATACAATAAAATCTAATCCTAACACAAACTCTTGAAAAACTTTGCAAGAAGAGAGTTCATGGCAAAAAAGACTTTGACAACCTGAATTTCTGAAACAATTTAAACAAAACTCATCACGGCATCTTAGTGTGAATAGAAATATAAAAGATTGCATACAATAAATAAGAAGCATGTGCATAAAGAGAGAAAAGAAACAACATATGAAGAAATAGGTAAAAGAATGTAATAACAACCTCAATATATATATATATATATATATATATATCAATAAGAGTACAAGGTTTGCTATCACAATGTAAGAACAATGTATCTAAAAAGAAATGAAAAGAAATGATACAAAAAGTCCTCACTACATCTCTCATAAACAAAAACACTCCCCCTAACAAAAAATATCTCCTATAACTAACTCTCCCTATAAGTACATGACTACTCTCATACCCAAAACTACTCCCCATTTTTGTCATGAATGATAAAGGGTAAGTCACTGAGAAGCAGTCATCTCCTTGTCATCAGAAGAGCTAGCACCATCATCCTCATTAGCATCATCACCACTGGAGCCATCATCATCACTCTAATCCTCTGAAGCCTATGGAGATAGAGACAAAGATGCAGTGAAACCACCCGTGACAGCCTGTCGTTGTGCGATATGACCACCACAGGTGTTCACCAAACATAACTCATCATTGAGAGTGTTAAAGCGAGCATCCATGTGCACAAGCTGTGCCATGATGGCCTCAAGTGTCACTCCACCCACAGAAGAAGAAGGAACGAAGGTGGATGGAGTGGTACAAAGTCTCGGTCCATGGCCGCTTCGGTCGAAGCTAGGCCTCACTTCGTCTACTGGTCACTGCGTCTATGGCACACATAACAGAAAAGTGTGGAGACTCAGGGTAGGAGACGGGCACATGGTGAAGAATTCGCGTAATAGAAGAAGGGGAAATAAGCTTATCACGGGTCGCCGTATCCTTATAGATATCTATTAGGAACAGTATGAAGTGAGAGGGAAAGTCAATAGTAAGTCCCTCAAGTAGGGATAGCAAAAATCGAGTAAAGGCTCAGTAATCGAATTATAGTGAGACAAAGGATGTAAAACAAATGTCATCACCATATTCAGAAATCTTGGACCTTTTGCAAAGCCCGAGTGAGGGGTGTTTTGACGGTCACCCCAAGATGAAAGTGTCTCAAAGAATAGAAACATGAGTTCATCTTTGGATACAATCCTAAGATGATCACAGCTGGAGTAGTCAGTAAACTCTAATCTCAGAACATGTAGCACCTCGGATATAAGATCCGAAGTGACTACAATGTGTGTACCTTGAACGCAAGTGATGAAATGAGGTACAAAGTAATCAAATCCATGCATATTGGAGTAAAACTCCTGTATGATCACGGAGGGACAAATGACTGGGATGCCACAAAGTGACTCCCAACCCCTACTGTAGATGACAGTGGGAAGGTTAGTATCAGAAAAATCTGATAGGATGACTTGGCATTCTGAATGAATGCCACTTCGGGAAAAGTTCACTGAGAAATCCGTACAGGCCTTCTCATCATGGAACCGAACGTGAGAGGGGATAGAATCAGAAGTAGATGCCCCATAACCGAAAGGGTTCTGGGATGGAGTAGACTTACTCTTTTTAGGTGTCATAGAGCAAACTAACCAAATAGAGAGAGAGAGAGAGAGAGAGAGAGAGAGAGAGAGAGAGAGAGAGAGAGAGAGAGAGACAGGCAGAAAAGTACAAAGCACAGATCAATATCAATAAGATAGAGAATAAAATGGTATGTATGCATGAAAAATGCATGAGCATGTGACATGCAATAATAAAAACATCATGGGCTCATCCCAATCCAATCTTACCAGCACACATGATTTCAACATAGTAAACATACATCCTTAATGCATGAACATCGTTAAAATGCAAATGTGATGCAATGCATGAACATTGAAGATCATTTAAACAAAACCCAACCCAAAAATTTTGCAAAAGCCTCATCAATTTTGAAAAACCCCAAAATTTATAAAAAAAACCCCAAAAGTTAGGTCAAAAGAGATGAATGAATGATAAATGTAAGAGGGAAGATCATACCAAAGGAAGAAAACACTCTTGAGGCCGAAGATTGAGTGGGGAAGAGTTTGAGTGAGAGGTGTTTGGGAGAGGTGAGGAGTTAGAAACAATCAAGAGAGGTCGAGAAAAATGAGAGAAAAATAGTGCTGAGGCTATATATAGGAAGCCACGATTCTCGATTGATCGAAAGGTGTCGAGAGGTATCAAGCTTTAATTCTCGATAGTTGTAGTTGTCAAGAAGCTATCGAGAGGTGTCCACAGCAAAGTGACCTCAATGGATTAAGAAGCTATCGAGCGTCTATCGAGCATACAGAAACTTTCTCGATGGATCAAGAAGCTGTTGAAAAGCTATCGAGACAAATTCTCAAAAACTTTGATGGATCGAAATTGCGATAACAGCTATCGAGAAAGGAAGATCAAGAGGCTCGATAGATAGCCTAGTTGTCAAAAGGTATCGAGAAGCTGTTGAGATTGCTCAAAAACAATTTTTCAAAGAAGAGAAAAACACAAATATGAAGGCAATCAAGCACGCTACTCAACCAAAGATCCAAACCACATTTTAAGCTCTCAAAAACATCTCTCAACAAGAAAATATCAAGCATTTAGATCCAAAACACACACACACTAAACAAGTCTAACCAATTTTATATTTCAAAAATAAGTTAAGATAGTTTAGTGAGCATACATTAACACATGTATTCCTTGTAATGGCCAAATCACATTGTACCTGCACATGTATCAAGAGTAGCAAAGAATATTGCATGTTGTGTGTGAAAAGCATTGCAAGATTGCATAAGTGTCTACATGTTATGACGATTTGAAATATGAGAAAATCACTTTAACTCACACATAATCATAACTGCTTGATGGAGATTATCACCTTCGAGGTACATCCTATAACTCCCACATCTCTTAGAAGACACGCTTGCAATCATATATAAAGTATTTTAATTATTTTTGCTTTTATTTTTCTTTACATATTTTCTTCTGTAAAGCATACCATGCATACGTATACAAGAGAGAGAAAAGAAATACCTAATGATGTTAAGCTTTTGACGTTGCACTTTTGCTATGCCGAAGCATAAAGATGTCATTTCATGATTAGCGGGCAACAGTAGTGAGATGGTTATGTATGCTTTTCTCTTAGGATTTTCTAGTCCTTCCCATTAAAAAGAGTGATACGAGTGTTAAGTACAAGCGATTACTTAATCTTACTCATCACAAACACGAGCCACAAAGCTCACTTGCTTAGTTGTGCGTAGAGATGCTCATCTAAGCTATAAAAGATACAAAATTTAGAAAACTTTGTTTCAATGGCCATCCAAGGTACACACATACCAATGTACACAAAACACACACTGTTTTTGTATTTTTCAAAATTTTTTTTTATGAAAAATAAAAATAAAGAAAAACTAAAAACAAACAAACAAAAACATGTTTAACAAAACAAAGCATAAAACTAGACTGACTCAAAACAAGAAAGCAAAACACACAAGTAATGCATATATATATATATATATATATATATATATAAAATGAGAAAAGTGACTAAATTACTTAGAACTTTTTTCCTTCCACACTGTGAAAGAATATTTCCGTTTGATGAATCCTTGATCCGGCGGTGAGGGGGAAGAATTGAAACCATTCAAGTTCAAAAGGACACATAAGGGTTTTGAGTAGATCTCCAAGAGGAGCAAGAGAGGATGGAAACTGATTCTAGTTTCCCAATGAGATCATACTGTTGCTCTGTTGAGTGGCTAACCACTTATAGCAATTAGTTCATTTTCAAATGCTACTTCTTCTATTTAGACTTTTGAGTATTGCTATTCTTTTCCCTAGGGTTTTTAATCTCTTTCTTATCAAGCTTAGGGATTGCTCCTATGATAGATTTACCCTTGTCTATCTTCTCACTAGCTAAAGCAGTTTTGACATCATTGTTCTTAGATTCAACATTATTAGCAGGGGAAACAAAAACAATAGTACTAGTAGAAGCTATTGGAAAATCTAGTTTTGTATCTCATACAAAACACACAGCGGAAGCAAAAAATACGGATCTACTTCAATCATGAAAGATAACATGTAACCATGAATTCTAGAACAAAGAATAGAAAGCGTACCTTGGTGCAGTGAAATTCAAAACAAAACTTGAGAATTACTTGGGAAGACTTTTAATCTTCACTCCAATTCCACTTGATGCCCAAGAAGTGTGGTCTCTCAATCAGTTTCCAATGAGAGAATAAAAGAGTGTCCAATGATGGAATTAAAGATGAACGCAGCGGAAAAGTAAGTTTTGAAACGGATCTACTTCATTCGATATTGATAACATGCATAAAGTAAATTTCAGAATTTGAGAACAATAGATCGTACCTTGAAGCGGTGAATTCCAAAACTGAAGATTGAAGCACTTGGAATACTTTTAATCTTCACTCATATTCCACTAACGCCCAAGATGTGTGGTCTCTCAATTGGTAACAAAGGGATTATTAGAGAGTAACTTTCACTCACTTACACACCATTACAATGATGTTTTTCTTACCAATAAAATTCTATACATTTTTCCCTTTGTATCTAACCAATATATCTAATTGGGCTGGCCTTTTGGGCCTTACCAATTGGGCTTAAGTGTGTGGCTTGGAGTGGGACCAAAAGGGACCAATAAGACACTAGCTCCAATGGGCCTTGGGTTTTTCTGTCAACTCTTGACAAGTCCAAAGTTACCATTAACTATATTTAATACCACTATATAAATAAAGTTGCACTCTAGGTCTTGTCTATATATTATATCCCAAGACTTTATTATACATGCAACCCCTTCATAAAATATTCGTAGTAATACAAAGTCATTGAAGTAGACTGCCACTTTGTAAATTACTACATCTTAATCCTTGAGTACCCGGTTTAATCCTTTAGTGTTATTCATTATATATTTATGAAATCCTATTCCATAAATATATACTTTAGTCTTACTAAAGTGGTTAGGCCTAACTCTCTGAATAACAAACTCATTAAACTTATCTCAAGGGAATACTTTATATCTCCGTTAAGAGACTATGAATTCCATCTTGAGAATACATGTTCCATCAACACTTAATGTGGCTGCCCAACATACTGAGGTTTTGACCATTACTTTAGATCTCACTCCTAATATATCAAAGTAACCTACATCTTATGATCAGGTTCATTATTCTCTCAGGATTAAGAGTTCATGCAAATACAAGTCATGAGATTTATTATTCATTTGACAGTCCTTAGGGAAATAATAAATCTCACAGCGGTCCAGTTCAATATGTCTTAACTCTTAAAACACATTAACACATCAACTAGAAGTCTCCACTTCCATGATCAAGACAAATCATCGTAGTAGATATGTTATAGTCTTCACAGATGAAATGCCCAATTTCATCACCGACTATGAACTATAATTCTGAGTTTATAAAGAACTTGTGATTTATATCTTCTGTGACTCTTCACATAAATCACATACTATGCATCTCATGGACTATATGATAATGTCAGAATATTCAAGTTACCACTATTTCAGATAATAATAAAACAAATTTATTAAACACAATATTAAGTCATACATAATGTCATACACAATGTCAAACTTAATATCATACATAGCATCACTCAATAGGATTTAAGGGCACTAATCCTAACATCCAACACTTACATACATCAGTTCATTCCTTCTATGATCTTAATGAAAAAAACCACTTGAAAGTCTTATGAAAATTCTGTATGTTTCTCTCCTTTTATACAACTAATTATCTAATTGGGCTAACCTTTTAGACCATTCCAATTGGGCTCTAGTGTGTGGCTTGGAATGGGACCAAAAGGGACCAATAAGACACTAGCTCTAATGGGCCTTGAGATTTTCCGCCAACTCTTGACAAGTCCAAAGTTACTATTAATTATATTCAATACCACTCCAAAAATATAATTGCACTCTAGGCCTTATTTATAAATTATATCTCAAGACTTTATTTACATGCAACTCCTTTATTAAAATATTCGTAGTAATACAAAGTTATGAATTTAGACTGCCACTTTGAAGATTACTATATCTTAATCCTTGAGTACCCGGTTTAATCCTTTATGTTATTCATTATATATTTATGAAATTCAATTTCATAAATATATACTTTAGCAACTTCTTACTAAAGTGGTTGGGCCCAACACTCTGAATAACCAAACCTATTAAACTTATCTCAAGGGAATATTTTATATCTCCGTTAAGAGATTATGAATTCCATCTTGAGAATATATGTTCCATCAACACTAAATGCGACTACCCAACATACTGAGGTTTTGACCGTAACTTATAAATCTCACTCCTGATATATCAAAGCAGCCTACATCTCATGATCAGGTCCATTATTCTCTCAGGATTTAGAGTTGATGTAAATAGAAGTCGTGAAATTTATTATTCATTTGACAGTCATTAGGAGAATAATGAATCTCACAGCAGTCCAGTTCAATATGTCTTAACTTTTAAAACATATCAACATACCAACTAGAAGTCTCTACTTCCATGATCAAGACAAATCATCTTAGTTGATATGTTATAATCTTTGCAGATGAAATGCCCAATTTCATCACCGACTACGAACTAAAATTCTGAGTTTACAAAGAACTTGTGATTTATATCTTCTATGACTTTTCACATAAATCACATACTATACATCTCATGGACTAAGATAATGTCCCATTAGTTCATAAATAGATAGTCTTATATAATTAAACAATTTAATTATTTATGACATGCCAATAAATTGGATTTTTAGGGCACATGCCCCAACAATCTCCCACTTGCCCTCAAAGACAATTTACTATGTATCCGACACTTATCTCCATTTAGAGTAATTCATAGTCACTCTAAGGCAAGGTTTGGAAACAAGTTTCAGCCAAATTTATTGGATAAACTATCTTTTCTACTACTACTTAAGTATTCGTATCTCTTTAATAAGATAATACTTATGCTTAATGTGTATCTTCCCCTCATAGGATGAGCACATATCTTGAAGTCCAACTTCATGAATCATAATCAAACTACAAATCAGTATTTGTACATCCAATAACCATCAAAACTTCACTTTTGTGGGCAAGCATATAATCCCTCATTCTCCTAAGATATTTGAGTACATGCTTTACTCCCACTAAATTAAGTGATCTTTGATTCAATTGATATTTGCTTACTATGCCCACCGCAAAATAAATATTTAGCCTAGTATACAGCATAGCATAAAGACTTCCTTTTGATATGGTATTAGGATCCGTCTTAATATGCTTTTCCTTTTATATGTCTTAGGACTATTGTCCTATATAAAGGAACTTTAAACTTAAAAGGAAAGAATCATTTCTTGAAGTATTACGTGCTATACTAGGCTAGAATCTAATCTACTTAAGTAGTTTAAGATAGACCCAACATCCTAATTTCTAATTTTAACAAAGTTATAATTCTTAGGATGTGACTAGTCTTTCCCAAGTACTTTATATCAAACTGGACTAGAGAAACAAAACTCTATTGATGACAATAACTCTACATCATCCTAAATGATTAGAATGTCATCAACATACATTAAGAAATTTATTATTCTATATAGCTTTTATACATTTAAGGCCTTTTAATACTTGATCAAAATCAAATAATTTGATTGCTTGATTAAAGATGATATTTATGACCTAGATGCTTGTATTAGTCCATATATGGACTTTAAGCAACTTGCATGCTAATCACCACTGGTTCTTTGCTATGAACAAGTCTAGTTACATCATATAGATGTCTTCCTCAAGATTGCTACTAAAAGAAGCTTTCTTGATATCCATTGTCATATTTCATCTAAATGAAATATAATAGATAAGAGAATCTAGATAGAGTCAAACTTGACTATTGATGAAAAAATCTTTTCATAGTCGAACCATTTCTTTCAGAATAAATCTTTTCACCACCAGTCTTGACTTTGAAGGTTTGCACCTTCAAATCTATCAATCTCATTTACTTGTAGACCTATTTGAAAAGAATAGGCTTAATGCCATTAGGCACCTCTACAAGTTCTTGACTTTAAATAGAATCTAATTCTATTCACATAACCTTGATCCAATAATCTATATTCGTATCATCTATTGCCTTTACGTAGGACCAAGGATCAAATTCATATCCTTGTGGAATAACTACAAAAGTATGAATTTATTTGGTAATCCTCCCACTACGATATTACATCGGTGTAATAGTTATCTATAGAATAATGTCTTGTGATGTATTTAATACAATCATCTCATTTCTAAATGTATTTTATAGTTGTCTTACAACAAATTTTGACATTTTCCTTCTAGAACAATCTATCATTTTCTTTAAGATTATTCACATAGTCATCATCAAGATATTTTCAAACATCTTGTCTTCTTTATGACTACCAAAACAATCTTTTACAATTCCTTTTGGATACCCAACATAAACATACATTTTTCTACTTTTTGATTTCAACCTGTTAGACTTCCTTTCTAGCACAAGTGCTGGACATCTCCAAAAATGGAAGTATCATATACTGGGTTTTCACCTAATCCACAATTCGATAAATGTCCTAGGAACAAACTTTTGAAATCAATTTTAGAAAATGTATAATAATACATAGAGTATATCTCCAAAAGAAATAAGCAAATGGAAATACTAATCATGTACTTTACTATTTGTAAAAGAGTCTTATTCCACCTTTATGTATGCACTGACTTAAAGAAGTCATTGGAATTTCATTCCTTTGCGAAAAGGAGCCCTAGATCATATTATCCTCTAAATAGAATTCCTAGACTGGGAATATAACAAAATAATTATTCTAAAAGCCCATCTATCACCAATCTTGAATAACATTTAGATTAATAAGATCTAGATAAGTGTCAAAACATACAATACAAAAGGATGGAAACTTTCTCTTTAAAAAGTAAAACATGTAAATTTCCATCTAGAAAACAATCGTGGACAAAGCTTAGCATTACCAAAATCAGAAACACTTTCCTTTTGGTCATACTTTTGAGTCTAATTTTCCTTTGGCAACTATTAGGGCAACTAACTTGTCCATTTGTTTGGTATTATAATTCCTCTTCTTATCACCCTTACCTTTCAGTTCAGGCTAAGAATTTGAATTAAATTATATTGATCCTAGCCTTAGCTTTTAGGATGTCTTCTGTTGCGTAGAACTCACTCATCAATTCAGATAATATAAAAAGAATTTATTTTCAAAACAATCTGAATTGATCAAATGATTCTAATAAGGACTTGTGGATCATATCCATATGAGATTAACATTTAATCTCTATATCCAATAATTCTAATTCATTTTAAAATTAAAATATTTTCATAAAATGACATAGAATTAGAAATCATTAAGCCTTCTTTAGCACTCAATATGATTCATATCAAACATCTCATTTAGACTTAATATAAAGTCTAAGTCTAGTACTAATTTTTGCATCTCATACAGTAACACAATTGAAATAGAAGCCAATATAACATATTAGTATTTCAATGGAGATTATGATCATATCATAAGCTATCTTCCATAAATGCATCATGTATGAGAAATTATGACAATGCTGAATCAAAACATAAATATGTACTTCAGCTCCTTTAAGCATCATGTCCAAAATTATTTCTTAATTAATGTGATTCACTTAAAATAGTAGCTGTAGGGTCCAAAATTTGTGGCCCAAGCCCAGAAGATCAGGATTATGAGTCCAACGAACCCAGAACAATGAATTTGTAGAGAGTGGGTGAAAAAGCTAGACTAATTGTGAACCTGACAACGGTCAAATGACATAAGAACACACTTTGGGACTCAACAAACTCAAGTCCGAAGAGGCTAGATCTTGATTAAAATGGCAAATACAATTGCTAGAGTTCCTTCTCACAAATTTCTCCCTCCTTTTTTACAGAGGCCTATTACATTTATATAATCTCTTTCCACTTAATCATCACCGTCCACCTGTTCTTCATCTAAGCCTTCACTTAAGTACATGTCATATCAGAGACCTGTTTCAGTTCTTCGTGAGTGGTGGTAGCTGAGATTGCACTGTTCGGGGCTCTTCTCCACATAAATGCGGCTAGGAGAGTTGCTGCAGTGCATTAAATGCGGCGGTAGCAGTTTTTCCTTTTAGATATTTCTCTGTTCTTATCATCTCTAGGCGTGCCCAAAACTTGTCCTTGTCGTGGAAGTAGCTGGGGAGATCATTCGAACCTTCAGAATATTTGTCTGATCGGGTCCCTTTGGAATCCGAGAAGAATGACCTCTTCGGACAAATAAGGTTCTCTTCGGACTGCCCTTCTGTTCATTTACAGTTACATTTCCTCCACCAGGACTCCTTCCTAACCCCTCTCTTATCTACGAAAACATAGTGATATTCGAATTGGGCCCTAGGCCCACCACATGACGTTGGGCTTTTACACCCGTAGTAGCTAAAGAACAAAATTTATGACAATTTTATTTTGAGACTATGAACATATTTATAGGATCATTATATTTTGCATCCATAACCATATAGTATGAAACCCAAAAACTATACTATATTAGGTGCAACCACAACTTAATCCCGTAATTAATATTCCTCAGCATAGAGTGAATATTAACCACTATGATCAGGCGAGAACATATAGTATGAAACCCAAAAACTATACTATATTAGGTGCAACCACAACTTAATCCCGTAATTAATATTCCTCAGCATAGAGTGAATATTAACCACTATGATCAGGCGAGAATTATTCTCATTATTAATGCTATCATGCTAAATCTTACCAAACAAAAATAATTTGCCGCTCTTACTTTGGCCTCTAAGTAATAATAGCAAGAACTCAACATAGAAGATACTATTAAACTTAGTCTAGTGTACACCATTGTCTAGAATCATATGTAGCCACATTTCATCCCTTTAACAGGCTTATTTTGTAGTACCATGATAAAAACACCCTCCGCATGGAATGCAAAGCTCGAAGCTAAGACATGGTGTTTGATCAAACCACTATAAACCAAGAAATTCAATCTTGTAGTACCATGAAATAAACATCCTCCGCATGGAACGCAAGGCTCGAGGCCAAGGCAAGATGTTTACCGCACACCGCTATGAACCGACAATAGAGGCCGTGAGATCCAACCTTTGTATCTCTCTCCCACTAGATATTTTAAAACAAGTGGATTGTCTTGAAATCATTGTGATCTAATCACAATTTTAACCCTACACGTTAAATGTGTTTAATTGTTTAAATTCAAGGTGATGTAACTAAGTCACGTCATAATAGTGTAACGAACATTCGCGCAATCACAAAGAAGATTAACCTTGTAATCCATGAAGTAAATACCCTCCGCATGAAATGTAAAACTCGAAGTCAAGACAAGGTATCTACTCACATTACAATAAACTTAACAAAAGGGTTATTTCAAGAACTCCCACTCATTATTTGGGTTTTTCTTAAATAATTGTGATCCCATCACAACTAATAACCTTGCACTTGTTGAAGACTTTAATTTTATTAGAATCATTAACTAAAATGGAAGTCCTAAACTATTTAGGATTCCTTAAACACTAATGAATCAAAAATTAGTTATATAGAACTCTATCCTTAATTTACTAAATAAAAGATTCTAATCCTATCAGAAACTATATAACTTTAATTAGAATTTTAATCTCATTAAAATCTCTAATTAAAATAAATTAAGAAATTTCAATCATACAACAATTCCAATCTGATTAGAATGTTTATTAAAAGACAAGTCCTAAACTATTTAAGACCAAGAGTTCTATTTTACTAATATCTTTGATCACATTAGGTCTTTTAGTTAGAACTATGTGTAATCTAATCACACATAACATTACTCTTAAAAAACTTGAAAACACTTAGAAAAATTTAGAAAATTCCCAGGCTCGATAGCTTCCCAACAGCTGGTCAATCGATCGAGATACAATCTTTCTGTCTCGACAGCTGCTCGATTGCTAGTCGATCGATCGAGAAAAGTTCTGTAAGCTCGATAGATGCTTGACAGCTTCACAATCGATCGAGCTTCTAAATTTCCAGGCTCGATCGATGCTCGATAGCTTCTCGATCAATCGGCTTTGCGAAATTCAAATTTCCAGAAATTTTTAAAGACAGTTTTCAACCAATTTTTATGAACAAACAACCATCATATATACATGATAGATAGAAAATGATATCAAAACGAAATTCCATTGATGCTATAGCTTTAAACTTCAATTTAACATTCTTAAATTCAAATTTAAACAACATCATAACATCAATATCAGTTTTTATCAAATCATAGTTTCAACAACAATGCAGAAAATTAAATATGTACAATCTTCTAACATGATGAAACTAATATCTCCAAGATAACGTGATGCCTATATTAATATATGTAATCATGAACTGATATCACAACACCAATGGATTATGTACCCGGACATGAATCTATACATATATTCATTTAAACCAATGATGTCAAGCACACAATTCTGTAGAAACTTTACACTTTACTGAGAAAATTAAATCACCTAAAAAACAATTTTTCTTTAATTCTAAAACTCAATCACATGTTATACAAGCATGATATTGAAAATGGCTCTGATACCATTTGTTTGAAAATCTGGTTTTGTATCACATACAAAACACACAACGGAAGCAAAAAATACGGATCTACTTTAGTCATGAAAGATAACATGTAACCATGAATTCTAGAACAAATAATAGAATGCGTACCTTGGTGCAGTGAAATTCAAAAAAAAAACTTGAGAATTACTTGGGAAGACTTTTAATCTTCACTCCAATTCCACTTGATTCCTAAGAAGTGTAGTCTCTCAATCAGTTTCCAAGGAGAGGATAAAAGAGTGTTCAACACTCACATACATCATTTCATTCCTTCTATGATCTTAATGAAAAAAACCACTTGAAAGACTTATGAAAATTCTGTATGTTTCTCTCCTTTTATACAACTGATTATCTAATTGGGTTAGCCTTTTGGGCCATTCTAATTGGGTTCTAGTGCATGGCTTGGAGTGGGACCAAAAGGGACCAATATGACACTAGCTCCAATTGGCCTTGAGCTTTTCTGTCAACTCTTGACAACTCCAATTGCACTTTAGGCCTAATCTATAAATTATATCCCAGGACTTTATTATACATGCAACTACTTCATTAAAATATTCGTAGTAATACAAAGTCATGAATATAGACTGCCACTTTGAAGATTACTACATCATAATCCTTGAGTACCCGGTTTAATCTATTATGTTATTCATTATATATTTATGAAATCTAATTTCATAAATATATACTTCAGCAACTTCTTACTAAAGTGGTTGGACCCAACACTCTGAATAACCAAACCCATTAAACTTATCTCAAGAGAATATTTTATATCTCTGTTAAGAGATTATGAATTTTATCTTGAGAATATATGTTCCATCAACACTAAATGCGGCTGCCTAACATACTGAGATTTTGACCGTAACTTATAGATCTCACTCCTAATATATCAAAGCAACCTACATCTCATTATCAGGTCCATTATTCTCTCAGAATTTAGAGTTGATGTAAATAGAAGTTATGAGATTTATTATTCATTTGGCAGTCATTAGGAGAATAATAAATCTCACAGCGGTCCAGTTCCATATGTCTTAACTCTTAAAACATATCAACATACCAACTAGAAGTCTCCACTTTCATAATCAAGACAAATCATTTTAGTTGATATGTTATAGTCTTTGCAAATGAAATGCCCAATTTCATCACCAACTACGAACTAAAATTCTGAGTTTACAAAGAACTTGTAATTTATATCTTTTGTGACTTTTCACATAAATCACATACTATATATCTCATGGACTAAAATAATGTCTCATTAGTTCATAAATAGATAGTCTCATATAATTAAACAATTTAATTATTTATAACATGCCAATAAATTGGATTTTTAGGGCACAAGCCCTAACAGAAGCAATATTAGGAGAAAAGAAATCATACCCTAAATTGGTTCAATCAAAAGTAGGTTTCTGAAAGCTGGGCATCTCATCAAGCTTTGCACTCAAAGTTCATTCCAACTAAGCTCTGACTTGAAATAGCTCTGCTTCACGCTTCTTGGTCTTCTCAGCCAAGAAATTATTCTCAAATCTTAGTGCTCCAATGGTCTAATTGGCTTCATCAAACTTTGTGGAGATTTCTTCTCGTTCAAGCTCCACATCACTAAGCTTCTTGGTAGTCAACCTATACAACTTCTCATGATTTTTCGAGACTTTGTATAATTTTGCATAGGTTGTATGAATGTCATCTTGTTCATCCATCTTTTCAAATTTGGACTCCACGAAGTCCTCTTCTTCATCCACATCTTCAACTATCCCCTTAGTAAGAGTTACAGTGGTAGTGAAGGCATTTAGGATTCTATCGTCCTCATTATCCGAATCATCTTGTTGACATCCTATTTTGCAACCTGCATTTAACCTCACATGGAGGGTAAAATGGTACTTTCACCTTGAAAATATGGATCTTGAATCTGGCCATTAGATCCTTAATCTCATTTTACCAAAATGATCTTGATGTTGTAACGATCAAATTGACTGGCCATAAGCCCTAATCGGACCACCAGATTGAAAGTTATCATCAAATCTAGTTTTAATGGCTGAGATGCACTATCTGAAATTGAGTCCGTCTATATGTGATTATGAACAATTGATTCCAATTGGTTATAATTATAATCAATTTGAGATTAATGATGTGTTATAATTTGATTGGTTAGGACTACATTGTATAGTAAGGTTGCATACACCTAATTAATTAGATAATTAAACATTAATTATTCAATGAGTAATTTGTACAATTATCTTTTAATTAGAGTAAATTTGGAACCAAATAAGTCTGAAATGAGAGTGATTGGAGTAATTTAATGTTAATTGGGAGCTAATTTGAGACTTATTAATGTTAATTGTGATAAAACTATTTTCTAACAAATGACCTCTACTCACCATTTCATCGATATCTTTCAGAATAATCTGAATCTGTGAATGAGGTTAATTTTCCCAGAAACTAGACATCCGGGGTTTCAATTTAAATACAAGAACAAGACAATTCCGATCAAAATTGAGCCAGATATGATTTTTTGAAGTTGGCTCTACAAGCTATTACAACACCAATCTCTCAATTTAATGCACCAGATTTTCCCCAAGGCTAAAATGAGGTCTAAGTTTATGATTCTTTGTCAACTCTCATTAAATGACCATCTATTCATATTTCCTCCACCACTACTATATAAACCCTCCATCTCCTTCATTCCAAAACACAAAAAAAAAAAAAAAAAAAAAACCCCATCTCTTCTCCTCTCTTGAGTTCTAAGAAGTTGAGTAGTCTTGTCATATCTTGATCTTTTTGAAACTCAAGGTATTAAGTGAGACCCACTCTTCCTCTCCTAACTCTTCTTTTCCTCCACCCTTAGGACCTCTCTCAAGAGTCTCCTCCTCCACCATATGGATCTTGCATGAAGGTATCATCTCTCTCTCTAATTGTTTTTCATATTACCATGATGAAAGTTTAAGATTAAAGTATAATAATAATCATTTAAATTCCTTTGAATATGTTTGAATGTTCTTATATGTTCTTCACATGTTTTTGGTTGTTCATCACATGTTCATGCATATCACTAGTTTTAATCTTAAATCCACATCAAAAATATGAAAAACATGTTTGTCTAATAATTCTTTCAAATCCTTGAATCTAGGTTATCACCATCCACACATATTCACTAAAATTTATTTTTAAATCCAAATGAAATGCTTAATCAATTGAATTAGGGTTTATCACATGTACACACTTTAAATTCAACATGCAAATTAATTGACGTATTGGATGTTATGATATAAATGTTGGCCACCATAGTCTAGAAGACTGGTTTCATCGGGTAAGGTAGGTGCTTAACACCTTCCCACCTTGTAACATAGCCTCCGAACTTAGATCAAGGGTGATAGACCAATGCTTATCCTTGTAATTTTCAATTTCTAGATTGTAACTAGGAAACAAAGTTATGTACTTTATCTTAGATTGTATCAAGTACCAAAGCCATGTAATTTTCCTATGATTAATATAAATTCAATTGCAAATTTAAAAAATGAGGAATTTTTCAATTTTGGTTATCTTATTTATTCCAATAATTAAATAAGTGTCGACTCCATTGTAAAACCCTTAATCTAAAGGGGAAAATATAACTAGTCCAACCTCCATTTTGAGAGGCAATAACACGACTCCACCCATTCACGTGAGTTTGACCCAACATCTTGAAAAATGGGGGCCGGGGACACAGTCTCTCACACATCCTCAGGCTCGATGTCACTCAAGGTAGTAGCAAGGGCCTTGCTTTTCCCAATAGTCTTGAGATAAGTTAGGCACTCTTGTTTCATGTGTCCGAAACCTTGACACCCAAAGCACTTTGGTCCTGAAGGAACAGTGTACTGACCGCCATCCCTAGCATCCTTCTTCCCTTTGTCTTGGCTCTCGAAATAAGATGAACTGGACTGCTTGTGGTCTTTGTCAAATCCTTTAGCATTGGCATTCTTCATAAACTTTTTGAGTTGCCTTGTAATGTAGGATTTCATTTTAGAATCTTCATCGTCTGAAGTCTCATCTGTGTCATTGCTCTTGGCGTTCAGTGCTATGCTATTTCCCTTACTCAATTTCCCAATCCTTGTCAAACCCAACTCATAGGTTTGTAGATTGCCAACCAGCTCTGTCAGAGGAATCTTGTCAATATCCTTTGATTCCTCAATTGCTGTGATCTTGGCAAGAAATCTCTCGACTAGAGATCTGGGCACCTTTCTAACAATCCTGGGTTCGGGAATGGTTTCCCTAAGATTAAAAGCTGAGTTTACTATGTCTTTGAGCTTAGCATAGAACTCATCGAACAACTCATCCTCCTCCATCTTGATCTCTTCAAAGCTTGTAGTAAGCCTTTGAAGTTTCGAATCCTTGATAGCCTTGGTTCCTTCATAGGTTGTCTGGAGGATGGTCCATACTTCCTTGGCAGTTTCGGTAGAGGATATCTTCTTAAACTCCTCATTCATGACTACACTGAATAAAGTATTCAATGCCCTGCTGTTGAAGTTAGCCGCCTTGATCTTAGCATCATCCCAATCAGTCGGCGCTTCCTTTGGCTTGGTCTAACCTATCTCCACAACTTGCCACACTTTTTCATTTAATGACTACAAGAAAGCTCTCATGTGTACTATGCATAGTTAATGTCATCAAATAAAGGAGGTATAATCAACGATTGTCCTCTATCCATGACAAAAGGGGTTAATGGATCACACAGCAAAGATTAATCTTAATCAGAGTGTGCCTGCTTTGATACCACTTGATAGGCTAAGAATGTATTGACGTCTTGTGATGAATTAACCAATTAATTAGCCAAGTTAATTAATTAATTCAATTAGCATGTAATACGCATGGTAGCACAAAAAAATTACCAACGAAGTTAATATGCAATGGAAAATAAAGTTGACACGGTGATTTGTTTACGAATCAGGAAAATCTCTAAGGCAAAAACCCCACCGAGTGATTCTAAGGTCACCACTCCCGAGAATCCACTATTATCACAATAACCAGTTACAAGTAAAGGAATCCCAGTACCTTATACCTGATGGAAAAATGCATGTACACAGCGAAAAAATAACGGATCTACTTCATTTGCAATTAATAACATGTACTATGTAAGTTTCAAAATATAAAACAAAAGAGTCTACCTTGGTATGGTGAATTTCAAAACAAAGATAAGAAATTCTTGGGAGCACTTTTAATCTTCACTCCAATTCCACTAATGCCCAAGATATGTGGTCTCTTAATTAGTTATATGAATTTATTCAAGAGAGAATTAGAGAGTGTCCAACACTCACACATAAACTATTTCATGCACTTGTTGTTCTTACAAAAAAATATGTATGTTTCTCTCAATATGACTGATTATCTAATTGGGCCAGCCTTTAGCGCCTTTCCAATTGGGCTCTAGTATGTGGCTTGGAGTGGGACCAAAAAGGAACAAATAGGACACTAATTCCAATGGGCCTTGGGTTTTTCTATTAAGTCTTGAAAAGTCCAAAGTTACGATTAATTATATTTAATACCATTATATAAATATAATTGCACTCTAAGCCTTATTAATAAATTATATCTCAAGACTTTATTGTACATGTAGCATCTTCATAAAATATTCATAGTAATACAAAGTCATAAATGAAGATTGCAACTTTGTAGATTACTACATCTTAATCAGTGAGTACCCGGTTTAATCCTTTTAAGTTATTCATTATATATTTATGAAATCGAATTTCATAGATATATACTTTCATAATTTCTTACCAAAGTGGTTAGGCCTAACTCTCTGAATAACTGAATTCATTAAACTTATCTCAAATAAATATTTTATATCTCTGTTAAGAGACTATGAATTTCATCTTGAGAATATATGTTCCATCAACACTAAATGTGGTTGCCCAACATACTGAGGTTTTGACCGTTACTTTAGATCTCACTCTTGATATATCAAAGCAACCTACACTTTATGATCAGGTCCATTATTCTCTCAGGATTAAGAGTTCATGTAAATCGAAGTTGTGAGATTTATTATTCAATTGACAGTCGTTAGAAGAATAAATCTCACAGCGGTCCAGTTCAATATATCTTAACTCTTAAAACATATCAACATATCAGCTAGAAGTCTCCACTTCCATGATCAAGACAAATCATCTTAGTTGATATGTTATAGTCTTCACAGATTAAATGCCCAACTTCATCACCGACTACGAACTAAAATTTTGACTTTACAAAGAACTTGTGACATATATCTTCTGTGACTAAATCTCATAAATCACATAAATCACATACTATGTATCTCATGGACTATATGATAATGTCTGAATATTCATGTTACCATTATTTTAGATAATAATAAAACAACTTTATTAAACACAATATTAAGTCATACATAATGTCATACTTAATATCATACATAGCACCATACAATAGGATTTAAGGGTACTAATCCTAACAATACCAACATACAGTTAAACCCTTACCCTAATACCCAATTGGACTTGTTTTGTACTGACAATCTCTCATTTTCAATGCACGGCTTCTAGTACGTGACTAACCAATCAATGCACGAATCCAAGTACGTGACTAACCACCAACTTGAGAAGGATGTTGGCTGCAAAGTTCTTCAGTTCATTAACACAGTGAAGAATACGAAACTCCTTGGTTACAGAACCCTATGGCATACAAATGCAGCAGCATTTTCAAGAAAAAGATGAATTAGGGAAAATTTGTCTCCAGTCACAATTTGCTTGAACAAAACCTTTTCATCAAGTTTCATCAGCTTGCATATGCTGTGACGGCCCTTAAAATAATCCTTATATATGTTTAGGGTTTTGAGAAAAGGAAGCCTAAATAAATATACATGGATTTGTGTGAAATCAAATATGAAAAACTGATTTTTGTAAATCTCGATAGATAGGTTATCTATCGAGCAGCTGTCGAGCATCGAGTTGAAGATCCCTTTTAAACCATAATAGATTCTATATGGTGTTCTAGCTATCGAGCTTTAAAATCCAACACTTCCTCACTTGATTCTTGGACCAATTTGCATGGCTTTAACACTTGGACTTGAACTCTTGTTCCTTGAAGTAAAGTGCATTTTGTCAAGGGATTAGCCAATTCTAAATGACATATGTTCCTAACATGATTCACATATGTCCTAGCATACGCACTTTTGTTTCAATGGCCAATTAACTTTTACAAAATTGACCAAAATGAAATTTTACACTGGTCAAAGTTTGCATCAAACTTTTCAATAAAAAATAATAATAATAATAAAATAAAGAGTAATTTAAACAATTATTTTACATGAACATTTCATTGAAGAGCCAATCTAGATTCAACTTCCACCTAAAGCGAGCAACAAACCATTTCCCAATTTTCAATTTCATTATAAGTTGTCTCAACTTCACATTGCTACAATACCAAACACCTGTTTAGATGCGTACTTAGAAGCGTAGCATCCCATAAAAACCTCTTGCCTAATTGACATTTAGCCAAAAAAGAAAACAGGCCCAAAAAACATGCAACTACTTCACACTCTTGGCTTTAGTGTTCTTGGAACCAAATGCTACTAAACATTAGATTTTGTATATCAAATTGTTGCACACTCTAAATGCTTTTATTCTTCTGTTAACAATTTCCACAATTACTACAACAGGCCGTTGAAAAAAATTATATAGTAATAGTAACTAATAATGCTAAGTCTATCTTTATCTTAAAGCTAAGATAGTGATCTTTGAGGGAACATTTCAACTTAATGGGGTGCAAGCAAAATGCAAATCAAACTAAACTATTAGGATAAACCACTGCTATAAAAAAAAAAAAAAAAAAAAATGTAGGTCCTCCCATTCCTTCTTGCAAGCCAATAATAGCTGCAAGAGTTATCAAGATTGCTCAATTCCATGAGAGTATTCCACCTAATGGTCTTGACGCAAGCATCCTCCTTCTATATCCCATCCCCTCCAAGTTAAAATTTTTAAGAATAAAAATTGCCAATCGGTGGTTTCAAGCAAAGTTACATTTGTACAAAATATAAGCAGCCTAACTCATTTTCTTAAGGAAAGAAAGACCAACACCTCTGTAAAAAATTTCTGACTACAAATAGGCAATTACTTCAATTTAGCTGAAAAAAAGAAGAAGAAAATGCAAAGTCTACAACGCTTCCCAAACCTAAAAGAAAAAAAAAAAAGAATGAAAGAAAATGTTTATCAAAGCATCATTCACAGTAATATATATATATATATATATATATATATATAAGTGCCCAAAATAACTACAAACAACCAAACCAATTAAAAAGTAACAATATACACACAAAAAAAGAGCCTCGTGTGAGAATTATGCAACTCTTTAAGTTTTTTTATTTTTTATTTTTTTTAACTTTAAATCTTACTTATCAAAAAGTAGAAGTTTTTTTTTTTAATCTCTCACCATTTTGTGAGTACCATCATCAATTGGAAACAACTGGAGCTTTAGCTTCATAGGAGCATAACAAAAATTTTTTGCCAAAAGGAAAGCAAAGGAGGCAGAACTTTGTCAACAAAATTAGAACCCTTTTGGTCTGGAATTTAGATTGGAAACAACTCATACCATCAAAAACTTTAGATGTCTAGAATTTAAATCCTTTTAGGAATACAGAAAGAAAAAAAAAATAGACACCCTCCTAGAGCACCTAGGTCATGCTCAACCTCTTTATCCATAACTACTTGCTACAATTGCTTAGTTGCATTGAAAGCCAAAGAAAACCTAACAAATGCAGCTTTTTTGCATTTATTATATGTATATGATGAGATGACACCAGCTAATATCCATTTTAATGACCTTCATGAAATATTAACATTGTGGATTTGTGATGCTGCATACAGCAAGATTAAAGATGATTAGTCACTATGTTTCTTTTGTCAATCATAGTAACAAGGTGCTAAGTAAACTGCTTAGCCCCTCAGGGGTGAAAAGCCCTTGAATTAAGCATCTCTTATGAATGAAAGTATATGCAGCCAATTACAACAATTTAACCCAACAGATCAAGTTGTTAAACAATTGTTCTTTTAAAAAATAAATAATTTTCCTTTGAAAAAAATAGAAGCTCATTTAGCAAATATATGTTCCTGGGAAAATAGCAAGATGTAGATGTAATGGAAGATGTAGCCCACTTTATCAATGAAGAAAAGCCAAAAGAAATTTATGATAGCCATTAGTCACAACAGCATGCTAAATTCCTAAATGTTTCTAAAAGAAATTTCACTGAACACATGGTATGAACAATAACTAAAAATAACAAACACTATAGAGTGTAGAACTACCTCAATACTATTAATGCCAACTCCCCAAAATAAAACACCAAAACCTTCTCATAGCAAACTCGTAAATAATAAATTAATAATTGAGACTTTACAAATACTAAGTGGTATTTAAAGTAAAGAAAAAAAAACCATAGATTAAAAGAAAAGGAAAAAAAAATATAACATTGGTTTAAAGCAAGTATAGAGTAGTCATGAAGTCCCTTTAAAGATGCTTCTTTCACAGTCACGTGAAATTTAAATATGAAATCTGAAGAATTGGCTCCTTTAGGATATGGAACTCTGGAATGTGCGAGCAATTGAAAGGTGTGTGTCTAATGTTTCTTCACCAATCTGAAAGGTAGGTTTGCTCATGCTATGATAGAGGCTAAGGTTTTCAACTTTCTTATTAAAGATTATAAAACTATCCCCAATTATTTTTAAGTCATTATAGTAGAGATCAATTGTAAATCATATATAATGTCAATAATTTTGCATCCTTGTGAAACATGTTCAGGTACTATAGATTTAACCTTACACGATGGGCACAAGTGCATAAACCCCTCTGAGATTAATACCAAAACACAATCAAATTAGTAAGTAAATATATGTATGTCTACTTATAAGAAATTCATTTTCAACAACAAAATAAAAAATCGAGGCTTATGACAATGTATCTAAATCAGAGTAGTGCTTCCAGCTTTTCTACTTATCATAACAAAAATCACTTATTTTTAAGGATTACATTTTTATTGAGAGGATGAATAACAGATAATCCTCATATTTTCCTGACGAATGTTATCAAACATAATATACAATGTACAATCAGTTGAATTAAGTAGTCAATTCAAAACCTTCTCCACTAATAGATGCTTTCATGTAAGAATATAGTATTAATCATGAAATAGTAATGTTAATTCAATTTTGACAAATAAAAGAGCATTGCCAACATTAAACATGTTGATATTACAAATTAACTTCTAGTAATTTCAAAACTCTAATAACTAAAAATCATTATCATGTAGCCATTATATATGGGTTTAAAAGCATCCTATCAATCATTCAGACCTATTGCATTATCTAATAGCAGAATTTTTTTTTTTTTTAATTTAAGTAATAATAGATCTTGATGATCCTAAACGGCCATCTAAAATGTTAGATCTTGATTAGCTTGTAATACATACCTGATAGCTGCAGGAGGTCTCTATCTGCACACTTCAACAACCACTCTTGTTTGATTAGTTTTCTAAGCTTCCATAAATTTCTATATCAAAATTAGAAGCTGTCTGCACCAAATTCATTGTTGTCTGGCTTCACTCACCTACCTTTGGTTCCAATTGTACCATAATAGCCAGGCTATATTCAGCATGAACTCCACCTCCATGATATGCCCATTTTGCTAATAACACTGTACCTATGGAACATCATGGTTGGTCTCTAGAATTCCGACACTTCTGAGCACTCCCATATTTCATGTGTCATTGATTCTGCACTATCCCCATATATTTCACTTGAGAATGATGAAATCATTTTCATACAATAAAGATTGAGCTTATTCATAGGTAAAATATTGTGGATCACCTTTCAAGCAAAAATTAAAAGTTATGGCTACACATTTAGTGTCCAATACAAAGAGAAGTACTTATTAGCATGTCACAAAACATCATGTTTGATATAATGTTTAGCTAAATAATTGTCTTCCAAAGTCATCATTCTTTTTGTGATGAAAATATTTGCAAGCACTCTGACATGTTTGATATAATGTATAGCTAAATAATTGTCTTTCAAATTCAATGCTAGTACATTCAATGCATTTAGTGTGCCATTCTGGTGTAACACGTGACCTTGTTTGGTAAAATATGCAAAGTATTTTTTCTGGAATTGGAAGAAGGAGAAAACCATTGAATGCAATGGGATAATGTTCTATATTATTTTCTTGGGCAATGAGCATTTGTTACCCACATAATCTTATCTGGTGTATTTCTTGTTTAGAGGAATTTTAACAATGGCAAAGATTGAAGCTGAATGTTCAAATAGTGTGTAAAACACCCTTGAACGTTTAGACTCCAAATTACAAATTATCAATTCAAGCTTATAATCAAACAATAAATGTGCGGCACATGAACATAAGCTAAAACAGAATTGATAAACAATCTAAACCATAAATAATCACAACCATAGCAGTAATTAAATGGTAAAGATAAAGGGAAGAGAGATGCAAGGACAACACTCAATGTGTTATCGAAGAGGAAACCGAAACCCACGGCGTAAAACCTCTCTGCTGCCCTCCAAGCGGTCAATAATCCACTAGAAAATGTAGTTAGGATACATGAACAGCAATAGACCCTTCAAGCCTAATCTACCCAGTGCACCTAAGCCCTCCAAACTTCTTGCTCCAACGAGGTTACACCGAACCTTTGTCTTTCTAGCTTACCAGATTCCGCTATAGCCCATAGCATCAACCAATATGAATTGGTCCCTTCCTAACTGCTTCCAATAGCACCAAATAAACCTTCTCACAAATATGGGTATTGTGAGAAAAGGATTTAGCCAAGAACCTCTCAAGGATGTATCGATGGAAAGGAAGAGAGTAGAGGAATTTGAAGAGTCTCTTTGGGGAAGATTGTGGATGAATCAATCTTGTTTTTCTCTGGGGTTTCTCTCTCAAAATTCTCTCTGGAAGCTCTCTACATTTTCGTGGGTATAAGAGTCTGTGGCGTGTGTTTGGAATACGAAGAGTCAATTTTTCCCAAACAGGGTGGTCTCGCGGCTTGGCCTCATGACTGGTCTGAGTCGCGAGTTCCAGCCGCGAGTTAACGGCCTGGCTAGCCTGGGACTTTTGTCCTATAGTGCGACAGTTGGCATGACCCTTCAACTCCCCTGCATGCTTCTCATGTGTGCTGCAGTTGGCGGCTTGCCAGTCATGAGTCAACCACGAGTCTCTGCATTCTTGCACAATCTTGAGCATTTCTTCACACTCTCTCACACATTATCCTTACATGAATCTCACCTAAATACAGGGTTACTAATTGCTGAAATACAAGCAAATTTGGCATGGAATAAAGCCAACAAGATGGTTAATTAAATTCAACCTTACAATCTCCCCCTTTGGCTATTCCATGACAAAACCCTACACCAGTCTCTAGACTTAACACGTGAGTTGGGAATAGTTAAACAAAACTCACTCACACCTAACTCTAGATTCTGATGAGCTCTTGAACCATAAGAACAAGTATCTCCTGAAACACAACAACACAATAATAACATTATATGCAGAAAACTTGCAATGCAAATGGAGCAAGCACAATGTGATCAAGCAAGATGGAATAAAGCAATAGACCATGGCTTGACAAAAATAGGTAATCACTATACAAAAGTGATCACAATGGTCATTCACATAAGGAATGAACATCCGGACATGCAAGCTGATAAGCTCATTTGCAGAGTATCATTTGCATGTCTAACACTCAACCAATGCATAAAACATATATGCATCTAGGAAAAATCCTACAAGGGCACAAGAGTGATGTACAGAAGAAAATGCATAACATTTAGCAACAAGTACTTAAGCGACAAAGCATGGGTACAAACCATAAAAGCCTACAAAAGCATGGAAACAAACCCTAAATGCTTACAAAAGCAACATGGGTACAAATTATAAAGTACTTCCCTTATCATATCACTCCCCCTATCATGAATCATAGGAGTTGTGATGAATTTGGAACATATATACCTGTAACCTGAAACACTTGCATAAAACATATTAGACCCTCAAGGTAAAGCAAGTCATAAAAACGACAGGTATAATGTAACAAGTAAATTGCGATCAAGAAATCATGATGTGAAACATGTGAGCAACTTGATCATACACCTGACAGTCATATGGAAATGACTACAATGATCATATAACAAAGCAAATGATCATCCGAACATGCATTCAATGAAGCACAATAGCACAAGGATGTATGCATGTTCAACACACAAATAAAACAAAGTTTTCTTATTAACTCAATGTCTTTTCCCCCTTGATATATGCATCTCCCCTATGGAATATCTCTCCCCCTACAAATGTGCACGAGAAATAGAATTTCTCCCCTTAAGAATGTGCACAAGGGTCATATAGAAACAACAAAAACTCTCTAGTATAGTCTCTAAAGTATACTTTCCTCTTTTTTGTCAGGAATAAACAAAGGGTTAAGGAGAAACAAGGGCAAGAGATGAAGGTATGAACAATGATAAGAATGCATGAGGGGTGCAAGATGAATGAGAAAATGAAGCTCAAACCTAAGACGAAACAAAATGCTACAAAGTATAAGGTAAACATGATATGCTAGGATGAAGAAACAAGGTAAAGACCAATGCATGACAAAGGTAGCAAGGTGTGTACAAGAGGTGGCAAAGTGCAATGCATGACCAATGCAAGGAAAATGCACATGTGGGGCAAGGTGTGTTAAATACACAACCAATGAACCAAATATGTTCCTAATGAGGAAATATGAGAAATCCTAAAGTTTGATACTCATTAGAGTCCAAACAAGCGAGAAAATGCCTAAGAGACATTTTATCAAACACCTAGCATGCACACTATGAACAATAATGTAAAACATTACATGAACATCATGAAATCCACCCTAAATACATGCTTTTTTTGCCACAAGGGGCCAACATTCAAAGAAAATCATCAAAAGAAACCAATCCCAAACAAAAAAAAAAAAATGACACAAAATAAGTTTTCAAAACCCTTATGATGAAAATCCCAACCAAGAGCACAAAACTCACAAAAACATAATCTAAGGATCCAAATCAATGAAAAGAGTTTAAAATACCCTTAGAGATGTTGATGGAATGAAAATTCATTCAAATTGATTGGGTTTTGATGTAAAAATATTGAAAGAGGGGTTTAAAAGAGGATGAGAAAGGTTAAAAATAGGTTTCCCATGAAAAGCCCTTTAAAAAGCTGTTTTTGGGCATTTCGCAACTGGGCAAGTTGCGAAGCGAGTCGCGAGCGAGTTGTGAGAGTCTTCTAGATGAACTCACGACTGGGGTTGGCAACTGGTGAGTCACGAGTGAGTCGCGAAAAACTCTGACACTAGTTTTTCAACACAAAACATATTTAAATACTGAAAAACAATGTAAGCACTAAACATGAACACAAAGAGTGATAAAAATTACTTCCAAATACATATAAAATTATCAAAAATCTTTTTTGAATGATCCATATATAGTTGAGTGTTGTGAAATTTTAAAATACTCGCAAGTTTACGAACCGTACCGAAGTATAGTTTGACAAGAACGAGGTCGAACCCACAGGGACTTGAATGAACGTAGGAAAATTAATCAAATCTTAACCAAATTAATCCTAATCTAGTTTAATAAAAATTGGTTGTTTTGAAATTAAATAAACTAAGTAAATAATAAAATTAAGCAAATAATAAAATTAAGCAAATAGTTAAACTAAGTAAGAGATATAAAACAATAAAAAGATGTAAACAATCAAGGGAAAGGAATTAAGGTTTTGGAATCCGTCTTGTAAGTCATATCAGCATATATTTATGATCATTAATTTTTCCCAACTCACTACATGATAATCTAGAAATCAATCTTGCTATCATGGAAAATATCCTCATTAAAATCCTTATTTTAAAAACCAAAAGCATGTTCTTCTTCGCTTCCTAAGTATAAAATCAAATCATCAATTGTATCCGTAGCCAAACAAATCACAAGATATATCCAATTCTAAAAATCAAATCATAAATTGTATCCATTGACAGACAAATCACAAACGATATCCAATTTTATAATCAAGAATTAATAAACCAAGCATTCAATTAATTAAGATAAATCCTAAATCATAAGAAAAACATGATTGAACTCATATCTAGAATCCCATCTTAGTCAATTGATATGAAGTAAGAACAATTTAAATCATTAAAGAACAACTATTGTGGGAAAAATCAAATCACATAAATATTACTGATAATCCTTAACAAGGTTTCATCCTCAACCCTAATTATAAATTTAGCTATTCATGGTAATTGAAAGAAAACACAAGAATAAAATACTAAACATTAAACTAGACAAATAAAATAGAGAAAGAAATAGTCACAATGCTATCATGGAGAAAAGCTACAGAGAAACCACATGCGGCACTGCCTCTTGCTCCAATTTTCTGTTTTGCATCTCAGCCCTAGCACTAGCCTCTCTAAGTTTTGCCCTAAAAAGCCTTTAAATAGGTCAAGGAATCCTATTATAAGTTGAATTCCCGTTTGGAGAAAATCCCAGATTTTTAGGCTTCACTTAACTGACTATTTT
This sequence comes from Quercus glauca, assembly GCA_023736055.1. Lineage (NCBI taxonomy): Eukaryota > Viridiplantae > Streptophyta > Magnoliopsida > Fagales > Fagaceae > Quercus > Quercus glauca. The sequence goes on from CM043319.1 coordinate 41,252,870, forward strand.
GGCCCATTTAACTTCAGAATTCGGGCTCCTGGTAAACTACAAAGTTGTAGCCCTTTAAGTTAACTTTCCAGCCCAACTTGAATCATCTCGATTGAACATCTGAGCCGAAAGTTATGCTAAAAATACTAACTGATGTGCAGGCTGGAATCCTAATCCGAATTGGACTTGAATTTGATACAAATTTCCTTTGATTGCTTGCTCCAATTGGACTTAAATTTAATTCAGTTGCCCTTCTCTTGAATTCATGCCTGGCTAGATGTAAGTTGGCTTGATTCAATTGGCTTAGCTCCACTTTGCATATAAAACCCTTGTTACCTGCAATATGAACATATTATATAATCAGTCACAAAATAACATTTTCATGCACATCATTGAGCACACACACATCACATTTAAATAAGTACAATCAAATAAATGAATAAGGCATTCATTGAACATTAGACATGTGTGTTGTGTGTGTGTATCAAGTGAGGAATAGTCCTTAGTCTAGAGTGAAGTTTCAATGATCAATTCAATCAAGTCATACACAACTAGTACTAAGCCAAGTGGTCTATCTCATTTATAGAAATGAACATATATGACTCCCCACAAGAAAATGATTACGTATCTTTGAAACTTTTCATTTGGCTTCTTTACAATTCATAACATTTGATTATTTTTTATCTTTACATCTCTTTTTGAGATCGATGCCTGAAATTTTTTATATTTCAATTTGATGAACAAGCCTTTAGCTTTTTGGGCATCATACATTTTTATAAAAGTCGCTTTCCCTTTTTCCTAATCAAATACTAGTATATGCGACGGCTTTTGCAGCTCATTATCTCTTTTCATTTTGAGATCTACATTTGTTGAGCTCTTTAAAAAAATAAAAGAGTGGGAAGAGATATAGGCACAAGTCTACGCATGTATCAAAACCAACATGACTATTGACTAATCATTCATGACAAGTTTGAAGATCAATTTACAACAATCACATAAAGATGTCAAGATTTTTTCCACAAAGATATAAGTGCATAAAGAACAAGCTAAGCTCATAAATGCATAAAGCCATTTGTATGAAGGTACAAGGCCAAACTCACATGAGATATGTGTTCAAACATATGATATGTGTTCAAACATATATGATCAAACTTTTTGAAATTTTCACTTTTTATGTGGTTTCGGATTTTTACTCACGCAAAACTAAAACATAAAAGTAAGAACAAAGATAAAAGCAATGCATACAAATAAATGCAAGAAGCACAAAATGCATGAAGATATGACATTTAATGCATGAAGAGTCCTACAAAGATCGAAAGAATTAGATCAAGGACCAAAAGAGCAAAAGCTCAATCATAGGAACCCTTCCTCATCTAAACGGAATGATTATTTGGAATGAGTGTCTCAAGAGAAGTGAGACGAGGGTTAGAAGAATGAGAACTGGAGATGCACATAGTCAAGGAGTTAAGAGCATTAAACACTTTCTTTAACAACATGCTATTTTCACTCAAATCCGGTTTACTCCTTTTAGAACAACTTCCAAGAAGCTCAAGTTTCTCTTTTCTTTTAATTTTTTTAAGAGCATGAAACTTAGAGCAATGATGTTTTAGATGACCAAAAGCACCACAATGGTGACACAAAATGTGCTTAGGTCCACTAGACTTTTTGGGAAGGGATCTAGCAACATGGTTTTGTTCTCTCTTCAACTTATAACATTGAGATCTTATATGTCCAATCACACCACAATGGTGCGGTCAATAATCCACTAGAAAATGTAGTTGGGATACATGAATAGCAATAGACCCTCCAAGCCTAATCTACCCAGTATACCTACGCCCTTCAAGCTTCTTGCTCTAACGAGGTTATGCCGAACCTTTGCATTTTCTTGATGGAAATAAAGATAAATGCAGCAGAAAATAAGTTTTAAATGGATCTACTTCATTCGATATTGATAACACGTTCTAAGTAAATTTTAGAATTTGAGAACAAGAGATCGTACCTTGAAGCGATGAATTTCAAAACAAAGATTGAAGCACTTGGGAATACTTTTAATCTTCACTCCAATTCCACTAACGCCCAAGATGTGTGGTCTCTCAATTGGTAATAAAGGGATGACTAATGAGTGACAAAAACTCACATTCACACCATTTCACAATGATGTTTCTTTTTTATGAAAATCTGAACATTTTTCCCTTTGTATCTAACCAATTTATCTAATTGGGCTGGCCTTTTGGGCCTTACCAATTGGGCTTAAGTGTGTGGCTTGGAGTGGGACCAAAAGGGACCAATAAGACACTAACTCCAATGGGCCTTGAGTTTTTCTATCAACTCTTGACAAGTCCAAAGTTACTATTAACTATATTTAATACCACTATATAAATATAGTTGCACTCTAGATCTTATCTATAAATTATATCCCAAGACTTTATTATACATGCAACCCCTTCATAAAATATTCGTAGTAATACAAAGTCATTAATTTAGACTGCCACTTTGTAAATTACTACATCTTGATCTTTGAGTACTCAGTTTAATCCTTTAAGTTATTCATCATATATTTATGAAATCTAATTTCATAAATATATACTTTAGTAACTACTTACTAAAGTGGTTAGGCCTAACTCTCTGAATAACAAACCCATTAAACTTATCTCAAGGGAATATTTTCTATCTCCGTTAAGAGACTATGAATTCCATCTTGAGAATATATGTTCCATCAACACTAAATGTGGCTACCCAATATGCTGAGGTTTTGACCGTTACTTTAGATCTCACTCCTGATATATCAAAGTAACCTACACCTTATGATCAGGTCCATTATTCTCTCAGAATTAAAAGTTCATGCAAATGTAAGTCTTGAGATTTATTATTCATTTGATAGTCTTTAGGAGAATAATAAATCTCACAGCGGTCCGGTTCAATATGTCTTAACTCTTAAAACATATTAACACATCAACTAGAAGTCTTTACTTCCATGATCAAGACAAATCATCGTAGTTGATATGTTATAGGCTTCGCAGATGAAATGCCCAATCTCATCACCGACTACGAACTATAATTCTAAGTTTACAAAGAACTTGTGATTTATATCTTCTGTGACTCTTCACATAAATCACATACTATGCATCTCATGGACTATATGATAATGTCCGAATATTCATGTTACCATTATTTCAGATAATAATAAAACAAATTTATTAAACATAATATTAAGTTATACATAATGTCAAACACAATGTCACACTTAATATCATACATAACATCTTACAATAGGATTTAAGGGCACTAATCCTAACAATCTCCCACTTGCCCTAAAGACAATTGTGCACTAATCTAACTCCTATTCTCTCCAAATGCAACTCAAAAGCCTTTTGAGGCAAGGCTTTAGTAAAGGGATCTGCTAGATTGTTTGCACTTTTAATCTTTGCTACCACCACATCTCCACGAGCAACAATATCTCGAATGATATGGTATTTCCTCTCAATGTGCTTTCCTTTCTTATGATTCCTTGGATCTTTAGATTGTGCAACTGCTCCATTATTATCACAAAACAATATGATTGGAACTTGCTCCATTCTTATTACACCAAGGTCAGAAAGGAACTTCTTGAGCCATACAGCTTCCTTTGCTGCTTCACAAGCAGCAACATATTCTGCCTCCATGGTGGAGTCTGCAATACAAGATTGCTTAATACTCCGCCAACTAATGGCTCCACCTCCCAAGGTGAAAACACATCCTAAAGTGGATTTTCTAAAATCTAGATCTGATTAAAAATCTGAATCTGTATAGCCAATGGAAATCAAATCCTCACAACGGTAAACAAGCATATAGTCTCTCGTTCTCCGTAGATACTTGAGAATATGCTTTACAGCTTGCCAATATTTTGGTCCTGGATTTGATTGATATCGGTTGACCATGCCAACTGAATAGCAGATATCTGGTCTAGTATAAAGCATGGCATATATGAGACTTCCTACTACAGAAGCATAAGGAACTTGTCTCATCATTTCTTCTTCCTCTTGAGTCTTAGGCCTTTGGTCATCAGACAAAGGAACTCCATGTCTGAAAGGAAGCAATCCTTTCTTGGAGTTTTGCATGCTAAACCGTTCTAGAACCTTATCTATATATCCAGCTTGTGATAAGCCTAACATTTTATTTTTGCGATCTCGCCAAAGCTTGATCCCTAAAATAAATTAGCCTCACCCAAGTCTTTCATATCAAATTGGCTTGACAATCAAACCTTTACCGATGACATTACCCCTACATCATTTCCAATGAGTAGAATATCATCAACATAAAGCACTAGGAACATTACTACTTTATCTTAATGTCTTTTGTACACACATAGTTCATCAAGATTTTGTTCAAAACCAAATGTTTTGATTGCTTGATCAAATTTGATGTTCTATGACCTAAATGCTTGCTTAAGTCCATAAATGGACCTTTGCAACTTGCATACCATATGCTCTTGGTTCTTTGCTATGAAACCTTCCAGTTGCATTATATAGATTTCCTCTTCAAGATTGCCATTAAGAAATGCAGTCTTGACATCCATTTGCCAAATCTCATAATCAAAATGAGCAACAATGGATAAGAGAATCCTGATAGATTTAAGCATTGCTACTGGAGAAAAGGTTTCATCATAATCAATACCTTCTTTTTGTGTATACCCTTTCGCCACTAGTCTTGCTTTAAAGGTTTCAACCTTTCCATCTATCCCTTTCTTCCTCTTGTAAACCCATTTGCAACCAACAGGTTTAATGCCGTTAGGCACCTTTACAAGATCCCAAACTTGATTGGAATACATGGAATCTAATTCAGATTTTATAGCTTGGACCCAATGATGTGCATCTATATCATTCATTGCTTCATCATATGTGTAGGAATCCGATTCAACCTCTTTTGAGATAGCTGCATAAGTTTCTCCCAAACCTATGAATCTTATAGGAGGCTGAACAATTCTCCCACAATGACGAGGCACCTGAGTACTAGACATGTCATGAGTAGTATCTTGTGGTGTATCTAATACAGCCACATCATCCCTAGTTTCATCTATTGGTTGTTCATTTACAGATTCATTCATTTCAGCCAAAACAACTCTACTTTTAGGAGTATAATCATTCATAAGTCATTTTCCAAGAATTTGGCATTTGTGTTAACAAACACTTTATTAGCTTTATGACTATAGAATAAACCTCCAATAGTTCATTTTCGATACCCAACAAAGAAAACCACTTCTGTTTTAGACTGTAACTTTTAAGACTTTCCTTTTAACACATGTGCTGGACAACCCCAAATATGAAGATGTCTCATACTAGGCTTACGCCCATTCCACAATTCCACAGGTGTTTTAGGAACAAACTTCGAAGGTACTAAATTCAGAAGATACATTGCTGTGTTTAATGCATATACCCAAAAAGAAATAGGTAGAGTTGAATAACTCATCATGGACCTAACCATTTCTAAAAGAGTCATATTCCTTCTTTCTGCTACACCATTTTGTTATGGAGTTCCAGGTGCAGTCAATTGGTATACAATCCCATTCTTAATTAAGTAATCCTTGAAATCCCCAAGAAGGTATTCACCACCTCGATCAGATCGAATGGCTTTTATGTGTTTACCTAATTGATTCTCAACTTCAGCCCTAAACTCTTTGAACTTTTCAAAAGCTTTAGACTTCCGTTTCATTAGGTACACATAACCATATCTTGAGAAATCATCGGTAAAAGTAATGAAATACTCATAGCCACCTCTTGCCTGGATTGACATAGGACCACATACATCAGAATGCATTAGCTCTAGCAAATCTTGGGCTCTTCTACCTTTTGCATTAAAAGGTCGTTTGGTCATTTTACCTTCCAAACAAAATTCACAAACTGGAAATTCATCAAAGTCCATGGGTTCTAAAAGTCCATCTTTGATCAGTCTTTGAATCCTATTTGAATTAATATGACCCAAACGCAAGTGCCAAAGATATGCATCACTAGTAGAAGGAAATTTTCTCTTTAATGATTTTACATGAGAGTTATTATCTAATTCAGAATTATATAATTCATGCTTATCAGGAGTTAAAATATAAAGACCATCCACAATATTGCCAGAACAGATAAACACTTTATCCTTCTTTATTACAACATTGTCTTTTAGGATAACACAATATCCATGTTTACCTAAGTAAGTAGCAGAAATTAAATTCCTACGAACATTAGGTACATATAAACAGTCTTCTAAAATTAGAACTCTAGATACAAAATATAAATTATAAACACCAACAGCTACAACTGGAATCTTGCTCCCATCAGCCAAAGAAAGAAACAACTCCCCTTCTTTAAGCTTTCTGCTCTCTTGGAACCCCTGCAAGGAATTGCAGATATGATTAGTACAACCTGAATCCACACATTAGGAATCCGTGGGATTCTGTACCAAATATATTTCAAGAAGGAATGTATTATTCATACCTTTATTCTTGGCAGCCTTGAATATTGGACAATTCCTCTTCCAATGTCCTTTCTCACCACAATGGAAACACTTTTCTTTGATCTTTTTTCCTTTATCAGCAACCCCTAAGGCAACTTGTTTACCCTCTTGCTTGGTGAAGTCCTTCTTCTTCTTCTTCTTACCATTGCCTTTCGACTTAGGTTGAGAAGTAGAAGCTTCACTAACATTGGCTTCAACATTGGAAGTACCAAGAATGCCTTCTGCCGCTACCAATTCATTCATTAATTCAGACAAGGTATAAATCTTTTCATTCATATTATAGTTAAGTTTGAATTCCTTGAATGATTCTGGTAGCAACTGGAGTATCATATCCACTTGGGATTCTCCATCTATATCGGCACCTAAAACTTCCAATGTATTCAGATTAGAGATCATTGTAAGACAATGCTCTCTCACTGAACTTCCTTCAGCCATTCTAGTATTATAAATTTGCCTCATGGTCTCCTGCCTTGCAGAACGGCCTTGCTCACCAAACATCTCCTTCAGACTTAGCATGATGTCTGAAGCTAGTTTTACATCCTGCATTTGATGCTGTAGAACATTTGAAATAGATGCTAGGATGTAGCACTTGGCCATCTCATTAGATTTCTGCCAACGATCTTATCGTTGTTTTTCCTCAAGAGGAGCATCTAATGAAGGAAAGTTAGGACATGGTTTAGTAAGCACATATTTGTGCTCTTCAGCAGTGAGAACTATGTCCAAATTTCTTTTCCAGTCAACATAGTTGGATCCAGTCAATTTGTATTGATTAAGAATAGTTACAAGTGGGCTAAATGATGCCATGTTTAAATCTGAAAACAATAAACATGAATATAATAAGTAAACTAGACATTATCAATTTAGCATATAAACATATAGTATGGAGCCTTAATAAAACCATAATATAATATATGCAACGACAACCCAATCCCATATTCAATATCCCTCAGCTTAGAGTGAATATAAAATACTATGATTGATTGAGAACTATTCTCATCATTAGTGCTATCATGATAACTCTTATCAAACACTAATAATATGCCGTTATATATTTAGCCTCTAAATAATGATAGTAAGAACTCAGCATAGAGGATACTATAATATTTAGTCTAGTGTATACCACTGTCTAGAATCATGTGTAGCCACATTTCATCACCTTAACAGGCTTATTTTGTAGTACCATGATACAAAACACCCTCCGCATGGAATGCAAAGCTCGAGGCTAAGACAAGGTATTTGATCAAACCACTATAAACCAAGAAATTCAATCTTGTAGGACCATGAAATAAATACTCTCCGCATTGAATGCTAAGCTCAAGGCAAAGACAAAGTATTTATTCCATACTACTATGAATCGACAATGGAGGCCGTGAGATCCAACCCTTGTATCTCTCTCCCACTAGATGTTTTAAAAGAAAGGTTTTTAGTTTTAAAACATGCATAATTTAATTACACATTGTCTTACTCTTTTAACATGTGAAAACACTTAGAAAAATTTCTGATTTTCTTTCTTTCAATCGATCGAAAAAATTAAGAAATTCAAACTTGATCATCTGACTCTTTCGATTGATACTCGATTGCCTCTCGATTGATCGAAAAACAAATTTGATTGATTGACTAGCAATCGAAAATCAATTGATCTAAAAAGTCTGATCACTGTCTCATTCGATCGATCGAAAGTGATTTTCGATCGATCGAAAATCGCGAAATTCAAATTTTCAGAATTTTTTCTAAGGCAGTTTTCTTCGTTTTTCATGAACAAACATTCAACATATGAACATTACAGTCAGAGATTGATGTCAAAACTGAAATTCATTGATGCTAATGCCTTAAGATTCAATTTAACATACTTAAATTTAAATTTAAACAACATTATAACATCAATTTCAGTCTTTATCAAATCATAGTTTCAACAACATGCAGAAAATTAAGAAACATAATCTTCAAACAATATGAAACTATCATCTCTAATTCTAAAACTCACAAAACATGTTATACAATACGAAATTGAAGACCGCTCTGATACCATTTGATGGAAATAAAGATAAATGCAGTGGAAAATAAGTTTTAAACGGATCTACTTCATTCGATATTGATAACACGTACTAAGTAAATTTTAGAATTTGAGAACAAGAGATCGTACCTTGAAGCGGTGAATTTCAAAACAAAGATTGAAGCACTTAGGAATACTTTTAATCTTCACTCCAATTCCACTAACATCCAAGATGTGTGGTCTCTCAATTGGTAGCAAATGGATGACTAGTGAGTGATAAAAACTCACATTCACACCATTTCACAATGATGTTTCTTTTTTATGAAAATCTGAACGTTTTTCCCTTTGTATCTAACCAATTTATCTAATTGGGCTGGCTTTTTGGGCCTTACCAATTGAGCTTAAGTGTGTGGCTTGGAGTGAGACCAAAATGGACCAATAAGACACTAGCTCCAATAGGCCTTGGGCTTTTCTGTCAACTCTTGACAAGTCCAAAGTTACCATTAACTATATTTAATACCACTATATAAATATAGTTGCACTGTCTTATCTATAAATTATATCCCAAGACTTTATTATACATGCAATCCCTTCATAAAATATTCGTATTAATACAAAGTCATTAATTTAGATTGCCACTTTGTAAATTACTACATCTTGATTCTTAAGTACCCGGTTTAATCCTTTAAGTCATTTATCATATATTTATGAAATCTAATTTCATAAATATATACTTTAGTAACTACTTACTAAAGTGGTTAGGCCTAACTCTCTGAATAACAAACCCATTAAACTTATCTCAAGAGAATATTTTATATCTCTGTTAAGAGACTATGAATTTTATCTTGAGAATATATGTTCCATCAACACTAAATGTGACTGCCCAATATACTGAGGTTTTGACCGTTACTTTAGATCTCACTCCTGATATATCAAAGTAACCTACACCTTATGATCAGGTCCATTATTCTTTCAGGATTAAGAGTTCATGCAAATGTAAGTCGTGAGATTTATTATTCATTTGATAGTCTTTAAAAGAATAATAAATCTCACAGCAGTCCAGTTCAATATGTCTTAACTCTTAAAACATATTAACACATCAACTAGAAGTCTCCACTTCCATGATCAAGACAAATCATCGTAGTTGATATGTTATAGTCTTCGCAGATGAAATGCCCAATCTCATCACTGACTACGAACTATAATTCTGAGTTTACAAAGAACTTGTGATTTATATCTTCTGTGACTCTTCACATAAATCACATACTATGCATCTCATAGACTATATGATAATGTCCGAATATTCATGTTACCATTATTTCAGATAATAATAAAACAAATTTATTAAACATACTATTAAGTTATACATAATGTCAAACACAATGTCACACTTAATATCATACATAGCATCTTACAATAGGATTTAAGGGCACTAATCCTAACAATTCTAGCTTACCGGATTCTGCTATAGCCTATAACATCAACCAATATAAATTGGTCCCTTCCTAACTGCTTCCCAAAGTACCAAATAAACCTTCTCACAGATATGGGTATGGTAAGAAAAGGATTTGGCCAAGAACCTCTCAAGGATGTATTGATGGAGAGGAAGAGAGTAGAAGAATTTGAAGAGTCTCTTAGGTGAAGATTGTGGATAAATCAATCTTGTTTTTCTCTTGGATTTCTCTCTCAAAATTCTCTTTAGAAGTTCCCTACATTTCGTGGGTATAAGGATCTATATATAATGGTGTGTGTTTGGAATGCGAAGAGTCAGTTTTTCCCAAACAGGGTGGTCTGGCGGCTTAGCCTCGTGACAAGTCTGAGTCACGAGTTCCAGGCTCGAGTTAATGGCCTGGCCAGCCTGGGACTTTTGTCCTATAGTGTGACAACTGGTGTGACCCTTCAACTCCCCTGCATGCTTCTCATGTGTGCTGCAGTTGACGGCTTGCCAGTCGCAAGTCAGCCGTAAGTCCTAGCCGCGAGTCTCTGCGTTCTTGCACAATCTTGAGCATTTCTTCACACTCTTTCACACATTACCCTTACATGAATCCCACCTAAAACAGGGTTACTAATTGCTAAAATATAAGCAAATTTGGCACGGAATAAAGCCAACAAGATGGTTGATTAAATTCAATCTTACAGAAGCTACATCCAACAGGTCTTGTAACTTTGCCAAGTCCCACTCTCCTCTCATTGCATCAATTAGCAAACTAATCTGGAGTTTCTAAGGTAAATTTGTTGTAAAGTTCTTATAATCATAATCATTTATTGATAAATTGAGGATTTAGATTTTTCTACATTATTAATAACTTAAATAGATGCTTGATAATCAAAGAATTCGACTACTCACAGCTTTAGCTGAAATGTCACAGTGGGAAGCACACTATCTAAACTTCCTGTTAAGTTTCTTCTACAATTAAAATGTGTTTGCAGGGCCTGGCGTGATCTCATTTCCAATTCCAAATTTGCCAGATATCACCTCAAACATTTTATCATCCAGGAGCAGCTAATGCTCATAGAGCACTTACGTTATCAAGTGCAGTATGAGTTTTCCCATATTCTAACTTCTTGCCATATATATTAAAAAGACAGTTTTATTTATGATCCCAATTAAGCTGTTTAAGACACATGATGCACAAATTACTAAGAACAAAGATCATAAAAAATTACTATAAATTGATGTTTTCTCTAAAAATTTTAGGAAATATAGGATGAAAGTAATTGCTAACTTGCATGTGATTCAAGGATTACATAATGGAAATATCAATGAAACAAGAGATGGATTTCAGGAATGGGGAGATTTTAATATAAAGGATACTATGGTAGTCATAGACTTCCTATTATAAAGTACCATATGTTTGATTTACTGCTATTGTAGTTTTTTGATAAAATGGTTTGAGAATGCTCTTTAAGAGTGACAAACCACATGTGCAATATAGTGTTGGGATTTGTGCCCTAGAATCCTATTGTATGATGCTATGTATTATATTATGTATGACATTATGTATGACATGATGTATGACTTAATATTGAAATTAATAAAATTGTTTTATTATTATCTGAAATAATGGTAACATGAATATTTGGACATTATCATATAGTCCATGAGATGCATAATATATGATTTATGTGATTTAGTCACAGAAGATATAAGTCACAAGTTCTTTGTAAACTCAGAATTTGGTTCGTAGTCGGTGATGAAATTGGGCATTTCATCTGAGAAGACTATAACATATTAACTAAGATGATTCGTCTTGATCATGGAAGTGGTGACTTCTAGTTGATATGTTGATATGTTTTAAGAGTTAAGACATATTAAACTGGATCGCTGTGAGATTTATTATTCTGCTAATGACTGTCAATTGAATAATAAATCTCATGACTTATATTTGCATGAATTCTTAATCCTGAGAGAATAATGGACCTGATCATGAAATGTAGGTTGCTTTGATATATCAGGAGTGAGATCTAAAGTAACAGTCAAAACCTCAGTATGTTAGGCGGCCACATCTAGTGTTGATGGAACATATATTTTCAAGATGGAATTCATAGTCTCTTAACGGAGATACAAAATATTCCCTTGAGATAAGTTTAATGGGTTTGTTATTCAGAGAGTTAGGCCTAACCACTTTGGTAAGAAATTACTAAAGTATTTATTTATGAAATTGGATTTCATAAATATATGATGAATAACTTAAAAGGATTAAATTGGGTACTCAAGGATTAAGATGTAGTAATCTTCAAAGTGACAGTCTATATTTATGACTTTGAATTACTACGAATATTTTATGAAGGGGTTGCATGTATAATAAAGTTTTGGAATATAATTTATTAATAAGGCCTAGAGTGCAATTATATTTATATAGTGGTATTAAATATAATTAATGATAACTTTGGACTTGTCAAGAGTTGACAGAAAAGCCCAAGGCCCATTGGAGTTAGTGTCTTATTTGTCCCTTTTGGTCCCACTCCAAGCCACACATTAAAACCCAATTGGAAAGGCCCAATAGGCCGGCCCAATTAGATAATCAGTTATATATAAAGGGAGAGACATACAGAATTTTTATAAGAAAAAAGAGAGACACCATTGTAAAATGGTGTGTATGTGTGAGTGAAGCCACTCGTTATTCTCCCTTAGTAACTGATTGAGAGACCACACTTCTCGGGCGTAAAGTAGAATTGGAGTGAAGATTAAAAGTGTTCCCAAGTACTTCTAATCTTTTGTTTTGAATTTCACTACACCAAGGTACGCAATCTTGTTCTTAAATTTTGAAATTTACATAATGCAAGTTATCAATCATGAATGAAATAGATCCATGTTTGTTGCTTCCGCTGTGTGTTTTGTATGAGATACAAAACTAGATTTTTCCAACAATTGGTATCAGAGCCAGGTTTTCATATCGTGATTGTATAGCATGTGATTGAATTTTAGAATCAAAGAATATCATTATCTTTGTGTTATGGGATTCTTGAATCTGCCGTGATTGTTCTATATAATCACGTTTACAGGATTTTTTATTTCATAATTTATTTTTGGAGATTGACTTTGCATTGATGTGAAGTGAATTCCTTTTAAAATGGAATTCCATCTTCAAAAGCATTTATGTTGGCCCACGGTTATTTATTGTTGTCTTAAAGGATTCATTTGAATCCTTGCTATATAACAATGATTGAAGACCATTCGGTTATATAGATTGAAGTTTCTATAGACTTCTTGAATGGTATTGAAATAACCGTCATGTGCATGTATTTAGTTATTGCACCGCTTGGCCATCTTATAAGCATATGACAATTTAATGTTAATTGTTTATACGGATTGGATGACACATGCATGTGAATTATGTTTTGCACCGATTGCAATGCTTAATGGTAATTATTGATTGTTGAAGTAACTGTTTGTAACTACCATGTGCGCGAACCTTGTTGACTCTACCCCTTGGCTATTCATGCTTTTAATTGGTTATCACGTGTTAATTGAAAGTTGTTGCCATGATAGCCATCTTGTACGTGAGAATTCTTGGTGACCATTTTATTTAGATGTGATAAATGCCTTGAATCCGTATATTACATATATATCTTTATTTATATGGTTTCATATGCATTCAAATTTTTACATGCTTTAGATGTTTTGAATCCGTATATTGATGTGTGTTTCATAAGTTTTAATTTATATGGAGATGCACGGAGATATATATGCTATCATATTAATGCTAGGATTAAATTATTTATTTAATGAAATTTATTCCTAATGAGATTAAGATTATGTTTTCAAGGGTTTCTAGCATTATTATGGTTCTTGATCTTAAAAACCTTTAATTTAAAATATTTAGTGGGAGAGAGATACAAGGGTTGGATCTCACGGCCTCCATTATCGGTTCATAGTAGTGTGGGTAAGCACCTCGTCTTGGCGTATATGCCTTGCGATCCCAAAGGAGGGTGTTTACTTCAAGTACTACAAGATTGAACTAACCTGTTTAAAGTAGTGTGGACAAGCACCTCGTCTTGGCGTATATGCCTCGCGATCCCAAAAGAGGGTGTTTTGTTCCATGGTACTACAAGTTTAAACATTATAAGGGAGATGAAATGTGGCTACACATGATTCTAGATAATGGTATACACTAGACTAAATGTAATGTTAACCTCCCAAAGGAGCTACGTCATTATCCTTTAGAGGCTAAAGATAATACGGCATATTATTAGTGTATGATAAGAGTTATCATGATAGCACTAATAATGAGAATAGTTCTCAATCAATTAATGTGTTTATAATAAACTTGCTACTAAGGAATTATAGACATGGATTGGTTTGTCGTTGCATATATTATTTTATGGTTTTATAAGGTTCCATATTATATGTTTATATGCTAAATTGATAATGTCTAGTTTACTTATTATATTCATGTTTGTTATTTTCAGATTTAAAATCATGGCATTATTTAGCCCACTTGTTGCTATTCTTAATCAAAACAAACTGACTGGATCCAACTATGTTCACTGGAAAAGAAATTTGGACATTGTTCTTACTGCTAAAGAGCACAAATATGTGTTTACTCAACCATGTCCTAGCTTTCCATCATTAGATGCTCCTCTTAAGGAAAAACAGCGATACGATCGTTGGCAAAAATCTAATGAGAGGGCTAAGTGCTATATCCTAGCATCTATTTCAAATGTTCTACAGCATCAAATGCAGGATGTAGAACTAGCTTCGGACATTATGCTAAGTCTGAAGGAGATGTTTGGAGAGCAAGGCCGTTCTGCAAGGCAAGAAACTATGAGGCAGATTTATAATACCAAAATGGCTGAAGGTACTTCAGTAAGGGAGCATTGTCTTAGGATGATCTGTAATCTGAATACATTGGAAGTTTTAGGTGCCAATATTGATGGAGAATCCCAAGTGGATATGATACTCCAATCACTACTAGAATCATTCAAGGAATTCAGACTTAACTATAATATGAACAAAAAGATCTATACATTGTCTGAATTGATGAATGAGTTGGTAGCGGCGGAAGGCATCCTTGGTACTTCTAGTGTTGATGCTAATATGGCTAAAGCTTCTACTTCTCAACCTAAGTCGAAAGGCAAGGGTAAGAAGAAGAAGAAGAAAGACTTCTCCAAGAAAGATGGTAAACAAGTTATCTTAGGAGTTGCCAACAAAGGAAAGAAAACCAAAAGAAAGTGTTTCCATTGTGGTGAGAAAAGACATTGGAAGAGGAATTGTCCAATATTTAAGGCTACTAAGAATAAAGATATGAAAAGTACATTTCTTCTTGAAACCTGTTAGGTACAGAATCCCACAGATTCCTGGTGTGTGGATTCAGGTTGTACTAATCATATCTGCAAATCCTTGCAGGGGTTTCAGGAGACCAGAAAACTGAATGAAGGGGAAATGTTTCTTACCTTGGCTGATGGGAGCAGGATTCTAGTTGTAGCTATTGGAGTGTTTAATTTATGTTTTGAATCTAGAGTTTTAATATTGGAAGACTGTTTGTATGTACCTAATGTTCGTAGAAATTTAATTTCTGCAACTTATTTAGGTAAACATGGATATTATGTTATCCTAAAAGACAATGTTGTAATAAAGAAGGATAAAGTATTTATCTGTTCTGGCAATATTGTGGATGGTCTTTATATTTTAACTCCTGATAAACATGAATTACATAATTCTGAATTAGATCATAACTCTCATGTAAAATCATTAAAGAGAAAATTTCCTTCTACTAATGAAGCATATCTTTGGCATTTGCGTTTGGGTCATATTAATCCAAACAGAATTTAAAGACTGATCAAAGATGGACTCTTAAAGCCATTGGACTTTGATGAATTTCCAGTTTGTGAATCTTGTTTGGAAGGCAAAATGACCAATTGACCTTTTAATGCAAAAGGTAGAGGAGCCCAAGAATTGCTTGAATTATTTCATACAGATGTATGTGGTCTTATGTCAACCCAAGCAAAAGGAGGTTATGAGTACTTCATCACTTTTACCGATGATTACTCAAGATATGGTTATGTATACCTAATGAGACGAAAGTCCGAAGCCTTTGAAAAGTTCAAAGAGTTTAAGGCTGAAGTTGAGAATCAATTAGGTAAACACATAAAAGCCGTCCAATCTGATCGTGGTGGTGAATACCTTCTTGGGGATTTCAAGGATTACTTAACTCAAAATGGGATCATATCCCAATTGACTGCACCTGGAACTCCCCACCAGAATGGTGTAGCAGAAAGAAGGAATATGACTCTTTTGGAAATGGTTAGGTCTATGATGAGTTACTCAACTTTACCAGTTCCTTTTTGGGGATATGCACTAAAAACTGCAATGCATATTTTGAATTTAGTTCCATCAAAATCTGTTCCCAACACACCTAAGGAATTGTGGAGTGGGCGTAAGCCTAGTATGAAATATCTCCACATTTGGGGATGTCCAGCGCTTGTGTTGAAAAGGAAGTCTGATAAGTTGGAAGCTAAAACTGAAGTATGCATGTTTTTAGGGTATTCAAAGGAAACAAAGGGTTATTTATTCTATAATCATAAAGATAACAAAGTGTTTGTTAGCACACATGCCAAATTTTTGGAAGATGATTATATGAATAATTTTGATCCTAGAAATAAAGTTGTTTTGGCTGAAATGAATGAACCTGTAAATGAACAACCAATGGATGAAACTAGGGATGATGTGGCTGTATTAGATACACCGCAAGATATTACTCATGAGATGACTAGTACACAAGTGCCTCGTCGTAGTGGGAGAATTATTCGGCCTCCTATAAGATTTATAGGTTTAGGAGAAACTTATGAAGCTATCTCAGAAGAGGCTGAATCGGATCCCTACACTTATGAAGAGGCAATGAATGATATAGACGCACATCATTGGGTCAAAGCTATGAAATATGAATTAGATTCTATGTATTCCAATCAAGTTTGGGATCTTGTAAAGGCGCCTAACGGCATTAAACTTGTTGGTTGCAAATGGGTTTACAAGAGAAAGAGAGGGATAGATGGAAAGGTTGAAACCTTTAAAGCAAGACTAGTGGCGAAAGGGTATACACAAAAAGAAGGTATTGACTATGATGAAACTTTTTCACCAGTAGCCATGCTTAAATCTATCAGAATTCTCTTATCCATTGCTGCTCATTATGATTATGAGATTTGGCAAATGGATATCAAGACTGCATTTCTTAATGGCAATCTTGAGGAAGAAATCTATATGATGCAACCGGAAGGTTTCATAGTAAAAAACCAAGAGCATATGGTATGCAAGTTGAAAATGTCCATTTATGAACTTAAGCAAGCATCTAGATCATGGAACATCAGATTTGATCAAGCAATCAAGTCATTTGGTTTTGAACAAAATCTTGATGAACCATGTGTGTACAAAAGACATCAAGATAAAGTAGTAATGTTCCTAGTGCTTTATGTTGATGACATTCTACTCATTGGAAATGATGTAGGTGTAATGTCATCAGTAAAAGTTTGGTTGTCAAGCCAATTTGATATAAAGGACTTAGGTGAAGCTAACTTTATTCTAGGGATCAAGCTTTGGCAAGATCGCAAGAATAAGATGTTAGGTTTATCACAAACTGGATATATAGATAAGGTTCTAGAACGGTTTAGCATGCAAAACTCCAAGAAGGGATTACTTCCTTTCAGACATGGAATTCCTCTGTCTGATGACCAAAGGCCTAAGACTCAAGAGGAAGAAAATATGATGAGACAAGTTCCTTATGCTTCTGCAGTAGGAAGTCTCATGTATGCCATGCTTTGTACTAGTCCAGATATCTGTTATTCAGTTGGCATGGTCAGCCGATATCAATCAAATCCAGGACCAAAACATTGGCAAGCTGTAAAGCATATTCTCAAGTATCTACGGAGAACGAGAGATTATATGCTTGTTTACCGAAGTGAGGATTTGATACCTATTGGCTATATAGATTCAGACTTTCAAACGGATCTAGATTTCAGAAAATCCACATCAGGATGTGTTTTCACCTTGGGAGGTGGAGCCATAACTTGGAGGAGTGTCAAACAATCTTGTATTGCGGACTCCACCATGGAAGCGGAATACGTTGCTGCTTGTGAAGCAGCAAAGGAAGCTGTATGGCTTAAGAAATTCCTTTCTGACCTTGGTGTAATGAGAATGGAACAAGTTCCCATCACGTTGTTTTGCGACAATAGTGGTGCAATTGCACAATCAAAAGATCCAAGGAACCACAAGAAAGGAAAGCACATCGAGAGAAAGTATCACATCATTAGAGATATTATTGCTCGTGGAGATGTGGTGGTAGCAAAGATTGAAAGTGCAAATAATCTAGCAGATCCCTTTACCAAAGCCTTGCCTCAAAGGACCTTCGAGTCACATTTAGAAGGAATGGGAGTTAGATTAGTGCACAATAGTCTTTAGGGCAAGTGGAAGATTGTTGGGATTTGTGCCCTAGAATCCTATTGTATGATGCTATGTATTATATTATGTATGACATTATGTATGACATGATGTATGACTTAATATTGAAATTAATAAAATTGTTTTATTATTATCTGAAATAATGGTAACATGAATATTTGGACATTATCATATAGTCCAAGAGATGCATAGTATGTGATTTATGTGATTTAGTCACAGAAGATATAAGTCACAAGTTCTTTGTAAACTCAGAATTTGGTTCGTAGTCGGTGATGAAATTGGGCATTTCATCTGCGAAGACTATAACATATTAACTAAGATGATTTGTCTTGATCATGGAAGTGGTGACTTCTAGTTGATATGTTGATATGTTTTAAGAGTTAAGACATATTGAACTAGACCGCTGTGAGATTTATTATTCTCCTAATGACTGTCAATTGAATAATAAATCTCACGACTTATATTTGCATGAACTCTTAATCTTGAGAGAATAATGGACCTGATCATGAAATGTAGGTTGCTTTGATATATCAGGAGTGAGATCTAAAGTAACGGTCAAAACCTCAGTATTTTGGGCAGCCACATCTAGTGTTGATGGAACATATATTTTCAAGATGGAAATCATAGTCTCTTAACGGAGATACAAAATATTCCCTTGAGATAAGTTTAATGGGTTTGTTATTCAGAGAGTTAAGCCTAACCACTTTGGTAAGAAATTACTAAAGTATATATTTATGAAATTGGATTTCATAAATATATGATGAATAACTTAAAAGGATTAAACCGGGTACTCAAGGATTAAGATGTAGTAATCTTCAAAGTGACAGTCTATATTTATGACTTTGAATTACTACGAATATTTTATGAAGGGGTTGCATGTATAATAAAGTTTTGGAATATAATTTATTAATAAGGCCTAGAGTGCAATTATATTTATATAGTGGTATTAAATATAATTAATGGTAACTTTGGACTTGTCAAGAGTTGACAGAAAAGCCCAAGGCCCATTGGAGTTAGTGTCTTATTTGTCCCTTTTAGTCCCACTCTAAGCCACACATTAAAGCCCAATTGGAAAGGCCCAATAGGCCGGCCCAATTAGATAATCAGTTATATATAAAGGGAGAGACAATGAGACATACAGAATTTTTATAAAAAAAAAAGAGAGACACCATTGTGAAATGGTGTGTATGTGTGAGTGAAGCCACTCGTTATTCTCCCTTAGAAACTGATTGAGAGACCACACTTCTCGGGTGTAAAGTGGAATTGGAGTGAAGATTAAAGATGTTCCCAAGTACTTCTAATCTTTTGTTTTGAATTTCACTACACCAAGGTACGCAATCTTGTTCTTAAATTCTGAAATTTACATAATGCAAGTTATCAATCATGAATGAAATAGATCCATGTTAGTTGCTTCCGCTGTGTGTTTTGTATGAGATACAAAACCAGATTTTTCCAACATATAGACCACTCCAATAAGAGAAATTGATGAATTTTGAATGTTCCCTAAATCCTAAATTAGACCTTGTTACAATAGTGCAGCAAAAAAAAAAAAAAAAAAAAAAAATTTACAATACTATCAACTATTACTAAAACTATCTAAATGTTTTTTTCTACAATATAAACCTATCCCACCATCAATACCAATCCCAATATCTAACATATGAATCATAAAAAACTCAAACTCATACCAATCCCAATATCTAACATATGAATCATAAAAGAATTTCAAAAACACAACCTCAAAGAATTAGAAATTAAACTATACACTAAAATCAAGTTTTTAAGCGGTAGCCACACGAACCCAGATAAATATTCACAAAATGAAATCCAAAAAAACTGAAGAATTATAATGAGAGTAATAAAAATTCAGAATTGTAAAGCGAGCAAAAAAATTTTAGAAGAGAGGAATGAAAAATACAAATTTTTAGCCGTGAATTGCATGGTAACAAATAATCCCTAAAAAAAAATATTATTTATAATATAATATAGGGTTATGGATTCCTAATCAAATTTGGTTAGGGTTATGGATTCCTAATCAAAATATAATATAGGGTTATGAATTCCTAATATGTTAATGGTATAGAAAATTATTTACCAGTAGTGGCAGTGTCTGATTTGATTTTCTCTTCAAGCTCTGTTGCAGTCCCATCGTCATCTTCACTTCTGAAAAAACTCTCCGACTGTGAAACCATAGTTGTATGTATCGCCAAAGGACCAAACCATATGGTTGGTGATGCCTTCTTTCTATCTCGGACCTGACAGCGTGGGGATGGCTTCTTGGCAGGATTGATTTTCAATGTTGGGTTTTGGGGAAGGAGAAGGTAGAGAAATAGAGAAGAGAGAGGAACGGCAGAGCATGGGTAAGCTTTTTTTTTGCGCTTATGTTTTTTTATATTTTGGTTTTTATCGGGTTTTAGAAAAGGTTTTTTTTTTCCTTATGTTTTTTTTTTTTTTTTTGGTTTTTGAAAAGTTATTATTATTATTATTATTATTATTATTATTATTTTGCATTTATGCTTTTTTTTTTTAATACTATTCTGACGTGGAAAATTGTGAGAGCTTCAGAGACTTCGGTTATATATATATATATATAATTATGATGCACGTTTTTTATTTCCTTAAGGGTGGGAGCACCTGAAGGAGAAATTATAAGATCCACATGGTGGACAAGTGATGTGGTCTACCATTCCACTAAAAAACTACCACTTGTTTAAAATTGTTAGTTAGAAAATTTTTTTAAACAGAAATTAATTACTGATTCAGCAATTTTAAACAAGTGGAAGTTTTTTAGTGGAATGGTGGACAAGTGACGTGGTCCACCAGAGGACTTTATAATTTCTCCACCTAAAGGCTGCTGGGCCTTTTGGCCCAAATTTGCACTTCCTTGTGTCTTCTTGGTATACATACATCAACAAACAAACGATTGGACCAGTCAGGAAATTGACCTTCTTCAGGGACAGGATGAGCCCCACAGCCTTCAAACTCTTCAACTCGCTTAAATTTTATTTTTCTGTTTCATTGGCTGCAGGAAGAATTCCCTTGTGACTTGACGTATCTCATCTAGAAATGAACTTGAAATCCCATGTCCTATTGCCTGCAAAACCAGAACCAAACCTGTAATTAATACTGAGAGCTTTAAATAGATGGCCTGAAACACAAACAATTCCACTCCTCAATAGGAATCAGGCTGGAAGGATCTCTCTGAGAACTTGATAATGTTAGTAATTTAAGGTGGTAAGTTTTAAGTGAAAGGTTGGAGCATATGTGAACTCTTTGTGCTTATGGCCAATTTAAACCAACCGCTCGTTCCTAGTTACAAGCTTAAAATTTTTAAGCATATAATAGAGTTGTCAAAGGAAAAACTAACGTGGCTTACTCAAGAGGATGTTGGCCTTTGGTTTGCTTAGTTTTCAGCCGATTGCTGTTGGTTGTGTCTAGTACACAGTTGGCATCAGGATTCAGGATGCAGCTTTTTGCAACTCATATGCAGGCAAGGAGAGATAAACATGTTTTAACAAATTGAATATCTCTGTAGACTTTATTATAGTGTTCCATGAATCAAAAATATATACTCTGCTGAACTGATTTGTAGGTTGATCAAGTTCAACTATGTTGATTTTGATGGATTTTCTCCTTCAATAAAATTTATATATATATATATAAATTAAGGAAAAGAGTGACCACAAGAGTGCTAAGAGAGAAAGAGGGACAAGAATTTTGGAAATAATAATAGAATATGTATATAACTAAGATACGTAGAAGTGATTAAATTATGTTGTTAAATAATTTAAATATATATTAAATCAACTATGTATTATACCCCATCAAATATATATAGGTGGGACAAGACGGAGATGGGTGAGTAAAACCTGTCCCCATCCTATCGCCCCTTCCAGGAATGTTTGTGTGGGATGAAGTGGAGCAGGGTGGGTGAAGCATGGCGAGATGTTTTTATCATCTATAGGTTTGTTGCAAATTCTATTGCTTAGAGCATTAGCATCCAATTTCTACAAATCATTCCATTTTACCATCTCAAAAGTTACATTATATATTATACCATATCACTTTACAACATACCCAACATTCCAAACTCTATTTTTTTTGCCTTTTTATTTATTTATTTTTAATATTTCTCTCTGTCTCTCTTCGTCTTCCTCTTCCTCTCTTTCTCCCTCTTCCTTAAAGCAACCAACAACCACAACAACGCCACCGCCATTGTCACCACCATGCCACCACGAATGCACCACGTGTTGGGGTTTATGCCTCAAAATCCAATTTATTGGCATATCATAAATAATTGATGTTTTTAATTATAAGAGACTATTTATAAATAAACTAATGGGATATTATCATAGTCCTTGAGATGCATTGTATGTAGTTTATGTGATTTAGTTACGAAAGATATAAATCACAAGTTCCTTATAAACTTAAAACATAGTTTATAGTTGGTGATGAAATTTGGCGTTTCATTTGCGAAGACTATAACACATTAACTAAGATTGTGATGCCCCAATTTTATTGATTGTGTGATGTGTGTGGGTGTGTAATGAATCCCACATCAAGTATTTACTAAGTAGATCTGAGCTTTATTAATAACTATAAGGAGCCTCAATTGTGACTAGTCCTTTTGAGGTATAGCGCAGATGTGACTTTTCCTTGGGTCGTTACATATGGTATCAGAGCCAGCTTCATATGTAACTACCCAAGGAAAAGCGCTAGCCACATCTACGTTATACCTCAAAAGGACAAGTCACAATTGAGGCTCCTTGTAGTTGTTAATAAAACCCAAATCTACCCAATAAATACCGATGTGGGACTCATCACATACCCACACACATCACACAATCAATCAAATTGGGGCATCACAATCTCCCCCACTTAAATCTCTAGCGTCCTTGTTAAGGCCCACTTTGTGGGGTACTATCTCTAAGCCCACACGGAGTTACCGAACCAGCTTTGATATTGTAAAGTTGTAATTTATAACTATGTTTTGTTGGCTTTTATTCCGTGCCAAATTTGATTGTAATTATGTTCAATCGTTTAAAACCCTGTATTTGTTGTGGGACTTGATGTAAGGGTTGTGTGATAGAGAGAGTGTTGAAGACTCAAGCATTTGAAGAAGTGAAGGATTCTCGCGGGTATCTCGCGACCAAGCATCCCGCGAAGTGAACCATGTGCCAGGCACATGCTGGAATGCGAAGAGTCATGCCAGGTGGAGACAACTGTGTCTCGCGAGTATCTCGTGGGTAAGGCCTTCCCGCGAGACACCCGCGAGGCAAGCTGTTCTGCCAGCCTGTACTTTTTGAGTCACACCTTTTGCACCTCTCCTACATATACCATCATTACCCACAATTGTTGAGGGATGCTTTAGAGAGAAAACCCTAGCCAAACACATTGGTAATTAGAGATTGTTTTCCCCATCTTTCTCTATACAATTGCTTGTGGTATCTCCTCAACCCTTCCCTCTCCATTATCCATATCTTTGAGAGGTTGATAGCCAAAACACTTACCACACCTTTGAGAGTGCTGAGTGACGTTTTGGTGCTGCTGGGAAGCATTGGAAGAAGCCTTGAATGGCAGATGCAACATGGAGCTTGTTGCGGGATCCGGATAACTAAGACAAGACACGGTTCCGAGAAGCCTTGTTGGAGTAGGAGCTTGGAGGGCTTAGGTACATCGGGTAGACTAGGCTTGGAGGGTCTTTTGCTAATCCATGTATCCCAACTGATTGTCTAGTGGATCGATTTCCGCTTGGAGGGCGGCGGAGAGGTTTTTCGCCGAGTTCTTCGGTTTCCTCTTCGATAACACGTCTCGGTGTTATTTGTGTTTGCATCCTTCTTCCCTACTCTTGTTCATTTCATTTTTACTGCTGAGTTGCTTTAAATATGGATTAGAGTAGTTGGTATTGCTTATACGCTTGTGTTTACACTATTCTGCACTTGTCATTAAGTTAGTGTAAAATCAACCAAGCCGTAATTTTAATTTGGGGGTCTAAACCGCTCGTGTGTTTTCAACACATTTTCGAGCTTTCAATTGGTATCAGAGCGGGTACACTTGCTGAGGTTTAATTACCTAAGTGTGATCCTTGACCCTTCTTGAGATGGACCGGTCTCAATCGCTCAATGTTCCACCATTTTTTGGTGGGAACAATTATGCATTCTGGAAAGTTAGAATGAGAGCATTCTTATGCTCTATCGATGATACTGTTTGGGATGCGGTTGAGATAGGTTGGACCAAGCCGGAGGCTCCTAAGTCCACTTGGGATAAGGCAGCCCTTGCAGCAGCAAATGCTAACAGTAAAGCTTTAAATGCTATCTTTTGTGGTGTGTCCCCTGATGAATTCCACAGGATATCTCATATGACAGTAGCCAAGGAAGCTTGGGAGATTTTGGAGACTACCTATGAGGGTACAAAGAAAGTCAAGGACACAAAGCTTCAGATGCTCACCACCAAATTTGAAGAACTCAAGATGAGTGATGATGAACCATTTGATTCATTCTATGGGAAGCTCAATGAAATAGTCATTGCTAAACTCAATCTTGGGGAGAAGATTGAAGACACTAAGGTGGTGAGAAAAATATTGAGGTCCCTGCCTGAAAGTTTTAGAGCAAAGGTTACAGCTATAGAAGAAAGCAAAGACTTGGATGAGATTAAGATTCAAGAGTTGATCGGGTCTCTCCAAACGTATGAGCTGGGACTGCCATCCCATAAGACAAGCAAATCGCTTGCTCTTAAAACCATCACCGAAAGAATAAATGATTCCTCCGAAGAAGATGGAGTGGAGAAAGAAGTAGCATATCTTGCAAAGAACTTCCGCAAGTTTCTGAAAATGAAGAACAGTGGGAAACCGTTCAATAGAGAAAAGTTCTCTCCTTCAAGAGGTGATAAGAAAGAGTTTAAGAGAAAAGAAGGAAAGGACTATCAACCTTCTCCAGACATTGTGTGCTATGAGTGCAATGGTCATGGACATCTAAAGAAGGAGTGTCCGAATTTTTTGAGGGGAAAAGGAAAAGCATATGCTACAACGCTCAGTGATTTTGACACTTCTGATTCTGACTCGGAAGAGAGCTGTGACGGTGAGGGAAACTACTCCGCTTTCATGACCATTGCTCATGAAGATTCCTCGGACGACTTGGGTGCACTTGAGAAGGAACTTGGTGAGCATTCTGATTCAGAATCTGTTGGAATTGTGGAAGAATCAGACGCTGAAGAGGAAAAGAATTCAGATAATCTTCAAGAGAATTACTCCTTACTTCTTGAGAAGTCAGGGGAATATGCAAGAATAGCCAAGGCAGCTGTGAGAAAAATGAAGAAAGCGGAGGAAGACTACCGAAGTCTCATGATCAGACATAAGGAGGCCAAATGCGAAATAGAAGGACTGAATGGTGAGCTATCAGAAGCATACTTGAAGATCAGATTTCTTGAACAAGAGGTGGTGCAAGCGCAAGCCAAGATAGAAAGGGTCTCCTCCAGAAAGTTGGATGATGTTATTTCATCTCAAAAACATTCCTCAGACAAGTCCGGATTGGGATATACCGGAGGGAGTAGCTCATCAGTCAAAGCTACCAAAGAAGTGAAATTTGTGAAGGCCGTAGAGCCAATTGTAGGGGAGACCATTCCTGAGAATGTTAAGGTTGAGAAGAAGAATGTAGCTGAGCAACGGATGATGAATAAGCCCCGAAATCAAGCAGTAGGCAGACACGAAACCAGAGTAAGATCTCTCTCAAGACCACAACGGGGTCCTAGAACGGATTATGTGTGTCACTATTGCGGACTGCAAGGACACACCAGACCCAACTGTCAAAAATTGAGAGCAGACAATAATGCAAGCGTTCCTCGATCACGTGGAAGAAGGAATGACAATAGAGCTTGGGGTGATGAGAACTCAAGAAGCCAAAATCGTGATCCCGGAGTGACAGACGTGATGAAGATGATCGGTGCCTTCACCACTTGCTTGGAGAGTTTTACCAGGAGGTTTGAAAGTCCCAACTCTCGTACCCAATCCGTCAAGGATATCACCCCAAACGCACGTGACGTGTGGGTGAAGAGGGGTACTCATGCATAAGCACTATAATATGTCCATGCATTAATTCTTTCCATTTTTAAGGACATTTGGTGTTGCATTCTATCATGCATTGCTTTCATAGTATTTTTTCCTTTGTCTGGTTTGCACCTGTTTTTACTGATCTTTCTTTTCTTGTTTTGTTTTGGGTGTGTTTCAAAAAATTCAAAAACCCATAAAAATTGAAAAATCTCCAAAAGTTTGATCACTTGTTCTATGCATATCTCATGTGAGTTTGGCCTAGTACCTTCGTACTTATGGCGTAGTGCATTTACGATCTTCGCTTGTTCCATATGCACTCTTTTCTATGTGGAAGAAATCTTGAAAACTATGTGTGATTGTTGTAAATAGATCTTCAAGCTTGTCATGAATGATTGGTCAATAGTCTTGTTGGTCTTGATACTTGCATAGACTTGTGTCTATATCTCTTCCCACTTTATTTTTATGTTTATGTAAAAAGAGCTCTCCAATTGTAAATCTCCAAATGAAAAGAGATATTGAGCTGCAAAAGCCTGTCGCACATACTAGTATTTGACTAGGAAAAAGGGAAAGCGACTCGTTTAATGTAAACTTTATGGTGCTCAAAAAGCCAAAGGCTTATCATCAATGTTGAAATATCATAAATTTCAAGCACCTATCTCAAAATGAGATGTTCTATCCATACAAAATAAAATGGACCATTTGTTATGCTTTATGTAGAAGCCAAATGAAAAGCTTCTAAGTTATGTTTTCAATGTGTGGGAGGTCATATACACTCATTTCTATAATGGAGATAGTCCACTTGATTTCGTATCAGTTGTGTATGACTCGTGTGAATTGATCATTGAAGCTTCGCTCTGGTCTAAGGACTATTTCACATGTGATACTCACACACAACACACAAGTCTTTGATTCAATCAATGCTTATCTCATTTGTGTGATTGTATACGTCCAAATGTGATGTGTATGCCCATGAACTTGTTGATCAAATCCAAAAAGATTTTTGTGAGTTTTATTTGTTTTTGAAAGTGATTTAGTCTTTTTTGTGTTTCTTTTTGGTCAAAATGCATTTTGCGTGTTTTTCATCAAAAACTGGTTCAGGGGTTGTTTCGCGAGAAGCTCGCGACTAAGAAGCTTCCCGCGAAAACGCTTGAGGGAAATATTTTTTCTTTCTTGTCACTCAGAGAATTTTGCGACTGTCTCGCGACCAACAGCTTCTCACGAAATGCTGTTTGGTAAAAACTGAATTTTTCTTAAAATCAGATAGAGAATCTCGCGACTGGCTCGCGACCTAGAGCTTCTCGCTAAAAGTTTGTGCTTCAGTGGCTCCTTTCGTGGTTGTCTCGCGACTGTGTCGCGGCTCCCTATCCCGCGAAAAACGCGTGTTTTCAGTTTTATAGGGCTGATGTGACAGTTTTTCAAAACATAAAAACTTCCCTCCCTAAACTCTCTTCGAACCTCTCTCAACCCAACTCACTGTTCCATCACTTCCCCTTCCAAATCAAGCATTTTTCTGCATTTTCTTCTTCAAGGTATGTTGATTAATCACTTCTTTTTAAGTTGTTACTTAGATTTTGCAGAATTTTTGGTTAGGGTTTTGATAATTGGGATTTTCGAATCTTTGAGTTGTTTTTCAAAATTGGGTGTAGTTTGTGTCATATTTTTGATTGGGTTTTGTTCCTTTTGATCTTAATGCATCTGTGTTGGCCCCTTGTGGCATTCTATCATGTATTTAGGCACGATTTTACCATGTTCATGCATTGTTCATACTTAAAGTGTTCTTATGCATGCTAGGTGTTTGATTGAATGTCTAAGTGACATTGTTGTGCCTAATTGGTCTCAAGTGAGTCCAAATCTCAGGGTTTCCATATGTCCGACCATGTTTTGATCTAGATTTGATCTTTGATCATGTGTGTATTACACTTTGCATATGTTGCACTCACTTGGCAAACACCTAGGCACCTACTAGGCACACCCTCATGCATCTCATGTTGCACACACATGCATACACACAGTCACACACACTTGCACTGTAATTTAATTTCATGCAAAATGTGTCATTTTTCATGCATTTGTGTTATGCTTTAGTGCTATTTGTGGTGTAGCATGCCCTGTTGAGTTGGAAATACTTTGTTTTGCATTGTACTCTGTTTTTGGAAGTATCTCATTTAATGTAATCTAACTTGAATCTAATCAAGTTTTGTTCTTGTGTTGGTGCATATTTTTCTTCTTCTGTGCCTTGTGAAACTGTGCAGATGTCTCCCACCAAGCATGCAGCTGCAAAGAAGAAGTCTTCTAAGCGTGCGCGTACTTACTCTGATCACTTCAAATCTGCTGAAGCTGATATGAAGTACAATGACTGCTACAAGAAAGCCACCATTGTCATGGAAAGGGTGGTTCAATTGGAGGAGCTTGAGCATACATGCATTCCTGATGTGTTCAAAGAAAGAACTTGGACAAAGCTGCTAAATCCAGTTGGGAATGTGTACTCGGAAATTATAAGGGAATTCTTTTCTAATGCTGAGGTGGAGGAGAATAAGATTCTTTGCTGGGTGAGGCACAAAGAATTTGAGATCACAAGGGATAGCATTCAAGACCTCTTGGAGATACGACCTCCCTCTCAGCCAATGTCAGTTCAATATGATGAGAGATTGGGGTCTATCACGGAGATGATATCAACTCTTGGTGGGGTTCCAAAGAAATCGTTAATGGATACTCTCAAGTTCTCTCCAGAAATGAGAACTCTGAGCTATGTCATGATCCATAACCTGTATCCGGTTACCAACCTCACCACTCTATCTGCTCCAAGGACGAGGTTTCTCTACGACCTATTCACTCACAAAGAAATTGATATTTGCAGCCACATCTTCCATATTCTGAAAAAGAGCATTACGAAGCAGAACTCACGAACCATAATGCCTTTTCCATCACTGCTCATGGGACTCATTGCAAAGACTAAGCTGAAAATCCCTAGTGGCCTTACTATTGTTCAGAGGGATTATCCCATTGGTGCAAATACTCTGACTCGGAGCACAGCACACATTAAACGCCCCAAGACTGGTCCTCATCTCATTCCACCGCCTCGGAGTGTGCCTCAGGATGTCCCAGATGAGGGTGGGGATATAGAGGAGGAGATTGACGGGTTCACTTCTGCTCCAGAAACTGCACAGCCATCATCTTCTGCTCCAGCACAAACACAAGGTCTCAGCAAGCTTGATCAGATCCTAGCTAAGATGGATCACATGTCTACAGTGCTTGACACTCATGTACAGCACACAGCGGATCAGTTTGCATACCTCCAGGAGCAGATCACCACATTATCCACTCAGATTCAGAGCTTATCCCCTACACATGGTTCAGACTCCGAATCCGACCAATTCTAGTCCTTTGGCCATTCCAGTCAAAAAGGGGGAGAAAATTTTGAGGGGGAGCTGATGAACAAGAGCCTGCACAGCCTTAGGGGGAGCGTAGCCTAGATACATAGTTACATTAACAAACTATTGGTTATTGGTTTTACAGACGGGTTTTCTAAGTTTTTTTTATAGTTAATGTTTTATTATGTGTGGTTTATAGTTCTGACACTTATGCTTTAACTTCAGTATTAATTTCAGTATTTTTTCAGAATTTTGTGTTTTGATTTCTATGCTTTGTGGCATATGTGCTTTGTGGCATTTATTTGTACTCATGCTGCTTATGTAAGCTTTAAGGGTTTGTTTCATGCATAGTTTGTAGGTCTTTGTGGTTTGTGCCATGCATTTGATATACCATGCTTATGCAACCTTGATGCATGTTTGCTTGTAGTTCAATGTCATGCATTGTTACTTCAAGTACATCATTCTTGTGCCCTTGTAGGATTGTTCCTAGATGCATATACGTTCTATGCATTGGTTGAGTGATGAACACTCTTGTGCCCTAGTAGGATTGTTCCTAGATGCAAATACTTCGTGTATTTCGCATTGGTTGAGTGTTGGAGTTGCAAATGATTTTCTTTTAAATGAGTTTATCATCTTGCATATCTGGATGTTCATTTCATGTGTGAATGAGCATAGTAATTGCTTGTGTATAGTGATTACTTGTTTGATCTTGCCATGATCTAGTGTCTCTATTTCATTTAGCTTGATCTTGTTATTATTGCTCCATATGCATTTCAAGTTTTCTACATACAATGATATTATTGTGTTGTTGTGTTTCAGGAGATACGTGTTCATATGTTCAAGAGCTTATCAGAATTTAGAATTAGGTGTGAGTGAGTTTTGCCTTTGTTCCCAAACTCATGTTTAAGTCTAGAGTCTGTTTTAGGGTTTTGTCACGGAATAGCCAAAGGGGGAGATTGTAAAATTGTAATTTACAACTATGTTTTGTTGGCTTTTATTCCGTGCCAAATTTGATTGTAATTATGTTCAATCGTTTAAAACCCTGTATTTGTTGTGGGACTTGATGTAAGGGTTGTGTGATAGAGAGAGTGTTGAAGACTCAAGCATTTGAAGAAGTGAAGGATTCTCGCGGGTATCTCGCGACCAAGCATCCCGCGAAGTGAACCATGTGCCAGGCACATGCTGGAATGCGAAGAGTCATGCCAGGTGGAGACAACTGTGTCTAGCGAGTATCTCGCGGGTAAGGCCTTCCCGCGAGACACCCGCGAGGCAAGCTGTTCTGCCAGCCTGTACTTTTTTAGTCACACCTTTTGCACCTCTCCTACATATACCATCATTACCCACAATTGTTGAGGGATGCTTCAGAGAGAAAACCCTAGCCAAACACATTGGTAATTAGAGATTGTCTTCCCCATCTTTCTCTATATAATTGCTTGTGGTATCTCCTCAACCCTTCCCTCTCCATTATCCATATCTTTGAGAGGTTGATAGCCAAAACACTTACCACACCTTTGAGAGTGCTGAGTGACGTTTTGGTGCTGCTGGGAAGCATTGGAAGAAGCCTTGAATGGCAGATGCAACATGGAGCTTGTTGCGGGATCCGGATAACTAAGACAAGACACGGTTCCGAGAAGCCTTGTTGGAGTAGGAGCTTGGAGGGCTTAGGTACATCGGGTAGACTAGGTTTGGAGGGTCTTTTACTAATCCATGTATCCCAACTGATTGTCTAGTGGATCGATTTCCGCTTGGAGGGCGGCGGAGAGGTTTTTCGCCGAGTTCTTCGGTTTCCTCTTCGATAACACGTCTCGGTGTTATTTGTGTTTGCATCCTTCTTCCCTACTCTTGTTCATTTCATTTTTACTACTGAGTTGCTTTAAATATGGATTAGAGTAGTTGGTATTGCTTATACGCTTGTGTTTACACTATTCCGCACTTGTCATTAAGTTAGTGTAAAATCAACCAAGCCGTAATTTTAATTTGGGGGTCTAAACCGCTCGTCTGTTTTCAACACATTTTCGAGCTTTCAGATACCATATATAATGAACCAAGGAAAAGTGCTTGCCACATCTGCGCTATACCTCAAAATGACTAGTCATAATTGAGGCTCCTTGTAATTGTTTATAAAGCCCAAATCTACCCAATAAATACCCGATGTCGGACTCATCACATACCCATACACATCACACAATCAATCAAAGATGATTTGTCTTGATCATGGAAGTGAAGACTTCAAGTTGATGTGTTGATGTGTATTAAGTGTTAAGACATATTGAACTGGATCACTGTGAGATTAATTATTCAATCAACAACTGTCACCTGAATAATTAATCTCACGACTTTTAATTTTATAAACTCTCAATCCTCAGAGGATAGTGAACCTAATCATGAAATGTAAATTATTTTAATATATCAGGAGTGAGATCTAATATTCACACGTAGTGTTGAGGGAACACGTATTCTCAAGATGGAATCCACAATCTCTTTTTATAGAGACACGAAATATCCTCTTGAGATAAGTTTAATGAGAATTGGTTATTCAGGGCCCCCACTTTAGTAAGGAGTTATTAAAACTTATATTTATTGAAATTCAATAAATGTGAATAACTAAAAGATTAAACTGGGTACCCAATGATAAAATAGTTGTTTATAAAGTGATAGTTCATTATGAATTTGTTCACTATGGATACTTCATGGAGTGGTCAAATGATATCATTCGAGTCTTGGGATATAATTTATTAATAAGGACTAGAGTGTAATTATATTTATATAGTGGTATTAAATATAATTAATGGTAACTTTGGACCTGTTAAGAGTTGACAGATAAGCCCAAGGCCCATTGGAGATAAAGTCTTATTTGTTCTCTTTGGTCCTATCTCAAGCCACAAATTAAATCCCAATTGGGCAGGCCCAAAAGACTAGTCTAATTAGATAATCAGTTATGTATAAGGGGAAAAACATACAGAATTTTCAGAATAAGAAAATAGATCACATGAATGCTCAGTATGTATAAAACACCATTGAACATTTAGACCCCAAATACCAAATTATCAATTCAAGCTTAATATCAAACGATTAACGTACGGAACATGAACATAAGTTAAACATAGAATTGATAAATAGTCTAAACCAAATATAACCACATCTACAGAAGAAAGTAAAAGGCAAAGATAAAGAGAAGAGAGATGCAAACACAAGTACAACACACGATGTGTTATCGAAGAGGAAACCAAAGCCCTCGGCGTAAAACCTCTCCGCTGCCCTCCAAGCAGTTAATAATCTACTAGAAAACGTAGTTGGGATACATGAACAACAATAGACCCTCCAAGCCTAATCTACCCAATGTATCTAAGCCCTCTAAGCTTCTTGCTCCAATGAGGTTGCGCCGAACCTTTTTCTTTTCTAGCTTACCGGATTCCGCTATAGCCCATAGCATCAACTAATATGAATTGGTCCCTTCCTAACTATTTCCCAAAGCACCAAATAAACCTTCTCACGGATATGGGTATGGTGAGAAAAGGATTTGACCAAGAACCTCTCAAGGATGTATCAATAGAGAGGAAGAGAGTAGAGGAATTTGAAGAGTCTCTTAGGTGAAGATTGTGGATGAATTAATCTTGTTTTTCTCTAGGGTTTCTCTCTAGAAGCTCTCTACATTTCGTGGGTATAAGGGTCTATATATAGTGGTGTGTGTTTGGAATGCAAAGAGTCAGTTTTTCCCAAACAGGGTGTTCTGGCGGCTTGGCCTTGCGACTAGTCTGAGTCGCAAGTTCCAGCTGCGAGTTAACGGCCTGGCCAGCCTGGGACTTTTGTCATGTAGTGCGACAGCTGGCGTGACCCTTCAACTCCCCTGCATACTTCTCACGTGTGCTGCAGTTGGCGGCTTGCCAGTCGCGAGTTAGTCGCGTGTCCCAACTGCGAGTCTCTGCCTCCTTTCACAATCTTCAGCAATTCTTTACACTCTCTCACACACTACCCTTACATGAATCTCACCTAAATACAGGGTTACTAATTGTTAAAATACAAGCAAATTTGGCATAGAATAAAGCCAACAAGATGGTTTATTAATTTCAACCTTACAATCTCTCCGTTTGGCTATTCCGTGACAAAACCCTACAACAGACTCTAGACTTAACGCGTGAGTTGGGAACAGTTGAACAAAACTCATTCACACCTAACTCTAAATTCTGATAAGCTCTTGAACCATAAGAACAAGTATCTCCTGAAATACAACAACACATCAATATCATTGTATGTAGAAAAATTGAAATGCATATGGAGCAAGCACAATGTGATCAAGCAAGATGGAATAAAATAATAGACCATGGCTTGACCAAAACAGGTAATCACTATACAAAGTGATCCCAATGCTCATTCGCACAAAGAATGAACATCCGGACATGCAAGCTGATAAGCTCATTTGCAGAGTATCATTTACAAGTCTAACACTCAACCAATATGCATAAAATATATATGCATCTAGGAAAAATCCTACAAGGGCACAAGAGAGATGTACTTAAAGAAAATGCATGACATTTAGCAACAAGTACAAAAGCTACAAAGTATGGATACAAAAACCTAAAAGCTTACAAAAGCAAATGGTTATAGATGTACCATACAAAAGACATAAACTTAACAACATAACCTAAATAACCAAATAGGTTCATATAGAGCAAAATATTAAACATAAGACTACTTGTTGAAAACTCCCCCTCTCATTTTCTCATTGTATTCAGCAACTTCTCCCCCTTTTTGTCATAGAATAGCTATTCCTCATCTTCTTCTAGCTTTCTTTGAATCTGATCCAACTGAGTTTGGAGAGAGGTGAACTTCATATCCCACCAAATGTTGTGGTGGTGCAAAATAGATGTGAGTCCAAACATCTTGGTGCTCAACTCATGAACAAATGCCATAATGTTGTCTAACTTGTCGTCAAAGAAGGATGAGTTTGAGCGCGAATCACTGTGAGACGCTGAAGTTTCAGTTTTGATCCCCTTCTTACTATGACCAATGCTCGCGTTGAACATATGCATGTTGATTGGACTCAGTTTTGTGCATGGAGATTCATCTTCAGATGGATGGATCCCTTTAAGCTTCAAAATCCTAGAGATGAGACAGTAGAACGGAATGCATATCTGTGACCCAGTTCGTTGAACCGTTTTGCACAGAACATGAAATACATGAGCACAAATGTCAATCTCGATATCAGAAATCAGATCATGAAGAAACAAGGCGCGACCGAGGTTCATATAGCCGGTGCTGGATACAGGGTACAAGTTGTGAAACATGATGATTGTAAGTACTCTCAATTTTGGAGGAAGCAAGGAAACACTGACAGAGTTTCCATTTGGTGAGAATTCCAAATCTTTTCCAAGAGCATCCTGAAGAAGATCCTCATCTAGATACAAATCATCATAAACCGGTGAGTGTTTGAACATCGGCCTGTTGATGTGAAGAATCTCTGCCAGATATCCGGGAGAGACAGAAAAACTTCTTCTTCTGACCCAGCACTTGAGTTCATCGCCTTCAACAATTGCATTAGCATAAAATTCCTTTACCAAATTTTCATATGCATCATCAAGATCGGAAAGAAGGTAATTCCAATCCTTATGAGCAAACCATTTAGGAATATCAGTGTCAAACAAAGAAGGTTGATTAACAACCCTTTCAATCAATAGTGTAGCATCTCTAAAATAATTCTCATGATTCTAAAAGCGTAAGATCTGAACTAGTTTAGATCGAAACCTCCTGATGGTGAACGGGTCCTTTTTGTTCGAGGTGAGAGATCATCAACATCAATGATAGGTTCCTTACCTTTGCTGCTGCCCCCTTTCACAGCTGCTCTCTTGAATAGAGGCATATCCGCTCTGCATCAGGTTTTACCAAAGGAAAGAGAGACCACAAAAAGACACCAAACATTGTTAAATATTAGGTTAGTTCCAAAACAAGGAGAATGAAGAAAACCTTAAACATTTTGGGATTTAGGTCCCAATCATGACAATGAGTATGTGAGTGTTACCAAGAACACAAAGTTTACTCAAGATAGAGTAGATCAGTACAAGACCACCAAAAAGCACAAATCAATGTCATAAAATAAACACATATTCAAATGAGAGGAAAGATATGTGCAAATGAGTGATACATAATGTGTAAGAAACAAAACCCATACTTGATCTCGAAGAATGATGAAGTGTTTATAGAGAGATTTAGGGTTTTGTGTGTGAACACGGTGGTTTGAGAGAGTGAAAATGGAGAAGAAAACTAACAGTCACACAAATTCGAGGAAAAAACTGACTTGAAAACGTAAAACACGCGTTTTTCGCGACTGAGTTAAGCCGCGTGCAAGTCGCCAGGTTAAGCCGCCAGTACACTTAAAAGAGAAAATTTGGAAAATTTTTCTAAGTATTTTTCTCGAGTGGAAGGTCTACCTGCAAGAGAGTCGCGAGGTGAGCCGTGAAAATCTCTGTGTACCCTCGCGACTAGACCTTCCACCCGCGAACAAGTCGCCACAATGAGCCGCGAGAATCATAAAAATTCAAACTTTGAAAAATTTTCTAAGTATTTTTCACGACTAGGACATTTACCCGCCAGTGAGCTGCGAAAAATCTCTGAGTGGGCTCGCGACTAGGGTATGCGGCTGGGCTAACCCGTAACTGAGACGCCAAAACAGGACAAAACTGTTTTTTGAAATTTTTGACAATTTTTGTAAAAATAAATACTTTCCAAAATAACTAAAAACACTCATAAATCTTTTTGTATTTGATCAACAGAGATTGAGCATGTAAAAACACATTTAATCAAGTACAATCACACAAATGAATATGGCATTCATTGATCATAGACATGTGTGATGTGTGTGGGTATCAACAATGAGATAATCCTTAGTCTAATGTGAAGTTTCAATGATCAATTCAAAAAAGTCATACACAACTAGCACTAGATAATGTGATCTATCTCAATTATAGAAATATGCATATATGACCTCCCACAAAACTTGATAACATAACTTTGAAACTTTTCATTTGGCTCCATATACATCATATCATTTGAACTTTTTGAGTCAAAATATCTTATTATGAGATCGATGCCTGAAATTTTTTATATTTCAATTGATGAGTTAGCTTTTGGCTTTTTAGGCATCATACATTTTATTTATGGTCGCTTTCCCTTTTTCCTAGTCAAATACTAGTATGTGCGACAGGTTTTTGCAGCTCAATATCTCTTTTCATTTGGAGATTTACATTTGGAGAGCTCTTTAAGCAAAACAATAAAGTAAAGAGTGGGAAGATATATATGTACAAGTCTATGCATGTCTCAAGATCGACAAAATCATTCACTAATCATTCATGACAAGGTTGAAGATCTATTTACAACAATCACATAGATTTCAAGATTTCTCCCACAATGATATGAGTGCAATAAATACATGCTAAGTTCGTAGATGCACAAAGCCATTAGTACAAAGGTACAAGGCAAAACATATTTTGAGACAAAACTCAACAAAGTCGATCAAACTTTTGGATTTTCTACTTTTTATGTATTTTTGGATTTTTGACACAAAAGTAAGAAGAAGGTTGGTCAGAAACAGCACACAAAAAAAATATATAAACAAAATTCAGAACATACAAAAAGAAACAAACATGGAAGATAGAGTTTAGGGAATGATACTGACACCAATGGTCTTATGCAAGGATTCAAACCTCGGGCCATCAAGAGGTTTAGTAAATATGTCTGCCTTTTGATTCTCCGTATTGATGAATTCCAGACACACTATCTTGTCCTCTACCAAGTCTCAAATGAAGTGATACTGGATCTCGATATGCTTTGATTTGGAGTGTTGAACTGGATTCTTTGACAGGTTAATGGCACTAGTGTTATCACAGAACACACACATGGTGTCTTGAGAAATTCCATAGTCATGTAATAGCTTTCTCATCCATAGCAATTGTGCATAACAACTTCCTGCTGCAATATATTCAGCTTCAGCTGTTGAAAGGGAGACTGAATTTTGCTTTTTGCTCATCCATGAGACCAAGTTATTTCCAAGATAGAAACACCCACCAGAAGTGCTTTTCCTATCATCAATGCATCATGCCCAATCTACATCTTAATATACCGCCAAGCACTCATTCGAATCTTTTGAATACCAAATCCCATTGTCAGATGTGCCATTAACATAGCGAATGATTCGCTTTACTGTTGTCAAGTGAGACTCTTTAGGAGCAGCTTGGAACCAAGCACATACCTCGACACGAAATGCAATATCTGACCTACTTGCTGTGAGATAGAGAAGACTGCCAATCATGCTTCGATACAGTGTTGGATCGACGTTAACACTAGCTGCATCTATGCTTAATTTTACTGAGGAACTCATGGGAGTAGAAATATGTTTCTTAGAATCCAGGCCAAATCTTTTGACGAGATTTTTGGCATATTTCTCTTGAGAGATGAATATTCCATCTTTCTGTTGTTTCACTTGAAGCCCTAGAAAGTAGTTCAACTCTCCCACCATGCTTATTTCAAATTCCCTTTTCATTTCTTCCGAAAACTCATGAGCTAGTTGATCGATTATGGATCCAAAAACAATATCATCCACATACAATTAAGCGACAAGGAGTGATTTCTCATCTCTTTTAACGAACAATGTTCGATCTGCTTGGCCTCTTTTGAACCCATGATCCAATAGGTAAGTGGTGAGGCGATCATACCATGCTCTTGGTGCTTGTTTCAACCCATACAAAGCTTTCTTCAATCTTAGCACATGATCCAGAAAGTGAGGATCTTGAAACCCCTTTGGTTGCTCAACAAAGACTTCTTCATTTAGAAAACCATTCAAGAAGGCACTCTTCACATCCACTTGGTACAACTTGAAATCCATAATGCATGCTATGGACAGGAGAATTCGAATTGACTATAGTCTTGCTACTGGAGCAAATGATTCATTGAAATCTATGCCTTCCACTTGAGTATACCCTTGAGCCACCAGTCTAGACTTGTTTCGAACAACTTCACCATCTTCATCAGTTTTGTTCGTAAAGATCCACTTGGTGCCGATCACATGTGTATCTTTAGGCCCTGGAACCAACTCCCATACATCATTTCTAACAAATTGATGTAGCTCCTGGTGCATAGACTCTATCCAATTCTCATCTTTCAAAGCTTCTTCTACCTTTTTGGGTTCAAATTGAGCAAGATAACAATTGTATGTCACATGGTTAGCATTATACTTTGGCCCTTTTCTCAAACGAAGTCCCTCGTTAACATCACCAATGATATTACTTGATGGGTGATTGAGAGTTACTCTTGATGAAGGTTTCTTGGAAGTTGAAGGTTCCTCATCATGAGAAATTGAGGGTTGAACTTCCGAAGGTCTGAGTGGGCTTGAAACTTCTTGTGTTGATCTAGTCTCTCTTCTTGATATAAGAGGTGTAGACTCCTTTTCCGGTGCTTCTTTCTCAGCATCATCACTTGGGGACATATCATCATCATCCTCATTCTTAAGATTTAGCCCCTTTTCATCATCATCAAAGTCCTTTTCTGATATGGTGTCGTCTATGACAACATTGATTGACTCCATCACCGTCTTAGTGCGCTTGTTGTACACTCTATAGGCTCGGCTATTTGTGGAGTATCCTAGAAATATCCCTTCATCACTTTTAGCATCAAATTTTCCCGAATTTTCCCTGTCATTCAGAATATAACACTTGCTCCCAAATATTCTGAAGTATTTCACCTTGGGTTTCTTTTCTTTCCATATTTCATATGACGTCTTCTTTGTCCTTGCTTGGAAGTAGATTCTATTACCAATATGACATGATGTATTTACAGCTTCAGCCCATAATTTTTGTGGAATGTTTTTGTTGAGTAGCATGACTCTCGCCATCTCTTGGATCACCCGGTTCTTCCTTTCAACCACCCCATTCTGTTGGGGAGTCTTTGGAGCTGAAAATTCCTTCTTGATGCCATGCTCATCGCAAAAAGCTTCAAATTTAGCATTCTCAAATTCCTTCCCATGATCACTTATGATTTTGACTATGGGGACCCCTTTTTCATTCTGTAATCTCTTACATAGCCTTTCCATTTTATTACATGCTTCCAACTTCTCTCTAAGGAATTCCACCCAAGAGTACCTTGAAAAATCATCAACTACCACCATAATATAACGCTTTCGTCCCATGCTTTCAGTTCTTGTTGGACCCATCAGTTCCACATGAAGTAACTCCAAAGGTCGTGAAGTAGCAACTACATTCACTTTAGGATGAGTTGATTTTGTTTGTTTTCCCATTTGACATGGACCACACACACTTTTCTCAACTTTTCCAAACTTCGGTAAACCCACCACTACTTCTAGCTTTGAGACTTTAGCTACTTGCTTGTAATTAGCATGCCCAAGTCGTTGATGCCATAGCTCCAAAAGATTCACTCGAGCACTCTGACATGCTATGCCTGGTTTGGGAATGATACCATAGCAGTTATTGGTGGTTCTAAGTCCCTTCAACACTTGAACACCTTCGTCATTTAGTATCAGATAACCTTTCTTCGAGAATTGGACTAAGAAATATTCATCACATATTTGGGTGATGCTCAGCAAGTTTACTTTTAATCCTTTAATGTACAACACATCAGTCAACAATGGCAGTCCTAGAATCTCAACAGTTCCATTTCCTAGAACTTGTGAATGACTACCATCTCCAAAGGTCACATAACCATCTTCCTTTTCTTTAAGAGTCTTGAACAAAGATTTATCTCCTGTCATATGCCTTGAACAACCACTATCAAGATACCATAAGCATGAATTAAATACTTTCAATGCGGTATGAACAAAAAGACAAGCATGTGATAGGCATTCTTGATCATCAAAGCAAGATTCATACTTATTTTCTTCATTTATAGAGAACTGTAACTTTCTTTTTAAACCATCAAGTTTATCACACAATTGTCTATTCATTTTCTTATATTTTTCAACCAAGGAAATTGACTCACACAAGCTATTATGAACATCATGATTTCTATGAACTAATGATTTTAGCATGTGTATGAAAACTTTAGCATGTTTCTTTGACTTGAATAACTCCATAACTTCATTATTAGACCAACCTCCAAAAATACTCATAGAGTCATTATCACAAACATCTTTACTTCACTTCATTTTGGCCTTTGCCATAGCAAGCCAAGAGGTCTAGGATCACACTCAGGTAATTAAACCACAAGGATTGCACCTACTCTGATACCAATTAAATGTTCAATATGTGTGTAAAACACCCTTGAACGTTTAGACCCCAAATACCAAATTATCAATTCAAGCATAATATCAAATGATTAACGTGCGGAACATGAACATAAGCTAAACACAGAATTTATAAACAGTCTGTAGGGTTGAATTTAATCAACCATCTTGTTGGTTTTATTCCGTGCTAATTTGCTTGTAATTCAGCATTTAGTAACCCTGTATTTAGGTGGGATTATTGTAAGGGTAGTGTGTGAGAAGATGTGAAGAAAAGCTCAAGTATGTGCAAGAAAGCAGAGATTCGCGGCTAGGACTTGCGGCTGACTTGCGACTGGCAAGCCGCTAACTGCAGGCACATGAGATGCACACAGGGGAGCTAAAGGGTCGCGCCAACTGTCGCACTACAAGACAAAAGTCCCAGGCTGGCCAGGCCGTTATCTCATAGCTTGAACTCGCAACTTAGACTAGTCGCGAGGCCAAGCCGCCAATTAGCCCTGTTTGGGAAAAACTGACTCTTCGCATTCCTTTCTCACCCCACTATATATAAACCCTTATACCCACCAAATGTAGAGAGCTTCCAGAGAGAAACCTAGAGAAAAACAAGATTGATTCATCGACAATCTTTACCTTAGAGACTCTTCACATTCCTCTACTCTCTTCCTCTCCATTGTTACATTCTTGAGAGGCCTTTAGCCAAATCCTTTTTTCACCATACACATATCAATGAGAAGGTTTATTTGGTACTGTTTGGAAAGAAGTTAGGAAGGAACCAATTTACATTGGTTGATGCTATGGTCTAGTAGCGGAATCCGGGAAGTTAAAGAAGAAATAGGTTCGGCGTAACCTCGTTGGAGCAAGAAGCTTGGAGGGTTTAGGTACATTGGGTAGATTAGGCTTGGAGGGTCTTCTGCTGTTCATGTATCCCAACTACATTCTTTAGTGGATTATTTACCGCTTGGAGGGCGGCGGAGAGGTTTTACGCTGAGGGCTTCGGTTTCCTCTTCGATAACACATCGTGTGTTGTCCGTGTGTTCGCATCTTCCTTCCTTTATCTCTGCCTTATATTTACTGCTGTGGATATGTTTATATTTGGCTTAGATTGTTTATCAATTCTATATTTGGCTTATGTTCATGTTCCGCACATTGATTGTTTGATAATAAGTTTGAATTGATAATTTGTTAATTGTGGTCTAAACGTTCAAGGGTGGTTCATACCCATATTGAACATTCACAGTCTAAGCCAAATATAATCAAATCCATAGCAGAAAATAAAAGGCAAAGATAAATGGAAGACAGATGCAAACATAAGGACAACACACGATGTGTTATTGAAGAGGAAACCGAAGCCCTCAGCGTAAATCCTCTGTGCCGCCCTCGAAACTATCAATAATCCACTAGAAAATGCAGTTGGGATACATGAATAGCAATAGACCCTCTAAGCCTAATCTACCCGATGTACCTAAGCCCTCCAAGCTTTTTGCTCCAACGAGGTTGCACCGAGCCTTTTTCTTTTCTAGCTTACCAGATTCCGCTATAGCCCATAGCATCAACCAATATGAATTGGTCCCTTCCTAAATACTTCCCAAAGCACCAAATAAACATTCTCACAGATATGGGTATGGTGAGAAAAGGATTTGGCCAAGAACCTCTCCAGGATGTATCAATGGAGAGGAAAAGAGTAGAGGAATTTGAAGAGTCTCTTAGGTGAAGATTGTGGATGAATCAATCTTGTTTTTCTCTAGGGTTTCTCTCTGGAAGCTCTCTACATTTCGTGGGTATAAGGGTATATATATAGTGGTGTGTGTTTGGAATGCGAAGAGTCAGTTTTTCCTAAACAGGGTGTTCTGACGGCTTAGCCTCATGATTGGTCTGAGTCGCGAGTTCCAGTCGCAAGTTAATGGCCTGGCTAGCCTAGGACTTTTGTCCTCTAATGCGATAGCTGGCATGACCCTTCAACTCCCCTGCATGCTCCTCACGTGTGCTGCAGTTGGCGGCTTGCCCGTCGCGAGTCAGTCGCGAGTCCCATCCGCGAGTCTCTGCCTCATTGCATAATCTTGAACAATTCTTCACACTCTCTCACACACTACCCTTACATGAATCTCACCTAAATACATGGTTAGTAATTGCTAAAATACAAGCAAATTTGGCACGGAATGAAGCCAACAAGATGGTTGATTAAATTCAACCGTACGTCATGAAAATGGTGTGTATATGAGTGTAAGCCACTCTTTTATTCTCCCTTGAACACATACGTGTAAACTAATTGAGAGACCATACTTCTTGGACACCATGTGGAATTGAGATGATGATTAGAGGTATTCTCAGGTCTTGGTGTTGAATTTCACAGCATCAAGGTATACTTTCTATTCTTTGTTCTAAAATTCAAGGTTACATGTTATCTCTCATGAATGAAGCAGATTTGTGATTGTTAATTCCGCTGTGTGTTTTGTATGAGATACAAAACCAGATTTTCCAACAATTGGTATCAGAGCGATATTCAATATCTTGCTTGTATAACATGTAATTGAGTTTTAGAATTAAAGAAAAATAGTTTTCTTCGTGTTTTTATTTTCTGCAGTAAATTTTCTGCATAATTGTGTCTTTGAATCCATTTGCTATGTTTTATATATGAGATATATATATGTTGGATTCAGTTTTTCAAAGCAAACCATGGTATATCTTTTAGTTATGATGCCGACTTTGCTAGTTTTTGTATTAGTAAGATACACCGTTAATGTTCATAAAGGATTGATGGTTTGACTTCATTAGGATGAGATTGATCAAACAGTATGTTAATACTAGAATTAAAGTATTTTGGTTACTTGTTAAAATCCTTTAATGAAATTTATTCCTAATGAGATTAGGATTATGTTTTCAAAGCATCTAGCATTATTATGGTTCTCGATCTTGATATTGAAAACCCTTATGTTTAATCTGTGAATCTTCATTCATAAAATCAAAAGGTGTTTGTGATAGAAAATAGCAAAAACTATCAAAACAATTGCTGGAAAATTCTGGAAAAATTTAGTTTTTGTGAGTTTCAATTGATCAAGAATTCCTTTCAATCGATCGAGTGTACTTTTCAATTGATTAAAGAGGAATTGAGAATCGATCGAGTCAGGCAGAAACTCTATGATAAAATTCTTCATTGTCTTGATCGATCGAGAATTCCTTTCGATCGATCGAATGTTAATTTCGATCAATCGAACAAGAATCGAGAATCGATCGAATGAGGCAAAAGCTTTGTGATGAATTTCTTCAATTTTTGATTGATCGAAAAATAGGTTCGACCGATCGAAGGTACTAAATTTTGAAATTTTCACATGCTTTTTGATTAAGTGTAAAAACTTTGATAAAAGGCAAGGTTGTGTGTGATGAGATTACACATGGTTCTATATATAGTGATTAATTTTATAGTCCTTAAAAATTTAGGACATTTATTAATCATCATCTAACTAAAAGACCTAATGAAATCAAAGATGTTAGTTAAAT
The DNA here is from genome assembly GCA_023736055.1 of Quercus glauca. Classification (NCBI taxonomy): domain Eukaryota; kingdom Viridiplantae; phylum Streptophyta; class Magnoliopsida; order Fagales; family Fagaceae; genus Quercus; species Quercus glauca. The sequence goes on from CM043319.1 coordinate 41,297,345, forward strand.
AGAACTCTTAGTCCTAATTTGTTTAGGACCTTTCTTTTAAGAAACATTCTAATAAGATTGGGATTGTTGCATGATTGAAAGTCCTTAATTTATTTTAATTAGAGGTTTTTAATGTAATCAAGATTATAATTAAAGTTATATAGTTTCTAATGAGATTAGAATACTTTATCTAGTAAGTTAAGAATAGAGTTCTATACAACTCATTTTTTATTCATTAGTGTTTAAGGAATCCTAAATAGTTCAGGACTTTCATTTTAGTTAGTGATTCTAATGAGATTAGAGTCTTCAACAAGTGCGAGGTTATTAGTTGTAATGAGATTACAATTATTTAAGAAAAACCCAAATAACAAGTGGGAGTGCTAAAATAACCCTTTTGTTAAATTTATTGTAATGTGAATAGATACCTTGTCTTGGTCTTGAGCCTTACATTCCATGTGGAGGGTATTTACTTCACGGATTACATGATTAAACTTCTTCGTGATTACGAAAATGTTCGTTACGCTACTGTGACATGACTTAGTCAAATCACATTGAATTTAAACAATTAAACACATTTGATGTGTACGGTTAAAATTGTGATAAGATCACAATGATTTCAAGATAATCCACTTGTTTTAAAATTTCTAGTGGGAGAGAGATACAAGGGTTGGATCTCATTGCCTCCATTATCAGTTCATAGTGGCTTCAAGCCTTGTGTTCCATGCAAAGGGTGTTTATTTCATGGTACTACAAGATTGAACTTACCGGTTTATGGTGGTGTGGGCAAGCACCTCGTCTTGGCCTCGAGCCTTGCATTCCACTCGGAGGGTGTTTTGCATCATGGTACTATAAGATTAAACCTTACAAGGATAGAGTTATGTGGCTACACATGGGTCTAGGCAATGGTGTACACTAGACTAAGTTTGATAGTATCCTTTATATTGAGTTCTTACTATTATTACTTAGAGGCTAAAGGAAAAGCGGCAAATTATTTTTATTTGGTAGAGTTACCACTTTGTGGGGTACTGTCTCTGAGCCCACACAGGGTTACCGGGTCAGCTCTGATACCGTATATAACGACCCAAGGAAAAGCGCTAGTCACATCTGCGCTATACCTCAAAAGGACTAGTCACAATTGAGACTCCTTGTAGTTGCTAATAAAGCCCAGATCTACCTAGTAAATACCCGCTGTGGGACTCATCACATACCCACACACATCACACAATCAATCAAAGATGATTTGTCTTAATCATGGAAGTGGAGACTTCTAGTTGATGTGTCTTAAGTGTTAAGACATATTGAACTGGACCACTGTGAAATTAATTATTCAATCAACAACTGTCACCTGAATAATTTATCTCACGACTATTAATTTCATAGATTCTCAATTCTGAGAGGATAGTGAACCCGATCATGAAATGTAAGTTACTTTGATATATCAGGAGTGAGATTTAATATTCACAGTTAAGGGTAACCACACGTAGTGTTGAGGGAACACATATTCTCAAGATAAAATCCATAATCTATTTTTATAGAGACACGAAATATCCCCTTGATATAAGTTTAATGGGAACTAGTTATTCAGGGCGCCCACTTTAGTAAAGAGTTACTAAAGCTTCTATTTATTGAAATTGGGTTTTAATAAATGTGAATAACTAAAAATTAAACCAGGTACTCAAGGATGAAAGTTGTTTTCAAAGTGAAAGTTCATTATGATTTTGTTTACTATGAATATTTCATGGAGAGGTCAAATATATCATTAGAGTCTTGGGATATAATTTATTAGTAAGGCCTAGAGTGCAATTATATTTATATAGTGGTATTAAATATAAGTAATGGTAGTTTTGGACTTGTCAAGAGTTGACAGATAAACCCAAGGCCAATTGGAGCTAGATTCTTATTTGTTCCCTTTGGTCCCATCTCAAGCTACAAACTAAAGCCCAATTAGGCAGGCCCAAAAGGCTAGCCCAATTAGATAATCAGTTATGTATAAGGAGAGAAACATACAAAATTTTCAGAATAAGAAAATAGATCATGAAAATGGTATGTATGTGAGTGTAAGTCATTCTCTTATTCTCCCTTGAACACATACGTGTCAACTGATTGAGAGACCACACTTCTTGGGCACCATGTGGAATTGAGATGATGATTAGAAGTATTCTCAAGTCTTGGTTTTGAATTTCACTGCATCAAGGTATGCTTTCTATTCTTTGTTCTAGAATTCAAGGTGACATGTTATCTCTCATGAATGAAGTAGATCTGTGATTGTTGCTTCCGTTGTGTATTTTGTATGAGATGCAAAACCAAATTTTCCAACACCACGAACCCACATCAACCTCCACCACCGTCAATCACCCATCCCGACAACCCTCCACCACCACCATGAACCTAACCCACAACACAACAGCAAACACAGTGCCACCACAAACCACTAGACCCATGCATCCAAACCCACCAAGCAAACCCATACCCATAAACCCACCATAGCCAACACACACACCACCTACCCCACCACCATGACAACAACCTACTCCACTTCGGTACCCAACCAAAACTAAAACCTATTCCAAAACTGAAACCTACCCAAAACTAAACCCATCCAATCTGATGGGGTTTGTCTCCATGCTAATTTGAGAGAGAGAGAGAGAGAAGAAGAAGAAGAATGAGTAGATAAATCTCCATTATTTTATCATACAATCCTGCTACAATGCCATCTTAGATATAGGATAGTACTGTAACAAGATTGTAAAAAATTTTACAATTGTAAGACTAGGTAATGTATGTTTTTTGTACTTTGATACTAAAATATTACGTATTATTGCTTTAATACTAAAATATTACGTATTATTGCTTTAGAAGACTGGATACTAACGCTCAAAACATCCAATGCTTTATAAAAAAATAAAAAATAAATAAAGAAAGAAAGATCCAAAGCACATCTTATCTGATTACAGTGACAGAACAAGGCTAGGTGGGACTACAAAAAGCCATAATGTTGATTAATTTTCATTATTTTTCCAATGAATTTCTTTGTTTTAGTCAGTTTTTTTTTTTTTTTTTTAAGTTTTTTTTTTAAGTGCAATCTAACTGTCTATTTGGGAGCTTGCATTATTAAAATCCTTGTTCTTTGCAATCTTATAGAAACTTTTGAAAGCTGATGCTGTTGATCCTCTTTGGAAGATCCCAAATGCCAATAACCAATCTTTGATTTACTACCAGACAATATTTAATTCAACAGCTGAAGCTTTCGTACAATATTATGCGAACACGTAGCCAGTTTAGACACATATATGGATTGAGCCAAACCAAGTCTTACCTCAACAACCATCACACAAGATGGATAATGTACGAATGACAACTAACAAATCGTCAACTACCAAGTACCAACCAGTCATTCTCAATTTCTCATCCCCAAATAAACCCAATAATCTGTACTATGGACAATTATTTTTATGTTCAATTTCACAACTAATTGATTAATAGGATTATGAGGATTATGAGTAGTCTACACAAAGGGGTAAGTTGCATAGAATAGAAAATATTCACTCATAATCACACAAATTAATGTATTGTGAAATTGGTTGTACGAGTGGTTGTGTTTTTGGAATTATTTAGGAGTGTCAAATGGGTAGGTTTAGGGTGGGCACAATTGGGTTGGACACATAAAACTCATTTACCCATTTATTGCCTATTTAACTAAGTACTTCTAACTTAAACCCAACCCAATCCAATTATTATGGGTAAACCCTAACTCACCCAATTACCCAATAATCAAAATTACCAAAATGTTGTTAAAACTTGAAAATGACCAAAGTACTCCTAAAATCCTTTAAAATTATCAAAATACCCCATAAACCTAAATTTAAAAAAAAAAAAAAAACAAAACAAAATATGCTCAAAAACCAATAAAAATTATCAAAATACCCACCAAAACTTAAAAAATGACTAAAATACCCCAAAAACCTAAAAATTGACCGAAATACCCCCTAAACCTAAAACTTGATCAAAATACTCTTGAAACCTAAAAAAAGACTAAAATACCCTCAAAAAAAAAAGACTGAAATACCCCCAAAACTTAAAAAATGACCAAAATACTCTTGAAACCTAAAAATTACCAAAATATCCCCTAAACCGAAAAAATGACCGAAATACCCCCGAAACATTAAAAAATTACCAAAATACACCTAAAACCTAAAAATTAACCAAAATACCACCAAAACCTAAAAATGACAAAATACCCCTGAAACCTATAAAATAACCAAAATACCTCTAAAACCTAAAAATAACAAAAATAACTCCAAAACCTAAAAAAGAAATTGACCAAAATACCCCTAAACCTAAAAAATGACCAAAATGCTCGTAAAACCTAAATAATGACCAAAATACACTCGAAACCTAAAAAATGACTAAAATACTCTTGTAACCTAAAAATTAGTAAAATACTCCGAAACCTAAAAATGACTGAAATACCCTCCAAAACCTAAAAATGAACCAAAATACCACCTAAATTTAAAAAATGACTGAAATACCCCCCAAATCCTAGAAAATGACCAAAATAACCTCGAACCCTAAAAATTGACCAAAATACCCCCTAAAACTATTATTAAAAAAAAAAAAAACTAAAATACCTCAAAATCCAAAAAATGACCAAAATATCAAAAACCTAAAAAATTACTAAAATACCCCCAAACCTAAAAATGATCGATATATCTCAAAAACCTATAAATTAACAAAACACACCTAAAACCTAAAAAATTACTGACATTCCCTTGAAACCTACAAAATGACCTAAATACTCTTATAACCTTTAATTTGTCGAAAATACCCTTGAAACATCCAAAATGCCCCAAACCTCTATTTTGGTAATTTTAGAGGCTTCAGATGTATTTTGTTCATCTTATGGGTTTTATGGCATTTGATGGAAATAAAAATGTGCGCAGCGGAAAAGTAAGTTTGAACGGATCTACTTCATTCAATATTGATAACATGCATAAAGTAAATTTCAGAATTTGAGAACAAGAGATCGTACCTTGAAGCGGTGAATTACAAAACTGAAGATTGAAGCACTTGGGAATACTCTTAATCTTCACTCCAATTCCACTAACGCCCAAGATGTGTGGTCTCTCAATTGGTAACAAAGGGATTACTAGTGAGTACCAAAAACTCACTTCCACACCACTACAATGATGTTTTTCTTACCAATATTTTTCTGTACGTTTTTCCCTTTGTATCTAACCAATATATCTAATTGGGCTGGCCCTTTGGGCCTTACCAATTGGGCTTAAGTGTGTGGCTTGGAGTGGGACCAAAAGGAACCAATAAGACACTAGCTCCAATGGGTCTTGGGCTTTTCTGTCAACTCTTGACAAGTCCAAAATTACCATTAACTATATTTAATACCACTATATAAATATAGTTGCACTCTAGGTCTTATCTATATATTATATCCCACGACTTTATTATACATGCAACCCCTTCATAAAATATTCGTAGTAATACAAAGTCATTAAAATAAACTGCCACTTTGTAAATTACTACATCTTGATCCTTGAGTACCTGGTTTAATTCTTTAATGTTATTCATTATATATTTATGAAATCCTATTCCATAAATATATACTTTAGTAACTACTTACTAAAGTGGTTAGGCCTAACTCTCTGAATAACAAACCCATTAAACTTATCTCAAGGGAATATTTTATATCTCCATTAAGAGATTATGAATTCCATCTTGAGAATACATGTTCCATCAACACTTAATGTGGCTGCCCAACATACTGAGGTTTTGACCATTATTATAGATCTCACTCTTGATATATCAAAGCAACCTACACCTTATGATCAGGTCCATTATTCTCTCAGGATTAAGAGTTCATGCAAATGTAAGTCGTGAGATTTATTATTCCTTTGACAGTCCTTAGGCAAATAATAAATCTCACAGCGGTCCAATTCAATATGTCTTAACTCTTAAAACATATTAACATATCAACTAGAAGTCTCCACTTCCATGATCAAGATAAATCATCGTAGTTGATATGTTATAGTCTTCGCAGATGAAATGCCCAATTTCATCACCGACTACGAACTATAATTCTGAGTTTACAAAGAACTTGTGATTTATATATTCTGTGACTCTTCACATAAATCACATACTATGCATCTCATGGACTATATGATAATGTTCGAATATTCATGTTACCATTATTTCAGATAATAATAAAACAAATTTATTAAACATAATATTAAGTCATACATAATGTCTAACACAATGTCACACTTAATATCATACATAGCATCATTCAATAGGATTTAAGGGCACCAATCCTAACAGCATTTTGGTCATTTTAGATATTTTGAGGGGTATTTTGGTAGTTTTAGTGGTTTAGAGTTATTTTAGAGTTTTTAGGGGTTTTTTTTTTTTTTTTTTTTTTTGGGTGTAATTTTATAGGTTTCAGGTTATTTGTGGTCATTTTAGAGATTTTGGGTGTACTTTGGTTATTTTAAAGGTTTAGGGGTGTTTTCGTCATTTTATAGGTTTGATGGTATTTTTGTAATTTTTTAGGTTTCAGGAGTATTTTGGTCATTTTAAAAGTTTAGGGGGTATTTTGGTCTTTTTTAGGTTATGGGGGGGGGGTATTTTGATCATTTTATAGATTTTGGGGGTATTTAGGTCATTATAAAGGTTTTAGAGGTATTTTGGTTGTTTTTTATGTTTAGGGGTATTTTGGTCATTTTTTAGGTTTCAGATGTATTTTGGTCATTTTTTAGTTTTAGGGGATATTTTGGTCATTATAAAGGTTTCAAGGGTATTTTGCCATTTTTTTTGCTTAGGGGTATTTTGGTCATTTTTAGGTTTCAGGAGTATTTTGGTCTTTTTTAGGTTTTAGGGGTATTTCGATCATTTTTTAGGTTTCATGGGTATTCTGGTCATATTTAGATTTTAGGGGTATTTCGATCATTTTTTAGGTTTCATGGGTATTCTGGTCATATTTAGATTTTAGGGGTATTTCGATCATTTTTTAGGTTTCATGGGTATTCTGGTCATATTTAGATTTTAGGGGTATTTCAGTCATTTTTTAGGTTTTGGAGGTATTTTAGTCTTTTTTTTTTTTTTTTTTAATTTTGAGTAAGTATTTTGGATATTTTTAGGTTTCAAGGGTATTTTGGTCGTTTTTTAGGTTTCAGGGGTATTTCAGTAATTTTTTAGGTTTCATGGGTATTTCAGCCATATTTAGGTTTCGAGGGTTCATTTTTTAAGTTTCAAGAGTGTTTCAATCATTTTTATGTTTTGAGGGTATTTTAGTCAATTTTTTTAGGTTTACAGGGGTATTTCGGTCATTTTTTAAGTTTCAGAGAGTATTTTGGTCATTTTTTAAATTTTTAGGGATATTTTGGTAATTTTATAAGTTTCGAGGATATTCGGCCATTTTCTAGGTTTTAAGAGGTATTTTAGTCATTTTATAGCTTTTGGGGGTATTTCAGTCATTTTTTAGGTTAGGGGGTAATTTGGTCAATTTTAGGTTTCAGAGGTTATTTATGTCATTTTTTAGGTTTAAGGGTTATTTTGGTAATTTTCTTAGGTTTAATGGGTATTTTGGTCTTTTTAGTGGCTTTAGGGTATTTTAGAGTTAGGTGATTTGTAAAAATAATACTTGGTTCATAATTTGGTACCCAGTTAAAGCCCAATAAACATTAATGTTAACTGGGTTTAATTGGGTTAATACTCATTTAACCCAAGTAATAATTAGATGAGTTTATATCTTATTTAAGTTGGTGGGTTTGAGTAGACAAATAAATTTGGGTTAATTTTGCCATGGCTAGAATTATTCCCCTTAGAAAATATGAATATCATTCACCTTCAATCATTCATTTAATATTCATCCATTCTCAAAAAAAAAAAAAAAAAAAAAAAAATCATTCATTCATCATATACATTCTTACTCGTTCATCAAAATATATGCAATACATATCACAAAACACTGCATCACAATTCACAATACAATACCCCCAAAAAAAAAAAAAATAAAATAAAATTCGAAATCAAACTAAAGATTCTATATGTTTCTAACTAAGGTCTATGTGATCGTATTGGACTTGCTATAGCCCCTTAAAGTTAGTGACAGTTATTCTCCCCCTGCCAACTCCAAACAATGTCTTTGAGCGCTGGCCTCACATCTTCCTCACAGAACTTCTTGTACTCAAGAGTGTCTCCGGCCGACTTTGAGAATTCGACCACCGCCACCTCTGGCGCCACCTCGAACACCTCCGCCGTCACAGCCAACTTCCCTTTCCTCCCTTCCATTTTCCCCTGCATTTTCACCTTGAATTCCTTCACACCCATCACACTAAAATTCAGCCTCTTCGCCACAGCTTCCAACTTTGCAACAATAGCTGCTGCCGAGCATTTGGACGTGAACATTGACCCAGATTTCCTCTTTTTTTCGAACAAACTCGACAGATCGAAACCTGAAGACATGGAAGAAATGAACTCAAAAGCGTTATAAAAGGGCGGTGACGAAGTTGTTTTTTCCAATTCCATTTCCTCAATAATCTTATCATCATCCTTGTCATTGGTCTCTCCCACTGGCTCTGGGATTGAAATAGCGATTGGATTTGAAAACCCCTTTTGGAACCAAGGATTTTGCATAATCTCCGGGATTGAAATTCTCTTTTCTGGATCTGAAACAAGGAGCTTGGATATCAACCGCTTTGCATCAGTGGAAAACCATGGAGGAAAATCATACTCAGCCTTGAAAACCTTCCTATACATTTTCATAACATTCTCAGCTTGAAATGGCAAATACCCAGCAAGCAAAACAAAGAGAATTACACCACACGACCATATATCAGCCTTAGCTCCATCATACCCTTTTTTTCTCAACACTTCAGGAGCCACATAAGCTGGTGTGCCACAGCGTGTGTGTAGCAAACCATCATTCCAGAGCTGCTCAGGCAGTGCGGACAAGCCAAAATCAGAAACTTTCAAGTCCTTGTTATCATCCAGAAGAAGATTTTCGGGCTTCAAGTCTCGGTGTGAAACACCACGGCTATGACAGAAATCAACTGCGCTAACTAACTGTTGAAAATACTTTCTTGCCAAGTCTTCCTTGAGCTTTCCCTTTGCTACTTTGGCAAACAACTCACCACCTTTCACATATTCCATCACGAAGTATATCTTTCCCTTGGTAGCCATGACTTCCTTCAGTTCAACTATATTTGGGTGGCGAACCAAGCGCATGATAGAGATCTCTCGCTTGATTTGTTCCATTAAGCCTTCTCTCTTGATGTGGTCCTTGTTGATGACCTTGATTGCAACGCTTTCGTTGCTGATGAGGTTCTTGCCGTAGTAGACTTTGGCAAAGGTGCCTTGGCCTAATACCCTTCCCATCTCGTATTTTCCGAACAGAATGTTTCTTGGAGGATTGAGATTGCTGGTAGTTTGTTGCACACTTTGTTCTTCCATTTCAGACCAAAATGACAAAAAATTGGGTATGGTTTGGAAAATTATGAGTCAAATTAGGCTAAGAAAACATTTCGATACAGTGAAAAAGGCCATGACCCAGATGGGAAAAAACATGGAATTATGCCAGAATTTTGTGTCAAAATTTCATGCACAATATAGAAAAAAGTGGGATTTTGCTTTTCTAGGAATCTTGTGTTATTAAGGAGTGGACTGTGTTGTGGAGCTCGATGATTACTACAAGGTTGGTGGTGGTGAATTGGATAAGATTTGGAGAGCAAAGGAGGTGATTGGTAGTCAGGAAAATAAAGGAGAGAGATGAAGTAGTGATGGTAGAGAGAGTGGGTTGTCCTATTAGGCAATTACCATTGGAGGACGTAGTTTTTGGCCTTTTTTGGGTGGTCTGGAAAGAGCGGCAAGCACATAGAAATCGGTCAATGAAAATATCTTGGAATTATATAATTGGATAAGTGGCTCAACTGAGTTAGGTCAAGTTGAAAGCATGTGGGTCCAGACTATTTATGACTCTTTGGGAATGGGCCCGTCATGGGGCTCTAGCCTGTAATGCTCTCCATATTTCTTCCATTCTACAGAAATGGAAATTCTTGTCTTTGTCATACACAACACAAGTGGAGCAGAGGAACCGAGGGCTATTGTGAACCTTCCGGGGGTTTGGTTGGTGTAGTTGTATTTACCAAATAAGTACTATTTTCCGGATTCAGACACATATGGACTGGGAACTCACTGTGTCTGCAGACACCTTTCCATCCATGCCCAAAAAATCAGGATATGCAATACGACTTTTTCTTTTGTTTTGTTATCACATGGGTGCCCTGAGGCAGCCCACAAGCACAACCTAGGATGAACTCTTTATGCCATGTTGTGAAATTGCAATTTGGAAGAATGTACAATTTAAAGAGTTAAGCCAATTACTTACTATATGATGAGTTAAATAACTTGGGGTTGTCATTCCATGTCAATGACGACCAAAATGAGCGCTACATATTTAGTGCGTGCATTGATGGAGAAACGTAATGGACAGAGCAACGGTAACAACTAAACTACGTGTTGGGATTAGTGCTCTTAAATCCTATTGTATGATGCTATGTATGATATTATGTATGACATTATACATGACATGATGTATGACTTAATATTGTAATTAATAAAGTTGTTTTATTATTATCTGAAATAATGGTAACATGAATATTCAGACATTATCATATAGCCCATGAGATGCATAGTATGTGATTTATGTGAAAAGTCTTAGAATATATAAATCACAAGTTCTTTGTAAACTCAGAATTTTAGTTCGTAGTCAGTGATGAAATTGGGCATTTCATCTGCGAAGACTATAACATATTAATTAAGATGATTTGTCTTAACTATGGAAGTGGTGACTTCTAGTTGATATGTTGATATGTTTTAAGAGTTAAGACATATTGAATTGGACCGCTGTGAGATTTATTATTCTCCTAATGACTGTCAATTGAATAATAAATCTCATGACTTTTATTTACATGAACTCTTAATCCTGAGAGAATAATGGACCTGATCATGAAGTGTAGGTTACTTTGATATATCAGGAATGAGATCTAAAGTAACCGTCAAACCCTCAGTATGTTGGACAGCCACATTTAGTGTTGATAGAATATATATTCTTAAGATGGAATTCATAGTCTCTTAACGGAGATACAAAATATTCCCTTGAGATAAGTTTAATGGGTTTGTTATTCAGAATGTTAGGCCTAACTACTTTAATAAATAGTTACTAAAGTATATATTTATGAAATTAGATTTCATAAATATATGATGAATAACTTAAAGGATTAAACCGGGTACTCAAGAATTAAGATGTAGTAATTTACAAAGTGGCAGTCTACTTACATAACTTTGTATTACTACGAATATTTTATGAAGATGTTGCATGTACAATAAAGTCTTGGGATATAATTTATTAATAAAGCTTAAAGTGAAATTATATTTATATAGTGGTATTAAATATAATTAATGGTAACTTTAGACTTGTCAAAAGTTGATAGAAAAGCCCAAGGCACATTGGAGCTAGTGTCTTATTTGTTCCCTTTTGGTCCCACTCCAAACCACATACTAGAGTCCAATTGGAAAGGCCCAAAAGGCTAACCTAATTAGATAATCAGTTACTAGAAGAGAAACATACAGAATTTTAATATACACAACAAGTTTATGAAATATAGTATGTGAGTGTTGGACACTCTCTCATTTTTTTTTAGAAATAACTGATTGAGAGACCACACATCTTGGGCGTTGGTAGAATTGGAGTGAAGATTGAAAGTGTTCCTGAGAACTTCCGATTTTTGGTTTTGAAATTTGCTGCACCAAGGTACACTCTCTTGTTCTATATTCTGAAATTTACATAATGCATGTTATCAATTCTGAATGAAGTAGATCCGTTAATTTTCCACTACATATATTCATATTTCCAACAATTGGTATCAGAGCGGTCTTCATTTTCAAATCTGTATAATATGTTTAGTGAGTTTTAGAATTATAGAAAACTATTTTCATAGTTGTGAAAATTTTGCAGTCATTTTTCTGCATATTATAGTTTTTTGAAATTATTGTTTGATTAAAACTGATTTTGATGTTATGATGTTGTTCGAGTTTGATTTTAGCTATGTAAAATTGAATTTTAACACTTTAACATCAATGAAATTCAAGTTTTAGTCTTAATCTCATCGTTTTTTATCATTAAGAATGTGTTTTGTTCATTGGAAACGTCAAAAATGGCTAACAGAAAAAATGGCTGTTTTTGGGCATTTTTCGAGATTGGTGAGTCGCGAGTGAGTCGCCAGAGCTTCTGGATGAACTCACGACTGGAGTCTTGCGACTAGTCACCAGAACAAGTCGCCAAAACTCGCGACTGGAGTCTCGTGACTGGACGAGTCGCCAAAACCAGTCGCCAAAAATTCTGACATCTGTTTTTTACATGTATAAAGAGCAAGGCTATATGTAATTAGTTTATGTATGTATTAAACAATTAAAAACCTTTATTTTAAAACATCTAGTGGGAGAAAGATACAAGGGTTGCATCTCACGGCCTCTATTGTTGGTTTATAGTAGTGTGATTAAGCACCTTGCCTTGGCGTATATGCCTTGCTCCCTTCGGAGGGTGTTTAATTCATGGTACTACAGGTTAAACTTCTTAATGATAGATGAAGTGTGTGTTTACAGTGAGAATGACCACGCATTTGTGGAGTTACTTGGTGACTCACATTGATTCTAGGCAATAGTGTACACTAGACTAAGTATAATGTTAACCTCCCTTCGGAGCTATGTCATTATTACTTAGAGGCTGAAGGAAAAACGGCAAATTATTTTTGTTTGGTAAGAGTTACCATGATAGCATTAATAATAAGAATTATTCTAGCTTAATCATAGTGATTAGTATGACCTCGCTTCTGAGGAATATTAATTACAGGATTGGATTGTCGTTGCATATATTATATTATGGTTTTATTAAGGTTTCATACTATATGTTTATATGCTAAATTGATAATGTCCAATTTACTTATTATATTCATGTTTATTATTTTCAGATTTGAACATGGCATCATTTAGCCCACTTGTTACTATTCTTAATCAAAACAAACTAACTGGATCTAACTATGTTGATTGGAAAAGAAATTTGGACATAGTTCTCACTGCTGAAGAGCATAAATATGTGCTTACTAAACCATGTCCTAGCTTTCCTTCATTAGACGCTCATCTTGAGGAAAAACAGCGATATGATTGTTGGCAGAAATCTAATGAAATGGCTAAGTGCTACATCCTAGCATTCATCTCAAATGTTCTACAGCATCAAATGCAAGATGTAGAACTAGCTTCAGACATTATGCTAAGTCTAAATGAGATGTTTGATGAGCAAGGCCGTTCTGGAAGGCAAGAAACCATGAGCAAATTTATAATACCAAAATGGCTGAAGGTAGTTCAGTGAGGGAGCATTGTCTTACAATGATTTCCAATCTGAATACATTGGAAGTTTTAGGTGCCGATATTGATGGAGAATCCCAAGTGGATATGATACTCCAGTCACTACTGGAATCATTCAAGGAATTCAGACTCAATTATAACATGAACAAAAAGATTTACTCTTTGTCTGAATTAATGAATGAATTGGTAGCGGCGGAAGGCATTCTTGGTACTTCTAATGTTGAAGCCAATGTGGGTAAAGCTTCTACTTCTCAACCTAAGTCGAAAGGCAAGCGTAAGAAGAAGAAGAAGAAGGACTTCACCAAGCAAGAGGGTAAACAAATTGTCTTAAGAGTTGCCGACAAAGGAAAGAAGCTGAAAGGAAAATGTTTCCATTGTAGTGAGAAATGACATTGGAAGAGGAATTGTCCAAAGTTCAAGGCTACCAACAATAAGGGTATGAATAGTTCATTTCTCCTTGAAATATGTTTGGTACAAAATCCCCCAGATTCTTAGTATGTGGATTCAGGTTGTACTAATCATATCTGCAATTCTATACAGGGGTTCCAGGAGATCAATAAACTTAATGAAGGAGAATTGTTTCTTACTTTGGCTGATGGGAGCAGGATTCCAATTGTAGCTGTTGGTGTTTATAATTTATGTTTTAAATCTAGGGTTTTAATATTGGAAGACTGTTTGTATGTACCTAATGTTCGTAGGAATTTAATTTTTGCAACTTATTTAGGTAAACATGGATATTGTGTTATCCTGAAAGACAATGTTGTAATAAAGAAGGGTAAAATGTTTATCTGTTTTGGCAATATTGTGGATAGTCTTTATATTTTAACTCCTAACAAGCATGAATTATAAAATTCTGAATTAGATAATGACTCTTATATAAAATCATTAAAGAGAAAGTTTCATTCTAATAATGATGCATATCTTTGGCACTTGCATTTGGGTCATATTAATCCAAACAGAATTCAAAGACTAATCAAAGATGGACTCTTAAAGCCATTGGACTTTGATAAATTTCCAGTTTGTGAATCTTGTTTGGAGGGCAAAATGACCAAATGACCTTTTAATGCAAAAGGTAGAAGAGCCCAAGATTTGCTTGAATTAGTTCATACTGATGTTTGTGGTCCTATGTCAACCCAAGCAAAAGGAGGTTATGAGTACTTCATTACTTTTACCAATGATTACTCAAGATATGGTTATGTGTACCTAATAAAACGAAAGTCCGAAGCCTTTGAAAATTTCAAAGAGTTTAGGGCTTAAGTTGAAAATCGATTAGGTAAACGCATAAAAGCCATTCGATTTGATTGTGGTGGCGAATACCTTTTTGGGGATTTCAAGGATTACTTAACTCAAAATGGGATTGTATCCCAATTGACTACACCTGGAACTCCCTAACAAAATGGTGTAGCAGAAAGAAGGAATAGGACTCTTTTAGAAATGATTAGGTCCATGATGAGTTACTCAACTTTACCAATTTCTTTTTGGAGTTATGCCTTAAATACAGCAATACATCTTTTGAATTTAGTTCCATCAAAATTTGTTCCCAAAACACCCATGGAATTGTGGAGTGGGCGTAAGCCTAGTATGAAATATCTCCACATTTGGGGTTGTCCTGCACATGTGTTAAAAGGGAAGCCTGATAAATTGGAACCAAAATCAGAAGTGTGTTTGCTTGTAGGTTATCCAAAAGAAACTAGGGGTTATTTATTCTATAGTCGTAAGGATAACAAAGTTTTTGTTAGTACAAATGCTAAATTCTTGGAAAATGATTATATGAATAATTTTACTCCTAGAAGTAGAGTTGTACTGACTGAAATTATGAATCTGTAGTTGAACAACCAATAGATGAAACTAGAGATGATGTGGATGTATTAGATACACCACAGGATACTACTCATAAGATGTCTAGTACACAGGTGCCATGTCGTAGTGGGAGAATTATTCGGCCTCCTATAAGATTCATAGGTTGGGAGAAACTTATGAAGCTATCTCAGAAGAGGCTGAATCGGATCCCTACACATATGATGAAGCAATGAATGATATAGATGCACATCATTAGGTCAAAACTATGAAATCTGAATTAGATTCCATGTATTCCAATCAAGTTTGGGATCTTGTAGAGGCGCCTAACGGCATTAAACATGTTGGTTGCAAATGGGTTTACAAGAGAAAGAGAGGGATAGATGGAAAGATTGAAACCTTTAAAGCAAGGCTAGTGGCGAAAGGGAATATACAAAAAGAAGGTTTTGATTATAAAGAAACCTTTTCACCAGTAGCAATGCTTAAATCTATCAGAATTCTCTTACCCCTTGCTACTCATTATGATTAAGAGATTTGGCAAATGGATGTCAAGATTGCATTTCTTAATGACAATTTTGAAGAGGAAATTTATATGATGCAACCGGAAGGTTTCATAGCTGAGAACCAAGAGCATATGGTGTGCAAATTGAAAAGGTCCATTTATGGACTTAAGCAAGCATCTAGGTCATGGAACACCAAGCAATCAAGTCATTTGGTTTTGAACAAAATTTTGACGAACCGTGTGTGTACAAAAGACATCGAGATAAAGTAGTAATGTTCCTAGTGCTTTATGTAGATGATATTCTACTCATTAGGAATGATGTAGGTGTAATGTCATCGGTAAAGGTTTGGTTGTCTAGCCAATTTGATATGAAGGACTTGGGTGAGGCTAAATTTATTCTAGGGATCAGCTTTGGCGTGATCGCAAGAATAAGATATTAGGCTTATCACAAGCTGGATATATAGATAAGATTCTAGAACGGTTTAGCATGCAAAAATCCAAGAAAATATTACTTCTTTTTAGACATGGAGTTCCTCTGTCTGATGACCAAAGGCCTAAGACTCAAGAGGAGGTAGATATGATGAGACAAGTTCCTTATGCTTCTACAGTAGGAAGTCTCATGTATGCCATGCTCTGTACTAGACCAGACATTTGTTATTCAGTTAGCATGGTCAGCCGATATCAGTCAAATCCAGGACCAAAACATTGGCAAGCTGTAAAGCATATTCTCAAGTATCTACGGAGAACGAGAGATTATATGCTTGTTTACCGGTGTAAGGATTTGATACCCATTGGCTATACAGATTCAGATTTTCAATCGGATCTAGATTTCAGAAAATCCACTTCAGGATGTGTATTCACCTTACGAGGTAGAGCCATAACTTGGAGGAGTGTTAAGCAATCTTGTATTGCAGACTCCAACATGGAAGCAGAATATGTTGCTGCTTATGAAGCAGCAAAGGAAGCTGTATGGCTCAAGAAATTTCTTTCTAACCTTGGTGTAGTGAGAATGGTGGAAGTTCCTATCACATTTTTTTGCGACAATAGTGGAGCAGCTGCACAATCCAAAGATTCAAGGAATCACAAGAAAGGAAAGCACATTGAGAGAAAATATTAAATCATTCGAGACATCATTGCTCGTGGAGATGTAGTGGTTACAAAGATTGAAAATGCAAATAATCTAGCAGATCCCTTTACCAAAGCCTTGCCTCAAAGGACTTTCGAGTCGCATTTAGAGGGAATGGGAGTTAGATTAGTGCATAATAGTCTTTAGGGCAAATGGGAGATTGTTGGGATTAGTGCCCTTAAATCCTATTGTATGATGCTATGTATGATATTATGTACGACATTATGCATGAGATGATGTATGACTTAATATTGTAATTAATAAAGTTGTTTTATTATTATCTGAAATAATGGTAACATGAATATTCAAATATTATCATATAGTCCATGAGATGCATAGTATGTGATTTATGTAAAAAGTCACAGAAAATATAAATCACAAGTTTTTTGTAAACTGAGAATTTTAGTTCGTAGTCGGTGATGAAATTGGGCATTTCATCTGTGAAGACTATAACATGTCAACTAAGATGATTTGTCTTGATTATGGAAGTGGTGACTTCTAGTTGATATGTTAATATGTTTTAAGAGTTAAGACACATTGAACTGGACTGCTGTGAAATTTATTATTCTCTTAATGACTGTCAATTGAATAATAAATCTCACGACTTATATTTACATGAACTCTTAATCCTGAGAGAATAATGGACCTGATCATGAAGAAATTTACAAAGTGGCAGTCTACTTTCGTTATTTTGTATTACTACGAATATTTTATGAAGATGTTGCATGTATAATAAAGTCTTAGGATATAATTTATTAATAAGGCCTAGAGTGCAATTATATTTATATAGTAGTATTAAATATAATTAACGGTAACTTTGGACTTGTCAAGAGTTGACAGAAAAGCCTAAGGCATATTGGAACTAGTGTCTTATTTGTTCCATTTTGGTCCCACTCTAAGCCACATACTAGAGCCCAATTGGAAAGGCCCAAAAGGCTAGCCCAATTAGATAATCAGTTATTAGAAGAGAAACATACAGAATTTTAATATACACAACAAGTTTATGAAATATAGTACGTGAGTGTTGGACACTCATTTTTTTTTTTAGAAATAACTGATTGATAGACCACACATCTTGGGCGTTAGTGGAATAGGAGTGAAAATTGAAAGTATTCCTGAGAACTTCTGATTTTTGGTTTTGAAATTCACTGCACCAAGGTACACTCTCTTGTTCTATATTCTGAAACTTACATAATGCATGTTATCAATTCGGAATGAAGTAGATCCGTTAATTTTCCGCTGCATATATATATTTCCAACACTATGTACTTCAGAGTTCCTATTGATGACATACTAGCTGTTCCTCATAAATGCTAGAAATCATTATCAATAAAGACAGGAAAACAACTATAAAAGAAAGGGACAACATGATCCAAAGGTACACACAAATATTCATCCAAAAGCTGCTCCAAAGTCATTTTTTCTCTTTAAATCATTTTCTTCCTTTCTGACTTAAGCATCGGAGTGTTTTTGGCAAACACCACACCGATTTATTACACTTCTTTCTCAAGCTTTCTTGCAGGTTTGGACTGGAGACATAACCCATCATGGATTGTCCATCCAATGAGATGAGGTCCTCAACTTGGTGATTTTTTGCATCATCAGTTTGGCGTTGTTTGTGGGAATTGCTTATCGTTTTGGCCATCTTCCCTAAGTGACAAAAAAGAACCTCATAGCACGAGATGGATGCCAAACAAGCTACATAACAAATCCAAGCCCTGACAGCCAGCTTGGAAGAAGTGAGTCGCTAGAATGAAGAGCTGAGGAGAGTTGTTGAATCCCAGAATGAGGAACGACAATGAACCATGGAGAACCAGAATGAAGAAGAGCGTTAGAGGATCGAAGGAAACCATAATGAGTAAGGATCGAATAGTTAGGCCAACAAGAAGACGAGAATGTTAAAGGAAAACTCATCTAGAATGGAGAGCGAGCTTCATAATATGAGGAGGGAGATGGGGGAACTCAAGAATGCGGTAAAAGAAAAAGCCGTAGAGAGCTTAGATGGAATGATCCGAAGGACAAATTCACCATTCACCACAAAAGTATTGAACCGCCCACTTTCTCCGAAGTTTCGTCTTCCCCAACTAGAGTCTTTTGATGGCTCAAGAGATCCCTTGGATCACATTGAATCGTTCAAGACTTTGATGCTTTTATAGATGACCCCAGATGAAGTAATGTGCAGGGCCTTCCCAACAATGCTAAAAGGCACAGCTAGGGTGTGGTTTGGCAAGCTGCCTTCAGGCACCATTGCGAACTTCGACCAGCTCAGCAAAGGTTTTGTTTGTCATTTCATTGGAGGAAAATGACACAAGAAGCCAACTAGGCATCTTCTCAACATATGCCAGGCAGAGGGAGAGTCGCTGAGGCAATACGTGACACGCTTAAACAAAGAGTTGTTGCAGGTGGATGAAGCAGAAGATCAAGTCATCTTGACGACCTTCCAAGCAGGGTTGCTACTAGGAGATTTCTTCTTCTCAATCACTAAGAGTCCGCCAAAAAGCAGAATTACTTCATAAGGCCTAAAAGTATATGAACGCAGAGGACGCAGTAATAGCTAAAAGAGTGACGACTAAAAGAAAAAAAGATGAAGGAACCAGTCACAACCCAGATAGGAAGAAGGAAACACAGGGTACTGGGTAGGCATTAGATAAAAAGAAGAACCTCTCAGATCGAAGACTTAAGTTTGAATGGTTTTAGACCCCTTAAAAACAACTAGATTGCGTAGCCTAGATTAATTAGCCAAGTTGTTACTTAGTCAAATTAAACAATTCTAGGTTAAAACAATCAAATAATCATATCATGCATATAAAACATATAAAGCAGCAGAAATAATAAAGAACACAAGATATGATCACCCAGGAAACCACACGGAAAAACCTGGGGAGGATTTGACCCACCGATCCTCAAGGCAAACCAGAATTCACTATGAAAGAATTGAAGTTCTTACAAAAGGACTACAAGCTCCCCCACTCGACTTCCTAATGCTACCCACCAGTAGAACTTCCTGACACGACCACGCACAGGCTCCGAATCCACGGACTACTTCTTTCTTGAATTCCTCAATCAGCTACAAGCTCCCAGCTTGTTTATCTTTAAGTTCCAATGGTTGCAACTGTAATGATCTTCAAGATGTTGAAATCATCTCTACCTTGAAAACCCTAAGTTTTGTGTAAAGGAAAACTCCTCTAAGATCTCACATGAGATTAACACAAAACCGCAATGTATGAGCAACAATACAATATGGAGTACACTCAAATCGTGGCTAGGGTTTATTTTATATACCTAGGGTAAAAATATAAAACCCTAAACGTTTAATGAAGTGGGGCTGAGTTGGAAATTCTGTAGAAAAATCAACCTGTGCGATTTTCGATCGATCGAGCCTGTCCTTCGATCGATCGAGCCAGGCCGAAAGTCCCAAGTACTTCTGCAGCCACTCGATTCCAACTTTACAATAATGAACCAACTTTGAGCAAGCCTAAATAAGACTAAATACATTGTTTTGATCATGGTTTGCCAACATTACAAATTAGAGTTTTAAATACAAAAAATCCTAAGACCTTAGAACCTAACAAACTCCCCCTTTGGCAATCCGTGACAAAACACAAACTAAATGCTCAAAGTTTACAATAAAAAGCCCTTTACAAAAAGTAATGCTCAAAAATAAAATTCAATCCTAACTACTATCCATCAGTTGCAAGTGTAGACAGCAGCCAAATCGAATGCACCTGTATATTCCTGAAACACTCAACAAACGCATAAACGCATGTGTGACAGAAAAACAGTAAATCAACAGATATGTAATCTAACTCTCCCCCTATGTTAGATACACCAAAAATAAACAATTCTTGAAAGTTCACACAACACATAATAAAGACATATATCAATGAATAATCATAAATATAAATCAATAAACAGTGAACACATAGAATCAAGAATTATATATATAAAAATGTATTTCCCAACAAGTATAGCCCAAAAAGAAAGTATACATAGTGAAGCACCTAGATACAATCTAATAAAAAACTCCACTAGCTCCTCAAAAAGACAAAAACTCCCCCTAGCTACAAAAACCCCTCTACAAGTATCCAAACTCTACTCCCCCTTTTTGTGATGGAATGCCAAAGGACATCACAGGCCATCATCAAAAGGAGGTGGTGAGGATGAACGAAGATGCGCCAAATCTGCTCTCAAAGCACGAATCTTATCGAACAAGTCCACCAAAAGCTGACCATGAGCCGCCTGAACGGTCATGACAGTCTCCAAAGTACGACGAACATCGAAGTCAGCCGCAGGAAGTGGAGGAACAGCAGTAGCAGCAGCACCCAGGATCAGGAACAGCCTCACGAGCAGGACCAGTAGAAGAAGAAGGGGGTGCAGAACTAGAAGGCTCAGACCTAGCATGTTCAGAGCCAGCTCAAAGATGAGCAGCCCTCTGTCTAAGGAATGAGGCACCTATGGGAGCTATCACATGAACTGGCTCAGACGAAGGGAAATCATCTAAACCAAGATGAAGTAAAATCCTATGAATGAAGATAGGATGAACAAGAGCATGAGCTATAGATGAACTCCTATAAACTTCGTTCAAAGAATGAAGAAAAAGATGAGGAAAACTGATAGGAGCATCAGTGACAAGAGCGTATAAGAATACACACCTCTTGAGAGGAATGGTGTGCAGATGAGAAATGGGCCAAAGAGAGTGACAAGCTATCCTAAAGAATAGATAGACAGTCTCAGGAAGCTCAGTGGTGGTGATCCTAGGATCAGAACCCCACTAGATAGAAGACCCAGTGATGTAAGACATGACATCACTCAACTTTGGTGACTCATCATAGGGATAGACAGGATGCTGTACCAAAGGTACCCCAAGAGCATCTGACACTACTGTAGGAGTAATGACATACTCTACGCCTCGTATTCAACTCTTAACAAGAGTGTTGGAATCATAGACGCGGATAGAGATGTTCGAGAAGAACTCTCTAATCAGGGTAACTGGAGGTGGAGGATCAGAAACATCCAGCAGTGGTAACCAGCCCCTACGCTCAAAGTTTGCCCTAATGGCAGGATCAACCTCATCTAGGGTGACAGAACGCTCAGCCTAAACTTTTCTCTTAAGGTTTAGAGTCTCATAAACCTCTTGGTTTTTCTCACTAGGGAACCTCTCACTATCAAAGGAATGTGGGGGTGGAGAAGGAGAGGGAATAGTCCTACGGGCTCTAGTCTTCCTAGGCATGATGCTAAGGAAAGGACAGAGACACAAGGAAAAAACAAAAAGAACAAAAACAAAACCAAGGGCAGACTGCAAGTTAGCACAATAAACAATATAATAAAATTCTATATGATGCATGAACAATAACAATGTTATGATGCAAGAACTAACGCAGTAAGCAAGTTCAAATTAAGTTCAATTTCACAAAATTGGCTTGAACATAGAGTTTCTTAACAAAAACCCTAAAAATTTGAAAACCACTTGAAAAATTTTGCAACAAATTGATGAATTAAGCATTACAAAACACAACACAAGGATTATAATGCCTAATTACATCAACACAACAAGCCAATTTCATCAAATTCAACCCAATTTCACAAAAGCCCCAATTCGGATCAAATAGAAACCCTAGAATTTTCAATTTTTCATCAAACTCAAAATTGATCAAATTAACCAGCAAAGATTATGTGTATGATGTGTCCCCACAAAAACCCAATGATCAATTGCATTAAATAAAGCTTGAATCAATCAGAAAATCCCAAAATGCAATGTCCGAAAATCTCCCTCAAATGCATGAAATACTGCATGAAATCATGAAAATAAACTCAAAAAGAAGGATAAAAGAGTCTTACCGGCTTGAGGAAAGAGAGATTTTGTAAAAAATTTGGAGGAAAACGACAAAAGATTGACTGTGATGCTTGCCTCGTCGGAGAGAGAAAGAAAATGTTTTGAAAAAGTTTGAATAGTACTTTGAAAAAGTCAGATCTAAACTTTTAAAAAACCTTTTCCACAATCTTCGATCGATCGAAAATTACATTCGATCGATCGAATGTACCAGTTATTTTGAAACAAGCTAGAGCACTTTTTCGATCGATCGAAAATCAGACTGGATCGATCGAAATGGGCAGAGGCTCACAAAATTTTTGAGAAAAAACACAGTTTTGAAAAACACAAATCTAATTTTGAAAACAACTCCTCAAAGCATTTGAACAATGAAATCAAAGTGCATGAGTATGTGATGGAATGCTTTTTCAAAAACCCAAAATTTTAAACCCAAATTTTCTCAAAAAAAAAATTTTCAATCATTCTCCCACTGAATTTTCTCAAGCAACAAATATGTTGTGCACAAATCTCAAGATATTTTCAAATTTGGTTGGTCAGACCAAAAACACACACACTAGCATGTATAGTGTTTAACAAAGAGTAACTTGTGTAGTGTGTGAAACTAGCAAAAACTTGAGATACATGTGAGGTGATATGTGAATAGCAATCAAACACAAAGTCTACACAATTCATCATATAGAATTTAAAAGAGACTATCACCTAAAGAGTTACATCCTATAACTCTCACATCTCCTAGAACAAAAGCTTGCAATCATGTAAGTTTCTTGCATTTTTTCCTCTTATTTATATGAATTGGCATTCAGCCTAATAGTACACATCGGTTTGAATTAAGTGAATTGGCATCAAGCCTAATAGTACACACCAGTTTTAATTTTATTGAGGCTACATCTTATGTTCTTTTTGTGCATGTGCTACACTTTCTCGAGCACAAAATCTTATGATATGCACTAAGGTGTTCATGATTGGCTAGTGAATAGTGGTGAGATGGTTATTTATGCCTTTCTCAAAAGAATCAAGTCTGACAGTCAAATAACATATGACTTCATGATTAAGACAAAGTGATTAAAAACCACACACATCTTTCCCACACAACATGCACTACAAAGTTTCAACTAGTCAAGTGCAATGAATAAGCTCATCAAAGTTAAACAAGGTACACAAGACATAACATGTGAAAATAGATTGACCAACCCTGTTTTCAAACATCAAGAAAAATAGTGTCAAACATAGTTTTTGCTTTCTCCTTTTTTTTTTTTTTTTTTTTAATAAAAGAGAAAACAAATAAATCCTAGAATGAAATGCATGAATGTAATGCAATGCAAGTCCTAGAACAAAAAAAAAAAAAAAAACACAAAAATCAAAGAACAATGGTCACAGAAGATAGAGCAATGAAGCACAAGGACCATGTCAGAAAGACTCAGTTAGTTCGAGTCTTTTGCATCCAAAGCTTTTTAGATGCACCACGAGCATTGGAGTTTTTATTCACATTAGAGTGATTCCCTACTCCAAGATTGGAATAAAGGTTTAACACCTTTACCAATTCATCAATTAGTGCCATAGGATCTTGTGCTTGAGGCACAGGCACTTTTGGTTTATTTGCTCTCTTATCAGCTTGAAACTTGTAACAGTTAGGAAGAATGTGTCCAGACTTTCTACAGTAATGACAAACCCAAGCAGGTTTACCATGCATCTTGTCCTTAGATTTAGTAGGCTCCTTAGATTTAGATTCTCTTAAGTCTACCCTAATCTTCTTAGGTGGTGAAACTTCTACTGGTTTAACAACCTCACTCACAGGGGGTTTAACAGTTTCACTCACAACCTCACTCACAGAAGGTACAGAAGAAGAAGAAGGAACAAAAACAGTAGAATGGGGTGCAGATTCAACGATGCTTTCAACATATCCTAACCCAGATTTATCAGAATGATACTTTTGAACATTCAGTATGTGATCAAGTTTAGAACTAGCAGATCTAGCAACAGATAAATCATGTTCCAAAGTTCTAACTTTATCAAGCAAAAGCATGTTTTTAGATTTAACATTATTCAAAAGCTTATTAGCATCAAACAGTTTAACAAGCAGATTTTTCTTTTCAAGCTCAAGAGAATCAATTTTCTTCAAGCCTAGTTCAACTTTCATAGCATCCTTTGCAGCAATTTTGCAAAATTTGTTGTAGGCCTCTTGAAGATCTGCATCTTCAGAGAGTTCCCCATCAGAAGGGTTCTCCTCAGCAGATATGCTTTCATTGACTATAGCAGTAGCCGTGAAAGTAATGAAGTTTCCACCCTCGTCACCACCGGACTCATCATCAGAAACCTCATTATCACTAAGGGTTACAGCCATAGCTTTACCGTTAGTCTTTAAGAATGTAGGACATTCAGATTTCACATGGCCATACCCTTGACAGCCAAAACACTGAGGACCCAAAGAATTATTTGAAGATTGACCAACTTTTTCTCTAGGTTTTTCAAAGTTATTAACCTTAGTGGGATCATTCTTCCTAAAGTTTCTAGGTTCAACAGTGTAAGTACCTCTTGCCTTTCTATTGGTATTCCTAAGAGAATTTTTAAAGTTTTTGGTAAGATAGGCAATCTCTGAAGCAGAGAGCTCATCATCAAATCCACTACCTTCAACATCATCAACTGACTTAAGAGCCATTGATTTGGATTTGTTTACTTTAGGTAGGTCAGACTCATAGGACTGAAGAGATCCTACAAGCTCATCAACAGGGATGGAGTCCACATCCTTGCTTTCAATGATGGTAGTTACTTTGGGTCTAAAGTCCTCAGTTAAGGATCAAGAATCTTCCTAACAATTTTAGGTTGTTCATAGATTTCACCCAAATTAAAAGCAGAATTGACAATATCATTTAATTTAGCATAGAATTCATCAAAAGATTCATCATCAGACATTCTAATGCTTTCAAATCTAGAGGTCAATCGTTGCAATTTATTTATCTTAACTGCCTTTGTGCCTTCATGCACAGTTTGGAAGATTTTCCATGCAGTATGAGCAACCTCAACATTTGAGATCCTCTTAAATTCCTCCAATGAAAAAGCATTGAAGATGGCATTCATAACTTTGCCATTGAAGCCTGCTGCTTCTTTTTCAGAAGTTTGCCACTCACTCACAGGAGTAGTGGGCTTCTGCCATCCGTATTCAACGGAATTCCAAACCCTCTCATCAATGGATTTCAGGAATGCTTTCATCCTTACTTTCCAGTAAGCATAGTTGTTCCCATCAAAGTGAGGAGGAACAAACAGAGAGTGTCCATGCTCCATGACAACCGGGGTTAAGGATCAGCTCAGAGATAAAAAATCTCAAACAAAAGAGCAACCCGCTCTGATACCACTTGAACAGTTTTAAACCCCTTAAAAACAACCAGATTGCGTAGCCTAGATTAATTAGCCAAGTTGTTACTTAGTCAAATTAAACAATTCTAGGTTAAAACAATCAAATAATCATATCATGCATATAAAACATATAAAGCAGCGGAAATAATAAAGAACACAAGATATGATCACCCAGGAAACCACACGGAAAAACCTGTGGAGGATTTGACCCACCGATCCTCAAGGCAAACCAGAATTCACTATGAACGAATTGAAGTTCTTACAAAAGGACTACAAGCTCCCCCGCTCGACTTCCTAATGCTACCCACCAGTAGAACTTCCTGACACGACCACGCGCAGGCTCCTAGCTTTCTTTCATTAGATGCTCCTCTTGAGGAAAAACAGCGATATGATCGTTTGCAGAAATCTAATGAGATGGCTAAGTGCTATATCCTAGCATCTATTTCAAATGTTCTACAGCATCAAATGCAGAATGTAGAACTAGCTTCGAACATTATGCTAAGTTTGAAGGAGATGTTTGGTGAGCAAGGCCATTCTGCAAGGAAAGAAACTATGAGGCAGATTTATAATACCAAAATGGCTGAAGGTACTTCAGTAAGGGAGCATTGTCTTAGGATGATCTCTAATCTGAATACATTGGAAGTTTTAGGTGCCAATATTGATGGAGAATCCCAAGTGGATATGATACTCCAGTCACTACCAGAATCATTTAAGGAATTCAGACTTAACTATAATATAAACAAAAAGATTTATACATTGTCTGAATTGATGAATGAGTTGGTAGTGGTGGAAGACATCTTTGGTACTTCTAGTGTTGATGCTAATATGGCAGAAGCTTCTACTTCTCAACCTAAGTCGAAAGGCAAGGGTAAGAAGAAGAAGAAGAAATACTTCTCCAAGAAAGATGGTAAACAAGTTGCCTTAGGAGTTGCCAACAAAAGAAAGAAAACCAAAGGAAAATGTTTCCATTGTGGTGAGAAAGGATATTGGAAGAGGAATTGTCCAATATTTAAGGCTGTCAAGAATAAAGGTATGAAAAGTACATTCCTTCTTGAAACATGTTTGGTACAGAATCCCACAGATTCCTGGTGTATGGATTCAGGTTGTACTAATCATATCTGCAAATCCTTGCAGGGGTTTCAGGAGACCAGAAAGCTGAATGAAGGAGAAATGTTTCTTACCTTGGTTGATGGAAGCAAGATTCCAGTTGTAGCTATTGGAGTGTTTAATTTATGTTTTGAATCTAGAGTTTTAATATTGGAAGACTGTTTGTATGTACCTAATGTACATAGGAATTTAATTTCTGCAACTTATTTAGGTAAACATGGATATTATGTTATCCTAAAAGACAATGTTGTAATAAAAAGGATAAGTTTTTATCTGTTCAGGCAATATTGTGGATGGTCTTTATATTTTAACTCCTGATAAGCATGAATTATATAATTCTGAATTAAATCATAACTCTCATGTAAAATCATTAAAGAGAAAGTTTCCTTCTACTAATGAAGCATATATTTGGCACTTGCTTTTGGGTCATATTAATTCAAACAGAATTCAAAGACTAATAAAAGATGGACTCTTAGATCCATTGGACTTTGATGAATTTCCAGTTTGTGAATCTTGTTTGGAAGGCAAAATGACCAAACGACCTTTTAATGCAAAAGGTAGAAGAACCCAAGAGTTGCTTGAATTAGTTCATACAGGTGTATGTGGTCCTATGTCAACCCAAGCAAAAGGAGGTTATGAGTACTTCATCACTTTTACTGATGATTACTCAAGATATGGTTATGTGTACCTAATGAGACGAAAGTCCGAAGCCTTTGAAAAGTTCAAAGAGTTTAAGGTTGAAATTGAGAATCAATTAGGTAAACGCATAAAGGCCATTCGATCTGATCGTGGTGGCGAATACCTTCTTGGGGATTTCAATGATTACTTAACTCAAAATGGGATTGTATCCCAATTGATTGCACCTGGAACTCCCCAACAGAATGGTGTAGCAGAAAGAAGGAATAGGACTCTTTTGGAAATGGTTAGGTCCATGATGAGTTACTCAACTTTACCAGTTTCTTTTTGGGGATATGCACTAAAAACTGCTATGCATATTTTGAATTTAGTTCCATCAAAATCTGTTCCCAACGCACTTAAGAAATTGTGGAGTGGGCGTAAGCCTAGTATGAAATATCTCCACATTTGGGGATATCTAGCACATGTGTTGAAAAGGAAGTCTGATAAGTTGGAAGCTAAAACTGAAGTATGCATGTTTTTAAGGTATTCAAAGGAAACATAGGGTTATTTATTCTCTAATCATAAAGATAACAAAGTGTTTGTTAGTACACATGCCAAATTTTTGGAAGATGATTATATGAATAATTTTGATCCTAGAAATAAAGTTGTTTTGGCTGAAATGAATGAACCTGTAAATGAACAACCAATAGATGCAACTAGGGGTGATGTGGCTGTATTAGATACACTGCAAGATATTACTCATGAGATGACTAGTACACAGGTGCCTCGTCGTAGTGGGAGAATTATTCGGCCTCCTATAAGATTTATAGGTTTAGGAGAAACTTATGAAGCTATCTCAGAAGAGCCTGAATCGGATCCCTACACCTATGAAGAGGCAATGAATGATATAGATGCACATCATTGGGTCAAAGCTATGAAATTTGAATAAGATTCTAGGTATTCCAATCAAGTTTGGGATCTTGTAAAGGCGCCTAACGGTATTAAACCTGTTGGTTACAAATGGGTATACAAGAGAAAGAGAGGGATAGATGGAAATGTTGAAACCTTTAAAGCAAGACCAGTGGTGAAAAGGTATACACAAAAAGAAGGTATTGACTATGATGAAATTTTTTTGCTAGTAGCCATGCTTAAATCTATCAGAATTCTCTTATCCATTGCTGCTCATTATGATTATGAGATTTGGAAAATGGATGTCAAGACTGCATTTCTTAATGACAATCTTGAAGAAGAAATCTATATAATACAACCGGAAGGTTTCATAGCAAAGAACCAAAAGCATATGGTATGCAAGTTGAAAAGGTCCATTTATGGAATTAAGCAAGCATCTAGGTCATGGAACATCAGATTTGATCAAGTAATCAAGTCAATTGGTTTTGAACAAAATCTTGACGAACCATGTATGTACAAAAGACATCAAGATAAAGTAGTAATGTTCCTAGTGGTTTATGTTGATGACATTCTACCCATTGGAAATGATGTAGGGGTAATGTCATCAGTAAAAGTTTGGTTGTCAAGCCAATTTGATATGAAGGACTTAGGTGAAGCTAACTTTATTCTAAGGATCAAGCTTTGGCAAGATCACAAGAATAAGATGTTAGGTTTACCACAAACTGGGTATATAGAAAAGGTTCTAGAATGGTTTAGCATGCAAAACTCCAAGAAAGGATTACTTCCTTTCAGACATGGAGTTCCTTTGTCTGATGACCAAAGGCCTAAGACTCAAGAGGAAGAAAATATGATGAGACAAGTTCCTTATGCTTCTGCAGTAGGAAGTCTCATATATGCCATGCTTTATACTAGACTAGATATCTGTTATTCAGTTTGCATGGTCAGCCAATATCAATCAAATCCAGGACCAAAGCATTGGCAAGCTGTAAAGCATATTTTTAAGTATCTACGAAGAACGAGAGATTATATACTTGTTTACCAAAGTGAGGATTTGATACCCATTGGCTATACAAATTCAGACTTTCAATCGGATCTAGATTTTAGAAAATCCACATCAGGATGTGTTTTCACCTTGGGAGGTGGAGCCATAACTTGGAGAAGTGTCAAACAATCTTGTATTGCGGACTCCACCATGGAAGCAGAATACGTTATTGCTTGTGAAGTAGCAAAGGAAGCTGTATGGCTCAAGAAATTCCTTTCTGACCTTGGTGTAATGAGAATGGAACAAGTTCCCATCACATTGTTTTGTGACAATAGTGATGCAGTTGCACAATTAAAACATCCAAGGAACCACAAGAAAGCAAAGCACATCGAGAGAAAGTATCACATCATTAGAGATATTATTGCTCGTGGAGATGTGGTGGTAGCAAAGATTGAAAGTGCAAATAATCTAGCAGATCCCTTTACCAAAGCCTTGCCTTAAAGGATCTTCGAGTCACATTTAGAAGGAATGGGAGTTAGATTAGTGCACAATAGTCTTTAGGGCAAGTGGGAGATTGTTGAGATTTGTGCCCTAGAATCCTATTGTATGATGCAATGTATGACATTATGTATGATGCTATGTTGTGATTAATAAAGTTCTTTTATTATTATCTGAAATAATGATAACATGAATATTTGGACATTATCATATAGTCCATGAGATGCATAGTATGTGATTTAGTCACAGAAGATATAAATCACAAGTTCTTTGTAAACTCATAATTTTAGTTCGTAGTCGGTGATGAAATTGGGCATTTCATCTACGAAGACTATAACATTTCAACTAAGATGATTTGTCTTGATCATGGAAGTGGAGACTTCTAGTTGATGTGTTAATATGTTTTAAGAGTTAAGGCATATTGAATTGAACCGCTGTGAGATTTATTATTCTCCTAACGACTGTCAAATGAATAATAAATCTTATGACTTATATTTGCATGAACTCTTAATCCTGAGGGAATAATGGACCTGATCATGAGGTGTAAGTTACTTTGATATATCCGGAGTGAAATCTAAAGTAACGGTCAAAATTTTAGTATGTTGGGCAGCCACATTTAGTGTTGATGGAACATATATTCTCAAGATGGAATCCATAGTCTCTTAACAGAGATATAAAATATTCCCTTGAGACAAGTTTAATGGGTTTGGTTATTCAGAGTGTTGGCCTAACCACTTTAGTAAGGAGTTACTAAAGTATATATTTATGAAATTGGATTTCATAAATATATGATGAATAACTTAAAAGATTAAATCAGGTACTCAAAGATTAAGATGTAGTAATCTTCAAAGTGGCAGTCTATATTCATGACTTTGAATTACTACGAATATTTTATGAAGGGGTTACATGTATAATAAAGTCTTGGGATATAATTTATTAATTAGGCTTAGAGTGCAATTATATTTATATAGTGGTATTAAATATAATTAATGGTAACTTTGGACTTGTCAAGAGTTGACAGAAAAGCCTAAGACCCATTAGAGCTAGTGTCTTATTGGTCCCTTTTGGTCCCATTCTAAGCCACACACTAAAGCCCAATTGGAAAGGCCCAATAGGCCAGTCCAATTAGATAATCAGTTAGTTATAAAGGGAGAAATATACAGAATTTTTTCATTAGAAAAAAGAGAGACACCATTGTGAAATGGTGTGTATATGTGAGTGAAGCCACTCGTTATTCTCCCTTAGAAACTGATTGAGAGACCACACTTCTTGGGCGTAAAGTGGAATTTGAGTGAAGATTAAAAGTGTTCCCAAGTTCTTTTAATCTTTTGTTTTGAATTTCACTACACCAAGGTATGTTATCTTGTTTTTAAATTCTGAAATTTACATAGTGCATGTTATCAATCATGAATGAAATAGATCCATGTTTGTTACCTCCACTGTGTGTTTTGTATGAGATACAAAACCAGATTTTCCAACAAGGTCTTGGGGTAGTGAGCAAATAAGAAGTCAAAATAGTAATCCAGGAATGATGGATGTGATGAAGATGATCAATGCCTTCACCATTTGCTTAGAAAGTTTCACGAGAAGGTTTGAAAGTCCAAACTCTCATACCCAATCCTTCAAGGATATCACCCCAAATGCGCGTGACGTGTGGGTGAGGAAGGGTACTTATGCATAAGCATTACAACATGTTCATGCAATAATACTTTCCATGTTTTGTGAATATGCTTGGTTGTATGCTTCTTGTGAGTTTTGAGTTAAAATATTATCCGTTTGTTTGTTTTTGCTTCAAATGTTTTTACATTGTTGTTTTTTTATCAATCTTCTTCTTACTTTTGTGTTAAAAAATCCAAAAATACATAAAAAGTAGAAAATCCAAAAGTTTGATCGACTTTGTTGAGTTTTGTCTCAAAACATGTTTTGCCTTGTACCTTTTGTACTAATGACTTTGTGCATTTACGAGCTTAGCTTGTTTTTATTGCACTCATATCATTGTGGGAGAAATTTTGAAATCGATGTGACTGTTGTAAATAGATCTTCATTCTTGTCATGAATGATTAGTGAATGGTTTTATTGATCTTGAGACATGCATAGAATTATGCCTATATATCTTCCCACTCTTTATTTTATTGTTTTGCTTAAAGAACTCACCAAATGTAAATCTCCAAATGAAAAGAGTTATTGAGTTACAAAAGTCTGTCGCACATACTAGTATTTGACTAGGAAAAAGGGAAAGTGACCAAAAAATAAAATGTGTGATGCCCAAAAGGCTAAAGGCTAACTCATCGATTGAAATATCAAAAATTTCAGACGTCAATCTCAAAATGAGATATATTGAATCAAAAGGATCAAATGATATGATATATATGGAACTAATGAAAAGCTTCAAAGTTATGTTATCAAATTTTGTGGGAGGTCATATATGCTTATTTCTATAAATGAGATAGGTCGCATTATCTAATGCTAATTGTGTATGTCTTGGTTGAATTGATTATTGAAGCTTCACATTAGACTAAGGACTATCTCATCCTTGATACCCACACACATCACACATGTCTATGATCAATGAATGCCATATTCATTTGTGTGATTGTACTTGATTAAATGTGTTTTCACATGCTCAATCTTTGTTGATCAAACATAAAAAGATTTTTGAGTTTTTAGTTGTTTTTGGAAAGTATTTTGTTTTCACAAAAATTGTCAAAAAACAGTGCTGCCCTGTTTTGGTGACTCAGTCGTGGGTTGAACTAGCCGCATGCCCCAGTCGCAAGCCCACTCAGAGATTTTTCGCGGCTCACTAGCGAGTCAATGTCCCAGTCACGAAAAGTACTTAGAATATTTTTCAAAATCTGAATTTTTATGATTCTCGCGACTCATTGTGGCAACTTGTTCGCAGGTGGAAGGTCCAATCGCGAGGGGTACACAAAGATTTTTGCGGCTCACCTCGAGACTCTCTTGCGGGTAGACCTTCCAGTCGCGAAAAACACTTAAAAATTTTTGAAAAATTTTGGTCTTAAGTGTTCTGGTGGCTGACCCTGGTGACTTGCACGCGGTTTAACCTAGTCGCGAAAAACGCGTGTTTTGCATTTTAAAGACAATTTTTTTTTTATTTATTTAAAAATTTTCAATTTTTCCCTTGAATTTTTGTGACTGTTCATTGTCTTCCCCATTTCAAACCTTTCTTAAACTCACCATGTCACTCTTCGTAAAACCTCAATTTTTGCACTTTTTCTACTCCAATCTTCAAGAAAAAGGTATGGGTTCTCTGTTTTTCACTTCATATTTCTTGATTTGAGCGTTATTTTCTTGAATCTATGAGTTGTGTTGTTGTTTTGAGATTTGAATGGATTCGGATATGGGTTGAAGATATTTTGTTGGGTTTGTTCTGTTTGGGATTTGTTGCATTTAACAATCTGAGTTTTGATATGCATTTTCTCATATTTGCTATATTGTATTGTGTTCCTCTGTTTTTCTAGACTCAGCATTCATATCATACCCATTGTGTAATATCTAGTAAACATTTGCTCAAGTGTTCAGAGATTGTTAAAATTGGTTACTTGCTACATTTGGTTCACAGATTGCTTGATGCACAGCTGTTTTAAGTATTAGGTCTTTTGGTGATCTTGTTTTACTTATGCACACTGTCACATTGAGTTTTTGGGCCATTATTGTTAAATCCTCTATACTAGGGCATGTTGTATTAATCTCTGCTCCTCAATGTGTTTCTAATATGATTCTAATGTGTTGAGTGTCTATCTATTGTGCTTTGTTCTTGTGGCCTCTTCTGCTTGTTTACAAA
The DNA here is from genome assembly GCA_023736055.1 of Quercus glauca. Classification (NCBI taxonomy): domain Eukaryota; kingdom Viridiplantae; phylum Streptophyta; class Magnoliopsida; order Fagales; family Fagaceae; genus Quercus; species Quercus glauca. The sequence goes on from CM043319.1 coordinate 41,331,277, forward strand.
TGGCTCCCATACCTACAAAGAAGAAGACTCCTGCTAAGAAGGCTAACAAAAGGCTGAAAATGGACCATAACCTGTTAGGTCTGTTCAACACTTTGAGACATACAGAGATTCTTTCTTGAAGGGAACTATAATACAGGAAAGGTTTGTAGATTTAGGGGATTTGAAGGACACTTTCATTCCAGAATGTTTTGAGGGCAGAGGATGGGATAAGTTGTTAAGTGACCCACCTCCAGTTTGTGAGCCTTTAATAAGAAAATTTTATGCAAATGCTATCATAAAAGAGGATGAACTAAATTGCTGGATCAGAGGCACCCTAGATGCACATGATATTGAAGAAGTCCTAGGGCTTGAGGGTTTAGAGGATTATGAATTCACAAATTACAAGGACATGATGCTATCTATAGAAACTGTCCAGAATTGCATTGGTGGACAAAGAGAAGGGAGATGTCTCAACACTAATGCCTTCCCTACTGACATGAGGTGTCTGACCACTATCATGATGTTCAATCTGTATCCAGTAAGGAAGCTGACTACAATCAACAATGCTAGAACTATCTTCCTCATGGAGCTCAAGGAAAAAACCTTCATTGACATCAGCTTACACATATTTGACACAATTGTGGATGAGACTAGAACCACCTCTAGGCCCAAGCTGATCTTTCCTAGCCTTCTCATGAGAATTTTTAGAGCAAAAGGTGTTGCAATCCCTCAAGATATTAGTCACATGACTCACTTCTCAGCCATTAACAAACAAACCATCACAAGGATACAAGTTCGTCTTCCAAGTGATGAAGAGGAGGGTGACCAAGGAGAAGGTGATCCAATGGAAACTGAAGCAGAGGCTATAGGACAGATATCCACACCCAGAAGCAGAGGCAAGAGAAGCAGGGATTCAACCTCATCAGCTGTACCTCCAGATGCTTTTTAGATCATCCTGGAAAGCATTGATGGACTCAGAGAGGTCCAGAATGAGCATACTGACAGAATGGCAGCTATCCAGGATCAGCTCAACATACTTTCAGCCAAGTTTTACAACATTAACACCTAGCAGTGACCCTTTGGCCATTCCGGTCAAAAAAGGGGAAAACTTTTGAGAAGCAGCTCTTGAGGGGGAGTGGCAGCTCTTGAGGGGGAGTGACAGCTCTTGAGAAGCAGTTTTTAAGGGGGAGTGGTAGCTCTTGAGGGGGAGCAGTTTAAACAGTGTTTATATTATTTACTTTATTTTTTTTTTATGGTTATGGTATTATGTTTTGGATAATGCTTTGTTTTTATTATGGGTTTGATACTTTATGGTTAATGTTTTGATATACTCATGGAATCTCATGGATCTGCTGTTTTTCTTTTGAAAGCTCTTGGTTTTAGTTATATGATGTTATTCAGATTTGTGTTTTGTATGGTACTTTTGTAACCGTTTGCTTTTGTAAGCTTTTAGGTTTTTGTACCCATGCTTTGTAGCCTTTGTACTTGTTGCTAAATGTCATGCATTTTCCTTAAGTACATAACTCTTGCGCCCTTGCAGAATTTTGTTCCTAGATGCATATATGTTTTATGCATTGGTTGAGTGTTGGACATGCAAATGATACTCTACAAATGAGCTTATCAGCTTACATGTCCGGATGTTCATTCCCTGTGTGAATGAGCATTGTGATCACTATTATATAGTGATTGATTATTTGGTCAAGCCATGGTTTATTGATTTATCCCATTTTGCTTGATTGCATTATGCTTGCTTTATATGCATTACAAGTTTTCTGCATATAGTGATCAAATTGTGTTGTTGTATTTCAGGAGATACTTGTTCGTATGATTCAAGAGCTTATCAGATTCTAGAGTTAGATGTGAGTGAGTTTTGTTCAACTGTTCCTAACTCACGCATTAAGTCTAGAGTTTGTTGTAGGGTTTTGTCACGGAATAGACAAGGGAGAGATTGTAAGGTTAAATTTAATCAACCATCTTGTTGGCGTTATTTGGTGCCAAATTTGCTTGTATTTTAGCAATTAGTAACCATGTATTTAGGTGAGATTCTTGTAAGGGTAGTGTGTGAGAAAGTGTGAAGAAATGCTCAAGATTGTGCAAGGATGCAAAGACTTGCGGCTAGGACTCGCGGGTGACTCGCGACTGGCAAGTCACCAACTACAGCACACGTGTGAAGCATGCAGGGGAGCTGAAGAGTCACTCCAGCTGTTGGACTACAGGACAAAAGTCCCAAGCTGGCCAGGCTGTTAGCTCGCGGCTTGAACTCGCAACTCAGTCCAGTCGCGAGGCCAAGTCGCCAGACCATCCTGTTTGGGAAAAACTGACTCTTCACATGTCAAACACACACCACTATATATAGACCCTTATACCCACGAAATGTAGAGAGCTTCTAGAGAGAATTTTGAGAGAGAAACCCTAGAGAAAAACAAGATTGATTCATCCACAATCTTCACCTAAGAAACTTTTCAAATTCCTCTACTCTCTTCCTCTCTATTGTTATACCCTTGAGAGGTTCTTAGCCAAAGTCTTTTCTCGCCATACCCATATCTATGAGAAGGTTTATTTGGTGCTTTGGGAAGCAGTTAGGAAGGGACCAATTCATATTGGTTGATGCCATAGGCTATAGCGGAATCCGATAAGCTAGAAAAGAAAAAGGTTCGGTGCAACCTCGTTGGAGCAAGAAGCTTGGAGGGCTTAGGTACATCGGGTAGATTAGGCTTGGAGGGTCTATTGCTGTTCATGTATCCCAACTACATTTTCTAGTGGATTATTGACCGCTTGGAGGGTGGCGGAGAGGTTTTACGCCGAGGGCTTCGGTTTTCTCTTCGATAACACATCGAGTGTTGTCCTTGTGTTTGCATCTCTGTTCCCTTTATCTTTACCATTTAATTATTGCTGTGATTTTGATTATTTATGGTTTAGATTTTTTATCAATTCGGTTATTAGCTTATGTTCATGTTTCGCACATTTATTGTTTGACATTAAGCTTGAATTGATAATTTTGTAATTGGGGTCTAAACGTTCAAGGGTGTTTTACACACATTTTGAACATTCAATAATGAAGGCCAAGAAGTACTTGGTTACAAAACCTTAAGGCATAAAAGATGCAGTAACTTCTTGTAGAGAGAGTAAGGCACTCGGTTACTTTTTGCATGTGTTCTCCTTGTATTCTAATCTATGACGGCATTTAAAACAAGCCTTATATATGTCTAGGGTTGTGAGAAAAGAAACCCTACACATACATGTCAGCATGGGCCGAAAATCAAATCTGGAAATTTTGATTTCGTAGATCTCGATGGATATTTTAGTCGAACTTCTGTCAGGTTTCTATCAAGCTTTCTTCATTAAACCTCGATAGATATGAATCTGTCAAGCTTCTGTCGAGATTCTGACTAGCTTCTATTGAGCTTTAATGAATAACTTTTCTTCACTTATTTCTTAGTCCAATCTTCATGGCTTTAGTACTTGGCTTGAACAACATGTTTCTTGAAGTACTAAACCCATCCTAGATCTACCTAATTACAAGTAAAGTGCATTTTGTCTAAGGATTAGCCAATTTACAATTACATATGTTCTAACAAGTTTCACATATGTGCTAACAATGTCCCCCTTTGGCAATCCGTGACAAAACCACAACAAACAAATGAAGTATGAGAGAAGTCATAAATCACTAAGCTCATAATCACTTGTTGAGTACAATAAAATCTAATCCTAATACAAACTCTTGAAAAACTTTGCAAGAAGAGAGTTCATGGCATGATAGATTTTGACAACCTGTCTTTCTAAAACACTTTAAACAAAACTTATCAAGGCATCTTAGTGTGAAACAGAAATAAAATATTGCATACATAAATAAACATATGTATAAAGTGAGAAAGGAAACAACACATGTAGAGGTAGGTGAAGAAGACATACATCATCATATATATATATATATATATATCAAAGAAAAACACAATGTATGTAAAAATAGTCACAAGACCGGTGTACAAGAAGCTAAAAGAAGCTCCTAAAACAACAAGGAGGTAAACACTCCCCTTTACAAAGGCGTGTATTTCTCTCTCTAACATGTAGAATCTTAAAAAGAAACCACATTTTCTTCCATTTTTTGTCATGATTAACAAAGGGTATAAGAAGCTATAAAGTTTTACCCGAGACATATAAAGATGATCAAAGATTATCAAGGGGGCACAAGGAATCCATATAAATGCATGAATGTAATGAAACAAGATGCTATGGATGACAAGATAACAGAAAGATGCAAAACATGTGAAAAGTAATGTATGCAAGAGGGTCTCGACAGCTTAAGAAGCTGTCAAGTTGAGATCGAGTAGAAGCCAACCTCGATGGATCGAGAATCTGTCGAGGATCTATCGGCCAGACAGAAAGTTTTTCGATGGATCGAGAATCTATCGAGAAGCCATCGAGACAAAGTCAAGAAACCTTGATAGATCAAGTATGCGATAACTTCTATCAAGAAAGGAAGTCCAAGGGGCTCGATAGATAGAAAGCTGTCAAGCTTGATAAAAAACAGTTTTTCAAAGAGAGGAAAATCACAAAAACATCTCTCAAAAAAAAAAAAAAATGCAAAGCATTCATAGATCCAAAACACACACATACACACTAAACAAGTCTAACCAATTTTATATTACAAAAACAAGTCAAGATAGTTTAGTGAGTATACATTAACACATGTATCCCTTGTGATGGCCAAATCATATTGTACCTGCACATGTATCAAAAGTAGCAAAGAATTTTGCGTGTTGTGTTTAAAAACATCACAAGATTGCATAAGTGTCTCATGTTATGACGATTTGAGATATGAGAAAATTAATTTAACTCACACACAATCATAACTGCTTGATGGGGACTATTACCTTCGTGGTACGTCCTATAACTCCTATATCTCCTAGAAACACGCTTACAACCATATTTAAAAGCATTTTGATTATTTTTGCTTTTTATTTTCTTTGCTTATATATATATATATATATATATTTAGCATATCATGCATGGACATATAAGAGAGAGAAGAAATACCCAATTATGTTAAGCTTAAACATCACAATTTTGCTATGCCGAAGCATACAGATGTTATTCATGATTGGCGGGCTTTAGTGGTGAGTTGGTTATTTATGCCTTTCTCTTAGGAGTTTTTAGTCCTTCCTGTCAAAAATAGTGATATGAGTGTTAAGTACAAGAGATTACTTAATCGTACTCATCACAAACATGAGCCACAAAACTTACTTACTTAGTTGTGCATTAAGATGCTCATCTAAGCTACAGAAGATAAAAAGTTTAGAAAAATTTGCTTCAATGGCCATCCAATGTACACAAGTACCAATGTACACAAACATACACAGTTTTTGTAATTTTTTTTTCTCTTTTTATTTAAAAAAAAAAAACTAAACAACCAAACAAAAACAAACAAACAATATGAAAGCATGAAAGAGAGATGCATATGCATGAAAGCATGATTTCAAAGCAGATAAGAAATCAAGCAAAAAGAGTCCTACTTTAGATAGAAAGAATTAAAGTAGAGGACAAATAGAAAAGACAATTAAGTTTTAGGCTCCTTTCTCACCTATACAGCACGAGTCTTTGGTCATGAAGATGAAAAGACATGTGTCCTAGTATGTCTACTAAAGGACATAGAAGAATTAGAATTCTCCTGAAATTAAGTTAAAAAACTCAAAACTTTTAATAACTCTCCAAACAAAGGTGTAGTTCCTTGAGAGGAAACCTGTGACCGTTTGGACACTTGCTTTTGAGGATACAACTTAAAGTAATTAGGACGAATATGCCCAAAAACACCATAATGGTGATAAACATGAGGTCTAACAAAGGATTTAGAATTAACCAAATTAGTTTTGGATTTTATACCTTTATCGCCTTTCTCAGATTAGGGCACAAAGACAGTCTTTGATCCAGAAGCCATGGAAGAGGAGGGACCGGAGGAATCAATATACCCTAAGCTAGCCTTATCAAAACTAGGCTTTTGAGCACTTAAAACCTCATCCATCTTTGCACTAGACATCCTCTCTATTTGAGTTCTAGCTTGACTAAACACTACCTTAAGATTCTTGGCTTTCTCATGTAATGAGGTGTTCTCCACAATAAAAATCTCAACCAACCTTGTAGTCTTATTTAATTTGACTAATAGGTAAGCTTTTTCAATTTTTACCTCATTAAGCTCTTTTCTACAATGATAAGAAGTCTTTTCAGATTTTATAAATTCAATGCATAGCTTATCATAGGCTTCCTAAAGGGTTATCTTCTTGGGTACTTCATCATCAGAAGAATCCTCACTGTCACTAGCACTCTCCACAATCACCTTATTGGTTGTGGCAGCAAAAGCCATTAAGTGACCACATTCATCTATATACTCATCAGAAGAGTCATTCTCAGTATCACTCCAGGTAGTAACCAACCCTTTATTTTTTGACTTCTTGGTCTTTTCCTTCATAAGATAGTTTGGGTACTCTATCCTCATATAACTAAAACCTATGCACTTATGGCACTGGATAAGGGGTTTCTCACTCTCACCCTTCCTAGAGGATTTAGATTTCCCAGGAGGTTTGTCCTTAACTTTTTTCCTAAATTGAGGAAGCTTAATAATCTCATTAGCTATGAAGGTTAGATCCTCATCCTAATGATCATCTTCATCTTCATCTTCGCTTTCATCTTCACTTTCAGAGTCATCAATCTCTTCCTCTATACATTTAAAAGCCATGTTTCTACTCTTTCCACCTTTTCCCATTAAACCTAATCCAATCTCATAGGTTTGAAGGTTCCCTACAAGCCCAGTCAAAGGAATTTGAAAATGTCCTTCACTTCTGCAATGGTAGTGATCTTGGCATGTAATCTTTCAGGTAAGGACCTAAGGATTTTCCTAACAATTTTGGATTCTGCTATAGATTCTACAATGTTGAAGGCAGAATTCACAATGTCCTTGAGTTTAGCATAGAACTCATCAAAGGTCTCATCCTTCTCCATCCTTATTTCTTTAAAATTACTAGTGAGTCTTTGAAGCTTCATAGTCTTTACTGCCTTGGTACCTTCATAGGTGGTCTCAAGAATAGTCCAAGCTTCCTTGGCAACTTCTGTGGATGATATTTTCTTGAATTCCTCATTAGCCACTCCACTAAACAAAGCATTCAAGGCCCTACAGTTGAAATTTTCCGCTTTAATTGTTGCTTCATCCTAATCCACCAGCGCTTCCTTAGGCTTAATCCAGCCAACTTCAACAGCTTACCAACTTTTTCACTTAGAGCTTGCAAAAAAACTTTCATACGAACTTTCTAGTACACATAATTAGTGCCATCAAATAAAAGAGGAATAAAAAAAGATTGTCCACGATCCATGACAACGGAGGTCAAGGATCACACTCAGGAAATTAATCCAATGAGAATGTACCCGCTCTGATACCACTTGTTAGGAAATTTAGACCCCAGTTGATAGAATTAACAAGTTTTAAACCAAAGTTGTTAAATAGATTTATTCTGAATAAACCTTGTTAAAACAAACAAACATCAATATCATGTCAATATCATGCACAATGGAAAAGTAAATAAGATATGATGCCTTAGGAAAACTAATGAAAAACACTAGTTTCACAGCAAAAAAATCTGGGAGGAAACCTTCCCGAAAAGTAATCCACTATAATAAAGAGAAGTTTTAAATCTAGTGCAAAACCTTTGTTCCTAGACTCTACAATCCCCGTAGATGAACTTATAGCAGAAACCTTTTATTGCTTCAGAACCTCTTAACTCTTCAATATATGAATGCCACCCTTTTGCACAGATCCCAGTACGTGACTAACCAATGATGCACGACTCCCAATACATGACTAACTCTAGCACCTTGAAGATGTTATTGGCTGCAAAGTTCTTCACTTCAACAATAATGAAGATCAAGAAGTAGTTGGTTACAAAACCCTAAGGCGCAAAAGACGCAGTAACTTCTTATAGAGAGAGTAAGGCACTTTGTCACTTTTTGCAAGTGTTCTCCTTGTATTCTAATCGATGACGACCTTTAAAACAAGCCTTATATATGTCTAAGGTTGTGAGAAAAGAAAGCCTACATATACATGTCAGCGTGGCCGAAAATCATATTTGGAAATTTTGATTTCGTAGATCTCGATAGATATTTCTGTCAAGCTTTCTTCATTAAACCTTGATAGATATGAATCTATCGAGCTTTTTTCCTGCTTTAATGAACATCTTTTCGTCACTTGTTTCTTGGTGCAATCTTCATGGTTTTAATACTTGGCTTGAACAATATGTTTCTTGAAGTACTAAACCCATCCTAGATCTACCCAATTACAAGTAAAGTGCATCTTGTCTAAGGATTAGCCAATTTACAATTACATATGTTTTAACAAGTTCCACATATGTCCTAACACGTACATTCTAACTACCTTGGTAGTTGCTTTAATGAACATCTTTTCTTCACTTGTTTCTTGGTCCAATCTTCATGGATTTAATACTTGGCTTGAACAACATGTTTCTTGAAGTACTAAACTCATCCTAGATCTATCCAATTACAAGTAAAGTGCATTTTGTCTAAAGATTAGCCAATTTACAATTACATATGATCTAACAAGTTCCACATATGTCCTAACACGTACATTCTAACTACCTTGGTAGTTACTTTATTTAATTACTCTTAATAAATAAAAACTAATTGGGTTAGCCTTTTGGGCCTGCCTAGTTGGGCTTTAGTTTGTGGCTTGAGATGGGACCAAAGGGAACAAATAAGACTCTAACTTCAACGGGCCTTGGGCTTATCTGTCAACTCTTGACAAGTCCAAAGTTACCATTAATTATATTTAATATCACTATATAAATATAATTGCACTCTAGGCTTTATTAATAAATTATATCTCAAGACTCTAATGATATCATTTGACTCCTCCATGCAATATCCATAGTGAACAAAGTCATAATGAACTGTCACTTTGTAAACAACTATTTTATCATTGAGTACAGTTTAATCTTTTAGTTATTCATATTTATTGAAATCCAATTCAAAAAAATATAAACTTTAGTAACTCCTTACTAAAGTGGGCACCCTGAATAACCAGTTCCTATTAAACTTATATCAAGGGGATATTTCGTGTCTCTATAAAAGGAGATTATGGATTCCATCTTGAGAATATGTGTTCCATCAACACTGCGTGTGGTTACCCAACATACGGAGGTTTTGACTATCAATATTAGATCTCACTTCTGATATATCAAAGTAACCTACATTTCATGATCGGGTTCACTATCCTCTTAGGATTGAGAGTTTACGAAATTAGAAATTGTGAGATTAATTATTCAGATGACAGTTGTTGATTGAATAATCAACTCACGGCAGTCTAGTTCAATATGTCTTAACACTTAAGACACATCACCACAACAACTAGAAGTCTCCATTACCATGATCAAGACAAACCATCTTAGTTGATGTGTTATAGTCTTCGCAGATGAAATGCCCAATTTCATTATCGACTATGAGCAATGTTTTGAGTTTACAAGGAACTTATGATTTATATCTTTTGTGACTAAATCACATATAATGCATCTCAAGGACTATGATAATGTCCCATTAGTTCATTTATAAATAGTCTTATATAATTAAACAATTTAATTATTTATGGCATGCCAATAAATTGGATTTTATGGCATAAACCCCCACAATCTCCCACTTGCCTTCAAAGACAATTTACCATATATCCGACACTTATTTCCCTTTAGAGTAAATCATAGTCACTCTAAGGCAAGGTTTGGAAACAAGTTTCAGCCAGATTTATTACATAAATTATCTTTTCTATTACTACATCTCACGTACTCATATCTCTCTAATGAGATAATACTTACGTTTAATGTGTATCTTCACTGCCTAGGATGAACATATATCTTGAAGTCCAAATTCATGAATCACAATTAAACTACAAGTCAGTATTTGTATAACCAGTAACCATCAAATCCTCACTTTGGTGGACAAGCATATAATCACTCATTCTCCTAAGATATTTGAGTATATGCTTTACTCCAACTAAATTAAGTGATCTTAGATTCAATTGATATTTACTTATGATGTCCACTACAAAATAAATATTTAGCCTTATATATAGCGTAGCATAAAGACTTCCTATTGATATGGTATAGGAATCGTCTTAAAATGCTCTTCCTTTTATATGTCTTAGGACTGTGGTCATTTATAAAGGAACTTCAAATTTAAAAGGAAAGAATCATTTCTTGAAGTATTACATGCTATACTTGGCTAGAATCTAATCTATTTAAGCAGTTTGAGATAGACCCAACATCCTAATTTTTGAATTTTAACAAAGTTTAATTCTTAGGATGTGACCAGTCTTTCTTAAGTACTTTATATCAAACTGGACTAGACAACAAAAAACTCCATTGATGACAATAACTCTACATCATTCTAAATGATTAGGATGTCATCAACATACATTAAAAAATTTATTACTCTATATAGCTTTTACAAATATAAGGCCTTTTAATACTTGATCAAAATCAAACAACTTGATTTCTTGATCAAAGATTATATTTTATGATTCAGATTCTTGCTTTAGTCCATAAATGGACTTTAAGCAACTTGCATACTAAACACTACTGGTTCTTTGCTATGAACAAGTCTAGTTATATCATATAGATGTCTTCCTCAAGATTGCTACTAAAAGAAGCTTTCTTGATATCCATTGCCATATTTCATTCAAATGAAATATAATGGATAAGAGAATCTAGATAGAGTCAAACTTGACTATTGGTGAAAAATTCTTTTCATAGTCGAACCATTTCTTTTTGAATAAATCTTTTTGCCACTAGTCTTGACTTTGAAGGTTTTCACATTCTAATCTATCCACATTTTCTTGTAGACCTATTTGAAAACAAATGCCATTAGGCGCCTCTACAAGTTCTAGACTTTAAATAGAGTCTAATTCTATTCACATAACATTGATCCAGTAATCCATATTGATATCATATATTGCCTTTACGTAAGATCAAGGATCAAATTCATATCCTTGTGGAATGACTTCAAAATTTTATCCCAAAAGTATTAATTTATTTGGTAGTTGGTAATCCTCCCACTACGATATTGTACCAGTGTAATAGTTATCTACATAATAATGTCTCATGGTATATCTAATACAACCATCTCATTTCTAAATATATTTTATAGTCGTCCTACAACAAATTTTGACATTTTTCTTCTAGAACAATCTAGCTTTAAAAGAGCCCTATTCATCATTTATGTATGCACTGACTTAAAGAAGTCATTGGAACTTTATTCCTTTACAAAAAAGGAGTCCTAGATCATATTATCTTCTAAATAGAATTCATAGACTGGGAATATAACAAAATAATGGTTTTAAAAGCCCATCTTTCACCAATCTTGAATAGCATTTAGATTAATAAGATCTAGACATAAGTGCCAAAACATACAACACCAAAGGATGGAAACTATCTCTTTAAAAAGTAAAACTTGTAAATTTCCATCTAGAAAACAATCATGGGCCATGCTTATAGCTTTACCAAAATGGAAAAACTTTCCTTTTGGTCATACTTTCGAATCTAATTTCCTTTTGGCAACTACTAGGGCAACTAGCTTGTCCAACTGTTTCGTATTATAATTCTTATTCTTACCACCCTTACCTTTCAGTTCAAGCTAAGAATTTGAATTAAATCATATTGATCCTAGCCGTAGCTTTTAGGATGTCTTCTATTGCGTAGAACTCACTTATCAATTCAAGTAATATAAAAAGAATTTATTTATTTTCAAAACAATCTGAATTGATCAAATGATTCTAACAAGGACTTGAGGATCATATCCATATGAGATTAACATTTAATCTCTACATCCAAGAATTCCAATTCATTTAAAATAAAAATATTTACATAAAATGATATAGAATTGGAACTCCTTAAGCCTTTCTTAGCACTCAATATGACTCATACCAAACATCTTTTTTAGACTTAATATAAAGTCTAAGTCTAGTACTAGGTCTTGCATCTCATGCTGTAGCACAATTGAGATAGAAGCCAGTGTAACATTTTAGCATTTCAATGGAGACTATGATTACATCATAAGCTATCTTCCATATTAGATTAGGAAAAATGACATTTTTCTTAGCCTAGGATTGGTTATAAAATCAACTAGAAACAGTGACCAATCACACTGTAGAAAAACCCAATGATTGGTGGCAACTCTACTTACCTTTGGTAATCCCTAAAAATTTGGCTGAGATTCTTTACATAATGACAAAGGTAGACCTACCTTCCTTTACTGAGAGAGAGAGCACCCAAAGCTTCGCATGAAACACACAAGCATACACATCGAGAGGGTCCCTCCAACGGGGCCCCACGCGTGCGGGAGCTGTCGCCACGGCAGTTGGTCGAACGAAGGCTCGGCGGCAGTAGTTTTTCCTCGTAGTCGATCGAGGTCAGGCATCGACAGACTGGCGACTCTGCTGGGGATCGATGAGAGTTTAGCCTTTAGAGCTTTTGATAAAACCATAATCTTTGGACATTGGCTTTCAAAAACACAGAAATTGGCATTGACCTCCGGGGCTTTCCTTTTGAAAAGGCTTCTACTATATCCTAGTAGACCATTTTCAAAATATCCTAGTAGACCATTTTCAAAAGAACAAAAATCTTTTTCCAAAAAATCCTTTGCCAAAAGGGAGGTTTTTAGGTATTTCCACATGGGGCTTTACCGCTTTCCTTCACATGTAAACATAGGGTAGCAAAATTTAATTTCCACATGGGGCTTTACCGCTTTCCATATATATATATATATATATATATATATATGCTATGCTTTGAAAAAGTCTTTCCCTTTCATTAAGAATTGCATGACATATACCCTTTTGAGCCGAACCTAGGCTCCGCACTGCTGGCGAGGTCTTACCTCTTTTGGGGATTTCATCACCCCATTTGTAGGTGTATGGACAAAACATCAGTAGTGTTACCCATAGTTAGATTCGGGGCTAATGTTGTAGGCACTTCTGGGTCCATAGGTGGACAGGAGTTGCTAAAAAGGCCCCTTCGATCCTTTCCTACCCCATAACTTCCATGAAAGGAGGGGTATGGCGATTGAGTACCTTAGGACAGGAACCACCTATTAGTTAAGCCTTTGCATACAGTTGGTCTAGTTATGTTAAACCATGAGGACTAGATCAAGCCAAAGCCCATTAGGACTAGGAAAAGCCCAAAGAGTGAATATCCAAGCCTAGGAAAGGATACCCTTCTAGGGCTAGAGGTGAAGGGAAAGTGTCTTGTAATAGGTGCACCCTTTTTGCTTGCGCCAAAGAAATTGTGCTCTACTCAAGCAACCTTGTTGCTTGTATATGTTAGACCATACCTTATCCCTAAGGGTTTACAACCCTACAATGGCACTTATGCATACACTAATTGGTTCCATCGCCTAATTATGCAAAGATAAAATTTGTGGCAAGTAACAGAAACTCCATTAAAATGGGAGGTGCTGCCAAAAAACTATTAGAGATCCAAAGGTCCAAGAGGTCCAAGTTGCTTAGATTGTCAAGATGTCAAAATTGCCAAGAAGATCTAGATGTCAAGAATCCAAGGGCTCCTCCAAGATATCCAAATTACCAAGAGGCCCATAATATCCAAATTGCCAAGGGATCCAAATTGCCAAGACGTCGAAATAGCCAAAAGGTCCTAGATGTCAAAAATCCAAGGGCTCCCCTAAGAGATCCAAAGTGTCCAAGAGCTCCCCCGAGAGGTCCACATCATCAAAAGCCGAGCTTTTCCTCGCAATTACATTTCTTGTATTGTAAAAGGCCCATTATTGAAGCCGATGAACCTAATATTGTAAAAGCAAATTTTGTACAAGCCTGTAATCAAAGGAAGGCCCTTCTCGCATTGTTAAGCGTGTTATGAAAGTTTTGATTACTTGCCTATCTTGTGCATTAATCTTGCATCATAATAGAAACTCACCATGATAAATACCCGAGCAAGGGTGCAAAGCTAAAGTTTTCTGAAAAAGTAGGTGCATGTTAAATACCAAGAGCATAAACTAACTTGATTTTGGTGTTGTGCTTCCACCTTGTCAAATGCACCCTGTTTCTTTCACTTCCCTTTCTCAAGGATCAAAAGATTTCTAAAAAGAAACAGTCTAAGCCACCGCCACATCATGATCCCATCATCACTAGGCCTCGTGCAAGAGAGATGTCCACCAGTGGGCCTTCAAATCTCGAAATGGATCTTGTCGAGTTTTCTCAGATGAAAAAGCAAATGTTAGAACTGATGCGCATGGTACAATAGCTAGTTATAGGAGGTGGACAAAACTCTTCTAGTCATAGCTAAGGAGGTCCCCATGCTAAGAATGGAAATCAGCCTCCGCCATTACAAGAGCAGGGCCACTATGTACCACCCCAAGGCAACGACCAAGAGACAGATCCTTCAAAGGATAAGAACCCCAAATCTGGGTATGGCCAAGTCAAGAGCCAAGTGGAAACTCTAACTGAGAAGCTTCATATCATAGAGGGCTCTAGCATCCATGGAAGTGTTGATCTAGATAGTTTGACTAACTTCCCTCAGGTCATTATGCCTCCCAAGTTCTAGGCACCAGAGTTTGTCAAGTATGATGGTACAGGAGACCCCTACACGCACTTGCACATGTTCTTTAGGAAGATGGCTCCCTATGGGGATAATCACCATCTGCTTTGCCAGATTTTCCCTGATAGTTTGACTGGCCCCACGGCCACAAGTTATATGAGATTGGAAAAGACTTCTAGCTGGAGGGAAATGGCCAAGTCTTTCCTAGAATACTAATGGTTCAACACCGAGGTATCTCCCGACAGCACAGTTCTTTAGAGGATAGAAAAGAAGAGTGGGGAATCCTTCCGTGAGTATGCTCAGAGGTGGAGAGTGCTAGCCACACAAGTACAACCTCCCATGATGGAAAATGAGATGATTAAGTGGTTCATTGACAACCTCAAGCCTCCTTACTATAAGAAGATGATTAGCACACAAGTCACTCATTTTGCTAGCCTTATCCCTATTGGGGAGCACATTGACGTAGGTATTAGGAGTAAGAAGATCATGGACACCGAGTCTCTGAGTTCCATGGTTGAGCAACAAGTTAAGAGAATGATCGGTCGCAAGACCAAGGAAGCCGATGTTCATATGGTTGATAATGCATCAGAAAGGCCTAGGGGTGTTGCTTCTACCTATGCTCCCCCAGCTGCTAGGCCTTATTAGCAATAGAATCAGTTTGCTCAAGCACCTAATAGAGCCTTTAATCAGAGAGCGAGGCCAGAACCACCTCTTCCTTTAAGGAGGGAAAGCCAGAAGTACATTTTGTTACCCATGACCATGGCAGATCTCTATGCTTACCTATTGGAAAGGAAGCTAATGACCCCACTGTTTTTGAGGCCTAGAGAAGGTCCTCCTCCACCAGGATTTGTTCCATCCAAGAAGTGCGAACACCATTTGGGGCTGAGGGGCATACCCTAGAGAAATTTTTCCAATTTAGAGACCATATCCAAGACCTTATTGACAACAAGCGAATACAGTTTGATAATGTAGTCGCTCCGAATATCATCACCAACCCCTTGCCTCCCTATCAGGAAAGGAATGTGAATGCCATCATCACAATGAAAAAAAGGGTTTCAAATTTCTCCTCGCTGTCATTCACATGGAAGGCTATGCTTTGAGCCTAAGTCCAAGAGAGCCATCTTGATCTTAAAGATATGGAAACCCCAGGATTTAATTGAGGAATCTGCTCATTCTGTGACGGTGAAGACAATCATGTCCTGTTTGATTGTAAAGTGCTCCGAGCACAAGTATAGAGTCTAGCCGAATACGGTATCATCTGGATTGAAAGAGAAATTGTGCAAAGAGGTGACAGTGTAGCCATCAGCTTATGTCCTCCAATTGTCTAGTCAGGAGCCAGCTGCAATGCTATATCAGTTGGGTCAAAGAAGGAGTGGGACGAATATTTACTGAAATGCCTTGGCTAGATTGCTACAGCACCTCCCTCTTTAGTAGTCATTGAGGAGATCATAGAATCACTTGCGGATCCAGGGTCGTTAGATTCAGAGAAAAGGAAAACCCCGTTTGCCATTGGAGGATTTGCTAATCTAGTTCTCGCATTGCCTACAGTCGCAGGACCAGCTTTATCTTCAGTATAGGAGGGGACTGCCATCGTTCCCGCTATCCGATGTTTCGATCCTCTTATTTTGCCAAAGCCTGCCTTGGGAATCTTTAGGGTATCTGGCTCAAAAGCCCTTGAAGCTATTCTGCCAAGTCCAGTGGTTATTAATCCGAAGACGTTCTCTATAGTGCCCAATTTGCAAACTCAAGAGGGTGTTATCATTTACATGCCAAATCCATTGCCTTATGAAGATAGACATCGTGTACCCTGGAAATACGATGAGTCCTTAATCTCCACTCAAATCAGCAAAAAGAGGTTTGCTCCAATATCTCTTAAGGTCTATTTGGGCTCACTAGGAGTGGCCGTTGCTATAATTCTGAAGAGATGGAAAAGAGAAGAAAAGAGATTGGCAAAGGTATAGCTGAACCTATTAGGAGCAGAGTCATGACCAAAGAAGTCGGGGAGTTCTCGAAAGTTATTAGGAACTCAGAGTATAGTGTGATTCAGCAGCTAAACAAGTTGCCAGCTCATATGTCCATCTTGGCATTATTGCTATCCTCTGAGGTCTACCGCAATGCTTTCTTTAAGGTCTTGAAAGAGACATGTGTTCCTATAAGTGCTACAAAATCTACCTTTGATGGTATGGTCTCAATGGCGTTGGCCACCTACCAGATTTCCTTTACAAATGATGAACTACCACCAAAAGGTAGGGACCACACTTTGCCTATGCATATCATATACTATATATAATAGCAAAAGCCTTTTAAGGAGGTACTGCCACGTATATCTAAAAAAAAAAAAAAAGGATACATTATATTGGTTGGCAATTCTATAACACCGTTTAAAAGCCTCTGGGTATAAAAGGAAAACTAACTGGTTAAAATTAAATTAAAAGGGATTACAATACTCCCAAAAAAAACTTGTGGTACTAAGAACAAAGAAGGAGAGAGAGATCGAGAGATCAAAAACTGAAACCCAAATCTCTCTCTCTCTCTCACAAACCCTAATCTTTTTCTTCAAGATGAAGAAGAGCCGTACAGTCTCTTCCAATATCCCCAAACTCTCTTTCTCGCTCTTCTCACGAACCCTAATCTTTTCCTTCAAGAATATTCAATCCCTTCAATCCAGGCTACAGGTTTGTTCTTTCATTTAATCTTTTTCCAATTCAAGATTCACGTATTTGTTTCTTGCTCTCTATATTATTGAATTCCTCAAATTTTTAAATTTTTTTGAAAAATCAGATTTGAATCGATCTTTGTGTGTGTGTGTGTATGGCGAACGGTACAAATTTGAAGGAGCCCGTGTTGCTATCTCGGGTTCGGACGGGTCACAAGCGCGAGTTCGCCTTCTCAATGAAGGCGCAATCAGAGAACTGCGGGTCCTTGGGTCGGACCCTAGCGACACTCCGATATAGAGAAAGCGAAGGAGAAAATAAAACCTTGCGCCACACTGGAGATTCTTACGGCCAGCCGTCGCCATCCCCTTTTGAGTTTTTCAGGCTTGTTCTTCTCTCTCTCTCTCTTTCTATGTGTTTCTGTTGTTTTGATTCGGTTTTGAAACTTACCTGTGATTTCGAGATAAGTTTCCCTTGTTTCCTTGAATTTGCGGAATATTCTAGATCTGTTTTACGAGTTAAAGCTTTGACTTTGAACGCGCGTGCGAGTGATTCTAGGGTTTTGTTATAATCGCCATTTGAAAATTCTTTGAATATATATCTATATATACTAATTTTGGTTTAGGATTTTGTTGTTCTCTATTACAATTGGCTTAGTTTTCATTAAAAAGTCTATTTTTTGTTCAGGGATTTAAAGTTAAATACGGAGATAGAGATCGGCGCTACTCCGACAAAAGGTACGCATCAATTCTCTGTGTTCGAACTTGATTTGAAATTCTGATGTTCATTCTCTTTCTTTAGATGTTTTGTTATGAATATTGATTCTTATGGCATGGACAAGAATGCAGAACCCTAGAATTATGAGAGGCCATCTATAAATCAGACTGACCTCTTTTTCAAATTTGATTTGCATGTTAACATTCTGTGACTGTATATAAGGAATCTAACCGCTTAAAAAAAAAAAAAAAAAAAAGAAAGAAAGAAAGATTGCTTCATGGAGAAAAGAGAAAGAGAGATCAGAGAAAAGAGAGAGAGAGAAATAGAGAGACAGAGATAGAGAGGCAGAGATAGAAAGAAGGGCACCTCTGCCATCACCGTAAGGGCGCTTTCTGTTTCTCCTATTCGGATACTTTCTTTTCGCTTCCTTTTCAATTTTCTTAACACCAATGCTTGCGATCTAGAGGTAGAGAAGGAGGAAAAAATAAACCTTGCGATGCAGCGATGAGAAGGAGACAGACATTAGGGGAGAATTACCACTGGTAAGTTTTTCTTTTTTTCATTCTTTCTTAGATCTGGGTGTGGGTATGAAATATGAATTAGTTTTGAGAAATTTGGTTGGATTGATTTTTATTTAGGGATTTGGGTTACATTTGGTTTTGACATGATTTTTTTGAAATTTGGGGTTATATATGATTTAGGTTTGGAGAGGGCAAAAACAGAGAAATAAGAGAGAAGGAGAGAGTTCTCTGTTCCCATTTATTTTTTCAATTTCTTGGGTTTTGTTTTGTCGATTATTGTTTTTTTTTGTTAGAATTTTGTTCCTGTTTGGCAGTTTTTTTTTCTTCATTTGCCACTAAAATTAATTTCTGAATTGTTTTTTTCTTTTTCTTCCGTTTCTCCCTCCAGTTGCAGAATACCGTTTCCCTGTGCCAGATAAAGACATTGGGACTTCTGCAATAAGAGAATTAAAAGGTACAGTCAGATTTTAATTTCTTTGGTTCTTGATAGAATTAAGATCCTTAATGAATGCAAATGTTGAAGTGTTCTCTTTACATTTGAACTCACATGACTTAATTTGGATTGTGACTTATCATGTTTAAATAAGAAAAAATAAATTTTGAATTGTAACGTAATTAATATTTGCATTCATTGTTACTATTTGTCTTTTACTATATGTTTGTTTGATGTTTTTGAGTTACTTTCAATTTCCTGAGTGAATATTTGTGGTCCATTGATATGTTGTTGAGACCCAACAGTTGTGTTTTTTAAAGCAAGATGAATTGAATAACACAATCCAAAAAAATTTAGAAGAGTCATGAAAGTTGGGACTAAAGATAGAAGAAAAGGAAAATTGAAATGTTACATTCTGATGCTTCTGTAATTACATATTTGAAGTTCAAACCAAATTCAAAAAATTGTTTTATGGTTTATAGCATTTCTATTTTTACTGATTGTGTGTTTCACTATAGCCGTTTTTTAAATTTTGGTTTGTGTTGTCTTTCATTCCACTTTTCTGTGTTGAGATTTCCATTTGAGGGTTTTGATTTTTATATTTGGATTTCTATTGCTTTAGTTTCTATAGGTCACATTTGTATGTGCAATTTATCTTTTTAATAAAAGCTTATAGAAATTGCAATTGGTAAATCAATTTCGCAAACACATATACGTCTTTGATTAGTTTTCGTGATAATATGTTTCTTCTTTCAAAGATTGCCTTTTAAAAATATTGTTTGCTAATTTGTGGGTTGGCAAAATAGAACTTGAATAGTTTTTTTACAGAGTTGGTCTAAAATTTCCCACTGCCAAGGTGGGATGCAAAATTGGGTGTGGATACATAGCTTGAGGTCATTCACAGTGAAGGCTCCTACCTATGCCTTGGAATTTTTTTAAGAGCATGCTCTGTAAGTACTTTTATTCTGTTTTGAGATGATTAAACCTTTATCATAATTATCTCATTGGAATTTTGGTATAGTTAAAAAAAGGGGCAGCAAGGTATATAAATGTGCACATGCATAAATATTTGTATGTATCAGTCCTGCCAATTTGTAGTAAAGAATTATTATCTTCAACTATAAGATTTTAAAAAAATATATTGTTTCTTTAGCCAATCTGATTCTTTTGGTTTTGATGTAATAATGTTATTCTTCTATTTCTTTTTGGAAGGCATAACAAACTAAAGAAGTGTTCCAATCCTATGATGGGTTTGACCATTAATCTATATATATATATAATAGCAGAAGCCTTTTAAGGAGGTTCTGACACGTATAACTTAAAAAAGCGATACATTACATTATTTGGTAATGCTAAAACACCGTTTAAAAGCGAAAAATGATATTGTTTCACACCGTCAAAACACTGTTTGGAGCCCTTTAGGTATAAAAGGAAAGAAAACTAACCGCTTAAGAAAAAAACAAAGAAACGAAAGAAACACAGAGAAAGGAGAAAGAGAGACAAAGAGAAAAGAGAGACAGAGATAGAGAGAGGCACCACCTATATCTTCTCCCATCACCGTAAGGGCGCCACCCAGATAGAGAACGAGAGAGTTCGTAAGCCATCAACCGTTCCCTCTCCAGACTTAGAGCACCGCTGCAAGCACATAGAGAGAGAAAAATCTATGGGCATCAACACTGTTAGGCCATATATCTATCACCATTAGATCGTCGGAACCGGCTCCGGTGTGTTTTTCTCCATTTTTTTAGATTTGGGTATGAAATATCTATATATATATATATATATATATAATAGCAGAAGCTGAGAGAAAGTGAATTCCTACAATTAAGGAGGTGCTGACAAATAGGATAACTGTCTATATGAAATTCTTTTTTGGATGGAACCTATCTAAAATTTAGACATTTATCACTTTAAAAAGCGATACATTATATTGTTTGGTAATGCTATAATATTGTTTAAAATACTCTCATTATAAATTAAAATCCTCTCATTATAAATAACAAAAAATACCGGTTAAAATTAAAGAGTACTCATAAATAGAAATAGAGAGAGGCGATGAAATTGAGAGAGAGTACGAAGACACGGAGAAAGAAACAGGAAAAGAGAGAGGCGATCCTGCCTCCACCAGGCCCCTCGCCATATTCCGACCACTAGAACTGCAGACACAATTTCTTCCATTCCGATTCTCCTTTTCCTTCAACAAATTCAATCATTCTGTCTTTCTTAAAATCAAAAACCCTAACCATTGAAAGACGATGAAATATAGAGAGGATGAGGCTGCGACACGGAGAAAAAAACAGAGAAAGAGGCAGAACGATGAACACCTCATCGATTGGGCATAAGAAATAGAGAGATAAATCGTGTTTTGAAACTTTCTGATTTCATACAGAGGTGTTTTTCATTCTATAAGGAGGAAGGAAGATGAAGCGGCCTTCAGCATAAGCACGAAAAACCCCTTTCCCAGGAACTCTCGATACCAGACCATTCTTTCTCGGTAATTTTCAACTAATCTCTTATCCTTTTGTCTTCAATTATGTTTGCTGTCAATTTATGGATTTTGTTGAAATCAGGGAAACAACGTAGAAGATCAAATTCTAACTGAATTGTTATTAGGAATTTTCTATTTCTGGGTTTTGTATCAAATTCTAACTAAATTGTTATTAGGAATTTTCAGTTTCTAGGTTTTGTTACTTTGCTTTCATGAATTTCAGTTTCGTATTTTGTTTGTTTTGATTTTTATTTTTTTGGCTTGCTATCTGGGTCATTAGAGAAGATTAAGGGTTATTAGATAAATTATAGTGTATTTCCGTGGCATTGGAGTGTTCTTTTTAATCTAAACGTGGGACTGTAGAATTGTGGCAGAAACTGGAGAGCGAACGTCAGAGAGAAATCCATTCAGAAATAGAAAGTGGAGAGCGGAAAAAACTAAGAAGATAGTCACGCCTCTACCACCATTTGACCCGTACTCTCCACTGGTATGGCTTCTGTTTTTCGGTTCTTTAAATTTGGGGTCAAATATGCTTTAGGTCTGGGTATTTTCGTTAGATTGGATTGAATTCAGGTTTTGACTTAGATTCGGTTTTGAGTAAGGAATTTGGTTTATGACAGTGTTTAATATCAGTTATCCATCTTAGATTTGGTTTTTTTTTTTTTTTTTTTTTTGGGATATTTGGGTTTAATTTATTTTTTGTGTATGTCTTTGCTCTTCAGATCTTCATGGATCAATTTGGTGCTGTATCTCAATAAAAAATTTATCACCCTCTGTTTCCATTCGTTCAACAAAAATGGGCAAAAGAAAAGGAAACTCTTCCCCTCTTCATGCTTTGTTTGTTTCGTTTCTGCAACTCCGTATGCACAAGTTCTACATAATGTTGTTAATTTTCCTGTTTTAGATATTTTTTCTATGTAGTTTACCAAATTCAGACCACTTTCTTTCCATTTGCGTGTTCCTTTATAGAAAATCCAAAATCGCAAACCAATTTTCCCTCTTCAGAAATTGAAAAGAACCCTCTTTTTTATCAAGAAACAATAGCACCTCTTACAATCTAACCCATTTTGCAACTATCAAAATTTCCAAAAATGCTTTTTTTTTTTTTTTAATCTTTCATTGAACAAATATTGATCCTTGGCTTACCATAGGAAAAAAAGATTATCATGCCTTCTAGAATAATTGCTAGAGAGAGAGGGTTTATGAGTTTTTTGGCTTAGTAGAGAAAGAAAAATCTGAAGACCACTGTCACTGTCAGGCCATTCTCCTGCCACTGTACGACTTAAAAAATTCAATGACGGGGTTATTCGACAATGAATTGGGCCACAATATGTGTTTAGTTGTTTACTGTTGTACCTATGATGTTACTAAATCGGACACGATATGAATTTTTTGGTTTCTTTGACTGCAAATAAAAATTTGCACTGTTCTACATATTTGTTTTTATTGCATTCCACATGTTCGATGAAATCCCTCTTAGACTTAATATGTGATGTTTGGGTTCGATTTTCCCCACCCCATATAGTGATAAATATAAATTATTCATTCATTTATCAACAATGAATATGAACAAAAGTTTAGAAGGATAAAGTCTAGAAGATATCATGCAATTGGTAATATTACATAACATGTACACAGTTTTTTTTTCTTTTCTTTTTTTTTTTCCATACCTATGCGATGATGTGCTTACTTATTGCAGATAGTGTTGCACCACAATTTCAGATGAATAAGCAACAGGCCTCCAAGAACTTCTCAGGCATTTCCTACCTAAACATCAACCCAACTGTATGTAATTGATGGTCTTTACGTTAAAAATATTGTTCTAATGGTAATGGTAACTATATTTTAGTTACATTCTTACAAACTGTTTGATAAAATTATAATGTTGCTTTTATTCTAAAATTTCATTTTATATTGTTCATTATACTTTAGGCCAAATTAGTTAATTGCAAAATGATCAAATGTATGGGAAAGAGTCTTCCCTAGAAGATTTTAGAGAGCCCTTTCAACTCTATGTGCCACATGGCAAAACCTAGAAATTTCTAAAGCCAAATAACTAAGGCGTTGAATTGCTTTAGGCTGAGCAAAAATTGACTAAAAGCCAAAAGCACTTTCGCTTTGTTCACGAACTAATCTACAATCCTCTTGCAACAAATCTTGCATATGACCTAAGATGGTTTTAGATTTCAGTGTACCCCAAAGATTAAGTTTTCTTGACACTAAGAGATTTCAGTTGTGATTGGTGATGTCTCCATAAATGAGAGCTCCAATTTCAAATGGTGTTTTTATATATGGTTTGTCGTCTCTTGCATTTTTCCCACCAGTGTTTGTAATGTTTTAGTTGCTATTGTAGTAAATTACCTATAGCCATTATGTTTTATTTTGTTGAATTATTATATACAAAATAGAGAATAAAATATTTCTTTATGTTGTTAAATTTAAGTTTGGTATTTATACATGTTCAAAATTTGTAATGGTTCATTTATATAAACCTGTGATGTTTTTGAATTTTAGATAATTATACTTAATTACCTGGCACACAATTACATGTTTTATAGGATCTCAATTTCTAGCACCTCATTTATGTTGACTCTTCTCAGGAATTTTGTATTTACAATGACATGTTTTCACCCACATTTTAATGCAAATCAGTTATGTTTTATGGAATTCCTCATAGAAGCTTTGTTGTTTTCTAAAATAAATTTGTTGTTTGGTGTTTATTTCCCTATTTGATGCAGAAAGCTAAATTTTATAAACAATTATTCTTTTTTCCTTCTATAATGATTTTAATCAGATAAGAATGATCTTATTTTGTAGTGAATATTTTCAATTTTAGATTAGGAGCTGCATACTAAAGAATTATGTTCTTCCATCCTTTATAAAGACAAACCATGTCATCGTTTATGACATGAGTAATAAAAACGATCGATTGATATTGATATTAATTCAAATGTTATAAATACTGCCTTACCTTATGACAATAGTAAGCTAGAAGTTCAGTTGTTATTTTTTTTTGTAAATTCTTACAATCATGGACCAACAAAATTTGTGATCTGCTATTTGCTCCAAAGTTAACATTAACATTGATAGTATTATTGATGTGTAGGTGTAGAAAAAGTTTTAAACACCAAAAAGTGGATAGGGTAGGCAAGATTACCATCAATGTTAACTGATTACCATCAAAGCTTTTAATTTACTTCTTCTATATGATTTGTGAAAAAAATTTGGGATTGTTAAATGATCATCGTCCCATTTTTGTTATATTTGTGGCCTTTTGTAATTTCCTGTCACTGAATTATTTAAAAACAAAATTTTGAATGTGTTTATATCTATAATTATTTATAGCTATCAATTTATTTTCTTATGCTCAACCTCTACCATTCCGATTTAAAGAATTATTGTAGTTCTTTGTTTGTATGGATCATATTGTTTGAGTTTTGTATGAGTTGGGAAAAAAAGTTTTGAGTGATTGCTTACATGTGAAGAGTATTAAAATAAAACAATGCTTGACTGGGTTACCTAAGACTAGATCTCAAAATTTAGTAAGAAAAATAGTGCTAATTTTGAAAAAAATTGAGCATATGAGAAAAAATGATAAGGTGTTTGGCTCAATTATTGTGGTTGTGATTTACTTATTTGTTTACAGTCAAGATATATTTTAGGAGAAAGAAAGTATAGAAAAGACAAAGACTGGCTGAATGTCAAAAGGGTTCAAGTGAGGTTTGACATGCATTGTAAAACAGGTGGTGAAGATTAGCTATTTTTTAGTAGGATTTCTAGATGTTTCTTGCATGTTTATAAAGCTTGCCAAGGTGGTGAAGGAAAATTTTTAATTATTCAAGTAGGAAGTAATTTTTGTTATAAATGGGTGTTAATTTTGAATGGAGTTTCAATGTAAAGAAGACATGTCTGTAGTTGGGTATGACGATAATGTTCCCTCATCAAGTAGTTTTTTCATCTTATTATTGCAATTTTTTACCGAAAGCACTGTTTTTCAACCTAAAAAAAATCTGATTGTGATTTTTTTTTCCCAGCTAGCCTGGATTCCTTATGTTAATACTTACATATCATTCATGTTGGGCTGGCTGTGTTTGGTTTCTGAAATATTGGAGTAATGTAATGTACTATTGGATTGGTTTTGATCAAGGTATTTGGGTTAGAATTCATTTTGTTTTGGGTTATTAACCAAATCCAAGTTAGTTTAGGTTGTAATGAAACTGTAAGTGGTATGTCAGTATAGACTTTTTTAATATTAAATAATCACATAAGAACTTTTACGGTGGAATATAGACTCAACAAGTCTATGTGCTCAGTGCTCTGTATCTTAAGAGACCAAATAGTGATCACCTTAATTTTTATAGAATAATTAAGCATAATCAGAAGCTTTTGTGTGTGTGTGTGTGTTTCTTTTAGGCAGTAAAATATATTTTATTGTGAAGGATACTTTGATGAACGTTTCTTTCATTTTTATTTTATTTTTTTTTTTATATAGGTTAGGAAAGAGTTTTAGACTTGCATTTTCTTTTTTCTTTTTTTCTTTTTTTCTTTTTTTTTTTTTTTTGTCAGCTAAAAGTACGTGCCTTTTTGTAGTAAAAAAAAAATTTTGCTGAGGTTTTGGATTTCTTACTATCAAGGATACTTTGATGAACGTTTCTTTAAAATTTTTTTTTTCTCTTTTTTTATATAGGTTAGGGAAGAGTTTTAGACTTGCATTTTCCTTTTTCTTTTTCTTTTTTTTTTTTTTTTTTTCAGCTAAAAGTACTTGCCTCTTTGTAGTAAAAAAATTTCAGCTAAGGTTTTGGACTATCTTTCTTCAAGCAGTGAGTTAGGCTGCTTAGATTTGGTGCAAATGTGAGTTGGGTGTTTTGTCATTTGATGAATTGCCTTGAATGTGTTTGATTATTGTTGTAAATTAGACTCACATTAGAGTTGTGAATGAGATTTACACTACTTTGATTCAAAAGAACAAAAACCAAGTCCTCTCCCAAAAGTCTTTTTAAAGAACAGAGAATGCCAAGAACAAATTTGCACTTGACCATAAATTAGGATTTAATATTGGATTACTTCAAAGAATTGTGTAGACTGTTTAATCTATCCTTTGGAATTGTTTTCTTAGTTTCAGGTTTCTTTTTTTTCTTCTTCCTTGGGTAAACAATATTGAACTTCTTTTTTTCTTTGTTTGCAACTTCATTCTGATGCCAAACTCAGGATTTACTGTTAAAATCAAAGTTTGAGAGGGAATTTGTAGCTTGAAAGTGGATAGATTTATTTCATCTTTGATTACTATGTTTTTAGTTATTTTAATTTTTCGACTAAGACAATATAGCGTATTTAATTGTATTGTGGCTGTTTGGATCAGTTATATATCTGCTTGAATGCATCAAAATTTTCCTCATAATAACTATTGAATTTTGCATAAGAATTTGTACCATGACTATAATGTAGTAATGTCAAATTGGTTCTCACCAATTTGTTCATATTATCAAGGTAAATTTTTAAAGCAGTAAAGCACAATCTTGATAAGTTAAGACACTTTGTTTTCTGAAACAGTATGCCATGGTTCAGATATAACAATCTAAATTTTTCCTTCCATTTCTTCTCCTCTCTTCACTTTTTTTAAAAAAAAACATAATGAAATCAAATTCTTATAACTTTATTACTTCTAATGAAACCATTTTTACAATTATACAGAGGTTATTGTTTTCACCTCTTTTATCTTTTGAAAAAAATTCATTTCCAAAAACAAACCAAAAAGGAGGAAAATTGTAAATGCAACTCATATATACTTGGTTATGTGTGACTTTAAATGAAGCTAAGCATTGTTGGCCATAGAAATTTAATAGCAGAACAAATTATAAATGCAACATATATACTTGAATGCATGTAGTGGAAGAATGAGAACTAAGTTTATATTTAATGTAAAGTTTATTGGAAAAAATTGTCAAATGCCCTTTTTGGG
Source organism: Quercus glauca (assembly GCA_023736055.1). Taxonomy (NCBI): domain Eukaryota; kingdom Viridiplantae; phylum Streptophyta; class Magnoliopsida; order Fagales; family Fagaceae; genus Quercus; species Quercus glauca. Next base: position 41,358,622 of record CM043319.1, read on the forward strand.
CAAACTAAGCAGCATTTTGCCCTATTATTCAAACTAATTAGGGAAATACCCCTTTTTTGAAAATCGATTTTCTCAAAATCGAGTTAGACCCTATAGCGGCGTTTTTAAGGAGCCTATAGTGACGTTTTCAGAACCTATAATGGCGTTTTGTAACTTGATTTATATGAAATCGAGTTATAGGTATAAAAAAAAAAAAAAAAAAATTGCCTATAACTTGATTTAATGGAAGTTGAGTTACAAAACGTCACTATAGGTCCTGAAAACGTCATTATAGGTCCTTAAAAACGCCGTTATAGGGCTCCGGAATTTTTTTTTAATAACTCAATTTTGAGAAAATCGAGTTTTAAAAGAGGGACATTTCCCTAATTAGTTTGAAAAATAAGACAAAACGCTGCTTAGTTTGCCCAAAAAGGGCATTTAGCAATTTTGTCCAAAGTTTATTAATACATAAAATGATCCCGCGCATTGCGCGGGTTAAAAGCTAGTTATCATATATCATATATAATAGCAGAAACTTTTCAAAGAGGTGCTGACACGTACATTACAAACTTTCACTATGTAAAATACTGTTTGGAGCTTCTAGGTATTAAACAAAACTAACCGCTTAAAACAAAATAAAAAAGTTGCAATTAGAAAAACCTTAGTCGTCTAAACATTTTCTCTTTCTAAAAGAAAACGCCTACTGATACTACGGCACAAAGAAAGGGAAGGAGGAAAAAAAAAAAACTTACAATCCAGTAAAGATTCGTACGGCCGGCCATCGCCATCTCAGGCCAGACTTAGACAACCAAGCAATACTACAATACAGAGAAAGAAAAGGGGGGAAAAAAAAGCTTGCGATCCAGTGGAGAATCGTGCGATCAAAGGTTTCTCTTCTTTCTTTTTTACGCTTCCTTTTGGATTTTCTTTCTTCGTATGTTTGTTGGTTTGAAACACGCTATTCTGATTTGTGTGTATATGGATTTGCACTGGAGAGATGAAAGTGAGGGTGAGTCTGAACTTTCAATCGGGGACTTACTCCTTCCTTCTCTGTACCGCTAGGTTTTTTTAGTTACAAGCTTTTTGTTTGTTTTGCTTTAATCGTTTTTAAAAAGAATTTAATATATATATATACACACACACACAGGGCCCATATGTTCTGTTTTTAATTTTAGAACAGTGGGGTTTTTTTTTTTTTTTTTGAGAGCTCCGTTTGGGCATTATTTATGATTCAAGTATTTAGGTTTGATTGGTTACGATTTAGGTTTTTTGGTTAGGAGTAGTTTTGTTTAATTTATGTAAATGGATGGGTTGGAATTGGTTAAATCTCTTACCCTATTGTCGTCTTTAGGTTTGCTGTCAATTTAGGGATTTGAGATACAGAGATAGAGATCGGCGCAACTCTGTTACCAACATAATCGGAACTAAACACAGACTTACGAAAGGTATGTATCAATTCTCTGTATTCGAATCTGAATTGAAATTTGGATGTTCATTCTCTTTCTTTAGATGCTTTGTTGTGAATATTAATTCTTACGGCATGGACAAGAATGGCAGAACCTTAGAATTGTGAATTGTATTCTTTCATTATTTACTGCCTGCTTTGAAATAGAAATTTAGAAATAATACTAAATAAAGGTGCACAATCTCATCAAGGACAACCTAAGCCATTAGATGATCTGCATTCACAAATGCATAATAGTAAAAGCTTTTCAAACTTGACAGAACCAAATCACAAATGCATCCTCTATAGATCCCTATCACTTTTTAATCTTTGTGCTTCTGAACGTTCGTTTACTTAATTAATGACTTTTCAAGCTCTTTGAATTGCTACCTCTCCTTTCTCTTTACTGTTTTCTCTAACAGAAAATGAAAAACCCATTTGTTCTTTGATATCTAAAATTTCAAATACAATTACAAATCATTTTTTAAAGTATTAATAAATATATTTAGTATTTGTTTATTGCTTTTGCCTATCACATCTATTTGTGTTATTGCTTATTCTTAGATCTGTGTATTGTTCTTTTTACTTTTCCTATACTCAAGGCCAGCATTTTGTTAATTGATGTGTTGTACTCTTTACTTTGAATCCACTTTTTAAAAGGGTGGCATTATGGGGTTTAGCCCTTGAAAATGTGTAGGAAAAAACATCTTTGCCGTTCAATAATGGTTGATTTCTCAATGTTGCTGTTCTACGCATCTCTTATCTGAAACTAACAAGTCTAAAGCCCTTTTAATGTTTGTGCTAAAAAGTCATGTTCCCCGTTTGATTGTATATTTGCTTAAAGGAATGTATATTTGTTTTAAAGAGTCAATGAATTTTTTAATAGTGAATTATGTCTTTTTTCCCCTTATTGAATTCAATTAAATAGCCAGTATATTGCTTAAAATTATGTCGTCGAATATTTAGGGATTAATTCTTAAAGACTATTATGTGTGGAGTACACATTAATGTTTTGATTAGTTTGTTAATCTTTAGAAAGAATCTTTTTATTTTAAAAGCAAAAAAAAAAAAAAAAATTTATACAAACGTATTTCATTCTTGGTTCCACCTAAAAGACTAAAGAACAACTATAATCTACGTACTTTTATTGATCCACTAATTCACTAATTGTCTTCAATTAATATTTTTGATTTGTCCTTGGATCTTTATTATTATAGTTTGCTTGAATGCTGATTTTCTTTTTATGTATCTCATTCTTCGTTTTACATTTTGTTCATTTACTCTAATTCTATTTCAATTGGCTTTGATTTGCATGTTTTTACCAGCTTCTATCTTTACAAATTGATTTCTTCAGCCAATTTTCCCTTCTACTTAGTTCGCATCCTTGCCGCTACTTTTTGTTATTCGAATTTGAATTAAAATCTGGATGTTTATTCTCTCTCTTTCAATGTTTTGACCTCATATTATAATCTTTTTTTTTCCTACTTTACTAAAATTATAATCTTTTCCAAATTGGAATTATTATATTCTTTGATTATTTACTGCATCTTAAATCATTATATGGTCTGCATTCATAAGGATAGGCAGTTGGTAAAAGAAAAAACGGCCAAATAAAACCTCTCCCTCCTTCCAATTGTTAATTTGACACATTCTGTTTCATTTTTTTCCTGCAGCATCTATGCCCAAGATCAGCATTTTGTTACTTGATGTGTTATACACTTTATTTTGATGCTTTCTTTTTGATTTATCGTAATCCTATTTTTTTAAGTTGTGCCATCATGGGGTTTAGTCCTTGAATATGTGTAGGAAAAAAAAAGTACGTCGTTCAATAATGATTGATTTCTTAGCATTTTTTTTTTCAATGTAGGTTTTGCTGTTTTGGACTTCTCTAAATAAGTATATGATTCATAAAGTAATTCATGTTCACATAATTTTTCATATGTGTGTGCATCCAGCCTTTGGTGTTAGTTTTTGAGCTTTTATTGAAAATTTTGCTTCACAACCCAATGAAGAGATAAAAAGAAAGTAGTAGGCTGATTTTCTATTTATGAGTAATGGAATCTTAAGGATGTGCTTTAACAATACAACATTTTGAATCAAAAGAAGGGGTTATATATTAGGTTTTACTTTCTCTGCTAACAGAGGTTATATTCATTATATGTGTCTATTAAGGGTTGATTTTCTTAATAGATTTTAGCTTTCTTTTAAGACTTTGTAAAATACTATTTTGCTGCATTACTCAATCAAGATTTAAGATTTGGTTACATTTTTCCCTAATTTCCTTATTTTTTTGCCCCATTTCTTGAGTTCTATTTTGTTAAGTTTCTTGAGCTGATTATGTTTTCTTTAACTTCTCATTTCTAGCTACTTAATGCTACAAAAGGTCCTCTCACTGATAAGACCTTTTATAATGCTTCAATAAGAGATATTTAATTAATTTGAAATGCCAAATTCTGTTTTCATTTTTACATAAGTGCCTATAGAGTATAGAGTGACATAATTTGAAGGTAATAATAGATGAAGCTTTGCTTTTGTTGTTTTCCTTCTTCATTTTTAATTTTACTATTATTTTCTAATTGATATATATCTCTGATTTACTAGAATGCATATTTTGTTTTTGTTTTATTTTTTTGGAGCATCTTACACTTTCCTTTTGCGTTAATAATAATTTCTCATATATTTCAAAATTGTTCTATTAGACTTTGTTTCTTTTAATTTTTGTACTGCTCAGGCTAATAGGCTTAATTTATTGGCAAGTTTTTAAAAATGTTGTTGTGGTTAGCTTTGTTTATTTTCTTAATTCATTTTTTTTATTGTGTATGTCTTAGTGTTTTGGATTGAGTGCTTATAGATGCTTTAATTTTATTCATTTATTTTATAAATAGAAGATTGCATAAAAATGGTTTAAATGCTTCATGAATTCCATAATTTGGGTGTGTGTATAATCTAATTAATCTTATGTTTATGTGCTTTTGTTTCTTTATGATTTGGCTTTCATGAAAGTGTTAAGCAAAAAGTTCAAGAGATAGGATTATTCGATTAAATGAAGGGTTTGCAATAGCCAAATCATGATCCATATAAAACTTAATTTGTCTAAAATTTCCAATTATTAACTCCGGCTCTTATATATGAATAGCTTATAATCCATAAAATGTGCGTGATACTTTTATTTATTACAAAAGACAAACCATAGGTGAAAATTTAAAAATTTCGTAATTGTGTGTGCAGCAGCCAATGTGGCATGACCTCAAAGCTGAAGCTGCAAAGGGGTATCAAACATTTGCAGTGTTAATTACTCTTTAATCAACATTTAATTTTAGTAGAAAACTTCATAAATTAACTGTGACTAAGATTACCAATTGAAAATCAGTATTTTAAAGAAAGATTTGCTATATCATTGACGTATATTAGTACTTTATTAATTTGTTTTATATATGATCCAACATACTTGCAGATTGGGACAGCATTGTTTATATATGTATTTTGGTCTCTTGCTTTTTTCCTCACCAGTGTTTGTTTGGTGTTAATTCTAAATTTGTAATGTTTCATTTATATAAACCTGCCATGTTTTCTGAATTTTAAATAATTATAATTGCTTGTATAACACACAACCACATGTTTTATAGGAATTCAGTTTGTAGCAGCTCATTTATATTGACTCTTATCAGAAATTTTGTATTCATAATGACATTTATTCCCCCACTTGTTAATTCAGATCAGACATTTCTGACTTATAAAAAAATGGAAAATGCAAGACAAGCGCGCCTGAAAAGATAGATGCTAAAGTTTGAAAGGCGATCCAAAATAAAATGGCATGAAAGAAAAAATAGTTTACAAAATAAACTTACCCAAGCTAGGAAATCCAGGGAAATGGTCATTGCTGAAAAAAGGAAAACAGGTTTGTTTCTTTTTCTGCCACTTTATATTTATAAATTCTTTAAACATTGCTCCATAAAAATTTAAGAATAAAACTTTTAATTCTCATTTGATTATTAGATATTGATGTTGACATGGATCATTCCTATGAAGTAAATAGATTGAACATAAGTACAGATGATACTTTGGTACAAGATAGATTCAATTATTGTGATGTACCTCAAGAAATCCATGAATTAGAAAATGAGAGTGGTGATGAAGAATTTTTTTTGTTTATATCATTATTGTTGTTCTCATATTTTAAAATTCATATAGGAAAATTTACTGAACCTTGGAATTTTGGCGCGCCTTCTTATGTATGTGTGCATTGCGGTTCAATTTTATGGTATGAAGAGAGAACAGTCAAATCTAAGAGGCCTAAGAACCCAAAATTTTCTCTCTGTTGTATGGAGGGTAAGGTTAAGTTGCCTTTGCTAAAGAAAGCACCTTCTCTTATTGATGAGCTTTTAGATCCTCTTGATAGTCAACGATCTAAAACATTCAGAACTCTGATTAGAAGTTATAATGCAATGTTCACAATGACATCTATGGGTGGCAAGGTGGATGATAGAATTAACGATGGAAGAGGCCCTTACATTTTCAAACTTAATGGCCAAAACCACCATAGAATTGGAACTCTTCTTCCTAATGATGGTCAAGATCCACAATTTGTTCAATTATATTTCTATGATACTGAGAATGAAGTTCAACATAGAATGAACGTCTTTAGCAGTGGTCAAATTAATAGTGACCTTGATCCATCTATTGTTGATGCATTGATCCAAATGTTTGATGAATCAAACAGTTTGGTGAAGATATTTCGGATGTCTAGAGATCGTTTCATTGATATTGATATTCACCGTTTAAGATTACGTCTTATTGGCTCCCGACCTACAGATGGAAGAGAATATAACCTGCCTACATGTTCAGAAATTGCGGCAATTATCGTTGGTGATATTGATGCTGAGAATGCACATCGCGATATTATTGCTGAGTTAAAAGAAGGAGGGTCACAACGTATTAATGTCTTCCATCCTTCATACATGGCATTACAATATCCCTTATTGTTCCCATATGGCGAGGATGGTTTTAGGCTCGATATTTTGTATAGTAATGTAGATGGAATCAAATCTGATACAACTGATTCTATTTCAATGAGAGAATACTATGCATATTGATTGCAAGAATGTGAACATGAGGGACATACTTTGGTATACGGCGGTAAATTGTTTCAACAATTTGATGTAGACGCCTACACATGTATTGAAGAAATCTGGCTTATGTGGGTAAAACAAAACCAAGACAAATTAAGGATAGAATTGTATAAAGGACTGAAAGATGCAGTTATGAGAGGAGATACCACTCTTGCATCTTCTTGCAAAAGATTTCTGTACCTTCAAGTTTCACAGGAAATCCGAGGTATATGATTGAAAACTATCAAGATGCAAGGGCGATCTGCAAATGGGCAGGCTATTCGAACCTATTTATTACCTTCACTTGCAACACAAAATGGCCAGAAAATTGATTTTTCCTATCTAGGATACCTGGACAAAAAGTAGAAGATCGGTCTGATGTGGTTGCAAGAGTGTTTAAGATAAAGCTTGATCAACTCTTACATGATTTAAAGCATGGTCAACACTTTGGGAAAGTAATTGCAGGTATTCTAAAGTTTACATTTTAAACATTTTTCCCTTCTTCTTTACTTGGCTTAATAATTAATCTATATATATGTAACTAACTTACTGTTTTGGTGACAATTGTCTACACTGTTGACTATCAAAAGAGAGGATTACCTCATGTGCACATTTTACTTTTTCTGCATCATGATGACAAGCATCCTACAGCAGCAGAAATTGATAGAATAACTTCAGCAGAAATTCCAGATTTGAATGAAGAACCTTTAGCTTATGAAACTGTCAAACAATATATGGTCCATGGTCCTTGCAGGTTTATAAATTCAAGGGCAGGTTGCATGATTGAAAACAAATGTACAAAGCACTTCCCTAAAAAATTTTGTTCGCAAACCACTGTTGATAAAGATGGCTTCCCAATATATAGAAGAAGGAATAACGGCAGATTGGTTGAAAGAAATGAAGTCAAACTTGATAATCGATTTATAGTTCCACACAATATTGACTTATTGGTGAAATTTCAAGCACACATAAATGTCGAGTGGTGTAATCGTTCAAGATCTATCAAGTACTTATTTAAATATATAACAAAAGGACCTGATCGTGCAACTTTGATTCTTGAAGAAAATTTACATATTGATTCTTCTGCTGGAATGCAACATATGATAGATACTGATGAAGTTAAAACATATTTAAATTGTAGATATGTGTCTGCCATAGAGGCATGTTGGAGGATATTTGAGTTTGCAATTCACCATCGAGAACTTGCTGTTCAAAGACTCAGTTTTCACAATGAGGAAGAACAACCAGTTTTTTTTTTTTTTAAGACACTAATTATATAGATAATGTTGTGGACAACCCAGATATCAGAAAAAGTAAATTTACAGAGTGGATGAAAGCAAATGCATTGTGTAAGGTTGAATTTAATCAACCATCTAATTGGCTTTATTCCGTGACCAATTTGCTTGTAATTTAGCACTTAGTAACCCTGTATTTAGGTGGGAATATTGTAAGGGTAATGTGTGAGAAGATGTGAAGAAAAGTTCAAGAGTATGCAAGAAAAATAGAGCCTTGCGACTAGGGCTCGCGAGTGGATCGCGACTAGCAAGCCGCCAAACGCAAGCACGTGAGCTGCACACGAGGAAGCTGAAGGGTCGCGCTAGCTGTCACGCTACAGGACAAAAGTCCCAGCCTGGCCAGGCCGTTACGTCGCGACTTGAACTCGCGAATTGGACAAGCCGCGAGACCAAGTCGCCAATTTGCCCTCTTTGGCAAAAACTGACGTTTTGCATTCCCTTCTCACCCTACTATAAATACACCCTTATACCCACCATATTTGGAGAGCTTCCAGAGAGAATTTTGTGAGAGAAACCCTAGAGAAAAACAAGATTGCTTCATCCCCAATCTTTACCTTAGAGACTCTACAAATTCCTCTACTCTCTTCCTCTCCATTGTTATACCCTTGAGAGGACTTTAGCCAAATCCTTTTCTCACCACACCCACGTTTGTGAGAAGGTCTATTTGGTACTATTGGGAAGCAGTTAAGAAGGAACCGATCTACATTGGTTGATGCTATGGTCTAGTAGCGGAATCCGGTAAGCTAGAAAAGAAAAAGGTTCGGGGCAACCTCGTTGGAGCAAGAAGCTTGGAGGGCTTAGGTACCTGGGTAGATTAGGCTTGGAGGGTCTATTGTTGTTCATGTATTCCAACTACATTTTCTAGTGGATTATTTGACCGCTTGGAGGGCGGCGGAGAGGTTTTACGCCGAGGGTTTCGGTTTCCTCTTCGATAACACATCGTGTGTTGTCCGTGTGTTTGCATCTTCCTTCCCTTTGTCTTTGCCATATATTTACTGATGTGGATGTGTTTATATTTGGCTTAGATTGTTATCAATTCTGTTATAAGCTTGTTATCATATTCTGCACATTAACTGTTAGATATAAAGCTTGAATTGGTAATTTTATATTTGGGGTCCAAACGTTCAAAGGTATTATATACCCATTTTGAACTTTCACTTGGTATCAGAGCGGGTACACTTGTTGTGGTTTACTTACCTAAGTGTGATCCTTGACCCCTTGGTGTTGTTTGAAAAGTGTCTTTGTTAAAATCAACATGAAGGAAAGCAAAGATGTTTGTGAAAAAGTCTCTATGAGTATTTTTGAAGATTGTTCTAGTAATGTGTTTTTAGAGCTATTTAAGTCAAAGAAACATGCTAGAATTTTCTGTCACATGCTGAAATCTCTAGTTCATAGAAATCATGATATTCATAACAGCTTATGTGAGTCTAAGTCCTTAGTCTATGAGTATGAGAGGAGGAATAGACATTTATGTGATAAACTTGACCATCTAAAAAGAAAACTTCACTCATCCCTGAATGAAATAAAGGAAAATGAGTCCTGCTTCGAGGGTCAAGAATGTCTCTCACATGCTTGTCTTTTTGTTCATACCGCCTTGAAAGTATTTAATTCATGTTTATGGTACCTTGACAGTGGTTGTTCAAAGCATATGACTGGAGATAAGTCTCTGTTCAAAACTCTTAAAGAAAAGGAAGATGGCTTTGTGACATTTGGAGATGGTAGTCATTCACAAGTTCTTGGAAGGGGAACGGTCAACATTCCGGGACTGCCACTGTTGACAGACGTGCTATATATTAAGGGTTTGAAAGTGAACTTGCTGAGTATTACTCAGGTTTGTGATGACGACTTCTTAGTTCAATTCTCAAAGAAAGGGTGTTTAATCTTGAATGAAGAAGGTGTTCAAGTTTTGAAGGGACTTAGGGCCACTGATAATTGTTATGGGGTCATTCCCAAACCAAGCATAGCATGTTGAAGTGCCCGGGTAGATCTCTTGGAGTTGTGGCATCAACGACTTGGACATGCCAATTATAAACAAGTGGCCAAAGTCTCAAAGCTTGAAGCAGTGGTTGGTTTACCAAAGTTTAGGAAAATTGAGAAGAATGTTTATGGTTCATGTCAATTAGGAAAACAGACAAAGTCAAGCCATCCGAAAGTGAATGTGGTTGCAACTTCTCGCCCTTTAGAGTTGCTGCATGTGGATCTCATGGGTCCAACAAGAACAGAAAGCATGGGTGGAAAACGCTATATTATGGTGGTGGTTGACGACTTCTCAAGGTATTCTTGGGTGGACTTTCTTAGAGAGAAATCAGAGGCATGTGACAAGATGGAGAAATTGTGCAAGAGACTGATTAATGAAAAAGGACTACCTATTGTCAAGATCAGAAGTGACCATGGGAAGGAGTTTGAAAATGTGAAGTTTGAAGCATTTTGCAATGAACACGGCATCAAGAAAGAATTCTCAGCCCCAAAGACTCCACAACAAAATAGAGTAGTAGAAAGGAAGAACCGAGTAATTCAAGAAATGGCTCGAGTAATGTTACTCAACAAAAACCTTCCACAGAAGTTTTGGGCTGAAGTGGTGAATACTTCATGTCACATTGTGAATAGGATTTATTTCCGGGCAGGAACGAAGAAGACATCGAATGAAATTTGGAGAGAAAAGAAGCCAAAAGTGAAGTATTTCCGAATATTTGGGAGCAAATGTTATATTCTCAATGATAGAGAGAATCCCGGAAAATTTGATGCTAAGAGTGATGAAGGGATATTTCTAAGCTATTCATTAAATAGTTGAGCTTATAGGGTGTTCAATAAGCGCACTAAGACAGTAATGGAGTCTATAAATGTGGTGATTGATGACACAATATCTGAAAAAGAAAGTGATGATGATGATGGGTCGAACTTGAAGAAGGGGGAGATTGAGGACAACATGTCACAATATGAGGATATTGAGAAAGAATCACCGGAAAAAGAGTCCATACCCCCTATACCAAGAAGGGAGACTAGATCGACACAAGGAACTTCTAGCCCTCTCACTCCTCCAGAAGTTCATCCTTCCATTTCCCAGAATGATGAAGTCTCTGTTAGGATTGGTGCCCTTAAATCCTATTGTTAGATGCTATGTATAATATTAAGTGTGACATTGTGTTTGACATTATGTATGACTTAATATTATGTTTAATAAATTTGTTTTATTATTATCTGAAATAATGGTAACATGAATATTCGGACATTATCATATAGTCCATGAGATGCATATTATGTGATTTATGTGAATAGTCACAGAAGATATAAATCACAAGTTCTTTGTAAACTCAGAAGTATAGTTCGTAGTCGGTGATGAAATTGGGCATTTCATCTGCGAAGACTATAACATATCAACTACGATGATTTGTCTTGATCATGGAAGTGGAGACTTCTAGTTGATGTGTTAATATGTTTTAAAAGTTAAGACATATTGAACTGGACCGCCATGAGATTTATTATTTGCCTAAGGACTGTCAAATGAATAATAAATCTCATGACTTGTATTTGCATGAACTCTTAATCCTGAGAGAATAATGGACCTGATCATAAGATGTAGGTTGCTTTGATATATCAGGAGTGAGATCTATATTAATGGTCAAAACCTCAGTATGTTGGGCAGCCACATTAAGTGTTGATGGAACATGTATTCTCAAGATGGAATTCATAGTCTCTTACTGGAGATATAAAATATTCCCTTGAGATAAGTTTAATGAGTTTGTTATTCAGAGAGTTAGGCCTAACCACTTTAGTAAGACTAAAGTATATATATTTATGGAATTGGATTTCATAAATATATAATGAATAACATTAAGGATTAAACCGGGTACTCAAGGATCAAGATGTAGTAATTTACAAAGTGGCAGTCTATATTAATAACTTTGTATTACTACGAATATTTTATGAAGGGGTTGCATGTATAATAAAGTCTTGGGATATAATATATAGATAAGACCTAGAGTGCAACTATATTTATATAGTGGTATTAAATATAGTTAATGGTAACTTTGGACTTGTCAAGAGTTGACAGAAAAGCCCAAGGCCCATTGGAGCTAGTGTCTTATTGGTCCCTTTTGGTCCCACTCCAAGCCACACACTTAAGCCCAATTGGTAAAGCCCAAAAGGCTAGCCCAATTAGATATATTGGTTAGAAACAAAGGGAAAAATGTACAGAAAATTTTTGGTAAGAAAAACACCATTGTAGTGGTGTGGAAGTGGGTTTTTTGATACTCACTAGATATCCCTTTGTTACCAATTTGAGAGACCACACATCTTGGGCGATTAGTGGAATTGGAGTGAAGATTAAGAGTATTCCCAAGTGCTTCAATCTTCGGTTTTGAAACTCATCGCTTCAAGGTACGATCTCTTGTTCTCATAATTCTGAAATTTACTTTACACATGTTATCAATATTGAATGAAGTAGATCCGTTCAAAACTTACTTTTCCGCTGCGCACTCATTTAATTCCATCAGTCTCCACATCAAAGAAGCCATCATCAAGAGTGATTAAGAACCATCCGGATAGTAATATCATTGGATCATTAGATGAAGGTCTTTGACTCAGAAAAGGAAACGTACTCCTGGCTAATCATGTCACATACCACTGCTACCTTGCCCAATTCGAGCCAAAAAGGGTAGAAGAAGCTCTCCAGGATGAAAATTGGGTAGAGTCAATGCATGAAGAGCTGAACCAATTTGTGAGAAATGATGTATGGGAACTTGCCCCAAGACCTGAAAATGTTCATGTCATCGATACCAAATGGATATTCAAAAACAAGACAGATGAAGATGGAGAAATTATCAGGAATAAGTCTCGGTTAGTGGCTCAAGGATACACTCAAGTAGAAGGAGCAGACTTTGATGAATCCTTTGCACCTGTTGCTAGACTTGAGTCCATTTAAATTCTCATGTCCATTGCTTGCAGTATGAACTTCAAACTCTATCAAATGAATGTTAAATGTGCATTTCTAAATGGATATTTGAATGAGGAAGTGTTTATTGAACAACCTAAAGGCTTTGAGGATCCTCACTTCCTTAACCATGTGTTGAGATTGAAGAAAGCCCTTTATGGCTTAAAACAAGCTCCCAGAACTTGGTATGATTGGCTCACCCATTACCTCCTGGAAAGAGGTTTCAAAAGAGGTTATGCTGATCGAACTCTGTTTGTCAAGAATGATGAAGACTACCTTCTGGTGGCTCAGGTGTATGTTGATGACATAGTATTCGGTGCTATTGTTGATGAACGTGCCATAGAGTTTTCTGAAGAGATGAAGAAAGAATTTGAGATGAGTATGATGGGAGAACTTAGCTTCTTCTTAGGCCTTCAAGTCAAACAAAAGAAGGAAGGCATATTCATTTTACAAGAGAAATATGCTAAAAACATTGTCAAAAAGTTCAGACTAGACTCTAAGAAGCATGCCTTCACTCCTATGAGTTCGTCCACAAAACTGAATGTTGATTCTTCCGGGGAGGAAGTGAGTCCAACCTTGTATAGAAGTATTATCGGGAGCTTACTCTATCTACTGCAAGTAGACTGAATATTGCATTCAGCGTCGATGTTTGTGCTAGATATCAAGCCGCTCCCAAGCAATCTCACCTGACAGCGATAAAAAGAATTTTACGCTACATCAATGGCACTCCTGATTATGGGTTGTGGTATTCCAAGGACTCAAATGCTTGTCTTGTCGGATATTCAGATGCAGACTAGGCTGGGAGTATAGATGATCGAAAGAGTACTTTAGGAGGTTGCTTCTACCTTGGTAACAATCTTGTCTCTTGGATGAGCAAGAAACAAAACTCAGTGTCTCTTTCAACAGCTGAAGCGGAGTACATTGCAGCTGGAAGTTGCTGCACACAACTTCTTTGGATGAAGAAACTTCTTCATGATTACGGGATTCCTCATGATACTATGTGTGTTTTCTGTGACAACACCAGTGCCATAAATCTCTCAAAGAATCCTGTTCAGCATTCGAAGTCAAAACTGTTAGGATTAGTGCCCTTAAATCCTATTGAATGATGCTATGTATGATATTAAGTGTGACATTGTGTTAGACATTATGTATGACTTAATATTATGTTTAATAAATTTGTTTTATTATTATCTGAAATAATGGTAACATGAATATTCGAACATTATCATATAGTCCATGAGATGCATAGTATGTGATTTATGTGAAGAGTCACAGAAGATATAAATCACAAGTTCTTTGTAAACTCAGAATTTTAGTTCATAGTCGGTGATGAAATTGGGCATTTCATCTGCGAAGACTATAACATATCAATTACAATGATTTGTCTTGATCATGGAAGTGGAGACTTCTAGTTGATGTGTTAATATGTTTTAAGAGTTAAGACATATTGAACTGGACCGCCATGAGATTTATTATTTGTCTAAGGACTGTCAAATGAATAATAAATTTCATGACTTGTATTTGCATGAACTCTTAATCCTGAGAGAATAATGAACCTGATCATGAGGTGTAGGTTGCTTTGATATATCAGGAGTGAGATCTATATTAATGGTCAAAACCTCAGTGTGTTGGGCAGCCACATTAAGTGTTGATGGAACATGTATTCTCAAGATGGAATTCATAGTCTCTTAATGGAGATATAAAGTATTCCCTTGAGATAAGTTTAATGAGTTTGTTATTCAGAGAGTTAGGCCTAACCACTTTAGTAAGTAGTTACTAAAGTATATATTTATGGAATTGGATTTCATGAATATATAATGAATAACATTAAAGGATTAAACCGGGTACTCAAGGATCAAGATGTAGTAATTTACAAAGTGGCAGTCTATATTAATAACTTTGTATTACTACGAATATTTTATGAAGGGGTTGCATGTATAATAAAGTCTTGGGATATAATATATATAGATAAGACCTAGAGTGCAACTATATTTATATAGTGGTATTAAATATAATTAATGGTAACTTTGGGCTTGTCAAGAGTTGACAGAAAAGCCCAAGGCCCATTGGAGCTAGTGTTTTATTGGTCCCTTTTGGTCCCACTCCAAGCCACATACCTAAGCCCAATTGGTAAGGCCCAAAAGGCCAGCCCAATTAGATATATTGGTTAGAAACAAAGGGAAAAACGTACAGAAAATAATTGGTAAGAAAAACATCATAGTAATGGTGTGGAAGTGAGTTTTTGGTACTCACTAGTCATCCCTTTGTTACCAATTTGAGAGACCACACATCTTGGGCGATTAGTGGAATTAGAGTGAAGATTAAGAATATTCCCAAGTGCTTCAATCTTCGGTTTTGGAATTCACCACTTCAAGGTACGATCTCTTGTTCTCAAATTCTGAAACTTAATTTATGCATGTTAACAATATAGAATGAAGTAGATCCGTTCAAAACTTACTTTTCCGCTGCGCACTCATTTAATTCCATCAAATGGTATCAGAGCGGTCTTTAATTTCGTATTGTTTAACGTGTTTGTGAGTTTTAGAATTGGAGAAGATAGTTTCATATTGTTAGAAGATTAAGTTTTTAATTTTCTGCATGTTGTTGAAACTATGTTTTAATGAAAACTGAAATTGGTGTTATGATGTTGTTTAATTTTAAATTTAAGTATGTTAAATTCAATCTTAAGGCTATAACATCAATGGAATTCAGTTTTGACATTGATCTCTATCTATCATGTTCGTTTTCAAGATGTTTGTTCATGAAAATCCGTAGGAAACTGCCTTAGAAAATTTCTGGGAATTTGAGTTTCGCGATTTTCGATCGATCGAAAATCACTTTTGATCGATCGAAAGAGACAGTGATCAGACGCTTTAGAACGATAGTTTTTCGATTGCTATTCGATCGATCGAATCTGTTTTTCAATCGATCGAACGGCAATCGAGTATCAATTGAAAGTGTCAGATGATCAAGTTCGAATTTCTTAATTTTTTCGATCGATCGAGGGGCACTTTCGATCGATCGAAAGAAAGAAAATTAGAAATTTTTCTAAGTGTTTTCACATGTTAAAAAAGTAAGACTATGTGTAATTAGATTATGCATGTTTTAAAACTAAAAAAACCTTTCTTTTAAAACATCTAGTGGGAGAGAGATACAAGGGTTGTATCTCACGGCCTCCATTGTTGGTTTAAAGTAGTGTGATTAAGCACCTCGCCTTGGCGTATATGCCTTGCTCCCTTCGGAGGGTGTTTGATTCATGGTACTACAGGTTAAACTTCTTAGGGATAGATGAAATGTGTTTTTACACTGAGAACGACCACGCTTCCGTGGAGTTACTTGGTTATTCACATTGATTCTAGGCAATGGTGTACACTAGACTAAGTGTAATGTTAACCTCCCTTCGGAGCTATGTCATTATTACTTAGAGGCTTAAGGGAAAACGACAAATTATTTTTGTTTGGTAAGAGTTACCATGATAGCATTAATAATGAGAGTGTTTCTCACCTAATCATAGTGATTGGTATGACCTCGCTTCCGAGGAATATTAATTGCGGGATTGGGTTGTCATTGCATATATTATATTATGGTTTTATTAAGGTTCCATACTATATGTTTATATGCTAAAATGATAATGTTCAGTATATTGATTATATTCATGTTTATTGTTTTCAGATTTAGAACATGGCATCTTTTAGCCCACTTGTAGCTATTCTTAATCAAAACAAACTGACTGGATCCAATTATGTTGACTGGAAAAGAAACTTGGACATAGTTCTCACTGCTGAAGAGCATAAGTATGTTCTTACTAAACCATGTCCTAACTTTCCTTCATTAGATGCTCCTCTTGAGGAAAAACAACGATATGATCGTTGGCAGAAATCTAATGGAATGGCCAAGTGCTACATCCTAGCATCTATCTCAAATGTTCTACAGCATCAAATGCAGGATGTAGAACTAGCTTCAGACATCATGTTAAGTCTGAAGGAGATGTTTGGTGAGCAAGGCCGTTCTGCAAGACAAGAGACCATGAGGCAAATTTATAACACCAGAATGGCTGAAGGAAGTTCAGTTAGAGAGCATTGTCTTACAATGATCTCTAATCTGAACACATTGGAAGTTTTAGGTGCCGATATAGATGGAGAATCCCAAGTGGATATGATACTCCAGTCGCTACCAGAATCATTCAAGGAATTCAAACTGAATTATAATATGAACAAAAAGATTTATACCTTATCTGAATTAATGAATGAATTGGTAGCGGCAGAAGGCATTCTTGGTACTTCCAATGTTGAAGCCATGTTGGTGAAGCTTCTACTTCTCAACCTAAGTCGAAAGGCAAGGGTAAGAAGAAGAAGAAGAAGGACTTCACCAAACAAGAGGGTAAACAAATTGCCTTAGGGGTTGCTGATAAAGGAAAGAAGATCAAATGAAAGTGTTTCCATTGTGGTGAGAAAGGACATTGGAAGAGGAATTGTCCAGTATTCAAGGCTGCCAAGAATAAAGGTATGAATGATACATTCCTTCTTGAAATATGTTTGGTACAGAATCTCACGGATTCCTGGTATGTGGATTCAGGTTGTACTAATCATATCTGCAATTCTTTGCAGGGGTTTCAGGAGACCAGAAAGCTTAAAGAAGGGGAGTTGTTTCTTACTTTGGCTGATGGGAGCAGGATTCCAGTTGTAGCTATTGGTGTTTATAATTTATGTTTTAAATCTAGAGTTCTAATATTAGAAGACTGTTTGTATGTACCTAATGTACGTAGGAATTTAATTTCTGCTACTTACTTAGGTAAACAAGGATATTGTGTTATCCTAAAAGACAATGTCGTAATAAAGAAGGATAAAGTGTTTACCTGTTATGGCAATATTGTGGATGGTCTTTATATTTTAACTCCTGATAAGCATGAATTATATAATTCTGAATTAGATGCTAACTCTCATGTAAAATCATTAAAGAGAAAGTTTCCTTCAACTAATGATACATATCTTTGGTACTTGCGTTTAGGTCATATTAATTCAAATAGAATTCAAAGACTGATCAAAGATGGACTCTTAGGGCCCATGGACTTTGATGAATTTCCAATTTGTGAATCTTGTTTGGAAGGTAAAATGACCAAACGACCTTTTACTGCAAAAGGTAGAAGAGCCCAAGATTTGCTAGAGTTAGTGCATTCTGATGTTTGTGGTCCTATGTCAATCCAAGCAAGAGGTGGCTTTGAGTACTTCATCACTTTCACTGATGATTACTCAAGATATGGTTATGTGTACCTAATGAGACGGAAGTTGAAGCCTTTGAAAAGTTCAAAGAGTTTAGGGCTGAAGTTGAGAATCAATTAGGTAAACACATAAAAGCCATTCGATCTGATCGAGGTGGTGAATACCTTTTTGGGGATTTCAAGGATTACTTAACTAAGAATGGGATTGTATCCCAATTGACTGCACCTGGAACTCCACAACAGAATGGTGTAGCAGAAAGAAGGAATAGGACTCTTTTGGAAATGGTTAGGTCCATGATGAGTTATTCAACTCTACCTATTTCTTTTTGGGGTTATGCCTTAGAAACAGCAATACATCTTTTGAATTTAGTTCTGTCAAAATCTGTTCCCAAAACACCCATGGAATTGTGGAGTGGGCGTAAGTTTAGCATGAAATATCTCCACATTTGGGGTTGTCCTGCACATGTGTTAAAAGGGAAGCCTGATAAGTTGGAACCAAAATCAGAAGTGTGTTTGCTTGTAGGTTATCCAAAAGAAACTAGGGGTTATTTATTCTATAGTCATAAAGATAATAAAGTGTTTGTTAGCACAAATGCTAAATTTTTGGAAAATGACTATATGAATAATTATACTCCTAAAAGTAGAGTTGTGTTGGCTGAAATGAATGAACCTGTAAATAAGCAACCAATAGATGAAACTAGGGAAGATGTGGCTGTATTAGATACACCACAAGATACTACTCATGACATGTCTAGTACACAAGTGCCTCGTCGTAGTGGGAGAATTGTTCGGCCTCTTATAAGATTCATAGGTTTGGGAGAAACTTATGAAGCTATCTCAGAAGAGGTTGAATCGGATCCCTACACATATGATGAAGCAATGAATGATATAGATGCACATCATTGGGTCCAAGCTATGAAATCTGAATTAGATTCCATGTATTCTAATCAAGTTTGGAATCTTGTAGAGGCGCCTAACGGCATTAAACCTGTTGGTTGCAAATGGGTTTACAAGAGAAAGAGAGGGATAGATGGGAAGGTTGAAACCTTTAAAGCAAGGCTAGTGGCGAAAGGGTATACTCAAAAAGAAGGTATTGATTATGATGAAACCTTTTCTCCAGTAGCAATGCTTAAATCTATCAGAATTCTCTTATCCATTGCTGCTCATTTTGATTATGAGATTTGGCAAATGGATGTCAAGACTGCATTTCTTAATGGCAATCTTGAAGAGGAAATCTATATGAAGCAACCGAAAGGTTTCATAGCAAAGAACGAAGAGCATTTGGTATGCAAGTTGCAAAGGTCCATTTATGGACTTAAGCAAGCATCTAGGTCATGGAACATCAGATTTGATCAAGCAATCAAAACATTTGGTTTTGAACAAAATCCTGATGAACCGTGTGTGTACAAAAGACATCAAGATAAAGTAGTAATGTTCCTAGTGCTTTATGTTGATGATATTCTGCTCATTGGAAATGATGTAGAGGTAATGTCATCTGTAAAGGTTTGGTTGTCAAGCCAATTTGATATGAAGGACTTGGGTGAGGCTAACTTTATTCTAGGGATCAAGCTTTGGCGAGATCGCAAGAATAAGATGTTAGGCTTATCACAAGCTGGATATATAGATAAGGTTCTAGAACGGCTTAGCATGCAAAACTCCAAGAAAGGATTGCTTCCTTTCAGACATGGAGTTCTTCTGTCTGATGACCAAAGGCCTAAGACTCAAGAGGAAGTAGATATAATGAGACAAGTTCCTTATGCTTCTGTAGTGGGAAGTCTCATGTATGCCATGCTTTGTACTAGACCAGATATCTGCTATTCAGTTGGCATGGTCAGCCGATATCAATCAAATCCAGGACCAAAACATTGGCAAGCTGTAAAGCATATTCTCAAGTATCTACGGAGAACGAGAGATTATATGCTTGTTTACCGTTGTGAGGATTTGATTCCCATTGGCTATACAGATTCAGATTTTCAATCGGATCTAGATTTCAGAAAATCCACTTCAGGATGTGTTTTCACCTTGGGAGGTGGAGCCATTAGTTGGCGGAGTATTAAGCAATCATGTATTGCAGACTCCACCATGGAAGCAGAATATGTTGCTGCTTGTGAAGCAGCAAAGGAAGCTGTATGGCTCAAGAAATTCCTCTCTGACCTTGGTGTAATAAGAATGGAGCAAGTTCCAATCACATTGTTTTGTGATAACAGTGGAGCAGTTGCACAATCTAAAGATCCAAGGAATCACAAGAAAGGAAAGCACATTGAGAGGAAGTACCATATCATTCGAGATATTGTTGCTCGTGGAGATGTGGTGGTAGCAAAGATTGAAAGTGCAAACAATCTAGCAGATCCATTTACCAAAGCCTTGCCTCAAAGGAGTTTCGAGTCACATTTGGAGGGAATGGGAGTTAGATTAGTGCACAATAGTCTTTAGGGCAAGTGGGAGATTGTTAGGATTAGTGCCCTTAAATCCTATTGAATGATGCTATGTATGATATTAAGTGTGACATTGTGTTAGACATTATGTATGACTTAATATTATGTTTAATAAATTTGTTTTATTATTATCTGAAATAATGGTAACATGAATATACGAACATTATCATATAGTCCATGAGATGCATCGTATGTGATTTATGTGAAGAGTCACAAAAGATATAAATCACAAGTTCTTTGTAAACTCAGAATTTTAGTTCATAGTCGGTGATGAAATTGGGCATTTCATCTGCGAAGACTATAACATATCAATTACGATGATTTGTCTTGATCATGGAAGTGGAGACTTCTAGTTGATGTGTTAATATGTTTTAAGAGTTAAGACATATTGAACTGGACTGCCATGAGATTTATTATTTGTCTAAGGACTGTCAAATGAATAATAAATTTCATGACTTGTATTTGCATGAACTCTTAATCCTGAGAGAATAATGAACCTGATCATGAGGTGTAGGTTGCTTTGATATATCAGGAGTGAGATCTATATTAATGGTCAAAACCTTAGTGTGTTGGGCAGCCACATTAAGTGTTGATGGAACATGTATTCTCAAGATGGAATTCATAGTCTCTTAATGGAGATATAAAGTATTCCCTTGAGATAAGTTTAATGAGTTTGTTATTCAGAGAGTTAGGCCTAACCACTTTAGTAAGTAGTTACTAAAGTATATATTTATGGAATTGGATTTCATGAATATATAATGAATAACATTAAAGGATTAAACCGGGTACTCAAGGATCAAGATGTAGTAATTTACAAAGTGGCAGTCTATATTAATAACTTTGTATTACTACGAATATTTTATGAAGGGGTTGCATGTATAATAAAGTCTTGGGATATAATATATATAGATAAGACCTAGAGTGCAACTATATTTATATAGTGGTATTAAATATAGTTAATGGTAACTTTGGGCTTGTCAAGAGTTGACAGAAAAGCCCAAGGCCCATTGGAGCTAGTGTTTTATTGGTCCCTTTTGGTCCCACTCCAAGCCACATACCTAAGCCCAATTGGTAAGGCCCAAAAGGCCAGCCCAATTAGATATATTGGTTAGAAACAAAGGGAAAAACGTACAGAAAATAATTGGTAAGAAAAACATCATAGTAATGGTGTGGAAGTGAGTTTTTGGTACTCACTAGTCATCCCTTTGTTACCAATTTGAGAGACCACACATCTTGGGCGATTAGTGGAATTGGAGTGAAGATTAAGAGTATTCCCAAGTGCTTCAATCTTCGGTTTTGGAATTCACCGCTTCAAGGTACGATCTCTTGTTCTCAAATTCTGAAACTTAATTTATGCATGTTAACAATATAGAATGAAGTAGATCCGTTCAAAACTTACTTTTCCGCTGCGCACTCATTTAATTCCATCAAAAACACATAGAGATACGCTATCATTTCATTCGTGATTTGGTGGAAGAAAAAGTTATCTGTCTTGAATTTATACACACTGATAATCAAAAGGCAAAATTCTTCACCAAGCCTCTCGATGGTCCTTGGTTTGAGTCTCTTCGCAAGACCATTGGTGTTGGTACAATCCCTTGAAACTCATGTGTGCTGTGTGCTTTACCTCTTTATATTGAGCTATCATTTTTGTAGGGTGCACATTCTCTTGTGGTCTTTTATGCATTGCATCCATTGGTTCAAATGTTTTTCCATTTTTTTCTATTCTTTACTGCTTTTGTGTCAAAAATTCAAAAACACATAAAAAGTAGAAAATCCAAAAAGTTTGATCATCTTTGTTCAGTTTTGTCTCAAATCATGTTTTGCCTTGTACCTTTGTACTAATGGCTTTGTGCATCTACGAGCTTAGCTTGTCTTCTATACACTCGTATCATTGTGGGAGAAATTCTGAAATCTATGTGACTGTTGTAAATAGATCTTCAACCTTGTCATGAATGACTAGTGAATGGTTTTGTTGGTCTTGAGACATGAATAGACTCATGCCTATATATCTTCCCACTCTTTATTTTTTGTTTTTGCTTAAAAGAGCTCTCTAAATGTAAATCTCCAAATGAAAAGAGATATAGAGCTGCAAAAGCCTGTCGTACATACTAGTATTTGACTAGGAAAAAGGGAAAGTGACCAAAATAAAATGTTTGATGCCCAAAAAGCCAAAGGCTAACTCATTAATTGAAATATAAAAAATTTCAGGCATCTATCTCACAATGAGATTTTCTTTGCTCAAAAATGCAAATGATATGTTGAATATGGAGCCAAATGAAAAGCTTCAAAGTATGTAATCAAGTTCTTGTGGGAAGTCATATATGCATGTTTCTATAATTGAGATAGGTCACATTATCTAGTGCTAATTGTGTATGCCTTGATTGAATTGATCATTGAAGCTTCACATTGGACTAAGGACTATCTTATTTTTGATATCTTCACACATCACACAAGTCTATGTTCAATGAATGCCATATTCATTTGTGTGATTATACTTGATTAAATGTGTTTTCACATGCTCGATCTTGGTTTGATCAAACATAAAAAGATTTTTGAGTGTTTTAGTTGTTTTTGGAAAGTACTTTGTTTTTACAAAAATGTCAAAAAATTTCAAAAACAATGTTGCCCTGTTTTGGCGACTAAGTCACGGGTCGGCCTAGTCGCAAGCCCACTCAGGGATTTTTCGCGGCTTATTGGCGAGTCAATGCCCAAGTCGCAAAAAAGACTTAGAAAATTTTTCAAAATTTGAGTTTTGCACTTTTCGCAGCTCAATCTGGCGACTTGTTCGCGGGTGGAAGGTTCAATCGCGAGAGTTACTCGGAGATTTTTGTAGCTCAGCTCGCGACTCCCTCGTGGGTAGACCTTCCAGTCGCGAAAAACACTTGGAAGAGTTTTCTAGAATCTTACATTCACAGTGTTTCACGGCTTACTCTAGCAACTTACTGGCGACTTGATCTAGTCGCGAAAAACGCGTGTTTTGCATTTTAGAGTCTGATTTCAAAAACTTTTCAGTTTTTCCCTTGTCCTTTGTGACTGTTCATTGTCTTCCCCATTTTTCTCTCTGAAACTCACCGAGATACTCTTTGAAAACCTCCATTTCTGCATCAATCTCACCTCACTCTTCAAGAGAAAGGTATGGGTTTTCATATTTTCACTTCATTATTCATGATTTGAACATTTTTGTATGAGCTAAGTTGTTGTCTTGTAAATTTTTGAAATGGATCTCTGCTGTTAATATAGTTTCTTTTCGCATTTAAGTCTTAGTTGGTGTTGTGGCATTTGTCTTTGAGCCTATTTTGTTTTACTACTCTTGTGAGTTCATTATGTCTCTTTTGACACCCACACACACTCATTGTCATACTTGGACCCAAAAATTCCCAAAATTTTAGGGTTTCTCCACATACACATGCTTTGATTCTAACCCTATTCTAATAGTGGTATGGATTTTTTTTGGGTGTTTCCTTTTTGATAATTCATGTTGCAGAGTAGATATGTCACCATTCAAGACCTCAGCTGTGAAAGGTGGCAGTAACAAAGGGAAAGAGCCAATCGTTGATGTTGATGAAGATTCCCCTACACCAAAGAAAGCTCGTTTTTCAACAAGAATGTTTGATCCTAACTTGTTTAGGTCTTATGCTACTTTTGAATCTTTTCAGAACCACTTTCAAGATGCTACTTTGTTGGCTGAAAGAGCCGTTGATCAGTCATCTCTGTTAGATACCAAGATTCCTACCTGGTTTGCCACAAAAGACTGGAATTTTCTTCTATCCGATCTTGAAGATGCATATGAGAACATGGTGAAAGAGTTCTATGCCAATGCTGTTGTTAAAGGAGAAGTGATCAAGTGCTGGGTTAGAGGAAAGCGGTTCTCGATTACTCCGGTGTATCTCTCTGAAATTCTTCACATCAACCGGCCCATACTTCCTACCCCATCTGTCTATGATGAGTTGGTTCCAACTGAGGGCACGCTTCGGAGAGCATTAGGAGCTGATTTGGAATTTTCTTCCAGTGGATCATCAATCAATGTGGCATCACTTTCTCCAGAATTAAGGCTTATGTCAATGATCATGTGTAACAATCTTTATCCTTTGTCAAGCACGGGTTACATTAACCTTGGACGAGCATTATTTCTTCATGATCTGGTATCTGATGTAGAAATTGATGTATGCTCCCACATCGTTCATATTTTGGCTAAGACAGTGAACCGAACTACTTCAAGGAATTGTATTCCATTTCCTTGCCTCATATCTCAGATTCTGAGGCTCAAGGGCGTCTGTCCCTCTGCTAATGAGTGCCCTTACTCCAGGCCGAGTCCAATCAATGGTCGTACTCTTCAAGCAAGTATGAGTCACACCAAGAAGACTGTCAAGCAAGAACATCATCCTCCTCAAGGAAGCTCCAGTTCTACCTCTCCTTCAAATGATGAAAAGTTCAACATCATCATGGCTGCACTTTAAGACCTTGGTACCAAGATTTCAGGACTCACTCAGATCATGTACAGCCAACACTCCTGCCTTGATAAACAGCTAACATCCCTCGAGACTCAGATGGATGAAATTCATCGGAAGCTAGAAGAAAATGACAACTAGCTATTCCATGACAAAAAGGGGGAGATGATGTCATTGGCAGAGGGAGTGCAGTGATAAGGGGAGAAGTACCAAGAAGTTTATGTTCTAGTTTTATAACTGCTTATCTGTGTTTACTGCTTTCAGTTTAAAGCTTTGATACTCTGAGACTATTCTAGTTACTTCAGCATTGTCTTTATATGCTTCTGTACCCATAGTTGCCTTTGTAAGCTTTGAGAGTTGTTTCACGCACTTATGCACTTTTGTAGGCTTTTATGGTTTGTGCCATGTATTTGCAATACTTTGCTTATGCAGCCTTTATGCATTGTGCTTTGGTACTTGTTAATGCCTTGCATTATTTTAAGTACAACACTCTTGTGCCCTTGTAGGATTGTTCCTAGATGCATATATGTTTGTATGCATTGGTTGAGTGTTAGACTTGCAAATGATACTCTTTAATTGAGCTTATCACTTTGCATGTCCGGATGTTCATTTCTTGTGTGAGTGAACATAGTAATCACTTTTGCTTAAGTGAATACGGTGAACATAGTAATCACTTTTGCTTAAGTGAATACGGTTTTTGATCTTGCCATGAATTATTGCTTTAATGCTTATGTTCATTTTTGCTTGATCATGCTTATTTTGCCCCATATGCATATTAAGTTTTCTGCATACAATGATATTGCTATGTTATTGTGTTTCATGAGTTACTTATTCATATGTTCAAGAGCTTTACAGAATCTAGAGTTAGGTGTGAGTGAGTTTTGTTCAACTGTTCCCAACTCACATTTTAAGTCTAGAGTCTGTTGTAGGGTTTTGTCACGGAACAGCCAAAGGGGGAGATTGTAAGGTTGAATTTAATCAACCATCTAATTGGCTTTATTCCATGACCAATTTGCTTGTAATTTAGCACTTAGTAACCCTGTATTTAGGTGGGAATATTGTAAGGGTAGTGTGTGAGAAGATGTGAAGAAAAGTTCAAGAGTGTGCAAGAAAAACAGAGCCTCGCGGCTAGGGCTCTCGGGTGGATCGCGACTGGCAAGCCGCCAAACGCAGGTACGTGAGCTGCACACGAGGAAGCTGAAGGGTCGTGCCAGCTGTCACGCTACAGGACAAAAGTCCCAGGCTGGCCAGGCCGTTACGTCGCGACTTGAACTCGCGACTTGGACAAGCCGCGAGACCAAGTCGCCAATTTGCCCTGTTTGGCAAAAACTGACGTTTTACATTCCCTTCTCACCCTACTATAAATACACCCTTATACCCACCATATTGGGAGAGCTTCTAGAGAGAATTTTGTGAGAGAAACCCTAGAAAAAAACAAGATTGCCTCATCCCCAATCTTTACCTTAGAGACTACAAATTCCTCTACTCTCTTCCCCTCCTTTGTTATACCCTTGAGAGGACTTTAGCCAAATCGTTTTCTCACCACACCCACATTTGTGAGAAGGTCTATTTGGTACTATTGGGAAGCAGTTAAGAAGGAACCAATCTACATTGGTTGATGTTATGGTCTAGTACCGGAATCCGGTAAGCTAGAAAAGAAAAAGGTTCGGCGCAATCTCGTTGGAGCAAGAAGCTTGGAGGGCTTAAGTACCTGAGTAGATTAGGCTTGGAGGGTCTATTACTGTTCATGTATCCCAACTACATTTTCTAGTGGATTATTTGACCACTTGGAGGGTGGCGGAGAGGTTTTACGCCAAGGGCTTCGGTTTCCTCTTCGATAACACATCGTGTGTTGTTTGTGTGTTTACATCTTCCTTCCCTTTGTCTTTGCCTTATATTTACTGTTGTGGATGTGTTTATATTTGGCTTAGATCGTTATCAATTCTGTTATAAGCTTGTTATCATATTCCGCACATTAACTGTTTGATATAAAGCTTGAATTGGTAATTTTATATTTGGGGTCCAAACGTTCAAAGGTATTATATACCCATTTTGAACTTTCACATTGTATGAAGAAGTAAGGGAATTAACTTATTCTGAATTCCCTACTAAATGGGTTTGGCATAGAAAAGACAAAGAATGGAAATTGAGAAAGTCAGGAAGATGTATAGGGCGTATATACTATGCTCATCTTGCAAGTGGAGAACGGTTTTATTTGCGGATGCTACTCAATGTTATTAAAGGAGCTAGATCATTTGAGGAAATACAAACTATAAATAATGTTGTATATCCAACTTTTAGATCAGCATGTTATGCACTTGGTTTGCTTGATGATGATAAAGAGTGGCATGAAGTTTTGAATCATACATCGTATTGGGCTTCAGGGAAACAACTATGAGAACTTTTTGTTACAATGTTGATTTTTTGTGAGGATGCAGATCCATATAAATTATGGATTTCAAATTGGCAGTTGTTATCTGAAGACATTCTACATCGTCAAAGAACAGTTTTATGATATGGCAACCTACATCTTGATGACTTCCAATTACAGAACTATGCACTATGTGAGATTGAACAGATTTTGATAAAGAGTGGCAGGTCTTGGCGAATTTGAGACAATACCATATCCAAACACATTACTCCTCAGACAAAGTAACAACAGAGTACTACAAGCAGAATTGGATTATGATAGAAACTCTTTGGCAGCAGAACATATTAAACTTCTTAATGGTCTTAATATTGATCAAAGAAATATATATGATGAAGTAATTGATTCCGTTTTAGAGAATAAAGGTGGTTTCTTTTTTGTTTATGGGCATGGAGGAACTGGAAAGACTTATCTCTGGAAAACCATTATATGCCGATTGCGCTCAGAAGGGAAGATTGTCATTGCAGTTGCATCGTCTGGAATTGCTGCATTATTGTTGCCTGGAGGGAGAATAGCTCATTCAAGATTTCAAATACGAATAAATGTAACAGATAGTTCAACTTGCAGTATTAAACAGGGTTCACAAATTGCTGAACTTACGAAAAAAGCAAGTCTTATAGTTTGGGATGAAGCTCCTATGGCACACCAAAATTGTTTTGAAGCTGTTGATCGATCATTAAGAGATATATTACGTTTTTCTAACTCAAATAGTTGGGAGACACCTTTTGGAGGAAAAACAATTGTTCTTGGTGGTGATTTCTGACAAATATTACCAATGGTATCTAAAGGATGAAGAGAACAAATAGTTGAGGCATCAATTAACAAGTCTTCATTTTGGAACAGTTGCAAAGTTTTCATTCTAACAAAAAATATGAGGTTGACACAAAACCCAAGTAATATTGCAACAAGGGAATTTGCTGAATGGATATTGAAAATTGGTGATGGTGAACTTAGTAATAATGAAGGTGAAGCATTGATTGAAATACCACGTGATTTACTAATTCAACCTGGTGCTCATCCTTTCAATGATATTGTAAATGCTACCTATCCTGACTTTAGCACAAAATTCAACGATTCCAAGTATTTAGAAGAGAGAGCAATTTTAGCTCCAACAAATGAAGTAGTTGAAGACATAAATGGTTACATGATTGATCTTATTAATGCTGACGAAGAGACATATCTTAGTGCAGATTCATTATGTAAAGTTTCAAGCAACATTCTAGACCAAGATGTCATGTATCCAATAGAGTTCCTCAATTCATTGAAGTTCCCTGGTATTCCAAACCATAAACTCAGATTGAAAGTAGGCCTGCCAATAATGTTACTTCGAAATTTAAACCAAAGTAATGGACTTTGTAATGGTACTAGACTTTTAGTCACTCAATTATCAAAATGGGTTTTGGAGGCTCAAATACTATCAGGATCTCATATTGGAGAAAAAGTGTTTATTCCAAGAATAGTCTTATCTCCTTCTGATTCTAAATGGCCCTTTGTACTAAAAAGAAGGCAGTTTCCAGTATCTGTTTGCTTTGCTATGACAACTAATAAGAGCCAAGGTCAATCTTTGCAACATGTTGGACTTTATTTAGATAGACCATTTTTCAGTCATGGATAGTTATATGTTGCCGTATCCAGAGTTATAAATAAAGATGGCCTTAGGATACTTATTGTAGAAGATGATGATGATGATCGTTTCCATACAAAAAATATTGCCTACAAAGAAATATTCGATAATTTGCCTAAAGGTAACACATGTTGTTTATTAAAATTATTTCAAATTGTTTATAATGTAAACTAGATTGTCACTTATATTGTAAACAGTATTTTTTCCTCCGTATAAATTTTACTAATGTTTAGAATGTTCTAATATTACAGATCCATTTCGCAATGAAGTGCAAAACTTTGACGCAGATATCAGTGAATGTGGGATGCAGTTAACATAGCAAACAACCATGATCTGATCAATATTGCTATGATTTCGGTTGACTTATAGGTAAGTTTAAAAGTTTTTTTAAAACAGAAAATAATATTAAAAAAAATGGATACGAAAGTTTAAAAAACATTTTCCATATCTGCTATGGGGAGTTATTGATGATCTTAGCCCTCTTAGGTTGTGAGAAAGGAGGAAATTTTCTGAATTTTTGGGCTAGGAAAGAATTCTGATTATGAAATGGGCAGCAACAGAAGCTTACCAAAAATTGCCCCCTTCTGTAAAATACTTTACTATCTAATTGTATAAAAAACATTTCCCTACTATAGAGTTGACTTATCACATGAAAATATAATTTGTGTATACACCAATTTTACTCTATCTTTCTCATATAATATATGCTGTTGATGTGCAAGATACTGTTTGAACCTAACAATATTTGTATACATCTCTGTATCAGAGACAACAAACTTGACGGAGCACCCAACTCTGAACCAGCAAGAAAAGGTCTCAATCTATCAGAAACCACAGCTGCTGTAAGTTACTGATCAGTATAGTTCATCTCCAGCACTATGTGGGCCTGCAATCAGATTTTACATATCATGCATCAGTTAACCATCAAAGGTAAAGTCTAAACAGGCACATTAAATTGTTAGATGTGAGATTAGAAATATATGAGAGATATGTGGACAATAAAGTGATTTGAAACAGAACATTATATTCAGAAGCTAGAGAAGCCCCCATACACACACACGCACATGAGATAAAAGGCTTGAAAGAACAGAAGTATTAAATACAAAGCAATCATTGAGATGGATGATTTTCTTTTATTTTATTTTATTTGGGTACTTCACAAATAAATGTCGAGATGGATTGGGAAGTAGAATATAAGAAATCAGTTGAGATGAAAGATGGTCGAGAAATACTAGCTGGGTATTTCCAGCAATAGCCAAAGTATGTTACCTTATGCTAAGCTAAATAACCCAAAGAAACTCCTTAATAATCAGTTTCCTTTTTGAGGGGGTGGGAAAGGGGGGGAGGGGATTAAACATTGAAACCTTGCCACCAACTACTCAAAAGAATTAGTGGACTGAAAATGAAATTTTCCTTAAAGACACATGGAAGTTCTTGGTGAACTTCTGCCTGCAAGCTGAGGCAAACATGAGCTGTCAATCATAAATTAACAAAAGAATTTTAAGTTATATGTGTTCAGCTATCTGCATACGCTCCTTAGAGGTATAGAGTATGGATATATACACTTCACATGAAACTATAATTTGAGTGTACACCAATTTTACTCTATCTTTCTCATATAATATATGCTGATGATGTACAAGATATCTCAGATTTAGTATTAAGAAGATTACTAATTTTGCGAAAATCTTAGCGTCAAAGAGAAAAATGATGAAGTCTTTGGCTCAGCTGTTGTGGCTGTGGTTTAATTCTTACCAATTATTATATTACTGTTTGAACCTAACAGTATTTGTATTGATTTTGTTAGCATATTAAGGAAGTTATTTACTGAATATTGTGTATATATAAGTGCAAGAGCTCTTAACTCTCCCTTACCATTCAGCTAATAGTGAGTAGGCCATTCTGATTTTATTGTTTGTAAGCTTTTGGAATTTTAAGTACATAAACTAATTTTATTAGTAGAATAAGTACATTGATGCCTCTATGCCAGGATTGAGATTTCCTTGATCTATTGATACATGGGCGAAGAGGGATGTGTGATTGTAAAAGGGAAGAGTTTTTGTTTTGTTTTTAATATGATTTGTAGTGTAGTTTTTTGGCCTTTTAGAATTTGAAAATTACTGACTACTTAAAATGAGGGATTGATTTTTGTGATCACATGATTATTACACTTCTTTTTTTTTTTCTTTTGCATCCTATTGATCTTATTCTGAATTAAATTTAGTGGGATGTGTATGGTTGTGGTGCAGTGGGTATTCTTTGCTTAGGGATCCCCAGTACAACAAAGGACATACCAATGCTTTGGATTTGAACCAATGACTTACTGCTTACTATTCAAAGGGTGGTGGAGTGCTAAGAAAGAGAAAGCGTTATCACTATTTGAAATGATGCAGCAGCTAGCACGCTAAGATCAGAAGGGAAAATAGCAACTACAAAATTCTATTTAGTTGCCAGTTTATGTTTTCCATCCTACCTGATCTACTGTTTTTGAAGAGTAATTGAAATTGTAGAACTTTGAAATCTGAAACTGTAAAGTTTAGGTATCTTATATTGGTATCTATTTAATTGTTAGCCTTAATCTTTCATACCGTTGAATACTTTGTTTTGTTGAATTTGAGTGTCCATGTGCTGAATTAGCAACATGTGTGCCCTTTAAGACAATATCTTTACATGAGATAACATAGGAGAAGAAGACTAAGACTTGGTGACATTTGCTGGCTGTATTAATGGTGTGGAGGATTTTTAATATTATTTTTAAAATATATTTGAACAATGGTAATTTGTACCATCTGTTTAGTGCACAGTTTTTATAGCTTGGATTTTTTTTTTCTTTCTTACATGTTTACTTTTTGTTTCCTTGGTTTGATTCAAGTGCTAATTTTAATATTCCACTCTATCTACATAATTATCAGGGTCAGCTAATTATGGTTAAAGAACATTTTAAAAACTTTGTTATTGAATATTTTTAATTTTTAATTTTATTTTTTCACCATGTTTTTAACATGTGAAATCAATCAGCTGGATACAGGTTCAAAAGATTAAAATAATAGTGTGTTGAATGGATGGTCCAAACTCCATATTTTGGGCAAAAATTCAGCTACTAGGATGATGATTACGTTTTGTAGAATAATCCTTTCATGAACATTACCACATTCATGTCCTTTTACAAACAATGATACTAAATAGAATGGTTAAGATTATGTTCAATTGGTGCTTCCTTATTGTTTTGACCTTCACTGCTACACGGCTTCAGTTTAATGCTAGCTCCTTAAAGAAATAAATAGAAGGCTAGGAAAGTTTTAAAAAAAAAAAATCGAAGTGTTAGACTTAGACATAGAATGAGTCTCAAACAATTTCAGTGGACTTCTGGCATTAGGTTAGTCAATCACAAGATGGATTTTGTTAGGGAATGTCAAAATGGAACACAATTTTTGGATGCTGTCATTTTAGTCTATGAATTACTCCCATCACACATGGTAAAACAATGTAACAATTATTGATGCTACCATTTTTAACAGCCTGATCAAATGAAAAAATACATTCATTTTCCCCTTTTGTTTTATTGCTAAAAAGTGAGAAGTATGATGTGTTGAGGTTTGAGTACAAAGTAGATTTAACTGCTGGGCTAACCATTATATTAAGTTATGTGTGTTCGGCTATCAGCATAAGCTTATTAGATTATGGGGTATGTAAATGATGCTATATTGAGTCATTTTGGTGAATAGGTATAGCTTTGGTGAAATTGAATGTCACAATTCATTTTTTCCTTTTTTTTTTTTTTTTTGATTTGGTTATGAACTAAGAAATATGAGTTAGTTTTGAGTGTTTTGGTTGGATTAATTACACACTTTGCAACAAATTTTTTCTTAAAAAAATTATTTTATTAGCCAAATTTCTCTGCCACTTATGAAATTTCAAATGATTCGTGCATTGTGCGGGTTAAACACTAGTCTATATCTATATCTATATCTATATATATATATAATAGCAGAAGCTGAGAGAAAGTGAGTTTCTACAATTAAGGAGGTGGTGACAAATAAGCAAAGTGTCTATCCAAACTTCAGGCATGTTCCGCTTTAAAAAGCGATACATTGTATTGTTTTAAAAGCTTAACACTGTTTGACTGTGATATTTTGTATTAAAAAAAACAGTTTAAAAAAAAAACGTATAAACTCTAAAAAAAAAACTAGCGATCTCTTCAGACTACTTAACATTTTCTCTCTCTAAAAAAAAAAAAAAAACCCTGCCGATATTGCGATTCAGAGAAAGGGAAAAAGGAAAAAAACCCTAACAATCTCCTCTTCAGATTCTGCAAACCAGTGGAGATTCGTACGGCCGGACACCGCCATACCCTTACGAACTTAGACCATCACAACCGGCATCCGTCAAAGCTAAATACGATCAAACGTCCTAGAGGTTTTGAGATACGGAGATAGAGATCGGCGCTATTCCGACGAAAGGTACGCATCAATTCTCTGTGTTCATTCTTCCCCTTTTGGTGCTTTGTTGTGAAAATTGATTCTTACGGCATGGACAATAATGCAGAATCCTAGAATATTGATTCTTCAAATTTCTGCTGTAATTTTCCTGCATAATTTTGTTTTAGAACTATTGTTCAATGAATCTGTGTGCTGTGATTGATATATGTGATGTATTCAATTTTCTTAACACCAATGCTTGCAATCCAGATATAAAGGAGGAAAAAAAAAAACCTTGCGATATAGAGATGAGAAGGAGACAGACATTGAGAGAACTACCACCGGTAAGTTTTTCTTTTTTTCATTCTTTTTTAGATCTGGGTATGGTTATGAAATATGAATTAGTTTTGAGAAATTTGGTTGGATTGATTTTTATTTAGGTATTTGGGTAACATTGGGTCTTGATTTGATTTTTTGAAATTTGGGGTTATATATGATTTAGGTTTGGAGAGGGATAACAAAACACAATTTAAATACCTCTTGAACAAAACGGTGTACCATTCAGTTTTTAACCGATTCATCACTATTAAAAAATACACAATCTAAACAACGATAGTAACAAACAATCGAATGATGGTTAGAATTGGTTTGGGGTAAGATTATGGTTTATAATAAGGTAGTTAGAATTGGTTTTATTGTGCATAGTTGTTGCAGTTGAAAGGCAAAAATTTGAGACTATAAAGCACAGATAGAGTGACATCTGAACCTCCGCCAGTCAGACTACCGAAATCGTTACTGGTAAAGTTCTGATTATATTCCTATTTAAATACAATATCCTGCTTCTAGCCAAATTTTTTTTGTCTGCTACCATCCATACACCAATCTTCATCTCTCCAATTTACGTATCTGACCCTCTTCAAAAATTTTAAATATTTACTATCCGACTATCACCAGATGCATTCAATGATGACAAGCCCTAGACTTCTCAACGACGCATCAAAGATATTCAGTGACTCAATATTGTTTCACTAAAGTATTTTTGAATTTGATTTGTGTTTCAATTTATTTCCATTGTTACGTTTAAAACCTATGTCAATGCATGTAAAGAATTATACTTTAATTTGCACTTTATATATTTCCAACACACTATTCCAGCAGGAAATGATGCAATACAAACTGACATGGCTTAAATCGCTTCGGGATTGAAAGCTTGAACAACCAAGGCTAGATTGAATGCAACCCCTGGCAATGCGTCAAGATTGGGAGCAACACCATAAATGTTTTTTTTTTTTTTGGTATTTAACTATCTTCTTCATTTATACATTTTTGCTTTTGATAAAATTGTTGTTTAAGCTTTATTGCAAATTAGAGCATTTTTTTGAAAACATACATTCTCCCTTCTATACTTTCTGCCACATCATCCTCTATTTTTCTTCTTTATTTTTCTCCTCCAACCCCACCCAGGTTTAGATAACTTTCCTAAAGGCAAAAATAGCTTCACTTTCCATAGACGCGCACCAGCTGTTTGATAAAAAGCTTCTAAATTATTTTCATGACCAACCAAAATTAATACCAAAACAAGGAATCTGATTTTTTTTTTAAGTAAATAGGATATATTCATGATGTAGAGCATTAGATCAATTAGATAAAAAAATTGAATACTAATTTTAAAGTTTGGGTACTATTGCAAATTTGCATAAGCATGTGCCAGAAGAAGTTCATAATGTTTTTTAAGTCTCTATTAAGGTAAGTTTATCATTTTATCATTAAAAAAATAGCAAAAGAAGTCACAGGACACAAATTTTTATGTTTCTTTATGTGTTTGGTATAATATGGGTGATTGAAATGGAATGTAGCATTTAAGTACTTGGAAAAGAAAGTGACATTTATATTATAAATACTATTGTGTTACAGACACTTACAGCCTACTTTGTTGGGTTCAAAATCGCAGCAAGGTATCATGTGCTTTCTTATGATATAAAATATAAAAGCCATGAAGAGTTGGGTTTTGGCTTTACACTGTTCATGGAATAAGTTAATTAGTTATGTAGTTCTGTGTATTTGATACTTTTCAGTTTGTTTGTTCTGCCTGTTCTTCATGTTATTGTTGTTGAGTTATTTGTTGTGTTACAAGAACTGTTTAATGTGTCAATAAGTTGTGTATTTCTGTTTTAATTCCTTTTATTTATAATAACAATTGTTAATATCTTAAACATTGTTACATAAGGTGTGGATTTCAGACTTGGCTTTGATTATATGGACCATCTGATGTGCTTATCCCACACTTTGGGTTGTTCATTATTGGCTTTATGGTACATTCTAATGCTGAAATTTTGTGCACACCATGTGTTTGACAAAATGTTTTGCTTACTCTTGCATTAGTTATGTCCACTACATGGTTTGTGCCTCTTGATTTTAGTTGCCGTTGGTCACTGCATTTTTCCTAATGTGCATTTAGGCCTACTATGTCATCAACATAAGTGGAAATTTAGTACATTGTCCACTTGAACTTTCCATCATCAAAACCCAAGCTGCAACATTAGAAAATTTAGCAGTCTTCTTAAATTGGAATGTATTTTGAACTACACCTTCTTTATTAACATATGTATATAACTAAACAACAACAACTTTAAATTTGATTAAGATCAGCTATATAGGTATGTTTTATCATTTAATTTCAGTAAAGTGAATTAAAAAAAAACATCTAATTACGTGTAGCCACTCTTAGAACTCATACTCCTATTAATGGCACTTATCTTTCCTAAATATCTAAGTCAACTTAATGACATTTCAAATGTATGCAATTCATACCACTTCCTGGATGTGATTGCTTTTTTGTTTATTTATGGGGTAGTATCTTATTTGACGTCGTGTTGAAGAAAATAGGGCAATGATTAATGAAGGAAATAGCAATTCAATTTTGGTTAGTGGAGATAGTGATGATGGTAAATAGGTCAACAAAGATGCTCATGAGATACCATGCACACTTATATATATAAAATGAAAAACTATTACATATTTTAGAAATTCATGGCTTAAAAAATGTGGCATGTAATTGTGTTACAATGAATATTATAATTTAATGGTAAGTATAGGGATTTTCCCCTTTATTTCTATTGATTTTAAATATATATATATATATATATATATATTCAAACATGTAAAAAATATATATTCGAACATGTAATAGAATGCAAACTTGGTAAAGAAGCAAGAAATTAGGAACAATGGGCATTTTGTTCTTTGAAACTTTTTTCTCTGCATCTTGCCATCCTATATCTATGGTAAGCTTTTTTGTAGCAGGCATTATTCTTTTGATGGACAATTTCTACTTGAGCATAATTTGGTTTTAATGCTAATTTGAGAAATTTTT
Organism: Quercus glauca; assembly: GCA_023736055.1. Lineage (NCBI taxonomy): Eukaryota > Viridiplantae > Streptophyta > Magnoliopsida > Fagales > Fagaceae > Quercus > Quercus glauca. The sequence continues at coordinate 41,395,325 of CM043319.1, forward strand.
GATTTGTAAATTCTATTAAATAGTTTACTTGCTACAAGTATTTTGATCTCTACTAATTTCTATGTTTTGTGTCATACTATGTGCTTGATATTTTGTTTTTAGATGGACACCATTGTAACATATGATATATATTTTTTAAATTCTATAAAAGATAGTTGGAGTTGATTTTAAATGGAGTGATATTGTATTTTATACATATCATTCCTGCAAGTAGGACAAATGAGGGGCTGTACAACATGCCCTTGCACTAATATATATTTAACTGTGAAGGATACTTTGATGAACATTTTCTTTCTTTCATTCTTTTTTTTTTTTTTTTTTCTTTTCCCTCTTTTTTATATAGGTTTGGGAAGAGTTTTAGACTTCCATTTTCTTTTTTTTTTCCCCAGCTAAAAGTACTTGCCTCTTTGTAGTAAAAAAATTTCAACTGAGGTTTTGGACTTTCTTTCATCAAGCCAGTGAGTTAGGCAACTTAGATTTGGTGCAAATGTGAGTTGGGTGTTTTGTCATTTGATGAATTGCCTTGAATGTGTTTGGTTTTGTTGTCAATCAAAATCACATTAGAGTTTTGAATGAGATTTACACTACTTTTGACTCAAAAGAACAAAAAACTAAAACATCTCCAAAAGTCTTTTTAAAGAATAGAGAATGCCAAGAAGAAATTTGCACTTGACCATAAATTAGGATTTAATATTGGATTATTTCAATGAATTATGTAGACTACTTAATCTATCCTTCAGAATTGTTTTCCTAGTTTCAGGCTTCTTTTTTTTTCTTCTTTCTTGGGTAAACAATATTGAACTTCTTCTTTTCTTTGTTTGCAGCTTCATCCTGATGTCAAACTCAGGATTTAAAGTCAAAATCAAAGTTTGAGAGGGAATTTGCAGCTTGAAAGTGGATGAATTAAATGCATTTTGTACGTTAATAGCAATTTCCCATTTTGATTTGCAAGAACATTCTCACAAATTTAGAGACTACTATGCCCCTCTTGGCAGATATGTTCTGAGTAACCTACTTACAATGAACATAAAGCATAATATTAAATTTGTATCGACAAAAATGGTGTCCTCACACACTTTATATATAAAAGAAACTGAGGAAACATGAATTTTTTATAGTTATATTTTTTTTCAGTTTCTTTCATTCCTGTTGTAACAGAGAGACAGAACTAAGTGAAACATGCAAGAGGTTAAATTTTATTTGAATATTCATGTTTTATTAATAATTTTGTTGTGTCTATTGCTATGAAACAAATTGGAAAGCTTGGAAAGGGTACTTTTTTCATCTTTGATTTCTATGTTTTTAGTTATTTTAATTTTTAAACCAAGTCAATATAGTGTATATAATTGTATTGTGGCTGTTTGGATCAATTATATATCTGCTTGAATGCATCAAAATTTTCCTTATAATGTCTATTGAATTTTGCGTAAGAATTTGTATCGTGACTATAATGTAGTGATGTCAAATAGGCTATTTTTTTCTTCTCATCATCCATTGAGTATTTTTTTTTTTTTTTGGAGAAAATCTTTTGAGTAGTTGAATGCATGCTTAGTTGCTTAATGGAACACTATGGAGTTTTAACCAAGAAATATGATAAGTTAAAACACGTTGTTTTCTGAAATAGTATGCCATGGTTCAAATATATAAATCTAACAATCTAAGGATCCGTTTGGTTCTCGTAAAATATTTTCCGAAAAATAGATATTTTCCGGAAATGCTATTTTCTGAAAAAGGAAAATATTTTTAAGTGTTTGGTTGTATTATGAAAATTGTTGTAGAAAATATTTTCATGTGTTTGGTTCTATTCTGAAAATACTATTTTTTGGCACAACTCACCACCACACAACAGGATAACCACCAAAACACCACCAACCACACCACCACAACAACAACAAAAATCCACCATAAATCAACCTCAACAACAACAACAAACCCACCGCAACTCAATAAAAACCCACACAACCGGCCACAAACTGAGAGAGTGAGGAAGAGAAAGTGATCAAAAATGGAGGGAAAGGGAGAGATTGGTCATGGGTCATGGGCGACGAGATCGGTCAAGGGTAATGACGAGATCGAGACGAGATCGAGAGGGCGACGAGATCAGTCACAGGTAACGACGGCGCCGATGAGATCGGCAATGATGCGATCTTGGTGGGGTGCGATCGGTTTGGAGTGATGCAATCTTTGGTGGATCGGTCTAGGTGCGATCGCTCTGGGTGGATCGGTCTTCGGTGGGGTGTGATCAATCGAGGACGGCAATCTAATTTTTCGGCGCGATCTTGAACTCAATGGCATGATCTCTCTCTGTCTCTCTCTCTGTGTTTGCGCATCGAGTCCTTTCTCTCTCTTTTTCTCCCTGTTGCGCGTCTGGTCATTTTTCCAGAAGTGAATTGAAGGTAAAATGAAAACGGAAATGATTTTTCGTAATCAAAAGGCATTTTTACAATCAACGGAAATGATTTTCCATTTGACCCAATTTTCCTTGCGCACCCAAACAGCCTATTTTACGGAAAATGCTTTTTTGAAACTGTTTTCACCCAAAACAAACAGACCCTAAATTTTTCTTCCATTTCTTTTCCTCTACTCTTTTTTTTAAAGAAACATAATGATATCTAATTCTTATAATTTTATTTCTTTTAATGAAACCATTTTATAGCTATACACAGGTTATCATTTTCACCTCTTATCTTTTGAAAAAAATTCATATCCGAAAACAAACAAAAAAGGAGGAAAATTATTTTAGCATATTAAATTATAGATGTAATATATATCTTTGAATGCATGCAGTGGAAGCATGAGAACTAAGTTTATATTGAAAGTAAGCTCATTTATACATAAAATGATCCCGCGCGTTGTGTGGGCTAAAAGCTAGAATATATAAAAGCAGAGACCTCATGTGAGTGTTAGGATTAGTGTCCTTAAATCCTATTGAATGATGCTATGTATGATATTAAGTGACATTGTGTTAGACATTATGTATGACTTAATATTATGTTTAATAAATTTGTTTTATTATTATCTGAAATAATGGTAACATGAATATTCGGACATTATCATATAGTCCATGAGATGCATAGTATGTGATTTATGTGAAGAGTCACAGAAGATATAAATCACAAGTTCTTTGTAAACTCAGAATTATAGTTCGTAGTCGGTGATGAAATTGGACATTTCATCTACGAAGACTATAACATATCAACTACGATGATTTGTCTTGATCATGGAAGTGAAGACTTCTAGTTGATGTGTTAATATGTTTTAAGAGTTAAGACATATTGAACTGGACCGCCATGAGATTTATTATTTGCCTAAGGACTGTCAAAAAAATAATAAATCTCACGACTTACATTTGCATGAACTCTTAATCCTGAGAGAATAATGGACCTGATCATAAGGTGTAGGTTGCTTTGATATATCAGGAGTGAGATCTATAGTAATGGTCAAAACCTCAGTATGTTGGGCAGCCACATTAAGTGTTGATGGAACATGTATTCTCAAGATGGAATTCATAATCTCTTAACGAAAATATAAAATATTCCCTTGGGATAAGTTTAATGGGTTTGTTATTCAGGGAGTTAGGCCTAACCACTTTAGTAAGTAGTTACTAAAGTATATATATTTATGGAATTGGATTTCATAAATATATAATGAATAACATTAAAAGATTAAACCGGATACTCAAGGATCAAGATGTAGTAATTTACAAAGTGGCAGTCTACATTATTAACTTTATATTACTACGAATATTTTATGAAGGGGTTGCATGTATAATAAAATCTTGGGATATAATATATATAGATAAGACCTAGAGTGCAACTATATTTATATAGTGGTATTAAATATAGTTAATGGTAACTTTGGACTTGTCAAGAGTTGACAGAAAAGCCCAAGGCCCATTGAAGCTAGTGTCTTATTGGTCCCTTTTGGTCCCATTCCAAGCCACACACTTAAACCCAATTGGTAAGGCCCAAAAGGCCAGTCCAATTAGATATATTGGTTAGATACAAAGGAAAAAACGTACAGAAAAATATTGGTAAGAAAAACATCATTGTAGTGGTGTGGAAGTGAGTTTTTGGTACTCACTAGTCATCCCTTTGTTACCAATTTGAGAGACCACACATCTTGGGCGATTAGTTGAATTGGAGTGAAGATTAAAAGTATTCCCGAGTGCTTCAATCTTTGTTTTGAAATTCACCGCTTTAAGGTACGATGTTCTCAAAATTCTGAAATTTACTTAGTACGTGTTATCAATATCGAATGAAGTAGATCCGTTCAAAACTTACTTTCCGCTGCACTTATCTTTAATTCCATCAGTGAGAATGCATGAGGTCTTGCCACGTGACACTCTAATATTTCATTTAACATTTTTTACCTTTTTTTATTAAGTTTTTTTTACTGTTACTCAATAAATTATAGTAACTTATTTTTGCTATTATATAAATTTAGCATTTTTTGCCTCTTTTTATTAAGTTTTTTTTTACTATTATCCAATAGATCATAGTAACTTATTGCATTTAACATTTTTTTACCTTTTTTCATAAAAATTTTTTTACTGTTACCCAATAAATCATAGTAACTTATTTTTACTATTATATAAATTTAGCATTTTTTACCTCTTTTTATTAAGTTTTTTTTACTGTTACTCAATAGATCATAGTAACTTATTTTTACTATTATATTGATATGCACTGTTCTTGAGAATTAGACCAATTAGACCAAAAGTTATTCACTATAAAATGGATTACCTTTTAAAAGTAGACCAAACCTTATAAAAAACTCAGGCTTAGTTCTTACTTTACATATTATGACCCAAGTTTGACCATTGCCACGTGTAAATCAAAGCAAAAACTCTTACTCTCTTACAAACTCTCTTCTTCCTCCCCCACGTATAGATGATACTTCTAGAAAATCTCAATCTCATGAAATATCTCTTCATTTTCCCCCCAATTTCAATTCAATATGCTTTTGTCTATTAATAATATTCTATGCAATTTATGCAGACAAATTCTCTGTCATCGACCAGTGCAACAAAAATATATATAAATCTTGAGATCCCTCAAGTTGCTAAAATAATTGACAAGTGCATATTTCTAAAATTTATAATAACAAAAAAGTCTAATAAATAACATATACTATCTCACAAAATGCCATTAACTTAATATTTTCTTTAAAAAAAATTCAATGATAGGAATGGTCAAAAACATAATCCTATACAAGAAATACCAAAAATACATGCAAAACAATTTTCATAGGAGGATTTATCTTTAAATAATATGAAGACAATAGTAAAGATAAAATGCATTGAATGAGATCCTACGAAACAAGTTTGTTAATTATTTCAAATTATACTCATCATTTATGTAAAAAAATAATAATACATAATATTATTTACATTAAAAAAAATAATACATATTAATTTCAAAGTTCATTGCAAGATGTGAACTAATAGGGTATTGCAATAATAAGTAATATTGATACAACAATGTGTTGGTATTACATTTTGTGCATACTTTGTGAAAGGAATGTCAAATTACAAGCAAAATCATTTTGGTGTGCAAAATGTAAAACAAAAATAAATCTTTTTATCCCAGAGTTAGAGGCACTCACATTAACTACATACTCTCCAAATATTTATAATATATTTATCTCACTATAGCTACTATATATATACAATTGCAAACTACTTTAAATACAAGATTCAAATTGAAGTTTTTAATGCAACTAACAAAACAAAGTTTGTGATATTTGATCGAGATGACGAGAAAATCCTAATAAATCTACAAGATCGAGATCTTGCTGAAAAATAAACTAAGATACAACTTATTTAAATAATTCTAAAAATATTGATATTGGAGAAGGAATCCCACATGATTTGAAAAACAAATTAGGAAAAAAAATGGATTTCTCTACTTCATTTGAATGAATTCAATCTAAAAGATGGTTTTGAAAATTATATAGTTGCTAAGATTTTTTATGCACTTTCAAATGATAAAAAGCTATGGAAGAAAAAAAAAACACAATTCAACATGCTATATTAATTCTTTTTGCTGCACTATTCCAAAATTAACAACAAAATAAAAAATTTATAAAAAACTGTCACATCATTGAAATTTAATATAAATGATACCTATGAAAAGTCTTAGCGACAAAGTCCAAACTTTGTAAGATCTAATCAAGAATCTCTCAGTGCCAATTCATTAGTAATTAACACAAATGATGCAACAGAAGGAAAAAATGATAAAAGCTTAAAAATTGAACAAATATGGACGGACTAATTTCAAATGATGAAGATGGAGAAATTGATGATGACAACAAGCGTCACCATACCGCAATAACAAAGCATTGAAGAAAAAATAAATTTGTAATGAAGCTTTTTATTACATCACATAATAAAAATCAATAATATAGAATGAATTAATATGCTTTTATCAACTTTTATTATACAATATTACTCTAAATTGTTTTCATTATTGCTAATTACTTGAACAAAATAATTATAATAGATATATGTGAGCAATTTATAATTGTTACTTTTTTATGATGAACTCATTACTAACAAAGTTTTATAATAAATATGCTATAATACATGTATAATATTTTCCCAAAACAAATTTACATAAATTATTATAACATTATCCACGCATCACACAGGAAACTTACTAGTCTATATATATATATATATATATATATATATATATAAAACCGAAACTTTTGAAGCTCTCACAATTTTCCACATCATTCTTATTTTAAAAAAATTTTAAAACTACTTATATTTTTTAGTCCATGTCATCATTATATTTAAATCATCAGCATTATTAAAAAAAAAAAAAAAAAATCAGCTAAAAAAACTATTTCTATTTTGCACGGCAAAATCAAACCCTATCACCAAAATTTTTTTTCTCCTTCCCCAAAACCTAAACGCATTCCTCTTTGTTCTCTATTTCTTTCCCTCATCTCTATTCTCCACCCTTTCAACATCCTCTGATTTGTTTTTAAATCAAACCCGATAAAACCCTACACCTCTTCAAGAACTAACCACCACCGACTCTCACTGTTACAATTTGCACACCCAGGCTAGGCCAGGCCCGGCCACAATATATGTAAAGATATTCTCTTTGTTCTCCCGGTTCAATTTCTCAAGAACTCCTTGGTAAGATCACCTTGAATCCTTAATCTTCCTTATCTTCTTCCTTTTTTGTTGCTGTTGTCCTAATCTATTTGCTTATAATTAATTTGTGGTTTTTGTTTCCATAGTTTCTTCTTGAATTAGGACGAAATCAAGATGACTTTGAGGCTGAAGGATTGATTTCGGGTTTTTATTAGTTTTGGGATTTTGGGGTTCCTAATTAGGGTTTGGTGTGCAGGTGAAGGTAGATTTTTTGTGGACAACGAAGAAAGTTTTTGTAATTCAAAATGGCCACTATTCATTGGCTTCTAAGAAACCCACCACTTCTTCATTATCATCATCATCATCATCTCCTTTTTCTTTCTCTGTTTCTTGTCTAAGTGTAGGTGACCAGAGATTAGAGCTTAAAGCAATACTGACGGTGAGAAAACTTGAAGCAATACTGATGGTGAGAAAAAGGAATTAACAGTGACACTAAACAAAAAGATTAGTATTTTTTGTGCACACACTTTGAAACTAAGCTATAGTCAATTTGAATTGTTTTTGTGTGGAAACTGAGCTATGGGTTTGAATTAAATTTTTGGTTCATTGGTATTGTTGTCTTTGTGTTTGTTGAAATTTCTCAAAGAATGTGTAAAACATGTTGAATATAAAATGTGGGGAAAATATCAATGCTGCCTTGGAAGATTTTACTTTGAATTTGTTGGCAAAAATTATGTTGATTATATGTGTACCAATAAATCTGTTGTTTGCGTATAGCAATATTGATTATATAGCTTTATATAGATACATTGATTATCTGTCACTGAGAAACCATAGATGTAGGCAAAATATATATATATATATATATATATATACTAATTTCGTTTTATAGCTTTTAGTTTAGATTCTTTCCACTTTTTTAAATTTGTAAATATGATTTAAGTTTTGGTATTGTGATCACTGATCAGATTAGTTTTGAATGTTTTGATTCTTCTTTGTTTAGTGGAAACTAAGCAAGGTGGAGTTATTAGCATGCTTCTTGATAATCTTAGCGAAATTGGTGTGGAGTTCATTGAGGTTAGTTATTCATTACATTGTTTGTGAATTTTTATTTGGGTTCATGTGGCTACCGCTTCAAAACTTGATTTTAGTGTATAGTTTGGGGATTTAAATTCGAAATTCATAAGGAATTTTAATTTCTAATTTAATGAGATTGTGTATTTGAAATTCTTTTACGATTCATATGTTAGATATTGGGATTGGTATGGGCTTGAATTTTTTATGATTGATATGTTAGATATTGGGATTGGTATCGATGGTGGGATAGGTACGTTACGATCTTCGCTGTTTTCTCTGTAAATCTTTCACTCTAATTGTTTATTACTGTTGAATCTATCAATGTGTTATGACTCTTCGTTTTTTCAATGATCTTCGATGAATTTTTGCCTAAATTTGCAAATTGTGAACGAAATTTGGTTGATTAATGCAATGGTCCACAATTCACAAAGATGAGAAAACTTGGCTAATCTTGAAGCAAAGTTTGGTATGAAAAGGGTTTTTTTTTTTTTTTTTTGACAGTTTGCTCTATGTGTTCTGCAAGAAAACGAAGAGGTTAGGATGTAATTGATGTTATCTTGGTTCTTGGATTATATTTTGATGAATTGAAACCAAAATCCTAAGCCTTTATCTTTTAGAAATTTGTTTTGTGTGTGTAATGCTGCCAAATCTTTCTTTGTTTTGTATGTGTAACGTTTTTATGTACATATATAGTTTCCTTGCCACCGTCAAATTCAAAGAATCTGCAACTGAAGCCAACCTTCTCTGAATAACATCATCGCACAGGTTGTGTTTGCTTACTTCATGTTAATAGAAAGTTGCAGGTTTATTCAAATGTTAATAAGAAGAATTGACCATCTCACATTATGAAATCAGAAGGCAATAAAATTTTATATATTAAATGTAGGAGAGTATAATTTATCGTCAACAAGTAGAACAAGAGTTTGTATTGATTTGGTAAAAATTAGAATATGTTTGGTTTGATCTATATTGAGTTTCCCCTTTTTACAGTCTAATTAAATGTTTGGGTTTGTTTAGTTTCACTATTAATAAAATGTTATAGATTTCAATTGCTAATAGGTTTCCTCTTTGTTCTTTTTTGTTTTGCCCAGGGGAACACTATAGAAGATCAAATACTACCTAGGTTGTCTCTTGGCCTTTTGAGGAATGGTTAGTGATGTTTTTAATTTAATTTAGGATTTCCTCCCTAACCTGTTCTCTTTATTTATTTGTTAGTAGGAATGAATTTGTGGTTTTTGTTTCCATAGTTTCTGAAGGATTGATTTGGGGTTTTTATTAGTTTTGGGATTTTGGGGTTCCTAATTAGGGTTTGCTGCAATTATAGATTTCAATTGCTAATATGTTTCCTCTTTGTTCTTTTTTGTTTTTCCAAGGGGAACACCATAGAAGATCAAATTCTACCTAGGCTTTGTCTCTTGGCGTTTTGAGGAATGGTTAGTGATGTTTTTAATTTAATTTAGGATTTCCTCCCTAACCTGTTCTCTTTATTTATTTGTTAGTAGGAGTGAAATTGTGGTTTCTGGGTCCAGTTTAGCACTTTGGTTTACTAATTTGTTTTTTTTTAATTCAAAGCTTATGAATAAGGTTTTAAATATATTTTGGGTTCTATTTGTTGTTATCCATATAATTGTAGACAAGCTATGAGTCTTCCATGTTTGAAAGACTTAATCTTCATCAAAATATATGAACGCTAACAAAAATATTTTTAATTTTGCATTTCATAGGATTTAGTTTTTTGTATTTTGGTTGGTTGGTTTTGATTTAATTTATTGGTAATCAAACCTGTGAAGAATTCTGGAGAGCAAGCTTGATCAGCTTTGTGGAGGCTCTTTGTGTTCTCAACCTACTTGTATGTTAGTTCTCAGTGCACCAATGAGCTCTAGCAAATCACACATCATCTCCTTGTAAGAGCAAAGTAGATGGTGAGGTCTTGGGTTCAAGATCCAGCCAATGTATGTGTAACTTACTTATAAAAAAATGTAGGTTAGCTCAGTCTTTAGGCTTATCATAGCAATTTCTGTTGTAATTTTGTACAATATCAGCTCTGTTCCATTTCAATTCTTTTTATACATTGTATAGTTTCTTCTTATAGTGTTATAATTTTTTCAATGATATGATTGTGTTTTAAAATGGTATGGAGAGCTGCAAAGATACATTTGATCCAAATTCCAAAAGGAGTAGCTATACTAATTGTTACTCCCTATAAGATGCATTTAGATTTTATTTATGCTGTCACTTCCCCTATTATTATATCACTGAATTATTCTCTAGACTTATTATATTTATAAATGCTCTTGACAGATTTCTGTCTTTGAAAGAGACCTGAATAATAGTAAGTGATCTACTTTGCAAATCAAATTCTTTTTGAAGCTATTGGCTGAATTCCGCGTTGATGATAAAATATTGAAGGGTTGATTTGGAACCATTGTAATGTTGGAACAGTAGATTTGCTAGGCAATACTACCAAAAGAGCATAATCAGCACAACTTAGAGTTATCTAATCTAGAAGAAACTTGAAAATCTCAAATTTTGGAAGCCTTGAACTATTTAGAATTGGTTTTCAAAAGGATCTTGCTATTAGTCATTTGTTGTTATTTTAATGACTTAATTTAAAAAAAAAAAAATTGCATTAAACAACTATATTTTAGGAGGTTTGGTTATTTTGGCGTTTTAGAAGTTGTAGAAGTGGAAAAAGTTTTGTTTACATAATGTATATTTTTTACTTTGAAATCTTTGTGAACATGTACTTTTTTTTTTTTTTTTTTTTTTGCCTTCTATCCATATGGCTGTTGCATGTTCTTTTTTATTTTAGGGTAATTCTATAGATTTCTTAGAGTAATGCAGGATGGAGGTTGTCTAATCTTGCCAAAATTGCATTATATTTGTCACAAATAAAAAGATATATGTTGTAAGTAACAATGGCAAAATTGCTGATTGATGTGCAATTATTAAAATGTTGAATTTTGGTTAAAATGTTGATATCAACCTAATTTTTAGCATCTTTCACAATTTTAAGTGAATACATGTAAATTTGGTCAAATGTTAATTTTTATCCTTACAGGGCTTTGAGGAGTACATAAATTTGATTTTGGAAGATGTTGGAAAAGTCAACATCAAAAGGGAGAGCAAAAAACTTTAGGTGGGTTCGTTTTCTTATTTCACTTTACTTTTAATCTCCCAAAGGTGCATACTCTAAATGTGGTACATCTATTTTGTTATTTGTTGATTACATATCCAAAAATGTACAGGGTAGATTCTTTTTAAGAGATACAACACAATAGCCACCCCTCTCTCTCTCTTAGTAGTGGAAATAATGATTTCAGAAATTGTGTAAATTGGCATTATGTTGCCTTTACAATCCCATTGAGGACTAGCATCTTTGTTTACTGGCAATGTTAGAATTTAGATACATCTTGGACATCAAGATCAATTAATGTAATTTATGAAAGATACTTGATTGAATGAGTATGGAATTTACTATATATGTGTAAATTAATTGTATTGGAGTGTACTTATATCAGTTATATATTTTCTAAGTATGATCTCAAGCTCTTGGTTATCATGATATCTCATTGTATGTAATAGATTTTATTACTTTGTAAGTGATAGATTTTATTGGTTTGGTATATAATTTATACCATGATATTGATTTTTTTTTTTTTTCATATTAAGGAAGTTATTAATAGCTTTCCCGTGCATCGCACGGGTTAGCGACTAGTCTAATAATATATATAATAGCAGAAGCCTTTATGAGGTGCTGCCACGTTAAGAAAAAAAAGCTCCTTAAAATTCTAACTCATATACAGTTTTTCCTTTAAAAAACCGTACGTTGCAACGTTTGGCCTTTCAAAACTCTGCCACGCTTGCAATTAAAAAACCGGTTAGAAAAAAACCCCGTTAAAATAAAATAAAAAAAAAAGGCGTTGCAATTATGAAAACCCTACCGATTTCTTTTCATCAGATTGCTTAACATTTTCTCTCTAAACAAAAAAAACAAGGGATGCTGCGATACAGAGAAAGGGAAGGAGAAAAAAAAAACTAGAAGAATCATGCGATCAAACGTTCGTCCCAGAGGTATTGATAGAGAGGCTATGAAGACACGGAGAAAGAAACAGAAAAAGAGAGAAGTGATGAAGACAAGGTGAAACAAACAGAAAAAGAGAGAGGTGATCCTGGTATACGAAGAAAGAAGAGATCGCCTCTCTGTTTCTGATAGAACGCCTCTTTGCTCACAAACAACACCTCTGATGGGTTCTCTTCTGTCTCTGATTTTTTAATAGGTAAATTAGATCTGTTATATGCATTCAATTTTTTCAATTTGGTTCTAGATTTGGATTAAAAAATTAGGGCTAAGGAAATTAGTTTCTTATATGTGACTATTCTTTTTTTTAATTTTTTCGGTAATAGATTTTTTTCAATTTGTCTATTTTGGAATTAAATCATTCAATTTCAAAAATTAACCGGTTAAAATACTATGCACACAAAGATAGAAATAGAGAGAGAGAGGCGATGAGGCCTGGGACACGGAGAAAGAAACAGAGAAAGAGGCAGAGTTTAGTTTCCCCACCACCGTCCGTTCCCTTTCCAGATTTAGACCACCAGATCGCCGGAACCGACATCGACAATGGTACATTTTTTTCTCAATTTGTAGGTTTGGGTATAAAGTTTAGATTTGATTCGTTTTTGTTATGGGTTTTTGGATTCTCTATCAAAATGTTTGTTTTCTCAATTTTAGATATTTGCTTTTGTTTTGTTTTTTTAGATTACAGATATCACTAAAAATATTGATTTTAGTTTGGGTACTTCTGTTTCTAATCTTAACGAAATCTTTGGGATTAAATAAGTATAGAGTTGAATGTTGCATAGATATTTATTTTAGGTTTTTTTCCCCTAACCAATAAAGGTTTTTTTTTTTTTTTTTTCTTTTTCAAATCTGGGGATTGAATATGATTTGGGTTTGAATTTTTTGGTTGGATTGCTTTACCCTCGCTAGACTTAGACCACCGGAACCATAATCACAAAGAGAAACAGTTCTTAAGGCGCACATCGGAATGAGAGGGACTAAAAGTTTTAAGGAAAAAAAAAAATCAGTTCTAATTCTTATTTTTAAGATTTATATATTCCTTTTTTTTTGTTAATGCTATTGTTCTCTTCTTTCTTTCTTCTTATTCTCTGAATTCTATTGTGTGTTTTTTTTTTTTTTTTTTTTTTTTTTTTTTTTTTTTTTTTTGGGTTTGCAATTGTTCTATGGCAGTTTCTGTTGAAAGGAAAAACCTCAGTTACTGTAAAAAAAACTGTTTCAGTATCAAATAGGAAAAAATTGGGGCTTTTAGAATAACGATGTAGAGATTTGAGATTTTAAAGTAGAGAAAGAAAAATCAAAGTCTTCACACACAGTCAGATTGCCGAAATCTTTACCTGTAAAGTTTTTTTTTTAATTCTTAAAATCTTTGAAATACTTTGGTTTGATAGGGGCACATTTGCATTAGACGAAATTTTTGAAGAACGAAGTGGATTTTAATCAGAAAGTGTTGAAGCCCAACTGAAGATTTTTGGCAAAAACAAGTTTGAAGAGAAGCCAGTAAGTACCACAGTTTTGAAATTTTCTAATTTGCATTTTTTTAGTAGAATAATTTGCATGAGTTCATGATTTGTTTTTAGCATGGCTCTTCATTAAAATTTATCTTTATACTGTTGAAAGCAACAATGTGTGCTAATTAAAAAGTAGATTTGGGTGTTTTGTCATTTGATGAGTTGCCTTGAATGTGTTTGATTATAGTTGTCAATCGGACTGACATTAGAGTTGTGACTGAGATTTATACTACTTTGATTCAAAAGAACAAAAAACAAGCCCTCTCTCAAAACTCTTTTAAAAACGAAGAATGCTGAGATGAAACCTACACTTGACCATAAATTAGGATTTGATTTATGATTATTTCATTGAATGAATTATGTAGATTGCTTAAACTATCTTTTGGAATTGTCTTCCCAGTTTCAGGCGTCTTTTTTTCTTCTTCCTTGGGTAAACAATATTGAACTTCTTGGCTATCATATATGTACTGAGTACCTACTTTACAATGAGCATAAAGCATGATATTAAATCTATATCAATGAAAATGGTGTCCTCACACACTATATATAAAAGAAACTGAGGAAACATTAAATTTTTGTAGTTATATTTTTCCAGTTTCTTTCATTCCTGTTGTAACAGAGAGACAGAGCTAAGTTAAACATGCAAAGGGTTAAACCTTATTTGAATTTTCATGTTTTATTAATAATTTTGTTGTGTCTATTGCTATGAAACAAATTGGAAAGCTTGGAAAGGGTACTTTTTACATCTCTGATTCCTACATTTTTTTTTTTCCTTCTTCGACTGAGTCAGTATAGCGTATTTAATTGTATTGTGACTGTCTAGATCAGTTATATATTTGCTTCAATGCATCAAAATTTTCCTTATAATGTCTGATGGGGTAACCAGAAAATTATATCTATGGCTCGTCCAGATGGGTCGTCCATCACCAATGGTTAGCCAAGCATCCAAGACAATCTTATTCGTCCAGAGATCTCGTCCATGAGAAGTTGACCCAATTGAATAAATCTCATAATCAAGGCGAAAGAGTCGTCCATATGCGAAGCAGATGGACAACCAAACAACGGCATGACAAAGGGTCGTCCGCAGGGTCGTCCACAGGGTCGTCCATAGACATTGCACATGGACGACCATACAACACTTAACCAATTCTTGAGCAGGCAACCAACTTGTATTCATCGCCAACAATTTCTTCTAAGTATGTAACTTCCATCAGCGGTTATTGCTTCTATAGCCGTTGGGGAAGTTATCCCCGTAAAACCAGTTATTCCACAAATCTTGGGGAGGTTACTAAACCGAGTAACCGTCCCAAGATCCCCTATATAAAGGACCGGTCTGAAACATGCAAAGGTATGATGAAAATTCTGAGATTTTACTCCCAATAAAGTTGGAACTTCATTTCCTTGTTGAGAAGACTAACTTTATCATCGGAGAGTATTTGACCGGTCCACCCCGGTCACTTCCTTCAGTGTTTCTTCTTTTCAGGCCTTCGCTACCGCCTTCGCTACCGCCGTAGTCGACCGAAGCCGAAGTGTTCAACCAACTGATTTCACACATCATCAGTTGGCGCCGTCTGTGGGGAGCGTAAGTTGTTCTACGATTTGGCTTTCTGCAACAAAAAAGGTTGAATGGTTCGAACTAGGTCGAGGGCTACAAGCCCAGGCCATCAGGGAAGCAGAGACGCTTCAAGTAACCCCCTCCGCGATCGCCAATCAGCGCCTGTCATGCCGTCGCCTTCCATCCAACACATGCAATCCATGGCAGCCGCAATGGCGGAGTTAACTCGCCAGAATCAAGAATTGACTAGGGAGATGGAGAGGCAACGCCGTGAAGGACATGCTGAGAGACAATCCCAAAGTCAGGAAGACAGAGGAGGAAATGCTGAGCCCGAGGCTCAGTCAAGAGGCACCACTTCGCGAAGGGTGCCACATTTGGAGAAAGAAATGGACCAGATGAGGAAGGTCATGGACGAAATGAAGGAAAACATGAGAAGGGCAAATCCCGTCGAGGATTTGGTTCACCGAACAGATTCCCCTTTCACGGCTTCCATCAATGGGCATCCCTTGCCTCCGAAGTTCAAAATGCCTTCCCTGGATTCATATGATGGAGCACGTGATCCTTTTGATCATATCGCTACTTTCAAAACAACAATGCATCTCCAAGGAGTACCAGACGAGATTATGTGCAGAGCCTTCCCTACCACCCTCAAGGGACCAGCGCGAGTATGGTTCAGCAAAATACCTCCGAATTCCGTAAGTTCTTTTGAGGAGTTAAGCAAATTATTTGTCAATAATTTCATTGGAGGACAGAGGCACAAACGTTCTTCGTCCAGTTTGCTGACCATAGAGCAAGGAGAGAATGAAAGCTTGCGTTCCTTCATCACACGCTTCAACAAGGAAGCCCTGACAGTAGACGAGGTGGACGACAAGCTACTATTGGCTGCCTTCCACAATGGGGTTAATTCAGACTTGTTCATTCACAAGTTGTATGAGAAAGAGCCCCAATCCATGGCTGAACTCGTCCATTCAGCCCAAAACTTTATGAACGCGGAAGACGCCATCATAGCTAAGAAGAGGAAGAGAGCTGAAAGAATGGAAGTCAATCCTCCGCGTCACTCTGATCAAGGGCCTCGTCCAAAGAAGGGACGAACGGAAGATAGGAAGGACCGAGACAGGGATAACAGGAAGGCAGGCCCATCAGCAAGAAGTCAGAGTTATACACCCTTGAATGCCCCACTCGACCAAGTGCTCATGCAGATCAAGGATGATCCTTCCTTGAAGTGGCCAGAGAAGATGAAGGGAGATCCTAACAAGCGCAATAAGAATAAATATTGTCGCTTCCATAGGGATCATGGGCATGACACGGACGAGTGCTACGACTTGAAGCAGCAGATTGAGAATCTCATAAGACAAGGAAAGTTGAGGCATTTCGTTGGAAGGGATCATAAAGATGAAAAGATGAAAGCAAAGATGGAAGAATCGTCACGACCCCCACTTGGAGAAATAAGGGTTATCATTGGTGGGACATCGACAGGACAATCTTCCAAGGCAAAGAAGACGTATCTCAAAGCAGTGCAAAATGTCCAACTCTCTGGACGATCCCCAAGGACGAGGGGGACGGACGAGCCAACCATTTCATTCACGGACGAGGAAGCTGAGAGAATCCATCATCCACACGACGATGCAATCGTCATTACCCTACTCATAGCAGATTACAGAACCAGGAGGGTGTTGGTGGACAATGGAAGCTCAGCAGATATATTGTATTATCCTGCCTTCCAGCAGATGAGGCTTGGACGAGATCAGCTTCGTCCAGCTTGTTCGCCACTGATCGGATTCAGAGGAATGAAAGTGCAGCCTGTAGGTACCATTACCTTGCCTGTAGTGGTAGGATCATACCCACAGCAGATAACTGAGGAAGTAAATTTCCTTGTGGTGGATTGTTCATCCTCATACAATGCCATCATTGGAAGACCAACTTTGAACAGTTGGAAGGCGGTAACATCCACCTACCATCTATCAGTTAAATTCCCTACGGAGTGTGGGATTGGGCAAGCACAAGGAGATCAATTGGCAGCCAGAGAGTGTTATCTAGCCATGTTGGCTATGGACGAGCAGATGCAGGCTATGAATATAGAAGAGAAAAGAGTTGTTGCGGAACCTACCGAAGTATTAGAGAATGTTTTGTTGCAAGAAGATGATCCTGAGAAATTCACTAGAATTGGAACAAGTATGAAGGAAAAGGCGAAAGAAGACCTCGTTCAGTTTCTCAAAAAGAATGCCGATGTTTTTGCATGGAGTCATGACGACATGCCTGGCATTGATCCAAGCGTAATCACTCATCGACTGAATGTGTCCCCCTCTTCTAAGCCTATTCGTCAAAAGAAGAGGGTGTTCGCCCCTGAGCGAGAGAAGGCTATCAAGGAAGAGGTTCAGAAACTAACCACAGCACAGTTTATCCGGGAAGTCTATTACCCGGATTGGTTGGCAAATGTAGTGATGGTAAAGAAGGCAAATGGCAAGTGGAGGATGTGCGTTGACTTCACCGACTTGAACAAAGCTTGCCCTAAGGATAGTTATCCTTTGCCTCGTATTGACCAACTGGTTGATTCTACGGCTGGCCATCAACTGTTGAGCTTCATGGACGCCTTCTCTGGATACAATCAGATAAAGATGGACGAGGCAGATCAGGAAAAGACATCTTTTATTACAAGTCAAGGTTTGTTTTGCTACAAGGTGATGCCCTTCGGTTTGAAGAATGCAGGGGCAACTTACCAAAGGTTGGTGAATCATATGTTTCGTCCACAGATAGGACGGAATGTAGAGGTATATGTGGATGACATGCTTGTGAAGAGCTTAGATGAGGGAAGCCACTTAGATGATCTTCAAGAAACTTTTGAAACACTTAGGCGATACAAGATGAAGCTAAACCCAAGTAAATGCGCATTCGGAGTATCGTCAGGAAAGTTTCTAGGATTCATGGTATCAGAGAGAGGAATTGAGGCAAATCCAGACAAGATCCAAGCCATACTGAACATGGAACCACCGAAGAACATCAAGGAAGTCCAGTCACTAACTGGACGAGTGGCAGCACTGAACAGGTTTGTCTCAAAAGCCACTGATAAGTGTTTACCCTTTTTTAAGATTCTCAGGAAGGCGTTTGAGTGGACGGACGAGTGCCAAAGGGCCTTCCAAGACCTAAAGCACTATCTCACTACGGCTCCATTGCTAAGTTCGTCCGTGCTAGGAGAAGAATTATATCTGTACTTAGCAGTGTCCCCACATGCCGTGAGCTCAGCGTTGATCCGGGAGGAAGAAAAGGTGCAGAAGCCTGTGTATTATACCAGCCGGGCATTGAGAGGAGCGGAAGGAAGGTACCCATTAATAGAGAAGTTAGCCTTTGCGCTAATAACAGCTTCCAGGAAGTTAAGACACTACTTCCAAGGTCACGTCGTCATAGTCATGACTGATCATCCGCTCAAGAAGGCAATGAACAAACTTGAAGCTGCAGGACGACTAATCCAATGGGCAGTTGAGCTCAGTGAATTTGATATTCGGTATCAACCGAGGAATGCAATAAAAGCTCAAGCCCTAGCAGATTTCATTGCAGAATTCACTCCAAGCTATGAGGACTTAGATGAGAAAGAAGACAGTAAAAAATGGGTCGTCCATGTAGATGGATCATCTACACTGCATACAGGAGGTATAGGAGTTGTTTTGCAGTCACCAGAAGGAGATAAATTGAAGTACAAAGCTCGCCTACAGTATCAGACAACTAACAATGAAGTGGAGTATGAAGCCCTTCTTAAAGGGTTAGAGTTGGCCAGATCTGTAGAAGCAAGCTCAGTACTCGTCCTGGGAGACTCACAGTTGGTCATAGGCCAAGTAAATGGAACATGTGAAACAAAGGAAGATAGAATGAAGAAATATTTGAGGAAGGTGTTACGCCTTGTGAAGAAATTCAGGGAAGCTAATTTCGTTCAAATCCCGAGGGAAGAGAACACGGAAGCAGACACTCTAGCGAAGGAAGCCTCCGCTAATGAAGCCATGAACGAGTTAGATGAAATACGATACATGCCCAGCATAGACCTTCCAGAAATGTTGCAGATAGAAGGAGAGGAAAATTGGATGACCCCGATAGTCTCATACCTCAAGCACGGAAGGCTTCCAGAAGGGAAGGACGAAGCTAGGAAGCTAAGAGTCAAATCAGCCAGATACATCCTTATGGACGAAGTGTTGTACAAGAGAGGTTTTTCACAGCCATACCTGAGATGTTTAGCTCCAGACGAGGCGAATTACATGCTGAGAGAAGTTCATGAAGGAGCGTGTGGAAACCACTCAGGAGCTAGGTCACTCGTCCACAAGGTCATTCGTGCAAGGTACTACTGGCCGACCGTCCAAGCTGATGCTAAGGCATATGTTAAGGTATGTGACCAATGTCAACGTTTCAGTAACATTCCTAGACAGCCTTCAGAATACCTCACCCCAATGACGGCCCCCTGGCCTTTTGCACAATGGGGTTTGGATATTTTGGGCCCCTTTCCAACTGGAACGAGACAGATGAAGTTCTTGGTAGTTGGCATAGACTATTTCACTAAATGGGTGGAAGCTGAACCCTTAGTGAAAATTACACAACAAAATGTCAAAAACTTCGTCTGGAAGGACGTTGTATGCAGATTTGGCGTACCAAGAGTACTAGTATCTGACAATGGAAGGCAGTTTGACAACACCCCCTTCAGAGAATTTTGTGATCAGCTTGGAATCAAGAATCACTATTCCTCACCCTCCCACCCACAAGCTAATGGACAAGCAGAAGTAGCAAACCGATCCTTGTTGAAAATCATCAAGACTCGGCTTGAAGGGGCAAAGGGAATATGGCCAGATGAATTACCAGGTGTTTTGTGGGCTTACAGAACAACAGCAAGGACTCCCACAGGAGAGACCCCTTTCAAACTGGCTTATGGGAGTGAAGCGGTCATACCAGCAGAGGTACATATGGCTAGCCATAGGGTAATGAAGTACCAAGATGAGGAAAACAATGAGCAGCTTCGTCTTAACCTTGATCTTATAGACGAGGTAAGGATGGACGCGGAGCAAAGAACAGCAAGGTACAAAAATCTCATGGCAAGACAACACGATGCTATGGTAAAACCCAGGCGCTTCAGCATTGGAGATCTCGTCCTTAAAAGGGTCTCCTTGGCAACTAAAAACCCGGCCCATGGGAAGCTGGGACCAAATTGGGAAGGACCTTACAGAGTTATCAACTCCAAGAGACAAGGATCCTACTATTTGGAAGCCCTGGATGGACGAAAGTTAGAGCACCCGTGGAATGTTGAACATCTAAGGAGATACTATCAATGAAGGGTGGTCATGGACGAGCTCTGACATGGACGAGAACCTTGGACGTTTGAAGTAATGCTTAATATTATTATTTTCCAGTATTTGCTTATTACTATTGTGTTTTAAGTGTGTATGCTATGCTACTCATGGACGAAGTTATGTTGTATTATGTATTTTTAAACACAAGCTCTTAAGCATGTGTCATGATTGTGGACGAATGATTACATAGTATGGATTTCTAAATATACATATGATGTGTTTTAAATATGTATGGGAATCCTTCATTTTCTATGATTCAAAATGATCCACGGAAGGCGAAAAAGCCAAGGACGAGTAAAATCCTTGCACGCAAGGAAGTATCGTCCAAAAGCTTTCCTTTTAAAAAAAAAAGGATAAAGCAAGAAAAATAAAAGTTAAGGACGAGTAAAATCCTTGGATGCAAGGAAGTATCGTCCAAAAGCTTTCCTTTAAATAAGGATAAAGCAAGAAAAATAGACAAGGTATGTCCGTCTAAGCTCAAGACGAGACAAACCTGAAGTGCAATCGTCCAGCCCATGGACGAGCAATGTGCATTTAAAAAACACAACTCTGTAGACAAATTTAACCAACTTTAACAATCCAGCCCATGGACGAGCATTAGTTGGGAAATTATTATTAAAGACGAATAAACAGTCGTCCAATGAGCAACAATTGAATTTGGTGAAAAGACCTCATTCATGGACGAACATTACAACTCATGATGTTATACATGAAGGAGCTCGTCCATATGTTCAAGACGAGGTAAAAACCTTAGTAAAAGGGAAAAATCCCATAGCCATAAAAATGGTATGGACGATATGAAGGAAGCTTGTTCACAAAATATTCAAACACAATGAATAGTGAAAAGGAAAGGCATTCATACATTCATAAAATTTAAAGGGTAGACGACCACCGTCCAAAAACCCTTGAGTATATTGCTTGTTCATAAAACTCGTCCATAAACTTGAACGAGGAAATTGTACTCAAATAAATTTAAATAAAGAAGAAAGAAGTAAAAGCCCAAAACATTAGGGCACTTAAGCAAAAATATAAACTTTTTGAAAAGGTGAAGTCATTCTTTCGGATCGTCTTGAGTCACTTCATTGGAGTCGTCCACCACGTTGACGTCCTCCGAACTCGTTGCTAGCACAGAACTTTCTGTGGCGAGAGGAAGCTTGAAGGAATCAAAGTTTAACTCAGGGAAGGCCTCCTTGCCGTCAGCACGGAAGTCTTCATAGCCAGCAGCATAGTGGCTGTCTAGACGATTCTTATATTCGTCAGACTTCTTGAAAGCTGTTATGGCCTCTTCACGAGCTTTTTCCAAGGACGAGGCAAATTCTGAAGCTTGTCCCTCTAAATATGCAATGCGTGTATCCTTTTCAACAGCATCTGCCTTGAGCTCTTCCACCTCGTTCTTCAGCTTCGTCTCACTTGCCAGCAAACGGTTGAAGTCGTCCTTCACCCTGATCACCTCCCCCTTCTTCAACAAGATTTCCTTGTTCAGCTCTTCCGTCTTCCCCTTCGCCGTCTTGGCCTCCTCAGCAAGTTCCTTGGCCTGGCACGTCGCTATGTAAAACTTTGACATAGCCTGTGCATGGACGAAAGGAAGTTAGAAAATTCTACTTTTTAAAGATTCAGTAAAAACACTCAAAGACGAATGGAACTCACCTTGAAGAGATCATGGATGCCAGAACGTTCAAACTCCTTCACTGACATGTTATAACATTCGTTAACCTCATTATCAGTGACGATACCTTTGAACGTCCTCCATGCATATCCCTCGTCCAGCACCAAGTTCGAAGGACGATCAGATGCTTCAGACGAATGAGGCTTGCGAGGATTCTTGGCTAGAGAAGGAGTGGGATCAGTTGAAACAGGATGGATTATCTGGACGGGCTCCACATTGACAGAAGGGTCGTCCAGATTCACCGTCGGTGGTACAAATTTGGGAACTTTGGGAAGAGATGAAGTGTGAGTGGTTTTAGGCTTTTTTGGGCCTCGACGACTCGGAAGGTCTTCCAAGTCTACAGCACTAGAAATTTTCTTTGATTTTCTCTTCGTTGTCTGGACGGAAGGCTTCTGGACGATAGGTGAAGCGATCACATCCTCGTCCCCACTAGCTATAGTTTTTTCTTTGTTTTCTCTCATTGTAAGTATTCCTATGACGAAAGAAATCAGTTAGAAAAAAGAGGAGAAAAGAAAACAAAAAAGGAAATGATATGATGCTGGACGACACTCACTCTTGCGAGTTGTTTCCTCGTGACTTAAATTTTCAGCAGAAGGTTCTGGACCTAATCCCCAGGTAGCCAAACTGCTGAAGGTCACTAGTTCGTGAAAAGACCTTCTAGGGAAGGCACGAACTTTTTCTATTTGGTCCAAGTAAAACTTGTCCAAGCGTGGACGAGTAACAGCTGCACCAATAAAAGAAAGGTGGTTAGACGACTGAAAGATAGAAAAAGTGCAAGGAATAAAAGAAATGACACAGGAAGAAAACATACCCTCAGGACGAAGGCGACCTATGGGGCTGGTAAAAGGAGGGAAGGGGGCATTACTAACTTCAGTTGGGTCCCCAGCCCAGCTTCCAGAAATAATAAAAAACTCTTGTTTCCAGAGCCTATCAGACGAGCTACGGCCCGTTATTAAACTGTAATGAGAGCCTCTGGACGAGAACTGGTAAAAACCAGCAGATTTTTTAATCTCTGAGGGCTTATAACAGTAAAGGAACTCGTCCACTGTTAAAGGACAGTTCCCTTCTAATGCCTCACGCCATAACACTTGCATGGCAACTATCGTCCTCCAACCATTGGGATTAAGTTGGTTAGGACCAATACCTAACTTATGAAGAAGACTTCTACAAAATGAATTTAAGGGAAACCTAAGACCAGCTAAGAGATAAGATGAATAAACTCCTAAACCAGAGGAAGGCGAACAACACCACTCTCCTTCCCTGGGTAGACGAGGTTCAAGCTTAGCAGGAATTTGGTATCTATCTACTAAAGTTTTTAACTTAGAAGCGTCCAAGGTGGATGCAACCTCAGGCGCACAGCTATATATTACATTTTCTTCTTCCTCCTCCTCGTCCAGAGAAGGGCTGGGTGGCGCTCTAGACGAGCTAGCCCCAGTTCCGGAGGCCATCCTACGTTGCATTTCTTGAAATTCTTCCAAGGGAATGCCAGGCACTCCGGACGAGTACTGCTCGTCTGAGGAACTACTAAAACTAGTACTACCCTCATCACTCTTGTAACTCCCAGATGAGACGTCCTGATACTCGTCTATCTCTCTCTCTATACTACTAGACGAAGACATAACTAAAGGAAAGACGAAAACGAAAACCTAAAGAGAAAAGGAAGTACCTGAGAACTAGGACGAATGCTAGACGAGAGTCTTGGACGAGATAGCAGAAGGAAGTTTATGATGAGGTGAAGGGCAAGAAAGAGAATGTGCTTATTTATAGGGCCCAGGAGTAGGGTCAGCGAAGCGACATCCTCCACTAAGAAAATGACACGTGGCAATTGCATAGGGAAATGCAAATCGATCTAACTGCTCAACGTATTAAACCACGACACGTGGATGTATGAACGGGATAAAATCCCTATAATGTCCCTGGACGACACCCTGGACTAGGGGGCAACTGATGGGGTAACCAGAAAATTATATCTATGGCTCGTCCAGATGGGTCGTCCATCACCAATGGTTAGCCAAGCATCCAAGACAATCTTATTCGTCCAGAGATCTCGTCCATGAGAAGTTGACCCAATTGAATAAATCTCATAATCAAGGCGAAAGAGTCGTCCATATGCGAAGCAGATGGACAACCAAACAACGGCATGACAAAGGGTCGTCTGCAGGGTCGTCCACAGGGTCGTCCATAGACATTGCACATGGACGACCATACAACACTTAACCAATTCTTGAGCAGGCAACCAACTTGTATTCATCGCCAACAATTTCTTCTAAGTATGTAACTTCCATCAGCGGTTATTGCTTCTATAGCCGTTGGGGAAGTTATCCCCGTAAAACCAGTTATTCCACAAATCTTGGGGAGGTTACTAAACCGAGTAACCGTCCCAAGATCCCCTATATAAAGGACCGGTCTGAAACATGCAAAGGTATGATGAAAATTCTGAGATTTTACTCCCAATAAAGTTGGAACTTCATTTCCTTGTTGAGAAGACTAACTTTATCATCGGAGAGTATTTGACCGGTCCACCCCGGTCACTTCCTTCAGTGTTTCTTCTTTTCAGGCCTTCGCTACCGCCGTAGTCGACCGAAGCCGAAGTGTTCAACCAACTGATTTCACACATCATCAATGTCTATTGAATTTTGCATAAGATTTTGAATCATGACTATAATGTAGTGATGTTAAACTTGGTTCACCATTTTTTCATATTTTCAAGGTAAATTGTTAAAGTAGTAAAGCACAATCTTGATACAGAAGTTTGTGCTGCTGCTTCTTTGATAATTACTTACTATAAGAGATTTTGCCTCTGCATATGCATCATGCTTCTTGAATAACCATTTCAACCTAAGAGTTTACAAACTTTTCACTCAACTTTCATCTAGAACAATTTTAGGTTTACTTATCTCTCTTCATTTATTATTGATTTTTTCCCCCTGGGTTTGTAGGTGGAAAGGCGTTTCCTTAATGCAATCCAATCCAAGTCTTTAGAAGATAAGGTATGACCAATGTATGGTTTTTACTTTATTGAAATCTCTTTGATTTTGTGCTTTCATAGATTATGGTGAAAAGTTTCAAATTTGTTGAATCAGAGGGTTTTGAATCTTTTGATACAATGATTTGCTTTGATCTTTAATTTTGCATATTTATGTAAAAATAATTGAATTGTCTATTTTAATTGTCAGGTTACGGAGAGGAATTACCATATTCATCTTGCTTAATTTGTTTCTTAATATTTAGAGTTACATTGTTTGCTAAAATGGGTTTGTTAGTGGGGACTGAAAATGTTTCCAATCCTTAGATGGTTAAAAGTAGAAAACATAGACATGTTTGATGCCTGCAACCCATTGTTATTAATCTGAATGACATCTTTGAGAAGAGGATCCCATGAAAATTGCATTATCAAAATTTAAACCATAACTGAAATATAAAAGTTGCAGTTTATAATTTAAAGATATAACATTAAACCTAAATCATAAGAGCTAGACATAAAGAAATTACATCTCCTTAGACTTATGGGGGATAAACTTGGTAATAGATGTGTTATCTCATATAATTTTGTATTCATTTATTTACATTTTGTATATAGGTGAATATTATGATGAGGAGGTTGCTGGAAGAGCGCATGATCTTGCTACCTTAAATAGACAATCTATATCAGTAGTTAAATGAATAACATATTCAGTTTTATACAAAGTTGAGATTTCTCAATTATATACAAAAAATTGTAATATTCGGTTTGATTTTTATACATGGTTGAGATTTCTCACGGTTAAATTGGCCTTCATTTGGGTTCTATTCAATATTTTGTTGCTTTAATGCAATTGGTAGGTTTCACCCAAGGTTTCTTACATTTTCATATTTTCCTTTGGTGTAGTAGGTATTGTCATATAAAATAAAAAAAATAAAAAATAAAAAGTGAAATTGATAATGTGGTATAAATTAGTGGCACTACATTTTTGGAATCACTCTTATAGTGAAAATGCGATTTTTTTTGGGGCTAAGTGAATTTTGTGAGACTATTTACTACTGTAGTTGATGTAATTCATAGGTTATTACTATAGGATTTGAATTTCATTATATTTGAATTATTAATTATTGTTAGTTGAAGACATTGGTACTTGCTTCTAGCAAAAACAAGGACAACTATTATCTCTCTTGGACTACCCTGAATTTATTTTCTTGATCTTTTTGGAACTTTGGAACATGCTTTAAATAATTAACTCTTGGAGTCAAAAGAAAGAGAAAAAAATTACTTTCTTTCATTTTCTTGAGTCCATGTGTGATGAAGGAAAACATTTTTTTTTTTTTGGTCTATTTCAAATTTTGTTGAATGAGCAAGAAATTTCAAGATTATATTTCATTACCTCTATGTAAAACTCCTTGAATTTAGGTTTCTTTCTTGCAATTTTTTTTTTTTTTTTTGTATTATCTATTTTTAAATTTTCACTTATGGTTTGTCTTTTGTAATAAATTAAAGTATCCCACACATTGTGCGGATTATAAGCTAGTATATATAATAGCAAAAGTTTTTAAGGAGGTGCTGACACGTTAAAGAAAAAATGCCACTTAAAATACTGTCACGTATAAATTAAAAAGCAATAAATTACAATGTTTGGCAACGTTACAACACCGTCTAAAGCGATAAAATATTATGTTTCACTGCATTTTGAGAGCCTGTATAAAAGGAAACTAACCGCTTAAAAGAAAAAAAAAATGCTACACAGAGAAAGGAGAAAGAGAGAGAGAGTCTGAGAAAGATACACAATCAATCACAAAGAGAGACAGAGTTCGTACGGTGTTAAGAGAGAAATATCTAAGTTCCACCATTATGGTTAGATTTTCCGCTGCCATCCGTTCCCTTGCCAGACTCAGAACACCGAAACCGCAGGCACACGCAAGATTTGAGATTGAGGAAGAGAAATTTATGTGCCATTTACCTGCCATCATCAGATCGCCGAAACTACCACCGGTAATTTTTTTCCCCTTTCTTATATCTGGAAATGAAATACGACTTAGTTTTTGGGTATTTTGGTTGGGTAGGTATAGATTTAGATATTTGATTTGATGTTTTGGGATTTTCTATTACGGTTTGTAGATTTCAGAATAGCGTTGTTAATTTTCCTCTTTCAGATACTCTCTCTATTGTGTAATTTACCATTTTCTGCCATCATCAATTCAGCCCACTTTATTACTGTTTGCATGCTCCGTTCCTAACCAACAGACAGAGGAAAAAAGAAAATCCAAAAGTGCAAACCAATTTTGCCTTTTCAGAAATTGAACCGATCTCTTCTCTTTAATCAACAACCAATAGCATCTCTTACAATCTAACCCATCTTAGCTTAGAATAGAGAAAAAGAGAGAGGTTATTATGCAATCTAGAACAGCCGCTAAAGAGAGAGAAATCTCAGGGTCAGCGAGTTTTTTTGGTCCAGCATATAGAGAGAGAGAAATCTGAAGGACGCTGCCATTGTCAGGCCAGCATCCTGCACCGTAAGACTCAAAAATTTCAATGACGGGGGTTATTCAACAATGAAATGGGCCACAATAGCTTTTATTGGTAAGCTAATATAATCTTGGAATCCTACAATATATGTTTCGTTGCTGGCTGCTGTGTCTATGGTGTTTTTAAATGGGACCTGATATGAATTTTTGGGTTTCTTTGAATGCAGATGAAAATTTGCATTGTTCAATATATGTTATTTTGGTATTCTATATATTTGTTTTTATTGCATTCCACATGTTCGATGAAATCCCTTTTAGACTTAATTAGTGATGATTGGATTCAATTTTTCCCGCCCTCATACCATGATAAATCTAAATGATTTATTCAGTTATGAAAAATGAATTTGAACAAAAAATTTCAAGGATAAAGTCTAGAAGATATCAACATGGTGGAAAAAATGAATTATAAAACAAATGTGAGGCAATTGGTAGTATTACATAGCATGTACATATTTTTTTTCATGGCTATACAATTGATTGGAAGGCTCTTAAATACTACCCCACAGCCCCACTACCAAATACCCATCTATATCTTGGTATCCATGGGCCCTAACTTTGATAATGACCCACATAAAATTTGGATGACAAAGAAAAGAATTTGAGTGAATGGAATTATTGAAATTTAAACTTTAGCACAAAATCAGACTAAAAGAATTCTATTAGTCTTATTTTATTGGTTCCTTCTTGATGAGAAGCAAATGTAGAAGCCACATAAACAGTTTCATTCTTGGTCTACACCATTGAGAGATCAGAAAAATCTTAAGCAACTTGGAATCAACAAGCCTACAGCTCTTGCTTTTATGTTCTTTGCTTTCATGTGTAAGTTTCAAGTTTTGCTTTTTTTGCTATCTAGGTTTTTTTAGTAGATTTGGTTTAGCTTAGCTTGATTGCTTGTTTGGTTTTATTTGTATAATTGTTTAGGTATGTGTTAATGAAGATTTTTTTATTTTTTTTTATTCTTTATAAGTTATTGAGTTTATCAAATCTGAAAAAACACAAAACTTAGGAAAACAAAAAGAGAAAGCTATTTATTCAAAAAAATTCTCTTAGTATTGGGTGTTCGCATTTGGACCCACAATAAGTATATTAGCCAGTCAGTTGACCAAATGGCCAAATCACTAACACACTAGCACTAGACTAGGTGTAGAGCAGCAATCTGTGAATAGCGCTACAACATAGCAACAAGGAACCACAATGATCGACTAGCAGTATGGTTTTAGAATCAATTCCCATATTATGAACAAATAAATGTCTTATGGACTTACATATTATTGCTGTCATGGTTTTTTATGTTACCAAATGTAGTCTAAATTTGCTGAATTTTATGATTAGTTACAATTGTTTTCTTATTAGCTTGCTATACTTTTTGCACAAATTCTTTTATTTATGGATATGCTTATTTATCTATGTTGATTTCAAGGGAGGGTGGCACTGACAAATTGTTACTTTCTAATTGGAAGAGTTAAGTGTTCCAATATGGTCAGTATATTTTGTTTTTAGTATGTTTAATCTTTTTAGAATATTTGAAAATGAACCAAATTCTAAAATCTTAAATTGGGTTTCATGACTTAGTTTTGGGTATTTTGGTTGGGTTTTAGTTTTTTGGGTTAGATTTGTATTTTGGTTTGGGTTTCTATATTAAAGCCAGAATTTTTTCCTTTCCTTCGATTTGAATATAACTAAGATTTATGACTTAGTTTTGGGTATTTTGGTTCAGTTTTAGGTTTTTGGGTTAGATTTGTGTTTTGGGTTTTGGATTTCTGTATCAAAGCTTTGTCTTTTTAGTTTATATTCTCTATTTGTCTTTTAACGTCATGAATGACTTCAGGAATATAGGACTAATGCAGAAGATCAACCTCAAGTTGAACGGTGGACCTGTCAAGGTAAAAAAGAACCTTTGTTTAGGTTTTTTAATGCTATAGTTATTATTTTTTTTTTTTAAGAATTCCGTAAGAAACTTTTATTGAAAAAAACACATATGCTCCTGCACCTTCAAGAAAGAATAGCAACAAAAGCCTCCAAAACAAATGTATTTACAAAAACTTAACAATACTACTAACCCATCTAACAAATTATGTGCCTAGAATTAGTGATAATTTGTTAATCCAGTTACAGATTTTAATAAATACAAACGGATCCCTCCAATCTCGGATTGAAGCTTGATACATAATCTCTTCATGCTATAAAATAAGCTGTCGTGTACCACCTACGATTTTTTTTATTTTATTTTTTATTTTTTTTTATACTGTTTGTTCAATAATGTGTATGTGTTTTTCTTTCTACTATGCATTTTAAATTTTATACTTATGTGGGAAAGGTTCAAAAAGAAAGAAAGAAAAATTTAGGAATAGGGAGGACATGGTATGTGTACAGTGTCTCAGGTGAATTTGGAGAACTATGTTGAATCATTCATACACTAAGAAGTTTCTTCCTGCCTAAAATTTTATTTAAAAAAAAAAACTATGAAATTGATGTAGAAATAATAGTCTATCTGAAGTGAAGGAAATGTCTATAGTTAGTGAAAAGAAGGAATTTTAGCACCAATTATGTTCTCTAATGTATAAGTCTAACTAATTGATGTGTTTAAATTTGTTCAAAATGAGATTTTAGATACAGTTCCTCCAGCATGTATGTGCTTCAACTTTGGACAGATTTTGTAAAAATTTCTAAAGAACTATTTGAATTTTAACTTATCAAAAAAATAAAACTGCTTGAATTATAAGAATTATGTGCTTTTAATTATTAATAAAAATTTGCTTGACACTATAGTGCTTATGACCCATTACACATTTGAAACTTCCATAGTGGAAATTTGGTGGCTGGGATTGTAAGATGCATTCTGAGAATTCGGACTACAAAAGATGCAAAGTGTAACTTGGAAGGGAAAAAATATGTATTTATTTTTTTTTGCCAATTTTGTTTAGGTTCTTTTGTTCCTTTATGGCTTTTAGGGATTTAATTTAGATGCTGTTTGTGTATTAAAAGTTGCAATTGTTAACTATGTTCGATGCATTTTTATCTATTTAAGAATAGAACATCAATCTTAGGCATCTACATTCCAATTTGGATTTCCCTAGCAGAGGTGTAAGTGATTCTGTTGCTTAGTGCATGTTAGCTATAAAAGATCTTATAATACTTTTAAGTACATCCGAATTCCTTTGAACTATTAGCTATGCTTTCTCTTATCAATTAGTTACTCTATCACAATCATTTAGATTCAAACCACCAAATTTAGAGAATTTAAGGTGGTGTTTTTTTTTCCATAAAGGTTTGATTTTGGTTTTTCCACATTTAAATTTTGCTTCTTAAAGTGTTTCTACTAATAGAAATTAAAATATTGTTTCTTTGTATCTATATGTTGGAATTTTATCTTATAATATTATTGAATATGCTCTCCTTAGTTTTCGTGATTGTTATAGATCAATGGAAATAGTTTGAATGGATTATGAATATAGGTGCACTTCTACTGTTGAAAGAATTTTTTGGAACGTGGGGCTCAAAAGGTTGTATTAGTTTCTATCTTTTCAAAGGTTATGTTTAAGTAGGTCTTCATTATGCTATTTCCTCAAGTAGGACAACAATCACCTTTTACCACACCAAAGAATCCAATTTGTAGTTGGCATGTTCAAGATGGACTACATTTGTGGGGGTTCATATGTGCTATAGTTTTTGCAGGTGAATGGTGATGTCTCAATTCATCCAAGTGAAATAGAGTTGGCACTTCAGTGCATCATGGCCAGAATATGGCTAATCTAACTAAATTGTTTTTTGGTTAAAGTGATCTTAGACTTAATTTTCTGCTATTAGGGAATTTTGGACTTTTGACATTGTTATTGAACCTGACTTTATATTACACAATTGTCATTTTTGTTTTTTTGAAGTGATTGACATTAACAAGCCTTTATTAAAAATATTAACTATTGTACATCATGTTGAGTGCCTTAAATATTGTTAGAAGCTTTTGGAACTTCAAAAAAAGATGGGAACATGTTTATAGGCTTTAATATTTTCACCCAAATGAATTTCAATGTATTTTATTGTATTGTTATGTTAAATTGATGGTATTTTAAATATGTTAAATGTTCTTGCACATTGTGCGGGTTAAATGCTAGTTATAGTAAAGTGTGAGGATATGATTGACGCCAGGGTACTGATTGACAATGGGTCGGCCTTGAATGTTTGCCTGATGTCCACTTTAGAGTGTTTGAATGTGGATACATCTCTTATCAAACCTACCATCATGATCAATAGAGCTTTTGATGGCACTCTTCGGGTGGTGGAAGGCGAGATCGAGTTAGCCATTAGAGTTGGCCCTATGTTCTTCACGGTCAATTTCCTAGAAATCAAGGTGGATTCCTTTTATAACACGCTTCTAGGAAAGCTTTGGTTACATACTGCGGGCGCAATCTGATAGTTATAGTAAACTCCTGACTTTCTTCAAAGAGACTTCTATCCTTTACATTGGCACTAACGCCTCCTCGGAGGCAACCTTTCACAGTTTCGAGCTAGTCTCCATGATTTCCAAAGTTTCATAACTTGAGTCAGCATGGCCCTCCGCTACTCTAATGGTCGCCAAAGAGATGCTCAAATTCGGCTATTAGTTAGGCCAAGGCCTCAGCACTGTAGGACGCAGGAAGGCTTTTTCGGTCGAACTCTTAGACAACAAAGGAGGTTTATTCCCCACATCAGGGTCACTTTTCTGGCTCCAGCTGAGGTCATTAGATCAGAAGTTGCACAGGAATCATGTGAGGAGGAATCAGATCTGGCTTGCCTTATCCATCTTTGTCCAGAAGAATTTTCAGTAAATGTCATCATATCCAAAGGGGATTATTTGACTACTACTATCAGGCCTTATGTGCAAAGCGAGACAGTAGGCCATTGGACCACTGAGCCCTACTTTGTGGTTGCACGACTGAGTAAGGAGTATTCCATTATTGTGTGGTTGAGTCCTCCAATTGCCCGAAAGAGTTGGAATAGCATATCTAGTTTGTTTTGCATGTTTATTTCCTGTTTCCTGCATTCCTTGTTTGCATTTTCCAGTTTATTTTCCAAAAAAAAAATGTTTCCCCTTTTTATCATTATGAAGCATGAACTTTGTTATCCCTTGTCTATAATCCACTAATGAAATTATCCAGCGTATTATTCAGGAAATCTTTACGTTTATCTCTTTACTTGCTTTCTTATGAATATGCGTGTGCAAATTATTTTATGTTTCCTTGTATATGTTCCGTTCTATAGGATCTATTCTAATTCTCAAGAGGGTACATCGTCCTGTTGCTATAACGAGGATATTGATGAAATGAATGAGACAATAGAGTTGGAACATGACAGAGAGAGCGAAGGGTCCAAGCCCAACATAGAAGAGACAGAAATGGTTAACCTTACCGACGAAGGCGAGAATGAAAAACCAGTAAAGATTGGGGTAAACTTTCCTAAAGACATGAAGCTTGAGATTATAGCGCTACTCAAAGAGTTTAAAGAGATCTTTGCTTGGTCCTACCAAGATATGCCAGGGTCAGATACTGAGATTGTCGTGCACAGAATTCCAATCAAGCCTGAATGCCCTATAGTACGGTAAGCCTTCCAAATAATGAAATCTAAGATCATTTTAAAGATTAAAGAAAAGGTAGAAAAGCAAGTTTCCTTACTG
This sequence comes from Quercus glauca, assembly GCA_023736055.1. Classification (NCBI taxonomy): domain Eukaryota; kingdom Viridiplantae; phylum Streptophyta; class Magnoliopsida; order Fagales; family Fagaceae; genus Quercus; species Quercus glauca. Next base: position 41,428,790 of record CM043319.1, read on the forward strand.
TAATAGCTTACTCAAATTGGGTCGCAAACACTGTTCCCGTGCCTAAGAAAGATGGGAAAGTATTCATGTGCATTGATTACAGGGATTTGAACTGAGCTAGCCCCACGGATTATTTTTTGTTGCCACACATCGATACCTTGGTCAATAATACCGCTACCAATAGGTTCTTCTCCTTCATGGATGGTTTCTTGGGCTATAACCAGATCAAAATGGCCGAGGAGGACAAAGCCAAGGCATCATTCACCACTCATTGCAGAACCTACGCATACGATGTCACGCCATTTGGTCTAAAGAACACAGGTGCTACATATCAGCAAGCCATGGTAACCTTACTCAATGATATGATGCATAAAGAGATTGAAGTCTACGTAGATGACATGATTCCCAAATCCCGAACTACCAGGGCTTATTTAGTGGATTTGAGAAAGCTATTCAAATGCCTCGATAAGTACAGATTAAGTCTAAACCCTAATAAGTGCGTCTTCGGAGCTAGTTCAGGGAAATTATTCAGCTTCATAGTCAGCCAAAAAGGAATCGAGGTGGACACAGCAAAAGTCCAAGCCATCTGGGATATGCTGACATCGCAAATTGAGAAACAGATTCACAGCTTCTTAGGCAAAATCAATTACATAGCTCGCTTCATAGCGCAGTTGACAGCCACATGTGATCTGCTGTTCAAGCTCTTGAAGAAAGACGCCAAGATAGAATGGATAGACGAGTGCCAAGCGGCCTTTGACAAGATCAAGCAATATTTGTGGAACCCTCCTGTTCTGGTTCCCCCGACGCCGAGATATCCATTGATCCTCTACCTAGTGGTATAAGAAACCTCAATGGGTTGCATGTTAGGCCAAGCAACTGAACTCGACTAGAAAGTAAAGGCGATTTACTACTTAAGCAAGAAGTTCACCAGTTATGAGACCAACTACATTGCCATTGAGAAGACGTGTTGCGCCCTAGCCTGGGCATCAAGCAAGTTGCAGCAGTATAGGCTCTACTTCACCAAGCAGTTCATTTCCCACATGGATCCCATTAAGTACATCTTTGAAAATCCAACTCTCACTGGGAAGATCTCCCATTGGCAAATATTGCTCTCTGAGTTCAACATTGTATTTATAACAAGAAAGGCCATCAAGGGCCATGCCATAGCTGATTACTTAGCGGATCAGCCGCTGAATGATCCAAAACTTTCAGAATCCCTCTTCCCTGATAAGGATGTCATGGCACTAAAGCCAGAACCAGATTGTGTAGAATCGTGGTGTTGGAAGCTTTATTTTGATGGAGTCGCCAATTCTACTGGAAATGGAGTAGGAGCAATCTTAGTTTCCCCCAAAGGCTAGCAAATCCCTATTTCAGTCAAGTTAAATTTTGGTTACACCAACAACGTCAAAGAGTATAAAGCGTGTATAGTCAACCTGCAAGTGGCCCTAGAGTTCAGTGCCTATGACTTGAGCGTCTTTGGAGATTCCCTGTTGATCATCTCCCAAATCGAAGGAAAGTGGCAAGCTTGAGACACTAAGTTGATTATTTATCAAAAATGTGTCAACCGCTTGATTTTGAAGTTCCAAAACTTCACATTTACCTATTTGCCCCGAGCTCACAACCAATTTGCAGACGCCCTGGCTACCCTAGCTAGCATGGTTAAGTTATCAGAAGGAGATGATATGCAACAATTACGCATAGAAGTTTGTGGTGTCCCAGCCTATTGCATGAACATCGAAGAATGCATGAATGTCGAAGACATGCCATCGATGCTAAGCCTATCAAGACAGGAAGAATGCTCACTCTCAGCCATTGCATTCTCTAGCAATACCATGGCCCTTCTCAGCTTGGGGTATGGATGTCATCAAACCCTTGATTTTGAAAGCCTTAAATGGTCATGAATACATCTTAGTGGCCATCGATTATTTCACAAAGTGGGTGGAAGTCACTTCATACAAGAGTGTCACTTAAGCCATGGTAGCCCGATTCCTAAAACACAACATTATTTACTGCTATGGCATACCAGGAGAGCTATTACAGATAATGGGATGAACCTAAATGGAAAAATGATCTAGTAGCTCTGCCAACAATTCAAGATCGAGCATAGAAATTCAGTTCCCTATTGCCCTCAGATGAATGGTGCAGTGGAAGCTGCTAACAAGAACATAATGAAGATCATGGTGAAGATGACAAACATATACAAGGATTGGCATGAATACTTGCCCTTTGCTTTGTGCGCATATCGCACTTCTGTTCGCACCTCTATGTGTGCGACCCCGTATTCACTGGTATATTGCATGGAGGCCGTCCTCCCCACAATGGTAGAGATCTCTTGTCTTCGAATTTTATCTCAGACAAAGCTGTCAGAAGCTAAATGGGCCCATTCCCGATATGAACAACCGAACATGATGAAGTGCATGACCGCAATATGCCATGGATAGTTGTACCAACGCCGTGCCAAGCAAGCATTCAACAAGAAAGTTAGACACAGAGTCTTTGATGAAGGTGACCTAGTCTTGAAGAAGCGTAACCAGGCCCTACCTAATCACAAAGGAAAGTTTGCCCCAACTTACGAGGGCCCATACGTGGTAAAGAAGGCCTTTTCTGAAGAAGCCTTGATTCTAGCCGACATGGATGGGCATGACTTCAATATGCCCACCAATTTTGATGTTGTCATATGGTACTTTGCATGAAGGAGCCTCCTAGGGCATCTCATTTTTATGTCCAAAAAAAAAAAAATGTAAAAAGGTAGATTGAAAACCCGAAAGGGCTGTCTACGCAAAAAGGGAGAAAACTAAGAGTGTGAGAGAGCCTGCTAGATTAAAAACCCAAAAGGGCAGTCCAGGAAAAATTTAAGGCAATCAAAAAGTCAGTTGAACTATGTGATGACCTAATCCTTCCTTGTGGAGGTACGTAGGCAGCCATCTTGGTTCGGTCACATCTTAAAAGAAAAATCAGTCAGTTGCGCTTGCTTGAATCTCTGCTCAAGATCAAAAGATTAAAGGGATCCAACATCCAAGTCAAGATATGAAGACGTCTCCAAGATTGTTCTCTATCTACAATATTGCCACGACCCAATGGTCTGCTTAAGATGTTCTAGTTTATGCCAAATGGAAATGTACCTCAATGGGAAAAAGGGAAAGATCTGTCTAGAACAGGATGTATTTTTGGAAAAATAAGATATTGATATGCATAGATTTTACATTCATCACTTATAATCTTGCATTTTCAAAGCATTTGCCTGCATTTTCATTAACATGCATGTATTGTGCCATTTTGTTTCTTTCATACATTCTGGTATCAAAACATGAAATCTCATCTCATATATATATATATATATATATATATATACTTTGAATATCCTTATAAACATCTTTCTGCACCATCTCTCAGTTTCTAAGCATGCCTAATAGAATGCAAAAGGCCTTGCGTAATTGCATAGCAATTTACGAAGGACCTTTCCATATATGGTGGAATACTAACTACATAGCTCATGTGCAGAAATAAAGTAAACAGAAAATGATATCAGCAGATCAAACATGGCCTAGACGATCAGACACGGCCTGGCATAGCCTCCCAAAACCGGTGAGGAAGATCGGGTCATCCTTAGCATGAGTATGAAGCAATTTGGCTGCATCTAAGCCCAAATCTCTAGCTACCTCTCTAAGTCTGTCATGCGTATGCCAAAGACGGACTAACTCCCGCTCCATTGTGGTATTAAAAGTAGAGCTCTCCCTCTCTGTTTCTAGCGAAGCCTACAATGTGCTCACCTCTACAGTAGCAACTCTCAAGGCCTCCACTCTCTCGGCCAACTCAGTTTGAAGCCGACAGAAAGCCCGCTATGGCTCGCCAGGCTTATCGCCTTTTTGCCTGTACTCTATGTCCAAAGCGGCGTGAATATAAGACTTCGCCTGTAATAGCTCTAGTGCTAAATCATCAGCTCGGCTACTAGCCGTGACCCTGCTAGCCTCTAAAGCGGCTTTCTCCTCATCCCAAGTGTGATCCAGAGCAGCAAATCTCCGAGTAAGATCGACAAGCTCGTCCTCTGAACCCGCAATCCGAGATCTCAATTGGGCATACTTTGTCTCTGTGCCTAGAGGGGCTAGCCCCTTCCGATCAAGCTCTGACTTGAGAGCAGCATGCTTACGCTCCTACACGCTGCTCATCTCCTCGATGTCCTTCATGAGTGTATCGGCTGGCTCTCTACAACAATCTCTGTCCCTGACAGCCTCTCTCAAGCACTCCCTCAAGTCTGCAAGGGCCTTCTTAACCTTAGTCTCGAACTCTAGGGTATAATCTCTCAGGATGTCAACCAAAAGTGGCATATTAGTCAAAACTGGCGACAATAAGTCAAACACAAAGACAAGATCCCGTGTGTCTCGCCGTACCCTAAACTTAACGGAGAACCACTTTTGGTTGTCCCTAGAGTAGAGGGGAAAGTCAATACTCAATCTGCGCGCCTTCTAGAATTTTGAGGTACGGCCCACCACTGCTATGTCAATGTCCATCAACCCATACTCACAAGTGACAGCAGAAAGATCACTAAGTCGGGGGATGTGTTAGATGCCCTAAAACTGCTTCATGGCCATACTGAGGAAATACCCTGTGCACCGCAGACACCCACCAAGGGAATACTAAGCAAGCTAACACAATGCGTCTTCCTCTGCCACCTGGTAATACCCCAATTAACCCTCTAGGTCCAATCAGTGGGGTTCAGGCTGCACAGATATCTCAGCCAACCATCAGTATCACCGGAGAAGGGAAGATTGAGAGCCACAGTAGCTTGGATCTTATTCCTACGCATAAAGCCCATCGGCTGATCCCCAGTGATGACATTTAAATGGCCACAGAACCACAACTGTAACATATGGACACAATAGCCTAGTCTACCCCTACCAACCTCCCGACACAAGGACAATGACCTAATAGTCTCAGAAAGTAAAGTGGGAATGAAAGAAAAGCCATGGGGGAGGACACTCACCAGAGGAAGAACATAAAAACTAATAGCTTTTGATGGTGAAGGGAAGAGTACCGCGCTAAGAAGGCCACAAGGAAAGCCCAACACCGATAAAATGACCATTGCTCCTCCAAATCCACAAAATTGTCTCAGAAACCAATAAGGCACTCTGATAAATGGAACCGATCATGTAGGAACTCAAAGGACATACTCCCTTGGACCCCACTACAATGCCAAGTTAGCACCTCCACAATGGGTCTTTTGAAGCCCATCATATCAGCAAGCCACTTGCAGTAGCGTGTTCGCACTTGTGGGACGAAAATAGTGCTCACAGAAGTAGAAAGTGAGAGGAAGTGATCATACTCCTCCAAAGTGGGCACCAAATAAATGTCCCCAGTGGTAACATACCTCAACATGATCCCAATAGGAAACGATGACCTCTAATAAGTGCCAATAAAGTGTAGTATGGAGCAGAGTGGCGGTGTCTCCAATAAGCTGCCGGAGGAGTGCCAAGCGATCACAAGAAAAAAAGCCCTACCACTTCTTGAGCTTCCTCTCATGGTACTCCCTCTCAACTTCAACCAAGGTATCATAAGAATTAACGCCAAGAACCTCCATGCGCAAATCCTACTCAATCTGACAATCTTATGAAGTTCGCGTAAAAAACGATGAAGAATGGTGTTTTCTAAGTGTTTTGAGTGAAGAAAGGGTAGGAGAAGACTCATAAAAAATTGCGGAACTGAATGAGTTAGGGTTGGGCTGATGCCGAGCTTTTATACACACATCTCGAGGTGGCAGCTATTGAAAGGCCATCGGCAACCCTTGGGGCTGCCGGACCTTGAAAAGTGTGCTAGGGCTTTTTAGCCCCCCAGCACAAACCCAGACATGTGCTAACACTTTCCCCCCTATTTGACAAGTTTTGGGCCATTTTGGAGCAGAGATTCCCTCATTTTAGTACTCACCGTAATGCGTGATCAGCCCAACAGTGACCCGGACTATCGGAAACTCACATTCACGCATCCGAGGCTGCATAAATCCTATACTAGGGTAGTTTATATTTGTGTGTCTCATTGAGCAACTTTGGACATCTTGAACCTCATTTTCAAAACCTAGTTCACTTGGTTTAGGGGTCAATTTAGCCCGGTAGTCAAAATTTGCAACAGAAAAATGTAAAGCCTGATCTCAACCATCCAACAACCTTTTAGTTTATGTGGAGGATGGAGGGAGTCATTTATCATGAGGGTACCTTAAGAGTCCTACTCTTGGACTTCTAACCTACTTGGGTGATAACAGGAGCAATCAGTGCATACCGCCTTGTGTCTTGTCTAAGGATATCTCGTTTGGACTATCCGCATTCGTTGTCAGCATTTTGGCATGGCTTGCGAGGCAGAGGCCACCTACAGCCAATCTACAGGCTCGGAACCCCACAAAACCCTAAATTGGGGCAATTTATTTTTCGCAATCCTCTCCCCCTTTGTCCAATATACGAGAATGGGTCCGTCCCACTGAGGATGTGTCTTTCATGTCGAGAATCGCATGAAACCCTAAACTAGGGTAGTTTATTTCACGCGATCTCTCCTCCCCTTCTTCCCCAACGGGACAATCATTATTCAAAAGCCGCTAGTAAATCTGTGAAATTGCGGTGCTAAATAGGTGAATGTGATACAAGCTAGTTCAATACCAACATCCGTAACAAAAATGCAATAGTGAGTGCATACGTTTCAACAACCTTTCTAAAGGCGAGTCCAGAGTTATACGTATAAGTCCTAATTAGAGGCACTGTTTTACACATACATTAGCAGCCCTTCTAAAGGCAATTTTCCCAGAGTTATACATATATGTCCTAATCAGAGGCATTGTCTTTTATGTACATCGGTAGCCCTTTCTAAGGCTGTATACAAAGCTATACATGTAAGTCCTAATTAGAGACATTGTCTTTCATGCATGTCAGCCGCCCTTCTAAAGGAATTTTATCTACATCATACATAAGAGTTATAATTAGAGGCATTGTTTTCCATACATCAGTCACCTTTTTAAAGGCGCGTCCCTGGATTCATACATATAAGTCCTAATCAGAGGCATTGTTCCATACATACATCAGGCTACAGAGAGATAATATAATATATCAAAACCCACTGTGGGGCAATAAAATACATACATGTCCAGGCCTACCAAGAGGCAAGACATAGTTTACATACATAGCTGGCCCATCAAGGGGCAATGTCTACAAAATACATGGAAAAATACATGCCCACATAGGGGCTACATCACGCTACAACAAAAGGCTAACCTTATTGAGAATCTTTACTGCTAATGAACTGGTCCGTATATGTATCGGCACCACCACCATCATCGCTGCCTGCAAAAGGGCCGGTGGAAGGATCCGCACTGCCTGAAGTGTCGGGAGCATACCTTTGGCCTTGGGAAGGCCCCAGAGCCTGAACAAAAGGACCCTAACTACCCGGTAGGCTTGAAGGAACTGATACGTACATATACCTGAATGGAGGAATGATCGGCCCTTGGCTAGGAATCTCAAAGGCAGCTGGAATAGGAAGACAAGCCACTCGTAACTCTCCCGTTAAGAGCATGGAACAGCCTTGATGTAGGGCTAGCTCAGTCTGAAACTGGCTCTGCTCTCTGTCCATCCCATCAACGAGCATCTCCTATCTCTTTGCTAGATCTCCCTTAAATGGGATAACGCCTGAGCAATCTCCTCCTGCATGTGCACCACTCTAGCAGTAGATAGGGCATCAAACTCTGTCACTCTGGCCTCTGCGGTCTCTGCACATGCTTTCCACTTAGCCTCGGTGGCCACCTGAGTGTGAGTGGCGCCTTTTAACACTCTACCCCCACTCATGTCGCATAATCTGGGTTATCCAGGACCATGGCCTCGAATGACAAACCATGAGGAGGTAGATCCCTAGGCACTCCATAGATTGGCATAACCTAATGGAAGGTCCTTTTTACCAGAAAGAACTCCTATCTCATTAGGGCCTAAAACCAGCGTCAGTCCTTGACAATGGTGAACTTTGGTCTCCTCAGTAACGTACCATCATATGGACGAACTATGATCTCATCCATGATGACGCAATCCAGAGCTGCGAAAAATAGTGACCAACTGCACTACTACTACCTTCGTGATCCTACAATGAGCCTATGCATATGCTTGATGGTATGCTGTCAAGGACAATTCGGTATAATGAGGCTGTAGGGCTGGGATATACTTATACGCCTACCATGTCAATATATGCCAACATCCTTCCAAGCTCTTGAAGTCTCGCTGGGAGGCCTCCTCAAGAAGGAAATGAAGAAGCCGTAGGTTACTGACCCCCAGTCGTATCCTCTAATACCGGAGACTATTCCCATTGCCCACAACAGTTGACACGTCAACACAAATCGGTTGTTGCCCAAGAAGCAACTACCGAGGAACCACAGAAAGCGCCGTCGAAGATGAGCGTCGGTAGGGGCCTTGCCCCTACACTACAGCCACTCAGTATGGATCTATGGTGATGCAATGGGCCCAAAATATCTCCTCGTCTCTGCAATTAATGGGAGAGGGATGCCCAAGAGGTCGCAGTCTATATCAAAGGTTATCTCTTCAGTCGGAATCGGGTGGCCACCAAATCTGATACCTAGGTTGGTTGTCTAGTCAAGAAGGAGGACCGCATACTCCCCACAACTCAAATGGAAGGTGCCTGTCTTAGCATGAAACCATCGTACCAAGGCCTCCCCGATCCCGTGCCTCATGGTGAACAGGGGAATTTGCAAGAAGTCCTCAAACCCCTGCTCTTTCAAAAACGCAGCGTACCACAGATGGGCTTTAGGAGCAAACAATATCAAAAGGAAAGTGCACCAGACACCCCAACCACGAAGCCTTTTGCTCCCCTGCATTTAAAATTAGAAGCTACTCATTAGCTCATACATATAATTGGAATCTAAATGACCAAGAAGGGAATGCAACATACCTCTCCCCTCCACGCCGATGCAGAAGGATGATCCTTCAGCCCATGTTGAAGATAAGTGTCCTGGATGCCTCTATTTATGGTATGAGTACGGGCGCGGGGCCCGGCTTGGTGCAGTGGAAACCTCGGTCTCAGACTACGCCTCAAAGCGGCAAACTTCAGCAGGGCCTCAGGCCTAGTAAAGACCTTATTTATGTTAAGAAGGATGTCATCATCTCGCACCTCTCCTTCGAAGGCTCCCCTCCCACTAATCGGCCTGTGCCGTGAAGTCATCCGGCTAGAAATGGTATGGGACTCAGAAGAAGCATTGGTCGTCTCAACAAAACGTCGTTTCTTGGACCTGGTTTCCATGGGTATATCACTGGTAGACCTGGGTTATCATCCCTACAATCAAAATGGCTCTTTATTGTGCTCTTTGCATCATTTCCTTCCATGGCTTATTTGTTGGTTTCTTGTCTTTGCCTTTGCATGTACGCACATGGAGTGAGGGCACATGGAGCTAGGGCATGGTCTCCCAGGTGCAAGCAAAAGGGGTGTGGAAGTGAGAATGCAGATATGAGACAAACGGCTATAGTAAGTAGGGTTAGGAGTTTAGCTTTTCCCTTCGGTTATGTAATCTTTTAAACCCCATCATTCCTCCTCCCTTTCTCCTTTAGATGGTTCGTATTAGGTATATCATGCCGTGTACCATTCGTCCTCTTCTCTAGAGTATGCCGACCCTATTTATTTTCTAGCACTTATATTTTGGGCCATGCTCTAGGGATGTAGGCATTTACTTTCCTACTCTGTGTGCTTGCATTGTGCATGATGTATGTATATATATCTGTTCCCCCCTTTCGGTGTGATCGTCACAATCCATGTCACTTAAGGCAAAGCGATGCCTAATTTCCGCTGCGAAAGTAAGGTGATGTGTCGCCAGATTTTCCCCGTGGAAATCTAGTACTCGACTTGAATGCCATAGGAAAGCATAGATTAGGACCATGCCCTTTCAAAAGCCAAACCTCAAAGCCCCTATGTACGCAAAGCCCTAAAACCCAATGCCCAAATCATGTTTTTACTAACAATCTCCAAAAATGAAGGTTTTATCAAAACAAAGGAATTTCCTTGGACAAGCGTTGTGGGGTGCCTAACACCTTCCCCACACATAACCAAACTTTCAGATCTAAGAATTAAGATTTTTTTGCCATCCATATTAGATTAGGAAAAATGACCTTTATCTTAGCCTATGATTGGTAATAAAATCAACTAAACACAGGTGACCAATCACACCTTAGAAAAATCCAATGATTGGTGGTGACTCCACTTACCTTTGGTAATCCCTTAAAATTTGGCCCAGATTCTTGCCATAATGCCAAAGGTAGACCTACCTTCCTCTACCAAGAGAGAGAGCACCTGAAGTTCCATGCAAAACACACACGTATACACATCGAGAGGGGCCCTCCAACGGGGCCCTGCGCAAGCAAGAGTTGTCGTCACGGCAGCTAGTCGAAAGAAGGCACGGCGGGTAGCAGTTTTTTCGCTTTGCCAGTCGAGGCCGGGTGTCAACAAACCCTGTGTGAGATTAAACAAGCATGACCGAATTGAACCTTGAAAAGATGGATAGGATTAAATGAGCATGGCCGAATCAAACCTAGTAAGGATGGATAGGATCAAATGAGCATGGCCGAATCAACCCTTGAGAGAGATGTATTTTGAAAATCTTGATATTCTGAGATAAAAGAGGTAGGATTAAACAAGCATGGCTGAATCAAATCTTGAGAGAGATGTATTTTGAAAATCTTGATATTTTGAGATAAAATGAGGTAAGATTCAATGAGCATGGCTGAATCAAATCCCCAGGGAGATGTATTTTAAAAATCTTGATATTTTTGGGAAAACATGACATTTTGGTATGGACATGCATGGCATGTGTTAGGTAGTGGGGTTAGACATACTTACCTGTTTGCTTGCATCGCCAAATACTTTTAGGCTTACTAACTAATCTTGAACTTGCTTCTGCAGATTATGTCTTGACGGAAGAAATCAAGTGGTTCTCGCAGGAAGGCTTCTGCCAATGTTCCGTCTTGAGCCGATTCATCTAGCAGTGACAACGATGCTGTCTCAGCTAGTCTTCAGGTTGCGCGGACTGTTCAAAGGCTTTTCGATCGAAAGGGTGATGACCTTGCACCTTATGGAGGCATTCATATAGCACACCGTACTAGGAGTCGATGACCTGTAGAGACGGCTAGTGCCTTGTCTTAGTCCCATACTAGTTCAGGTAGCAACTCTTCACAGTTTCCTCAGACCGAGGAAGGAGTAGGCCGAGGGAGAGCTGGGCCAGGTCCAGGTGCTTAGAGGCGATGTGGTCGTAAATCAAGATTTTCGCCTAGTTTGTCTGGGGCTGATGCTTATATTAGAGAGATCAATCACAGTATAGCCAACACTCATCTTCAGCATGTGTAGACACTCGATTTTGCACCTATGATTTAATCAAGGAAGACGACTAGAGTGACTATCCATATACCCCAAAAAACATGACTGTATTACATGCATTAATTCATTCATTGTATATCATAAAAACGATCTTGAGATTCTAATGGTCACGACGGTATGTTCTGTTTCTAAATCGGACCATCGAATTGAAAGATATCACGAGATCACGTTTTCACGGTCTACATGCATTGTATAGGGTGAAGCCGATCATGTGTGATTAATTGAAATTAATTTTGATTAGTTAATGATTAAAATTAATTAAATGAATTTATGTGATTGGTAGAGTATTTTTCTTAAAGTGAGATTTGTTGCATGGGATTAAAACAAATAAGCTAATAATATTTCAAAACTGTGGATAATTAGGCTTTTGGGATAATTATATTCAAAATAATTATTTTAAAAGTCATAATTATCACTTTGGAATGAGGTTTATCATGAAAATAACTCTGAAATTCTTCCAAATACAGTCTTAGAGTTGGAAAACACTTCAAAAAGGTGCTAATCAAGTAACAGATTTCAAATTTATGTTCCATGGCAGTTTTGGCCTAGTAGAACTCAAAATTTGGACTAGGCTATTTCTGGAAAAGTTGTAGAGAATCAAATTTCCCTTTAGTGGTCAAAATTTCAACTTAATCTGAAAACCCTTTTTTTAAGGATTTTCGCCCATACGTTTTTTGCTTATTTTTTACGCTGATTGGACTTAATTTTTAAGCAAACCTAGCTTATTTTCTAAGAAACTAACACCTCTATAAATAGGGGATGCCTCCCAACATTCAGGACCCCTCTTGACATTCTTTTACACTTAAGGAGAGACACCTTTTCACATTCCCAAATTCTTCACTCCCATTTTCTATTATTCTCTCTTAAACTAGGGTTCTTGAAACTACACATCTAGACCTTTGTAGGGACACCAAGATCATCCCAATCCAAGGCCAAGAAGACCTTCATCAGACCTTTATGGCTGCAAGAGCTAAAAGGTCACCTTTTTGCTATAAAGACCCTCAAACCTCCCCTCTCAAATCATTAAAAAATAAAATGAAAATTGGGCAATTTGAAGCATTTTCTAGGAAGATCCTCTCTCTTTTCCTCTCTAAATTCTCTCCCTAACACATAAAAAAAATCTTTGATTCCTCTCTTCTGTCAACAATCAAGAGGTAGTGTTCATGCACTCTTTTTCCTCTCCTTGGTCTTTGGACCTTGAATTCGAGGCTTAAAGGGTGTAGATGTAGCTTTTTAGCTACATTATACACCCTTTGCTTTATCCTTGTTTATAGCATGTCTATTTGCTTTCCATAGTATATCTTTGCTTTATCTTGCTTCCTAGTGTGTCTCCTTGCTTTTTGGCATGTTTTATTGCTTTGATGATGTTGGCCTAGCCTTCTTGGGCTAGGATATGCTTAAATTTTGTGTTTGTGCTTAATCCACGTGCCTAGGTTTATTTTAGCATACTTATGCTTAGATTTATGTCTTTGTGTGCTCCATGCCATGTTCATGCTTAAATCTACTTGTTTATGTGCTCATTGCCATGCTTATGCCTAGATCTATGTCTTTGTGGGCTCCATGCCATGTTCATGTTTATATCTGCTTGTATACGTGCTCCTTGCCATGCTTATGCCTAGATCTATATTTTTGTGTGCTCCATTCCATGTTAATATGTCTAGATCTACATGTTGGTTACTGTGTCATGTGCTTCTATAGCCTTTTTGTCTCTTGATGTACCTATTTCTTGTGTGTTAGGACATATATGGAACTTGTTAGAATATATGTTATTGTAAATTGGCTAATCATTTGACAAAATGCACTTTACTTGTATTTGGGTAGATCTAGGACGTGTTTAGTATTGAAGCCATGCAAGTCTATCCAAGAAACAAGTAAAGAAGTGCTATTCATTAAAGCTCGACAAATAAATCTATCAAGGTTTAATAAAACTTCTTGACAGCTCTCGACAGAAGCTATATCTATTGAGAATTATGAAATTCAGATTTCCAGATTTGCTTTCCACACATATCCAAGTTATTTGTTTAGAGTTTCTTTTCTCACAACCCTATACATATATAAGGATTTTTTTAAGGGTCGTCTAAGGTGATGTAACTTGATGCAAAGTGATTATTCACTCATATTGTAACTAGAGACAATTGCCCTAGTTCATCATCTTCTTTGTAGAAGCAACTGCGTTTATGCACTAAGGGTTTTTTAACCAATGAGCTTCTTGATCTTCATCATCTGGATGAACTGAAGAACTTTGCAGCCAACATCTTTCTCAAGTTGGTGCATTAGGTTCAATTGTAAGTTGGTATTAGGTACTAGGATTCTTTTTACTTGTAACTGCTTGTTTTGATAATATTGGATTCTCGGGAGTGGTGACCTTAGATTCACTTTGTGGGGTTTTGCCTTGGTGGTTTTCCCCATTCGTAAACAAATCACCTGTGTCAAATATAAATTTCATTACATTTAGTTATTTGGTGATTTGTTTGTGCTATCACGCTTATTGCATGTAATTGAATCTAATTAATTAACTTGGCTAATTAATTGGTTAATTTACCAAAGGAGTCAATATATTCTTGGCCTATCAAGCGGTATCAGAGCAGCCATACTCTAATTATGGTTAATCTTTACTGTGTGATCCATTGACCCCTGTTGTCATGGCTACAAACGGCATGAAAAGACCTTTTATTTCAAATACATCTTTCTTTTCTAGTCTCTATTTGATAAAGTGTTTCAGAAATTGCAAATCTAAAAGTTATTTGAAAGCCATATTGAGGATCATTGAAAATATTTTTAGTATAACAAAGAAGAAACTAGACTGTCTCAGAATTATAATGTGTAGAAGAGTTCGTCTGAGAAAGGTGAAAGTTCAAGGCTTTGTTCATAAATGGCAGATGAGAGAAAACACGATTTCTACTGACGTGTCATGTAAGCATTAGGTGTGCTTTATGATGAAGTTTGCATTCAAGGTAATGGACACATGCTTGTGGTACCTGTTGGGATTAGTGCCCTAGAATCCTATTGTCTGATACTATGTATTATATTATGTATGACATTATGTATGACATGATGTATGACTTAATATTGTAATTAATAAAGTTGTTTTATTATTGTCTGAAATAATGGTAACATGAATATTTGAACATTATTATATAGTCCATGAGATGCATAGTATGTGATTTATGTGATTTAGTCACAGAAGATATAAGTCACAAGTTCTTTGTAAACTCAGAATTTGGTTCGTAGTTGGTGATGAAATTGGGCATTTCATCTGCGAAGACTATAACATATTAACTAAGATGATTTATCTTGATCATAGAAGTGGTGACTTCTAGTTGATATGTTGATATGTTTTAAGAGTTAAGACATATTGATCTGGACCGCTGTAAGATTTATTATTCTCCTAACGACTGTCAATTGAATAATAAATCTCACGACTTCTATTTACATGAGCTCTTAATCCTGAGAGAATAATGGATCTGATTATGAAGTGTAGGTTGCTTTGATATATCAGGAGTGAGATCTAAAATAACGGTTAAAACCTCAGTATGTTGGGTAGCCACATTTAGTGTTGATGGAACATATATTCTCAAGATAGAATTCATAGTCTCTTAACGGAGGTACAAAATATTCCCTTGAGATAAGTTTAATGGTTTTGTTATTCAGAGAGTTAGGCCTAACCACTTTGGTAAGAAATTACTAAAGTATATATTTATGAAATTTGATTTCATAAATATATAATAAATAATTTAAAAGGATTAAACCAGGTACTCAAGGATTAAGATGTAATAATTTACAAAGTGGCAGTCTTCACTCATGACTTTGTATTGCTATAATATTTTATGAAGGGGTTGCAAGTACAATAAAGTCTTGGGATATAATTTATTAATAAGGACTAGAGTGTAATTATATTTATATAGTGGTATTGAATATAGTTAATGGTAACTTTGGACTTGTCAAGAGTTGACAGAAAAGCCCAAGGCCCATTGGAGCTAGTATTTGATTTATTCCCTTTTGGTCCCACTCTAAGCCACATACTAGAGCCCAATTGGAAAGGCCCAAAATGCTAGCCCAATTAGATAATCAGTTTTTAAGAGAGAAACATACAGAATTTTGTAACAATCACAAGTGCATGAAACGTTTTGTATGTGAGTGTTGGACACTCTTTCATTCTCTCTAGAACAAACACATATAACTGATTGAGAGACCACACATCTTAGGTGTTAGTAGAATTGGAGTGAAGATTGAAAGTGTTCCTAAGAACTTTTGATCTTTGTTTTGAAATTTACCACACCAAGGTACACTCTCTTGTTCTATATTCTGAAACTTTCATAGTGCATGTTATCAATTGTGAATGAAGTAGATCCATTAATTTTTCCGCTGCGCACATTTACTTTTCCAAAAATTGGTATCAGAGCCAAGTTTTCAATTCCAATATGTATAACATGTTTTGTGAGTTTTGGAATTAAAGATAATAGTTTCATAATGCTAGAAGATTATACTTGTATTTAATTTTCTGAATGATTGTTGAAACTATGATTTAATAAAAACTGATATTGATGTTACGATGTTGTTTAGATTTGAATTTAAGTATGTTAAATTGAAGTTTAGGACTATAGCATCAATGGAATTTAGTTTTGATATCAGTCTCTGTCAATCATGTTCATATGATGGTTGTTTGTTCATGAAAAGGCGTTAAAAACTGCCTTAGAAAAATTCTGGAAATTCAAAATTCGCGAAGCTCGTTCAATCGATCGAGCCTAGTGATTCAGTAGCTCGATCGATCGAGCAAACAGAAGATTTCTTGATTGATCGAGAAGCTATCAAGCAGCTGTTGAGCTAGCAAGATTTTTTCTCGATCGATCGACCAGCTGTCGGGAAGCTGTCGAGCTTGGGAATTTTTTGAATTTTTCTGAGTGTTTTTAAATGTACAAAGTGCAAGGCTATGTGTGATTAGTTTGTACATGATTTCTTATTAAAAACCTTTAATTTAAAACATCTAGTGGGAGAGAGATACAAGGGTTGGATCTCACGGCCTCCATTATCGCTTCATAGTAGTGTGGGGTAAGCACCTCGTCTTGGCATATATGCCTCGCGATCCCAAAGGAGGGTGTTTACTTCATAGTACTACAAGATTGAACTTATCCATTTAAAGTAGTGTGGATAAGCACCTCGTCTTGGCGTATATGCCGCGATCCCAAAGGAGGGTGTTTTGTTTCATAGTATTACAAGTTTAAACACCATAAAGGGAAATGAAATGTGGCTACACATGATTCTAGATAATGTGTACACTAGACTAAGTGCAATGTTAACCTCTCAAAGGAGCTATGTCATTATTACTTAGAGGCTAAAGGTAATACAACATATTATTAGTATTTGATAAAAGTTATCATGATAGCACTAATAGTGAGAATAGTTCTCAATCAAGTAATGTGTTTATAATAAATTTGCTACCAAGGAATTATAGACACGGATTGGGTTGTCGTGGCATATATTATATTATGGTTTTATTAAGGTTCCATATTATATGTTTATCTGCTAAATTGGTAATGTCCAGTTTACTTATTATATTCATGTTTATTATTTTCATATTTGAACATGTCATCATTTAGCCCACTTGTTACTATTCTTAATCAAAATAAACTGACTAGATCCAATTATGTTGACTAGAAAAGAAATTTGGACATAGTTCTCACTGCTGAAGAGCACAAATATGTGTTTACTAAACCATGTCCTAGCTTTCCTTCATTAGATGCTCCTCTTAAGGAAAAAAAACGATATGATCGTTGGCAGAAATCTAATGAGATTGCCAAGTTCTACATCCTAGCATCTATCTCAAATGTTCTTAGTATCAAATGCAGGATGTAGAACTAGCTTTGGACATTATGCTAAGTCTGAAGGAGATGTTTAGTGAGCAAGGCCGTTCTGTAAGGCAAGAAACCATGAGACAAATTTATAATACCAAAATGGCAGAAGGTAGTTTAGTGAGGGAACATTGTCTTACAATGATTTCCAATCTGAATGCATTGGAAGTTTTAGGTTCCGATATTGATGGAGAATCCCAAGTGGATATGATACTCCAGTCACTATCAGAATCATTCATGGAATTCAGACTCAATTATAATATGAACAAAAAGATTTATTCTTTGTCTGAATTAATGAATGAATTGGTAGCGGCGGAAGACATTCTTGGTACTTCTAATGTTGAAGCCAATGTGGGTGAAGCTTCTACTTCTCAACCTAAGTTAAAAGGCAAGGGTAAGAAGAAGAAAAAGAAGGACTTCACCAAGCAAGAAAGTAAACAAATTGTCTTAAGGGTTGCTGACAAAGGAAAGAAGCTCAAAGGAAAATGTTTCCATTGTGGTGAGAAAGGACACTGGAAGAGGAATTGTCCAAAATTCAAGGCTGCCAATAATAAGGGTATGTATAGTTCTTTCCTCCTTGAAATATATTTGGTACAAAATCCCACAAATTCCTGGTGTATGGATTCAGGTTGTACTAATCATATCTGCAATTCTTTGCAAGAGTTCTAGGAGACCGGAAAACTTAAAGAAGGAGAATTGTTTCTTACTTTGGCTAATGGGAGTAGAAACATACAAAATTTTGTAACAATGAGTGTTGGACACTCTTTCATTCTCTCTAGAACAAACACATATAACTGATTGAGAGACCACACATCTTGGGTGTTAGTGGAATTGGAGTGAAGATTGAAAGTGTTCCTGAGAACTTCTGATCTTTGTTTTGAAATTCACCACACTAAGGTACACTCTTTTGTTCTATATTCTGAAACTTACATAATGCATGTTATCAATTGCGAATGAAGTAGATCCGTTAATTTTTCCGCTGCACACATTTACTTTTCCAATAGTACCTTGACAGTAGATGCTCACGACACATGACTAGAGACCTCTCTCTCTTTAAGGTTTTCAAGTCTAAGAAAAGTGGAAATGTCCCCTTTAGTGATGAGAGTAAATTACAGATAAAAGGGAAGGGAATCATCTCTCTACCTAGACTACCAGACATCTCGAATGTGCTATATGTAGAAGGCCTATGGGTGAATTTTTTGAGTATAAGTTAGATACGTGATCAAGACTTTATGGTGCTGTTATCAAAAGGGAAATGCCTTGTGTGGAATGAATCTAGGAAGAAACTCATAAGCACCCACTTTAGATAACTATTATGGATTGGTACCTGATGCTGATATTGTAAGCAATAGCATTCGTTTGCCAAATGAAGACCTATGGCACCAAAGGATGGGATATGTTAGATACAAACATCTTTCAATTCTATCTAAGCATGAATCAGTTTTAGGGATACCAAAGCTCAGTAGATTGAACAAGGTTGTCTGTGGACTGTGTCAGCTTGGGAAACAAATAAAAGCAAAACATCCAAGCACTCAGACATCAGCTACATCTAGGCCTTTGGAGCTATTACATCTAGATCTCATGGGTCTAACTAGAAGTGAGTCTCTTAGAGGAAAGAGATACATCATGGTTGTGGTAGATGATTTCACCAGGTATACTTGGGTCATTTTTCTAAGATCCAAGTCAGATGCTCCTACGAACATTGAAGCCTTATGTACAAGGTTGAAAAATGAGAAGAACTTGATGATTGATCAAATTCAAAGTGATCAGGGTAAACAATTCGAGAACTCTTACATGGAATCCTTTTGCACTAGATCAGGTATATCTCAAGTATTCTTTACTTCTATTACTTCTCAGCAAAATGGTGTAGTAGAAAGAAAGAGCAGAGTCCCTAGTAGAAAGAAAGAGCTGTGTTGCATAACAAGGATATGGCTAGAAATTTATGGGGAGAAGATGTCAACACCGCATGTCATACAGTTAACAAGGTGTAATTTAGAGTCGGTACTAAGACGACTCCCTATGAGTTGTGGAAGAGAAGAAAGCCAAATGTGAAGTATTTTAGAATCCTTGGAAGTACTTGCTTCATCCTTAAGGATAGAGAGAATGTGAGAAAATTTGATTCCCGGAGTGACAAAAGAATATTTCTAGGATACTCCTCCACTAACAAAGCTTATCATGTGTATAGAAAAAGAACCAAGAAGGTGACGAAAACAGTTAATATTGTTATTGATAAAGCTTCAAATTTTGGTTCTAAGAGAATTAGTGAGGAGATACCTAAGGAAATTCTTCCTCTTAAGCCTAAGGTTGTTCAAGAAATAGTTGATCAAGAGCCCACATCTCCAAGTACTCCAAGTGTTGTAGAAGTCTCAGCAGATATTCCTACCTCATCTGATTCTGAATCTCATGAAGAGAAATGGCCTTCCTCAAGGATCAAGTTGAATCACCCTCCTGAAGTTACTATGGGAAATATGAACGAACTTACACTAAGAAAGTGTACAGTTGATAAATGTGTTGCTAACTTTGTGTCTTATTCATGCTATTTGTTGTAGGTCGAACCCACCAAGGTTGAGGAAGCTCTCCAGGATGAAAGCTGGGTTGAGGCTATGCATAATGAATTGCATCAATTTTAAAGGAATGATGTCTGGACCCTAGTACCTAGACTGGAAGGAGCGCACATCATTGGCACAAAGTGGATATTCCACAATAAAACTTTTAAGGAAGAGAATATGATCCACAACAAGGCTTGTCTTATGGCTCAAGGATACTCCCAAATGGAAGGAGTAGATTATAATGAGACATTTTCTCCTGTAGCTCGTATGGAATCCATTAAGGTTCTCCTAGCCTTGGCATGTCACCTGAAGTTCAAGCTTTACCAAATGGATGTAAAGACTGCATTCTTGAATGGGTTCCTTAAAGAAGATGTCTATGTTGGAAAAATACATATTTGTACATACAAAACATATACAGCGAAAAATTAACGGAACTACTTCATTTGCAATTGATAACATATACAATGTAAATTTCAGAATATAAGAACAAAAGAGTGTACATTGGTGTAGTGAAATTCAAAACAAAAGATTAGAAGTACATAAGAACATTTTTAATTTTCAATCCAATTCCACTTGTGCCCAAGAAGTGTGATCTTTCAATCAGTTTAGATATATGTGTTCAAGGGAGAATAAGAGAGTATCCTACATTCACATACAAACCATTTCATTCTCTTAAAAAATTTAGTATGTTTCTCTCCTTATAACTGATTATCTAATTGGGCTAGTATGTTGGGCCATTCTAATTGGGCTTTAGTATGTGGCTTGGAGTGGGACCAAAAGGGAATAAATAAGACTCTAGCTCCAATGGGCCTTGGGCTTTTCTGTCAACTCTTGACAAGTCCAAAGTTACCATTAATTATATTTAATACCATTATATAAATATAATTGCACTCTAGGCCTTATTAATAAATTATATGTTAAGACTTTATTATACATGCAACCCCTTCATAAAACATTCATTGTAATACAAATTCATGAATGTAGACTGCCACTTTGAAGATTACTACATTTTAATCTTTGAGTACCCAGTTTAATCCCTTAAGTTATTTATCATATATTTATGAAATCCAATTTCATAAATATATACTTTAGTAACTCCTTACTAACGTGGTTAGGCCTAACACTTTGAATAACCAAACCCATTAAACTTATCTCAAGGGAATATTTTATATCTCCGTTAAGAGATTATGAATTCCACCTTGAGAATATATGTTCCATCAACACTAAATGTGGCTGTCCAACATATTGAGGTTTTGATTGTGACTTTAGATCTCACTCCTGATATATCAAAGCAACCTACACTTCATGATCAAGTCCATTATTATCTCAGGATTAAGAGTTCTTGTAAATAGAAGTCATGAGATTTATTATTCATTTGACAATCGTTAGGAGAATAATAAATCTCACAGCGGTTCAGTTCAATATGTCTTAACTCTTAAAACATATCAACATACCAACTAGAAGTCTCCACTTCCATGATCAAGACAAATCATCTTAATTAATATGTTATACTCTTCGCAGATGAAATGCCCAATTTCATCACCGACTAAGAACTAAAATTCTGAATTTACAAAGAACTTGTGATTTATATCTTCTATGACTAAATCGCATAAATCACATACTATGCATCTCATGGACTAAATGATAATGTCCAAATATTCATGTTACCATTATTTTAGATAATAATAAAACAACTTTATTAATTACAACATTAAATCATACATAATGTCATACATAGCATTATACAATATGATTTAAGGGTAGTAATCCTAATAGTTTATGTGGCTCAACCTAAGGGACTCATTAATGCACACTTTCCAAATCATGTGTTGTACCTCAATAAGGCACTCTATGGATTAAAGCAAGCACCCAGAGCTTGGTCTGACCAGCTCACACAATATTTGGTCTCACATGGTTTCATAAGAGGACAAGCTAATCAAACATTCTTTATCAAAAGGGAAGATGGGGAGTTGATTGTTGCTCAAGTCTATGTTGATGGTATCATCTTTGGGTCTACAAAGGATGAACTTGCTCACAATTTTTCCAAACTCATGCATGCCGAATTCGCGATGAACATGATTGGAGAGTTGAATTTCTTCCTTGGATTGCAGATCCATCAGCAAGAGTCAGGTATATTCATATCTCAATCTAAATATGATAAAAATCTTGTGAAAAGAATTTGCTAGTTCTATTAGAACCCCCATGAGCCCAAATGTTAAACTCACTGTTGATTTGTTAGGAAAAAAATGTTGATTCTTCTTTATATAGAAGCATGATAGGTAGTCTTCTTTACCTTACTACTAGTAGACCTAACATTAGTTACAGTTTGGGAGTGTGTGCTAGATATTAGGCTAATCCCAAAGAGTCTCATATGATTTCTTTGAAAAGAATCATAAAGTATGTTAAATACACTGCCAATTTCGGTGTATGGTATAGCAAAGACACCAATGATGTCTTAACTGGGTATTCTAATGTAGACTAGGCTAGCAATACAGATGATAGAAAAAGTACTTTAGGGGGTTGTTTTTATGTGGGTAATAATCTTGTCTCTTGGATGAGCAAAAAGCATAATTTTATCTCATTATCCACTGCTGAGGCTGAATACATTGCTGCTGGTAGCTGTTGCACCAAACTTCTGTGGATGCAAAAACTTCTCCTTGATTATGGTATTTGTCAAGAACATCTTACCATCTATTGTGACAATACCAGTTCCTTTAATATCTCTAAGAATCCTGTTCAACATTCTCGAACAAAACATATAGAGATTCGACACCATTTTGTTCGGGAGCTTGTTAAAGATGGTACTCTCACTCTTGAGTTTATTCACGCTGATGATCAGAAGGCTGATTTGCTCACTAAGCCTTTTGATAGCAAGCGGTTTGAATTCTTATGCCAAAACATTGGTGTAATCTCCATGGAGTGATCTTTTCTCCTTCTCCTCCTTTCTTATGTATTTGCATCTAGTTTTATGCTATGCTTTATTTAACATGTTTTTGTTTGTTTGTTTTTAATTTTACTTTATTTTTTTAATAAAAATAAAAATAAAAATTAGAAAAATTAGAAAAATACAAAAATAGTGGGTGTTTTGTGTACATTGGTACCTGTGTGCCTTGGATGGCCATTGAAACAAAGTTTTCTAAACTTTGTATCATTTGTAGTTTAGATGAGTATCTCTATGCACAACTAAGCAAGTGAGCTTTGTGGCTTATGTTTGTGATGAGTACAATTAAGTAATTTCTTATACTTAACACTCATATCACTCTTTTTAACGGGAAGGACTAAAAAATCCTAAGAGAAAAGCATTAATAACTATCTTACCACTAAAACTTGCCAATCATGAATAACATCTGTATGCTTCGGCATAGCAAAATAGTGATGTTTAAGCTTGAAAGCTTGAAAATGTTTTAAAAACACAAGAGTTATTTAGACTTCCAAATTAAAAAATTACGGCTCGATAGATTTTACTCTAACTTATACTAAGAGTGGAATAGAGTAAATGCGAGCGGATAAACAAATAGGCTACTCTAACTCATAATCATTATAACACAGCAGTAAAATGAAAGGTAAAAGAGTAGGGAAGAAGAATGAAAACACAAGATAATACGCCGACGTGTTATCGAAGAGGGAACCGAAGAACTTGGCGAAAAACCTCTCCACTGCCCTCTAAGCAGTAATCGATCCACTAGACAATCAGTTGGGATACATGAATAGCAAAAGACCCTCCAAGCCTAGCCTACCCAATGCACCTAAGCCCTCTAAGCTCCTACTCTAACAAGACTTCTCGGAACCGTGTCTTGTCTAGTTCTCCTGATCCCGCAATACGCTCGATTGCATTCGCCAAAGCCTGGCTTCTTCCAATGCTACCCAGCAACACCAAAACCTCACTTGACACTCTGAAAGGGTGTGGTAAGTGTTTGAGTTATCAACCTCTCAAGTGTATGGAAATGGAGAGGTAGGATTTGAGAAAAATCCACAATGAATTATGTAGAGAATTATGGGTATAACAATCTCTAACTCTTAAGGTTTATGGCTAGGGTTTTCTCTTAAAAGCACTCCTCAACATTTGTGGGTAATGGGGGTATATATAGTGTGGGTATAGAAAGTGTGTATCAGATATGACAATTCAGCAAAACAGAATGTTTCGCAGGTATCTCGTGGAAAGGCCTTACCCACGAGACACTCACGAAAACCAGCTGTCTCCATCCTGTCTTGAGTCTTTGCATTCCAGTCAAGTGCAGAGCAAATGCATCACTTCGCGAGAAGCTTACTCGCGAGCTACCTGTGAAAACAGCTTTAGTCTTCAATTGCCTTGAGTCTTCACACTCTCTTTGTCTCACACACAACCCTTACAAATAAATCTTACATAAAATACGGTACATAAGATTGAACATAATTACAATCAAATTTGGCACGAAATTAAAGTCAACATAAAATAGTTGTAAATTACAACTTTACAATCTCCCTCTTTGGCTATTCTGTGACAAAACCCCTAAAACAGATTCTAGACTTAAACGTGAGTTTGAGAACAGTGGCAAAACTCACTCACACCTAATCTAGAAGCTGTGAAGCACTTGCAAGTATGTACCTGTAATCTAAAACACTCACACACAAACAAAACTTTCATTAAGCTTATGACAAGTTGAATACATGGTACTTATCTACGCAAGTAAAGTGCGATCAAGTTAATAAACACTATAAAGTAGTTAAGCATATCTTGATCATACAAAAACTATCATTAAAGAGTGACTACGATGAACATTTAGCTAGTAAATGCTCATCCGGACACGCAATGCAATTAAGACCAATCACGAGGATCAATTGCATGTCCAACACACAACCAATGTAAAATACAAGAAGTATTTGCATCTAGGATACAAAATCCTACTAGGGTACAAGTGTGAGGTACTTAAGATAGTTTAGCAACATCTAAAAGTAATAAAAAGAATTTCTACAAAGCAATGAAAGAAACACAAGTACTGAATATTAAACTGAAATTAAATCAAAGTACTTAAGCTTTAAAGAAAGCAACAAAACTATCCAAGAGTTATAAACACTAATAAAGTTTAAACCAAGACAAAAGAAATGCTAAACTACCAATAATGAACCAATATCTATGACTAAGCTTTGCTCCCCCTCAACTGTGCACTTCCTCTCAAAATTTTTTCCCCGTTTTTGACCGGAATAGCCAAAGAGGCTAGAATTAGTCGGACTCTGAATCGGATCCCTGCTCCATCGACATATCCTCAATCTGAGAAGATAATGCAATGATCTGACCCTGGATGTATGCAAACTGGTCCGCAGTGTGCTGCACATGAGAGTCAAGCATGCCAAACATCTGGTCTACTCTAGCAATGAGGCAATCAAGTCTATCGGGTCCTCATGCCTGTGCTTGAGAGGATGGCTGAGCAGAACTCTCTCGTGTAGAGGTGAATCTCTCAATCTCCTCCTCAGTATCTCCACCCTCTTCCTTAACAAGATCCCTTGGTATTTGAGAAACAACGGTGTTGGATCCGGTGATGTGAGCCTTACTTTGAGTCACTGTGTGTGCACCATTGGGGCAATCTCTAGGCACAATAGTGAGACCGCTCGAAAGTTTGAGCCTTGCCTTTGCAATGAGGCCCATGATGAGAGTGGGGAATGGCATGGTTGTCCTTGAGTTCCTTTTAGTGATGCTATTGGTCAAGAGGTGGAAGATGTGTTCACAAATGTCAATCTCTTTGTGTGTGAAGAGATTGTATAAGAAAATTGTCCTTGGAGCGAACAATGTCGTAAAATTGGTGACCAAGTACAAATTGTGGATCATCACATATGCTAGAGTCCTCATCTCCAGATTGAATGGAATGGTGTTCGTTTACTTCTTGTTTATTGTGCCACCAAGAATCCTTACCATTTCCTCAATAGATTCCAAACGATCATCGTATTGCACGGTGATTGGCTGAGAAAGAGGACGAACTTCAAGGAATTCTTGGATTGATTCCCTTGTAATCACAAATTCCTTGTGTCTCACCCAGCAGTTAATATGATCTCCGTCCACACTAGCATTGGAAAAGAACACTTTGATGATTTCCAAGTACACATTTCCACTCGAATTTAACAGCTTCGTCCATGTCCTTGTTAGGATTGGTGCCCTTAAATCCTATTGGATGATACTATGTATGATATTAAGTGTGACATTATGTATGACTTAATATTATGTTTAATAAATTTGTTTTATTATTATCTGAAATAAGGGTAACATGAATATTCAGACATTATCATATAGTCCATAAGATGCATAGTATGTGATTTATGTGATTTAGTCACAGAAGATATAAAGCATAGGTTCTTTGTAAACTCAGAATTATAGTTCGTAGTCGGTGATGAAATTGGGCATTTCATCTGCGAAGACTATAACATATCAACTAAGATGATTTGTCTTGATCATAGAAATGGAGATTTCTAGTTGGTATGTTAATATGTTTTAAGAGTTAAAACATATTGAACTGGACCGTTGTGAGATTTATTATTCTCCTAAAGACTGTCAAATGAATAATAAATCTCACAACTTACATTTGCATGAACTCTTAATCCTGAGAGAATAATGGACCTGATCATAAGGTGTAGGTTGCTTTGATATATCAGGAGTGAGATCTAAAGTAACGGTCAAAATCTCAGTATGTTGGGCAGTCACATTTAGTGTTGATGGAACATATATTCTCAAGATGGAATTCATAATCTCTTAATGGAGATATAAAATATTCCTTTCAGATAAGTTTAATGGATTTGTTATTCAGAGAGTTAGGCCTAACCACTTTAGTAAGTAGTTACTAAAGTATATATTTATGAAATTAGATTTCGTAAATATATGATGAATAACTTAAAGGACTAAACCGGGTACTCAAGGATTAAGATGTAGTAATTTACAAAGTGGCAGTCTACATTAATGATTTTGTATTACTACAAATATTTTATGAAGGGGTTGTATGTACAATAAAGTCTTGGGATATAATTTATAGATAAGGCCTAGAGTGCAACTATATTTATAGTGGTATTAAATATAGTTAATGGTAACTTTGGACTTGTCAAGAGTTGACAAAAAAGTTCAAGGCCCATTAGAGTTAGTGTCTTATTGGTCCCTTTTAGTCCCACTCCAAGCCACACACTTAAGCCCAATTGGAAAGGCCCAAAAGGCCAGCCCAATTAGATAATTGGTTAGATACAAAGGGAAAAACGTTCAGAATTTTGGGTGAAAGAAACATCATTGTGAAATGGTGTGTAAGTGAGAGTTTGTCACTCTTAAAATCATCCCTTTGTTACCGATTGAGAGACCACACATCTTGGGCGTAAGTGGAATTGGAGTGAAGATTAAAAGTATTCCCAAGTGCTTTGATATTTGTTTTGGAATTCACCGCTTCAAGGTATACTCTTTTTGTTGGGATTTATGCCCTAAAATTCAATTTATTAGCAAGTCATAAATAATTAAATTGTTTAGTTATATGAGACTATTTATTAATGAACTAATGGAACATTATCTTAGTCCATGAGATGCATAATATGTGATTTATGTGAAAAGTCACACAAAGATATAAATCACAAGTTCTTTGTAAACTCAAAATTTTAATTCGTAGTTGGTGATGAAATTGGGCATTTCATCTGTGAAGACTATAACATATCAACTACGATGATTTGTCTTGATCATGGAAGTGGAGACTTCTAGTTGGTATGTTGATATGTTTTAAGAGTTAAGACATATTGAACTGGACCGCTGTGAGATTTATTATTTCCTAAAAACTGTCAAATGAATAATAAATCTCACGACTTACTTTTGCATGAACTCTTAATCCTGAGAGAATAATGGACCTGATCATGAGATGTAGGTTGCTTTGATATATCAGGAGTGAGACCTATTAGTACGGTCAAAACCTCAGTATGTTGGGCAACCGCATTTAATGTTGATGGAACATATATTCTCAAGATAGAATTCATAATCTCTTAACGGAGGTACAAAATATTCCCTTGAGATAAGTTTAATGAGTTTGGTTATTCAGAGTATTGGGCCCAACCACTTTAGTAAAGAGTTACTAAAGTATATATATTTGTGAAATTGGATTTCATAAATATATATTGAATTACATAAAGGATTAAACCGGGTACTCAAGGATTAAGATGTAGTAATCTACAAAGTGACAGTCAACATTTTATGACTTTGTATTACTACGAATATTTTAATGAAGGGGTTGCATGTACAATAAAGTCTTGGGAAATAATTTATTGATATGGCCTAGAGTGCAACTATATTTATATAGTGGTATTAAATATAGTTAATGGTAACTTTGGACTTGTCAAGAGTTGACAGAAAAGCCCAAGGCCCATTGGAGCTAGTGTCTTATTGGTCCCTTTTGGTCCCACTCTAAGCAACACACTTAAGCCCAATTGGAAAGGCGCAAAAGGCCAGCCCAATTAGATAATTGGTTAGATACAAAAGGGAAAAACGTTCAGAATATTTGATGAGAGTAATATCATTGTGAAATGGTGTGTATGTGAGTTTTTGTCACTCTCTAATCACCCTTTTGTTACCGATTGAGAGACCACACATCTTGGGCATCAAGTGGAATTGGAGTGAAGATTAAAAGTCTTCCCAAGAACGTTTGATCTTCAATTTTGAATTTCACCACACCAAGGTACGCTTTCTTGTTCTCTAATTCTGAAATTTACATAATGCATGTTATCAATTGTGAATGAAGTAGATCCGTTAATATTTTCCGCTGCGTACATCTATTTTTCCTACAAATGGTATCAGAGCGGTCTTTAATTTTGAATTGTATAACATGTTTTATGAGTTTTAGAATTAGAGATGATAGTTTCATATTGTTAGAAGATTATATTTTTTAATTTTCTGTATGTTGTTGAAACTATGATTTGATGAAAACTGAAATTGGTGTTATGATGTTGTTTAAATTTAAATTTAAGTATGTTAATTTGAATTTTAAGGCTATAGCATCAATAGATTTCAGTTTTGACATCAATCTCTATCTGTAATGTTCATATGATGCATGTTTGTTCATGAAAAACCGTAGAAAACTGCCTTGGAAAATTTATGGAAATTCGGGTTTCACGAGTTTCAATCGATCGAAAATCACTTTCGATCGATCGAGTAAAACAGTGATCAAACCTTTTAAAAGGATTGATTTTCGATTGATAGTTGATCGATCAAATTTATTTTTCGATCGATCGAGAGGCGATCGAGTATCAATTGAAGGAGTCAGATGATTAAGTTCGAATTTTTTTTTAATTTTTTCGATCGATCGAGGGACACATTCGATCGATCGAAAGAAGAAAAATCAAAATTTTTTCTAAGTGTTTTCAAGTTTTTTAAGAGCAAGGTTATGTGTGATTAGATTACACATGGTTCTAACTAAAAGACCTAATGAGATCAAAGGTATTAGTTAAATAGAACTCTTAGTCCTAAATAGTTTGGGACTTGTCTTTTAAGAAACATTCTAATGAGATTAGAATTGTTGTATGATTAAAAGTCTTTAACTTAATTTATTTTAATTAGAAGTTTTAATGAGATTAAAGCTTAATTAAAAGGTATGTAGTTTCTAATGAGATTAGAATTCTTAATCAAATAAGTTAAGAATACAGTTCTATATAACTAATTTTTGATTCATTAGTGTTTAAGGAATCCTAAATAGTTTAGGACTTCCATTTTAGTTAGTGATTCTAATAAGATTAGAGTCTTTAATAAGTGCAAGGTTGTTAGTTGTGATGGGATCACAATTACTTATAAGAAAAACCCAAATAATGAGTGGGAGTGTTGAAATAGCCCTTTTGTTAAGTTTATTGTAATGTGAATAAATACCTTGTCTTGACTTCGAGTCTTGCATTCCATGCGGAGGGTATTTACTTCACGGATTACAAGGTTAAACTTCTTTGTGATTGCGCAAATGTTCGTTACACTATTGTGACATGACTTAGTTACATCACATTGAATTTAAACAATTAAATACATTTAATGTGTAGGGTTAAAATTGTGATTAGATCGCAATGATTTCAACACAATCCACTTATTTTATAATTTCTAGTGGGAGAGAGATACAAGGGTTGGATCTCACGACCTCCATTGTCGGTTCATAGTGGTGTGGGGTAAACATCTCGTCTTGGCCTCGAGCCTTGCGTTCCATGCGGAGGATGTTTATTTCATGGTACTACAAGATTGAATTTCCTGGTTTATAGTGGTTTGATCAAACACCTTGTCTTAGCTTCGAGCTTTGCATTCCATGCGGAGGGTGTTTTTATCATGGTACTACAAAATAAGCCTGTTAAAGGGATGAAATGTGGCTACACATGATTCTAGACAATGGTGTACACTAGACTAAGTTTGATAGTATCCTCTATGCTGAGTTCTTGCTATTGTTACTTAGAGGCCAAAGGAAGAACGACAAATTATTTTTGTTTGGAAAGAGTTACCATGATAGCATTAATAATGAGAATAATTCTCGCCTGATCATAGTAATTGGTATGACTTCGCTTCCGAGGAATATTAATTGCGGGATTAGGTTGTTGTTGCACCTAGTATAGTATGGTTTTCGGGTTCCATATTATATGGTTATGGATGCAAAATGATAATGTCCCTGTATTTAAGTTCACAATCTCAATATAAAGTTGTCATCAATTTTGTCCTCTAGCTACTAATTTAGTTGAATCACATTAACTAAGAAATAATTTTGGACATAGTGCTTGAAGAAGCTGAAGTACATTTTCATGTTTTGATTCAGCATTGTCATAATTTCCTATACATGATGAATTTATGGAAGATAGCTTATGATATGATCATAGTCTTCATTGAAATGCTAATATGTTACCTTGGCTTCTATCTCAATTGTGCTACAGCATGAGATGCGAGAGTTAGTACTAGACTTAGACTTTATATTAAGTCTAAATGAGATGTTTGGTATGAATCATATTGAGTGCTAAGAAAAGCTTAAGGAGTTCCAATTCTATATCATTTTATGAAAATATTTTATTTTTAAAATGAATTGGAATTCTTGGATGTTGAGATTAAATGTTAATCTCATTTGGATATGATCCACAAGTCCTTGTTAGATTCATTTGATCAATTCAGATTGTTTTGAAAATAAATTCTTTTTATATTATCTGAATTGATGAATGAGTTCTACGCAACGGAAGACATCCTAAAATTTAAGGCTAGAATCAATATGATTTAATTCAAATTCTTAGCTTGAACCGAAAGGTAAGGGTGATAAGAAGAGGAATTAAAATACCAAACAGTTGGATAAGTTAGTTGCCCTAGTAGTTGCCAAAAGGAAATTAGACTCAAAAGTATGACCAAAAGAAAGTGTTTCTGGTTTGGTTAAGCTAAGCGTTGTTCATAATTATCTTCTAGATGGAAATTTACATGTTTTACTTTTTAAAAGAGAAAGTTTCCATCCTTTGGTATTGTATGTTTTGGCACTTATGTCTAGATCTTATTAATCTAAATGGTATTCAAGATTGGTGAAAGATGGGCTTTCAAAACCGTTATTTTGTAATATTCCCAATCTATGAATTCTATTTAGAGGATAATATGATCTAAGACTCCTTTATTGTAAAGGAATATAGTATTAATGACTTCTTTAAGTCAATGCATACATGAAAGAGGAATAAGACTCTTTTAGAAATAGTAAAGTACATGATAAGTATTTCCATTTGCTTATTTCTTTTGGAGATATACTTTAATAATTACTATACATTTTCTAAAATTGATTTCAAAAGTTTGTTCCTATGACATTTGTTAAATTGTGGATTTGGTGAAAACCTAGTATATGATACTTCCACTTTTAGAGATGTCCAGCACTTGTGCTAGAAAGGAAGTCTAACAAATTGAAATCAAAAGGTAGAAAAATGTGTGATTATAATAAGTATCCAAAAGGATTTGCAGAAGATTGTTTTGGTAGTCATAAAGATGACAAGATGTTTGTAAAGTGCAAATACAAAGTTCTTACAAGATGTTTGTAATGTACAAATACAAAGTTCTTGATGATGACTATGTGAATAATCTTAAAGAATTGTTCTAGAAGAGAAGTCAGAATTTTTTGTAAGACAACTATAAAATACATTTAGAAATGAGATGGTTGTATTAAATACATCACAAGGCATTATTCTAGATATATAGCTAGTACACGGGTACAATATCGTAGTGAGAGGATTGTAAATTCATACTTTTTGGATAAATTTTTGAAGTCATTCCACAAGGATATGAATTTGATCCTCGATTCTACGCAGAGGCAATAGATGATATGAATATGAATTATTGGATCAAGATTGTGTGAATAGAATTAGATTCTATTTAAAGTCTAGAACTTGTAGAGGCGCCTATTGGCATTGAGCTTATTGTTCTTAAATAGGTCTATAAGAAATTGAGATTGATAGATTTGAAGGTGCAAACCTTCAAAGTCAAGACTAATGGCGAAAAGATTTATTCAAAAAGAAATGGTTCGATTATGAAAAGATTTTTTCACCTATAGTCAAGTTTGACTCTATCTAGATTCTCTTATCCATTATATTTTATTTGGATGAAATATGATAATGGATATCAAGAAAGCTTCTTTTTGTAGCAATTTTGAGGAAGACATCTATATGATGTACCTAAACTTGTACATAGCAAAGAACCAATAGTGTTTTGTATGCAAGTTGCTTAAATTCCATTTATGGACTAAAGCAAGTATATGAATCATCAAATATCATCTTTGATCAAGAAATCAAATTGTTTGATTTTGATCAAGTATTAGAAGACCTTATACGTGTAAAGCTATATAGAATAATAAATCTCATAATGTATATTGATGACATTCTAATCATTTAGGATGATGTAGAGTTATTGTCATCAATAGAGTTTTGGTTGTCTAATCCGGTTTGATATAAAATACTTGGAAAAGACTAGTCACATCCTAAGAATCATAGCTTTGTTAAAATTCAGAAATTAGGATGTTGGATCTATCTCAAACTGCTTAAATAGATTAGATTCTAGCCAAGTATAGCATGTAATACTTCAAGAAAGGATTCTTTCCTTTTAAGTTTGAAGTTCCTTTATATAGGACTACGGTCCTTAGACATATAAAAGGAAGAGCATATCAAGACGGTTCCTCATATCAAATCGATAGGAAATCTTTATGCTATGCTAAATACTAGGCTAAATATCTATTTTGTGGTGGACATGGTAAGCAAATATCAATTGAATCAAAGATCACTTAATTTAGTGGGAGTAAGGCATATACTCATATATCTTAGGACAATGAGGGATTATATGCTTGTCCACAAAAGTGAAGTTTTGATAATTACTGGATGTACAAATGCTGACTAGTAGTTTGATTGTGATTCATGAAGTTGGACTTCAACATATGTGTTCATCCTAGGTGGTGAAGATACACATTAAGTTTAAGTATTATCTCATTAGAGAGATATGAGTACTTAAGAAGTAGTAGTCGAAAAGATAATTTATGCAATAAATCTGGCTGAAACTTGTTTCCAAACCTTACCTTAGAGTGACTATGAATTACTCTAAAGGGAGATAAGTGTCGGATATGTGGTAAATTGTCTTTGAGGGCAAGTGGGAGATTGTTGGGATTTATGCCCTAAAATCCAATTTATTGGCATGTCATAAATACTTAAGTTGTTTAGTTATATGAGACTATTTATTAATGAACTAATGGAACATTATCTTAGTCCATGAGATGCATAGTATGTGATTTATGTGAAAAGTCACAGAAAGATATAAATCACAAGTTCTTTGTAAACTCAGAATTTTAGTTCATAGTCGGTGATGAAATTGGGGATTTCATCTGTGAAGACTATAACATATCAACTACAATGATTTGTCTTGATCATGGAAGTGGAGACTTCTAATTGGTATGTTGATATGTTTTAAAAGTTAAGACATATTGAACTGGACCGCTGTGAGATTTATTATTTCCTAAAGACTGTTAAATGAATAATAAATCTCACGACTTACTTTTGCATGAACTCTTAATCCTGAGAGAATAATGGACCTGATCATGAGATGTAGGTTGTTTTGATATATCAGGAGTGAGACCTATTAGTTACGGTCAAAACCTCAGTATGTTGGGCAGCCGCATTTAATATTAATGGAACATATATTCTCAAGATAGAATTCATAATCTCTTAACGGAGATACAAAATATTCCCTTGAGATAAGTTTAACGGGTTTGGTTATTCAGAGTGTTGGGCCCAACCACTTTAGTAAAGAGTTACAAAAGTATATATATTTGTGAAATTGGATTTTGTAAATATATATTGAATAACATAAAGGATTAAATCGGGTACTCAAGGATTAAGATATAGTAATCTACAAAGTGACAGTCAACATTTTATGACTTTGTATTACTACGAATATTTTAATGAAGGGGTTGCATGTATAATAAAGTCTTGGGAAATAATTTATTGATAAGGCCTAGAGTGCAACTATATTTATATAGTAGTATTAAATATAGTTAATGGTAACTTTGGACTTGTCAAGAGTTGACAGAAAAGCCCAAGGCCCATTGGAGCTAGTGTTTTATTGGTCCCTTTTGGTCCCACTCCAAGCCACACACTTAAGCCCAATTGGAAAGGCCCAAAAGGCCAGCCTAATTAGATAATTGGTTAGATACAAAAGGGAAAAACGTTCAGAATATTTGATGAGAGTAACATCATTGTGAAATGGTGTGTATGTGAGTTTTTGTCACTCTTTAATCACCCTTTTGTTACCGATTGAGAGACCAAATATCTTGGGCATCAAGTGGAATTGGAGTGAAGATTAAAAGTCTTCCCAAGAACGTTTGATCTTCAATTTTGAATTTCACTACACCAAGGTACGCTTTCTTGTTCTCTAATTCTGAAACTTACATAGTGCATGTTATCAATTGCGAATAAAGTAGATCCGTTAATTTTTCCCGGTGCGTACATCTATTTTTCCTACACTCTTATACTTGAATTCTGAAATTTACATAGTGCATGTTATAGATTGTGATATGAAGTAGATCCGTTATAAACTTATTTTTCCGCTGCGTTCATCTTTATTTCCATCAGTCCTCTCCTTGAACACTTCAGGAATGCAAGTGTCCTCAAGGGTATCCAATTTGACAACTCTCTCCATAATTATTGTGGCTCATTTGTAGCTATCATTGTAAGCCATGTCTGCATTAGTTGATATGTAGTTATCAGAATCTGTGCGAGGACGCTTGGAGGATTTCTTGGAAGCAGAGTGTTTGGTGGGAGACATTTGCATAAGAAAACAGAAAACAGAAAAGAAACAAGTGCAAAACACAAAAACAGATCTTAAACTTGATTAGATTCAAGTTAATCCAAAACATAAACACAAATATGTAAAACAGAACATAACAGTGTTCAAACAACATGCTTAAAGTGCTAAACTTTGTAAACATTACCAAAATGCAAAAAAAATAGAAGTTGTGCATGTGTGTGTATCTAGTGTGCATGAGCTGTGCATGGTGTGTGCCTAGGTGATGCATCGCAAGG
Source organism: Quercus glauca (assembly GCA_023736055.1). Lineage (NCBI taxonomy): Eukaryota > Viridiplantae > Streptophyta > Magnoliopsida > Fagales > Fagaceae > Quercus > Quercus glauca. The sequence goes on from CM043319.1 coordinate 41,464,074, forward strand.
CATGGTGAGGCACAAGATGGAAAAAGTGTGTAAAACACACGGCCAATGATAAAAAAATGTTTACCAAGTTCAATCAAGGATAAACCCAAGAATTGGAACTCATTTGAGTCTAACCAACTCAAAAATGCCACTTGAGCATTTTGACAAACATACGGCATGCAACACTACTCTACACATGTGGGTAATGCATGAACATATGGAAATATTCCTAAATACATGATTAAAATGCCACAAGGGGCCAACACAGATACAATCAAGTCAAATGGGACACAGCCTAATCAAAATTTTGAAAAAATTTTGCCCAAAATCATAGTTCCCAACCCCTTTTTCGAAAATCCCCAATTCAAGAACCCTAAAACAAATTCTGCATAATCTAAGATGAAAAGATGAAAAGAATGTTAAGAAACATACCTTAGAAGAGATTTTCCAGAGATTTGTACTTGAAATTGGAGGGTTTTGAGTGAAAATTAAATTTGGGTTGAGAGAGTTTCAAGTGAGGCAAATGAGGGAACTTCAAGAGTGTTTTAAAAATCAGTCACATTAGCCCTATAAAACTGAAAACATGCATTTTTCGCAGGTTAGATAGTCGCAAAATTACTCGCGAAAAACACCACTGAAGCATAAAAACTTTCGCGAGAAGCTTCTAGTCGCGAAACAGTCGAGAGACAGTAGCAATAGCCTCTATAAGAAACTTGTGTTTTCCAGTTTTTGCCTAAAAATCTTTTCGTAGAAAGGGATTTGTTGTGAAATATTCACGAGACAGTCACGATACCCTCTAAATGAATGTTGAGATTTCCAATTTTCCTTCAACCTCTTTTCGCGGGAAGCTCTTAGTCGCGAGCTTCTCGCGAAAATGCCTCTGAACAAGTTTTTGAAGAACAACACAAAAATGCATTTTGAACAAAAACTTAAAGCACAACAGTCTAAAAACACTTTCAAAAACATATAAAATGCTCAAAAATCTTTTTGGGCTTGATCGGCAAGCAATTGAGCATACACATCACATTTGAACATGTACAATCACACAAATGAGATAAGTATTAATTGAACTAAATCTTGTGTGTTGTGGGTGAGTATCAAATATGGAATAGTCTTTAAACTAGAGTGAAGCTTTAATGATCAATTCAATCAAGTCATACAGAATTAGTACTAAGTCAAGTGGTTTATCTCAGTTATAGAAATGAATATATATGACCTCCCACAAGAAAATGATTACAAATCTTAGAAGCTTTTTCATTTGGCTTCTATACAAATCATAACATTTGATCATTTTTGAACAATACATCTCATTTAGAGATCGGTGCTTGAAATTTTTTATATTTCAATATTGAGAATAAGCCTTTGGCTTTTTAAGCCCTATATATTTCAATAAAAAGTCGCTTTCCCTTTTTCCTAGTCAAATACTAGCATGTGCGACGGCTTTTGCAGCTCATTATCTCTTTTCATTTTGAGATTTACATTTGTTGAGCTCTTTAAGGAATAACATAAAAATAAAGTAGGAAGAGATATAAGCGTAAGTCTATGCAAGTATCAAGACCATTAAGACTATTGGCCAATCATTCATGACAAGCTTGAAGATCGATTTACAACAATCACGCATAGTTTTCAAGATTTTTCCCACACAGATATATGTGCATACAAAACAAGCTAGGCTCGTAAATGCACTACGCCATTAGTACGAAGGTACTAGGCCAAACTCACATGTGATACACACAACACAAGCGATCAAACTTTTTGGAGATTTTTAAATTTTTATGGGTTTTTGAATTTTTGAACACACTCAAAAATAGAACAAGTAAGATCAACAAATCAACAATTACAAAACAAAACTTGTAAAAGAAACATGATCTAACTAAACATGTGAGACCTATACAACAAGTATGCAACATTGAACAAAATAGGGTCACACAAGAGATAGAGTTCAAGGAATGATATTGACACCAATGGTCTTACGCGAAGACTCAAACCTCGAACCATCAAGAGGTTTAGTAAATACGTTTGCCTTCTGGTTGTCAGTGTTGATAAACTCTAAATGCACAATCTTTTCCTCCACCAGTCTCGAATGAAGTGGTACCAGATCTCGATATGCTTTGATTTCGAGTGTTGAACTGGATTTTTTGACAGATTTGTGGCACTCGTAATATCACAGAAGACACACATAGTGTCGTGAGTAATTCCATAATCATGTAGAAGCTTCTTCATCCATAATAATTGTGCACAACAACTCGCCACTGCAATGTATTCAGCTTCAGCTGTTGATAGAGAAATTGAATTTTGCTTTTTGCTCATTCATGACACCAAGTTATTTCCAAGATAGAAACAACCACCAAAAGTGCTTTTCCTATCATCAATGCACTCGGCCCAGTCAACATCCGAATACCCAGCTAAGCACTCATTCGAGTCTCTTGAATACCAAATTCCATAGTCGGATGTGCCATTAATGTAACGGATAATTCGTTTGACTGCTATCAAGTGTGATTCTTTGGGTGCTGCCTAAAATCAACCATATACTCCTACACTAAAAGCGATGTTCGGTCTACTCGCAGTAAGATAGAGAAGACTACCGATCATGCTTCGATAAAGTGTTGGATCCACTTCTACACCGACTGCATCACAACTTAGTTTTACTGAGGAACTCATAGGAGTGGAAGTCTATTTCTTAGAGTCTAGGCCGAATCTCTTTACAAGATTTTTGGCATATTTCTCTTGAGAAATAAATATCCCATCTTTCCATTATTTCACTTGAAGCCCTAGGAAGTAGTTTAGCTCCCCCACCATGCTCATCTCAAACTCCCTTTTCATTTCTTTCGAAAATTAATGAGCTAGGTGATCAATTGTAGATCCAAAGACAATTTCATCCACATATACTTGAGCAACAAGGAGAGATTTCTCATCTCTTTTGACAAACAGTGTTCGATCAGCTTGACCACTCTTGAAGCCATGATCCAATAGGTATGTGGTGAGAAAATCATACCAAGCTCTTGGAGTTTGCTTTAACCCATATAATGCCTTCTTCAACCTTAACATATGGTCTAGAAAGTAAAGGTCTTGAAACCCCTTTGGTTGCTCAACAAACACTTTTTCATTTAAAAACCTATTCAAGAAAGCACTCTTCACATACATTTGGTATAACTTGAAGTTCATAATGCACGTTATGGAGAGAAGAATTCGGATTGACTCTAGTCTTGCAACTGGAGCAAATGACTCATCAAAGTCTATGCCTTTAACTTGAGTATATCCTTGAGCCACCAATCTATATTTGTTTCGGACAACTTCACTATCTTCATCGGTCTTGTTCTTGAAGATCCACTTGGTGCAGATTACATGTGTATCCTTGGGCCTTGGTACCAACTCCCATACATCATTACTAACAAATTGATGCAACTCTTGATGCATGGACTCTACCCAATTCTCATCTTTCAAAGCTTCCTCCACTTTCTTGGGTTCAAATTAAGCAAGATAACAGTTGTACATCACATGATTCACACTATAGGCCATTCCTTTTCTCAAATGAAGTCCTTCACATAAATCACCAATGATATTGGTCATGGGATGATTGAGAGTTACTCTTGACGATGGTCTCTTGGAAGTGGAAAGTTCCCCATCACGAGAGATTAGAGGTTGAACTTCTAGAGGGGTGAGTGGGCTTGAAGATCCTTGTGTTGATCTAGTCTCCCTTCTTGATATAGGAGGTGTAGACTCCTTTTCCGGTGATTCTTTCTCAGCATCATCACCTTGAGACATGTGGTCATCACCCTCATTCCTCTTAAGGTTTGGTCCTTCACCATTATCATCAATATCCTTTTCAGAGATGGTGTCATCTATGACCACATTTATTGATTCCATCACCGTCTTAGTGCGCTTATTGTACACTCTATATGCTCGGCTATTTGTGGAGTATCCTAGGAATATGCCTTCATCACTCTTAGCATCAAATTTTCCAAGATTCTCCCTATCATTAAGAATGTAACACTTGCTTCCAAATATTCGAAACTATTTCACCTTCGGCTTCTTTTCTCTCCAAATTTCATACGATGTCTTCTTTGTTCCTACTCGGAAGAAAATCCTATTCCCAATGTGACATGAAGTAGTCACTGCTTTAGCCCAAAACTTCTGTGGAATGTTTTTGTTGAGTAACAATACTCTTGCCATCTCTTGGATCACCGGTTCTTTCTTTCAACTACTCCATTCTGTTGTGGAGTCTTTGGAGTTGAAAATTCCTTCTTGATACCGTATTCATTGCAAAATGCTTCAAATTTTGCATTTTCAAACTCCTTCCTATGATCACTTTTGATTTTGATTATAGGAACTCCCTTTTCGTTTTATAGCATCCTGCATAAGCTTTTCATCTTGTCGCATGCTTCTGACTTCTCTCTAAGAAATTCCACCCAAGAGTATCTTGAGAAATCGTCAACTACCACCATAATATAGCACTTTCCACCCATGCTTTCTATTCTCGTTGGACCCATTAAATCCACATGTAGTAACTCCAAAGGGCGAGAAGTAGCAACTACTTTTACTTTAGGATGGGTTGACTTTGTTTGTTTCCCCAATTGACATGGACCACAAACATTTTTCTCAATTTTTCCAAACTTTGGTATTTCAACCACTGCTTCAAGCTTTGAGACTTTCGCCACTTGCTTGTAATTAGCATGTCCAAATTGTTAATGCCATAACTCCAAAAGATTCACTCGAGCACTTCGACATGCTATGCTTGGTTTAGGAATTACCCCATAACAATTGTTGGTGGTCCTAAGTCCCTTCAAAACTTGAACACCTTCTTCATTTAGGATTAAACACCCTTTCTTTGAAAATTGGACTAAGAAGTCTTCATTGCATATTTGAGTGATACTTAGCAAGTTCACTTTCAACCTTTAAGGTACAGCACATCAGTCAATAAGGGCAGTCCCGAAATATCAACGGTTCCCTTTCCAAGAACTTGTGAGTGACTACCATCCCCAAATGTCACCAAACCATCTTCCTTCTCTTTAAGAGTTTTGAACAAATATTTATCTCTAGTCATATGCCTTGAACAACCGCTGTCAAGATACCACAAACATGAATTAAAAACTTTCAATACGGTATGAACAAAAAAACAAGCATGAGATAGGCATTCTTGACCATTAAAGTAAGACTCATCTTTCTTTACTTCATTCATAGATGAGTGAAGCTTTCTTTTCAGACAATCAAGTTTATCACACAAATGTCTATTCCTTCTTTTATATTTATCAATTAAGGAATTCGACTCACACAAGCTATTATGAATATCATGATTCCTATGAACTAAGGATTTCAGCATGTGTATAAAAATTCTAGCATGTTTCTTTGATTTGAATAACTCTAAAAGCTCATTACTAGGACAATCTCCAAATATGCTCATAGAGTCATTATCACAAACACCTTTACTACGCTTCATGTTGGCCTTTGCCATAGCACTTTCCATAGCAAGCCAAGGGGTCTAGGATCACACTTAGGTAGTAAAACCACAGCAAGTGTACCTATCTTGATACCAATTGAAAGCTCGAAAATGTGTTAAAAACACAAGAGCTATTTAGACCCCCAAATTAAAAAATTACGACTCGATAGATTTTACTCTAACTTATACTAAGTGCGGAATAGAGTAAATGTGAGCGTATAAACAAATAAACTACTCTAACCCATAATCATTATAACACAGCAGTAAAATGAAAGGTAAAAGAGTAGGGAAGAAGAATGCAAACACAAGATAACACGCCAATGTGTTATCGAAGAGGAAACCAAAGAACTCGGTGAAAAACCTCTCCGCTGCCCCCAAGCGGTAATTAATCCACTAGACAATCAGTTGGAATACATGAATAGTGAAAGACCCTCCAAGCCTAGTCTACCCAATACACCTAAGCCCTCCAAGCTCCTACTCCAACAAGACTTCTCGGAACTGTGCCTTGTCTAGCTCTCCAGATCCTGCAATACGCCCAATTGCATCAGCTAAAGCCTGACTTCTTCCAATGCTTCCTAGCAGCACCGAAACCTCACTTGACACTCTAAAAGGGTGTAGTAAGTGTTTGGGCTATCAACCTCTCAAGTGTATGGAAATGGAGAGGTAGGATTTGAGAAAAATCCACAATGAATTGTGTAGAGAATTGTGGGTATAACAATCTCTAATTCTCAAGGTTTGTGGCTAGGGTTTTCTCTCAGAAGCACTCCTCAATATCTGTGGGTAATGGGGGTATATATAGTGTGGGTACAGAAAGTGTATATCAGATATAACAGTTCAACAAAACATAATATTTCGCGGGTATCTCGTGCGAAAGCCTTACCCGCGAGACACTTGTGAAAACCAGCTGTCTCCATCTTGTCTTGACTCTTCGCATTCCAGTCATATGCAAGGCACTTGCATCACTTCGTGGGAAGCTTACTTGCGAGCTACTCGTGAAAATAGCTTTAGTCTTCAATTGCTTTGAGTCTTCACGCACTCTCTCTCTCACACACAACCCTTACAAATAAATCCCACATAAAATACTGGATACATAAGATTGAACATAATTACAATCAAATTTGGCACGGAATTAAAGCCAACATAAAATAGTTGTAAATTACAACTTTACAAAGCTTAACATTATTGGGTATTTCTACTCTCTCTACTGTGCCCATGCATGATATGCTAAAAAAAAATATATGCAAAGAAAATCAAAATAAAAAAGAATCAAAATGCTTTTAAATATGGTTGCAAGCTTGTTTGTAGGAAATGTGGGAGTTATAGGATGTACCTCGAAGGTGATAGTCCCTATCAAGCAGTTATGATTGTGTGTGAGTTATATTGATTTTCTTATATCTCAAATCATCATAACATGAGACACTTATGCAATCTTGCAATGTTTTTCACACACAACACACAAATTCTTTGCTACTTTTGATTCATGTGCAGGTACAATGTGATTCGGCCATCACAAGGAATGCATGTGTTAATGTATGCTCACTAAACTGTCTTGACTTGTTTTTGAAATATAAAATTGGCTAGACTTGTTTAGTGTGTGTGTGTGTGTTTTGGATCTATGAATGCTTTTCATTTTATCTTTATGAGAGATGTTTTTGAGAGCTTAACATGTTATTTGGATCTTTGGTTGAGTAGCTTGTTTACTTGTGTTAATTTCTGTGTGTTTTTTCCTCTCTTTGAAAAAACTGTTTCTATCGAGACCCTTGGACTTCTTTTCTTGACTGATCCTATCACAATTTCGATCCATCGAAGCCTTCTGGAATTTGTCTTGATAGCTTCTCGATAGATTCTCAATCCATCGAGAAAGGTTCTACCTGGCCGATAGCTGCTCGATAACTGTTTAATCCATCGAGGTATTTTTGCCATCGACAGATTCTCGACAGCACCTCAACAGATTTATCTATCTAGAATTAGTGCTCAACAGATCTTGACAAATCCTTGATCCATCGAGCTGGAATTTCTTTAATTAGTTCAGCTCGAAATCAGATTTCATTTCTCTCATTCTCTCTCGACAGAAACTGTCTTTACACCTCCTAAACACTCTTTTCTCTCTCAAAACTCCTTACCCATGAGATTTTTGGCCTTGTCCACGAGATTTTCATGCATTTCACGCATTTAGACCTAGGTTTTAGGTTTTCTTGAAATTTTTGGGGTTTTTGAAAATTGATGAGTATTTTGTAAAATTTTTTGCTTGGGTGTTATGTTTTTGATGTCACATGCATTCCATTTGCATCTTCACAATGTTTCACGCATTTAGATGTGTGTTTATATGTTGAAAGATTGTGCGCTGTTAGGTTTGGTTGTGTTGAACCCATGATGCAGTTATGTTTAGCATGTCACATGTTCATGCATTTTTCATGCATACGTATCCTTTCTTTTCCTTTTCTATTCTTTGTTGTGATGGTGCTTTTCTGTTTATCTCCATTTCTCTCTTTCTTTCTCTCTCTTGGATAAACTGTGCATGGCACTCATGTTGGAAAATCTGGTTTTGTATCTCATACAAAACACACAGCGGAAGCAACAAACACGGATCTACTTCATTTATGAAAGATAACATGTAACTCTAAATTCTAAAACAAAGAATAGAAAGCGTACCTTGATGCCATGAAATTTAAAACAAAAGATCAGAAGTACTTGGGAACACTTTTAATCTTCACTCCAATTCTACTAATGCCCAAGAAGTGTGGTCTCTCAATCAGTTTCCAAGCAGAGAATAAAAGAGTGTCCAACACCCACATACACATCGTTTCATTCCTTATATGATCTTAACGAAAACCCTTATGAAATTTTGTATGTTTCTCTCCCTATATATAACAAACTTATCTAATTGGGCTAGCCTTTTAGGCAATTCCAATTGGGCTCTAGTATGTGGCTTGGAGTAGGGCTAAAAGGGAACAAATAAGACTCTAACTCCAATGGGCCTTGGGCTTTTCTGTCAACTCTTAACAAGTCCATAGTTACCATTAATTATATTCAATACCACTATATGAATATAATTGCACTCTAGACCTTATTAATAAATTATATCCCAAGACTTTATTATACACGTAACCCCTTCATAAAATATTCGTAGTAATACAAAATCATGATTGTAGACTGCCACTTTGAAGATTACTACATCTTAATCCTTGAGTACCCAGTTTAATCATTTATGTTATTCATCATATATTTATGAAATCCAATTTCATAAATATATACTTTAGTAACTCCTTACTAATATAGTTGGGCCCAACTCTCTGAATAACCAAACCCATTAAACTTATCTCAATGGAATATTTTATATCTCCGTTAAGAGATTATGAATTACATCTTGAGAATATATGTTCCATCAACACTAAATGCGGCTGCCCAACATACTGAGGTTTTGACCATGACTTTAGATATTACTCCTGATATATCAAAGCAACCTACACATCATGATCAAGTCCATTATTCTCTCAGGATTAAGAGTTCATGTAAATAAAAGTTGTGAGATTTATTATTCATTTAACAGTTGTTAAGAGAATAATAAATCTCACAGCGATCCAGTTTAATGTGTCTTAACTCTTAAAACATATCAACATATCAACTAGAAGTCTCCACTTCCATAATCAAGACAAATCATCTTAGTTGATATATTATAGTCTTCGTAGATGAAAAGCCTCATCACCAACTACGAACTACGTTTGAATTTACAAGGGGAACTACGTTTGAATTTACAAGGAACTTGTGATTTACATCTTCTGTGACTAAATTACATAAATCACATACAATGTATCTCATAGACTATGATAATGTCCCATTAGTTCATAAATAGTTTCATATAATTAAACAACTTAATTATTTATAACATGCCAATAAATTGGATTTTAGGGCATAAATCCCAACACTCAAGCACAAATCCACTCTGTCTCAGAACCTTCTTCATTCCAGGACATCTTCTTCTGATCTTACTCCTCCTCACGTTCAATTCCGTGATGAGAAGGCCCAAAAGGACTTCTCGGAGAACTTCTCCACATGTGGTGTTCATTTAGAGCGTTGCGTGATTCTATTAAACTTTTCCGATACTACTCTACCCACTGTCATTCACAGTCGGGGATGGGAATCTCTATGTGAAATACTCGTGAGTTGTCCTACTGTGATCATTCAGGAGTTCTACTCCAACATGCACGGTTTCGATACCTCTATACCTTAGTTTGCTACGCGCATTTGAGGTACACATATCGTAGCCACTTAGAATATCATTTCTGAGATACTACATGTTGCGAGGGTGTCGCATCCTAATTATCCCTCGTGTCCACGTCTAAGGACTGTGCCCAAAGATGAACTTCTATCTCTTTTCTATGAGACACCTTCTTCATGGGGTGATCGATAAAACACCTTATGCTCGGGCTTTGCAAAAGGTCCAAGGTTCCTAAACATGGTGATGACTTTTTTTCTCCATCCTTTTGTTAGGATTAATGCCCTTAAATCCTATTGTATGATGCTATGTATGACATTATGTATGACTTAATGTTGTGATTAATAAAGTTGTTTTATTATTATCTGAAATAATGGTAACAAGAATATTTGGACATTATCATATAGTCCATGAGATGCATAGTATGTGATTTATGTGATTTAGTCATAGAAGATATAAGTCACAAATTCTTTGTAAACTCAGAATTTTAGTTCGTAGTCGGTGATGAAATTGGGCATTTCATCTGCGAAGACTATAACGTATTAACTAAGATGATTTGTCTTGATCATGGAAGTGGTGACTTCTAGTTGATATGTTGATATGTTTTAAGAGTTAAGACATATTGAACTGGACTGCTGTGAGATTTATTATTCTCCTAACGATTGTCAATTGAATAATAAATCTCACGACTTATATTTGCATGAACTCTTAATCCTAAGAGAATAATAGACCTGATCATGAAATGTAGGTTGCTTTGATATATCAGGAGTGAGATCTAAAGTAACAGTCAAAACCTCAGTATGTTGGGCAACCACATTTAATGTTGATGGAACATATATTTTCAAGATGGAATTCATAGTCTCTTAATGGAGATATAAAATATTCTCTTGAGATAAGTTTAATGGGTTTTGTTATTCAGAGTGTTAGGCCTAACTACTTTAGTAAGAAGTTACTAAAGTATATATTTATGAAATTGGATTTCATAAATATATGATGAATAACTTAAAAGGATTAAACCGGGTACTCAAGGATTAAGACGTAGTAATCTTCAAAGTGACAGTCTATATTTATGACTTTGAATTAGTACGAATATTTTATGAAGGGGTTGCATGTATAATAAAGTTTTGAGATATAATTTATTAATAAGGCCTAGAGTGCAATTATATTTATATAGTGGTATTAAATATAATTAATGGTAACTTTGGACTTGTCAAGATTTGACAGAAAAGCCCAAGGCCCATTGGAGCTAGTGTCTTATTGGTCTTTTTGGTCCCACTCTAAGCCACACATTAAAGCCCAATTGGAAAGGCCCAATAAGTCAGCCCAATTAGATAATCAGTTAGTTATAAAAGGGAGAGACATACAGAATTTTTTATTAGAAAAAAAGTGAGACACCATTGTGAAGTGGTGTGTATATGCGAGTGAAACCACTCAATTATTCTCCCTTGGAAATTGATTGAGAGACCACACTTCTTGGGCGTAAAGTGGAATTGGAGTGAAGATTAAAAGTGTTCCCAAGTACTTATAATCTTTTGTTTTGAATTTCACCACACCAAGGTACGCTATCTTGTTCTTAAATTCTGAAATTTACATAATGCGAGTTATCAATCATGAATGAAATAGATCTTTGTTTGTTGCTTTCGCTATGTGTTTTGTATGAGATACAAAACCAGATTTACCAACACCTTTGTCTCACAATAACTCCACTACAAAGCCTCGTGCTTAGTTTTTGCTTTCCCTCATTGAGGACCTTACTATAGACTTTCCCTCTCATTTCATTCTCTCTCTCTCATGGATGTCTATAGGGATACGACGACCAGTGATAAGCTTATCTTTTCTTCTGCTATCACCAAGATCATACACCATTTTTTCTGCTCCTTATCCTGAGTCTTCTCACTTCACTGTCATGGGTGCCATTGGCGCAGCGTCTATTCAGCGAAGCGAGGCCCAGCTTCGACTGAAGTGGCCACGGACTGAGACGGCGACTTCTCCAGCCCATTCCGTTTCATCCACTTCCACTCCTTTTTTTCTTCTATAGGTGGTATGACGCTAGAGGCCATCATGGTACAGCTTGAGCGCATAGATGCTTGCCTTGATACACTCTATACTGAGTTGTATCAGGTGAACACCCGTTTTAATCGTATCGCACAACGACAGGCTCGCACGGGTGGCTTCACCACGTCTCCATCTCCCTCTCCATCTCCATAGGCTTCAAAGGACGAGGACGATGATGGTGGCTTTGATGATGATGATAATGATGAGGATAAGGATGCTATCTCTTCTAGTGATAAGGAGATGACCGCTTCTTAGTAACTTACCCTTTGTCATTCGTGAAAAAAAGAGGGAGTAGTTTTAGGTTGAGAGTAGCCATGTACTTAGGGGGAGAGTTAGCATAGGACTTTTTGAGAGGGGGAGTGTTTATATCTTTTGAGGGATGTAGTGTGCATTTATGAATGTTTCTTTTCTTTCTTTTTAGATACATTATCCTTTTTATACATCGGTCTTGTGACCATTTAGTGATAGCAAACACTGTACTTATTTATCTTTTATATATATGATGATGTTGTTATCATTTCACCTATCTCTCCAGGTGTTTTTTCATTTCTCTCTTTATACACTTGTTTCTTATGTATGCAATCTTTTATTTCTGTTTCACACTAAGATGCCTTGATGAGTTTTGTTTAAAGTGTTTCAGAAGACAGGTTGTCAAAATCTATTATGCCATGAACTCTCTTCTTGCAAAGTTTTTCGAGAGTTTCTGTTATGATTAGATTTTATTGTATTTAACAGGTGATTATGAGTTTAGTGATTTATGACTTCTCTCATACTTCGTTTGTTTGTTGTGGATTTTTCACGAATTGCCAATGGAGGAGATTGTTAGGACATATGTGGAACTTGTTAGAACATATGTTATTGTAAATTGGCTAATCCTTTGACAAAACGCACTTTACTTGTATTTGGGTAGATCTAGGATGTGTTTAGTACTTCAAGGAACAAGAGTTCAAGTCTAGTATTGAAGCCATGTAAGTCTGTCCAAGAAACAAGTGAAGAAGTGTTGTTCATTAGAGTTCGACAGATAGCTTGACAGATAAATCTATCGAGGTTTAATAAGAATTCTCGACAGCTCTCGACAGAAGCTGTATCTATTGAGAATTACGAAATTCAGATTTCTAGATATGTTTTTCACGCATATCCAAGTTATTTGTGTAGAGTTTCTTTTCTCACAAACCTAGACATATATATGGATTTTTTTAAGGGCCGTCTAATGTGATGCAACTTGTTGCAAAGTGATTATTCACTCATATTGTGACTGGCGACAATTGCCCTACTTAATCATCTTTTTTGTAGAAGCTACTGAGTTTATGCACCAAGGGTTTTGTAACCAATAAGCTTCTTGATCTTCTTTGTCTGAATGAACTGAAGAACTTCGCAGCTAACGTCTTTCTCAAGTTGGTGTGTTAGTCATGTACTGGGATCCGTACATCGATTAGTAAGTCACGTACTTGGAGACATGCATTGAAAGGAGAGATTGTCATTACATTACAAGTCCAATTGTGTATTGGGGTAAGAGTTCAACTGTAAGTTGGTATTAGGTACTGGGATTCCTTTTACTTGTAACTGCTTGTTTTGATAATAGTGGATTCTCGGGAGTGGTGACCTTAAATTCATTCGGTGGGGTTTTGCCTTGGTGGTTTTCCCCATCGTAAACAAATCACCTCTGTCAAATTTAATTTCCACTACATTTAGTTATTTGGTGATTTGTTTGTGCTATCACTCTTATTGCATGTAATTGATCCCCTGCTGATCCCGCCATTGATCCTACTATTTAAGCTTTATTTTATTTTGTTTTATTTTGGTTTGCCCTTTTTTTGGGCCAGTTCTCGTCTGTGTTTTGACAAGTTTGTTTAAGACAATCTTTCTTTTGTGAACAATTTGGAGCATTTGGTCTTCACATGCTTCTTGCTAATCCTGATAATTAGGATGAACTTTTGATATTGCTGCTTTTGTCTGCTTTTTATGACTTTTTTAAGAATTTTGTCGAAGTTGTTATGCTCATTAGTTTTTATACTTGTGAATTTAATTGTGTGACTCAACCTTGCTTTAAGGATTAGGTCGTCAATATGATTTTATTCCTTCCTTTTAATCTTGTGAGTTTCATCATATGACATATTCTTGTTTTGAGAATTTTCATTGTCAATATGATTTTACTCATTGATTTTAATCTTGTGGATTTGATCACATAACTTTACTCTCGTGTTGAGAATTTGATAGTCAGTATGCTTTTATTTGTTGGTTTTTTACCTTGTGAATCTCAATAGTATGATTTATTCTCACTTTGAGAATTTTGGTCGTCATTATGACTGTACTTGCCATTTTTTAACCTTCGTTGGTTTTAACCTTGAGGGAGCTTGTCCCTTTATTCTTTCCTACTTACAAAATAGATTGGCATAGGAAAATTGAAAACATTACTTAGCTAACAATAATACATCTTCAGGTGTTCTACATTTCATGGGCAAGGTAGTTGTTTACCATCAAGTGATTCGAGGTAATTGTAAACACCACATTTTGTACCCCTTACGACTTGGGCCCCCGTTCCCTAGTGATGCCTAAACTTAAGGCCCAAGGCTAGTTTAGAGCCCAATTAGATATGAAATTGACTTGAGGAGTGTTAAAGTGAAAAATATCACCTCTTAAATAAGAAAAAATCTATTTTTGGAAATAAAATGACCAAAGTAGCCCTTGGCCCAAGTATGTGGGCAACAGCCTGCGTGTGAGGGCCAAAGCATGCATGCACAAGCACACTCCTGCATATGCAGCTAGGGTTTCAGAGACAAAAAAGGAATGTTTTCTGCAATAATGGCTGAGTTTTGGAATGAATCCCATATCATCTAGGAGCCGTTCTAAACCCCATTTTTCCACTATAAAAAGTCTTACATGGTATATTTTCAAAGACGGAGAAATCCCACAGGAAAAATACAAGATTCACTAGAAAATAGTGAATTAAAAAGGAGTTTTCACAAAACACTCTCAAGTCAATTTTGTTTGATTGAACGTTTTCTGGCCCTAATCTTTTTAGTTTAAGGTTGCTAATCACTTTCTTATTGGTTTGTGAATAGATTTGACTAAGGGGAACGGTCAAAATCAAGCTTGAAGTGCTTTTCTTTGAGGTATTAGTTCCAACTTTGCTTCTTCTTTTTTCCTTTTCTTTTCTTTTCTTTTCTTTTTATGCTTTTATTTCTTCTGTTTGTTTTGTTTTCTTGTTGTAATATGTTTTGATATGCTTTTCTAGTCTAGGTTCACATTTATATATGTTTAAAATGCATGTTAGGGTGTTAGATTTAGTGTTTTAAGCTTGGTTGCACTTTTAAGGCTTTCTGGGCAAGAACCTGCGTACGCATAATCTTGCCTATGCACGCAGGCTTGTTCTTGCGTGCACAGGCTGCTGCCCAGAAACCCAAATTTTTTATTTTGTTTATTTCTTTGCTGCTTTCACATGTTTGTTTGTTTAGCTTCTTTTCCCATGCTTTTATGCTTTCAATGTCTATGTTTCACATGTTTAATTGCTTATTTTGTCTTACATGTTAGAATTAGGGTTTGTTTTGTGTTTTTATTATTTTGATGATATGAAAATGCATTCACATGTACATACATAAATGCCGTAGGTGTTGAGTTGCTACAAGGTAAGTCATGCGTTGGTGATACAATCTTGTTTTGGTGTTAGAGATGAATGTGAATGTTTGGATGAATCACATGTTGCTTGGATCTTTTCTTTTGCTTATGCTCCTGCCTTGATTTGATTATACATGTGCTGCCTTATTAGAGATGATATGTTATGCCATAACTAGATGAATGTTAGAGTGTGATGATGAAGTGTGCCTAGATGTATGCTTAGGGCTTGTGATGTGATGTCTGTCTTGATGTCATGATTAGATGAATGCTAAGGTTATATATGTGTGATTTGGTTTCCTATGTTTTATGGATGGGTATGTATGTGTTTTGGGATGATTATGCCATGTTGTATGCTTAGATGTACGCTAGTGTGTGTGTGAGTTAGAATACAAGTATTGAACATGATTTTATCAAGGTTAAGACATAAGACACAATGATGGGAGGCAAACCTTAGGGTTGGGCGGTCTTGGATGCCTAACACCTTCCCAAGAACATACCTAAACTCCGAACCCATATCTCTAGTAGTAAGATCTATGGTCCTTCCTTGAAAGGACGCTATATTCATGGTTCCTAGGCCATTGCAAAAACTAGGTGGCAACTCCCTCCTTATGTCCACAGTGGCGACTCCACTGGGGATTGTGAGTTTAATTCCTATGTGTCTTATTTCTTAACCTTATTAAAAAAACTATTTCAATACTTGTTTGCACATACACCTCGGTTGGTGATGAGTGGGAATCATAGCCCACAAAGTTGTGAGTGACCTACTTATCTATCCCTTTAGCCTTAGGGAGCCTACCCACACTAGAGAGATCCTAGACCGTATCACAAAGGATACCCTTTATATCTCTTGTTTGTTCAACCATATATCCTGTGTTCACCTAATTCTAAAGAGCAAATAAAAGATGTAAAAATGGAAGGGATGGCCCTAAAGTTATGGTATACACTAAGATATTTTGGGATAAAAGAAAAGAAATTCTCACGTATAAGAGGCTTATCCCTAAATCCAAAGGTATAGCTTAACTTAAAAGGTTCATAAGACCATAGCCTAATTGTTATCGTAGGCCCAATTGGAAAAAGCCCTTTTGAAAAAAGGACTTTGGGCCTAAGGTAACAAATTTGCTATAGACTTAGCATCCAAAATCCTTCAAATCCAATATGAACTTCCCTAATCTTGAGCCTCCTTGTTGTATGCCTAGGCCCAAAATGATGAGAACTTCATGGACTTTGCGAGGAAGGCTGCAACATATTCTAGCTAAAGGGCTATTTCGAATGATATCAAATGATTAATAAAAATGAAAAGCCCAAAGGTGATGAATACATTGTAAGCCCATGTTTGAGACAAAGGGTACTAAGGGCATTCTAATGAAAGCCCATGAGAGTAAGATGAGAGCTTTATTGTAGATGGACCAAAGCCCAATGAAACAAGGGGCAAAAAGTCCATAAGAGGGATGGGAGTGATATTGAAATTGGGCCTTCTTTAGAATGAACTTAAAAAAATTTACTAAGGACATCTAAAAAGTAAAAAAAAAAAAAAAAAAAAAAAAAAAAACCTTTAATTGGGACATGAACTAAATGAAAATGGGGCTTCTTTTCAAGCATCATTGCACCATCAAAGTCAAGAAAACACATCCCCACTCCTATTTGGATTTGAGAGAAAGGAAAGTGCTTTATCAAGTTTTAGGACATACACTAAGAAGAGGTCAATTTGGTGAACTACATGGATACTGAAGCAATGAAGACCATGATGAAGACGAGTGGGGACATGTTCCCCATCACTAATGAAGAGCCAGGTGATTCTTCCAACTTCATCACACCTGCTAAAGGGCCTATTAATAATTGGACTCGGGTTGGGTTTTCTGAAAACAAGGGGAAAAATTTTTGTAATGCAAGTCTTAATGTACTTTTCAATATTTTCTATAAGATGAATTTTGAGTTGGCTTACTTTGATGTGTCCCATAATATTGAAATTTTGCACTTAAATGATTCAAATGAATTTGAAAATGAAATTAATAAACAATTGGAAAAGAAAATTGCACCTATGGAACCAACTCTTGAAACTATTAATTTGGGCAATAATGAGAATCCACTCTTAATTAAAATTGGCTCAACTCTAAATGAAAAAAGAAAGAAAAGGTCTTCAAAAACTCCTCACGAAATTTCAAGAGGTGTTTGCATGGCCCTATGAGGATATGCCCGGAATTGACCCCTAAATAGCTCAAAATCACATTAATACTCATGATCACATAGAACCCATCAAACAAAAGTTGAGAAAAATAAGGACTGGGTGGCTCTTAAAAATCAAGGAGGAAGTCACTAAGAAACCAAATCAAGATGGCTCCCAAAGATATTACCAAAACCATTTTCACTACCAAATAGGGAATCTATTGTTACACGGTGATGCCTTTTGGCCTCAAGAATGCCAGGGCAACCTACCAAAGGATGGCTACAGCCTTGTTACATGATATAATGCATAATGAGGTGGAGGTGGATGTCAATGATATGATAGTCAAATCCAAGGATAGAGAATGCCACACCGTAAACTTAAGGAAGTTCTTCGAGAGGATTAACGAGTATAGGCTAAGATTGAACCCACAAAAGTGTACCTTTGGAGTAACTGCCGGAAAATTGCTAGGCTTTCTAGTGAGTGATAGAAGGATAGAAGTTGACCCATCCAAGATTAAAGCCATATTAGAGATGCTTCCACCCAAAAGTGAGAAAGAGATAAGGGGTTTCTTGGGTCGATTACAATACATTAGTCAATTCATTGTCAAGCTCACTGATAGGCCACAAATTGAATGATCCCTTGTGATTTAAACTAATTAATTAATTTAAGCCAAGTTATTAATTAATCAATTTATCATGCAAACGTGTGGCAGCACAAACAAATCACCAAAAACTAAATATGCAGCGCAAAAATAAATAACTCGGTGATTTGTTCACGAATGGGGAAAAACCCTAACGGCAAAAACCCCACCGAGTGATTTTCAGGTCACCACTCCCGAAACTCCACTATTATCAAATCAAGCGGTTACAAATAAGGAATCCCAGTACCTTACCAACCTACAGTTGAACCCTTACCCCAATACCCAATTGGACTTGATCTGTAGTGACAGTTCCCACCTTTGATGCACGGCTCCCAAGTACGTGACTAACCAGATGCGCGGATCCCAGTACGCGACTTCAATCACCAACTTTAGAATGAGAGGTTGGCTGCAGAGTTCTTCAGATCATCCTATGCATGAAGATCAGGAAGATGCTTGGTCACAAAACCCTAAGGTGCACAATACACAGCAACTTCTTGAAGAAGATGATCTAGGTTAAGAACTTCGTCTCAGAGCACAATTTGCTTGAACAAGGATTGCTCAATGCTTATGCAACTTGTGTCTATGTTGACGGCTCTTAAAACACTCCTTAAATATGTTTAGGGTTAGAAGAAAAGAAAGCCCAAAAACACATTCACGGATCCCAAGAAAATCAGATTGGAATTCTGACTTTTTAAGTCTCGACAGCTAGCAGGTGTCGAGGTAGGTGTCGAGCAGGTGTCGAGCTTTAAAAATTCTGCACTTCAACTTGCTTTTTCTTGGACAGACTTGATGACTTCAACACTTGATCTTGAAACATTGTTTCTTGAAGTATTAAAAACACCTAGAACTACCCAATTACAAGTAGAGTGCGTTTTGTCAAAGGATTAGCCAATTTACATAAAATATGACATATGTTCCTAACATGTAAACACATATGTCCTAACAATCTCCCCCTTTGGCAATCCGTGACAAAACCACAACAAACAAATGAACATATGAGAGAAGTCATAAATCACTCAACTCATATTCACTTGTTAAATACAATAAAATCTATCCTAACACAAACTCTTGAAGAACTTTGCAAAAAGAGAGTTTATGGCAAGTAGACTTTGACAACCTGTATTTCTGAAACACTTATAAACAAAACTCATCAAGGCATCTTGTGTGAAACAGAATTAACTAGATTGCATACAAATATAAAGAACATGTGTATAAAGAAAGAAAAGAAACAACACATGAATAGATAGGTGAATAAAAAAAACATACATCCACATATATAGAAAGATAAGTACAATGTATGTAAAACTGATATACAAGACCAATGTATCTATAAAGAATGAAAAGAAAAGATACATCATAAGCCTCACTACATCCCTCAAAAAGTATAAACACTCCCCCTATCAAAATGTCCTATACTAACTCTCCCCCTAAGATGACTACTCTCATAAATCCAAAACTACTCCCCCTTTTTGTCACGAGTGATAAAGGGTAGAGTGTCATGTAGACATTTCATCAGTAGAGCTAGCATCTCCATCATCATCATCAGAAGCGTCATCGTCATCACCATCATCATCATCATCCTCAGCATTAGAATCTGAAGCAACTGGAGGAGGTGGTGGAGGAGAAGCCTCAGATGCAAAACCACCCATGGTCGCCTGCCGTCGTGCAATACGACCAACACGAACGTTCACCTGATACAACTCAGTGGTGAGTGTATCAAGGCGAGCATCCATGCGCTGCAGCTGCGCCATGATATCTCCAAGAGATACATCGCTGGAGGAAGGAAGAGGAGTCGATGTAGATGGAGCAGATCTGGATGGAGCCGAACGGGAGGGCGGAGTGGAATCCGGCTGTCTCGCCCTGAACTGTGCCTGACTACGTTTTACGGTAGCGGCATCTATGGCAGAGATGTGTGTGAAGTGGTCGGAGACAGGGAAAGGGATGGAAAAATGGCGTAGTATCCTCGTGATAGCGGAAGGAAAGATGAGCTTATCACGGGACGCCGCATCTAAATGAACATCTATGATAGAGAAAATGAAGTGGGAAGGAAAATCTATCGTAAGATGCTCAAGTAGAGAAAGCAAGAAACGAGCACGAGGCTCTGTGATAGAGTTATAATGGGAGAGAGGATGAAGTACAAATGTCATCACCATGTTAAGGAATCTAGGACCTTTAGCAAAAGGTCTACATGATGTGTACATATGCTCACCCCACTCAGAAGGGCGCTCACAGAAAGCAGAAATGAGCTCATCCCTGGACACAGTCCTCAGTCGCTCACAAGTAGGATAGTCAGGAAACTCTATCCTAGGAACATGAAGCACATCCGCAACCAGCTGCGGTGTGACAGCAATGCGCGTACCTCGAACGCGAGTGAGAAAGAGAGGTACTGAACGATCAATCCCGTGCATGTTGGAGTAAAACTCCTGAATCAGCACGAGAGGACAAGTGACCGGGACGTCACACAGTGACTCCCATCCCCTACTGTGAATGACAGAGGGAAGGTCAGTGTCGGCGAAGTCCGCCAGAACAACGTGGCGTTCCGAATGAACACCTCGTTTAGAGAAGTTCTCAGTAAATGCCTTGTAGGCATCTCCATCACGGAACCGAAGGTTATGAGGAGCAGTATCAGAAGATGAAGAAGCTCCAGAACGCAGAGGGTTCCGAGCCGGAGTGGATTTACGTTTAGGTGCCATAGATGCAACTAACGTAAAAGAAAGAAAAAAGAGAAAGAGAGGGGTAGACAATCAGAAAAGTCCCAAACAGTTCAAATATGACAATATATTGAACAAAATGGACGTATGCATGGGAATGCATGATCATGTTACATGCAAACATAAAAAGCATCATGGGCTCAGCCCAATCCAATCCTAGCAGCACACATTCAAGAATCACACAACTAAATGCATGAAAATATCATTCTAATGCACATGGAATGCAATGCATGACATTCTAAACACTTTTCATTGAAAAACCAACCCAAAATTTCAACAAAAACTCAAAGATTTTGAAAAACCCAAAGTTTTCAAAAAAAAATCCCAAAACCTAAGTTTCAAATCATGAAATGCATGAAAATAAATGGAAAAGAAGATCATACCACTTGATTTGAAGCAAGAAAAGCTGAAAATCACTTGGGTTGAAGATTGGATTGAAGAAAAGTGCACAGGAAGACCAACCGCCTCGGACAGATCGAAGAAAGATCGAGAGAAATGAGAGGGAAATCGCGAACAGAGCTTAAATAGGATCTCCAGTAAATCTCGACAGCAGAGGTGTCGAGAGGTATCGAGATGCTGTCGAGAAAGGTGTCGAGAGAATATGCCTTCGACAGCTAAGGTATCGAAACAGCTCAACCAACACCAGAAGCTCGATCGATCGACGAGGTGTCGAGAAGGTATCGAGCAGACAGAGAGATCTCGATCGATCCACCAGGTGTCGAGGAAGTGTCGAGATTGCGATAAGAAAAATGCTTTAGAGGCTCGACAGCTGACCAGGTATCGAGGAGGTATCGAGAAGGTGTCGAGCCAGCTATGAAATGCAGTTTTTCGAGAAGTGAAAAACACAGACATGAATGCAATCAAGACATGCACCTCAAACATGATCCAACCAACATATAAATCTCTCAAAAATCATCTCTCAATGAAAATTTAAGCACATGGATCTCCCAAAACACACACACACACTAAACAAGTCTAACAAATTTTATATTTCAAAAATAAGTCATGACAGTTTAGTGAGCATACAAAAGCACATGTAAAACCTTTGTGATGGCCAAATCACATTGTACTTGCACATGTATCAAAAGTAGCAAAGAATATTGCGTGTTGTGTGTGAAAAACATCGCAAGATTGCGTATGTGTATACATGTTATGATGATCTGAGATATGAGAAAATAACTTTAACTCACACACAATCATAACTGTTTGATGGGGACTATCACCTTCGAGGTACATCCTATAACTCCCACATCTCCTAGAATACACGCTTGCAACCATTTTAAAGCATTTTAATCTTTTTGCTTTTTATTTCTTTGCATATTTTCTTTTTAAAGCATATCATACATGGGCTTATGAGAAAGAAAAGAAATACCCATTGATATTTTGACATTTCAATTTTGCTATGCCTAAGCACACAAATGTCATTGACATCACACTTTTGCTATGCCGAAACATACAGATGTCATTAATGATTGGCGGGCAACAGTGGTGAGATGGTTATTTATGCCTTTCTCTTAGGATTTTCTAGTCCTACCCGTCAAAAAGAGTGATATGAGTGTTAAGTCTAAGAAATAACCTAATCTTACTCATCACAAACACGAGCCACAAAGCTCACTTGCTTAGTTGTGCATAAAGATGCTCATCTAAGCTACAAGAGATACAAAGTTTAGAAAACTTTGTTTCATTGGCCATCTAAGGTAAACAAGTACCAAAGTACACAAAACACATACTATTTTTGTATTTTTTTTTTTCAATTTTTCAATTTTTTTTTATTTTTATTTTTATATCAAAAACAAAATAAACAAAACTGAAAGTAAACACACAAAAACATGTTAACAAAGCAAAACAATGCAAAAACTAGACTGACTCAAAAGAAATGCAAAACACACATGCAATGCAACAAACAAAATAAGAAGGGAGAAGAAAGTGATGAAATCACTTTGAGTCCTTTTTCTTCCACACCTTGGAAGAACCTTTCCTTTGATTTAATCCTTGAACCGGCGGTGAGGGGGAAGAATTGAAACCGTTCAAGTTCGAAAGGAACATGATGGCTTTCAGAAGATCTCCAAGAGGAGCAAGAGAAGATTGAAGCTGATTTTGGCTTCCAGATGCTGTCATATTATTGCTCTGTTGGGTGGCTAGCCACTTGTAGCAATTAGGTCGAGTATGACTAGCAGCTCCACAATGATAACAGAGATGCTGCTTCTTTTGTTTAGGCTTTTGAGAGTTAGCCTTCTTATCCCTAGGGAGTTTAGCATCTTTCTTTTCTAACTTAGGGGGTGCTCCTAAGATGGATTTTTCCTTGTCTATGTTCTCACTAGCTAATTCAGTTTTATCATCAATGTTCTCAATTTTAACATTATTAGCAGGAGGAACAAAAACAGTAGAACTAGTAGAAGCAGAGTTAGAGATAGAAAGACCATACCCTAAACCTGTTCGATCTGAAGCAGATTTCTGGTTGTTGAGCATCTCATCAAGTTTTGCACTTGAAGTCCTCTCCAGTTGAGCTCTGACTTGAAACAGCTCTGCTTCAAGCTTCTTGGTCTTCTCAGCCAGGAAGTTATTCTCAAATCTCAGTGCACCAATAGTTTGATTTGCCTCATCAAACTTTGTGGACAATTCTTCTTTGTCGAGTTCCACATCACTGAGCTTCTTGGTGGCCAGCCTGTATAGCTTCTCATGCTTTTCAGAAAGCTTGTAAAGCTTCTCATAGGCTGAATGGATATCATCTTTGTCATCCATCTTTTCACATTCAGTGTCCACCAATTCTTCTTCTTCTTCTTCAACAATCCCATCAGTAGAATTGACTGAAGCAGTGAAAGCATTTAGGATTCCGTCATCCTCATCATCGGAATCATTTTCAGGCTCAGTGTCACTAAGGGTTGCAGCTAGAGCCTTGCTCTTCCCAATGCTCTTCAGATATGTGGGACACTCATTCTTCATGTGTCCAAACCCGTGACACCCAAAACACTTTGGTCCTGCAGGAACAGTGTACTGACCGCCATCCTTGGCATCCTTCCTTCCCTTGTCTTGGCTCTTGAACTGTGAAGAACTGGATTGCCTGCGGTCTTTGTCGAAGCTCCTCCCATTGGCATTCTTCATAAACTTCTTGAACTGCCTCGTAATGTAGGACTTCATCTTGGAATCTTCATCATCGGAAGACTCATCAGTATCACTGCTCTTCGCCTTCAGGGCCATGCTCTTGCCCTTGCTTGACTTGCCTATCCTTGATAACCCTAGCTCATAGGTCTGCATGTTCCCAACTAGCTCAGTCAAAGGAATTTTATCAATGTCCTTTGATTCTTCAATTGCCGTAATCTTGGCATGAAATCTCTCAGGTAGAGATCTGAGCACCTTCCTTACAACCTTGGGTTTAGGGATGGTTTCCCCAAGATTGAAGGCTGAGTTCACTATGTCTTTCAGCTTGGCATAGAACTCATCGAACGACTCATCCTCCTCCATCTTAATTTCTTCAAAGCTAGTAGTGAGCCTCTGTAGCTTTGAATCCTTGACAGCCTTTGTTCCTTCATAGGTTGTCTGGAGGATGGTCCACGCCTCCTTGGCAGTTTCTGTTGAGGATATCTTCTTGAACTCCTCATTGGTGACAGCGCTAAATAGAGCATTCAGCGCTCTGCTGTTGAAGTTCGCCGCCTTGATCTTGGCTTCATCCCAATCAGCCGGCACTTCTTTTGGCTTTGTCCAGCCAATCTCCACAGCTTGCCACACCTTCTCATCTAAGGACTGCAAAAAAGCTCTCATGCGTACTTTCCAGTAAGCATAGTTAGTCCCATCAAATAAAGGAGGTATAATAAGAGATTGTCCTCTATCCATGACAAACAGGGGTCAATGGATCAATCACAGCAAAGATTAATAACTAATCAGAGTGTGCCCGCTCTGATACCACTTGATAGGCCACAAATTGAATGACCCCTTGTGATTTAAACTAATTAATTAATTTAAGCCAAGTTATTAATTAATCAATTTATCATGCAAATGCGTGGCAGCACAAACAAATCACCAAAAACTAAATATGCAGCGGAAAAATAAATAACTCGGTGATTTGTTCACGAATGGGGAAAAACCCTAACGGCAAAAACCCCACCGGGTGATTTTCAGGTCACCACTCCCGAAACTCCACTATTATCAAATCAAGCGGTTACAAATAAGGAATCCCAGTACCTTACCAACCTACAGTTGAACCCTTACCCCAATACCCAATTAGACTTGATCTGTAGCGACAGTTCCCACCTTTGATGCACGGCTCCCAAGTACGTGACTAACCATATGCGCGGATCCCAATACGCGACTTCAATCACCAACTTTAGAATGAGAGGTTGGCTGCAGAGTTCTTCAGATCATCCTATGCATGAAGATCAGGAAGATGCTTGGTCACAAAACCCTAAGGTGCACAATACACAGCAACTTCTTGAAGAAGATGATCTTGGTTAAGAACTTCGTCTCAGAGCACAATTTGCTTGAACAAGGATTGCTCAATGCTTATGCAACTTGTGTCTATGTTGACGGCTCTTAAAACACTCCTTAAATATGTTTAGGGTTAGAAGAAAAGAAAGCCCAAAAACACATTCACGGATCCCAAGAAAATCAGATTGGAATTCTGACTTTTTAAGTCTCGACAGCTAGCAGGTGTCGAGGTAGGTGTCGAGCAGGTGTCGAGCTTTAAAAATTCTGCACTTCAACTTGCTTTTTCTTGGACAGACTTGATGACTTCAACACTTGATCTTGAAACATTGTTTCTTGAAGTATTAAAAACACCTAGAACTACCCAATTACAAGTAGAGTGCGTTTTGTCAAAGGATTAGCCAATTTACATAAAATATGACATATGTTCCTAACATGTAAACACATATGTCCTAACACTCACCTCCACCGGTGAGCCCATCTTCAAACTCCTAAGGAAGAATGAACCACATACATGGAATGATGAGTGCCAAAAGGTCTCTGAACTTATCCAGGAATATCTCCTACACCCACCTATCCTGGTGCCTCCACAACATGGAAAACCTTTGCTTCTATACCTCTCTATCATAGGGGATGCGGTTTGAAGTATGCTTGCACTAGAAGATGATGACATGAATGAAAGGGTAATATACTACTTAAGAAAGAGGTTCCATGATTATGAGACTAGGTAAAATCCCATAGAAAAGTCATGCTTTGCACTTGTTTGGGTCGTACAGAAGTTGAGACATATCATCTTACCTTTCCAAATATGGGTAGTAACAAGAATAGACCCATTGAAGTATCTCTTTGAGAAACCTATTTTAAGTGGAAGATTGTCAAGATGGTTGATCTTATTGGTAGAATTTGATTTGAAGTATGTGGCTAGAAAAACTATCAAAGGGAGCATTATGTCAGATTTTTGTGCCGAGAATCCTATAGAGGGAGAAGATGGTAAAGAAGACTTTCCAAATGAGGACGTTTTGGATGTTGGGTTAAGGACATGGAAGATGTACTTTGACAGAAATGCAAACCAATATGGGAATGGGATAGGAATACTCTTGATCACTCTAGAGGGATCTCACATACCTTTGGCAATCAAGTTGAACTTTGAAGCAACTAATAACATGGCTAAATATGAGGCTTGTATTGCTGGAATGGAAGCTCTTCGAGAATTGAGGGTAAATGAGGCCAAAGTCTTTGGAGATTCAATTTTGGTTATAGCCCAAGCACAAAAGTTGTGGAGGTGAAGGAGGAACACTTGAAGCCTTATCCACAACACTTGGAGGACTTGACCAAGACCTCTAACAAGATTGAGTACACAATCATCCCTAGAGCTCAAAATCAATTTGTGGATGCCTTAGCTACCTTAGCCTCCATGGTTGAAATACCCAAGGGAGTATGGACATGACCATTGGAGATTGAGCAAAGTTATAAGAAAGTGCACAAAGGGAAGACCAGAGCTTCAATAATGACCATAGAGGAACAAGATGTTCTGTGGTACCATGACATCATGAAGTTCTTGGAACTAGGGGCATATCCAGATGGTGCTGACAAAAGAGAACGTCGTTCCATTAGGATGATGGCAATAAAATATATCTTATGTAAAGGAAAACTCTATAGAAAGTCCTAAAATGGTATACACCTTTGTTGCTTGAAGAAGGAAGAAGCTGAAAAAGTAATGGAAAAAGTTCATCAAAGGATTCGTGGCCCTCATATGAATGGAAGAATGTTAGCCAAGAAATCCTAAGGATGAAGTACTATTGGAATACGATGGAGACCAATTGTGTGGACTATCTGAAGAGTTGCCACGATTATCAGACACATGCCAACTTGAACCATGTACCACCTTGGTTTGGGGCATAGATGTTATCAGAAGGATAGCTCCTAAGGCTTCAAATGGGCATGAATACATCCTAGTGGCAATTAACTAATTCACCAAGTGGGTGGAGGTAGCCTCCTACTTTGTATTGAAGGCTAAGCATGTGGCTTGGTTCTTACAAAGCAACATCATATGTCGGTTTGGGGTGCCCCAAGAGATCATCTTCGATAACGGTTCCCACTTCGAGGGTGAAGTTTGGAGAATCATGGAAGAATATAGCATTAAGCATCACAAGTCTTCACCATCTCGACCACAAGCTAATGGGGCCATAGAAGCAGCTAATAAGAATGTGAAGAACATCCTGGCCAAGATGGTAATGACATACAAAAATTGGGCTGAGAAGCTCCTGTTTGCCTTATGGGTTTATAGAACTTTTGTCCATGCATCGATTGAGGCAACAACTTACTCTTTGGTTTATGGTAGTAAGGCAGTGCTTCCTATTGAGGTGGAGATACAATCTTTGAGGGTATTAGTGGAAACAAAGGTCCTAGTGTTAGGGTTTTTGCGCTAAAATCCAATTTATTGGCATGTCATAAATAATTAAATTGTTTAATTATATGAGACTATCTATTTATGAACTAATGGGACATTATCCTAGTCCATGAGATGCATAGTATGTGATTTATGTGATTTAGTCACAAAAGATATAAATCACAAGTTCTTTGTAAACTCAGAATTTTAGTTCGTAGTTGGTGATGAGATTGGGCATTTCATCTGCGAAGACTATAACATATCAACTACGATGATTTGTCATGATCATGGAAGTGAAGACTTCTAGTTGGTATGTTGATATGTTTTAAGAGTTAAGACATATTGAACTGGACCGCTGTGAGATTTATTATTCTCCTAACGATTGTCAAATGAATAATAAATCTCATGACTTCTATTTACATCAACTCTAAATCCTGAGAGAATAATGAACCTAATCATGAGATGTAGGTTGCTTTGATATATTAGGAGTGAGATCTATTAGTTACGGTCAAAACCTCAGTATGTTGGGCAGCCGCATTTAATGTTGATGGAACATATATTTTCAAGATGGAATTCATAATCTCTTAACAGAGATATAAAATATTCCCTGGAGATATAAAATATTCCCTTGAGATAAGTTTAATGGGTTTGGTTATTCAGAGTGTTGGGCCCAACCACTTTAGTAAGGAGTTACTAAAGTATATATTTATGGAATTGGATTTCATAAATATATTATGAATAACATAAAAGATTAAACCGGGTACTCAAGGATTAAGATGTAGTAATCTACAAAGTGGCAGTCAACATTTCATGACTTTGTATTACTACGAATATTTTAATGAATGGGTTATATGTATAATAAAGTCTTGGGATATAATTTATAGATAAGGCCTAGAGTGCAATTATATTCTTATAGTGGTATTGAATATAATTAATGGTAACTTTGGACTTGTCAAGAATTGACAGAAAAGCCCAAGGCCCATTGGAGCTAATGTCTTATTGGTCCCTTTGGTCCCATCTCAAGCCACAAACTAAAGCCCAATTGGGTAGGCCCAAAAGGTTAACCCAATTAGATAATCAGTCATTATTTAATAAGAGTTATTAAATAAAGAAACCATGAGAATAGTTTTAATGTACGTATGATGAAAAGAAACGAAATCAGTTTTTCTCCACAAGGAGAAAAAGAAGGTTTTTTTCTTTGAGAGTCTATGTACAAAAAGACTGATTGAGAGACCACACATCTTGGGCACCTTGTGGAATTGAGATGAAGATTAAAGGTATTCTCAAGTCAAGGTTTTTGAAATTCACTGCATCAAGGTACGCTTCCTTTTCTTTGTTCTAGAATTCATGGTTACATGTTTATCTTTCATGATTGAAGTACATCTGTATTTTGTTGCTTCCGCTGTGCGTTTTGTATGAGATACAAAACTATATTTTCCAAGAAATGGTATCAGAGCGGTCTTCAATATCATGCTTGTATAACATGTGATTGAATTTTAGAATCAAAGAAAAAAACGTTTTTCTTGGTGTTTTTAAGTTTCAGCAGAATTGTGTGTATGACATCATAGGATTAAATGAATATATGTATAGATTCATGTCCGGATATTTAAACCATTGGTGTTGTGATATCAGCTCATGGTTACATATATTAATATACGAGTGATGTTATATTAGAGATAATAGTTTCATGTTGTTAAAAGTAAATGCATTTAATTTTTTGCATTGTTGTTGAAACTATGATTTGATAAAAATTGATATTGATGTTATGATGTTATTTAAATTTTAATTTAAGTTTGTTAAATTGATCTTTAAGGCTATAGCATCAATGGAATTCAGTTTTGATATCAAATTCTGCATTTCATGTTCATATGGTGTTTTTATGTTCATGAAAACCGTAGAAAACTGTCTTCATCCGCTCTTTGAAAAATGAAAAAAAAAACGGGTTTTTCGCGGGTAAGCTTCTCGCGTGAATACTCGTGAAAAATGCCACTGAAGCACAAAAGTTTTCGCGGGAAGCGCTTAGTCGCGAGATACCCGCGAGACAGTAGCGAAAGTTTCTGTTTGAATTTTGTGTTTTCAATTTTTTGCTTAAACTTGTTTTCGCTGGAAGCACTTAGTCGCGAGATACCCGCGAGACAGTAGCAAAAGTATAAGGTGTAAGGCAATGTGTGATGTGATTACATATGGTTCTAACTAAAAGACCTAATGCAATCAAAGATATTAGTTAAATAGAATTCTTAGTCCCAAATTGATTTATGATTAAAAGTCCTTAATTTATTTTAATTAGAGGCTTTTAATGAGATTAAAATTCTAATTAAAAGGTATATAGTTTCTAATGAGATTAGAATACTTTATTTAGTAAATTAAGGATAAAGTTCTATATGACTAATTTTTGATTCATTAGTGTTTAAGGATTCCTAAATAGTTTAGGACTTCCATTTTAGTTAGTGATTCTAATAAGATTAGAGTTTTTAATAAGTGCAAGGTTGTTAGTTGTGATGAGATCACAATTATTATTTAAGAAAAACCCAAATAATGAGTGGGAGTTCTTGAAATAACCCTTTTATTAAGTTTATTGTAATGTGAGTAGATACCTCGTCTTGACTTTGAGTCTTGCATTCCATGCGGAGGGTATTTACTTCACGGATTACAAGGATAAACTTTTTTGTGATTGCGCGAATGTTCGTTACGCTATTGTGACGTGACTTAGTAACACCACATTGAATTTAAACAATTAAACACATTTAATGTGTAGGGTTAAATTGTGATTAGATCACAATGATTTCAACACAATCCACTTATTTTAAAATTTCTAGTGGGAGAGAGATTCAAGGGTTGATTCTCACGGCCTCCATTGCTGGTTTATAGTAGTGTGATTAGGCACCTCGCCTTGGCGTATATGCCTTGCTCCCATCGGAGGGTGTTTAATTCATGGTACTACATATTAAACTTCTTAATGATAAATGAAGTGTGTTTTACATTAAGAACAACCACGTTTTCGTGGAGTTACTTGGTGACTCACATTAATTCTAGGCAATGGTGTACACTAGACTAAGTGTAATGTTAACCTCCCTTCGGAGTTATGTCATTATTACTTAGAGGCTAAAGGAAAAGTGGCAAATTATTTTTGTTTGGCAAGAGTTACCATGATAGCATTAATAATGAGAATAATTCTCACCTAATCATAGTGATTGGTATGACCTCGCTTCCGAGGAATATCAATTGCGGGATTAGGTTGTCGTTGCACCTAGTATAGTATGGTTTTCGGGTTCCATACTATATGGTTATGGATGCAAAATGATAATGTCCTGGTATTTAAGTTCACGGTCTCAATATAAAATTGTCATAATTTTTGTCCTCTAGCTACTATTTTAGTTAAATCACATTAACTAAGAAGTAATTTTGGACATGATGCTTAAAGGAGCTGAAGTATATTTTCATGTTTCGATTCAGTATTGTCATAATTTCCTATACATGATGCATTTAATGGAAGATAGCTTATGATATGATCATAATCTCCATTGATATGCTAAAATGTTTCATTGGCTTCTATCTCAATTGCGCTATAGCATGAGATGCAAGAGTTAGTACTAAACTTAGACTTTATATCAAGTCTAAATGAGATGTTTTGGTATGAATCATATTGAGTGTTAAGAAAAGCTTAAGAAGTTCCAATTCTATGTCATTTTATGAAAATATTTTATTTTTAAAATGAATTGGAATTCTTGGATGTAGAGATTAATTGTTAATCTCATATGGATATGATCCATAAGTCCTTGTTAGAATCATTTGATCAATTCAGATTGTTTTGAAACTAAATTCTTTTTATGTTACTTGAATTGATGAGTGAGTTCTACGCAACGGAAGACATCCTAAAAGCTAAGGCTAGGATCAATATGATTTAATTCAATTCTTAGCCTAAACCAAAAGGTAAGGATGATAAGAAGAGGAATTATAATACCAAACAATCGGACAAGTTAGTTGCCCTAGTAGTTGCCAAAAGGAAATTAGTCTCAAAAGCATGACCAAAAGAAAATTGTTTCTGTTTTGGTAAAGCTAAGCATTGTCCATGATTGTTTTCTAGATGGAAATTTACATGTTTTATTTTTAAAGAGAAAGTTTTCATCTTTTGTATTGTATGTTTTGGCACTTATGTCTAGATCTTATTAATCTAAATGGTATTCAAGATTGGTAAAAGATGGGCTTTTAGAACCATTATTTTGTTATATTCATAGTCTATGAATTCTATTTAGAGGATAATAAGATCTAGGGTTCCTTTTCGTAAAGGAATGAAGTTCCAATGACTTCTTTAAGTTAATGCATACATAAAGGAGGAATAAGGCTCTTTCAAAGTAAAGGTAGATTGTTCTAGAAGAAAAATGTCAAAATTTGTTATAGGACAACTATAAAATACATTTAGAAATGAGATGGTTGTATTAGATACACCACAAGACATTATTCTAGATATATAGCTAATACACGGGTACAATATCGTAGTGGGAGGATTACCAAATAAATTCATACTTTTGGAATAAACTTTTGAAGTCATTCCACAAGGATATGAATTTGATCCTTGGTCCTACGTAAAGGCAATAAATGATATGAATATGGATTATTGGATCAAGGTTATGTGAATAGAATTGGATTCTATTTAAAGTCTAGAACTTGTAAAGGCGCTTAATTGCATTAAGCCTATTGTTTTCAAATAGGTCTACAAGTAAATGAGATTGATAGATTTGAAGGTGCAAACTTTCAAAGTCAAGACTAGTGGAGAAAAGATTTATTCAAAAAGAAATGGTTCGATTATGAAAATATTTTTTCACCAATAGTCAAGTTTGACTCTATCTAGATTCTCTCATCCATTATATTTCATTTGGATGAAATATGGCAATGGATATCAAGAAAGCTTCTTTTAGTAGCAATCTTGAGGAAGACATCTATATGATGTACCTAGACTTGTACATAGCAAAGAACCAATAGTGTTTATTATGCAAGTCACTTAAATTCCATTTATGGACTAAAGCAAGCATATGTATCATAAAATATCATCTTTGATCAAGAAATCAAATTGTTTGATTTAGAAATCAAATTATTTGATTTTGATCAAGTATTAAATGGCCTTATGTGTGTAGAAGTTATATAGAATAATAACTTTCTTAATGTATGTTGATGACATTCTAATCATTTAGAATGATATAGAGTTGTTGTCATCAATAGAGTTTTAGTTGTCTAGTCCAGTTTGATATAAAGTACTTGGAAAAGACTGGTCACATCCTAAGAATTATAACTTTGTTAAAATTCAGAAATTAGGATGTTGGGTCTATCTCAAACTGCTTAAATAAATTAGATTCTAGCCAAATATAGCATGTAATACTTCAAGAAAGGATTTTTTCCTTTTAAGTTTGAAGTTCCTTTATATAGGACTACGGTCCTTAGACATATAAAAGAAAGAGCATATCAAGACGGTTCCTTATATCAAATCGATAGGAAGTCTTTATGCTATGCTAAATACTAGGCTAAATATCTATTTTGTGGTGGGCATGGTAAGCAAATATCAATTGAATCAAAGAGCACTTAATTTAGTGGGAGTAAAGCATATACTCAAATATCTTAGGAGAATGAGAGATTATATGCTTGTCCACAAAAGTGAAGTTTTGATGTTTATTGGATGTACAAATTCTGACTTGTAGTTTGATTGTGATTCATGAAGTTGGACTTCAAGATATGTGTTCATCCTAGGTGGTGAAGATACACATTAAGCGTAAGTATCATCTCATTAGAGAGATATGAGTACGTGAGTAGTAGTAGTAGAAAAGATAATTTATGCAATAAATTTGACTTAAACTTGTTTCCAAACCTTGCCTTAGAGTGACTATGAATTACTCTAAAAAGGGAGATAAGTGTCAGATATGTGATAAATTGTCTTTGAAGGCAAGTGGGAGATTGTTAGGGTTTTTGCCCTAAAATCCAATTTATTGGCATGTCATAAATAATTAAATTGTTTAATTATATGAGACTATCTATTTATGAACTAATGGGACATTATCTTAGTCCATGAGATGCATAGTATGCGATTTATGTGATTTAATCACAGAAGATATAAATCACAAGTTCTTTGTAAACTCAGAATTTTAGTTCGTAGTCGGTGATGAAATTGGGCGTTTCATCTGCGAAGACTATAACATATCAACTACGATGATTTGTCTTAATCACGGAAGTGGAGACTTCTAGTTGGTATGTTGATATGTTTTAAGAGTTACGACATATTGAATTGGACCGTTGTGAGATTTAGTATTCTCCTAACGACTGTCAAATGAATAATAAATCTCACGACTTCTATTTACATCAACTATAAATCCTGAGAGAATAATGAACCTGATCATGAGATGTAGGTTACTTTGATATATCAGGAGTGAGATCTATTAGTTACAGTCAAAACCTCAGTATGTTGGGCAGCTGTATTTAATGTTGATGGAACATATATTTTCAAGATGGAATTCATAATCTCTTAACGGAGATATAAAATATTCCATTGAGATAAGTTTAATGGGTTTTGGTTATTCAGAGTGTTGGGCCCAACCACTTTAGTAAGGAGTTACTAAAGTATATATTTATGGAATTGGATTTCATAAATATATTATGAATAACATAAAGGATTAAACTGGGTACTCAAGAATTAAGATGTAGTAATCTACAAAGTGGCAGTCAACATTTCATGACTTTGTATTACTACGAATATTTTAATGAAGGGGTTGTATGTATAATAAAGTCTTGGGATATAATTTATAGATAAGGCCTAGAGTGCAATTATATTCTTATAGTGGTATTGAATATAATTAATGGTAACTTTGGACTTGTCAAGATTTGACGGAAAAGCCCAAGGCCCATTGGAGCTAGTATCTTATTGGTCCCTTTGGTCCCATCTCAAGCCACAAACTAAAACCCAATTGGGTAGGCCTAAAAGGCTAACCCAATTAGATAATCAGTCATTATTTAATAAGAGTTATTAAATAAAGAAACCATGAGAATAGTTTTAACATACGTATGATGAAAAGAAAAGAAATCAGTTTTTCTCCACAAGGAGAAAAAGAAGGTTTTTTTCTTTGAGAGTCTATGTACAAAAAGACTGATTGAGAGACCACACATCTTGGGCACCTTGTGGAATTAAGATGAAGATTAAAGGTATTCTCAAGTCAAGGTTTTTGAAATTCACTGCATCAAGGTACGCTTCCTTTTCTTTGTTTTAGAATTCATGGTTACATGTTTATCTTTCATGATTAAAGTAGATCCGTGTTTTGTTGCTTTCGCTGTGCGTTTTGTATGAGATACAAAACCAGATTTTCCAACACCTAGAAGAGGATTGGGCTAGGACAAGATATGAACAACTGGCCTTGATAGATGAGAAGAGGGCTAGGGCACAATATCATGCACAAGGGTACCAAAAAAGGATTGTTAGAGCATTTAACAAGAAAGTAAAACCGAGAAACCTTAAAGAAGGGGACTTGGTCCTAAATGTGCTTAGAGATGAGACTTTTGATCCAAGAGGAAAGATGAAGCAGAGGTGGTTTGGGCCTTTTATCATTAAGAAGATCATGTCTAGAGGTGCTACAAGGATCACAGATTTGGATGGGGAAGAGATGCTTTGCCTAATTAACATGGATTGACTCTAGAAATACAACATTTAAAGGAAGAAAAAAAAAAACAAAAGCTTGCTAGGTTGAAACCCCAAAAGGGTGGCCTAGGCAAAAATTAAGGCAAAAGAACCCCGCTAGATTGAAAAACCGAAAAGGTAGTCTAGGCAAAAGTTAGGAGAAAAGACCATAGGCATGGGGAAAATTCCTAAAGGGACGTCATGAACAAAAATTACATGGCAAAGGAAAAAGAAAAGAAAAAGAAAAAACAAAGGAATGAGATGACAATAAGCAAAGATTAATAAAAAAAGTGATTCTCTTATTAGTCAAATTAAAAGATAACAAGATTGTTTTCATAGGAGAATTGGAACACTCCAATCCTTTATTAAATTCAAAAACAAATAGCTACTTTTATACTTAATTAGGGCGGCTAGGGTTTCCTTTGACTCGCGGCCCATGTATGAAAGGTAGCAAAAGAAGTGAAAAAGACAAAAGGAGCAAGTCACCCAGAGAAGCTTGAGGCAAGAGCCCCGGATGGACACCACAAAGAATGTATCATTTTGTTGTTGGTTGGGTTAGCTCGAAGAGCGCCCTTGCTTGTTTTTCTTTTTCTTTTTAAGTGACTCTAGGTTAGTAAATCACTCGCCATTTGGTTGCAAGTGGCAAAATAGGTTCTAGGATAATGAACCTGTCATTGCTCATTTCCCGAGCAACAAAGGTGGGACTTTGGACATACGAATCCCACGCAGCTTTCCGGAGTTGCACCCCGCCCTATGTATGTGTGATGTGTGTCGTGTGTGTGGGTTGGTTCCAAGCCATACGTCGAAACAAAATGTTTTATCTCTTATTCTCTTGATTGTATCAATAAAGCTCACTAATCAAAAGAGGGGAATTTGTGAACACCACATTTTGTATCCCTTAGGACCCGAGCCCTCGTTCTCCAAAGATGCCCAAACTCTAAGGTCTAAGGCCAATTTAGAGCCCAATTAGATATCAAATTGACTTGAGGAGTGTTAAAATGGAAAATATAACCTGTTAAATGAGCAAAATCTATTTTTCGAATTAAAGTGACCAAAGTGGCCCTCGGCCCATATACGTGGGTAGCAGCCTACAAACGTGGGCCAAAGCATGCGTATGCAAGCACACTCCTACGTACACAGTTAAGGTTTCAGAGATATAAAAAAGGCAAGTTTTCTGCAATAATGGCTGAGGTTTGGAATGAATTCCATATCATCTGGAAGCCATTCCAAACCTCATTTTTTCCACTATAAAAAGCCTTACATGGTATATTTTCAAAGAAAGAGAAATCACAGGGGAAATATACAAGATTCACTAGAAAATAGTGAATCAAAAAGGAGTTTTTCATAAAACACCCTCAAGTCAATTTTGTTTGATTAAGACCTTTTCTTGCCCCAATCCTTTTAGTTTAATGTTGCTAATCACTTTCTTATTGGTTTATGAATAGATTTGACTGAGGGGAACTGTCAAAATCAAGCTTGAAGAGCTTTTCTTTGAGGTATTAGTTCAAACTTTGCTTTTTTTCCTTTTCTTTTCATTTTATTCTTCTATTTCTTCTATTTGTCTTATTTTCTTGTTATAATATGTTTTGATATGCTTTCTAGTCTGGGTTTACATTTATATATGTTTAAAATACATGTTTGGGTCTTAGATTTAGTGGTTTAAGCTTGGTTGCACTTTTAGGGCTTTCCAAGCAAGAACCTGCATACACATAATCTTGCTTAATTATGCGCAGGCAAGCTTATTCTTGCAGGCACAGGCTGCTGCCTAGAAACTTTAATTTTTTATTTTGTTTATTTTGTTGGTGCTTTCATATGTTTGTTTGTTTAGCTTCTTTTCCCATGCTTTTATGCTTTCAATGTCTATGTTTCACATGTTTAATTGCTCATTTTGTCTTCCATGTTAGAATTAGGGTTTGTTTTGTGTTTTTATTGTTTTGATGACATGAACATGCATTCACATGTTCATGCATAAATGCCATAGATGCTGAGTTGCTGCAGGGTAAGTAAAAGGTAAGTCATGAATTGGAAATGTTCATGCATTAGTGATACAATCTTGTTTTGGTGTTAGAGATGAATGTGAATGTTTGGATGAATCACTTGTTGCTTGGATCTTTTCTTTTGCTTTTGCTCCTACCTTGATTTGATTATGCGTATGCTACCTTGTTAGAGATGATATATTATGCCATAACTAGATGAATGTTAGTGTATGATGATGAAGCATGCCTAGATGTATGATTAGGGCTTGTGATGCAATGAATGCTTTGATGTCATGATTGGATGAATGCTAGGGTTATATATGTGTGATTTGGTTTCCTTTGCTTTATGGATGGGTATGTATGTGTTTTGGGATGATGATGCCATGTTGTATGCTTAGATGTACGCTAGTGTGCGTGTGAGTTAGAATACAAGTATTGAACATGATTTTATCAAGGATAAGATGGAAGACACAATGATGGGAGGCCAACCTTAGGGTTGGGTGGTCTTGGGTGCCTAATACCTTCCTAAGAACGTACCTAAACTCCAAAGCCATATCTTTGGTAGTAAGATCTGTGGTCCTTCCTCGAAAGGGTGCTATATTCGTGGTTCCTAGGCCATTGCAAAAACTAGGTGGCGACTACCCCCTTGTGTTCACAGTAATAAGTTCATCTTCTAGAATACTTGATGATCTTATATGGGCCTTCCCAGGTTGGGTTCAACTTTCCTTGTGTTAGGTCTTCCGTGGCTTCTGTTACTCCATGCAATACTAAGTCCCCAAGATTGAACCATCTAAGCTTTACCCTCTAGTCATGATACTTCGTCATCTTTTGCATGTACTTTGTCATTCTCTACAGGGCATCTTGTATGACCTCGTCTAGGCAGTAAAGGTCTAACTTACAGCTTTCGTTGTTGATTTTCTTGTCAAAAGGTTCTCTTATGAGGCTGGACAGGCTAACTTCCACTAGGATGACTACTTTTATGC
Organism: Quercus glauca; assembly: GCA_023736055.1. NCBI lineage: Eukaryota > Viridiplantae > Streptophyta > Magnoliopsida > Fagales > Fagaceae > Quercus > Quercus glauca. The sequence goes on from CM043319.1 coordinate 41,502,309, forward strand.
CAAAAGCTAGTTTGAATGGGATTTCTCCTGTAGAAGTTCTTGCTGTCATCTGGTATGCCCACAACACACCAAGGAGTTCTTCTGGCCATGCCCTTTTTGCCCCTCAAGTTAGACTCTGATTATCTTCAATGAGATCTGATTTGTTACCTATGTTTGTCCATTGGCTTGGGGGTGTCTAGGGAAGGAGAAGTAATTCTTGATTCCTAGCTCGCGGTAGAAATCTTTAAATTTGGAGTTATCGAATTGATATCCCATTTTCCGAGATGATGACCCTTGGAATTCTAAACCTACAAATGATTTTTTTCCAAATGAAGCCCTAGATTTTTGCCTCAGTGATCCTGGCAAGGGTTTTTCCTTGGCCTACTTGGTAAAGTAATCAGTTACAACAAGTAAGAATCAAGTTTGCTTTTTACCTTATGGGAGTGATCCGACAATGTCTATTCCTTATGTTGCAAATGGCCAAGACAAGGCAATGCTTGTCATATTCTCTGCTGGAACTCTTTGAATATTTCCAAAGCACTGGTATTTGTCACATTTCTGGACTAGGGAGTATGCATCTTTCTTCATTGTTGGCCAGAAATACCCAGCCCTGATGTCCTTATTTACCAATGACCTTGGTCCTGAATGGTTTCCACAGATTCCTTCATGAATTTCTCTAAGTGCATAGTCTGCTTCCTGTGGGTTTAAGTACTTGAGGTATGGTAGTGCATACCCTCGTTTGTACAATTGGCCCTTAGGAATGGTGAATCTTGCTTAATAGACCCTGGTTCTTCTAGCTTCGTCAAGATCTTCCGGTAACTTCCCCTCCTGGATGTATGAAAGGATTGGAGTCATCCAAGTGCCTTTGGACTCTACCTGAAGAGCTTGGATTTCTTTGATACTAGACTTTGTACTTCTATTATCAAGCCTTCATCTTGAGTATGCTATTTTGACGAGGCTATCCAAGCAACCTCATCTACTTCTGAATTCTCTTCTCTTGAAACTTGGACGAACTTAATTTCTTCAGAACGATTGGCCATTTGAATGGCTATTCTTTGGTATTTTTGCATTTGTTCCTCTTTTGCTTCATACTTATGGTTCACTTGTCGAACGATGAGCTTGAAGTCGCTTTTGATCACTAATCTTTTGACGCCCAGGGCTTTGGCTAGTCTAAAGCTAGTGAGTATTACATCATATTCTGCTTCATTATTTGTGGCTGGTGTTGACGCCTCACTGTTGCTCAACCACTCATCACAACAACGCTTATGCGCCTTCTCTCTATCTTAGTGTGAGTATATGATATGTGGATATGGAGGTGTGTCATACCTCAGGTGTATGGCTAAAATATGAGTTGATTTTATGGAAATTACCAATCATTGGGTTTTTCTAAGGTGTGATTGGTCACCTGACTCTATTTGTTTTTATTACTGATCCTAGGCTAAGAAAAATGTTATTTTTCCTAATCTAATATGGATGGATAAAAAATCTTGATTCTTGAGGTCGAAGGTCTGGTTATGTGTGGAGAAGATGTTAGGCACCCCACAACACCTATCCAAGGATAGTCCTTTATTTTGGTAAAAATTTAATTTTTGGATATTGGCAATTAAATACAAGCAATTGGCATTAGCTTCTAGGGCTTTAAACGTATTGGGCTTTTAGGTTTGGTTTCAAAATGGGTCTGGTCTCGATCATCGCTTTCCAAGTGCATTTGGAATCATTGCCAAATTTCCATGGTGAAAATTCAACAGCATTTTGCCTTATTTTCGTGGTGAAAATCTGGCAGCGCTTCTCCTCAGATGTCATAGCACACAAAATTCTATTCTCACCAAGCTTTGGACATGAGAATACGGCAATGGGGAAGCCCTATTTTCACAGCGAAAATCCGGTAGAGTTTCGTATTTGGTGCACTATGGCGCATCAGCAAGGTTTCGTGCCTGTGTATACAACGCGTGCCAACCTGCTCATGCTAGGACGAGTCGGAGCCCCTCAAAGCATTTAAACACATTGATGCGAGGCGTATACATGGGGAAACCAAAGTCACTTGGTGATATGGATTAGGACGATCACACTGCATTGACTATGCACATTGCATGACATAAATATGCACCTACAACAATCGCCTTGAGCTCGTACTCATGCCACAAGGTCAAGAGCACTTATGGCCAGAGAGGGGTCACTCACATGACCATGAGAGTCCATCATACAAAGTGCACGATCACCCACACATGCGCAGGCATATGTATATATAAATATATATATATATACACATACATATATACATATATATACACATACATACATACATATATATATATATATACACATACATCATCCACAATGCTACCACACAGAGCAAGAAAGTAAATCAGACATTGCCAACGATCCAAGGGTATGACTCAGCAAGGTACAAGGAATGTAAAACAGACATTGCCATACCTAGGGAACATGGCCCAAGCAAGGAGCAGGAAAGATAATGGGTATAGGGAGAGGGAGAGCCCTAATACATGCTCTAGAGAAGAGGCTTAAAGAGAGGGAGAAAGAGAAAACCACTCTAGAGGGGCCAGGCATCCTAATCTACTGATCATTGCCCTTTTTGGGCTTGCGTCTTCTTGCTTGCATCTTTGCCCATTTTGCTTGTAACTAGGAGGTTGTGCCTTCATTCCAGGCGTCCTCTCTCCGTACATTTATATGCAACAAACAAGGAAACAAGCCAGTAGACAAGCAAAAAAATAAACAAAGGAGATCAGGAGAGCATGTAAAGAACATACTAAATGATGCCATGTTCAAATCTGAAAATAATAAACATGAATATAATAAGTAAATTGGACATTATCAATTTAGCAAATAAACATATAGTATGGAACCTTAATAAAACCATACTATAATATATGCAACAACAACCCAATCCTATAATTAATATTCCTCGGAAGCGAGGTCATACCAATCACTATGATTAAGCTAGAATAATTCTCATTATTAATGCTATCATGGTAACTCTTACCAAAAAAAAAAGTTTTTGCCGTTTTTCCATCAGCCTCTAAGTAATAATGACATAGCTCCGAAGGGAGGTTAACATTATACTTAGTCTAGTGTACACCATTGCCTAGAATCAATGTGAGTCACCAAGTAACTCCACGGAAGCGTGGTCGTTCTCAATGTAAACATACACTTCATCTATCATTAAGAAGTTTAACCTGTAGTACCATGAATTAAACACCCTTTGAAGGGAGCAAGGCATATACGCCAAGGCGAGGTGTTTAATCACACTACTATAAACTGACAATAGAGGCCGTGAGATGCAACCCTTGTATCTCTCTCCCACTAGATGTTTTAAAATAAAGGTTTTTAATTGTTTAATACATACAAAAACTAATTACACATAGCCTTGCTCTTTATACATGTAAAAAACAGATGTTAGAATTTTTGGTGATTGGTTTTGGCGACTCGCCTAGTCGCGAGACTCCAGTCACAAGTTTTGGCAACTTGTTCTAGCGACTCGCTCAGTCGCGAGACTCCAATCGCGAGTTCATCTAGAAGGTCTGGCGACTCACTCACGTCTCAGCTCGCGACTTGCCGGTCGCGAAAAATGCCCAGAAACAACCGTTTTTTCTGTTAACCGTTTTTTACGTTTCCAATGAACAAAACACATTCTTAATGATCAAAAATGATGAGATTAAGATTAAAACTTGATTTTCATTGATGTTAAAGTGTTAAAATTCAATTTTACATAGTTAAAATCAAACTTAAACAACATCATAACATCAAAATCAATTTTAATCAAACAATAGTTTCAAAAACTATAATATGCAGAAAAATGACAGCAAAATTTTCACAACTATGAAAATATTTTTCTATAATTCTAAAACTCACTAAACATATTATACATATTCGAAAATGAAGACCGCTTTGATACCAATTGTTGGAAATATGTATATACGCAGCGGAAAATTAACGAATCTACTTCATTTAGAATTGATAACATGCATCATGTAAGTTTCAGAATATAGAACAAGAGAGTGTACCTTGGTGCAATGAATTTCAAAACCAAAAATCAGAAGTTCTCAGGAACACTTTCAATCTTCACTCCAATTTCACTAATGCCCAAGATGTGTGGTCTCTCAATCAGTTATTTCTAAAAAAATGAGAAAGTGTCCAACACTCACATACTATTATTTCATAAACTTGTTGTGTATATTAAAATTTTGTATGTATCTTTTCTAATAACTGATTATCTAATTGGGCTAGCCTTTTAGGCCTTTCCAATTGGGCTCTAGTATGTGGCTTGGAGTATGACCAAAAGGGAACAAATAAGACACTAGCTCCAATGGGCCTTGAGCTTTTCTGTCAACTCTTGAAAAGTCCAAAGTTACTATTAATTATATTTAATTCCACTATATAAATATAATTGCACTCTAGGCCTTATTAATAAATTATATCCTAAGACTTTATTGTACATGCAACCCCTTCATAAAATATTCGTAGTAATACAAAGTTATGAAAGTAGACTGTCACTTTGTAAATTACTACATCATAATCCTTGAGTACCCGGTTTAATCCTTTAAGTTATTCATCATATATTTATGAAATCCAATTTCATAAATATATACTTTAGTAACTATTTACTAAAGTAGTTAGGCCTAACATTCTGAATAACAAACCCATTAAACTTATCTGAAGAGAATATTTTGTATCTCCGTTAAGAGACTATGAATTCCATCTTGAGAATATATGTTCCATCAACAATAAATGTGGCTGCCCAACATACTGAGGTTTTGACCGTTACTTTAGATCTCACTCCTGATATATCAAAGCAACCTACACTTCATGATCAGGTCCATTATTCTCTCAGGATTAAGAGTTCATGTAAATATAAGTCGGGAGATTGATTATTCAATTGACAGTCATTAGGAGAATAATAAATCTCATAGCAGTCCAGTTCAATATGTCTTAACTCTTAAAACATATTAACATATCAACTAGAAGTCACCACTTCTATGATCAAGATAAATCATCTTAGTTGACATGTTATAGTCTTCACTGATGAAATGCCCAATTTCATCACCGACTATGAACTAAAATTCTGAGTTTACAAAGAACTTGTGATTTATATCTTCTGTGACTTTTCACATAAATCACATACTATGCATCTCACGGACTACATGATAATGTCTAAATATTCATGTTACCATTATTTCAGATAATAATAAAAACAACTTTATTAATTACAATATTAAGTCATACATCATGCCATGCATAATGTCATACATAATATCATACATAGCATCATACAATAGGATTTAAGGGCACTAATCCCAACAGTAACCACACAAGAACAAATCCACGGGGGGCACAAAGCATGGCAAGGCCTAGATCTAGAGAGGAAAACATAGACATAAAGTATATAAGCAAGAAAACATACATATGCAATAATCCAAACACTTTGATATAGGCCTAGGTGTGTGGATGTAGGCCTAGACCTTGAGATTTAGATCTACACCCACCAATAAGGACTAAAACACAAGAAAGAGAGATATCAAGGGACAAAAGGGCTATAGGAGTACATGGCATAGCAACCAACATATAGATCTAAGCACAAAAACATGGCACGGAGCACATAAACGCAAGGATCTAAGTACGCATGACACAGATCTAAGTATAAACATGGCAAAGAACACATAGGCATGTAGATCTAAACATAAACATGGTGGAGAGCCTAAAAGCATGTGGATCTAAGCACAAACATTAAATTTGGACAGTTCCTAGCCCAAGAAGCCTAGGCTAACAACATCAACGCGATAAATCATGGCAAAAGCAAGGAAACATGCTAGAAAACCGTAAAGTAATGAAAAGAAAAGGGTGTGAATTGTAGCTAAAAAGCTACATCCACACCCCTACACCTCAAATCCAAGGTATGGAACCTAGGAGAGGAAGATTGGGTGCAAGAACACTACCTTGTCATTGTGGAGAAAAAAGAAGAATCAAAGGTGTTTGAATGTGTTTGGATGTGTTTGGAAGAGAAATTAAAGAGAAGAGAGAGAGAGAGAGAGAAAAAAACTGCCTAAAATCTTATTTTTTTACAAAATGAGGGGTCTGAAAGCATTTATAGTTGAATTCTGACCCTTCCGCTTTCTACAGCTACACTATGTGTGCCGGCCACCCTTGCTGACATCAGTAGTTCTAGCTTTTTCTAGTTCAGTTTTGGACGTGTATTTAAAGGACTTCCTAGACTCAAATTCAGCTAATCTTGTGTCCCTGGAAAGTTTTGGATGTCTAGTTTCCAGAACACTAAATAAATTGGAAATATGATGGTCAGATCAAACGTTATGGCCTTAGGAATCATGCTAACGCGCTTTGCACGGTTTTCTGGATATCGAGTGCAATGAGAGGTGTCATATAAAGAACATATTTTCGCATTTTGTTGCCCCAAATTTGCGTAGGGAAACTGTGTTGTTAATGGATCGAGACTGGTTTTACCTAATAAGGCTAAGCTGCTACAGTTGGTTTGAAGAAATCTCCTAACTTGGTCCTCGAAACTGGGTAAGAAACTCTGAGTTTTTTTTTTTTTTTTTTTGGGTAAAAAGGTGTCAATGTTGACCCGGTCAACACTGACCAGCGGCCATACAATGTGCGCCGGGAGGACTCGGCAGCCACACAAGGTGCGCGGGGCTACCCAGTCCGTACAAGGGCCTATGGATGGGTCTTGAGGCTTTGTTTTAACCATTTCAACTCCATTTCTCTAATTTCTCACTTCTAAAAATTTCTCTGGAGCAAGTTACAGTCTAGTGGGTCCAATTGTCAGCTTCAGTTTGGTGCTTTAGCCTTCTTTCTACACTTGAGGTCAGTGTCTATTTTCTCTTTTCCTTTATTTTCTTTTTGCAAATATGTTAGTAGCAAAGCAACTACGAAAATATGCTAGAATTTATTTTATTTTTGCTATTTTACATATGTTTTTTTTTTTAATGATTTATGCCTTGATGATGTTGGAAAATATATTTGTTCACATGTTTAAGTGTAGCATAGGCGGACTTGCATATGTTGGATGCTCTGGAAATACGTGAAATACTATAAAAGCTAAAAGAAAGCTAGGTAAATATGAGAGAACATGCATGATAGCGAGGGAAAATTTTGGGAGATTGAAAATGTGAGAACAATGCAATTTTGAGGGAGGGTAGTTATGGAAAACATAGGATTAAATGACTGCCACCAAATATAAACCATAGAAGAGATTAAACGACCACCGCCTAATATAAGCCCTAAAAGAGATTAAACGACCGCCGCAGAATATAAATGATGAAAGATATTAAATGACTGCCACCGAATATAAACCTCAAAAAGATGGTTAGGATTAAACGACCACTGCCAAGTATAAACCCTGAATGAGATTAAATGACCTCTGTCGAATATAAACATTGAAAGAGATTAAACGATCGCTGCCAAATATAAATCTCGAAAAGATGGATAGGATTAAACAACCGCCACTGAATATAAAACCCTGAGAAAGAGGCATTTTGAAAACTTGAATACTTTTGAGGCAAAAGAGATAGGATTAAACGGCCGCTGTCGAATATAAATCCTGAGAGAAAGGCATATTGAACACTTTGATATTTTGAGGCAAAAGAGATAGGATTAAATGACCGCCGCTGAATATAAATCCTGAGATAGAGACATTTTGAAAACTTGAATACTTTGAGAAAACATGACATTTTGGTATGAACATGCGTGATATATGTTAGGCAGTAGGGTTAGACATACTTACCTACCTATTTGCATTGCCATATATTTTGGGCTTACTAATCAAATCTGAATGTGCTTTTGCAGATCATGTCTCGACGAGCGAGATCTAGTATGGATTACGAGAAGGCTCCCGTTATTGTTCCATCTCGAGTTAACTCGTTTAGCAGTGATGACAACACTATCTCAGCCACCGTGTAGGTTGTGCGGACCCTTCAGAGGCGTTTTGATAGAGGAGGTGATGACATCGCGCCCCATGGGGGCATACATATTGCACATCGCACTAGAAGCAAATGTTCAGTGGAGACAGCCAGTGCCTCATCTCAGTCCTACATCGGTTCAAGAGGTGGTTCTTCATAGTTCCCTTAGACCAAAGAGGGAGGAGACACAGGGGGCATGGAGCAAAAGGATGAGCTCATGTTTGATCTAGATGCGGATTTGGAGGCCAATGACATGGCCAGACAAGGTCTAGGCGCTTCGAGGCATCGTAGTCGTAAGTCGAGATTTCCACCTTGTCTGGCTGGGGTTGAGGCATACACTAGAGAGATTGATAATAGCATAGATTATATCCACCTTCAACATGATCTAAAGAGGCATCCTTTCGCTTAGGCTTGGAAGGTTCAGGTATGTTCCTTTTTCACTTGTTAATTCTAGATATGTAGATTTGCACACTAACCAGTAGCTTTTCTGATTTTGAGTGCAGGCTGCTGACAGGACTCGTGGTCAAGGAGACTGTTCTTCATTCCTTATTTCCCTATTTGACTCTAGGACTCGTGCGCACTATTGCACAATTTTGATTGAGTAGGGCTTTGTGGACTTCTTGAGGATTCTGGCCTATTCCACGAGGCATGCAATAGCAAAGACTTTGGTGTAGTGATTCCACAAAGAGACTAGCACCTTTCATATGAGCTAGCCATCTTTAGCTTTAGATTCGATGGATATTCGATCTCGATCAAGTTTGTGGACTTCGATGCCGTGAGCGAGCTTTTGGGCATCAGCTATCCCCTTACCCTAGCAACGAGACGGTACTTTGGGCCTACTGATGAGCCTCAGATTTGCATGTAGTGGTTGAGGATGAACATACCTTAGGAGGTGGAGTTGAATGACATTACCCTTAGGCGGTTCTTCTTCTATTTCATTGGTAGTTGCCTATTTGGAAACAACTGGTCGGTGCTGACTTGCCGGCTATTATTGGCCATAAGAGTGGTGTCAAATATAGAGGCCTAAGATTGGGGGTCCCTTTCTTACAAATTCTTCATCATTTACCTGAGGCAGGCTTCATGACAAGGCTTTAGAAGACTCGAGGGTTGTTGGCAGATTTTGACATGGTAGGCATATAAGCACATCCTGGCCCTACGTCCACAGTATTTTGGCCTGTCGTCGACGATACTTCCTAGGGCATACGCTTGGTCCCTCTACACGATCACCAGAGTTGTTTTTACACAGCCATTCACTGTCGGCACTGTGCTGGATTGTGTCATTTGTGGCGAGATACTCAATAACCCTATATAATGGGTGGTTATTAGCTAGCATTAGGTCACCCCTGCTATGTCTGAGTCGCGTGTATGGTGTTGGTTCTAGGATTTATCGAGCTAGGAGTTCTTCATAGCTGAAAGGACTTGCCATCAGGTTATGCCAGTCTTCAGAGTACCCAAGGACCCACCTCGTGAGCTTTCTCATTCTGTGGTGATTTTGGACAACCTCAACTATAGGACTAGTTCCTTCGAGGGTTTCATTACGGAGGATACTGATTATGTCACTTGGTTTCTACAGTCTTCAACTGGACCTATCATCGATAATTGCCCTATGAGTGGTGGCAGAGTGCTTGGTGACATAGCATGCACTCGTTAGGCTTTAGAGGCCTACTTGAGGTTACATGTAGATACCCTACAAGCTAGGGTGAGAGAGCTTGAGGGTGCGGCTGCCGTTGGAGATGGGTATATGCAGGAGGAGATCGTCAGGTCTCTAACTCGAGAAAGGGAGGTCCATGTCGTCGCCACATAAAGAGTGAGGGGGGCTAGCTCCTTATTGAGATAGGCATGCTTCGTGGGTACATCGGTGTTTTGATCAGTGAGATAAGGGGGCAGAGGATGCTTGTACCTCCTACCCTAAATATTCCTGGCAAAGATCCTCATATTCGATAACATGAGTCAGAGTATATGCCTGCTCCTCCAGGACGAGCTAGTAGTTAGGGATATGTCCCCTTAGATGATTGGGAATGGGGCCTTGTACCATATCAAGCACCATTTCAAGTTTCAGGATATGTCCCAGGTTCTTCGGTGAATCGAGCCGATCCTTCTACAGGTCCCACTACGAGTGATGATGCCAATGGCAGTTGTGTCAACTGCTTCGCAAGTGATACCATCAAAGATGATGACTCCCCTTAGGCCAGCCATGTATTATTGTACCATGATGATGTAGCCCCTACACGGACATGTTTTATTTTTCTTGTATTTTGTTGACATTACCTGTGGTGGGCCAGACATGTATATCTTGGATTGCCTCTTAGTAGGCCTGGACTGTACTTTTATGTTACCTCTTAGTAGGCTTTGGACATGTATGTATTATGTTGCCCCATAGTGGGCCCTAATGTATGATATCGCCCCTCGGTAGGCTCCTAATGTATGTATGGACATTGCCTCTTGGTAGGCCTTACATGTATGATTTTGGATCGCCTGTTGGTAGGCTTGGATGTATGTATGAACATTGCCTCTTGGTAGGCCTTATATGTATATTTACCAGTAACACATGCATTTATGAGTCGGTTGCACCACGATTGTTACTCATGTATCGTTTCATTCACATTGTAGCATATTTTCATAGGTTAACCAATAAAATCTGATATTGATTGACCCATTGAGGGATATGGAAAAAAGGAGAGATCACATGAAATAAAACTACCCTAGTGTAGATTTTATGCGGTTCTCGACATGAGAGGAAAGTTTCCTAGCTGGATGGACCCATTATTGAGTATATTGATTAGTAGAAAATGGACTAAATTGCGCAAACTAAACTGCCTCAAGTTAGGGTTTTGCGTGGTTCTAGACTGATCAACTGACTTGAAGCGGGATTGGAATCACACTGGACGATATAGGTTTCTTGACAACCTTAATGATGATCATGGATTTCCCTAGCGGAATTTTGGACTCGCTATGCGGCGGAATGCATTGATTGACTCGATTGTCGACTAAACCGACCGGTGCTTTGAGGAAAGTTCCTTTGAGGCAATATATGTGGGAAATGACTTCTGCTACCTTTATACCATGTTGGATGGATCGTTATCAATGACCGGGATCGGCCTTGATACTATCCCACTATATGTCTTAACGACGAGGGTTAAACCAACCCCTAAACCGGGTGAACTAGGTTTCAAAAATGAGGTTCAAGATATTCTAGGATGCTAGAGGAGATGCGCAAAGATAAACCATCCTTGAGTAGGCTCTGTGCGGTCTTAGTTTGTGCGAAAAATCACTAAATGGACTGGTTTCCTGGTGAACTGCCCGTGTATCACTATTAGTGTGAATAGGGACCCGAGAGAGTGCTTGACAAAGGCCATTATTGACAGGGACTTCTGCAAGGAGATCCTTGATGCCACTATGAAGGACTTCAATAAGATGGGGAGGACATACGAGGCTAAGCTCGCCATACTTCTCGTAGAGCTCGTGCAAAGGGGTTAGATCCCCTCAGCCACGAAGGTTAAGTGCACTCAGTTGAGATATCGAGTCATAGCTTGAAGAGTGAGCTGGAAAATCTTACTCAGAGATTTACTATCTTGGGCCAGATGAGAGATGAGGAAAGGGCCACAATAGAGGCTAGTCATGCCGAGGTGAGCAGTAAGGCTAATGATTTAGCCATGAGGCTATTGTAGGCTAGATCCTACATTTACTCTACTTTGAGTCTTAAGTATGGGTTAGTTGTGTTAGGATATGTGCCCTTTAAATCCTATTGTATGATGCTATGTATGACATTATGTTATTATTAATAAAGTTGTTTTATTATTATCTAAAATAATGGTAACATGAATATTTTGACATTATCATATAGTCCACGAGATGCATAGTGTGTGATTTATGTGATTTAGTCACAGAAGATATAAGTCACAAGTTTTTTGTAAACTCAGAATTTTAGTTTGTAGTCGGTGATGAAATAGGGCATTTCATCTGCGAAGACTATAACATATTAACTATGATGATTTGTCTTAATTATGGAAGTGAAGACTTCTAGTTGATATGTTGATATGTTTTAAGTGTTAAGACATATTGAACTGGACCGCTGTGAGATTTATTATTCTAGTAACGACTGTCAATTGAATAATAAATCTCACGACTTCTATTTACATCAACTATTAATCATGAGAGCATAATGAACCTGATCATGAAGTGTAGGTTGCTTTGATATATCAGGAGTGAGATCTAAGGTCAAGATCAAAACCTTAGTATGTTGGGCAGCCACATTTAGTGTTGAAGGAACATATATTCTCAAAAAAGGAATTCATAATCTCTTCACGGGGATATAAAATATTCCCTTGAGATAAATTTAATGGGTTTGGTTATTCAGAGTGTTAGGCCTAACCACTTTAGTAAGGAGTTAATAAAGTATATATTTATGAAACTGGATTTCATAAATATATGATGAATAACATAAAGGATTAAACCGAGTACTCAAGGATTAAGATATAGTAATCTTCAAAGTGGCAGTCATTATTTATGACTTTGTATTGCTACAAATATTTTAATGAAGGGGTTATTGTATAATAAAGTCTTGGGATATAATTTATTAATAAGGCTTAGAGTGTAATTATATTTATATAGTGGTATTTTTATGTTTTTAGACCCCTTAAAACACAATTGGATTAACCTAGTTAACAAGCCAAGTTATTACTTAGTCCAAATTATCAAATCTAGGTTATCACAATCAAACAATCATATCATGCATAGTAGCAAAAAAATAAATAACACAATGATATGATGACCCAGGAAAACTAAACCGGTAAAAAACTTAGGGAGGATTTAACCTAGCTATCCTTAAGGTAAACCTGAATCCACTATAGAAAGAATTGAAGTTTTACAATAGCGACTTAGACCACTAACATCCTATTGCTACCCACCAGTAGAAACTTACTGACACGACCACGTGCAAGCTCCGAGACCATGGACTCCTTCTTTCTTGGATTCTCCAGGAAGTACAAGCACACCCGTTTGTGTATCTTTAAGCTCTTATGGCAGCAACTGAATGATCATCAAGCTCTTAAAGAAATCTCATTCTTGATAATCCTAAGCATCTATGAAGACAAGCACCTCTCAAATCTCACAAGAGATTCACACAAACAGCAATATGAGCAACATAAAAACGTGGCTAGGGTTTGCCTTTTATACCTGGGGCAAAACATAAAACCCTACACGTTTTAATAGGCTAGGGCTGAGTTGGAAAAATCTGCAGAAAAAACATTCTGCCCAAGATTCGATCGATCGAGTATAAGTTTCGATTGATCGAGCCAAGCCGAAAGTCACTAATACTTCTGCAGCCACTCGATTCCAACTTTACATACAACGCACACACTTTGAGCAAGTCTAAACAAGACTTACAACTGTTTTGATCATGGTTCGCCAACATTACACATTAGAGTTCTAAATACATTAGGTCCTAAGTCTTTAGAATCAAACAATATTAAATATAATTAATGGTAATTTTGGGCTTGTCAAGAGTTGACAGAAAACCCCAAAACCCATTGGAGCTAGTGTTTTATTTGTTCTATTTTGGTCCCACTCCAAACCACATACTAAAGCCCAATTGGAATGGCCCAAAAGGCTAGTCCAATTAGATAATCAGTTATAAGGAGAGACATATACAGAATTTTGTGTGAGAAAAAAATGGTGTGTATGTGAGTGGAAGTCACTCTCTTATTCTCCCTTGAACACATAAAAACTGATTGAGAGACCACACTTCTCGGGTACAAGTGGAATTGGAGTGAAGATTAAAAGTGTTCCCAAGTACTTCTAATATTTGGTTTTGAATTTCACCGCACTAAGGTACACTCTTGTTCTCATATTCTGAGATTCACATAGTACATGTTATCAATTGCAAATGAAGTAGATCCGTTAATTTCCCGTTACGTATGTTTTGTATGAGATACAAACCATGTTTTTCCAGCAATTGGTATCACAGTGGTCTTCAATTTCAAACATGTTTTGTGAGTTTTGGAATTAGAGATAGTTATTTCATGATGTTAGAAGATTCTACAATCAATTTTTTTCACAGATGTTGAAATTACTATTTTATAAAAACTGATATTGATGTTATGATGTTGTTTAAGTTTGATATTAAGTATGTTAAATTGAACTTTAAGGCTATAGCATCAATGGAATTCAATTTTGATCTCAAACTCAATCTATTATGTTCATATTATGGTAGTTTGTTCATGAAAAACCATTGAAAACTGCTTGGTGAAAATTTTGGAAAATTTAGTTTCATGAGTTTTGATCGATCGAGAATTCCCTTTGATCGATCAAATGTTCCTTTTCGATCGAACGAACAGGAATCGAGAATCAATCAAGTCAACCCGAGAGTTTGTGCTGAATTTATTAAAATTTCGACTGATCGAGAATTCCTTTCGATTGATTGAATTTGCCTTGTCAATCGATCGAACAGGAATCAAGAATCGATCGAGTCATCCAGAATGTTTATTAAAATTTTATTCATGATTTTGATTGTTCGAGGGATGCATTCGATCAATCGAAAGTTGTGAGTTTTGAATTTTCACTAAGTGGTTTCACATTTAAAAGTGCAAGGCTATGTGTAATGAGATTACGCATGTTTTCTAGATAAAAACCTTTCTTTTTAAATATCTAGTGGGAGAGAGATACAAGGGTTGGATCTTATGACCTCTATTATCGGTTCATAGTAGTGTGGGAAAGCACCTCGTCTTGGCGTATATGCCTCGCAATCCCAAATGAGGGTGTTTTATTTCATAGTACTACATGTTTAAACACTATAAGGGAGATGAAATGTGGCAACACATGATTCTAGATAATGGTGTATACTGGACTATGTAATGTTAACCTGCCAAAGGAGTTATGTCATTATTACTTAGAGGCTAAAGTTAATATGACATATTATTAGTGTTTGATAAGAGTTATCATTATAGCACTAATAATGAGAATAGTTCTCAATCAATCATGATGTTTATAATAAACTTGCTACCAAGGAATTAGAAACATGGATTAGGTTGTTGTTGCATATATTATATTATGGTTTTATTAAGGTTCCATACCATATGCTTATATGCTAAATTGATAAAGTCTAGTTTACTTATTATATTCATGTTTATTGTTTTCAGATTTAATCAAGGCATCTTTTAGCCCACTTGTTGCTATTCTTAATCAAAACAAACTGATTGGATCCAACTATGTTGACTGGAAAAGAAACTTAGGCATTGTTCTCACTGCTGAAGAGCACAAGTATATGCTTAGTCAACATTGTCCTAACTTTCCATCATTAGATGCTCCTCTTGAGGAAAAACAGCAATATGTATTACTACGAATATTTTAATGAAGGGGTTGTGTGTATAATAAAGTCTTAGGATATAATTTATTAATAAGGCCTAAAGTGCAATTATATTTATATAGTGGTATTAAATATAATTAACGGTACTTATCATATATATATATATATATATATATATATATATATAATTAATGGTAATTTTAGGCTTATCAAGAGTTGACAGAAAAGCCCAAAACCCATTGGAGCTAATGTCTTATTTGTTCGCTTTTGGTCCCACTCCAAGCCACATACTAAAGCCCAATTGGAATGGCCCAAAAGGCTAGCCCAATTAGATAATCAGTTATAACAAGACAAACATATAGAATTTTGTATGAGAAAAAAATGGTGTGTATGTGAGTCTCTCTTATTCTCCCTTACACATAAAAACTAATTGAGAAACCACACCTTTTGGGCACAAGTAGAATTGGAGTGAAGATTAAAAGTGTTCCCAAGTACTTATAATCTTTGGTTTTGAATTTCACCGCACCAAGGTACACTCTCTTGTTCTCATATTCTGAAATTTACATAGTACATGTTATCAATTGTGAGTGAAGTAGATTTGTTAATTTTCCACTACGTATATTTTGTGTGAGATACAAACCATGTTTTTCCTACAAGCTGATGAGTCCAGTGAGCCACAGTTGGCATTTCATCATCTCTAGGCTGAGGTAGCCAAGAAGGAGGAGGCATTGAGAGTTGCAACTACTAAGATTGGCACCTTGTAGGCCCTACTTGATACTGAAAGGTAGAGCTCCACCTCGAGTCCTAGCATGGAGAGGGAGCCGGTTCGTCTTCGACACTCATACAATAAACTTCGAAAGTTTGCCAAAGATCTGGACTTTGATGTAGCAAGGTTGTTTCATACCCATTCCTCGGATGATCCGATTCTTCTCACCAGTTTTGGGGTGCTATGCAGGGCGATGGCAGACCGTTTAGGCCACGTTTGACTTGATGGAGTCTTTTCAGTTTCTTTTCATTTCTGCACATGAGCTATGTAGTTAGTATTCCACCATGTATGGAAAGGTCCGTCGTAAATTGCTAGGCAATTACGTGCAGCCTTCCACTTTTGGAGTTTTAAAGCATAGTCTAGTTTGTAAGGCATGCTTAAAAATGGAAAGAAGGTGGAAACGGAGATGTTTTTGCATATATTGATTATCAAGAAACATTTATGTTCATGAGATTTATGTTTGGATGCATAATGATGAATGCATGAAAGGATTAGAAAGGCACAAAGCAGGCATGTTTAATGAATATGTGTGCAAATGCTTTGAAAATGCAAGATCATACAAATAAAATGGTAAATGTAAGTCTATGCATATCAATATCTCAAGTTCCAAAGGATACATCTTTTTCTAGACAAATCGTTTCCCTTCCCATTAGGGTACACCTTCCACTGTTACGAGCCATAAAATCTCTGAACAAAACCATCGTAGGCCATATGTGTTGCAAACATAAAGTAACCCAATAGGGTGCATGCTTTCTTTCATTGATCTTGATCTTAAACCCAAGCGGATTCAACTAACTAATCTATATATATAATAATAGGTGAAGCTGAGAGAAACTCAAATTAGAATTCTAAATTATAGTTCCAATTTGGCGCCATGTGTCCTAAAATATTTATTCTTAAAGAGTTTTATTTCTTAATTTTAGATTCAAATATGGAACCACATCATAAATATTCACCTAAGTGAGTTATTAAATACAAAAACCAAAGAGTCTAGAATAAATGAATCATAAAAAAATAAAAAAATAAAAATGCTTCACAATAATTTTAAAAAAAAAATAACATGGACAATTTACATTTTATACCTAGTAATATCCTTACAAATTTTTTTAAAGAGTTAAAAAAATATAAAATTGACTATCAATAGTATTTAAATTATATATATATATATATATATATGAATTATATTATATATCTTATTCTATATCTTTAAGTGTATCCGTGCATATGTATGGGCTTACAAGCTAGTTTTTCTTCTAAAATGTGACCAGGCCAAGGTGGCTTCCTACGTACCTCCACTAGGAAGGATCAAGTCATCACATAGCTCAACTGACGTTTTTTACAGCCTTAATTTTTTTCCTAGACCACCATTTAGGGTTTTCAACCTAGCAGACTCCCTCACACTCTTTCTTCTACTCTCCTTTTGCATAGACCGCCCATTTGAGTTTTCAATCTACCTTTTCAAATTTTTGTATATATATATTTTTTCTTTTTTGTTTGTTTACATAGGAATGTAGAAAAAGAGGTTGCACTTTAAGGCTTGTTGATACCGTATTTTGTCCACCCTCGATTTGCATGCCGAACCTTCAAAAAATCCAAAAATATCATTTTCTCTCTTTGAAGCCATAAGAACATCTAGAACGACGTGGTGCAACCCATTCAGGCACCAGAGCACCCGAAATGCCTTTTTTCACTAAAATGACCAAAATGCCCCTGGTCAGCCCTAGGTTTGACCAAAGGTCAAACGTGGTCCGACTTATGAGGGCCTATATGTGGTAAAGAAGGCCTTTTCCAGAGGAGCCTTGATTCTAGCTGACATGGAGAGGCGTGACTTCAATATGCCCTCCAATTCTGACGCCGTCATATAGTACTTTGCATAAAGAAGCCTCGCAGTGCACCTCATTTCTTATGTTTTTATGTCAAAAGAAAGAAAACAACAACAAAAAAAAAAATTATATATATATATATATATATATGTAAAACGGTAGATCGAAAACCCGAAAGGGCGGTCTACACAAAAGGAGAGCAAAAGAAAGAGTGTGAGAGAGCCTGCTAGATTGAAAACCCAAAAGGGCGGTCTAGGCAAAAATTAAGGCAATCAAAAGTCAATTGAACAACCTGATGACCTAATCCTTCCTTGTGGAGGTACGTAGGCAGCCATCTTGGTTCAGTCACATCTTAAAAGAAAAATTAGTTAGTTGCACCCGCTTGAATTTCTGCTCAATATCAGAAAATTAAATGGATCCAGCATCCAAGACAAAATATGAAGACACCTTTGAGATCGCTCTTTGTCTACAATACTACCACAGCTCAGTGGCCTGTTCAAAATGTTCTAGTTTACACTAATAGGAAATGTACCTCAATGGGAAAAGGAAAAGATCCATCTAGAACAGGATGTATCCTTGGAAAATAAGATATTGATATGCATGGATTTTACATTTGTTACTTATTTGTATAATCTTGTGTTTTCAAAGCATTTGCCCGAATATTCATTAACGTGCCTATATTGTGGCATTCTGTTTCTTTCATACATTCTAGTATCAAAACATGAAATCTCATCTCATATATAACTTTTATGAATATCATCATGAACATCTCTCTACACCATCTCTCAATTTCTAAGCATGCCTAACAGACTAAACTATGCTTTAAGAACTTAAAACAAAAAGAGGAAGGCCTTACGCAATTGCCTAGCAATTTACGAAGGGCCTTTCCATACATGGTGGAATACTAACTACATAGCTCATGTGCAGAAATAAAGTAAATAGAAAAGAATGCCAGCGAGTCAAACATGGCCTAAACGATCAGACACAGCCTGACATAACCTCCCAAAGCTAGTAAAGAGGATTGGGTCATCCTGAGCATAAGTGCAAAGTAATCCAGCTTCATCGAAGCCTAAGTCTCTGGCTATCTTTCTAAGTTTGTCATGTGAGTGCCGAAGACAGACCAACTCCTTCTCCATCATGTGATTAGAAGTAGAGCTCTACCTCTCTGTCTTTAGCAAAGCCTGCAAGGTGAGCACCTTTGCACTAGCGACTCTCAAGGCCTCCTCTCTCTCGTCTAGCTCAGTTTGAAGGCCACGAAAAGCCCGTTGCAGCTCGTTAGGCTCGTCACCCTCTCTCCTGTACTCCATGCTTAGGCTGGAGTGAATATAGGATCTCACCTACAATAGCTCCAATGCTAAATCATCAGCCCGATTGGTAGCCTCAGCCCTGCTAGCCTCTAACACGGCTCTCTCCTCATCCCAAGTATGATCCAGGGTAGCAAACCTCCAAGTAAGAGCCGCAAGCTCGTCCTCTAAACCCGCAACCTAGGATCTCAATTGGACACACTCTACCTCTATGCCTTGAGGGGCTGGTCCCTTCTAATCAAGCTTTGCCCTGAGAGCAGCAAGCTCACTCTCCTGCATGCTGCGCATCTCCTCAATATCCTCCATGAGTGTATCAACTATCTCCCTGCAGCAATCTTTGTCCCTGACAGCCTCCCTCAAGCACTCTTTCAAGTTTGCAAGGGCCCTATCGACCCTGATCTTGAACTCCAGGGTATAATCTCTCAGAATGTCAGCCAAGAGTGGCATATCAGTCAAAACTAGCGACGATAAGTCAAGCACAAAAACGAGATCCCTCGTATCTCGCCACACTCTAAACTCAGCAGAGAGCCACTCCTAGTCGTCCTTAAAACAAAGGGGGAAGTCTATACTTGATCTGCACGCCTCCCAGAACTCAGAGGCATGCCCTACCACTACTATATCGATGTCTACAAGCCCATACTCACAGGTGATAGCAGAAAGATCACTGAGTCAATTGAGGTGCCGAATGCCCCCAAACTGTCGTATGGCCATGCCCTAGAAATTTGAGCAAACCGACACAATGGGTTTGTCTTTTCCATCTAGTAATACCCCACTTAACCCTTCAGGTCTAGTCACTAAGGCTTAGGCTAAACAAGTATCTCAGCCAACCATCAATATCCCTGGAAAAGGGGAGATCGAGAGCTACAATAGCCCGGATCCTATTCCTACCCACAAAGCCCATCGGCTGATCTCTAGCGATGACACTTAAATGGCTACAGAACCACAACTGTAACTATGGACGCAACAGCCTAGTCTATCCCTACTAGTCTCCCAACACAAGGACAAAGACCTAATGGTCTTAGAAAGTAAAGCGAGAATGAAAGAAAAACCATAAGGCACGACATTTGCCAGAGGAAGAATGGCAAAACTGATAGCTCCTAATGGTGAAAAGAATTGTACCGGGCCTAACAAGGCCACCAAAAAGGCCTGACGCTGATAGGATGCCCATCACTCCTCCAAATCCACAAAATCATCTCGGTAACCAACTAGGCACTCTGATTAATGGAATCGATCATGTAGGAACTCAAAGGTCTACCCCATTGCCGTGCCAAGTCAGCACCTCCACAACAGGCCTTTGGAAGCCCATCAGATAAGCAAGCTACTTAAGGTAGTGTGTCCACACTAGTGGAACGAAAATAGTGCTCAGAGGAGTAGAAAGAGAGAGGAAACGATCATACTCCTCTAAAGTAGGCACCAAGTCAATGTCGCCAATGGTGACGCACCTCAAAGCTAGGTTACAAGAAGTGATGACTTTTAGCAAGTGCCAGTCTATTGTAGTATGGAGCAGAGAGATGGCATCTCCAAGAAGCTCCCGAAGGAGTGCCCGGTCACCACAAGAAAAAGTGCCCCACCACCTCATGAGCTTCTTCTTATAGGATTCCTCCTTCTCAAGCTCAACCAAGGTGTCATAGGAATGAGCACCAAGAACATCCATAAACAAGTCCTATGAAATCTGACAATCTGATAAAGATCCGCATAAAAAATGATGAAGAACGGTGTTTTTTAAGTATTTTGAGTGAAGAAAGAGGTAGAAGAAGGCCCAAAAAATTGCGGGACCAAATGAGCTGGGGCTGGGCAGAACCTAGCCTTTTATACACACATCCTGAGGCGGCGGCCTTGCAAAGGCTGCCAGACCTCACGAAATATGCAGGGACTTTTCAACCCCCCAGGCACAAACCCAGACATGTTCTAATTCCCCCCTCCCCTCCTCTATTTGGCATGTTTTTTACCACTTTGGAGTGAAGATTCCCTTGTTTTAGTGCCCGTCGTAGTGTGTAGTCGGCCCAATAGTGAACTAGACTATCGAAAACTCTCGCTCGCACATCCGAGGCCACACAAATCCTATACTGGGGTAGTTTATATTTATGTGTCTCATTTAATGCTTTCAAATTTCTTGAACCTCATTTTCGAAGCCCGGTTCACCCCAATTTAAGGGTCGATTCAGCCTCGGTAATCAGAATCTGCAAAAAAATAAAATAAAATGCTAGAGCCCGATCTCAGCCATCCGGTAGCTTTTCTAGCTTATTTGGAGTACAGTGGAAGTAATTTCTTATGGTGATACCTCGAGACACCCGTTCTCAAACTTTTAGCCCGCTCGGGTAATACCAGGAGCAACCAGTGCACACCACTTCATGGCGTGTCTAAAGATTCCTTGTTCGGAGTATCTGTATTCAGTGTCGGCATTATAGTATGGTCTATGAAGCCGAGGCCACTTTCAACCGGTCTACAGGCTTGGAACCCCGCAAAACCCTAAGCTGGGGCAGTTTATTTTACCCAGTTTTCTCCCCCTTTATCTAGTATACAAGGATGGGTCCGCCCCACTGAGGATGTGTCTCTCATATTGAGGATCGCATAAAACCCTAAACCGGGGCAATTTATTTCACGCGATCTCTCCTTTCTATTTCCCTCAACGGGACGATTTTTGTTCAAAAGCCATTGACAAACCCGTGAAACTACAATGCAAAATAAGTGAGTGCGACACAAACCAGTTCAAGACCACCATCCACAACAAAAATGCAATGGTGCATGCATACATCGGCAGCCCTCTTAAAGCAATTTTACAAAATCATGATTATAAGTCCTAATCAGAGGCATTGTCTTTCATACACATCAACAGCCCTTTCCAATGTGATTTTTTTTTTCTTTTTTTTCGGCTATACATGTAAGTCCTAATCAGAGGCATTGTCTTTCGTACACATCAACAACCCTTTTAAAGGCAATTTTTCTATGGCTACACATGTAAATTCGAATCAGAGGCATTGTCTCTCACACATGTTGGCAGCCCTTTCAAAAGCAGTTTACCGAGCTATACATATAAGTCCTAATCAGAGGCATTGTTTTACACATACATCAGCCGCCCTTCTAAAGGCGATTTACTTGGATTCATACATATAAGTCCTAATCAAAGGCATTGTTCTACACATACATCAATCGCCCTTCTAAGGGCGCGTCCTTGGATTCATACATATAAGTCCTAATTAGAGGCATTTTTTTCCACATACATCAACCGCCCTTCTAAAGGCGCATCCCTAGATTCATACATATAAGTCCTAACTAGAGGCATTGTTTTACACATACATTGGTTGCCCTCTTAAAGGCATTTTTTTTAGAGTTATACATATAAGTCCTAGCAAGAGGCATTGCTCCATACATACATCATGCTACAAAGAAATAATATCATACATCAAAGCCACTGTGGGGTAATACAGTACAAACATGTCCTGGCCTACCAAGAGGCGATGCATAATATACATACATAACTGGCCCATCATGGGGCAATGTCTACAGAGTACATGGAAAATACATGCCCGTGCAGGGGCTACATCATGCTACAACAAATGGCTAATCCTATGGAGAATCATCACTACCAATAAACTGGTCTGTATCATCATCATCATCACTATCATCGTCACCTGTAAAAGGGTTAGTGGAAGGACTTGCACTGTCTGAAGTGCCAGGAGCGTACCCTGGGTCCTAGAAAGGCCCCGGAGCCTAAACGAAAGAACCCCAACCACTTGGCGGGCCTCGAGGATCTGGCATGTACCTGGGCTCGAACGAAGGAATGATGGGCCCTTGGCCTGGAATCTCAAGGGCAGCAGAAATGGAAAGATGAGCCGTTCATAACTCTCCCACCAAAAGCATGGAATAGCCCTGATGCAAGGCTAGCTCAGTCTGAAACTGACTCTGCTCTCTGTCCATTGCGACAGCTCGCATCTCCCTATCCTTTTGCCAGATCTCCCTCTCCTGAGCTAACACTCGAGCAGTCTCTTCCTGCATGTGCGCCTCTCTAGCAGTAGATAAGGCCTCAAGCCTTGTCACTGTGGCCTCAACAGTCTCTGCACACGCTCTCCATTCTGCCCCGGTGGCCACCTGAGCATAAATAACGAGTCCCAGCACTCTACCTCTACTCATGAGGACATCTCTAATGATAGGCCTAGTAAAGGACTCTGCAAACCAGATGAAGCAGTCTCTGCTCGTATCCACATAAGCATTAAAGGCACCCATCGAATAATTTGGGTCGCCCATGACCATGGCTTCGAATGACAAGCCGTGAGGAGGTGGATACCTAGGCACTCCATAGACTGGTATAACCTGATGGAAGGTACTCACCGCCAGAAAGAACTCCCAGCTCGTTAAGGCCCAAAACCAATGTTGGACCCTTGACTAGCCTATAGCAATGGTAAGCTCTAACCTCCCTTGTAGCTTCCCGGGTGATGTAATCTAAATTTACAAAGATAGTGATCGGCTACACTACAACAACCCTCGTGATCCTACAATGAGCCCATGCATATGCTCAAGGGTATGCTATCTCAGACAGGCCTGTATAATGTGTCCGCAAGGCTAGGATGTACTCATATGCCTACCATGTCAATATCTGCTAGCATCCCTCCAAACTCCTAAAGTCTTGCTAGGAGGCCCACCTCAAGAAAAAGATGAAAAAGCCATAGGTCATTGACCCCCAGTCGTATGTCCTGATGCCGGAGACTACTTCTGTGGCCCACAGTAGCTAACAAGTCAACACTAACTGGTTGTTGACCAAGAAGCAACTACCAAGGAACCACCAGAAGAACGATAAAGATGAGCGTCGGTGGGGGCCACATCCTAGGGAATACTACTCTGCAACCACTCAGTATGGATCTGTAGCGATGCAGTGTTAGGATTGGTGACTTTAAATCCTATTGTAAGATGCTATATATGATATTATGTATGACATTATGTATGACATGATGTATGACCTAATATTGTGATTAATAAAGTTGTTTTATTATTATCTAAAATAATGGTAACATGAATATGGGACATTATCATTTAGTCCATGAGATGCATTGTATGTGATTTATGTGATTTAGTCACAAAAGATATAAATCACAGGTTCTTTGTAAACTCAGAATTATAGTTCGTAGTCGGTGATGAAATTGGGCATTTCATCTGCGAAGACTATAACATATCAACTAAGATGATTTGTCTTGATCATGGAAATTGAGATTTCTAGTTGGTATGTTAATATATTTTAAGAGTTAAGACATATTGAACTGGACTACTGTGAGATTTATTATTCTCCTAAAGACTGTCAAATGAATAATAAATCTCACGACTTATATTTGCATGAATTCTTAATCCTGAGAGAATAATGGACCTGATCATAAGGTGTAGGCTGCTTTGATATATCAGGAGTGAGATCTAAAGTAACGGTCAAAATCTCAGTATGTTGGGCAGCAACATTTAGTGTTGATGGAATATATATTCTCAAGATAGAATTCATAGTCTCTTAACGGAGATATAAAATATTCCCTTGAGATAAGTTTAATGAGTTTGTTATTCAGAGAGTTAGGCCTAACCACTTTAGTAAGTAGCTACTAAGTATATATTTATGAAATTAGATTTCATAAATATATGATGAATAACTTAAAGGATTAAACCGGGTACTCAAGGATTAAGATGTAGTAATTTACAAAGTGACAGTCTACATTAATAACTTTGTATTACTGCAAATATTTTATGAAGGGGTTGTATGTACAATATAGTCTTGGGATATAATTTATAGATAAGGCCTAGAGTGCAACTATATTTATATAGTGGTATTAAATATAACTAGTCGCTAACCCGTGCGATGCACGGAATATATTTCACTTTACTTAAAATAAAATTTAAAATGAAAAAACATCATAACTTATCGAAATAAACATAAAATATACAATATTCATCGCAAAATAATTTTAGAACTTGTCAAGATATATAACCACAAACCAAAAGTTTTAAGAACCAAAAGGGGATTATCATAAGAAATAAATGTGTCTTAGTTTGTATATGAATTTAATTTGTGGAAAATTTATAACCACATACCAAAAGATTTAAGAACCAAAGGGGGATTATCATAAGAAATAATTGTGCTTCAGAATTTGTATAAATTTATTGGAAATTCAACGGTGATTTATGAATAGCACACTTGATTATCAAAAGCAAATTCCTAACTTCAAATTAAAGGGTTGCATGTTCTCTAACTCAAATTTCTATATCACAACTGCAAATAATAATTATATAAAACTGATACAAACCATGCACAGACAATCAATAGGCTTTGTTGCTGGTCTTAAGCACTAAGATTTGAATCGCATTGTAATTATAACGGCATAATACATAATTAAATGTCAAGGCTTTCTAGGGCTTCACATATACTTCTTTAGGATCCTCTACAACACTTGTAGCAATGCAAAAGTTAAAAATAAAAAATAAAAATAAAAAGTAGTAGAGATTGCAAACAGAGAAGAGAGAGTACCAAGTTTTTGTTGGGTTTTATGCTTCCACACCTTGGGCTGGAAGACATAGGTTGCAGTTTTAATTTTTCTTCAAAAAATAGAGATGCTTTATCTGCCATATACAATATAAAATAATTATTAGAATTTCAACTCAAAAACCAAACCCATAAAAACACTATCAAAATATAGAGATTAACCCAAATACTTATAAGAAAATCAATTCTAAACATAATAAAACAATAAGATAGAATGAAAATTTCAAGCACATATGAAAGCAAATAAAAAAAGACAAAACCTATGCTTTGAGTTTAGGGTTTTGAGATGGTAATTGCTAGGGTTTTAAGGAGAGAAGAGATTTTGGTATTTTTATGCAAAAAACGTTATTTTAGGTCTAGGTGATTTATTTCCTTGTTTTTAGGCTCTTTTAATATTTTTTTAGGTCAAATTTGGTTCCTATAATGGTTAGGTATTAATTAGGGCTTATTTTAAAATATATTTTCTTGTCCATCAAGTTTTATGGAGCTCTTAAATAGGCCTCCAAGTTTGTATACGTTTTTCAATATTATTGTTATAAGATATAAAGCCTAAAATAAAAAGAATCAAAAATAAAAAGAAAAAGAAAATAGTGATGATGTGGAAAATTGTGAGAGTTTCAAAAGTTTCGGTTATATATATATATATATATATATAGATTAATGGTAACTTTGAACTTGTCAAGAGTTGACAGAAAAGCCCAAGGCCCATTGGAGCTAGTGTCTTATTGGTCCCTTTTGGTCCCACTCCAAGCCACACACTTAGGCCCAATTGGAAAGGCCCAAAAGGCCAGCCCAATTAGATAATTGGTTAGATACAAAGGGAAAAACGTTCAAAATATTATGGGTGAGTAACATCATTCTGAAAATATATGTGAGTGAACGTTACTCTCTAATTATCCCTTTGTAACCGATTGAGAGTCCACACTTCTTGGGCGTTAGTGGAATTGGAGTGAAGATTAAAAGTATTCCTAAGTGCTTCGATCTTTGTTTTGAAATTCACCGCTTCAAGGTACACTCTCTTATACTTGAATTCTGAAATTTACATAGTGCATGTTATAGATTGTGATATGAAGTAGATCTGTTATAAACTTATTTTTTCGCTGCATTCATCTTTAATTCCATCATGTAATGGGCCCAAAATATCCCCTCATCTTTGTAGTCAATGGAAGAGGGATGCCCAAGAGCTCATAAGCCATGTCAAAACTCATCTCCCAGGTCGGAATCTAGTGGCCACCAAATCTAATATCCTAGACAGTTGTCCAGTCCAGAGGGAGGACCACATACTACCTGCAACTCAAGTGAAAGGTGCTTGTCTCGGTATGAAACTGCTATACCAAAGCCTCCTCAATCCCACTCCTCATGGTGAACGGGGAAATCCGCAGGAAGTGCTTAAATCCCTATTCTCTAAAAATCATAGCGTACTGTGGATGGGTCCTAAGAGCGAATAACAACTGGAGGAAGGTGGACCAGGTGCCCCGACCATGAAGCTTGTCGCCCCCTACGTTTGAAATCAGAAGTTACTTGTTAGTACATGTATATAATCGGAATCTGAAGGACTAAGTAGGAAATGCAACAAACCTCTCCCCTCTGCACCGGTGCTGAAGGAGATAAGACACTAGCTATCTCAACCGATTGCCGTCTCCTGGACCACATCTCGATAGATATGCCACTAGCAGGACCAATATCTTCCTCCCCGTGATCGAAATGGCTCTGCAGAACTCAAGCCACCCGCTCGCTAGCCAAAACGGTCTCATCATTAGAAGAATTCCCCCTTTAGGACGTCATATACATGGAGGCCTTCCCCCGATTTCCCCTGGAGCTAGCTCTTCGAGACATAATCTATGAGTTAAATGGCAAGAAACTCAGACATAAGTGGTAAGCACATGAGTCAAATAACAATACAGATGAACTAACACATTTTCCTAAACATGTTATATAAGTATATGTCAAGCACATGATCTCATAAGAAGTATATTCTCACTCGCATTCTATAGTGGGTGCAC
Source organism: Quercus glauca (assembly GCA_023736055.1). NCBI lineage: Eukaryota > Viridiplantae > Streptophyta > Magnoliopsida > Fagales > Fagaceae > Quercus > Quercus glauca. The sequence goes on from CM043319.1 coordinate 41,529,929, forward strand.
CAGTGATATACATCTCTGGATTTGCATTCTACAGTGGGCACACTAGCAATATACATCTCTGGACTCACATCCTATAGCAGGCGCACCAGTAATATACATTCCTGGACTCGCATTCTACAGTGGGCGCACCAGGGATATACATTCCTGCTCTCACGTTCTACAATGGGCGCACTAGCAATATAGATTCCTAGACTCGAATTCTACAACGGGTGCACTAGCAATATACATTCCTAGATTTATATCCTACATCGGGCGCACTAGCAATATACATTCCTGAACTTGTATTCTATAGTGGGCGCACTAGTAATATACATTCTTAGACTCACATCCAACGGTGGGCGTACCAGCACTATACATCCCTAGACTTATATCCTACAGTGGACACACCAGCGATATACATCTCTAGACTCGCATTCTATGGTGGGTGCACTAGCAATATACATTGCTGGACTCGCATCCTACAGTGGGCGTACTAGCGATATACATCTCTAAACTCGCATTCTACAGTGGGCACACTAGGGATATACATCCCTAGACTTGCATTCTACAATGGGCGCACCAGCAATATACATCCCTGGACTCACATCCTACTGTGAGTGCACCAACGATAAGCATCCCTCTGGCTCACCTTCAATCAGAAGTTTTCCAAAAACCCTAATCTACAATGGGTGCACCGACGACAAGTGTCCCACGGGGTCACCTTCAATAAGGAGTTTCCAAAAATCCCTAATCTGTAATGGGTGCACCGACGACAATTGTCCCTCAAGCTCACATTCATTTAGGAGTTTTCCAAAAATCCCTAATCTACAATGGGTGCATCAACAACAAGCGTCCCTCAGGTTCACATTCATTCAAAAGTTCTTCAAAATCCCTAATCTACAGTGGGTGCACCGACGACAAGCGTCCCTCAGGCTCACATTCATTCAAAAGTTTTCCAAAAGATACCTAATCTACAGTGGGTACACTGATGACAAGCGTCCCTTGGGCTTACGCTCTTTCAAGAATTTTCGAATCCTTAATCCACTATTCCTGACTATTAGGTAAGTCCCCTTACCCATATCCTGCATTTTATTTTTAGCATTTAAATTCCCGCACTCATATATCAAAAACAAAAATATATATATGTGCATTTTTCCTAAGGTAGCATGGCATAAATAATGGCAAAAAGTATATGCCTATGAAAATCCCAAAAATAAAATAAACACTAGCATGCATCTCTAGTAGTACTACTACTAACATTTTGTAGAAAAAAAAATAAGAGAAGACAGAAAAATTGACACTGACCTCAAATGCAGAAAAAGCTGAAGCAATAGACTAAAATGGCGGACTAGGGCTACAAAGACAAACCTGCTAGGCTTTAAGGACCTCTAGAAATTTTTGTGGAGAGTGAGGAGTGGAGAGAAAAGGTTAAATGAGCCAGAAAGGGGACCAAAAGGCCTTTTATAGGACCTGGGATGCCCAGCAGCCCTTCTAGGGCCGCCAAGTAGGCCTAGCGGCCCTATAAGGGCCGCCGGGCAGCGTTGACCCTTTCAACGCTGACCAAGTCAAACCCTAAAAAAAAAATCACTCTCCTTTCTCCTCTCCTAAAGCTTAGAGGTGCGTTCAAAAAATATTCCAATAGTAGCTACGGCAGATCGGGCCGAGCAGGTAAAGTCCGATCTCGATCCATGAACAGTCTTCGCATGCAAGTTTAGGGGCAACAAAATTCAAAATCACGTTCTTTATCTGACACCTATCATTACAACTGTTGATACCACATTTTGTCCACCTCAAGTTCCAGACCCTCGAAAGGTGACTTGTTGCCAGATGTTCGCTATAAAAATCCAGCACTTTGCTCGAATGCCTTAGGAAAGCATAGATTGGGACCACACCCATTCAAAAGACAAACCTCAAAGCCCCCATGCATGCAAAGTCTCAAAAGTCAATTCTGAAGTCATGTTTTTACTGCCAATTTCTGAAAATTAAGGTTTTATCAAAGCAAAGGACTATCCTTGGACAGGCGTTATGGGGTGCCTAACACCTTCCCCATACGTAACCAAACTTCCGGACCTAAGAATCAAGATTTTTTGCCTTCCACATTAGATTAGGAAAAATTCCCTTTTTCTTTGCCTAGGATTGGTAATAAAATCAACTAGAAACAGGTGACCAATCACACCTTAAAAAAACCCAATTATTGATGGCAACTCCACTCACCTTTGGTAATCACCTAAAATTTGGCCCAGGTTCCTGCCATAACGCCAAAGGTAGACCTACCTTCCTCCACAGAGAGAGAGAGAGAGAGAGAGAGAGCCTAAAGCTCTACGCAAAGCATACACATGCACCACATCACACATCTAGTGGGGCCCTCAAACAGGGCCCCATGCGCGCGGGAGCTGTCGCCATGGCAGGTGGTCGAACGAAGGCATGATGGCAATGATCTTTCCACTTAGCCAGTCGACAAGGCTCCCTCATGCAAAGTATTGTATGAAAACATTAGAATTTGTGGGCATATTGAAGTCATACCCATCCATGTTGGCTAGGATCAAGGCTCTTTTGGAGAAGGCCTTCTTCACCACATACGGGGCCCTCGTAGGTCGGGCAAACTTTCCTCTATGGTTAGGAATGGCCTAGTTGCACTTTTTCAAGACTAGGTCACCTTCTTCAAAGACTCTAGGTCTAATTTTCTTGTTGGACACTCGCTCGATGCAGCGCTGGTACAACTATCCATGGCACATTACGGTCATGCACTTCTCATCTATCATGTTCAATTACTCGTATTGGGAACAAGCCCATTCAGCTTCTAATAGCTCTGTTTGTGATATGATTCTAAGAGATGAGATCTCTACCTTTGCGGGGAGGACGGCCTCTATGCCATAGACCAAGGAATACAGGGTTGCACTTATGGAAGTGCGAACAGAAGTGCGATAGGGGCACAAGGAAAATGGCAAGAACTCATGCATATCCTTATAGGTGTCTATCATATTCACCAAGATCTTCTTCAATTCCTCTCTAGCTAACTATTAAGTCAAGCAATTTCCCTGAACTGGCACAGTAGGCACACTTGTTAGGGTTAAGCCTCAACCTGTACCTGACAAGGTGTTCGAATAGCTTTCTTAAATCTATCAAATGGTCTCTAGGAGTGCATGACTTGGAAATCATATTGTCCATATAGACTTTGATCTCTTTATACATCATATCATGGGACAAGGTTACCATGGCTCGCTGATAAATCTCATTAGCATTCTTCAAACCGAATGGAATGACGTCGTAGGCATAAGTTCCACAGTGAGTGGTGAATATGTTGATTATAACCTGAGAATCCATCCATAAAGAAGAAGAACATGTTGGTTACAGTGTTAGCAATCAAGGTATCGATATATGGTAAAGGAAAATTATCCTTCGGGCTGGCCCGATTTAAATCTCTATAATCGACGCACATGCGTACCTTCCCGTCTTTCTTTGGCATGGGAACAATGTTTACAACCTAATCAGAATAGGTTATGGCAGTAAGAAAATCAGCAATCACTTTTCTACTTCTTCTTTGATCTTTAGGATAATCTCTAACTTCATCCTTCGAAGGCATTACTATACTTGGGGGCATTCATGTTTAACTAGAATCCTATGGATGACAATATCTGTGTCCAGTCTTGGCATATCTTGATAAGACCAAGCAAATATTTCCTTGGATTCCTTCAATAGACCTATGAGCTCATCTTTCATGTCTTTGGGAAAGTTTACCCTGATCTTGACGGGTTTTTCCTTTACGCCTTCGTCGGCTAGGTTTATTGCCTCTGTCTCTTTTATATTGGGCTTAGACCCTTTACTCTCTCTGGTTAGAGCTTCCAGGATGTCTCGACATAAGTTTGAGACCTCTTCCATTCCTTTAACATCATAATCCAACTCTATTGTCTCATTCACATCATCTACGCCCTCGTTATGGCAAAGGGACAATGTACCCACTTGGGAATCAGAACAGATCCTATAGAGCGAAACATAGCTTGATAATGATAAAAGGGAGATGCTCTTTTTTTGTCATTTTTAGAAACAAACTAGGGAAATGAACATGAAATACAAATGAACCAGGAAATGACATAAGCAAGCAAAACAAACTAGATATGCTATTCCAACCCTCTCGAGTGATTGGAAGGCCTAATCACTTGATGATGGAATACTCCTTACTCAACCAGTGCAACCATAAAGCAAGGCTTGGATGGTCCAAAGGCCTACCGTCTCGCCTGGCATCCCTGGTTGGATAGTAGAAGTCGGATCATCTTCAGAAGATGTGATAGCATTCATGAAGAACTCTTCGAGACAGAGCCAAATAAAGCAAGCTAGATTAGGCTCTTCGTATTCTAATTCCTTGAAAGGTTTTGGCATAATGACCTCGGCCGAAGTTGGAAAAATGGCCTGATATGGGGAATAAGCATCCATAAAGTAGCACACTTCCTTTTCTTGCCTCTGTAAGCTTGAAAGAGTTCTTCATGAGTAGGTTCGTACCCCAAACCGAATCTTCCTTTGTTATTTAAGAGTTCAATGAGAGTAGGGCTCCCACGTCCTATGACTTCGAGGCCTTGGCCTAATTTGCACCCAAACTTGAGCATCTCCTTTATGGCCATCATAACTACTGCGGGCCAGCCAGACTTAGGCTCTGAAGCATTGTGAATCCTGGAAACTAGCTCGAAGCTATGGAAAGATGCTTCAGAAAAAGCATTGGCATTGATGTAGGGGATAGATGTCTCGTGGAAGATAGTCATAGGTTTTTCAACCATAATGGTGATCAACTAATTCTCGTAGATGAACTTGAGTATCTGATGGAGGGTAGACGAGACTACACCTGCTGTATGCAACCAGGGTCTCCCTAAAAGCATATTGTATAAAGAGTTAACCTTAATCACTTGGAACTTGACCATGAAGGATCTTAGGCTGATCTCTATCACTAGCTCGATCTCACCTTACACTTCTCAACGCGTTGAAATGCTTTGATGATCATAGTGCTAGGCTTAACAAGAGACATATCCACATTCAAGCGCTCAAGAATAGCCATCGGGTAGACATTCAGGGCTGATCAATTGTCAATTAACACCCTCGCGACAATCATGTCTTCACACTTGACTACAATATGCTTGGCTAAGGTATGATCTTTACCTTCTAGAGGCAACTCATCATCTGAAAATGACACTTGGTTGGTGGCCAACACCAATGATACCATACCCTTGAAGGAGGAGTCTGTAATATCAATAGGAACATGCGTTTCCTTCAACACCTTCAATAGAGCTTCATGATGGACCTCAAAAGATAGCAACATGGCTAAAATAAAAAGCTGAGTTGGAGATTTGTTCGACTGCTAAATCACACTATGGTCGGCCTTTTAGATGGTTTTTAAGAATTCCTTGGCTTCTTCAAAGGTGACCATATTCTTGACTGGCTTGGTTGTGCTCTTACCAATCTCTTTTCTTCTATTTTCTAGTTCCTCAAGAGTATAACATCGACCATTCCTGGTGAGACCAGCTAGGCCTGAAAAGATATTAAAGCAGACCTCTTCCTTTCTAGTTTAAGTGGAGATCAAAGTTACATCGTACTTCCATTGGACACGATGGCTATCTTTATAAGGGAAGGGCTTCAACAAACAGATGATGACGCCTTCTTAAGTTTGCATATTAGGCGCTAGGGAGAACATCTTTGAACTAATGACGACTGGACTAGGTAAAGGTGCATCTAAGGCCTTCGGGCTAGGTATCTTAGAGATTCCTGAGATAAACCTTGGCAGGATTAGAGGATCGAAACCTTGAATGGCGGGGACAACAGGGGTTCCCTTCTAGATAAATCCTGGAGATGGCTCTGTGACTACAGGCAATGCCAAGACCAAAGGAGTGAAACCTTTAATCGCTAGTATGGCTTGTCCTTTCTTTGGAGCTGGCGCTCTTAAATCCATAGGTGATTCTATGATCTCTTCAATAATGACCGAAATTGGAGAAACTGGCGTCCACATCCCTAGAGTAACCTTACAGAAGCGTTTTTACAAGTATTCATCCTAAGCTTTCCTTAATCCTATGGTCATAGTGATGTGGCTAGTTCCAACTTGGGTACTCGAAGAGCATAGGTTGGCTATCATGCAATTGCTCCTTCGCACGATCTCTCTTTCAATCTAGATGATACCTCGGTCAGCTAGACTCTGAACTTGTGCCCTAAGCACTCTACATCGAATAGGGCATGTCGATCCCTATTGTGACAGAATGAGTAGACTTCCCAGTCGAAACTTGGGTCTGCTATGTTCTCTAGAACAATGTGACTTTCTTGGGCTAGAACCCATAGCATGGATTTCCAAGGGAATGAGGGGGATGAGAAATCTGCGATCCTTTCCTCCACTATAGAGATAGCATTCACATTCCCTTCTAGATAAGGAGGCAAGGGATTAGTGATGACATTTGGCCCAGCCGTGTTGTCGAACTATATTAGCTTGTTGTCAATGAAATCTTAGATTCGGTATCTTAACTACACACACTCTACCAAGGTATGCCCTTCGGCCCTGAAATGGTGCTCACATTTCTAAGATGTATCGAAACTGGGCAGAGGTGGACCGTTTCTAGGCTTTGCAAATACTGGAGTCGCTAGCTTCTTCTCCAACAAATAAGCATTAAGCTCTACCATGTGCATAGGTAATAGGGAGAATTTTCGTGGTTCTACCTTGGGATATCAGGGTTGATTGGGCCTTCCCTTCTGATTGAATGCTTGGTAAAGTGCCTAAGCTAGCTGAACCTGTTGCTGATAAGGCTGGGCATTTGGGGTTGTATAAGCAGAAGTAACACCCCTTGGCTCTTCAAGTGTTTTGTCAATCATATGGACATCGGCTTCCTTCCCTTTGCGGCCAGTTGCCTTTTTCACATGTTTTTCAATCATAGAATTTAGGGCCTTAGGATTGACTATTTTCTTGCTCCTAATACCCTTATCAATGCGCTTCCCAATAGGAATCATGTTTGCGAAATGAGTAACTTAGGCACTGATCATCTTCTTATAGTAAGGAGGCTTAAGGTTATCAATGAACCACTTGATCATTTAGTCTTCCATCATGGGAGGAAGCACATGGGCAGCTAGCTCGCGCCATCTTTGGGCATACTCACAGAAAGATTCCTTACTCTTTTTTTTCTATCCTCTGAAGAACTATGTTGTCAGGAACTATCTCAATGTTGAACCGGTAATACTCCAAGAATGCATTGGACATCCCTCTCCAGCTAGAAGTCTTTTCCAATCTCACATACCATATGGTTGCAAGGCCAATCAAGCTATCAGGGAAAATCTAGTAGAGCAAGGTTGATTGTCTCCATAGGGTGCCATCTTCTTACAAAACATACACAGATGGGTACAGAGGTCTCCAGTGCCATCATACTTGACAAACTCGGGTGCCTTGAACTTGAGAGGCATAATGACTTAAGGGAAATTGGTCAGGCTGTCTAGATCGACACTTCCTCTAGCACCAGAGCCCTCTATGATATGGATTTTCTCAATCAGGGTTTCCACTTAACTTTTGACCTGACCGTAACCAAACTCTAAGGTCTTATCCTTAGGAGGATCTACTTCCTGGTTATCCCCTTGTAGGGTGAATAATGGCATGGTTTAGCCCTGATTTGGATCTAGTGGTGGTTGGGCCTCATTTTCAGAATATGGGGTAAAGTCCTCTAGAGTGGGACCAGATGAATCTCGGTTCCCTTCTATAACCAACTGTTGCATCATGCACATCATTTATGCCATCTACTCTTTCATTTGTATGAACTCGGTAACATTTACTTCAGAAGCTGAACAATTACTAGTAGACATCTCTCTAGCACGAGACCTAATGATAATGGGATCACAACATGATGGTAACTTGGATTGTTTACTCTGAGCAATCTTTTCTCTTTATATGCCTGGAAAGGAAAAGAATGGGATAAGGAAGAAATAGGGTACATTTGAAAATTTGACAATGTGGAAACACAAAATGAACATGAAGTTAGTTTTGCTTTTTGCTTATTTGAAATGCACCTATCATTTTCGAAATATTGGCTTAGACCCTTGATCGGGTATTTATCATGGTAAGTTTCTATACTGATGCAAAATTAATGCACAAGCTTGGCAAGTAACTAGAACTTTCATATCATGCTTGAAATCGCGGGACAATCCCACCTCTTTTGATTACATGGAAAAGCAATGCTTTTACAAAGTTTTGACTTTTTACACTGCCCCCATAACATGGGCTATAGACAATGGCTCCAACAATGGGCCTCTTACAATACAAGGAAATTCAATTTACAATGAAGAGCTTCATTTTGAATGGTCCCACCTTCTCGAAAAAGATCTTGAACTGTTGGCAATGTCCTTTTTGGTGCGGAGTTCCATCTACTTGCCACAAATTTTATCTGTACACATGTACATTATAGATCCATTAGTGTATGCATGCATGCCCTTGTAGGGTTGGAAACCCTTAGGGATTAGGTATGATCTAATGTGCAAGCAATGGGGTTGCTTTTTCCTATGGGTTTAATCACAGACGCTGTATAGATAGGATGGATAGAACCTGGGGTAGAGCACATCTCTTTGATGCAAGCGAAAAGGGTAAACCTGCAAATGGAAACTAGACACTTTCCCCTTGACACATTTTGAAAATAATTCTATGTAGGGTATCCTGCCTTAAGCTGGGATGTTCACTTAGATTTGGCTCTTCCTAGTCCTTATGGGTTTGACTTGGTCTAGGCCAACTATATGAGACACGGCTTAATTGGTAAGTTGGTCTTTCCCTTCATAGAAGTTGTGGGATAGAGTGGATCAAGGGGGCGCTTTCAGCATGATCCTGTCCACCCATAGACCTAGTAAAGCCTATAATTCAGCGTCTAGTAACTATCTAAGGTATGCGCATCCAGCATTTGCCTTCAACATTGAGTATGATTTTAACCCAATATGAAGGGTGATGTCATGCATTTTGAAATGAAAGGGGAAAGGCTTTCCAAGCACAACAGACATATGAATAGATAAAGGTGCAGCAAAAATTAAATCTACTACCCTAGTTTCGCACATGTGAAGGAAAGTTGTAAAGCATGCTTTAGGAAAGCAAAAAAGCTTCACACATACAAAAATACCTCAAACCTAGTTTTTGGAAAACCATTTGAAAAAAATTTTGGAAAATATTTTTGAGTTTTGAAAGTAGTTTACTAGGATATAGTAAAAGCAATTTTCAAAAATGAAAGCCCAGGAGGCTAATGCCAATTTCAATATTTTTGAAAGCCAATGTCCAAAGATTAGGGTCTTATCAAAAGCTCTAAAGGCTAAACACTCTAAGTGTCCCCAGTGGAGTCGCCAGTCTGTCAACGCCTTGTGGCTACTCAACCACCCATTGCGGCGACGTTCGCGCCCCTTCTCTCTATCTCGATGCAAGAATATGATATATGGATATGGAGGTGTGTCGTACCTCGGGTGTGTGACTGGAATATGAGTTGATTTTATGGAAATTACCAAGGGTAAGTGAAATTGCCACTAATCATTGGATTTTTCTAAGGTGTGATTGCTCACCTGACTCTGTTTGATTTTATTACCAATCCTAGGCTAAGAAAAATGTCGTTTATTCTAATCTAATATGGATGAGTAAAAAATCTTGATTCTTGAGTTTGAAAGTTTGGTTACATATGGGGAAGGTGTTAGGCACACCACAATGCCTATCCAAGGACAGTCCTCTGTTTTGGTAGAACCTTAATTTTTGGACATTGGCAATTAAATACAAGCTATTGGCATTAGCTTTTGGGGATTTAAACGTATTGGGCTTTAAGGTTTGGTTTTAGAATGGGTGTGGTCTCAATCGATGCTTTCCAAGTGCGTTTAGAATCATTACTAAATTTCCACGGTGAAAATCCGGCAGCATTTCGCCTTATTTTCATGGTGAAAATCTGGCAGTGCTTCTCCTCGATGCGTCATAGTGCACAAAACGTTATTCTTACCAAGATTTCAACGTGAGAATAAGGCAATGGGGATGCCCCATTTTCACAATGAAAATCTAGCAAAGTTTCACATTTGTTGCACTATGGTGCATCGCTAGGGTTTCGTGCCTATGTATATGGCACGTGCTAACAAGCTTATGCTAGGATGAGCCAGAGCCCCTCAAAGCATTTAAACACATTGATACGTAGCGCATACGCAGGGAAACCGATGTCACTTAGTGAATGGATCAGGACGATCACACCGCAGTGACTATGCACATAGTACGACATGAATATGCACCTACAACAATTGCCTTGAGCACATACTCATGCCACAAAGTGCACAGTCACTGACAAACGCACAGGCATATATATATATATACATACATCATGCATAATGCTATCACACAGAGTAGGAAAGTAAATCAGACATTGCCAATGTTCCAAGGGTATGACCTAGCAAGGTACAGTAAATGTAAAACAGACGTTGCCATACCTAAGGAACGTAATCCAAGCATGGAGTAGGAAAGATAAAGGGTACAAGGAGTGGGGGGACTCTGATACATGCTCTAGAGAAGAAACTTAAAGAGAGTAGAAAGAGAAAACCACTCTGCAAAGGCTAGGCCCCCTAATCTACTAATCATTGCCCTTTTTGGGCTTACGTCTTCTTGCTTGCATCTTTGCCCTTTTTGCTTGTGCCTAGGAGATTGTGCCCTCATTTCATGCGTGTACATATAACAAACAAGGAAACAAGCAAAGAAAGAAACAAAGGAGATAAAGAGAGCATGTAAAGAACATACTAACGAAGAGAGCCAAACAAGGGCAAACAAAGCATGCTAAGCATATGAAACTGCAAACAAGCATGTTATCAAACTAAAGAATGTGTCTTAGGAGGACAAATGTAGATTTGGATTGACCGTCCATAGTTCCCTTGGATTGGAGTATGGACGACACACAGACTCATGCATGAACATGTAGGCAAGCATGCAAAGATGCAAGGAAGCAAAGAAAGCCAAATGGGTAGCACAAAGCAAGCATAGCAAGCAACATCGCATAGGGCAAAGAAAGGGTATGCATTGAGCAAACCAGCATCACGGGGATGCATCTCACAAGTGGCCACACCCTAATAAGCCACGAAGGGGATGGATGTAACCACACAAGAACAAACCTATGGGGAGCACAAAGCATGGCAAGGCCTAGATCTAGAGAGGCAAACATAGACATAAAGTATAGAAGCAAGCAAGCATATACATGCATATAGGGAAATGATCCAATTCCTTTGATATAGGCTTAGGTGTGTGGATGTAGGCCTAGACCATGGGATCTAGATCTACACCCCACTAATAAGGGCCAAAACACAAGAAAAAGAGATATCAAGGGACAAAAGGGCTATAAAGCACATGGCATAGCAACCAACATATAGATATAATCATACAAACATGGCATAGAGCACATAAACGCAAGGATCTAAGCATAGGCATAATACGGGGCCCAAAGAAACATAGATCTAAGCATAAACATGGCAAAGAACATATAGGCATGTAGATCTAAGCAAAAACATGGTAAAGAGCCTAAAAGCATGTGGATCTAAGCACAAACATTAAATTTAGACATATCCTAGCCCAAGAAGGCTAGGCTAAAACATCAAAGCGATAAATCATGGCAGAAGTAAGGAAACATGCTAGAAAAACCATAAAGATATGCTAGGAAGCAAGAACATGCTAGGAAAAGCAATAAACCATATTATTGAACAAGGAAAAGCTAGAAAAAGCTATTAAAAGAAAAGGGTGTGGATTGTAGCTAAAAAGCTACATCCACACCCCTAAACCTCAAATCCAAGGTATGAAACCAAGGAGAGGAAGATTGGGTGCAAGAACACTACCTTGTGATTGTGGAGAAAAGAGAAGAATCAAAGATGTTTAGATATGTTTGGAAAAGAAATTAGAGAGAAGAGAGAGAATCTTCCTAGAAAAGTGCCCAAAATCTTCTTCTTCTTCTTTTCTTTTCAAAATGAGGGGTCTGGAAGCATTTATAATTGAATTCTAACCCTTCAGCTTCCAGTGACCATACAATGTGCGCCGGCCACTGCCGGTGACCACATAAAGGCCATGGTCACTCCTGCTAACATCAGTAGTTTTGGCTTTTTCAAGTTCAGTTTTAGATGGGTATTTGAAGGCCTTCCAGGACTCTGATTAAGCTGATCTTAATGTCATTGGAAATCTCTAGATGTCTAGTCTCCAGAACACTAAATAAATTGGAAATCCAACGGTCGAATCAAAAGCTTTGTCCTCAGGAAATCTCTAGATGTCTAGTTTCTATAACACTAAATAAATTGGAAATCCAACGATCGAATCAAAAGTTATGTTCTCGAGATGTGTGCTGATGCGCTTTGTACAGTTTTCTTGATATCTCAATCATTTTAACTCCAATTTTGACCCATGAATAGTTGTTGGAAAGAGAATTTGATAATTTTCACAATGGTGCTACTCCTAACCTGTTCTGACGGTCAGATAAAAATTAGAGTTTCTAGTGCCCCTAAGAGTCAACCTCGGGTCAAACTTGGTCAAAGTTGACAAAATCACCGAGTAGCTCAAGTTTGATGTAGAAAAATGAAAAATATTGTTTTGGGATAATTTTGACCACTTTTGACCCCAGGGTTGACCAGGGGCATTTTGGTCAATTTGATCTAAAAAGGCATTTTGAGTACTCCTATGCCTGAACGAGTTGCGCCACGTCAATCTAGATGTTTCCAGGGCCCCACGGGGAAAAGATAATATTTTTGGAATTTTCAAGGTCCAGCATGCAAATCAAAGGCGGACAAAATACGGTATCTACAGTTAGGAATTGAAGCTGTACTCCATATTTGAGGATGTCCTTGTTAGGAGATATCATGATGACTCCCATGCCTCCTAGTTTTTTAATGAATGATCCATAGGCGTTAATCGTCCAAAACTGTGTTTGGTCATCACTTGAAAAAGTGAAGTCAGCAATAAAATCTACTAATACATGGGCTTTGATTGTTGACCGAGGTTTGTACTCAAAGTCAAACTAACTGAGCTCAACGAACCATTGCACCAGGCGTCCAGCTGCGTCTAGTTTATTCATGGCCTTCTTGATGGATTGGTCTATCATTACGAGGGTACTTTGCTTTTGTGTCTTGGAAGGCTTGGCTTGTGTAATACAATGGCCTCGATACCCTATTTTCTTCCCTGATCTAAGCCGAACTTACTGCTATCTAGGAGACTGCAAGATATAGAAAAAGGTCTTCTCCTTTTACTAACAAGCTCAGGAATGGTGGTTTCATCAAGTACTCCTTCAGGTTTTTAAAATATGTTTCGCATTCTTCACACTCAAAAGCTTGCTTGAGAGTCTTGAAGAAGGGCAAGCACTTGCCTGTAGCTTTTGACTTAAATTTGTTTAAAGCTGCGACCCGTCCTGTCAGTCTTTGAACCTCCTTCATAGTTTTAGGCAACGTCATTTCTAGAATGACCTTCACTTTCTCAGGATTAGCTTTGGTACCTCTCTAGGACACCATGAAACCAAGGTACCTTCCTGATTATACTCCAAAGGCACATTTTGTTGGATTGAGCTTCATCTTGTATTTTCAGAGCGTGTCAAAGGTTTTCCTTAGATTGTCTAGATGTTCTATGTTCGTCTTACACTTGACAAGTATGTCATCGACATATACTTCTACATTCTGCCCGATTTTACTTGCTAAACATTTGGTTCACCAACCTTTGATATGTGGCCCTAGGATTTTTTAGTCCAAAGGGAATTACTTTGTAGCAATAGAGCCATTGGTTTGTGACGAACGTTGTTTTCTCCTAGTCTTCTTTGATCATGAGAATCTGATTGTATCCTGAAAAGGAATTCATAAACGTCAGTAGTTCATGTCCTGCCGTTGAATCAACTAACTAGTCAATCCTTGGCAGGGGGAAGCTGTCTTTTAGTCATGCTTATTGAGGTCAATGAAGTCAATACACATCCTTTACTTTCCGTTTGACTTCTTACCATGACAATGTTAGCTAACCACTTTGGGTAATAAACTTCTTGAATGAAACCTGCTACTAGGAGCTTTTCTACCTCTTCCATAATGGCTTTCTTTTGCTTAGGGGTGAATACTTGTCGCCTTTGCTAGACGAGCTTTTCCTTTGGATCAACGTTTAGATGGTTGCTCTATGACACTTCCGTCTATGCCTGGCATGTCCTTATGGGTCTAGGCAAACACATCTAGATTCTCTTTGAAGAAAGATAAGAGGTCTTCTACTATTGCTGAAGACAGTTTTCCCAATCTTGGTGGTTTTGGATGTGTCTCATTCTACCAGTTCCACTGTCTTCAACTCTTCCACTAGTTCTTGTTGCTTTTCTTCAATGATCTAGGTATGTTTTCTTCCCCTACAAGTACTACTTGATAGCATTCTCAGACCAACACCTAATCTCCCCAAATCTGTCTTATCCCATGGTCAGTTGGAAACTTGACTTTGAGACAATATGTCGAAGTAGCAGCTTTTAGAGTTGGTCGTCCTAAAATAACATTATAGGAAGATAGGCAATCAACTATAAGAAAATCAATATTTTTGGTTTCTTGTGCAGCGTAGTTTCCAGCTGTGACAGATAGGGAAATGATCCCTTTTGGATTAACTTGGTCTCCACTAAATCTAACCAAGGGAGACTCAAAAGAAAAGGCCTTTTTGGGTTAATCTTCATTTGTTGGAAGGCCGTCATATACATGATGTCTGCCAAACTCCCATTGTCGACCAATACTTAACGAGTGTTATATCCTTCTATTGCAAGCATAATTACCAATGGGTCGTCATGAGGCTGTTTCACTCCTCTGACATCATTTTCTTGAAACACAATGTCCTTTGCTCCAGTCCTTCTATACTTCGTCACTAGGTGTCCTACATGAACATTGTTAACCTGTCTTTGGTGGGCTCTTCGTAAAGATTTAAATGACCCTCCAATGACAGGTGCTCTAAAAATCATTCTTATCTCACCAATAGTGGCCTTGGCATTTTCTTGCTCATCATCTTTTCTTATGTCAACTTATTTAATTGTGCTTTTCTTCTGCTAGGTGATAATGATGATCCTTCTTTACGAACTTCTGTAATTTCCCTTTCTGTATTAATTCCTCGATTTAGCCCTTTAGATCTCTACACTCTTTAGTAGTATGGTCGTGATCTTTGTGGGACTTGCAATACTTCTTTTGATCTTGTTTGTGTGGAAATGAAGTTAAAGGCTTCGACCACTTCAAGCTTGTATCATCCTTGATTTGCAACAAAACTTTCTCCACAGCTATATTCAGAGGGGTGAAATTTACCATTTTCTTCAAAGGGTTCGAACTTCCCTTTCCGTTCTTCTGATTAGGGGAACGATCCTTCTTCTCTTTCTTCTTAGGTCGAGGATTGTTAATGTCATCTATCTTTCGCTTGCATCCATCCCCTTTGTTGTCAACACATCTACTCCAATCACATATTTTTGAGCTTTGAACAGGAGATCCGTCATCAGACTAGCCTTAAAGGTCGTCAATTGGACTTGGTCATCCACTTAATCTACTTCTAGGATTGCTTGATTGAAACATTTCACATAAGCCCTTAAAGTCTCTCCTTCTTGTTGTTTCACCTTTAGCATATCCAAAGTCAGCCTTTTGTGCCTCTGAGCCCCAATGAAGTGTTGAACAAAATAGTGACTTAACTGTTCGTAATTTGCTATTGAGGACAATGTTAGCTTGCTAAACCAGATTTGAACAACTCCTTTAAAAGTCATTGGAAATGATCTATACATCACTTCATCAGGTGTCCTCTGAAGATTCAACAATGTCTTGAAAGAGTCTATGTGATCTAACGAGTCTGTATGCCCATCATAAGACTCCAATTGAGGGAATCAAAACTTCGGTGGGAGTAAGCATTCCACGACTTCATTGGTAAATGGTGAATCTGTTCTCTTGATCATCCCATACAAGCTTTTAGTTGACTTCCCTTTTAAAGCATTCTTCATCTCGTCCATTTCGTTCCTCGTGTTTTTCAAGAGCTCGTCATTATTTCAATTGGGCTATTATGTTTGCCTAGAACTAGATTGCCCTGCTCGTCTAGAATTAGACTACTCGGTTTGCCTAGAGCTTTCTTCTCTATTATTGGTTGGGGGGATATAAACCTCCTCCTCATCATTGTTTTAGTTATGTTGGTGAGGAGGGGGCATGTTGCTATTATCTTGGGAGATGTGCTGCCTCAACTCCTTATTATGCTTGGTTAGCTATTTAACACTTGTTGTAAGTGACTGAATCTGCTAGGTCATTTACATTGGATCCATTGCGTCGTTTGAATGGTAGAGCTATGAAAATATGTATGATTCATATCTACGTTCCTTGGCAATGGCGCTAAACTAATGAAGCCAAAAATGGTCGTCAGTTAAGGACCTCGTCAAGGCTTTGACAAGGTAAAGTTCCCTGCAAAGATGAGAGAGAAAGACAACAAAGTGTTGTTAGCCAACGGTTCTCCAATGATTAAGTCAATAGAATTCTCAATATCTCTCAGAGAATCGAATGTAATTTTGTATCTTGGAATGTGCATACCTCTCTCTTAGTGCTTGTTGACTTATTTATAGTCTTAGTACAGTTGTTGGGAGGCTCATTATGAGTGTAATTGATGGCAGCCTCTTAACTGGAGATTTAACTGGCTTATGATTGGCCTTTCTAACCGTTAGAGCTCGTCGGTTATGAAACCATTAATGAGTGTGCCATTAATGCTATACGGTCATCCTCTCATGGACGGCCTTGTGGATTGAATGCTCGTCATATGTATGGAGGAGCCTGTAGATTTAATACTCGTTTGTTGCCATGGACGAGCCTATAATTTTAGTACTCGTCATGCATTATAACATGATTACGTTTTATCCTTGAGTGTGATAACATGCTTTGCACCCTTTGTTGCTTGTCTTGCTTACTTTATGCCATCTTGTGTGATTACTACATGTTGGTTATACTTTTGCATATTTGTTTATCTTGTTCATGCATGTGTCTTTGCTTGTTGGTACACGTGCTATCCGTAATTCATTTCAATAGAACTACAAACACCAAATTCAAACCTACATTTGTATTGGGATGAGAATTGGGTTTGGGTGATAATCAGGTATTAATTGGGTCCAAGTATCCATGAGTAAATTTTTTGGGGCAATGTTTGGGTATACCCAACCAAAAACCGCGGCATAGCCATCCTAAAATCATATTAAGGGCGGAGTGAGTCCACCAGGCCACCAACCCCTAGAACCAGAAGTGGGATCCACGCAATAATGCGTGACACGTTAAGTAAAGTGTGGGGGAGTGCACAGGAATAGGATAAGAGCGTAGAGGAGTATTGAATTGTAAAAATTGTGATGGAATGATGATGTTTTTTCTACCAAGTTATATATAAAAATATTAAATATATAGTTTTGATATAGGTCGGCATCTCACCAACTTTCTATCTGCACTTTCCTGGTGGTGGTGGGGAGACTACCTGATGACGTGGCGTGTGGTGGCTGGTCAACGTAGTTGGCGCGGTAGGTGAGTGACAGAAGAGGCTTAGCCAGTTTAATAAACACCGTTTTTTTTTATTAATATATATATATATATATATATTACTTTCTTATTAATATTATTCAGCTCTCCCCATTCTCCATTCTCCATTCTGATCTCTACCAATTCAACCAGAAAGAAAACCCAATCTATCCTTCTGCCCAATTCCGCTCTCTACCGCCCACTTCCTTCTCTACATTATTTTACTGGTAATTTTCCTTCTCCTTTTTCTTTCTGTCTCATTAATTGTTCTGTTTTCTGCAAGGAATATAATTATAAATAAAACTTCTTCTTCATCTTCTTCTCCTTCTTCTAGTTTTAATGAGTGGATTTTAAACCCTTTTTTAGCAACTACTATTTAATATTTTTTGCTATTTGTGCCAAATTGTAAAGTATATAAAGCATACGTTGTACTTGTATCGCATTTCCAAGGAATCTCTCACATGCAAATTACATTCATCATAACATAAGTCCTCCTAACACACAATCTCTGGGGCCGGCGATGAATTTGCCCAAACGAAATGGAGGATATATATATATATATATATATATATTTTTTTTTTGGGGTAGCTTTCAATAAAGTACTAATAATAATGAAAGCTAATTTGAAATTGTTCACGCTGTGTATTTACTATTTCGTCTCAGATTTAACAGTTTCTTATTATTCTTTTTACATATGTTTGGTTTGGTTGGCGAAAGTATATCCTGCCTTACACCGGATGCAGAGTAAACTTGGTCTCTTGGTTGGTGAGACTGAGATTTCAATATGATTATTTTAACTTTTAATTTATTATTATTATTTTAGTTTACCCCCCCCCCCCCCCCCCCCAACAAAACAAAAGATGACGTGTCAAAAGTCAGATGCTCATTAATTAAATTTATTTTTGTAAAAAATATTAAATACATAAATTATACATTCTATCTGTTTATTTCGAAGCAAAATGTTTTATATGTAATGAAAAATATTTTTGTAGAAAATGATTTAATTTTTATTGTTTGGTTGCATACCAAAAAATAGTTCTCATTGACAATAACTATTGGTGGAGGTAAGTGGCGGTGGTTTGTTGTTATCTTTACCAAAAAAAAAAAAAAAAAAATCCCTCTCTTTTACCTACAAGTACAACTACACAAGCACATCTATTAAAAATAAAAAATAAAAACTTTTTTCTATTTTACCATTTCTCAGATTCTCTACTTATTTTTCTCCCTTTCACTCTACCTATGCAACCTAACATAATATTAAAGTACTACTCAAATATTATTATACACTCATCATGCAATAATATTTTTTATTTTTATTTTTTTTAGTTTAGTGTTATAATATTTAAAAGTGATATATAAATAATGGTGTATATTTTATTTTTTAAAAAGAGGTAAAAAATGTGGAATAATATTTAAAAATGAGACAAATAGTATCTTAAATTTCAAGCGGAATGGAGAAGATAAAAAAAAAAGTTTAAAATTTAAGAACAATAAATTACTCTTTTAAACTGTTTGTGTTTTTTAATTTCAAATTATTTAACTAAAAGATAAAGATATTTAAGAGAGTTTAAGAATTTTTGTGAAAATATTAACACTCAAACAAGAAATCATGTTATTAATGGTATAAATTAAGTTAATGTTTTATTTGTGCCACTCAATTATTTAATATTACATTTACAGTTACATTTTATCAACTCATTGTACATTAATACAATTATAGATTATTGCACACTAATACAATTATAGATAAAAAAAATTATTAAAATTTAGTTTGGACCTCAAATTAAATTAGAGCAGAATTATTAGGTTGGTCCTCTGTAGTGGGCCTTCGTTCCTCAATTGAAAGAGTTGGGAATTTGCTTAACAAAAATAAGTTGGGCCTAATTTGGATGGATTAAGAAATTAAGATTAGGTGAGCTGGGTGGGTCCTTAACCCTTATCTCCTTGGTTTGGCTAACCAACCAGACACGGAAATTTTAATTTCCATCTCTACTCTATTCTTACTGAATACTCTATTCTACTTTACCAGTTCAGCACGCAATTAATGCTTTACGTTTTTTTTTTTTTTTTTTTTTTTTTTTAATTTATTAATTAAATTAAAGGAAATGCTAACAAGTATCCTCAGGACACTTGTTAAGACTTGTTAAGAATTTAGTTAAAAAAAATTTTGATATCACTTTTATGGGAAATGAAAAAAAGCTGTCAAAACATTAATTATATTTTTTTTCTTTCCCCATAAAAACTTTCTTTAACTAAATTTTTAATTAATACCTTTAAGACACTCGTTAACATGATCCTTAAATTAATATACTGTGTGGCGCATTATGCGAAACAAGGTAAATTTAGAAATTTAAAATATTTTAGCCGTTACTTTGTTTCTCAAATAAATTTTTATAAAATATTTTTTATAAAAAACAAGTAATTGATAATTTTTTTTTGACAAATTTTTTAAAAGTGATATTAAAATGTTTTAAAAATAATTTATTAAAAAATACCTTAACGAATGCGGTAATTATGAATTGTTCTAAGACTTTTTAACAGTTTTACTTGCAATTAATTTTCATTTAAAAATATAATTAATACTGTACCATTGTTATGGTGGGTGTAGGGGTGTACCGAAAGAGAGAAAGAAAGAAAGAAAGAAAGATGTTGGTGGTGGAGGTGAAGGAGTCGACGATGGTTCGGCCGGCGGGGGAAACCCCAGTGGTGAGTCTATGGAACTCGAATGTAGACCTTGTAGTCCCTCGGTTCCACACTCCCAGCGTGTACTTTTACAGACCAAGTAGTTGCGATGATGATAACAAGAAGGAGAAGTTGTTGGATTCCCAAGTACTGAAAGAGGCACTGAGCAAGGCCTTAGTCCTGTTTTACCCAATGGCTGGTCGATTGAAGCGTGACGAAGATGGTAGGATCGAGATTGATTGTAATGGGCAGGGAGTGCTGTTTGTGGAAGCCCATACCAATTCCCTCATCGATGATTTCGGTGACTTTTCACCCACTTTGGAACTTCGCCAGCTCATTCCCTCCGTCGATTATTCCAAAGGGATTGAGACTTATCCTCTCTTGGTCTTGCAGGTACCATTCTTTTTCTCTCTCTTTATATTTATTACTACAACTTTAATGTTCTCCTGTCAATTAATAGCTGTTTTTTGTTGTTATTGTTGGTCCGCTGTTGACAGTTATAAGATATTAATTTGATTTTGGTTTGTTCTGTTGGGCTGAAAAAGTGGGTGGGAGTAATAATGGCTTTCTTATTTGTAATGAAATTAGGAGGGGCTGAGCTACAACTTCATATCATTTAAGGGCCCAACTTCAGAAATACAAAAATAATAATTATTATTATTATTATTATTGAATTCGTGTAGAAGGTTATATGTAGCTCTGGCTCCCTTGGAAGTAAGGAATGTATCATTTAGGAAATCAACAGGTCATCCATGGCAACTATTATCCTAGTGTTGTGACCATTATGAATTCAGCATTTATATCATCATATAAATGCTGAAATCACAATGGCCATAACATAGTCTAATTTTGACTTGGAATATCTTTCCCAATTGAAAGCAGTTTTCCTGGTTTGCCAACTTGTAAATTGTGAAAGCAAAATCTGGCTCACTCAAGTTGCTTCTCTAACTATTTATTACTTACTTCATAACCGGTTAGAGGGGCCAAATAAATATTCATTCTAAAGCTAGTTCTTATTTTGGTATTGCACTGAATGATCTGTTTTTGAAATGGTGCTCTTTTTTATGTTTACAGAATGCCCAATGATGGATTTGAATCAAACAAATTGCTAATAAATTTGACTTGATTCTTCAAGATTTGGGCTAATGATTTTGTTTCTAGTTTTTCCCAGCTTGAAGAATCTTGTAAACAAAATCAAGTGGCTTATGTCATAGTGTAACTGTTTAACCAAAATTCATTTAATAGGATCTGATCTTTAAGACTATGAGAGGGCTACATGTTAAAATTTCTAATGAACATTCCTAGGGGGAAAAATAGAACCAGCACAAAAAGAAAAGTGTCACTGAAGGAATATGATTGGTGGAGCTTGACTCCAGCAACCTGACTCCTTCATTGGTTCAATTAATGTTAAATTGAAATTTTCAATGATTCATTGAACATTTCAACTCTATAAGAAAAAAAGTGCTTTCTTATTGGTTTTTTCAAGGTCAAGTTGAATATTTTAATGAATCATTGAATGGTTCAACCATTTGACCCAAAGGGATGATCAATTAAAGAAAGCCCAAGAAATGAAGTAACATAAAATAAAAATTAAAAATGATTGCTAGATAAAATGTAGAATGCAGCAACAAATCATTGAAGAAAAATTGATTCATTTTCACAAAAGAAGAATATCCAGTATACCAAGCGATTTCTTATAAGTAATGTTTTCCCTGTTACTTAATGTTTTTGATGCATGATCTGTGATACACTTATCGATTGGTAACGAAAGCAGCCTGTGGAACATTTAGATTACTTAAAATGAAGTTCTTTTTTACTGTTAGTCATTCTCATTTTAGTCATCTAGCTGCTTTTCAACTGTGTGACAGCATGCTTGGTCATAAGACATTTTGATGTGTGTCAATAATATTGATTTATTTGGTGCTTCTCAGAATGAATGTCTTAAATGGCTCAGAATACTGTGGTAGGACCAGGACCTTTGAATTGTGATTTGACCTTATTATTCATGACTATTGGATAGGTAGCAGGATGGTTTATAGAGCACCTAACAATTTCTTCTGCCAACTTATTATCTTTACTAGATTGTTGCCACCTCTCTTGAATTATCTGCCTATAATGATGCATAATAATTATATGACTGGTGATTCCTATTTATGTTAATAATATAAATTCAAACTTTAGTGGTAGTTAAACAAACTGTCTGATACAAAATGGAAAAAAAAAAAAAGAAAAGAAAAAGAAATGCCAGAGTGGAGAGAGGGAGCCAGGGAGGGACTATACTGTATAACAGTACTAGTGATTTTCCTTTTGGTGTTAAAAATACCCTAACAAGCCACCTACCTCAGAACTCAGAAGCCAATTTAATTTATTCCCAATGGTATACAAAACAATTACTTGATGATACATAATTCATCACTAAAAGTTTCTAGGAGTTAAACAAAAACAAAGTTTCTTGATGATATGATCCTTTAGGCATGGATCAATATTTACCTGCCACTGGTTCCCTGATTGCTTGGTAAATAAGTCTAGCTTTAGGACATCAATGACTTGTATTTCCGTTTTTTATTGTGTAGTACTTCCCTTTATTTCTTCCCAAAAGATCCTTACTTTTTGTTCAATATCAGAAATCAGGCAATAAGTGTAGATTTACAATAAGAGGCTTCAAATTCTTGTAAAAGTAATCTGTCTTTTCTCAGGTTAGAAACTACAGCTCACATGCTATGCAAGTGAACCTTCTAGTCTAATAGAGAATGCTATCTGCAATTTGTTTTGTTTGGTTTTAGCAGTTGTGAATTAGATGGTATTGATCTCTGGTTTTAGCAGTTGTGAATTAGAAAATTTATAAAAGATTTTAGATACTTTCTTTGGTGGTCTCAAACGACATTTATCTAGGTCATACGAAAGCAAAGCCAAATTTCAACTAATGACAAAAACAGTTAATGTCTAGATAACTCCACTTCTTTGACTTTATTCACTTAAGTAATTTTTTTATTTTATATTATTATTATTGTTATTATTATTATTATTTTGACAGTTGAGCTAACGGACTCTACACTTTTCCTCTTCTTGTGCAGGTAACATATTTTAAATGTGGAGGGGCCTCACTTGGTGTTGGCATGCAACACCACGTGGCAGATGGATTTTCTGGTCTCCACTTTGTGAATGCATGGTCAGATGTAGCTCGGGGTCTTGATGTTACCGTTCCACCGTTTATTGACCGGACCCTACTACGGGCCCGTGATCCACCTCAACCTACATTCCAGCACATTGAATACCAGCCTGCTCCTCCAATGAAAAACCCTGTTCAATCTACAAAATCAGGTCCCGAGTGTACAACAGTCTCAATTTTCAAAATAACTCGAGACCAGCTGAATATACTCAAAGCTAAGTCCAGAGAAGATGGAAACACAATCAACTATAGTTCATATGAGATGCTGTCAGGTCACGTGTGGAGATGCACATGCAAGGCTCGTGCACTTCCTGATGATCAAGAAACCAAATTGTATATTGCAACTGATGGACGGTCTAGGTTGAGTCCCCAACTCCCACCTGGTTACTTTGGCAATGTGATCTTCACTGCCACACCAACAGCTTTAGCAGGTGATCTCCAATCTAAACCAACATGGTATGCAGCAAGTAGAATTCATGATGCGTTGGCACGGATGGACAATGATTATTTGAGATCAGCCCTTGACTATCTAGAACTTCAGCCTGATCTATCAGCCCTTGTTCGTGGGGCACATACTTTTCGTTGTCCAAATCTTGGTATAACTAGCTGGGTTAGACTGCCAATCCATGATGCTGATTTTGGGTGGGGTAGGCCCATATTCATGGGACCTGGTGGGATTCCGTATGAGGGGTTATCATTTATAATACCAAGCCCAACTAATGATGGGAGCTTATCAGTCGCCATTGCTCTGCAATCTGAACATATGAAAGTATTTGAGAAGTTGTTATATGAAATTTGAGGAAATGAAATGCCTGAGGAACTCTTCGAGGTTGAAGTCTAGCCTCGCCTTCGGATATGCCAAAAATTTTCCAAAGGTGGTGGTGTTTCTTCCCTGTGCTTTTATCATACGTGGTTTGTGTCAATTAGATTTGATTCAGTTGAAATCTGAAGTTTCTAAACTGAAATGAACTTGGAAAAAAATGTATCTCTGACTTGATATTAAATTTACAATAAGCATAATTAATGTTTTCATATAATAGAATTAGGTCACATAAGGTTGTTTAGTTGTTATGAATTACATTAGTTCTTCTATTTGTATTTTTTCAAACTTTCTCCTTTGCTCATTAAAGTATTAATAACAAAATGCAAGTCACTCAAAATAAAATAACTAGACAAGCTAGTTTTGATCTTTGGCTACTATTGAAATTCTTGACTGGTGTGTTGAGGGTTCTTTTACATTTCTTCTACCGCGTCTTGATGTTATTAGACAACGCTTAGTAGGCTTTTTTTAAGAAGGAAGTTGGGCTTGGCGCTTTGCGGAATGGGCTCCAAAGTACCATTCTGTTGCTGCCAGTTTGTGCGCAAACGTTGAGTCCAAAGTTCAAGGGAAGACGCTGCAAAGTGGGCTTATCCTCTGTTTCTGCCGCAAAATGAACTTTTTTTCCATTTTCTGCTATATAATTGACTCTTCTTAGCTTTCTATTGTGCAGTAACGTCTTCGGCATTTTTTTGCAACGTGACATTTCTGCATTTTCTACTACAGAGCTGGCTTTTCTTAACTTTCTGCTGTGTAGTAAAGTGTTTTGTTGTGCAGTAAAGTGTTCTACTGTGTCATAAAGTGTTCTACACTTTTCTGCAACGTGAAAGACTACTCTTTATTTTTCATTGCAAAAAATATTTCTCCACTTCCTGCCCAAAAACAAATCTAAAACCCAAAGAAAATACCCATCAAGTAAATGTTAGTTTACATGGGTTAGCATATTCTCAAATATATATACATACATATATTCGTAAATACACTTATACGTATTCACATATACATATATAAATTATACGGCAGAACATGAGCTAGAATGTATACATGTGCGTATGACAGAATAATGATTGGTTCGTGTCAAGAGTAAAACACGTAATAACAAAGAAATAAGAAAACTTCAGCAAAAAAGGTTTAGCTAGTATAATAGCTAACACGGTAAATATAATAAAATGTGCTACAGCATAATAACTATTATAGTAAATGAAGATACCACAGCAAGATAATTGATGCAGCGAACGTGATAAAAAACGTGCTACAATAGAACGACTAAATACAGCTGATATAAGTTCTAATGAGTGAAATTAAATATATTTGCAACTGAAATCAAATATTGAATCTTCCTATAGAATATATAAACCAAGAAGAAACCTAAAACCCAATTTGAACAACCTTGTCTTAGGCTTTTGCCATCAAAGTTGTGCATTTTGGAAAATAGGCCTAAACGGATACTAGTTATTACTTTTGGGGGACTTCAAAGAGTGGGTTTTTCTAAGAGGGAGGGAAAAGATGGTTTATTGATGCATGCCCATATTTCTGCCGTGTTTTCTCTCTTCTTTTTACCACTTTCTTTCTCTCTTTTTTTCTTTCTTTCTTTCTCTCTGTTCTTTTTACTCTTAGTTTCTGACTACTATCTTGCTGTGGGTTGTTTTTCTCCCTTGGGTCTTTTCCCTTTTGGATCCCCCTCTCCCTGAGTGCCTCTCCCTCTAAGTGTCTCCTCTTTCATCCATGGCTACCTCTTCCTTTTATAATGAACTGATTCAATGAGATTTCTCCTTTTTACTCCTAGGGCTTCACCAACTATTTTTGGCTTGTTGTGGGCATTCCTTTAGGACTGCCACCAACCCATTGGTCGCTCGACCACTACTTCTGCTTAGAATACGTTTGCTACACCACTACTCATTTTGTGACAAAATTCCATTTTGTTTGTTCTTGCTGTATTCCTCCACCTCTGGGTTCAAATGGATAAGGATTGGGCTATCTCACCACCTACCTTTATGGCATGCATCAGATGGTCCCAACCATCTACTACCTTTTTTGGGTAAGATACCATCCCAGTAGAGTATATTCTAGAAAAATGTCACCATTGGAAACCAAGAATAGAGCCCTTTTTCCCCTACCACCAAACCACACCCTCTAAATTCCCTTGACTGTGGGCCCACCTCCCTTGTATTGGCTATGTACAAGTTGGTGGTGCTCCAGCCCTTGTATGCTTGCTCCACTATCTTCTATTTTTGTCTTCTTTTGTTCCTATGCTATTTCTGCCGTAGCAGAATAACCTTGTTTCGTTCTGCCGTATGTCTCTGTCTTATTTCTTCATGTGTTTCCTACTGTGTTTGGGACATTCTGGCATTTTATCCCTTTTTTTTTTTGGCAATATGCCTCTGTTTTCAAATTATATAGGTGCGTGCCCCTGTTTTGAAACTCGGTTACCTTAAAATCGAGTTTCAATGAAAAACTCAATTGGTTTAAAATTGAGTTATGCCCGATCAAACTTAAAAAAAAAAAAAAAAAAAAAAAAAAAAATCATATAACTCGATTTTATGGAGATCGAGTTCCAAAATGCCACTATAGGGAATAAAAACACCACTATAGGGCTTAAAAACACCACTATAGGGCTCCCTGAACCTGCCATGGGACAATTACACTTAGAAAAAAAATTTTGCAGGAAAACGCCGCTATAGGGCTTTAAAACATTACATAGGGCTATAGGATTTTAAAACGTCACATAGGGCTTAAAAACGTCACTATAGGGCTCCCTGAACTTGCCATGGGAAAATCACACTTATAAATTTTTTTTTGCAGGAAACGTTGCTATAGGGCTTAAAAACGCCACTCTAGGGCTCCCTGAACCTTGTATGGGGCAATCACACTAAAATTTTTTTTGCATGGAACTCGATTTCCAGGAACTCGAGTTCCATGCAAACTTTTTTTATTATTATTATTATTTTTTTTTTTAAGTTTGATCGGGCATAACTCGATTTTCTACAAATCGAGTATTTAATTGAAACTCGATTTTAAGGTAATTGAGTATCGAAACAGGGGCACGCCCCTATATAGTTTGAAAACAGGGGCATATTGCCAAAAAAAAAAAAAGGGCGTAAAATGCCTGAATGTCCCTGTGCTTGTCATTTCATTTGGTTTGGATTTTCTTTCCTTCATGCAACTCCTGCTGCTAACACTTCCTGCTATTCCTTTTTTCTTTTCATTGTTTTTCTTCATATTAGTTTTCACACATATTCTTTTATACAAAAGGATTTGGGCCTTTGTGGGCCAAATAATGTTAACTGGATCAAAAGGGTCTTGGGTCCAATTTGCCTTGATCTGCTGAAGCCATTCTGTTGAAGAACTGTATTTTGCAGCAGATCTGTATTCTGCTGCAGATTTGTATTCTGTTGCAGATCTGCATTCTGCTGCAGATCGCTTTCCCTTACATTTCTTTCTTTGGTCTTCTTGGTGGGCCTTTGGGCTTTGCTTTTCATTGGGCTTTCCTCCATATGGGCTTTTGAGTCTTCCTTCTTATTGGGCTTTCTTCCTCATGGACTTTTGAGTACGGATTTGCAAAAATGGGCATCAACAACTGGTAAAGAAAATGTGTATTGAAAATTACTAAATTTCATATTGTGTTCCTTAGTGAGAGTATTTAGTAGTTTCTTTGTCTTGGCATTGAGAATTTATATAACATTCACTGATTTTATGATAAGGAAGATGATGACAATAATGATTGTCAAGAATAATTTCAAAGCATTTCCGCATTTCTTGATGTTAAACTTATCCTTCTGGTAAACAATAATATGTTATCTACTAGTTTGAATAGCTTTTATTTTCTACGAAATATATATAATAGCTATTCTCTTGGTTTTGTCACACACGTGCTCTTCTTGGTTTTACTTTTACTATCTCCCTTAAAATTAGGTGTGGCAAAATTAACCCAAATTCATTTGCCTACCCAAACCCACCCACTTAAATAAGACAAACCCACCCAATTATTAATTGGGTTAAATGGGTATTAACCCAATTAACATTAATATTATTTGGGTTTTAGTTAGGTATCCAATTAGACCCAATTCTGATCCAAGTATCATTTCTACAAATCATCCAACTCTAAAATACTTCAAAACCACAAAAATACCAAAAATACCCATGAAACCTCAACAATTACCAAAATACCCCCTAAACCTAATGACATAACTACCCGTGAAACTTGAAATTTACCATAATACCCCCCCTAAACCTAAAAAATGACCGAAATATTACCTAAACTAAAAATTATATAATACCTTGTTAAACCTATAAAATGATTGAAATACCCCCAAAACCTAAAAAAAAGACCGAAATACCTCGAAAACCTATAAAATGACTGAAATACCCCCGAAGCTTGAAAATGACCAAAATACCCCTGAAACCTATAAAATGAACAAAATACCCCCAAACCCAAAATAAAATTACCAAAATACCCCCAAAACTTAAAAATGACCAAAATATCCAAGAAACTTAAATATTGACTAGAATAAACCTTGAAACCTAAAAATGATTAAAGTACCCCTTAAACCTAAAAAATGATCAAAATACCCCCGTGTGGTGGGCCTTTTGTGTTGTTGGACTTTGATCCTTCCTACTGTACTACGTGGGTTTGAGGTAAGAGAGTTGGGGCTGGCCTAAACGAACTATGCCTTAGGCCAGTTTATGCACAAGTCTAGCCATCCCAATATAGACACATTCTGGCAGAGGCATCGCATGCTGATGTACAGCATGTCCATAACAGGAACAACTGTTACAGATCCTATAGCAGGAATACAGTATGGCAGAATAACTATAATATGAAATAAATGATACTAACACCGAAATAAAGGAAGGTAGCTTAATAAGGTTATGGCAAAATAATCCAACAAATGGAAATAATGCTATAGCAGATAGTTTAATAAATAAAAAACAAACTAATCACCCAATAAGCATTAATAATGAAAAAGGGAACTTGTCTGCTAGAAAAGTAGTTTTAGCTTCTCAGCAGAAGCTAGTCCAAGAAGGGAATTAATCCCCAATGTGGGTAACCTCAAATAAGGCTTTTGCCATAGAAGTTACACACTTTGGAAAAATGGCCTAAATGGTTTAAGCTTCAATCCTCAATCTCTTAGAGAGTGGGTCTGTCATAAGGGAGAGAAAAATGTAGTCTATTGATACATGCCTCTATTCTTACCACTTATGTCTCTCTGATTTTCTGTATATTCTTTTCTTTTCTCTCTTTTCTTTCCTTTTCTACCTATCCTTCCTTCCATCTCTTGTTCCTCCCCCTTTACTGTTCATAACTACCACTTTTTATACTATCTTCCATGGTGGGATTTACCATTTTTACCCTTCAACTGCTTTTGGCTCCTTATGGGTTTCCTTCCAAGACTGCCCATTGGCCTGCAGGCTGCTCAACCACTACCATTGCTTTGAATGTGTTTGTTGCACCACTCTTCATTCCCAAACAAAATTGCTTGTCTTGTTTCTTACCTCTCTCTATTTTTCACTTCCCTCATTTGGATAAGGATAAGTCTCTTCATTACCTACCTCTATGGCATGCATCAAGTGGTTCCAGCCCATGCTTACCCCTTTTGGGTGAGATGCCTCCCCAAAGAAGTTTAAGCGAGAACCCCAAAATAGACCCCCTCTTTCTCCCTACCATCAAACCACATCCTCTGAATACCTTGACCCGTGGCCCGTCTCCCATGTATTAGCTAGGTACAAGTAGGTGGTGCCCTAGCCCTTTGTGCATTCTCCACTCCATCTGAATTTTTTTCTTTCTAGCCTTCACACCATTTTTGCTGCCTCCGTGTTTGTTTGATTTTGCTATACGTATTGGTTGGTGTTTATCCTTCGTGGCATGAAGAATGTGTGGGCTTTTGGGCTCGTGTTCTCTACCTCTTATCCTTTCTTGGGCTGGGCATTGCTTGGACAAAAGCCCTTGTCTTACTACCAAGCCTATGTTTTCCTTTTCTATGTCTGTGGGCTTTTTGGTTATTGATCCTGCCATATCACTTCGTCGTGTTTGCAATAACTTTTACTTTTCCTTTTACTTCTTGTTACCCTATGGACTTATAGGCTGATGTTCCTTCCATGCCAGCACACTTCTTCATTAATTTTGTGCTCAGGGCTTCCTAGTTCCACTTTTCATATCTTTACCACTTTTAGGCTTTGTTCACCAACATTCCTGCTGTGCCAGCTCATTTCATTCCTCGAGCTTCCTCAGTCCATTTACTTTCTCTTTACCTCTCTTTACTCCCTTGGGCTTTTTGCTAGATCCTTTAGGCTTCCTCGTCCCAATTATCACATCTTTACCTCTTATTACTTTTTGGGCTTGTTGGCCTTTAACTCGACTCATTGAATTTACTAATTCATTTCCCAGGCTTCCCCGCCCATTTACCTCTTTTTATTCCATGGGCTTATTACTTCATTCTTTGGGCTTCCTTAGTCCATTTACTTCTTCTTTACCTCTTTTTTATTCTCGTGGGCCTGCCAACCATCAGTCCTGCCATTTTAGCCTGTTGGGTTTATTTCCTTATTCCTTTACTATTTTTCCCTTCTCACATTCTCTATTTTGTTGGGCTTCTTCTGCTATTAGGCCCTTTGTCAAAAATGGGCATTAACACCCTCGAAACTTAAAAATGACCGAAATACCCTTGAAACCTAAAAATGACTAAAATACCCTCAAAACCTAAAAAAATGACCAAAATACCCCTTCTAAACCTAAAAAAAATGATTGAAATACCCCTAAAACTTAAAAATGACCAAAATATCCCAAAAACTTAAAAAATGACCAAAATACCCCTTAAACCTAAAAAAAAGACCAAAATACAATCGAAAACAATAAAATGACTAAAATACCCCTAAAGACTAAAAATGACCGAACTACCCCCAAAAACTAAAAAATTACCGAAATACCCCCAAAGCCTAAAAATGAACTTTCTAGGTTTTGGATGTATTTCGATCTTATTTTAGGTTTCAAGGATATTTCGATTATTTTTTAGGTTTTAGGGGTATTTTCATAATTTTTTAGATTTTGGGGTATTTCAGTCCTTTTTTTTTTTTTTTTTTTTTATTTTAAATTTTGGAGGTGTTTTGATCGCTTTTTAGGTTTTGGGTGTATTTTTATCATCTTATGGGTTTAAGGGGCATTCTTGTCATTTTATAGGTTTTAGGGAAATTTCGGTCATTTTTTTAGGTTTAAGGATATTTTGGTTAATTTTTAGGTTTTAGGGTGTTGATGCCCATTTTTGACAAAAGGCCCAAAAGTAGAAGAAGCCCAACAATAAGGGAAATGAGAGGAAGACGAGGGGCAAATGGTAAAAAGAATAAGGCAACAAGCCTAGTGGGCTGACATGGCAAAAATGATGGCCGGCAAGCATGAAAGTAACAAGAGGTAAAAGAAAGAGGTAAGTGGGCCAAGGAAGCCCAAGGAATGAAGTTGCAAGCCCATGGGGACAATGAGAGGTAAAGAAAGAAGTAAATGGGCCAAGGAAGCCTAAGGAATAAAGTGGTAAACTCAATGGGCTGACATGGTAGGAATGATGGCCAACAAGCCAATAAGAATGACAAGAGGTAAAGATGTAGTAAATGGGTCGAGGAAGCCCAAGGAATAAGGCAATAAACCCATGTGAGCAATAAGAGGTAAAGAAGAAGTAAATGGGTCGAGAAAGCCCAATGAATAAAGTGTTAAACTCAATGGGTTGACATGGCAGGAATGATGACCCACAAGCCCATAAGAGTGATAAGAGGTAAAGATATAGTAAATGGTCCAAGGAAGTCTAAAGGAAAGAATTAATGGGTCAATGGGCTGACATGGTAGGAACACCATCCAACAAGCCCATAGGGTTAATAAGAAGTAAAAGTAAGGCAAGGCAGTTAGGGAGGCTTAAACAGGAAGGTTGCAAGTACAATGAAGCAGTGTGGTAGGATTAATGGCTAAAAGGTCCAAAACCATGAAGAAGAGAGACAAAAAAATATGGGCTTAGAAGGCTATGGAGACAAAGGCCTTCGTGTGGACAATACCCAACCTAAGAAGGGATAAAAGGAAGAAAACACAAGCTCAAAAGCCCAGGCATCCTTCATGCCACAAAAGATTAGCACAAACCAGTACACATAACAGAACCAGTCAACGTAAGAGTAGCGAAAAGGGGACAAACACAAATGAAGTGGAGCTCACACAAAGGACTAGGGCACCACCTACTTGTACCTAGCCAATACATGGGAGGTGGACTATGGGTCAAGCTATTCAAAGGGTGTGGTTTGGCAATAGGGAGAAAGAGGGGTCTATTCTGAGGTTCTCGCCTAAGCTTCTTTGAGGAATGTCCTCCTAGGATGGCATTTCACCCAAAAGACGTAAGTGTGGGCTGGGACCACTTGATGCATGCCATAGAGGTAGGTGGTAAGGTAGCTTAATCCTTATCCATTGAGGTGAAATAGAAACAGAGAGAGGTAAGAAACAAGACAAGTAATTTTGTCTAGGAATAAAGAGTACTGCAACCAACACACTCTGGGTAGAGGTAATGGCTAGACAACCAGCAGGTTAGTGGATAGTCCTGAAGAGATCCCAACAAGAAGCCAAAAATGGTTGAGGGACAAAATGGATAAATTCTATAATGGCAAATGGTATAAAAGGGGGTAGCCATGAACAGCAAAAGAGGGAGGCAAGAAGCAATAGGTAGGAAAGAATAGGGAGGAGAAAACATGGAGAGAGAAAAAGAAAAGATAAAATGACTAAGAAAAAGAAAACCAGAGAGAAAGTAGTGTGGTAGGTATAGAGGCATGCATCGTTAACCTTTTCTCTCCCTCTTGAGATACCCATTCTCTAAAGGTTGTTAATCGAAACTCATACCACATAGACCCTTTCTCTAGAACGAGTAACTTTTATGGTAGAAGCCTCTGTTGAGGTTACCCACGTTAGGGACTGGTTCCCTTCTTGGGTTCTTTTCTGCTAAATAGTTTAACCCACAATCCAACAGATGAGTTATTTTTATTATACTTATTGGGACAATTTCCTACCGTTTGGCTAGAAGTAACTAACTTATTTGCCTTTTTCTGCTGTAGTGTTATTTTTACTTGCTATGTTATTCTACTATAACTATGTTAACTTGACTCACAATGTTAACTTTATTTAGCACGTTTTATTATTTTGGTTATCTTGTTGTAGTATATTACTGCCATAATATCTGTGATAGTCACTCCTTGTGTCCAGCCATAGCATTCACAACAGGACGCGTCTACATTAGGTAAGCCTGACTTATGCACAAGCTGGTCTAAAGTGCAGTCCTAGCAAGACCAGTCTCAACTCTTTTACTCCAGACTAACGAGCCATAGTATAGCAGAAAGGGTTAAGGCCCAACAAAACAAGAAAGGCCCCTACATTTAATTTGGTGACTCCATTGGGGAGTTGGGAGATAGATAGGGAAAACAAGCAAATCCCTTACAAGTATGCCCCCAAGATTAAAGACAACGCATAATATGAGAGTTGTGCCATCATAGGTGGAGTTAAGGCCAACCACGCCGCACCAGCCTAATTAAGCAAAGGGTGTCTATGCAGCGGGGGCTGGGCTACAACAGCAACAAAGGAAACCCACTGATAAAACTTTTTTATTGAAGTGCTATAGTCAGTACAACATTCCTAGTAGCAGCTGATAGAGGAGATCCATTAGCTAAAGGCAGATAAGATGAAGGAAAAGGGGAGTTAACATGACCCTGAGCATATGGCTGACAAAGAAGAGACCCCTATGGGTGGTGGCCCGTAGAACGTGGAACAGCTTTCGTCATGATGACTGACGTAGCAGCATTACTAGAACAAGAAAAGGCCAAGGCGTCTAAGGAAATATTTTACTCAAGGAGACCTTTGTATCCCTTGAGGATACTCAGCAAGCTGTATCTTAATAGATACAAGCCGTGGAACTTCGCATAGTATGATGGTAGGAGGGGAAGTGTCGTTGAGCATGTAAGCAAGTTTATAGATACCTTTTGTCCTTATGCAGCAGACGAGGACCTTTGCCTCCAAGAGTTTTCAAAGTCCTTATGTGACTGGGCATATACCTAGTACACTAGCTTAAAGTCTGGATCAATCCCAACATGGGATGATATGGTAAATGTATTCTACACCAAGTATTTCCATGGAGAAGAAACGGTAACACTTGCAACTTTGCAAGGTACCAAGCAAAGGAGGGTGAAGACCTTATGAAATATATCAAGAGGTTTAGAGATATAGCCCTTGACTGCTATGATCACTACGAGGAGAAGACATTGATGGAAATGTGTATGGGCAATATGATTATGGAATATCGGGCTATCCTGGAGAACTTAGAAATTTCCCAATTCGCCTAGCTGTTATAGAAGGCTAGGAAAACGACCCAATTAGTGAAGCCTAGCTCTAAAATCCCAAAGAATGGAAATCCACACCACAAGCCATCACAGTGTCCACCAGCGAGAAGAGAAAGAAGTCAAAATGGAGGGAGTACAAGAGCCTTTCTCCAATATCGTGTAAATTGAAGGAGCTAGATGTGCTCTTAGACAAGTGGATTGCAGATGGCATTTTCAAACCCAATCATGTTTTTAGAAAGCCTAATGAAGAATAACGGAGAGACCCACATTTTTGCCACTTGCATAATTATGTGCAGCACACTACCACAGAATGCTAGGCACTCCGCAGATTAGAGCATCATAGGATCAACAAAGGAACCCTTGAACTGTCCCAACCAGAGGTCTAGAGGAACGCATTCCCTAATCACAAAGGGAAAGAGGTATTAGCAGTTTTCATTTGCGCAGACTCAGGCGAAGACGAAAAGGAAAGACCATCACTACTAGCCGCAGCCATCATAACCTTGTAGAGAAGCTCCCACTTCAAGAATTTGTTTAACCAATTGGAGCTTACAGCAAACGAACGAAGGATGGCCACAGAAGCTTTGGTAAGTTTTGCTTCAGGAACAGGAATAGAATGCCTTATCGTAAAAGCTTGGACTGACAAAGCCTTCCTACAAGATACCAACGAGATCACTTTTAGCAACAAAGACATGGAGGTGGGATACCCAGACCATAGAAGGCCGTTTTACTTGGTAGCCTCCATAAATCAAATTCCTGTTAAGAGAGCCCTGGTTGACACAGGTGTTTCAGTAAATCTTATCCCACTAAGCACATTGCAAGCAGTAATACTAGAGAACAAGATTCAAGGATACCCGATAAAGGTGACGGGGTTTGAAGGAAAATGTGAGTGCATAGCAGGATACATACAACTCTGGCTGAATGTTGGCCCAATAGCCTCCTTGGCTCGATTCCATGTGGTGAAGATAGAAGTTTCCTACCATATACTATTAGGAAGGCCGTTGCTACATAACCGCCGTCTCATTCCGTCCACCTATCACTAGTGTATGAAAAGGAGATTGAATGATAGGATAATACGGACTGCAGCAAACCCATCCCCATTCGAGTAGGCAGAGGCTCACTTGGTTAAAACTATGTTCTATAATGAATGGGCACCATCTGAGGAAAGCTCGGTATACAACCGACTGTCACCTTCATCCCCAAGTGGGAGGAACATTCAAGATGACCTAGAACCCGATTTGAGGGAGTTATTGCTGCAAATAAGGAAGAGAAAAGAGGCACCAACCTCAGAGCTAGATAGTATGCCACGATGCATCAGGGTCCAAGCACCTGACAGTAGGATAATATATAAATTATGAAGGTGCGCGGGCCTTACCTGCAGCATGCAAGGGGGTCCCAGAGGAGAGCCACAACATAAGACCCTAGTATGCTACGTGGCCCAAGAAAGTTCAGGGGAAGAGAGTGGCATGGAAGATGAAAAGAGGATTGTGACGGAAAAGGAGGTACAAGTAACAGCAGAAGAAAAGCTGGAAGAGATCGACTTAGGCACGGACCCACTGTAGACACCGCATTTTGTACCCCTTACGACTCGGGCCCCCGTTCCCCAATGATCTCGAACTCTGAGCCTAATCAGATATTAAATTGACTTAAGAAGTGTAAAATGGAAAATATAACCTTTTAAATGGGCAAAATTCTATTTTTGGAAATAAAATTACCAAAGTAACCCCCAACCTGTGTACGTAGGTCGCGCCCTGTGTGCGTGAGCCAAAGCATGCGTATGCAGGCACATTCCTGCATACATAACTAGGGTTTCAGAAACATAAGAAAGACAAAGTTTTTGCAATAACGGCTGAGGTTTGGAACAATCCCATATCATTTGGGAGCCGTTCCAAACCCTATTTTTTCCATAATAAAAAGCCTTACATGGTACATTTTCAAAACACATAGAAATCCCATGGAAAAAACCTAAGATTCACTAGAAAATAGTGAATCAAAAGAGAGTTTTTCATAAAATACTCTCAAGTCATTTTTATTTGATTGAGACATTTTCTAGTCCTGATCCTTTGAGTTTAAAGTTTCTAATCACTGTTTTATTGAATTGTGATAGATTTGACTGAGAGAAACGGTCAAAATCAAGTTTGAAAGCCTCTTTTTTTGAGGTATTCTTTTAAACTTTTCTTTTTCCATTTCTATCTTTAATTTGTTTCTTTGTTTAGTTTATGTTTATATATGTTTGTTTTGGTTAGTTTTAGGCTTTCTTTATGTTTTCAAGCATGTTAGGACGTTAGATTTGTTGTTTGAAGGTTCTGCTTTATTTCTATGTTTTTAGGTTTTCTAGGTAAGGATCTTTGTACACATGATCTAGCCTGCACACGTAGGTTGAATTCATGCGTACGTAGACTTGTTCTAGTGTGCGTGATGTCGTTACCTAGAAACCCTAATTTCTTGTTTGTTTTGTTTTTTCTTTCACATGTTTGTTCTGTGTAGCCTCTTTTTCATATGTTTTAAGCCCTATAATTGCTTGTTCACCTTTTAACATGTTTGTTGTTATCACATGTTTAGATTTGGGTTTTCTTAGTTTTAATGTCATTCATTCACATGCTCAAGCATTTATGCCGTAGGTGCTGTGTTGCTGAGAGGTAAGTAAAGGGTAAGTCATGCATTAGCAATGTCCATGCATTTGTGTTAAGGTTTTACTTTGATGATATTATGGAACATGCTTAGATGTATGATTAGGGTTTGTAACATTCATCTAACATATGAAAAACCCTAGTGTATGTGTGAGTATAGATACAAGTATCGAACGTGGTTTTAAAAAGGTTAAGACATGAGACACAATGATGGGAGGCCAACCTTAGGGTTGGGTGATCTTGGGTGTCTAACACCTTCCTAATAGCATACCTAAACTCCAAACCCAACCTTTGGTAGTAAGATCAAGGTCTTTCCTTGAAAGGATGCTATAAATAGGTGGCGACTCCGACACTCTTTCCTCCCTTGTGTCCATACCCACAGAAGCTAAGACCAATTTCAATAAGTTCAAAGCTGTCAGAGGAGGAAAAGGCATAATTGATTCTATTATTGAAGGAGTTTAGAGACGGTTTTGTATGGGATTATAGCGAAATGTCTGGGCTAGACCTAGGATTAGTGGTACGCACACTCAATGTGGAACTTAGGGCCAAGCTAGTGGCCCAACCTGCCAGGGTGTTACACACTGAAGTAAAGGAGCAGATAATAATGGAAGTGTAGAAGCTGTTAACAGTTGGGTTTATCAAACTAATTCAACACCTACAGTAGCTATCAAACATTGTACCTGTGAAAAAGAAGAACAGGCAGATATGATGTGTCGACTTTAGAAATCTTAATTGGGTCTGTCCTAAGGATGAATTCCCATTGCTTAACATGGATCTACTAATAGATTTTGCTGTAAGGAATGCCATGTTCTCCTTTATGGATGGATTCAGCAGGAACAATCAGATGCGAATGGCACCAAAAGATGCGGAAAATATTGCCTTTAGAATGCCCATTGGGAATTTCTACTACACGATGATGCCCTTTGGGCTGAAAAACGTGTGCAACCTATCAGCGCACTATGACTACCATATTTCATGACATGATGCACTAAGAAATGGAGGACTATGTGGATGACATTGTGGTAAAGTCAAAAAGGCAAGAAGACCATGTCAAGGTGCTGAGAAAGGTGTTCGAAAGATGCACAGACTTTTCAAGTTGAGAATGATCCTGTTGAGTGCACTTTAGGAGTAGTTGTTGGAAAATTTTTGGGATTCTTGGTCCATAGTAGAGGGATAGACGTATATCTAGCCAAAGTAACGGCAATAGCAACTATAAAGCCATCGGCCACGGTTAAAGAATTAAAGAGTGTTCTGGGCAAGGTCTCTTACATTAGGAGGTTTAAACCAGGCTTAGTATCAATTACCTCGACTTTCACGAGGCTGTTAAAAAGGGACAGAGCTTTGAATGGGGCAATAAACAGCAGAAAGCCTTTTAGAGGCTACAACAGATCATGATGACACTACTCACAGTGTAGGCCTCAGTTCGTAGAAAACTGTTGTTACTTTACCTAGCTTCAAACCTGTCTACCATTAGGGCGTTGATAGCCTAGGAAGATGGAGGTGGCATTGAGCAGCCAGTTTATTATATAAGCCGCACCTTAAGGGATGCTGAGACATGCTATCCTAGGGTGGAAATAGTATGCATGGCAATCATCTATGCATTGCAAAGGTTGTGCCATTACTTTTTGGCCTATGACATTCGATGAAAAAGTACCATGAGATCAAGGCACTTCTTCGTTAACCCATTATGTCTGGCAAAATATCCCTAATGGTTGGTGCAATTATCACAGTATGACTTGAAAGTGGGAACACCTAAAGTGGTAAAAAGCCAGGCTATAGCAGATTTGTTGGCCCAATTTCCAAAAGAAGAGAAATTCTCGCTAGACGATGAGGTACCCGGAAAAGTAGCTACAGTAGAAATGGCAGGAGAACAATGGGCTATGAAATTCAATGGCTCCTCTATGGCGAACTCAAAAGGCACGAGAATGGTCCTTTATCACAATGACGAAGAGACCATAGCACTCTCATTCAAGTTGGAGTTCCCATGTTCAAATAATACAGCAGAATATGAGGCTTAGTTGATGGGATTGGCAATGGCCCTTGAAATAGGGATCAAACACCTAAGGGTGATAGGCGACTCTAACTTGGTGGTTTGCCAAGCCAAAGGAAACTTTTCTTTAAAAGAACCATGTTTGGACCTATACAAGACACTAGCCCAAAGGATGGAGGAAATTTTTTGTACATTTGAAATAGAGCATGCCTAGAGGAGCGAGAACCAATATGCAGATGCATTAGCTGCATTGGGCTCACAAATAGCCTTTGAAGGAAGCAGTGCTAGAGTTGAGATTAAGAAGCGAAGATAATCCATAATTGAAGTGCTCAAGGAAAAATTCCTGGAAAAAGAAGAATGCGAGGAACATTGGAGGGCTCCCATCAAGGAAACCCTATTGAGGGAAGAATATGTGGCAGAACTGAAAACAGCAAAGGACTATGTCCTAATGAAAGGAGAACTGTATCGCAGAATGCTAGGAGTAATTCTATCAAGATGTGTAGGGTACGAGGAGGCCCTGAGAAAGCTAGAACAAGTGCACAGCAAGACGTGTGGTTTTTACAAGGAGGTTAGCCTATACCAAAGGTTGCAGAGAAAGGGCTTCTACTGGCCAAATATAAGCAAGGAGGAAAATCAGATTTAGAACCAATGTAAAGCTTGCCATCTGGCCATAGATAAAGAAGAAAGCTACGCCGTGTTTGCCATGGAGGATTGAAGGAGCCCATTCATGGAATACTTGGCAGAAGGGATCCTACCACAGAAGCACGAAGAGAGGTATAAGCTCAGGAAATTGGCAATTCTCTTTAAGAAAGGGTACGATAGAGACCCACTGAGGTCTCTAGGGCTAGAAGAGGCCAACGAGATGTTAAAGGAAGTGCATGTAAGAGAATGTGCAGAACACCAGGGAAGAAAGAAGTTATACCGGTGCATCTTTATGATGGGATACTATTAGGCCACTATGAGAAAGGACGCAATAGTCTTTGTAAAGAAATGCCACGGCTGCCAAGTGTAAGCCAATTTGATCCATACCTACCCATAGAGCTAGCAAAGTATGGTCACCCCATGGCCTTTCCACACTTGGGAGCTTGATTTTGTGGGACCAGTCAATCTGCCTTCCAATGGGTACATATGGATCCTTGTGGCCACAAAATATTTCACCAAATGGGCGGAGGCCATACCACTTCGCAAAGCCTCCGGCGGAGTTGTGGAAAACTTCATCAAGGAAGATGCTAGAATTCTACCAATGGTAGACCTTTTGTAAACCAAGAAGTGAGAAAGATCCTAGAATTCTACCAAGTGAAACACCACAGATCATCGCCTTATTACCCATAAGGGAACGGGCAAGTGGAAATGACGAACAAAAACCTCATTAAGATCATCAGTAAAATGAGTCAGGAGTATAGTGGAGGCTAGGTAACACATCTGCCAGACGCACTATAGGATTATCGAAGCTCACCCAAATCTACCACGAGGTTTTTCCCTTTTTCCTTAGTATATGGCACAGAAGTAGTGAGCCCAACAGAAGTAATGATACCTTCCCTAAGGGTAATGCAGATGCAAGAGAAAGAAAAGGAAAATGAGGTCTTTACGGCAAAAAGGTGCGAGGACCTAGAAAGATTTGATGAAAAGAGGGAAGAAGCCCAAGAGCGTAGCCACAAATACATGCAAAAAATAACTGAAGCTTATGGCAGAACTACTAAAGAAAGAATGTTCACAGAAGGACAACTCATTTTAAGAACAATAGACCATGTCAGGCGAGGTTTGGCAAGACCATCTAAATTCTTGCCAAAGTGGGAGGGACCATTTATGGTAAGGGAAGCCCATGCAAGTGGGTATTATCGCCTAGCCTAGATGGATGGAAAAGATTTTATGGACCCCATTAATGGCAAGTGGCTGACACACTATTATGCATAGGAAAATATTATGCAGTCATTTCTTTTTTATTCTTCTTTCCTCCAAGTGACCACCATTGTAAGGGATATAGTGTCACATGAAAGCAATGTAGTTTTTTTACTTGTAATCATGTTTAAAGGCAAAAAGCAGAAAGTAATGCAGATCATGCATGAGGTATTAGTAGAAACATACTGTATCATAAAGTATAATAAGAACTGTAGCAAATGTAGCATAGTAGATTACAAGCCAAAATGTATAAGTCATATTAGACTTATCAAATAAGTCATATTGGACTTATCAAATAAGTCGTACTGGACTTATCAAATAAGTCATAAGTGCTGGAGAAATAAAGTGTACCCTGAAGGGAAAGAAGGAAAGAAATAAACACAAAAGAAAAAAAATAACAAAGATACAC
The DNA here is from genome assembly GCA_023736055.1 of Quercus glauca. Classification (NCBI taxonomy): domain Eukaryota; kingdom Viridiplantae; phylum Streptophyta; class Magnoliopsida; order Fagales; family Fagaceae; genus Quercus; species Quercus glauca. The sequence goes on from CM043319.1 coordinate 41,571,314, forward strand.
CATAGTAACAAACATCTGAATGATTAAAGACTTGAGATGAGAGTCTGGTCCTCGAAACATCTAGGGGTGGTAACAGCAAAAAGGAGATGCTCGCGACGAGCCTCTAAGTTCATCACCTCATTCTTAAAATTCTCAATGCGGGCATCAATGGCATCAACAACAGGTTGGATCTTCCTCAAGAAGAGAGCTTAAGCAATCTCTCGTAAATGTTCCAGTAGAAACTCCACAGCAAACCTGACATGGATCAACTCCTGGACTGCAGCCCTTCACTATAAGATCCTCTCAACAGAAACTATGTTGATGAAGTTATGCTCATTGTCATTCATCACACACCCCAACAGCTTAAGGAAGTGCTCCTTCGCAGAACAACCAAGGGGGAATCCCTACATAAAATCCCCACGGCTACTATAATTTGCCTCTAAGCGTACAACATATTCCTCAGGTGCCCGATACCCAGGAAAGTCCACATAAGGAGACCCAACACCCTAAAAGTTTGTCAGGTCAAGTTCATTAGTCTTAACTTACTTAAAACGGGCAAAGAATGCAACAACATCACTTAGGCGATCAGGAAAGGTGGCAAAACTACTGCCAATCTCAAACTAAGTGCTCAGAACCCACTAAGCAGGTGATGGACCTAAAAGAAAGTTTAAGCACAATATAAGCCCCTAGCAAGGAAATGAAGGAAATAAATAGGCATAATAGAAAAATTTTAATTGAAGAGGGTACAAGGACAAGGAGGTTACCAAGACTAGTAGGAATGGGGGCTATAGGTACTACAGGAATGGGGGTTGTGGGTATTGCAGGAATGGGGGCTATGGGTACCACAAAAATGGGTGTTGTGGGCATCGTAGGAACTACTGCAACCTTAGACTCAAGCATGTCCATGATTGTGTGACAATAATAACATGCAGAATAAATAAGGGAATACACGAAGAAGTGATAGGAAGAGAAAAAAAATAAGACATAGCAGGAATGAAGGATACATACCCATGGCCTCGACCATCTGCTCATCATCAGTGGCCTCGTCAGAGTCAGAAATGTTGGAAAATCTGGTTTTGTATCTCATACAAAACACATAGTGGAAGCAACAATCACGAATCTACTTCATTTATGAGAGATAACATGTAACCTTGAATTATATAACAAAGAATAGAAAGCGTACCTTAGTGCAGTGAAATTTAAAACCAACACTTGAAGAATTACTTTGGAAAACTTTTAATCTTCACTCCAATTCTACTTAATGCCCAAGAAGGGTGGTCTCTCAATTAGTTTCCAAGAAGAGAATAAACGAGTGTCCAACACTCACATACACTATTGCATTTCTTATGTGATCTAAATGAAACCTCTTATAAAATTCTGTATGTTTCTCTCCAATTGGGCTAGCCTTTTGGGCCATTCCAATTGGGCTCTAGTGTGTGGCTTGGAGTGGGACTAAAAGGGACCAATAAGACACTAACTTCAATGGGCCTTAGACTTTTCTGTCAACTCTTGACAAGTCCAAAGTTACCATTAATTATATTCAATACCACTATAAGAATATAATTGCACTCTAGGCCTTATCTATAAATTATATCCTAAGACTTTATTATACATGCAACCCTTCATTAAAATATTTGTAGTAATACAAAGTCATGAATGTAGACTACCACTTTAAAGATTACTACATCTTAATCCTTGAGTACCTCGGTTTATTCTTTTATGTTATTCATTATATATTTATGAATTCCAATTCCATAAATATATACTTTAGTAATTCCTTACTAAAGTGGTTGGGCCCAACACTCTGAATAACCAAACTTATTAAACTTATCTCAAGGGAATATTTTATATCTCCGTTAAGAGATTATGAATTCTATCTTGAGAATATATGTTCCATCAACACTAAATCTGGCTGCCCAACATACTGAGATTTTGACCATGACTTATAGATCTCACTCCTGATATATCAAAGCAACCTACATCTCAGGATTTAAAGTTGATGTAAACAGAAGTTGTGAGATTTATTATTCATTTATCGGTCGTTAGGAGAATAATAAATCTCACAACGGTCCAGTTCAATATGTTTTAACTCTTAAAACATATCAACATATCAACTAAAAGTCTCCACTTCCATGATCAAGACAAATTATCTTAGTTGATATGTTATAGTCTTCGCAGATGAAATGCCCAATTTCATCATTGACTATGAACTAAAATTCTGAATTTACAAAGAACTTACGATTTATATCTTCTGTGACTAAATTACATAAATCACATACTATGCATCTCATGGACTAAAATAATGTCCCATTAGTTCATTTATAGATAGTCTCATATAATTAAACAATTTAATTATTTATGACATGCCAATAAATTGGATTTTAGGGCATAAACCCCAACAATCTCCCACTTGCCCTCAAAGACAATTTACCATGTATCCGACACTTATCTCCCTTTAGAGTAATTCATAGTCACTCTAAGGTAAGATTTGGAAACAAGTTTCAGCCAGATTTATTGCATAAATAATCTTTTCTATTACTACTTCTCAAGTACTCATATCTCTCTAATGAGATAATACTTACGCTTAATGTGTATCTTCACCACCTAGGATGAACACATATCTTGAAGTCCAACTTCATGAATCACAATCAAACTACAAGTCAATATTTGTACATCTAGTAAACATCAAAATTTCACTTTTGTGGACAAGTATATAATCCCTCATTATCCTAAGATATTTGAATATATGCTTTACTCCCACTAAATTAAATGATCTTTGATTCAATTGATATTTGCTTACCATGCCTACCACAAAATAGATATTTAGCTTAGTATATAGCATAGCATAAAGACTTCCTATCGATTTGATATAAAGAATCGTCTTAATATGCTCTTCCTTATATTTGTCTTAGGACCATAGTCCTTTATAAAGGAACTTCAAACTTAAAAGGAAAGAATCCTTTCTTGAAGTATTACATGCTATACTTGGCTAGAATCTAATCTATTTAAGCAGTTTAAGATAGACCCAACATCCTAATTTCTGAATTATAACAGTTTAATTCTTAGGATGTGACTAGTCTTTCCTAAGTACTTTATATCAAACTGGACTAGACAACAAAAACTCCATTGATGACAATAACTTTACATCATTCTAAATGATTAGAATGTCATCAACATACAGTAAGATATTTTGTATCTCCATTAAGAGATTATGAATTCCATCTTGAGAATATATGTTCCATCAACACTAAATGTGATTGCCCAACATACTGAGGTTTTGACCATGACTTATAGATCTCACTCCTGATATATCAAAGCAACCTACATCTCATGATCAGGTCTATTATTCTCTCAGGATTTAGAGTTGATGTAAATAGAAGTCGTGAGATTTATTATTCATTTGACAATCGTTAGGAGAATAATAAATCTCACAGCGATCCAGTTCAATATGTCTTAACTCTTAAAACATATCAATATATCAACTAGAAGTCTCCACTTCCATGATTAAGACAAATCATCTTAGTTAATATGTTATAGTCTTCGTAAATGACATGCCCAATTTCATCACTGGCTGCGAACTAAAATTCTGAGTTTACAAAGAACTTGCGATTTATATCTTCTGTGACTAAATCACATAAATCACATATTATGCACCTCATGGATTAAGATAATGTCCCATTAGTTCATTTATAGATAGTCTCATATAATTAAACAATTTAATTATTTATGACATGTCAATAAATTAGATTTTAGGGCATAAACCCCAACAAGAAACCCATGTCCTCACAACCGGCTCGTCATCAGAATCCTTAAGGACCTCCTTGGACCCCTCGTCGGAGGACAAGTCTGCATCAGGCCCTCAGGTGGCAAAGCTAGGAATAGAGGATGGGATGACAACCAATGAAGACCCATCCTTTATGGCCTATGAGAGGGCAACAAAGGGATCGCTAGCAAAAATAGCAGGCGGAGTAGTAGGAGGAGAAGTGCTCTCGGTCTGGGATGCTTTTGCAGGAATGGCTCCCTTTTGGAGAGTAGAGATCTCGACAGATATAGGGGTAGACTCCCCAATGACAACCCATTTAGCTGGTGTAGACACTCGATTTTGCACTCATAATTTAATCATAGAAGATGGCTAGAATGACCATTCATATACCCAAAATTTAGAGTTGCATTACATGCATTAATTCATTCATTGCATATCATAAAATCTTGAGATTCTAACGATCGTGATGATATGTCTGATTCCTAAATCTGACTGTCAGATTGAAAGATATCATGTGATCAAGGTTGCACGGTCTGCATGCATTTTGTTTGGGTGAAGCCAATCACGCATGATTAATTTAAATTAATTTTGATTGGTTAGACAATTAAAATTAATTAAATAATTTTGTGATTGATTGTTGGTTAGTGTCAAAAATAGGCTTGCTTGCATGGGAATAAAGTGTGTTGGAAATTTAGACTCGGTTGATAGAATTAACAAGTTTTAAACCCAAGTTATTAATTAGATTTATTATGAATAAAACTTGTTAAAACAAACAAAAATCAATATCATGTCAAAATCATGTAGCGAAAAAATAAATAAGACAAGATATGATGACCCAGGAAAACCAATGAAACAAACTAGTTTCACAGTAAAAAATTTGGGGGAAAACCTTCCTGAAAAGCAATCCACTATAGTTAAGAGAAGTTTCAGATTTAGTACAAAACCTGTCCCTAGACTCTCCAATCTCCGTAGATGAACTTACAGTAGAAACCTTCTATTGCTTTAGAACCTCTGAACTTTTCAATATATGAACGCCACCCTTTTTAATGTACGAATCCCAATACATGACTAACCAAAGATGCACAACTCCCAGTACATGACTAACACACCAACAAGAAGAAGATGTTGGCTGCAAAGTTCTTCACTTCATCAACAATGAAAATCAAGAAGCACTTGGTTACAAAACCCTAAGGCGCAAAGATGCAGTATCTTCTTTTAAAGAGAAAAAGGCATCGGTCACTTTTTGCATTCATTCTCCTTGTATTCTCTTATGTGACGGCCTATAAAATAAGCCTTATATAGGTCTAAGGTTGTGAGAAAAGAAACCCTACACATACATGTCAGCATGAGCCGAAAATCAGATCTGAAAATTTGAATTTCGTATAGCTCAGTAATTCTCGATCGATCGAGAGGTGTCGAGCCTTTCTGTTGCGAGTTATCGAGAGCTATCGAGGAGCTATGGAGGGGACAGAAAATTGCTCGATCGATCGACCTAGCTATCGAGAGGTGTCGAGATTGCGATAACAATCAAGTGAAGAGCTCGATAGATAGCCTAGCTGTTGAGAGGTGTCGAGCAGTTATTGAGCTTTAAAATTCAGCACTTTTTCACTTGATTCTTGGATAGACTTGCATGGCTTTAATAATAGACTTGAACTCTTGTTCCTTGAAGTATTAAAGACATCCTAGATCTACCTAAATACAAGTAAAGTGTGTTTTGTCAAAAGATTAGCCAATTACACAAAATAGTGACATATGTTCCTAACATGCGAAACACATGTATCCTAACAAAGTGGATAATCAGATAACAAAGAAATTGTGGATAATCAAGACTTTTTTAGAGTGTTTATCTACAAGATAATTATCATTTTAAAAAACCCGAATATCCAGAATAGGGGATTTATTTTTAGAATACGGATTAAAAATGCGTCTAAATGTAATTCATGACTTAAAAATCCTCAAAAAAAAGGATTCCAAATTGGACCAAAATTCAAACACAGGTTCAGCACCCAAGAAGGCCATTCGGCACATGAAAAGTGTTGATTGGCCCAAATCGTCGGCTTGGCCCGAGGACTCCTGGATTGAGATAAACCCTACCCTTTTCAATTCTTTAGAGATAAGGACATGTCCCAGTTCATATCTGATCATTCAGCTAATTTTTTGAAGCATTCCAACCTCTATAAATCGAGGATGCCTCTCAAAATTCAGCACACTTTCTAACCCCCATTTTTCTGGCTCTTCTCTGCTGATTTTTCAAATCCCCTTACGTTAAAGACGTTCTAGAGGCTCTTGCCTTAGGAACTTCTTTTTTGTAAGTAAGGTATTTTAGGCTTCAAAGAGTTGAATAAATTTCTTTGAATCCTAAAATATTCTTTCACTAGAAAAGTACGCTCATGCAAGAGGTATTCTATATATTTTTTTTCCTTTTCTTCATTCGTTTTTGTTGATGATGCATGAATATGTTTAACATGTTTTATTATTTCCTGTTCTTCATATATAATTACCATGTTCTACTTGAATTTTTCTTTAACATGTTCATAGAATTGTTTATTGTGGTTCTCTTTCTTAAATTTCAAAATCTGCTAATGTCTATCAAGATTTCTTTGAAAACTCAAGAACTGATCTAAATTTTTTAGATCTGATTTTTTAAAACTTAAAAACTGATTTGTATTTTCAGATCTAATTTTTTCTAATTCAAAACTGATCTGAATTTTATAGATCTGATATTTTAAAACTTAAAATATGATCTGTATTTTCAGATATGATTTTTTCTAATTCAAAACTGATCTACATTTTTCAGATGTGATTTTTCTAAATTCAAAACTGATCTGTATTTTCATTAAATACAGATTTGATTTTTTTTTTTAAAAGCACAAAACCGATCTGTATTTTCATTAAATACAAAAATGATTTTTTTAGAAAAGTTTTCTTTGTTACAAAATTGCGGATTTTGAAATTTAAAAGAAAGGATTGAAAGTTAGTTGAATTTTTTTATATGTGATGCATGCGTAATGAATTTATCTCATGAATGTAAAAAAAAAAAAAAAAAAAAAAAAAAAAAAAAAGTTATTTATTTATTTATTTATTTATTTATTTATTTATTTTACTTCTTATACATAAAAAAAAGATCTGATTTTTCTTAATAAAATCATTTTTTTTTTTAACTTTTCACAAAAACATATATGATTGTTTTTAACAAAAACCTTATTCTTTCTTTTACATAAAAAACAGATTTGATTTTTCTTAATAAAACCATTTCTTCTTTTTCTCTTTCTTTTAAATTTTTTAATTTTTTTATTAACTTTACATGAAAGTAGATATGATTCTTTTACGAACCAAATCTTTTTTTAATTGTCAAGGTAGATCTGAATTTTCTTTAAAAAGAGGACACATCATTCATAAGGCAAATTCATTTAAATTATTTTCTGTAATGTATGTTCAACATATCATTCAATATCATGCAAAAAAGGGTATATTGGTCATTAGAGTCTAGAAGACTAGACTCTATCTGGGTGGAATGGGTGCCTAACACCTTCCCAACCTAGCCCTCAAGCTTAGGGTTTTTCGATATGTAGATTAGTGTTTTGTCTATTTAATTTTGGTAGGTTGTAACTAGGACCAAAAGTTTTGTATTCTTTTGCATAGATTGTAATAGGACCCAAAGCCTTGTAAGGTTTAATTAACCAAAATTGTACTTGTCTTTAATCAATCAATGACATTCGAAATATTTTGATCATGTAATTTGTATTTATTTTTCTTATTTTTTTTGTATTAAAAATGAGTGGTGACTCAACACCACTTGCCCAAAAAGAGAGATGACCTTGAAAGCACCCAAATCTCTTTCTTGAGAGCACCCCAAATAATGCGATCTTTCACAGTTGGGGTGCCGTCCTCAGCAAAAACAGGCTCAGGTGGAGGAACTGGAGCCTCAACAGGGACTCCCTGGGCAGCAACAGTAGTGGTAGAAGCCATGGCCTCAGCAACGGCATCTGCTCCATCAAAGAAGCCCTCCATGGGCATGCCAGTAGCAATAGGAGCCTCCTCACTCGTAGGATGATAAACGAAAATGGGCTTAGGATCGACCTAAATATTGAAGCATGGAAAGGGGTGAACAAGCACCAAAAAAAAAAAAAAAAAAATAATGATATAAAAAAGAGAAATAGGGATGCATGCACAAGTAAGGAAAGACAAAAAGGGGAAAGGAATGTACCTCAGCCTCAGGCTCATTAAGTAATATAGGGCGAGCAGTAGAAATGCCCTCCTTGTACTTAGACTGCAAAATTAAGGGAAAACACGTGCACAAAGTTAATCGCAAGAAAGCCTAATAAATAACTAAAATAAAGAAGAAGCAAAATTTAAAGATAACACACTCTCCTCTCGACAGTGGCAAACGAGGCTAGAGGAGATGTCTTCCTCTTGTTATCGCGGGGCCTGCTGGAAGAAGAAGCATCCACAGATGTCTTTGGTGTGGGAGGCCTAGACCTGGCTGCAGTAGAACACCTAGAGGAACAGGTCCTGGTAGAAGGAAGGGGAGAGCTCTCAAGGACTATGTTACCAATAGGGGGAAGGCCTTCCTTGTACAGGACAATGTCAGAACAAGTCTCAGAGGATTCATCACCCTTCTTGGCAGACTTAGGCTTTGCAATCTGAGACACCGAGCCTTTCTTTGTTGGTGTAGGAAGGTTCACGACCTTCACCTTCTTTTCCCAACCAAGATGGAACTCACTAGCATACCAATACCACCTCTTCTTCTTCTCCTACCACTCAAATATGCCTGACCTACTCTGCTTTTTGGCATATACCACCACGGACTTGGTGGGAAGTAATAACTACAGGTTTGCAGAGTTAGTGGCATGTAGACCCTCAAGGGGAATGAGAGAGAACCCACGGCCACCTAACAACTCCTGGCCAAAAGAAATCATCACCGCCTACCAATAACCATGCATTTGAGCAGTGCAAAGACCCTTCCCCTAAGAACTCAGAATAGTGATTATTGTAAAGAGCTTGCTCAAAAACTCAAAAGCACTAAGGTGCAAGAAGGGACAAACTGAAGTAGTAGTATCCAAAATCAAACTAGAATCAGGTATGTCTTGATCGAGCCCAAATTACCTACTCACTCTATGGGGAGAATAGTGTACATACCAGATACCCTCGTCAACCAGGTAAGGCAATCACCTAGCATTGGTGGCTACCAAGTAAGTAATGCCCCTCTCATCAAAGGTTGTCAAAAGGGTAGTGGTCCCAGCAGTAGCCATGAAAGGGCCCATCACCAAATCAGCACAAGTGAACCCATTACCCAGGTTCCTATAAGCCCTCCATAAGAAACCCGACTCTTTATCAAAAAACTCCATGGTAGGATGCCCAAATGGCTTCAACCCAACCCAACGATATGCCAAAGGAAACTTAGTAACAAAGCTACCGCAGAAATCAGGAATTACCTTAGGGTAGGACTGGCACTTCTCTTTAGCATGGCAGACTGGCTTACACTTGGCCAGATGTCTTGTACAACGTTCCCAAAGAAGATGCTGCAATATGGTGTTGTAGGTAGAAGAAGTAACTATATGGCAAGAACCTGCTAGCCTCTCATCACTCTGCAGCTGAACATATGGATGACCCAAGAACATAGGGGCCAATGGTAGACTCACTCCAGTAGAAATCTTTATGGCTAACTAAAATGAAGGGGCTTTAAAGCATAGTGTGGGTGTGAACCAAAGGCAAATTTACAGAGCCAAAATGTAACGAAGGTGGCACGGTGAACGATGGTGGAAGCCTTTGAGAAAGCTCCAACCTAATGGGATAGCTTCACATTCCCACTCACCCCCTTCTTCAACTCGGCCTCCATGGCCTCTTCCTCGGCTGAAAGCTTAATGTCATTGGAGTTTGTGTCACCAAGGATGGGTAGCAGTAATTGATTGGCTACATCCTCTAAGGTCACGGTGATCTCACCGTAAGAAAGAAAGAAAGTGTAAGTGGCGCTACACCACTGACGAATCAAGTGGCGGAGATTGAATAGGTCACGGTAGTTGGACAAACACCGAGAGGAAACTATAGCCTTCGACATGCCAGCCTGCTGAAGCGCCTTCATAAAACCCACATCAGACAACTCTATGACTACCCATTTCTTCCAACCCAATGATGTACTTGACCTAAACTCAAAGAGAATGGGCACAGGTAATGCGGTTCCTTGGAGGATGTCAAGGTCGGGAATGAAGGAAGACAAAGGAGCCCAAGAAACTTTGGAGTCACGAGGACCAAAGGAAAGCCACACATGACCCGATAGAGGAGGCGAATAGTCGCTGGACACCACCAGGAAGTGGATGTGAGTATTATACCACTGGTCGATAAGAGGAGGAGACTCACTATTTGGGTTACGACCCCCTTCCTCCTTCTCGAAATGGTCCGATTCAGAATAGGGAGCCTCTCTGCTTATGTCCTCAACGGGAGGATCATCAATGGTAACCTCTTTTCCTTTACGGTGAGAAAAACTCTCTCCTTTATTGGCGACAAGGAGGACGGATCAAGTGATAAAGGTAATAGGTAAAGAAATTTGGGGGAGATGAGATAGTGAAAGGAATAAGAAAGAAAAGAAAGATTGTGAGAAAGTTGAGGAAAGCATGGGAAAAGGAAAATGAAAAGGTTGAGACAAATAAAAATGCTATGAAGGGAAGCGACGGGCTAGCCATCAAAAGAAGCAACGTATTAAATGAAGTGAATGTTGTCTTTCAGAATAACTGCTAAACTGGGAAATTTGAAAAGACAAGCATATTCATGGCAGAAAAGGAAGCAAGGCGGGGTCCACTATTAAAAAAAAGGTCCATTTTTTACAGGAGCAATCCATATGGCAGAAAAGTATTCGCATATGAATTGCAGGAGCAATCCATATGCTCAGGGGGATAAAAGTTGATGCCCTTTTTTTACAAAAGGCCCAACAGCATAAGAGGCCTAAAAATAAGGGAAATGAGAGGAAGACGAGGGGAAAAATGGTAAAAAGAATGAGGAAACAAGCCTAATGTGCTGATATGGCAGGAATGATGGCCAGCAAGCCCATGAAAGTAACAATAGGTAAAAGAAAGGGATAAATGGGTTAAGGAAACCCAATGAATGAAGTGGCAAGCCCATGGGGACAATGAGAGATTTAAAAGAAGAAGAAGAAGAAGAAGAAGAAGAAGAAGAAATAAATAGGCTGAGGAAGCCCAAGGAATAAAGTGGTAAACTCAATAGGCTGACATGGTAGGAATGATGGTCAACAAGCCTATAAGAGTGGTAAGAGGTAAAGATGTAGTAAATGGGCCGAGGAAGCCCAAAGGAAAGAATTAATAGGTCAATGGGCTAATAAGGTAGGAACTTTAGCCAGTAAGTCCAAGGAGGTAATAAGAAGTAAAAGTAAGGCACGACAACGAGGGAGGCCTAAATAGGGAGGTAGAAAGCAAAATGATGCAATGTGACAAGATTAATGGCTAAAAGGCCCACGGCCAAGAAGAAAAGTGACACACAAAAATAAAACGTGGGCCCAGAAGGCTATGGAGACATAGTACTTCACATGGACCATACCCAGCCTAGGAAAGGACAAAAGGAAGAAAACATAAGACCAAAAGCCCATGCATTCTTTATGCATAAACCAGTACACACAGTAGAACCAGACAACGGGAGAGCAGCAGAAATGGCGTGAAGGGCAAAAAGGGACAAACACAAATGGAGTGGAGCTCGCACAAAGGACTGGGGCACTACCTACTTGTATCCAGCCAATACATTGGAGGTGGGCCATGGGTCAATGTATTCAAAGGGTGTGGTTTAGCGGTTGGGAGAAATGGGGGATCTATTTTGGGGTTCCTGCCTAAGCTTCTTTAGGGGAATGTCTTGATTGGATGACATTTCACCCAAAAGAGATAAGTGTGGGCTGGGACCACTTGATGCATGTCATAAAGGTAGGTGGTAAGGTAGCTTAATCCTTATCCATTGAGGTGAAACAGAAACAAAGAGAGGTAAGGAACAAGACAAGTAATTTTTTCTCGAAATAGAGAGTGCTGCAACCAACACACTCTAGGCAGAGGTAATGGCTAGACAACTAGCAGGTTAGTGGATAGTCCTGGAAAGATGCCTACAAGAAGCCAAAAATGTTTGAGGGACAAAACGGGTAAATTCTAAAATGACAGATGGTATAAAATGGGGTAGCCATGAATAGTAAAAGAGGGAGGCAAGAAGCAAGAGGTAGGAAAGAATAGGGAGGAGAAAACATGGAAAAAGAAAGAGATAAGATAAAAATACTAAGTAAAAGAAAACCAGAGAGAAAGTAGTGTGGTAGGAATAGAGGCACGCATCTATAGACCACATTTCTCTCTCCCTCTTGACATATCCACTCTCTGAAGGTTGTAAATTGAAACTCAAACCACTTAGGCATTTTATCTAGAACGAGAAACTTCTACAGCAGAAGCCTCTGTTGAGGTTACCCGTGTTGGAGATTGGATCCCTTCTTTGGTTCTTTTCTGCTGAACAACTTAACCCACAATCCAACAGACGAGTTTTTTTTTTTTATTATACTTACTGGGAAAATTTCCTACTATTTGGCTAGAAGTTACTAAGTTATTTTTCTTTTTCTGCTGTAGTTTTATTTCTGCTTGCTGTGTTATTCTGCTATAAATTTGTTAATTTTATTCACGGTGTTAGCTTTATTTAGCACGTTTTATTATTATGGTTATCCTATTGTAGATATTCCTACCGTAATATTGGTGACAGTCACTCCTGTTGTGACCACACCTTATGTCCAACCCACAACACTCATGTCAGGACACGTCTACATCGAGTAAGCCTAACTTGTGCATAAGATGGCCTGAAGCGCAATCCTAGCAAGGCCAGTCCCAACTCTCATACTCCATACTAATAGACCATAGTACATCATGTAAGGTTGAATTTAATCAACCATTTTGTTGGCTTTATTCCGTGCCAAATTTGCTTGTAATTCAGTATTTAGTAACCCTGTATTTAGGTGGGAATCATACAAGGGTAGTGTGTGAGAGAGTGTGAAGAAATGTTCAACATTGTACAAAGAAGCAAAGACTCGCGACTGGAACTCAGGGGTGGCTCGCAATTGGCAAGCTGCCAGAAGTAGGTCATATGCCAAGCATGCAGAGAAGCTGAAGCGTCATGCCAGCTGTTGCACTACAGGACAAAAAGTCCAGACTGGTCATTCAGTTACCTCGCGGCTGGAACTCGCAGCTTAGTCAAGTCGTGAGGCCAAGCCGCTAGCCAGCTCTGTTTTGGAAAAACTGACTCTTTGCATTCCAAACACACACCATTATATATAGACCCTTATACCCACAAAATGTAGAGAGCTTTCAGAGAGAATTTTGAGAGAGAAACCCTAGAGAAAAACAAGATTGATTTATCCACATTCTTTACCTAAGAGACTCTTCAAATTCCTCTACAATTACCCTCTCCATTGTTACGTCCTTGAGAGGTTCTTAGCCTAATCCTTTTCTCACCATACCCATATCTGTGAGAATGCTTTTTGGTGCTTTGGGAAGCAGATAGGAAGGGACCAATTAATATTAGTTGATGCTATGAGCTATAGCGGAATCCAGTAAGCTGTAAAAGACATAGGTTCGGCGTAACCTCGTTGGAGCAAGAAGCTTGGAGGGCTTAGGTACATTGAGTAGATTAGGCTTGGAGGGTTTATTGCTATTCATGTATCCAAACTACATTTTCTAGTGGATTATTAACCGCTTGAAGGGTAGTGGAGAGGTTTTACACCGAGAGTTTCGATTTCCTCTTCGATAACAAATTGAGTGTTGTCCTTATGTTTGCATCTCTCTTCCCTTTATTTTTGCCATTTAATCACTACTGTGGTTATGATTATTTATGGTTTAGATTATCAATTCTGTTTTAGCTTATGTTCATGTTCCACACATTTATTGTTTGATTATAAGCTTGAATTGATAATTTGTAATTTGGGGTCGAAACGTTCAAAGGTGTTTTATACACATTTTGAACATTCATTTGGTATCAGAGCGGGTGCACTCTTTGTGGTTTAAATACCTTAGTGTGATCCTTGACCCCATATTGAGTGGATAGGTCTCAATCTCTAAATGTTCCTGTTAGGATTAGTGCCCTTAAATCCTATTGTATGATGCTATGTATGATATTAAGTGTGACATTGTGTTTGACATTATGTATGACTTAATATTATGTTTAATAAATTTGTTTTATTATTATCTGAAATAATGGTAACATGAATATTAGGACATTATCACATAGTCCATGAGATGCATAGTATGTGATTTATGTGAAAAGTCACAGAAGATATAAATCACAAGTTCTTTGTAAACTCAGAATTATAATTCGTAGTCGGTAATGAAATTGGGCATTTCATCTAAGAAGACTATAATATATCAACTACGATGATTCGTCTTGATCATGGAAGTGGAGACTTCTAGTTGATGTGTTAATATGTTTTAAGAGTTAAGACATATTGAACCGAATTGCTGTGAGATTTATTATTCTCCTAAAGACTGTCAAATGAATAATAAATCTCACGACTTACATTTGCATGAACTCTTAATCCTGAGAGAATAATGGACCTGATCATAAGGTGTAGGTTGCTTTGATATATCAGGAGTGAGATCTAAAATAACGGTCAAAACCTCAATATGTTGGGCAGCCACTTTTAGTGTTGATGGAACATATATACTCAAGATGGAATTCATAGTCTCTTAACGGAGATATAAAATATTCCTTTGAGATAAGTTTAATGGGTTTGTTATTCAGAAAGTTAGGCCTAACCACTTTAGTAAGTAGTTACTAAAGTATATATTTATGAAATTAGATTTCATAAATATATGATGAATAACTTAAAAGATTAAACCGGGTACTCAAGAATCAAGATGTAGTAATTTACAAAGTGGCAGTCTAAATTAATGACTTTGTATTACTACGAATATTTTATGAAGGGGTTGCGTGTATAATAAAGTCTTAGGATATAATTTATTAATAAGGCCTAGAGTGCAACTATATTTATATAGTGGTATTAAATATAGCTAATGGTAACTTTGAACTTGTCAAGAGTTGACAGAAAAGCCCAAGGCCCATTGGAGCTAATGTCTTATTGGTCCCTTTTGGTCCCACTCTAAGCCACACACTTAAGCCCAATTGGAAAGGCCCAAAAGGCCAGCCCAATTAGATAATTGGTTAGATACAAAGGGAAAAACGTTCAGAATTTTATATGTAAGAAACATCATTGTGAAATGGTGTGTATGTGAGTGTTTGTCACTCTCAAATCATCCATTTGTTACCAATTGAAAGACCACACATCTTGGGCGTTAGTGGAATTGGAGTGAAGATTAAAAGTATTCCCAAGTGCTTTGATCTTTATTTTTGAAATTCACCGCTTCAAGGTACGATCTCTTGTTCTCAAATTCTGAAATTTACTTAATGCATGTTATCAATATCGAATGAAGTAGATCTGTTTAAAACTTATTTTTCTGCTGCGTTCATCTTTATTTCCATCAGTTCCACCATTTTTTGATGGTAATAATTATGCTTTTTGGAAAGTCCGAATGATGGCGTTTTTGTGTTCTATTGATGATGGTATGTGGGATGCAGTTGAAGTTGGTTGGACTAGGCCAGAGGCTGCTAAATCCACTTGGGATAAGGCAGCTCTTGCAGCGGCTAATGCTAATAGTAAAGCCTTGAATGCTATTTTCTGTGGTGTCTCTCCAGAAGAATTTCATAGGATTTCACATATCACTATTGTTAAGGAAGCATGGGAGATTCTGGAGACAACTTATAAAGGAACAAAGAAAGTGAAAGACACCAAACTACAGATGCTGATCACTCGCTTTGAGGAGCTAAAATGAGTGAGAATGAGTCCTTTGACTCTTTTTATAGTAAGCTAAACGAGGTGGTCATCAGCAAATTCAATTAGGGAGAAAAGACGGAGGATTCTAAAATAGTAAGGAAGATCCTTTAGTCACTGCCAGAAAGCTTCCATGCTAAAGTGACGGCTATTGAAGAGAGTAAGGATCTCGATGACATCAAAGTCCAAGAGCTGATTGGTTCACTGCAAACGTATGAATTGTCACTTTCTACACAGAGGAAGAGCAAATCTCTTGCTCTTAAGACAATTGATGAGAGGGTAGTATCTCATGACTCTTCGGAAGAGGATGGTGTAGATAAAGATGTGGCGTATCTTGTGAAAAACTTCCGAAAATTCTTAAAACTCAAGAACAGTGGGAAATCTAGTGACAAAGGAAAATTTCAGAGTTTCGGGAAGGAGAAAAGGGAATTTAGAAGGAAAGACTGTAGAGAACCCCAATCTTCACAAGGAATTATGTGCTTCGAGTGCAATGGACATGGACATTTCAAGAAAGAATGTTCCAATTATTTGAAATCGAAGGGCAAGGTCTATGCCACGACTCTAAGTGACTCATATTCATCCAATCCCAATTCTAAGGAAAGCTATGATGAAGAAGAAAATTACTCCGCATTTATGGCTATTAAACATGTTGAGTCCTCGGAGGACTTGGATCAACTTGCATAAGAACTTGGGGAGCACAGTGATGAAGAATCCATAGGGATTGTTGAAGAATCGGATGCTGAAGAGGATGAAGAAACAGCTGGTCTTTAAGAGAATTACGCCTTACTTCTTGAGAAATCGAGAGAGTATGCAAGGGTGGCAAAGGCGGCTGTGAGGAAAATGAAGAAAGCAAAGGAAGATTACCGGAGTCTCTTGGTCCGACATAAAGAGGCCAAATGTGAAATAGAAAAGCTGAATGGTGAGCTGTCAGAAGCTTACTTAAAAATTAGATTTCTGGAGCTTGAGGTGGTTCAAGCCAATGCCAAGGTATAAAGGGTCTCCACCAAGAAGCTGGATGATGTCATTTCCTCTCAAAGAAGTGAAGTTTGTGATATGATGTGAATATTTGCAGCTGTGAATATTTGCAAAGAAGTGAAGTTTGTGAAGGCCAAAGAGCCAGTTGTAGTTACCCCCACTGTGGAGAAGGCGAAGGTTGAAAAGAAGAAAATTGTGGTTGAACAAAGGGTGCTGAATAAGCCCCAGAACCAATCTGTGGCTAGGACTGAAGCAAAAGAAAGATCTCTTCCACGATCACAAAGAGGTCTAAGAACGAACCACTTTTGTCATCATTGTGGTCTTCAAGGACACACCCGACCCAATTGTCATAAGCTGAGAGCATTAAAGAATGCTACTGATCAAAGGTCACGAGGACCAAGAAATGACAAGAGAACTTGGGTTACTGAGTCTTCAAGAGGTCGAAATGGTGATCCAGGCATTCACCGCTTGCTTAGAAAGCTTCATGAGAAGGTTTGAAAGTCCTAACTCTCGTATCCAATCCTTCAAGGATATCACCCCAAATGCACGTGACGTGTGGGTGAAGAAGGGTACTCATGTATAAGCATTACAACATATCCATGCATTAATACTTCCCATGTTTTGTGAATATGCTTGGTTGTGTGCTTTTTGCTAACTTGAGTTGAAAAAGTGTATGTTTGTTTGCTTTTGCCTTAAATGTTTTCACATTTTTGTTTTTGATCATTCTTTTCTTGCATGTGTGTCAAAAATCCAAAAACCACATAAAAAGTAGAAAATCCAAAAAGTTTGATCGACTTTGTTGAGTTTTGTCTCAAAGCATGTTTTGCCTTGTACCTTTGTACTAATGGCTTTGTGTATCTACGAGCTTAGCTTGTTTCCAATGCACTCATATCATTGTGGGAGAAATTTTGAAATCTATGTGACTGTTGTAAATAGTCTTCAACCTTGTCATGAATGATTAGTGAATGGTTTTGTTGATTTTGAGACATGCATAGACTTGTGTCTATATATCTTCCCACTCTTTATTTTACCATTTTGCTTAAAGAGCTCACCAAATGTAAATCTCCAAATAAAAAGAGATATTGAGCTACAAAAACTTGTCGCACATACTAGTATTTGACTAGGAAAAAGGGAAAGCGACCTAAAATAAAATGTTTGATGCCTAAAAATCTAAAGGCTAACTCATCAATTGAAATATCAAAAATTTTAGGCATCAATCTCACAATGAGATGTATGAATTCAAAAAAAAAAAAAGAAAAAAAGATCAAATGATATGATGTATATGAAGCCAAATGAAAAGCTTCAAAGTTATGTTATCAAGTTATGTGGGAGGTCATATATGCATATTTCTATAATTGAGATGGGTCATATTATCTAGTGCTAGTTGTGTATGACTTGTTTGAATTGATCATTGAAGTTTCACATTAGACTAAGGACTATCTCATTGTTGATACCCACACACAACACACATGTCTATGATCAATGAATGCCATATTCATTTGTGTGATTATACTTGATTAAATGTGTTTTTACATGCTCAATCTTTGTTGATCAAACACAAAAAGATTTTTGAGTTTTTATTTGTTTTTGGAAAGTCTTTTGTTTTTACAAAAAAAAAAAAAAAATTCACAAAATTTCAAAAACAGTGTTGCCCTGTTCTGGCGACTCAGTCGCGGGTTGATCCAGCCGCATGCCCTAGTCGCGAGCCCACACAAAGATTTTTCGCGACTCACTTTCGAGTCAATGTCCCAGTCACGAAAAATACTTAGAATATTTTTCAAAGTTTGAATTTTCATGATTCTCACGACTCATTGTGGCGACTTGTTCGAGGGTGGAAGGTCCAGTCATGAGGGATACACAGAGATTTTCGCAACTCACCTCGCGACTCTCTTGCGAGTAGACCTTCCCGTCGCGAAAAATACTTAGGAAATTTTTTCAAATTTTTGGTTTAAGTGTTCTGGCGGCTGACCCTGGCGACTTGCACGTGACTTGAATCAGTTGCGAAAAACGCATGTTTTGTGTTTTAAAGGCAATTTTTAAAATCATTTCAGTTTTTCCCTCGAAATTTTTGTGACTGTTCATTGTCTTCCCCATTTCAAACCTATCTTAAACTCATCGTGTCTTTCCCAAAAACTTTATTTTTCTTCTACATCTCAACAACGATCCTCAAGAAAAAGGTATGGGTTTTCTTATTCTCACCTATTATTTCATGATTTTTGTTTTATTTTCTTGTTTTGTGAGGTGTTATTGAGTTTTTGAGAAATAGAGTGTTTGAACTCGAGTTGGGTTAATGTTTAGTGAAATTTGATGTTTGGTCTTGGTAAAATCCTGTTTCTAGTATTCTAAACATGATTGGTATCATGATTTAGTTTATTTGTCAGAGTTTGAAGCATAATCTGTGATTACTTGTTATATCTCATACCCATGTTGTTATTTGTTCGGATTTACTGTGTTTTACTCTGTGTGTGAGTTGGTTGGTTCTTTATGGTTGCTATTTATTTTTAAGTTTCTAAATATCATGTGTTGCTTCTGCCGTGTGTTTATTGTCTGCTCTGCGTTGGTTTGATCATTTCATTCTCATGAAGTCATGTCTCATAGACATATGACTTGTTTTGATCTAATGTGGTTTTCTCTGCTTCTGTACAACTGATTATTTCTTGTTGAAGTATGTGTTTGGGAATGTGCTCTAGAGAGCTCTTAGTTGTTTAAAAGGTGCTCTATTCTTTTCTGATTTGTGATACTTCTTTTACTGTCTAAATCTCAACTGAATATGGACTGAATGGTGGTAAAGCAACCTATTTCTTAATTGTTACTAATGTTTGAATTTCATCCATTGTGCTCTGCTCTTGTTGTGGCCTTTTTTGCTTGTTTACAGATGGCTCCCACACCTACAAAGAAGAAGACTCCTGCTAAGAAGGCAGAAAAAAGGCTGAAAATGGACCATACCCTGTTTAGGTCTATTCAACATTTTGAGAGATACAAAAATTCTTTCTTGAAGGGGACCATTATTCAAGAAAGGTTTGTAGACTTAGGAGACTTGAAGGACACCTTCATTCCAGATTGTTTTAAGGGCAGAGGAAGGGACAAGTTGCTGAGTGACCTACCTGCAGTTTGTGAGCCTTTAATTAGGGAATTCTATGCAAATGTTGTTATAAGGGAGGATGAGTTAAATTGCTGGATCAGAGGACATGAGTTCACCCTAGATGCACATGATATTGATGAGGTTCTAGGCCTTGAGAGTTTAGAGGATCATGAATTACCAATTACAAAGACAAGATGCTATCTATAGAAACTGTCCATAATCGCATTGGTGGACAGAGAGAGGGAAAATGTATCAACACCACAGCATTTCCAGTTGACATGAGGTGCCTCACCACCATTATGATGTTCAACTTGTATCCAGTGAGGAAGCTGACTACAATCAATAATGCCAGAGCTATATTCCTCATGGAGCTCAAGGAGAAAACCTTCATTGACATCAGCTTTCACATTTTCGACATAATTATGGATGAGACTAGAACCACCTCTAGGCCCAAGCTGCTCTTTCCTAGCCTTCCCATGAGGATCTTCAGAGCAAAAGGTGTTACAATCCCTCAAGATATCAGCCCCATGTCTACACCTTCAGCCATTAACAAATTGACCATCATCAGGATACAAGTTTGTCTTCCAGGTGATGAAGAGGAGGATGGCCATGGAGAAGGTGATCCAATGGAAACTAAAGCAGAGGCTACAGGACAGACTTCCACATCCAGAAGTAGAGGCAAGAGGAGCAGAGCTTCAACATCATCAGTTGTACCTCCAGATACATTACAGATCATCTTGGAGAGGATTGATGGACTCCAAGAGGTCCAGAATGATCATACTGACAAGATGGCAGCAATTTAGGAGCAGCTCAACATACTTTCAGCAAAGTGTGACAGCATCAACACCCAACAGTGACCCTTTAGCCATTTCGATCAAAAAGGGGGAGAATTTTTGTGAAGTAGCCCTTGAGGGGGAATGCCATTTTAAGGGGGAGCAAGCAAAAACAGTGTTTATCTAGTTTATGTTTCAGTCTTATTTTATGTTTATGGTTATGGAATTATGTTTTGGATAATGCTTTGCTTTTATTTTGAGTTTGATACACTATCGTTAATGGTTTGGTAAACTCATGAATCTGTTTTGGTAATATATGATGTTATTCATTTAGTGTTTGTATGGTACACTTGTAACCGTTTGCTTTTGTAAGCTTTTAGGTTTTTGTACCCATGCTTTGTAGCTTAAGTACTTAATACTAAATGTCATGCATTTTCTTTAAGTACATCACTCTTGTGCCCTTTGCTGGGTTTTTATCCTTAATGCAATTACCTTGTGTTGTTGCATTGGTTGAGTGTTGGACATGCAAATGATATCTTGCAAATGAGCTTATTAGCTTGATGTCAGGATGTTCATTCCATGTGTGAATGAGCATTGTGATCACTATTTATAGTGATTGTTTGTTTTTGGTCAAGCCATGCTTTACTGATTAAGGTCATTTTTGCTTGATCGCATTGTGCTTGTTCTATATGCATTACAAGTTTTCTGCATACAATGATCTTATTGTGTTATTGTGTTTTAGGAGATACTTGTACTTATGGTTCAAGAGCTTCATAGATTCTAAAGTTAGGTGTGAGTGAGTTTTGCTCAACTGTTCCCAACTCACGTGGTAAGTCTAGAGTTTGTTGTAGGGTTTTGTCACGGAATAGCCAAAAGGGGAGATTGTAAGGTTGAATTTAATCAACCATTTTGTTGCCTTTATTCTGTGCCAAATTTGCTTGTAATTCAGCATTTAGTAACCCTGTATTTAGGTGGGAATAATGTAATGTTCACAATTGTGCAAAGAAGCAGGGACTCGCAACTGGAACTCGCAGGTGGCTCGCGACTGGCAAGCTGCCAGAAGTAGGTCATGTGCCAAGCATGCGAAGAAGCTGAAGCGTCATACCAGCTGTTGCACTACAGGACAAAAAGTCCAGACTGGCCATTTAGTTACCTTACGGTTAGAACTCACAACTCAGTCAAGCCGCGAGGCCAAGCCGCCAGCCTACTTTGTTTTGGAAAAATTGACTCTTCGCATTCCAAACACATACCATTATATATAGACCCTTATACCCACGAAATGTAGAGAGCTTCTAGAGAGAATTTTGAGAGAGAAACCCTAGAGAAAAACAAGATTGATTCATCTACAATATTTACCTAAGAGACTCTTCAAATTCCTCTACTCTCACCCTTTCCATTGTTACATCCTTGACAAGTTCTTAGCCAAATCATTTTCTCACCATACCCATATCTATGAGAAGGCTTTTTGGTGCTTTGGGAAGCAATTAGGAAGGGACCAATTCATATTGGTTGATGCTATGGGTTATAGCGGAATCCGGTAAGCTAGAAAAGACATAGGTTCGGCGTAATCTCGTTGGAGAAAAAAGCTTGGAGGGCTTAGGTATATTGGGTATATTAGGCTTAGAGGGTCTATTGCTGTTCATGTATCCCAACTACATTTTCTAGTGGATTATTGACCGCTTGGAGGGCGGCAGAGAGGTTTTACACTGAGAGCTTCGGTTTCCTCTTCGATAACACATCGAGTGTTGTCCTTGTGTTTGCATCTCTCTTCCTTTTATCTTTGCCATTTAATTACTGTTGTGGTTGTGATTATTTATGATTTAGATTGTTTATCAATTTTGTTTTAGCTTATGTTATGTTCCGCACATTTATTGTTTGATTATAAGCTTGAATTGATAATTTGTAATTTGGGGTCTAAACGTTCAAGGGTGTTTTATACAAATTTTGAACATTCACATCAAAAGGGGTTAAGGCCTAACAATACAAAAAAGGCCCCCACATGGGGTTATTTTGGCCATTTTTTTAAGGTTTCGGGGTGTTTTAGTCATTTTTTCAGGTTTAGGTGGTATTTTAGTTAATTTTTAGGTTTTGGGGGTATTTTGATCATTCTTTTCTTGGTTTAGGTGGTATTTTGGTTAATTTTTAGGTTTCAGGGTATTTTGGTTATTTTTTAGGTTTCGAGGGTATTTCGGTTGTTTTTTAGGTGTAAGGGGTATCAATTTTTAGGTTTTGGGGCTATTTTGGTCATTTTCTTAGTTTCGGGCATATTTTGGTCATTTTTTAGGTTTAGGTGGTATTTTAGTAATGGAAGAGCCCAAAATTACTAGGCACACTTAGAATAGTAGAGTTAGGTATTTCAGGTCCAATGCAATTAATTTATTAGAGGATTGACTTGCAAGGTCAACGTTAATACTTTGCTATGATCTAAATATGAAATTGGTGGAGTTAAGGCTTATAAAGTAACAAAAAAAGTACGAAATATGGATAAAACACTTCCTAAAGTCTGGTTGAGGAGGCAACGTTCATAAAAGATTTTCATAAGTGTTAGATACAAGATGATATTCTATCACTTCTCATTCTTCTTCGATCATTCAACCCCTTTCTAGGAGGGATTCTTTTCCTTTATATAGTCCCTCTCATTGCATCTGAGCCCTCCACTTATACGTCTCAAAGTAGTAATTTGGGTGCTTGTCCCATTAGGACTCTACTGGAGGTGGTAAAGTGTGTTGTAAGCTGTGGGATTTCTATTTAGGGGTCATTTCTTCATTAATGCGGCCAGCTGAATTGGTACAGTGCATTGAATGCGGAGGTGATGGCTACTTTATTAAGATATTTCCTCTCTCTTTACTTGAACGTCTCTATTGTCTCCTACAGTAGCCTGTTCTTTGGTGCAAGTGGCCAGCTAAAGAATTCTCGAGGTGTGCTCATTCCTCAAGCTTCTTGGACGATGGGTCTCTACGTCTTCCCTCCTCTAACTTTTGTCCACATTTCGGGCCCGTATTGGTGTGCGAATGGGCCTTTTTCCATCCTCGGACTAGGCCCATGGGTTCCATATTACGTTTAGATCCTCCCCTCCCACAATAGCACCTCAAAATTCTATTCCTACATCTACCATGGAGAATGGGGTTTTTATAGGATCTTGATGGTTTCACACGCTCTAGGAGCGTTCCTACATGAAAGCGTCTTTTCATTTGCTCTGCATACGTTCCTAACGCTTCAACATTCGCAATGCTTCAGTAAATGCAAAGAACTACGCTATGTCCTCCATGTTATACATCGCTGTGTCCTCCACATTCTACAACGTGATGAAAACCCATGGGCTGTGAATTTTTCTAGGATTTCGAGCGGGAATTTTACCACTCGTTTTTCACCCCTATATAAAGGGGATGGAGGTCCATTTTTTCCATTTCACTAATCATTCTTTTACCACCAACGAAGCAGTCTGAGGTACCTATTCCCCATTTTTGTAAGTGTCTTTTGGCTTTCACATAGTTTAGAGTCCTTCCTCTTTTTTCTTTTTCTTCTTTTTTATTTATTTTTTATTTTTATCTCCATCTTTTTTCTTTTTCTTTTCTTTTTTTATAAGGACAAGTAGATTTGCTAGCTTAGTTGATACGCCTGAGGGGAGGGAGGCTTTCAAAGTTAAATATAATATTCCTACTGTGGTAGGAATTGAACACTGCCACTTAGGGGAATGGCATACTAAGAGGCCCTTCGGTGCTGTGTTCATCCCCATGATTGCCTAAATAGAAGGTGGGATGCAAATCCCTATAGGTAAAGTGATGAGGGATTTTTTAATTTTTTATAGATTTTGACCGACCTAATGCTCCCCAAACATATTTAGAATACTAGGTAGTATAGATATGTTGAACCGCAAGATGGGAGTTAAATTGACCCATCACGACTTTAATTAGGTGTACAACTACCAAAATATCTGGGAGACAGGGTACTATTTTAAGACTAGGGTACCCTTAGTCAGGCTGATCTCCTATTTTCCCAAATCCAACAAAGGCATAGACAAGGACTATCTGATTGTCTCGGGTAAATAGCATGATGGTTTGCAATGCCCTACACAAGAAGGGGAGCCAGGTGGGATATTAATAGGCTCGAGCAAAACCTTTTACCCTTAGCTCATAGAACGTTACTTCTTCATGTTATTTATTTATTTGCTTATTTGCATGAACATGCATTCTTCTTTCTTTTTTCCTTCTGTTCTTTTCATTATCACTTACTAACCTCTAACTTCTCCCATTTTCTTCACTTTTCCGCAGATAAACAGTTTACTACTCCCAATCTCGATTTGGTGAATCATGAGGATCTCAACAGAATACTGTAGTCCAAGATCTTCCTCCACAAGGATGACCAGCTTCGTGCCTTTCACGTTATCCTTGAATACACTCACATTTCCTCCAACTTTCAATCTCTTAAGCACATGATCAAAGCCAAGGATCCTCGGTTGGTGAAAATTGGCATAGCCATCCTTGGATTCCTTGTTGGTCCACTTCCGAAGGGTACTCAGGATGCTATTCAGTAGGTTTCTGAGATCATCCAAGCTGAAGAGGAAGTTATACCCTCAAACGAGGAACAACAGGAGCCTGCTTGGGAGCTAGTAGCTAGTGATAGTTGACCTAGAGGAAGACTTTAGAGTGTTCAACCAGACTGACCTTGCTAAGTCTTCCAAAGCCAGCTCGAAGCGTCAATTCACTGTTCAAGTAAGCACCAACTAGGAGATCCCGAACGTATCTGAAGGTATGGTGCTACACAAGAGGACCCCAAATTTGCTAACTCTACTGGAGTCTCATGCTGGGTGTGCTACTCCCGAGGTGTCGGTGGACCCTCGACCTCTTACCCCACTCCCGTTTCGGGTTCTCCTACTAAACCTAGAGACAAGAGAAGGAAAAGGAACAAGAAGTCTGAGAAGGAGGTGTCCAAGAATGATGAGATACAACCTAATATGGACCAAGAACCCCTCAAAGGGTCCAAAGTCCCTAAGGGACAACAGAAAAAGAGCTCTACTGAAGGTTCTAGTTCCGAGGTCATGCTAGACTATCATTCCAAAATCCCTATCTTGAACCCCTTATTGGTTCTGGATGGAGCCCCATTGCCTTCTGACTCGTCTATTAGGGACTTCTAGTAGGTTATGTGGCCAACTCTCTTGAGCCGGTGTTGCTCCTTTCTCAAGACATGGCCGATCTAAGGAGCCTGACGAAGCATAAGGTCTTTTTGACTCTGAAGAGGGACCTTGCCATGGTGAGTGTATATCTCCATATTCCCACTCATATTTCCAAACATTACCCCTTTATTTTTTACGTACATTCTTTACTAACTCTACTTTTTACTCTCTTTTGTTTGTACAGGCAGTCCAAGCAGCTTATGTGGCTAAAGAGTGGGTGGACAACGCCCATTCCAAACTTAAGGATGAGGAAGCACGCTGTGTCTCTAACATTAAGGCCCAGGCTGCTACCAAGAAAAAATACAAGGAGCTACTCTTTAGGCTGTTTGAGGCTGAGAGGGGAAGGAAAAGTGCTAAAGCTGCCCTAGCAAGGGTAGGGAACCAAGTCGAGGAGTAATGCTTCCAACTTCGAAAGGCTGAGGAGAAACTGTCCATTGCTCATGAAAATATCAAAGCCCAACAGAAAGAGCTTAAGGGTAGGGCTGAGGTGAACGAGAAGATAGAGTATGCTTGGTACGACATGGGCCAGAAAGAAACAAAGGCAATCTTGAGGTCCCAAGTCACATAGGTCTATCGAGCGTATTGTCTTCAAGTATAGGCAAAGGCCTTAAATGCCGTTAGGGTGGATCCTGCCTCGGAGTTAAGGAATCCTAAGAAGGTCATCTTTCCCTTGGCTCTGAGGGAAACTCTCAAGGCCACTACTGGAAGGACGAGCTTTGCTACTATGGCCTCCCAGCCTATTAAAGAGGGTGAGAAAGGGAGCGAAGGCGCTGATCTAGAGGCTGCCTCATAGAAGAGACACTTTCTTCTTCTTATTTCTTCCCCCCCCCCCCCCCCCCTCTCCCCTCCTTTAATATTATACCGTGTAATTTCTCTTCTATCTATCAAATAAATAAAGTTTCATTTTAACAAGTTTGCATATATGGTCTTGATCTATTTATCCTGTGCTTTATTCCTTTTTGTCAGTGTCATATGTTTTTTATAATTCTTTTTTAACGTGCAACAGTTCACTTGAAATACACATTCCAAGGTCTTATAGAACACTTAATCTATTCTAATATGAGTTAATTTATCCAAGGCATGTGACTTGAGGAGTTGAACATGACCGAGATTCTATTTAACACTTAACCATTTTAATAAAAGTTAATTTACTCAAGGCATGTGACCCTAGGAGTCGAACATGGCTGAGGTTCTGTTTAACACTTAACCATTTAATAATAGTTAATTTTCTCAAGGCATGTGACCCGAGGAGTCAAACATGGCCGAGGTTCTGGTCCTCAATGTCAGGAATCCTATCTCTAGAGGGATGATTGCTTCAGAGCCATACGTCATTGAAAAGAAGGTCTCTCCCGTTGATCTTCTAGGTGTGGTGTAGTATGTCCATAACACATGCAGCAACTCGTCTACCCATCTCCCCTTTGCCTCATCTAACCTCTTCCTTAGTCCATTCACTATGACCTCGTTCACGGCTTCAGCTTGTCCGTTACCTTGAGGGTAAGTAGAAGTAGAATATCTGTTTCTAATGCCTAGTTCACAACAATACCTTCAAAAAGCTTTACTATCAAACTAGAGCCCATTATCCGAGATTAGTGAGTGCGGAACTCCAAATTTGGTGAGAATATTTTTCTAGACAAACTTCTTTGCATCTTGATCTCGGATGTTGGAAAGAGGCTCGGCCTTGATCCATTTTGTAGTAATCAATTCCAACAATGAGCCATCTTCGATTCCCAGTTGCCCTTGGGAAAGGACCAACTATATCTAATCCCCATTTGCAAATGGCCATTGACTAGAGAGAGCATTCAAGGTTCCTCCTGGCTAATGGATGTTCGGGGAATACCTTTGGCACTAGTCCTACTTCTTGACATATTCTTGGGCAGACTTTTGCATGTTGGGCCACCAGTATCCTTGGGTAGTGGCTCTATGTGATAGGGACCTTCCTCCCGTGTCACTACCATAAATTCCCTCATGAATCTTTTCCAATAGTGGCTCCATTGCTTCAGGATGGATATAGAGCAAATATGGCTCGGAGTATGACCGTTTGTACAGCTTCTATTCTTCTGAAATCTAGTATTGTGGTGCCTTTTTTCAGATTTTCTTAGCCTCAGATTTGTCCTCGAGCAGCGTCCCGTCCTTCAAAAATGACAACACCTAGTCCATCCAACTTAGGCTGACGTGTATGTTGCTTACCCTTATTGGAACTTAATTATCCCAACTGGATGCTACTAGATCTTCAACGATTATAATTCTCGGTAGACCCTGTCCCGATAAGGTGGCCAAGGTTACTAATGAATCAGCATAGGAATTCTTGGTTCTGGGAACTTGCTTTATAGAAAAAGCTTCAAAACTAGATTGTAATTGCTTGATTTCGCCAATGTTCCGATGCATCCTTTGATCTCTAGCTTCAAATTCCCTTATCACCTGTCCCACGATTATCCTTAAGTTAGAGAAAACCTCCACAGGCTTCAAGCTTTTTCACCGTAATCATTCCTACCCAGAGAGCTTCATACTTCATTTCATTATTCATGGCTGGAAAACCAAGTCTTAGAGATTTCTCCATAGTTATTTGCTTAGGGGTTATTAGAAAAATTCCAATCCTAGACCCTTTCTGGTTAGCTGTCCCATCCACGTAGAGCTTTCAGGATAGGGGATGGGGAGTGGAAATTAGTGAAACCTCTACGTCGGGAGTCCCTTTCCTCTCGGCTTTAGACCTCCCCCCCCCCCCTAAATGAATTTTGCCACCAGATCAGCTAGAACCTGCCCTTTTACAGCTGTATAAGGTAAATATTTGATGTCAAATGCTCCCAAAATAGTTCCCCACTTAGCTATTCTTCCTATATAGTCTGACCTCTAAAGTAATGCTTCTAAGGGGAGCTAAGTGAGGATAACAATAGTATGGGCTTGGAAGTAATGGGGAAGCTTCCTTGTGGCATGTATGATGGCCAAGATGGCATTCTTAAGGGGTAGATACCGAGTTTCTGCCTCTTAAAGGGACTTGCTTACATAATAGACATGCTTCTGCACCCCAAAGTTTGTTCAAACTAGGACTAGGCTTATTGCATGGTCTGTGACAGCTATGTAAGCATACAGGACCTCTTCCTCCTCGAGCTTGGAAAGGATGGGAGGATGCGCCAAGTATTTCTTTAGTTACTCAAAAGCTTTGTTACACTGCACGGTCTAGGTGAAGTCTTTCTACTTATGAAGTAACTGGAAAAAAGACCTACAGTGATCGGTCGACAAAGAGATAAACCTATTTAGGGCTACAGTCATCCTAGTTAGCCTCTGTACCTCTTTTGGGTTTCGAGGTGGGTGGAAATTATGAATGGCTCTGATTTGGTTAGGGTTAACCTTAATGCCTTGATAAGTGTGTAACCTAAGAATTTCCTTGAACTCAAGCTGAAGGAATATTTGGAAGCATTAAGACGCAATTTATATTTTCTAAGTACTGAAAATACATCTCCTAGATCACTTAGATGCTCAGACACCTGCTTACTCTTTACAACCATATTGTCTATGTAAGCCTCAACATTTTGGCCCAGCTGGGCTTCAAACATCCTCGACACCATTCTTTGATAAGTGGATCAGCATTCTTCAAGCCAAAGGGCATCACTCGATAATGGTGATTCCTAGTAAGGGTCAAGAATGCAATCTTTTCTTGGTCGGGCAGTGACAATGGTATTTGGTGATAGTTTTGGAAGGCATCCAAAAAACTCATCCGAGGATGATTGAATGTTACGTCTACATGCTGATTGATTCGAGAGACTAGGAAGGGGTTTTTGGGGCAGGCTTTGTTTAAATCGATAAAGTCCACACAAACCCTTCACTTTCTCGACTTCTTCTTAACGACTACAGTGTTGGCTAACCATTTAGGATAAAAAGCCTCTTTGATTGCTCCAGCTTGCTTGAGGTTATTCACTTCCTCCTTCACTACCTCGACGTGCTCTTTGGAAAAGCACCAAGGAGGCTGTCTTTTCAGCATAACAGCTGGGTTCACATTAAGGTGGTGGCATATGAACTCTGGATCTACGCTCGGCGCCTCATATGCACTTCATACAAAAACATCTAGATTATCCCTCAAGAAAACCGGTAATTCTTCCTTCTCAGCTAGGGGTAACTAGGTCCCGACTTGAAAATATTTATCCTCGACTAACCCAACAATGACTTTCTCCAGCTCTTCACATTATAAACCACTTGTTATAGGCCTGGTCAAGTCTTCAGGCCCTTGGATCGTTAATTGCTATGAAACATCATTTAGGCTACGAGAGCCCATTTCAACTGACTGGTGCTTGATAGCAGCAACCATACACTGCCTGGCCAATGTTTGGCTTCCCATTAGCTCCTCTACTCATCCTTGGTGAGGTACTTCACCTTCATAGGTAGGGTCGAGGAGACTGCTCCCATAGCGTTAAGCCAGGGTCTCACCATAATTGCCATGTAAGGGGAGTAAGCATTAACTACAATAAACTCCACGTTGACCACTTTGTTGCTTGTTTGCACTGGTAACTTAATCATCCCCTTAGGGATCACGGTTCTTCCATCAATTCCTACCAATGATGAGTCATATCTGCTTAGATCGTCAGACTTTAAGTTTAGCCTCTTATATAAGTCTAGGTCCATGATCTCAGCTCCGCTTCCTTTGTCCACCAACACCCTTCTCACATCAAACCCTTAAATCTAAGGGGTAACTACTAGTACGTCATCATGGGGTTGAAAGGTCCCCACTTTATCTTCATCTAAGAAGCCCAAGATCAGCTGTGATTCCACCTTAACCCTTATGGACCCTCAGACCTGCTCCTCAGGCTCTGGCTTTAACATTATGGACATAATTCTAGAAGAGGAGCCTGCCTCTTTACTTGGTGTGACAAGGATTACACTAATGGTTCCCAATGGTGGGTGCAGAATGGCCTCTTACTGGTATCCTTGCCCAGCCTAGCTTTCCTACCTAAGAGACTGGTGCATGAACTGTTTCAACTTCCCTGCCTTGACTAATTGCTTTAAATGGTTGCGTAGGGTTCTGTAGTCCTCAATTGTATGCCTCCGATCCTAATTATACTGGTAGTATAGGCTTTTATTCCACTTGGTGGGGTTACCTCCCATCATGTTGGGCCACTTGAATTAAGACTTATTTTTTATCTTTTCAAGGATCCAATATACAAGTTCCTGAACATCGAGTTGACCACTGAGGCGTTGGACTGCAGAGGTTGATTGACAAAACCTCTCCTTGACCGGTTAAGGCCATATCTATCAGGCTGAGGATCCCTCCTTTTGGGGGTGAAAACCTTGGCCTTCCCTTTGCCCTACACCTAATCTTCTTTGACCATCCTATGCTCATCAATACAATCCATCAATTGGCGCATATTTCGAGTGGGCTTCATGGTAAAGGATTTCCTTAAGTCGTGATTCATGGGGAGCCCTACCTTGAAGGTCCTGACAGCCACATCCTAGAAATCTCCATTGATTTCATTAAAAAGTTCCCAGTATCTATCAGAGTAAGTCTTCAGTGTCTCACCTTCCTTCATTTCCATGGATAGGAAAGAGTTTAGAGGCCTAGGGACCCTACTGCAAGTCACAAATCTGGCCCTAAATGCCTTAGTCAGCCCCTCAAAAGAACTTATTAAGCCTTCCTCCAATCCATCAAACCATCTCATGGCGATAGGTTTGAGGCTTGAGGGGAATACTTTGCACATGAGGGCCTTATTCTTGGAGTGGATGGCCATTCTTTGATTAAAGTGGCTCACGTGCTCCACTTGATCAGTCTTCCATTATAAATGGTGAAGGTGGGCTGAGCAAAACGGTGTGGGAGTTTGGGCCTTTCAATGTAGCGTGTAAAAGGTGACCTAAAGATTTGGCGCAAGGCCTTACTCATAGCCGCTTGACTTCCTGTTTCTTCTCCTACGAGGCGTTTCCCTACCATCAGTATGGGAGGACGTTGTGAGAGACTCACTAAAGGGAGTTCTAGACTTCTGCCTGTAATTACGGTTCTCTTATGAATCAGAGCTTTAGCTTGATGGAGGTATTCTATCCCCCTTAACATGCACTCTACGTTGAAGCCATTTATGTAGGTGGTCAATCTCTAATCTGAGGTTTTGCATCTCTTGCTCATGTGAAACATGATTCCCTGGCCTCAAGTGACTTCGACTAATGTGGTCCGAGTAAACAGTTTTGACCCTGTCCCTGGGTGTCCAATTTGCCTCACAGTCTCTTCTTCTTTCTAAGTTGACAAATTGGTCTACTCGTTGAGAACCCACTGATTCTTCTCTATCTTTCCTAGAATTTGCCATTTTTTCCAACTATTGTCAAGAACTTAGATCACAAAGTTCAAAGATGACAATTCCCATAGATGACGCCAATTGCAAGAGCCCAAAATTACTAGGCCCACTTAGAATAATGGATTTAGGTATTTCAGGCCCAATGCAATTAATTTTTTAGAGGATGGGCTTGCAAGGTCAACTTTAATGCTTTGCTATGATCCAAATATGAAATCAATGGAGTTAAGGCTTATAAAGTAACAAAAGAAGTACGAATATGGATAAAGCACTTCCTGGGGTTTGGCTGAGGAGGCAATATTCATAAAAGATTTGCTTAAGTGTTAGATACAAGATGATACTCTATTACTTCTCATTCTTCTTCAATCATTCAACCCCCTTCCAAGAGGGATTCTTTTCCTTTATGTAGTCCCTCTCATTGCATTTATGCCTTCCACATGTATGTCTCAAGGTAGTAATTTGGATGCTTGTCCCATCAAGACTACGCTGGAAGTGGTGGAATGTGTTGTGAGCTATGGGATTACTATTCATTAATGCGGCCAGCTGAGTTGATATAGTGCATTGAATGCGGAGGTGATGGCTACTTTACCTAGATATTTCTTCTCTTTTTTACTTGCATGTCTTTATTGGCTTCCACAGTACCCTGTTCTTTGGTGCAAGTGGCCAACTGAAGAATTCCCAAGGTGTGCTCATTCCTTGGGCTCCTCGGACGACGGGTTTCTACGTTTTCCCTCCTCAGACTTTTGTCCACGTGTCTGGCTCGGATTGGTGTGCGAATGGGCCTTTCTCCATCCTCGAACTGGGACTATAAGCTCTATGTTACATTCAGATCCTCCCCTCCCACAGGTAATTTTTAGGTTTAGGGAGTATTTTGGTCATTTTTTAGATTTAATGGGTATTTCGGTTAGTTTTTAAGTTTAGGGGTATTTTAGTCATTTTTATGTTTTAGGAGTATTTTGGTCATTTTTTAAGTTTTGGGGGTATTTTGGTAAATTTTAATGGTTTTTAAGCATATTTGATTTTTTTTTTTTTTTTTTTTTTTTTTTTTTAAGGTTTATGGGCTATTTTGGTAATTTTAAAGGGTTTTATGTGTACTTTGGTCATTTTCAAGTTTTAGAGGCATTTTGGTAATTTTGATTATTGGGTAATTTGGTGGGTTGGAGTTTACCCATGACAATTGAGTTGGATTGGGTTTAGGTTAGATGTAATTAGTTAAATGAGCAATAAATGAGTAAATGAGTTTTATATATCCACCCATTTAACACCCCCTACTCAAAATAAAATATATCTCCTCTTTTGGTTGGCTGGGTAATGTAGGTGTAGCTGAACAACGTTGGTATTTATTTATTAGTAGCTTTATCACAAAATATGGACTGAGAGTGAGAGTGAGAGTGAGAGTGAGAGTGAGAGGATCAATGGGATTTGCTTTACTTGGGTTAACGTCTTCCACTTGATCCCGATATATGGGTCTAGATGATGCTTTCTTGTTGGAAAAATACACCTGCTATGCTATTGCTAAGAGTGTAGATTGCCATTTTTAGACTTCCCTTTTTTACCGTTGAACCAATATATATGTCTCATTTGATGATCTTAGAGAGAGAGAGAGAGAGAGAGAGAGAGAGAGAGAGAGAGAGAGAGAGGACTAATTAATCCCCAGCTTCTAATTAAGCTTGTTTCCTCATGCTTGGGCCTAAACTAGGGATCCTACCTCATGTCATCATGTGTCACTCTTTCGGAGATCTGCATGGGTCTTGCTTTTGATGGGGGTGGGGGTAAGGTGTTCATCAATTCTTTCTGCCACAGCTCCTATGCCACAATCAAATTATTGAGTTTTCTTTTTGTCTCTTTGCTTTTAAGGGTTTCCTATGAGGTGGGCTCAGCTCACATGCATGGGCACTTTGCACTCTTTTTAATTGGGCCTTCTTGTCCATTAGTAGGAATTTGCATTTATGGCTTTTTGCGCCCATTAATGGGCCTTCAGACTCATTAGTGGACTCTTGCATGAGGCTGTGTAACATTTTGGGAAGTAAAGAGAGAGAGTGAGAGAGTTACAACAGTCATTCTTGTTACACCTTACCAGTGTACCACGAATTTGTTTTGAAAATTTGTTTCTCAAAAAAAAAAAAAAAAGGATAATTGTCCCACATCATTTAAGAAAGTGTGTTGTGTATAGTATAACATGTCCTACCTTTCCTTAAAAGTTATTATGACTTTTTAGTGAAGTTGTGGTGTGCCTTTATGTTAGAATCACTTTCCCTCTTCTTTGTGTGTGTTTTTATTTCTCAAAAATAAATAAATAAATAAAATAAAATGAAAAAAAGATGGCATGACTCACATGACTAGTACAAGTGTACAATAGTAGAATAACAAATATTTCCCACAAGTGCGTAATACTAAAGGCTACAAACTTCCGAAAAATCACATGTCGTATCATCTTTTAGACAATAACATTAATTACACACAAAAAAGTTCAAGGATGCTCATAAAAAAGCTCAAACTAAAAATTAAAATTAAAAATAAAATAAAAAATAAATAAAAAGCCACACCAAAACAAAATGGGAATAACGGCCAAAAGGAAGAAAAGAGAAACGTTTTTTTTTTTTTTTTTTTTAGGGGGAAGGAAGATGTGAAATAGGGGAAAGGAAATAGAATCAGTAGCAACCTATCGAACTTCATATCCATATTTATACCTAGAGTAATGGGAAGGGAAAAATATGGATCATCTAAGCGAAGCTTATAATAAAACAAATTAAGGTAGAGATGAAAATTGGGGGCGTTGCTAACAACGATGCTGCACTTCTTGTTGTGGGGCGTGGTCGATGAGCAATGTTTGCACCACCATAAGATCCCTTCCCTCTCTGCGACTTTTCTGACTCATATATTTTTTGCTTTCGAATGTAACCTTTCTCATCACAGTCTCCATTCAAATCACCATCAACTCTTGCTGTAGAATATCGGTTTTAAAATGTCAAAGGCTACACACACAAAACAGTAGGTCATTTATTTATTAAGGAACAAGTTTCATACCATGAACTTCTCGGTCTTGCATGAAGCGCTTTGAGAGCTTGGAACCTTCATTCTCTAATGTGGAAAAGCTTTCCAAACCCAAGCTTGACAGGACTTGAATGCATAAGATGAATAACAAGCATCCAAAAACTATTGATCTCTTTTTGCTTAGGGGCATATTGATCTTCTGATTAAGGGCGAACGATTTTTTTTTTTTTTTTGGGTTAGGGGGGTGGAGTGTATTGTTGGATAAGGGGCAAACCTATTCTCATAGGTAAGAGGATAAAGATGGCAATATATAAGAACTTTTGGATTTCTTCATGTACAGTAAGAATGGAATGCTGAAGAAGGTGTTTTCTGGTGATCAGAGAATAAACAAGACTGGCCCATGCAATTCATGGCTATAGTATTATGCATTTAGAAAAGTTAAAAGGAACTAAACAAATGGTTGCGTTAAAGAGGAGCGAAGCCAAGAAAATTATCACTTCAAAAACCAATAACAAATGCCTTATTTATTTATTTATTAATATTGTTCTTAGCTCCAGTGGTCTTATGGTATTGGGAAAATTATTAAGTACTCCCGTAGTACCATAAATGCGTACTCCCTCCTCTCACATGAATGGTGGGTCATACCATGAATTTAATTAGTGGGACCCACCATTTATGTGAGAAGGGGGAGTACGCATTTATGGTACTCCGAAAGTACACAATAATTTCCCGTGGTATTGAGTATATACGTGCTGGAATGGATTGCCCAGGACATACTTCGGTAAATGTATGGCCACGGGTAGATCTGGTGAAATTGGATCCAAACTCAATAACTTGGCTGAACCGGTTCGGCCAAGTTATTGGAATAGTAACCTATTTTAGTCCAAAAAACATTTCTGGCCTAAACTCAATCAGGTCGATTCTATACACGTACCAATTCAACTTGCTCATCAAGTCATTATTATAAAAAATTATGAGTAAAGTTTGGCTACAAGATTAGTGACTTTTTTTCTTTTTTCTTTTTTTTTCAAAATAACACCCATTTTCAAATAATTTCATTAGCTAACATCGATTCCAAACTATTTAGGATAAGTAAATTTATGGGTAAAGATTTTTTTTTTTTTTAAGAGAAAGTAATAGTATACTTTATTTAAGAAAATTCACGTTGTACAATGGAGAAGAGAAAAGATAGGTATTCTTTTAACCAAATAATGAGTTCATCATCCTCTTTTACACTAGCTAGAGCTAATGTAGCACGATTATATCATAAATGTATACTATAAAAGTTAACATTTTCTTTGTTTAAATTATTTATTAAGTGAAGTTCATTCTTTAGTGGAAATAACGAAGCTGAGTGTAAATTAAATTAAATGAAGCTATTGACTTATTATAATTAAAAAAAAAAAAACTAAAATGCAAATTGTGCTTTTTAAGTTTAATTGAAATTCATTTCAAACTTTAAATTTATTTTAGTTCAATTGGGTCCTTTAAATTTTAAATTTTTCCATCCAATTCAGTTAAAATGTTTTTTTTATTAAATATGCAATTAACTAATAAAAATATATTTAAAAAAATATATATTATCACATAAAAAAATCTATAATATATTTTTGGTAGCTGTCAAGAGCATTTTCACAGCTCACAGCTCACAGCTCACAGCTCACAGCTCACAGCTCAAGAGCATTTTCACATTTTGGGAAAGCTAGCTTTGCGTCACGTATGAAAAAGGAAAAGAAAAAGAAAAATTAATTTTATAATCCGACTGTTTGAGAATTGAGATATAGATTCTCCGCCTTAATTTTTGGGAGAAGAAAGTATCTCTTTTTGGGACATTAAAAAAGCTGGGAAAAAAGTGGATCCCATCCAGCTGTGATTGCTTATAAGTAAAAGAATAAAGGATAAAGCATTATCATTATTTTTTATAATCAGATTCTCTCTCTCTCCTGAACAATTGAGAATTGAGTACTCATAAAAGAAGAATAGGATGCCTCAGAGGCTGTTTGGATGAATTTTTTTTATCACTCAATTTCCATCACTTATCACTTATCACTTATCACTCATAACTCATCACTCACATCTGTTTGGCACCATCACTCATTTTTCATTGCTCAATATTTTTCACACTATTTGTGAGTCCTATGGCTTGTCACACGGAGCAGGTATTTTTTTTTTTTTTTTTTCCAGTACCCATACTCACTGAAGCTAGTGAGAAAAAAGAAAAGAAAAAAGGAACCGAACAGCCAACTAGAAGAAGAAAAGAAAAGAAAAGTCAAAAGTGGTCAAAAGTTGCGGTTGGGCACTGTTTGTGGGTCCCTATTGGTTTAATTACAGTATTGCCATTAAGTTATGAGTTATGGAAATTGAAAACAGCCAAAATGTGTTTTCAGTTTTCATAACTCATAACTCAAAAATCAGAGAATTGAGTGATGGAAACAGAGTTATGAAAACAGAGTTATCGTGCAGCCAAACGGATATTGAGCTATAGGTCCCACCATTTTTGAGTTATGAGTTATGGAAACTGAGAATTGAGTTATGAAAATTGCCCATCCAAACAGCCTCTCATCATTTTTATTTTTATTTTTATTTTTTGTGGAAATCAAAAAGCAAATGCAGTCTAAAAATATCTCCCATATTGCTTGGCAATTGTAGGGACAGCGCCGCAGTAACAAATGGTACTATTTTCTAAAATAATATTAAGTTATTTTCAAATGAAAACTATCCGATCTTTTTGTATTTGGTAAAAACTTTAAAAATTGAGTCTTTTAGTTAAATATTGTAAAAATTAAAGTTTACTTGTAATATGTCTGTACGTTGCACATTTAAAAAAAAAAAAAGTTTTTTGTAAAATTGAAAATTTAACAAAAATATAATCATAATCCTGGGAAAAAAATTATTATTTTTTTGCTTCTAATCGTTGCTAATCAATAGACATTATCAATGAAATAACAAATACAATTTTATTTATACTACTATTTAAAGAGTTTCTCCTACTTGGGTTACGCAATTTTATTGTCTAAAATATCCTCATTATACTCACTCACAAGTTTTCAACCAACAAGGATAAATATGTAAATTAAAACTCCTATACTTTAAAACTCACAAACTCATGTACACTTTGCTGTTTCTCTCATTCTTCTTCAAATTAAAGATATTCAGTTTAACTCTACATCCTCTTCTTTCTTCTTATTCTACTTTCAGATTTGGTTTCTAAACAATTTAAATAGACTTTGTTAGAGGCTCCAACAGCTTTTTAGGTTTAATCTTTTGCAAGTTCCTATTTCTTTTCTTTTCTTTTATTTATCATTGACTTTCTTTGAGTTCTTACCTGCCATGGCTGCCAAGTATTCATAGCTTAAGGAGTACTTACTTTTGGGTGAATATAATTAATTAGGGATTTAAGGGTGTTTGACGGTTGCTTATTACCTATGGCTGAATTAGAAAATTCAATAAGGAGGGTTTGTGCTTGAACTACCAACTTATGAAAGGATATTGGTAAGGTCTCTTTCCTTTTGTTTTGACTTGCAATCAAACACAAAATCTTTTTTTTTTTATTCAAAATATTATGTTGCTACTTTTTTTTTTTTTCCTGAGTGGATTACACTACTAGGTTTAGTTTATTTTTTTTAATAGGAATTTATGTTTTTCTTTTAGGCATAATGCTGCTACTTTTTTTTTTTTTTTTTTTAATAAAACATTACGCCGCTACTTGGTTTCCAATTTAAATCAAACACAAACTCTAACAAACATATACTATTATCTTTAATAACACGCATGCTAGCTTTGGTTTATTGATTAAAGTTTCCTCTTCTTTTTTTTTTTCTTTTTTTTTTTAAAAAATACTTGGTTTAATTGTTTTCCAATTTCAATCAAACACAAACTCTAACAAACCTATACTATTATCTTTAATAACTCCCACACCAGCTTTGGTTTATTGATTAAAGTTTCCTTTTTCTTAAAAAAAACAAAAAAAAAAAAAAAACCTGGTTTAACCCTAATTCTTTTATCTCTCTCAATTTGACCTATGCACAAATTTATTGGATTGCATTGAAAAGGCATTGGAATGGAATATTAGATAACCTCGGGTTAGAGACATTACAAGAATTATTGTATGATTTAAACTTCACATTAAGTGGTTGTTATCTAAGAAATTTTTGTAAAAAAAAAAATTTATTTTGTAACAAAAACTATATTTATCATTTGTATAATTCTATGTGAAATTCAATTTATATTTTTTTATAAGTATTAATTTACTACTCCATCAGAAATGTTACGTACCTTTTCTCGGTTTTAAAGGAAGTTGATAAATTTTAAATTTAAGCTCTTTTTAACCTTTGTTATGGGTGTGTAGTAAGTGGCTAACTTTTAGGACTAAGAAACTAAAATTTTGGATTATACAAAAAATTGATAACTGTTATTAATTTTTTTTAAAAAGAACAACAAAACCAAAAAACGTGGATCCAGCCATACATAAAATTTTAAATTGAAGCTTTTATTTACTTCTGTTATGGATGTGTAGTAAGTGGCTAAATTTATGATTAAAAAACTACATTTTAGGATTAAACAAAAAATGATAACTGCCACACAAAAAATTTGTAACAAAGAACAACAACAACAACACCGTTAAAAAATAAATAAATAAAAAAAAAAACCAAGAAAAAAAAAATAAAAAAACAACGATAACAAAAATTTGAGTCTTTTACCGTAAAAGAAAAAAAAAAGTTAGTTATGGACGTGTAGTATATGACTAAATTTTAGGATTAAAAAAAAAACTTGATAACTGTCATAAATTAAAAAAAATAAAAAAATAAAGAGAGAGAGAGAGAGAGAGAGAGAGAGAGAGAGAGCGTGTAATTGTTAAAAACGTGTAGTTGTTAAGTTTAAGCTCTTTTTAACTTTTTATTATGGATGTGTAGTACATGGCTAAGTTTTAGAATTAAAACACAACATTTTAAATAAAATTAAATTAAATTTTTT
Organism: Quercus glauca; assembly: GCA_023736055.1. NCBI lineage: Eukaryota > Viridiplantae > Streptophyta > Magnoliopsida > Fagales > Fagaceae > Quercus > Quercus glauca. Next base: position 41,611,135 of record CM043319.1, read on the forward strand.
TTAAAAAAAAAAAAAAAAAAAAAAAAAACACCAAAAACAACACCCAAACAAAACAAACGTGGATCTTGGAAGCTTTTCATTTAACCAAAAAAAAAAAACTAACATGAAAAAATGTCAGCCTTTTACTGTAACAAAAATAAATAAAACTATTAAAATTTAGTACTATGTTTTGTTATGGATATGTACTAAGTGGATACTTTTTAGGATTATCATAAACAGATAATAGCTATGTTCATTCTTTGAAAAAAAAAACACACATTTATTTTTATTTCCATAAAAAATGTTGCATACAGTTTCTTGGTTTTAAAGGTTTTTGTTAAATCCTAAATTTAAGCTCTTTTTTACTTTTATTATGGATGTTGTAGACACTTGATTTTGCACCCATAATTTAATCTTAGAAGACGACTAGAATGACCATTCATATACCCAAAAAATCATAGTTGCATTACATACATTAATTCATTAATTGCATATCATAAAATTGATCTTGAGATTCTAACAGTCACGACGGTATGTCCGATTCTCAAATCGGACTGTCAGATTGAAAGATATCATGAGATCAAGTTTTCATGGTCTGCATGCATTATATGGGGGTGAAATCAATCACGTGTGATTAATTGAAATTAATTTTGATTGGTTAATGGTAAAAATTAATCAAATGAATTTTTATGATTGGTTAAGTATTTTTCTTAAAGTGAGATTTGTTGTATGGGATTAAAACAAATAAGCTGATAATATATAAAGGTCGTAGATAATTAGGCTTTTGGGATAATTTTATTCAAAATAATTATTTTTAAAAAATCCTAATTATCACTTTAGGATGAGGTTTACCATGAAAATAACTCTTGTAAGATTGAATTTAATCAACCATCTTGTTGGCTTTATTCCGTGCCAATTTGCTTATAATTCAGCACTTAGTAACCCTGTATTTAGGTGGGAAACTTGTAAGGGTAGTGAGTGAAAGAGTGTGAAGAAATGCTCAAGAGTGTGCAAGAAAACAGAGTCTCGCGACTGGATCTCGCGGGTGAGTCGCGGCTTGCAAGTCGCCAAAAGTCTGCACACATGCCAAGCATGTCAAAAGCTGAAGAGTCGCGCCAGCCGTCGCACTACAAGACAAAAGTCCCAAGCTGGCCAAGCCATTAGCTCGTGGCTTGAACTCGCGACTTAACCCAGTTGCGAGGTCAAGTCGCCAAAATGCCTTATTTGGCAAAAATTGACGTTTTGCATTCCTTTTTCACCGTACTATATATATACCCTTATACCCATCATATTGAGAGAGCTTCCAGAGAGAATTTTGTGAGAGAAACCCTAGAAAAATACAAGATTGATTCATCCACAATCTTAACCTTAGAGACTCTACAAATTCCTCTACTCTCTTCCTCTCCATTATTATACCTTTGAGAGGCCTTTAGCCAAATCCTTACCTCACTACACCCACGTCTGTGAGAAGGCTTATTTGGTACTGTTGGGAAGCAGTTAGGAAGGAACCAATCTACATTGGTTGATGCTATGGTCTAGTAGCGGAATCTGGTAAGCTAGAAAAGAAAAAGGTTCGGCGTAACCTCATTGGAGCAAGAAGTTTTGAGGGCTTAGGTACCTGGGTAGATTAGGCTTAGAGGGTTTATTGCTGTTCATGTATCCCAACTACATTTTCTAGTGGATTATTGACCGCTTGGAGGGCGGCGGAGAGGTTTTACACTGAAGGATTCGGTTTCCTCTTCGATAATACATCGCATGTTGTCCTTGTGTTTACATTTCTCTTCCTTTATCTTTGCCTTTTATTTTCTGCTGTGGATGTGATTATATTTGGCTTAGATTGTTTATCAATTCTATTATATGCTTGTTATCATATTCCGCACATTAACTATTTGATGTAAAACTTGAATTGGTAATTTTGTATTTGGGGTCTAAACGTTCAAGGGTGTGTTATACCCATTTTGAACTTTCAACTCTAAAATTCATCCAAATACAATTTTAGACTTGGAAAACACTCCAAAATGTGCTAATCAAGTAGCAGATTTCAGATTCACGATGAAAGACACTTTTGGCATAGTAGAACTCAAGATTCAGACTAGGCTATTTCTGGCAAAGTTGTAAAGAATCGAATTTCCCTTCAGCTGTTAAAGTTTCAGCTTAATCCAATTTTTTAGTAGATAGATATGATCAAAATATTGAAATTTATTCTAATTTAAAAAATTAGCTTACTCTTATCCAATTCTCTTTTTTTTTTTTTTAGAATTGTCCCCATACATTTTTTTGCTTATTGATAGGCCAAAAACGTATTGACCCCCTTGTGATGGATTAATTGATTAATTAGCCAAGTTTAATTAATTAATCAAATTAGCATGTAATACGCGTGGTAGTATAAACAAATTACCAATTAAACTAAGTATGCAGCGGAAAATAAATTGACACGGTGATTTGTTTACGAATGGGGAAAACCTACACAGCAAAAACTCCACCAGGTGATTTTAAGGTCACCACTCCCGAAAATCCACTATTATCATAACAAACGGTTACAACTAAAGGAATCCCAGTACTTTATACCAACCTACAGTTGAACTCTTACCCCAATACCCAATTGGACTTATTCTGTAGTGACAATCTCTCCTTGTAATGCACGGCTCCCAGTACGTGACTAACTAATTGCATGGATCCCAATACGCGACTTCAATCACCAACTAGAGAAGGTCGTTGGCTCCAAAGTTATTTAGTTCATCCAGACGATAAAGATCAAGAAGATGCTTGGTCACAAGAAAGATGAACTAGGCAAATTCTGTCTCCAGTCACAATTTGCTTGAACAAACTTTGCTCAACACTTGTGCAACTTGTGTCACCTTTGACGGCCTTTAAAATAATCATTTTTTATGTCTAGGGTTGTGAGAAAAGAAAGTCCAAACATACAATCACGGATTGAAGTCAAACAGAACTAAAATTTTGTTTTTCATAAACCTCGACAGATGCCTATCTGTCGAGTTGCTGTCGAGCCACGGGGCTGGAACAGCTCTTCAAGCTTGATAGATGGCTAGCTGTTGAGCTTTAATGGCAGGCACTTTTCAGACTTGAATCTTGGACGGACTTGCATAGCTTCAATACTTGATCTTGAAACAAAGGTTTTTGAAATATTAAACACATCCTAGATCTACCAAAATACAAGTAAAGTGCGTTTTGTCAAAGGATTAGACAATTACATAAAATAGTGGCATATGTTCCTAACAAGTAAATCACATATGTCCTAACACTAGTTTTTAAAGCTGATTGGACTTAATTTTTAAGCAAACCTAACTTATTTTATAAGCAACTAACACCTCTATAAATAGGGGAGGCGTCCTAACATTCAGCACCCCTTTCTGACCCATTTCCGGCCTTTATTCTGACCCTTTTTTCTGACCTTTCTTTTTTTGACTTCTCTCTCCCTTTACGTTAAAGAAGTTTTGGAAGCCCTGCTTTAGGAACTTTTTTTTTTTTTTTGTTAAGAGGCTTCACTTGAATCCTTGAAAACAAATTGTTTCTCTTGAGGATTAAGTTCATGCAGGAATAAATAATCATGTTTCTCATATGTTATCACATGTTCTCTTTTGCTTTCAAAAGTTTTCACATGATTAATTGATGGATTTGGCTTACCTATAGTATTTTTTTAACTGGAAGTGTCATTTTGTTTTAAATACACTATATCTAGTAATAGTGGGCTTTAATCTTCATATTTTATTTAGTTAGTGAGTGATGTGGCAGTTTTTCATTAAAATAAAAAGAGATTCCTATTAAAAAAGTACTGGAGGTAAGCTAAACCCTTAATTGATGAACATGTGTAGATCTAGGGTTGAATCTTGCCTTAGAATTTTAGATCTGCAATTTTTCTTTGTGTTTAAAAAAAAATAATAAAAAAACTAAAATCAAATTTGCAAGTTTTCTTCATTTTTTATTTATTTATTTATTAAAAGTCAGATCTATATTTTCTTTCTCGTTCTTTCTTTTTCAAAGTAAAACGATATTTGAATTTTATTTCGTAAAGTTTGATCTAAATGTTAATAAAAAATATGATCTGCATTTTTTCCAAATAAAAATCTGCCATGTTTTTAATGAAAAATCTGATCTGCATTTTTTCCAAGTAAAAATCTTTTTAATGAAAAATCTGATCTGCATTTTTTCCAAATAAAAATCTGCCATGTTTTTAATATAAAATCTGATTTGCATTTTTCCAAATAAAAATCTGTTCTGTTTTTTAAAAAAAATTTGATCTGCATTTTTTCCAAATAAAAATCTGCTCTGTTTTTAATAAAAAAATCTGATCTGCATTTTTTCAAATAAAAATCTGGTTTGTTTTAAATAAAAAATCTGATCTGCATTTTTTTAAAATAAAAATATGACTTTTTTTTAATCAAAATCAGATCTACATCTTTCAATAAAAAAATTTGTGTTTTCAAAATAAAAATCTTTTTTTTTTTTTCACATTAAAAAATCCCAATCGGATCTGAATTTTTATTTTAAATCCATTCTTTTCTTTTATGGAAACTCAAGATTAAATTTTTCATTAACCATTCTCATCAAATTTTTTTCACACAAAATAATTTAGCAGATCTAAGGTTCTTGACTAAAAGTTTAACCCTAGATCTAGGATTTGACATAGCATATGTTGCATAACACTTCATACCTTGAATATGGGTATTTAATGGTCATTAGAGTCTAGAAGATTAGACTCCGTCTGAGCAGAATGGGTGCCTAACACCTTCCCATTCTGTAATCTAGCGTCTGAACTTAGGTTTTTGGATAGTAGACTAGTGTGTTATCTTTTGTTTTGGTAGATTGTAACAAGGATCAAAGTTTTGTAATTTAGCAAGGTTTTCAGACCCGGACCGTTCATTGAACCGTAAAAGGGAAATGTTCAAGGATTTTAAGGTCGAACTGTGGTCGAACCGTGATGATGTCATAATTAATTTAATAATTATTTTAAATATATATAAAAACATTAAATTAATAAAAAAATAGAAAAATTAACTAAAATAGTCTAATTCATTTAGAGAAGCTTATTTCTAAAAAATACATAAAACTTACAAAAATATAGTACACAACTACACATTGTTACACACTGTGCATAAACTATACATTGTTTCTCATAACTACACACTCTGTGCATAAACTGTATGCATAAACTGTGTGCATAAAACAATGTTAATTCAAGCATAAACTGTGCATAAACTATGTTTGTGTTTGGATTAACATAAACTGTGTGCATAAAACATTGTTAATCTAAACATAAACTGTACAAACACTGTATGCATAAACTGTGTGCATTAACAGTGTTTGTTAATCCAAAATACAACTACACATTGTTTCTCATAATACAACTACGTGTACAACCTTGTTTCTCATAATAATGTTTTCCAAGTTACAGTACACAAACACAACTACACATTGTTTCCTACAAAAATACATAAAAACTTATTTCTAAAAAACAATAATAAAACTTCAAACTCCAAGTTACACACTGTGTCTTACAAAAAAACGTAGAAATTATTTCTAAAATACAAAATAGAACTTCAAAATTCAAACAGTGTTATTATGATCATAAATCATCAATGTCATGATAGTTATCATGCTCATCATCATTCCCTGAAAATCCAGGATGAGGGCCAATAGGTTGTCCAAATGTTCCCAAATCAATTCCTTCAACCTCACTGCTATCATCTACAAATTCTACACACAAGTTTGAACAAAATAAAAAGAAAATTCATTATAATGTTTACACAAGTTTGAAAAAAATAAAAGAAAAATCACTATAGGTTATCAAATTGTTTACATATAAACTAACTTTCAATATTAGAAGAAGGCCCTGCACTTGCTAGATATGCACCCTCTTCATAAATTTCATTCTCCAACTCTTCATAATTAAGATATGGGTCTTCCTCTTCCACAAATACCCAAAAATCAGTTTTGTCGATACTTGCATAATCAATGGGTCAAAATTAAACTTTTTGTTGTAAAGCCTGCATCATAAAATGTCATGCTCATTATTGGAATTTGAACATAATTAGTAACTAACAATTACATTATATAAATGACTTCTTAAAAATTAATATAATGACAAGATATAGCATTTAGTTACCTATGTCTCAATTGCAAGTTATGATGAACAAACACAAGATCATTGAGCCTTTGATGCTTCAACCTATTTCTCCTCTTAGAATGTATTTGGTCAAATAAACTCCAACAACGCTCACATCCAGAAGAGGCGGAAGTTTGGCTAAGGATTCTAATTGCCAATTTTTGCAAGTTTGGAGCATCAGCACCCCACAACTTCCACCATTCATCTAATTTTCATAACACAATGTAATCTAATATTAATCAACATAAACAAACAAACTTTCAATTGAATAATCATTTAAGCTATTCTAACTATAGTGACAAAACTAACTTTCAACATGAACAAAAAAAACTAAGATTTGTTTATAGTATTAAAGAAAACTAATTACTTCTCACCTGGATGAGTGGTTGTGCTTGTTGACAATGCAAGATCTCTATCAAAGCTCCCAATACGGTCTCAAAAATATTGGGTTTCCTTAATTACCTTTTCTTTGTCACCATCATATTTTGTCCCAATGTAGTCCAAAACAGTCATATGTACTGCTGGTTTCTGACAAAAATTCTCCTCATCATATTGAAAAGCGGGATTTAACCAATATGCAACAGCATGAAGATCTTTACGCAAATGTTTATCCCAACGGTTTTTTATAATTGAGGTGTATGGCTTGTACAAGTGCTTCTTCATTCGGAAGATCTTCTTGATTCCCAACTGTGCTCTATGCATGCCCTCATACACATATCCTATTGCAGGCCTTTGATCAGAATCAACAATCCGTAACAAACGAATGAGTGGCGATGAAATCTTGACAAGAACATTAATATCATCCCAAAAAGAATTATCCAAAATGATAGAAACTACTTCTTTTGCCTTTGACTCTCTTGCCAATCTATTGTCCACATAGAACTTGCTAGTCACTAAGGCTTGCAAGTCATGCTTATGCACATGAAGGCTTCCAAATGAAAGGAAAGTAGTAGCAAATCTTGTTGCTCCTACACGTACAATATCTGTCCAACCAGGTCTCTTCCTCAACCAAGTAATCAAAGCCACATGATTATAAATAAAAACTGTAATTTTGGATGCATGTTTTTTAAGTCTCTCCACATCAGGCATGTCTCCCATATCCTGTAACACAAGATTCAGGCAATGTGCTGCACAAGGAGACCAACTAATAGTTTTATACTTTTCACACAACAATTTACCAGCAGATACATAATTGGAAGCATTATCAGTAACCATGTGAACTATGTTTTTTGGACCAACCCATGTAACTACTTCATCAAACAATTTAAACAAGTTTCTGGTACTCTTCACAATATCTGAGGCATCAACTGATTTTACAAATACCATTCCCCTAGGACAATAAACAAGGAAATTAATCAATGACCTATGTCTAGTATCTGTCCAACCATCAGCCATAAGTGTACATCCAACTTCTGCCCAATGCCTACGTTGTGACTCAACCAACAACTGAACCTCTTTCTTTTGATCCCTCAACAAAGGGACTCGTACAGCATGATAAGATGGACCTTTGTAACCAGGACCAGCACCGGCTACAGCATTAATCATCTTTTGGTAGTACACTGAATTCACTACATTAAAAGGAATGCAATTATCATACAGAAACCTTGCAATAGCCATATCAGCTTGCCTCACCCTTTCTTTACTTTGGAACACACTTTTAAGACCAGGTTGAGCTCCTGGAGTAATTCTTGGAGCAAAGTAATTATCCATTGGGTTTGTACCCTTTCTTTTACCTAAAACAGGTTTTTTAAGCAACCCACTACTAAATACTTCTTGAACATCTTCATCTTCTTGCATATCACTATTTGTGGAAGGCACACTAAACACTTCTTCTTGACGTTGTTTCTCAGCTTTTTTCTTCAACTCAATTAACAGGTTTTTTTATAACAAGTTTTTTTATGCACAGAGTTATAGAGTCCATAATCAATAATATAGCATACAAGCATTAAACCAGAATGCGTGTTTACACAAAGTCATAGAGTCCACAGTTTACAATGTACACTAAAATTGTTTCTATGACTAAGTTTACAATGTACACTATTTGACAGTTTACATTGTACAGTGTACACAGAGTCATAGAGTCCACAATTTAATTGTTTCTATGACACTATAAATTGTGGACTCTATGACTCTGTGTACAATGTAAACTATAAACAATTATAGTGTACAATGGGAACTCGGCATTAAAAAGAAACAATTACAGTGTACAATGTAGCCATAAGCAATAATATAGCATACAAGGGAACTCAGCATTAAACCCAAATTCATCAACAAACACCTAAACCGAGCTAAGAATATGATCAAATAAATGAGTACTCTTAAAGAATATAATCAAATCCACAAAAATATCAGTAAGCTTAAATACATAAATCTCAGTAAGCTCAAATCTCAAATAAATCTCTATAGTTGATCAAGCTGAATTCACAATGATAAATCTCAATTCTCTAGTACCTCCAGAACACAACATAAAACAAAATATAAATTGACAAAAAAATTTATGGTACCTCCAGATTCCCAGAACACAACATAAAACAAAATATAAATTTACACAACCAAATTTTATGGTACCTCCAATCTAACACTCACCAAATAAAGTCAAACACAACCAAACGACGGCGACGGCGACAACGACAAAGGAGAGCTGTGACGGCTGAGCTGCGATGAGCTGGAGCTGCGATGAGCTGGAGCTGCGAGAGCTGGAGCTGTGATGGCTTAGCTGCGATGAGCGTGAGAAGGAGAGCTGCAATCTGCGATGAGCGTGAGAGGGAGAGCTGGAGCTGCGATCTGTGACGGCTGTGATCTGCGACGGCGACGAGGGAGAGAGGCAAAGACAAGAGAGTGAGGAAGAGGCAGAGGCAAAAAGTGATTGAGAGTGATTAAGATTTGAGAGAGTGAGGGACTGAGGGTTTCGTTTCAGGGTTATTCAATCAGAATGCTCAAAATGACAACGTATTAGAGAAAAGAAAAAAAAAAACAGAGGCTGAATGACGCCGTTTTAGGCTAAAACAAGGCAGCCCGTTTGAACCATGTGAACCAGTCACGGTTCACAGAAATGGACGGTCGGACCACGGTTCAGACGGTTTCATGCTTTTTTCGCATGGAACGGTTCTTCACCTTAAATGGACCGCAAATGTGAACGGTTTGCGGGTTTCCCGGTCCGACCGTACGGTCCGGCCCAGGTTTAACAACCTTAATATTTAGGACCAAAGCCTTGAAAAGTTATTCTACCAAGTTGTATTTGTATAATCAATTAATAAATTAGAGGTATTTTTGGGACATTTAAGTTGTATTCTATTTTTTCTTGTTTTTTTATATAAAAAATAAGTGGCAACTCCACATAATTACCCAAAAGAGAGGTACCCTAAGCACCTAAGTCTCTTTTGGAGAGCACCCTCCAAGGAGTGCAGTCTCTCACAAATGTATACCAAGTGGCTAAACCAGAATTTTCTTTTAAAAAAAATATAAGAAACAATTGAGGAAAAAGATGAAATAAAAGTTTGGATAAATTTCAAAATGAAGAATACTCAAATATCGGACTAAATTCAGTACTAATAATAAAAAGGAATAGATATGGACTTTAACAATTTTAAATTACTAATATTATTATTTAAGCATATTTTATATTTTAGATGGTAGAGTCGATCTAATTGGGTGTTGGAAAACATAAATTGCTTCTAATAATGAGTAACTAGACATGATTCAATTGGCCTTGCACTCTACCATGCTTATTATCTGGGACTGTAAAATGGACTGGACTAACCTAAGCTTAAATTTGATTGTAACTACTGAATTCTACATTAAAAAAAATAAAAAAAACCGTGATAAAACCAATATAAATATTAGTATTAGCTCCAGTGGGTAAGCGAATTTCACTGGCTCGCTAAAACTTGAACCTTGCCTTACAAAAAGGCATGATTTTTTTTTAAAATTGTGTCAAATGATTCCGGAAAATTTAATCTAATTTTAAGTAGAAATGAGTTTGGGAAATAAAATTTAGACATTTTCTAAATTATATTTTGCTCACATTGATCTAACAATTCAAAACCTAAAGGTTAATATTGAATTATAGCATCATGTTCCAATCATTAAGACATTGATAACTACATTAACAAAATTGCCAAAAACGGATGATAATTATAGAATACTAGCCTTTGAGCACGCGCGTGAGCGCGTGGTCAAAGGCACTTCTATTTTTTTGGGAAAAAAAAAATTAATAATTTGCATTCATTATTGTTGGAAAAATAAATGTGCGCAGCAGAAAAATAACGGATTTACTTCATTTACAATTGATAACATGCACTATGTAAGTTTCAGAATATAGAACAAGTGAGTGAACCTTGGTGTGGTGAGTTTCAAAACAAAGATCAGAAGTTCTTGGGAACACTTTCAATCTTCACTCCAATTCCAATAACGCCCAAGATGTGTGATCTCTTAATCATTTATATATGTATGCTCTAGAGAGAATGAAAGAGTTTCCAACTCTCACACACAAAACGTTTCATGCACTTGTGATTGTTACAAAATTCTGTATGTTTCTCTCCTATAACTGATTATCAAATTAGGCCAGATTTTTGGGCATTTCCAATTGAGCTTTAATATGTGGCTTGGAGTGGGACCAAAAGGGAACAAATAAGACACTAGCTCTAATGGGCCTTGGGCTTTTCTGTCAACTCTTGACAAGTTCAAAGTTACCATTAATTATATTTAATACCACTATATAAATATAATTGCACTCTAGGCCTTATTAATAAATTATATCCCAAGACTTTACTGTACATGCAACCCCTTCATAAAATATTCGTAGTAACACAAAGTCATGAATGAAGACTGCCACTTTGTGAATTACTACATCTTAATCCTTGAGTACCCGGTTTAATCCTTTAAGTTATTCATTATATATTTATGAAATTCAATTTCATAAATATATACTTTAGTAACTAGTTACCAAAGTAGTTAGGCCTAACTTTCCGAATAACAAACCCATTAAACTTATTTTAAGGGAATATTTTGTATCTCTGTTAAGAAACTATGAATTCCATCTTGAAAATATATGTTCCATCAACACTAAATGTGGCTGCCCAACATACTGAGGTTTTGACCGTTACTTTAGATCTCACTCCTGATATATTAAAGCAACCTACATTTCATGATCAAGTCTATCATTCTCTCAGGATTATGAGTTCATGTAAATATAAGTCGTGACATTTATTATTCATTTGACAGTCGTTAGGAGAATAATAAATCTTACAGCAGTCCAATTCAATATGTCTTAACTCTTAAAACATATCAACACATCAACTAGAAATCTCCACTTCCATGATCAAGACAAATCATCTTAGTTGATATGTTATAATCTTCGCAGATAAAATGCCCAATTTCATCACCGACTACAAACTAATATTCTGAGTTTACAAAAAACTTGTGATTTACATCTTCTTTGACTTTTCACATAAATCACATATTATGCATCTCATGGACTATATGATAGTGTCCAAATATTCATGTTACCATTATTTCAAATAATAATAAAACAACTTTATTAATCACAATATTAAGTCATACATCATGTCATACATAATGTCATGCATAATGTAATACATAGCATTATACAATAGGATTCTAGGGCATTAATCCCAACAATTATAATTTTGGATTATTACATTTTCCATTCACGGGGCTAGTTCTATTATTTGAGTTAATAATATTACATAAAAAATTCCACTAAAATCTCTTAATATATTAACATTATTTTTTTTTTTTGAGAGATAAACTACCTGTTAAACACACACACTTAATTACACTCTTTCACAAAGCTAAAATACATTACTTAATCCAAAGTACCACTACAAAAGGGCCTAACTTTTGTAGTAGCAGAGTGGAGCTTTAAGCAATGGGAAAGAGTTATACTCAAGCAATATGGGACAACACCCACTTTATTATTTAAAAAAATAATAATTAACTGTTAAACACACACACACACACACACATAATTACACTCTCTCACCAAACTCAAATACATTACTTAACCCAAAGTTCCACTATAAAAGGACCTAATTTTTGTAGTTGTAGAGTGGGGTTTTAAGCAATCGGAAAGAGTTAACTTAAGCAATATGGGACAACACCCACTTTATATATTAACATTATTTATGTAACGTTTAGAAATATTATTACAATATTTATATCACTCTTAATGTAAAAAAGAAAAAAAAAAAAAAAACTGATAGTCAAATTTATTTGATAATGAGATACAAATTAGGGAGGAAATAAAACATCTAAAAAAAAATGTTTTCCTTTAAATGAAGAATGTTAATTTTTAGGGTAAATTGCAAATTACACCCTTGAAGTTTGAGGTTGATTGGACTTTACACCCCAACATTTCATAAACTTAATTTTACACCCTGAAGTTTGGCTCTGTTAGCAATTCACCCCCCCCCCCCCCAGTTATTTTCTACTGTTAACTGACACATCACCATGCTGACATGTTTTATTTTTGCCAAAACTATGCAGTTTCAATGAAAAATAAAAGCTTATCTGGCACTATCCAAATGGTACAATTTTGCCCAAATCTAAAACACAAAAATCTAATCATAAACTACACTGTTTCATCCTATTTATAAAATCCCAAACCAAAACCTATGAAGCGTAGCTCCTTCACAACTTGCACGAATCCGATGGCTAGGCCTTACTAATCTCCTCGACTTGGCTGAACCTTAGCCATTATATTGCCTCTTGAATCCATTGCTGAAGGCTCTAGGTGGTGGTAGTGACGACAACAATGACTACACCGATAGTGAGCTCTCTCTCTCTCTCTCTCTCTCTCTGGGATTTGGCTATTGTCATTGATCTTGTTGATTGGGTTTGTTGGTGTTTTTGTTAAATTTTTTTGGTGATGGATTTTTTTAGAGTTTTTGTTGATTGGATTTGCTGTGTATGATAAACTCATTTGTTTCTCTATTGGAACTATATGTGTGTTTATGTTGAAGTTTGTTGATCTTTTTAAAAAAAAATATATATTTTTGGGTTTTTGTAGCACTTTGATACTGTTCGTTGAGACCAATTTTTTAAAGGATTTTGTAGAACTTTGTTATCAATGGTTATAATTGTATTTTGTCTAGTTCGGTTACTTTATTGATCTTTAATTTTGGTGGGTTAGCTTCTTGGGTGATAATGAGCAGTGTGTATATTAAGGTGTAAAATAATGCACATTTTATTGGTAATTAACTGAGTGCAATGGTTGTGGTCCAAATTAGTGGTCCCTTTGTTGTGCTTTATGCCTCCTGTCTATATGTATGTTTTGTTGTATTTACATGTGAATTATATTTTAGTAAGGTATTAATTAAATGTTATCTTTTAGTAATGCATTTATATGTGTGTGTGCAGAGCATTGAATATGGATCAACCATTTGATATGTCTATACATCATGGAGGGGTATTCATTACACATAGTAATGCACATGTTGAATATGATAGAGGGATTAAAACAAGGGTCTCAGATGTTGATCTTGATACTTTTGCTGTTTTTGATATGAGCAAGTATGCCAAAAATCTTGGTATTACAAATGTGGCATGAATGTTTTTACCAAAATTTTCAAATGGAACTTCATAATGGCTTGTGTTCATTTAAAGAAGATGGTAATGCTAGAGCCGTACATGACTAGTTAGAGTTTGCACCTGAAAAGTTAATACATATATATGTAAAACATATTGAAGAAGTTGTTGAGGAATAAGTTTATAAGGATCAAGGTAATGAAGGTGATGATGAGCATGAATTTCATAAAGAAGGTGATGAGAGGGTTGGATAAGATGACAATTTTTTTTTTTTTTTTTTTTTTTTTTTATGAAGACTATGTTGATTTGGTAGGTGACAGTGAATTTGATAGATATGAAAGGCCATCCTCCCCTATTGACCCATCCTTCCACATTGTCCCATCCAGTCACATTGACCCATCCACCTACATTGTCTCATCCACTCACATTGACCAATCCAACCTAAAGCCTTATGAGAAAAACAAATCAAATTGGGCACACACTTACTTCAGTGATAAGGAGTATAATATAAAAAGTGGGGAAAGTGACTATGGACACTCTGACATCTTGTGCACACTTGTCAACTCTGAGGATGATGAAGAGCACCCTAAGTACATTAAGTTTAGGGCTAAGGTGGATATGCCTGAACTTGTTTTAATGAAGGGAATGTTGTTTAGTGACCACAAGGAGTTTAAGAGGGCTGTGTAGTCTTATAGAATCAAGTACGGATATCCATTGTTAATCGTTAAGAATGAATCTTGCAAGGTGAGTTATGAATGTGAGAATTTTGAGTGGTATATTTATGCCTCATGGGACTGTGAAAAAAACTCTTTGTTAGTGAAAAGCTATCGTGGAAAACATACATGTTCTAGGGCTTTTCATAGTAAGATGGTTCTTGCAAGGTGGAATAGGGAGACCCAACATCACGAGTGTTAAGATAAAGGAAGGTATAAAAAATCAATTTCAAGTAGACATATCCTTGGACAAAGCCTTTAGGGCTAGGCAGATTGCATTGGAGATGCTTAAAGGAAGGTTTGCCTACTAATTTGAAAGAGTTAGAGATTATTGTGAAGAGCTGAGATCTTCTAATCAAGGCACCACAACTAAAATTAATCTACACACACTGCACTTCAAACGAATGTACGTGTGTCTAGCTACTTGTAGAATTGGATTTATGGAGGAATGTAGGCCAATTATTTGTCTTGATGTTTGTCATTTATGAGGGTTTTTGAAGGGGCAACTATTAGCGGTTGTTGGGATTGATGGGAGTGACGGGATGTACCCAATAGCATTTGCTGTTTGTGAGGGTAAGAACAAGGATAGTTGGTCATGGTTTTTGGAGTTGTTATTAGTTGATATTGGTCTTGTGAAGGGAGGTGGTTGGACCTTTACTTCTAATCAACAGAAGGTTTGTAATTCTTTTTGTAAGTTTAATATTTTATTTGTTGCATATATTTAGATCTAAATTGAGTATTCAAATTATTTAATGTCTACATACTAACCAATTTATTTTTTTTTTGGTTTTTAATGAAGGGCTTACTTCCTACTTTTGCAAAAGTTGCTGTTAAAGCATATACAAGGTTTTGTGTTAGGCACCTATATGTCAACTTCAAGAAGGAGCACAAGGGCAATCTATTGAAGGATTTAATGTGGGCAGTAGCAAGAGACACCATAAGACTTAGGTATGAGGCAAAGATGGAGATGATGAGAAAGCTAGATGTTAATGCTTATGGGCATTTTGGGTATTGACTGTGCACATTGGAGTAGACATGCTTTTAGTACTTGGCCTAAGTGTGACATGCTGTTGAACAATCTTGGTGAGTCATTTAATGCTAAAATTGTTGATGCTAGGGTCCATATTGACTATGTGTGAGATGATTAGATGGTATCTTAAGAAAAAGGATCCAAGAAATAGGGATACAATGTTGAAGAAGTCTGGCCCAATTTGTCCTAAGATTCAAGATAAGTTAGAAGTTAACAAGGAAGCAACTAGAGATTGCACATATACATGGTCTGGTGGATTGAAGTTTGAAGTGCACTGTAAGGGAAATTGGTTTGTAGTTGATTTGGAGAAGCATACATGTGCTTGCTACAGATGGGATTTAATTGGCATCCCTTTTAAGCATGCAGTTTCGGCAATTGCTTATAAGAAAGAAAAGGCATAAAACTATGGGCATAACTACTACAAGGTTGAGACTTACCTTAGAACTTGCTCACATCTTATCCAACCTACCAATGGTGAGGACTTTTGGCCAAATGCAGTAAGTGATAAGATTCTTCCTCCAAAGATGACAGTATAGCCGGGAAGACCAAAGGAGAACAAGAGGAAGAAAGCTACTGATGAGGCACCAAGGATTTCACATGAGTTGAAGAAGTCATCTGCTGCACAAAAATGTGGCAATTGCGGACAATTGGGTCACAAAAAAAGAGGATGCAAAGTACCCCCTAAATCTAATGCTGCTAGTGAGGCCTAGACTAAGTAAAGACAAGGAGCAACAGCAACTATAGGGAGCCAAACAGATGTATTAATACATGCTAATTGCTAACTAAGTTTTTGTATGTGCTAATTATTGTAGTTGCTAACTGCAAACTTTTCGAACTTTATGTAGGTTAGGAGAACAGGAGGTTATCATGTGTTTATGGGCTTAAGAGTGGAAGAGGATCATCCCCCCTTCAATTGTTGTTGGAAGCCAATCAACTATATGATGGAAATAAAGATGAACGCAGTGGAAAAATAAGTTTTAAACGGATCTACTTCATTCGATATTGATAACATGCACTAAGTAAATTTCAGAATTTGAGAACAAGAGATCGTACCTTGAAGCGGTGAATTTCAAAAATAAATATCGAAGCACTTGGGAATACTTTTAATCTTCACTCCAATTCCACTAACGCCTAAGATGTGTGGTCTCTCAATTGGTAACAAAGGGATGATTTGAGAGTGACAAACACTCACATACACACCATTTCACAATGATGTTTCTTACATATAAAATTTTGAACGTTTTTCCCTTTGTATCTAACCAGTTATCTAATTGGACTGGCCTTTTGAGCCTTTCCAATTGGGCTTAAGTGTGTGGCTTAGAGTGGGACCAAAAGGGACCAATAAGACACTAGCTCCAATGGGCTTTGGGCTTTTCTATCAACTCTTGACAAGTCCAAAGTTACCATTAACTATATTTAATACCACTATATAAATATAGTTGCACTCTAGGCCTTATCAATAAATTATATCCCAAGACTTTATTATACACGCAACCCCTTCATAAAATATTCGTAGTAATACAAAGTCATTAATTTAGATTGCCACTTTGTAAATTACTACATCTTGATCCTTGAGTACCCGGTTTAATCCTTTAAGTTATTCATCATATATTTATGAAATCTAATTTCATAAATATATACTTTAGTAACTACTTACTAAAGTAGTTAGGCCTAACTCTCTGAATAACAAACCCATTAAACTTATCTCAAGGGAATATTTTATATCTCCGTTAAGAGACTATGAATTTCATCTTGAGAATATATGTTCCATCAACACTAAAAGTGGCTGCCCAACATACTGAGGTTTTGACCGTTACTTTAGATCTCACTCTTGATATATCAAAGCAACTTACACCTTATGATCAGGCCCATTATTCTCTCAGGATTAAGAGTTCATGCAAATGTAAGTCGTGAAATTTATTATTCATTTGACAGTCTTTAGGAGAATAATAAATCTCACAGCAGTCCAGTTCAATATGTCTTAACTCTTAAAACATATTAACACATCAACTAGAAGTCTCCACTTCCATGATTAAGACAAATCATCGTAGTTGATATAGTATAGTCTTCTTAGATGAAATGCCCAATTTTATCACCGACTACGAACTATAATTCTGAGTTTACAAAAAACTTGTGATTTATATCTTCTGTGACTTTTCACATAAATCACATAATATGCATCTCATGGATTATGTGATAATGTCCTAATATTCATGTTACCATTATTTCAGATAATAATAAAACAAATTTATTAAACATAATATTAAGTCATACATAATGTCAAACATAATGTCACACTTAATATCATACATAGCATCATACAATAGGATTTAAGGGCACTAATCCTAACACTATAGTAATTACCGTAATATATATACTGCACATTGTGCTTGTTATTTGCATATTGGCAAAAATTTGGTCATTGAGTTTGTTGTGTTCTTATCATATGGTCCAATGTATCTGTTATTTCAGGTCTCAACCTAAACAAGTATTGTCAAAAGCAGTGGAGTTGGCAGATATGTCGAAAGTAGTGGAGTTGGTAGATATGGAAAAAGAACTGGAGCTGGAAAGGAATTGGAAGTAGATCTAGGGTTGGTAGTTTGTAGGACCTTTTATCATTAGGACCTTTGATTGTTAGAACCTGTTGTGGTTACTATTTTGTAAAGTTGCCCATAAGCTTATTTGATGGTGTTATTGGACAAAAGTAACCTATTTTGTGTTGGTCTTAGGACCTTTTATTACTAGGACCTTTGGTTAGGTAAAATTTATTAGTCATTGTTTTGTAAAGATTTCCATAAGTTTATATGATAGTGATATTGGACATGAGCAGAAAAAAGAGTATGGTAGTGTTGGGTATTGAAGAATCTCTATGTGTGAACCTGAACCAATTTAACTACTCAATACCAAGTTATAGTCCATCTGTTACTTAATGTTCCAATCATATTTCTGCATTAGTAGCTAAGTGATAAACTTAATATTTCTGCATTACTTAATTCAACTATCACCATAAGGAAATGTTATTGTTTACATGCACAGATTTTTTGTTCTTCATTTCTAGGTCTGACACATGCAATGCATAAGTTTGGTATGGTTTGAGCTAGAATTTATTATGTATAGTTAGTCCAACTATGGTCAAGAAAGGTATATCAATGCTTTTACCAATTGTATGGATTATTATTGTTGACCATGACTTGAACAAGAGCAAAAGCCACGTTTAATAACCTTCAATCAATTTCCATTATAATAAACAATGTTCCAATAAAAGACAAAATTAAGTGCCAAAATCCATTGCAAGAAATGCATTTCAATTTCCATTACAACACAATAAAACCGGTGGCTATTACAATTGTCATTGCAATAAACAAGATAAGAAACTATCTACTCTCTCAAACTAATTGTCATTACAATCTTTCACTATGACTAAACTACAATTCACCTATTCTAAATACAATTTCTTTCCTTGGCCTTTTGCTTTTACTAAAATGACCACCACAACAACAAACCAACTTAGTGCAAGGCTATGTAGCTTTGAACTTTGATGAACACAATTAATTTCAACAATTATTAGCCTTCTCTAACAGCACAATTATAGCTCCCAACTTGATAGCCTTTCGTAATAATCTAGGGTTAATTTGCTTTGCTCTATCTTCATGATTGCAAAAAATTGGCATTTACATTTCACCTTATGATCGCTCGCTGCCTCAAAAAAAATTCTGGATTAGTACAAAACAGTGCAATCAAGGTTGACTTGAAAAAACAGAGAAAAGTTATTAAATTTGGATTAGATAGAATCTGCTCCCTCCAAAAAAATTCGGTCCCTTAAAAAAAATATTTTTAATATACTCAACTCAAACTGCCCCCTCTACCTTCAGAGTCCAGGATTTCACATTATATTGCAAAATGTCTCAACACAAGCATGCTCTTGTTCCTCATAGTATTCACAAGATCCCACATGATCTAATATTGCCTAATCTTCGCTAGAAACTCAATCATGGTGTGATAAGCCCAGACACTGTGCGTGTAATTTTGTTGTTTTCCAGCCCATTCAAGGAACTGATATACCAACATACTAGCATTCTGAAAACTCAAGTACATCCTCAACTATATCTGGAGAAACTCTTATTCTATTTTGGTTAATAGCAATATCAATAGCTAATGTTGGGCAAGATATCATAATTTCACAAATTCCTTTCCTTGGACCTAAAACCTCTATTGTCAGTTCACTAGAACTGTACATCCTAACAAACATCATCCTTTTAAAAAATAATTTGTTGCGGTGGTTGCAAATTCTAATCATATTGTTGAACTAAACAGAGTATCACAATTTACCTGACAGAAAATAAACTAAAGCTATAAAAAGAGTACCAATATGCTTCCTAGTTTATATTCTCTAAAATTCAATGTTCTTTATTTCTTCAAGTTCCTTTTGCAATAAACTAATGGTGGCAGCACATATTTTTGTTTAAACTATTCGCTAACCCGTGTGATGCATGAGAAATCTATTGTGTATGAATATGTAAATAATTTTGTCTCTTCATCTTTGATTGTACATTAAGATTTCAGTCTCAAAGTTTCTTATCCTTGATATGAAAAATTAAATTACGTAATGAAAAATAGAAATCAAACTTAAATTTAAATTAAAATTAGGCTTCCACATCATCAATTATCCATTAAATGTATGAAACAAAAATTTAAAGAACTAATTAATCAATATTTCAAATAAATTGAAAAACAACTTTAAATTAATCTTTGTATCTTCTTCCTTGTTGCTTCGTAGATGTCACTGAACAACTCCTTTTGTTTTCTTTGATTACAGATGTTGGTGTGAGTTGTACATTGCTTTCAACATCAACTTTTTGAAACTTTGTAGAATCACCACCTTGTTCACTTGATAAGTTGTTGTTACAATATATACAAGTTAAATATCAAATTTGTACATAAAGCCAAGTTTGACATAACCAAGAAACTTAAATATGCAATCACATTCCAATTTCAAATTATTTCTAGAAACATATTACCAATAAATATACAAGAAACAATATAGAATAAAGGAGAAGATTGGTAAATACCTGACAGTTCTCATCTTGTAGTAGTACTAAGAGTCCTACATAGATATAGATCCATAGTTCCAAATAACCTAGGTAACAAAATGCCTAATCCTTATCTGCAAAACAATAAGTGTGCGTTTGGGAAGAGATTAAAAATGAAAATTATTTCACTATTCAGCTTATTTTTGCTACTAATCATGGGTCCCACTGCACTTTTTGGCACTATTCATGAACCTCACTGTACTATTTCAACTGACTTTTACCTTTATCTACAGTACTTTCAGCAATAATTTTTCAGTTTCACCAAAATAAACGGTATCCATACACATCCTAAGAATCCAATTTCCATCCAACATTTAAGAAACATTAATAACATTAATAGAAGAGAAATGGTGTAGTGCAGAAAGTTTGAAACAGTGCAGTGTAGTGCAGATTTTGGTTGTAAAAAAGTGCAGATTGTAAATGTAAAACGCAGGTTTTATGCTGGAAAATAGGTACAGTGTAGTGCAGATTTTAGTTGTAAAAAAATGCAGATTTTACGCCGGAAAATAGTGCAGAACAAATTTTATTCATTAAGAAATTTAAACAAACACACAAAACAAAAACAAAGATAACCAACACAACACAAGTCCTCAAGTAAAGCCTAAAGCCTCATGGCTGGAGATGTCTAACAAAATGGAACAACCTCAACATGCTTAAAAAAATTCAACACCTAATATAACAAAGCAACCATTAGTTAACTCAAATAAGCCTTAATCATAGTTGCAGTATGAATTCATAGATGTAAAGATTACATAAAAAAGTCAAATTCTTCAAACATAATGAGGTTCTACTAGATTTTTTAGTCGCAATAATTTTTTTTTTTTTTTTTTTTGATTATTAGTAAGGCTTAGACCCAAGGGGAAGGGGAGATTCAAACTTCTGACCTCACTTCAAGAGGGTTCCCAACAGACAGTGATATCCCTTGTGGTTTACTCATTATCAAAGATTTGATTATAAACTAATCAAATAATTACTTACCTAAAGGTGTTTACAATCATTACAATTATCTCAAACAATCAAAATCAACATGAGAACAAAAGCATTAAAATTTTAAAACTGGGCTTTTATGTTAAATTATAAAAAGCAGATTACAATTCTTAAATAGCCACAATTTTCATAAATCAAATATTTTCAAAAACATAAATAGATAACAAACCAAATCCAGTTTATCAAATTGTTTGAAGCTATAGGCTATAAGAATGCAGCCTTGTAATCAATAAGTTTTTGGTAAGAATCAATTCATGGACAGTAAATATTTCATCATTTGATGGGAGACTTCAACTAATCCAAACTTCCCGTAAATGTTGTATTTCTTTTTGGTATTTATGTTTATTGGACCAGCATTTTTGTTCTACCTACACAGAAAATCAAGTCGATTGAGAGCTAGTTCAACAAGTTTCTATGAAAAAGTATTGATTCCTCTGCTTTAAGTGTTAAGGTTTTTTTTTTTTTTTTTTTTTTTTTTTTTTTTTTTTTTTTTTTTTTTTTGGGAGTGTCTAATTAGTTTAATCAATAATTTTTTCCAAGGTAAATAAAAAAACAAAAAAAATGATCCCTATCAGCCTTTGCTGGGTGCTAGCTAACCATTATTTCTCTTGAATGTTCAAAATGGGTATGAAACACCCTTGAACGTTTAGACCCCAAATACAAAAATACCAATTCAAGCTTTATATCAAACAGTTAATGTGCGGAATATGATAACAAGCTTATAACATAATTGATAGACAATCTAGGCCAAATATAAACACATCCATAGCAGCAAATATAAGGCAAAGATAAAGGAAAGAAGATGCAAACACACGGACAACACACGATGTGTTATCGAAGAGGAAACCGAAGCCCTCGGCGTAAAACCTCTCTGCCACCCTCCAAGCGGTCAATAATCCACTAGAAAATGTAGTTGGGATACATGAACAACAATAGACCCTCCAAGCCTAATCTACCCAAGTACCTAAGCCCTCCAAGCTTCTTGCTCCAACGAGGTTGCGCTGAACCTTTTTCTTTTCTAGCTTACTAGATTCCGCTACTAGACCATAGCATCAACCAATGTAGATTGGTTCCTTCCTAATTGCTTCCCAACAATACCAAATAAGCCTTCTCACAGACGTGGGTGTGTTGAGATAAGGATTTGGCTAAAGGCCTCTTGTGGATGAATCAATCTTGTATTTCTCTAAGGTTTCTCTCACAAAATTCTCTCTGGAAGCTTTCTCAATATGGTGGGTATAAGGGTATATATATAGTAGGGTGAGAAAGGAATGCAAAATGTCAGTTTTTGTCAAACAGGGCATTTTGGCAACTTGACCTCGCGACTGGGTTAAGTCGCGAGTTCAAGCCACGAGCTAATGGCTTGGCTAGCCTGGGACTTTTGTCCTGTAGTGCGACAGCTGGCGCGACTCTTTAGGTTCTGGCATGCTTGGCACGTGTGCGAACTTTTGGCAACTTGCAAGCCACGACTCACCCGCAAGATCCAGTCGTGAGACTCTGTTTTCTTGCACACTCTTGAACATTTCTTCACTCTCTCACTCACTACCCTTACAAGTTTCTCACCTAAATACAGGGTTACTAAGTACTGAATTACAAGCAAATTGGCACGGAATAAAGCCAACAAGATGGTTGATTAAATTCAACCTTACAATCTCTCCCTTTGGCTATTCTGTGACAAAACCCTACAACAGACTCTAGACTTAAAGTATGAGTTGGGAACAGTTGAACAAAACTCACTCACACCTAACTCTAGATTCTGAAACGCTCTTGAAACATATGAACAAGTAACTCCTGAAACATAACAACATAGCAATATCATTGTATGCAGAAACACTTGAGATGCATATGGAGCAATAAAAGTATGATCAAGCAAAATGGAATAAAGCAATAGACCATGGCAAGATCAAACAAGCAATCACTAAACAAAAACGATTACTATGCTCATTCACACAAGGAATGAACATCCAGACATGCAAGGTGATAAGCTCAATTAAAGAGTATCATTTGCAAGTCCAACACTTAACTAATGCATACACACATATATGCATCTAGGAACAATCCTACAAGGGCACAAGAGTGTTGTACTTAAGATAATGCAAAGCATTAACAAGTACAAAAGCACAACTCATAAAGGCTGCATAAGCAAAGTATTGCAAATACATGGTGCAAACCATAAAAGCCTACAAATAGCATAAGTGCATGGAAACAAACCCTTAAAACTTACAGAAGCAACATGGGTACAAAACTATAAAGACATATGCTGAAATAACTAAATAACCATCATCAATATATATAAATAAATACCATGGTTTCACAACCATCCAAAAGTTGTGAGTTTAAACTAAACAAAAATCATAGTGTACCACAAGTTTTCCCAAAAGTATAACTGTTAGGTTCTAAAGACTTAGGATTTAATGTATTTAGAACTCTAATGTGTAATGTTGGCAAACCATGATCAAAACAATATGTTTAGTCTTGTTTAGGCTTGCTCAAAGTTGATTAATTATTGTAAAGTTGGAATCGAGTGGCTGCAGAAGTCTTTGTGACTTTCGGCCTGGCTCGATCGATCGAAGAATAGACTCGATCGATCGAAAGTCGGCCAGACGGTTTTTTCTACAGAATTTTCAACTCAGCCCTACCTCATTAAACGTTTAGGGTTTTATGTTTTTGCCCTAGGTATTTAAACAAAACCCTAGCCACGTTTTTTAGAGTTGTTCCTGTTGTATTGTTGCTCATACTTTTCTGTTTTGTGTGAATCTCTTGTGAGATCTTTGAGGAGCTTTCCTTTACACAAAACTTAGGGTTTTCAAGGTAGAGATTACTTCAACATCTTGATGATCAACTCGGTTGCTACCATTGGAGCTTAAAGATAAACAAGCGGGGAGCTTGTAGCTGATTAAAGAATCCAAGAAAGAAGGAGTCCGTGCATTCGGAGCTTGCACGTGGTCATGTCAGTACGCCACATCTTTATCTACTGCATCCTCTTCCGAAGAGTCATGAGACACCATTCTCTCATCAATTGTCTTAAGAGTAAGGGATTTGCTTTTCTTCACTGAAGGAAGAGACAACTCATATGTCTACAGAGAACCAACCAGCTCTTGAACCTTGATGTCGTCAAGATCTTTGCTCTCTTCAATGGCTGTAACTTTAGCATGGAAACTCTCTAGTAGTGACCGAAGGATCTTCCTTACAATTTTCGAGTCCTCCGTCTTTTCTCCCAAGTTAAATTTACCAACAACAACCTCATTCAATTTACTGTAAAATGAATCAAAAGACTCATCCTCACTCATCTTTAGCTCCTCAAAGCAAGTGGTCAACATTTGAAGTTTGGTGTCCTTCACTTTCTTAGTCCCTTCATAGGTTGTCTCCAGTATTTCCTATGCTTCCTTAGCAATGGTGATATGAGAAATCCGGTGAAATTCTTCTGGAGAGACACCGCAGAAAATAGCATTCAATGCCTTGCTATTTGCATTAGCCGCCGCAAGAGCAGCCTTATCCTAAGTAGACTTGGCAGCCTCTAGCCTTGTCCATCCTACTTCAACTGCATCCCACACGGCATCATCAATAGAACACAAAAACGCCCTCATACGGACTTTCCAAAATGCATAATTATTACCGTCAAAGAACGGTGGTACATTAAGAGATTGAGACCTATCCATCTCAAAAGGGGGTCAGGGATCACACTTAGGTAATTAAACCACAACAAGTGTACCCACTCTGATACCAATTGAATGTTCAAAATGGGTATGAAACACCCTTGAACGTTTAGACCCCAAATACAAAAATACCAATTCAAGCTTTATATCAAACAGTTAATGTGCGGAATATGATAACAAGCTTATAATAGAATTGATAGACAATCTAGGCCAAATATAAACACATCCACAACAGCAAATATAAGACAAAGATAAAGGAAAGAAGATGCAAACACACAGACAACACACGATATGTTATCGAAGAGGAAACCGAAGCCCTCGGCGTAAAACCTCTCTGCCGCCCTCCAAGCGGTCAATAATCCACTAGAAAATGTAGTTGGGATACATGAACAGCAATAGACCCTCCAAGCCTAATCTACCCAGGTACCTAAGCCCTCCAAGCTTCTTGCTCCAACGAGGTTGCGCTGAACCTTTTTCTTTTCTAGCTTACCGGATTCCATTACTAGACCATAGCATCAACCAATGTAGATTGGTTCCTTCCTAACTGCTTTCCAACAGTACCAAATAAGCCTTCTCACAGACGTGGGTGTGGTGAGATAAGGATTTGGCTAAAGGCCTCTCAAAGGTATAACAATGGAGAGGAAGAGAGTAGAGGAATTTGTAGAGTCTCTAAGGTTAAGATTGTGGATGAATCAATCTTGTATTTCTCTAGGGTTTCTCTCACAAAATTCTCTCTGGAAGCTCTCTCAATATGATGGGTATAATGGTATATATATAATAGGGTGAGAAAGGAATGCAAAACGTCAGTTTTTGTCAAACAGGGCATTTTGGCGACTTGACCTTACGACTGGGTTAAGTTGCGAGTTCAAGCCGCGAGCTAACAACATGGCAAACCTGGGACTTTTGTCCTGTAGTGCGACAGCTGGCGCGACTCTTCAGCTTCTGGCATGCTTGGCACGTATGTGAACTTTTGGCGACTTGCAAGCCGCGACTCACCCGCGAGATCCAGTCGCGAGACTTTGTTTCCTTGCACACTCTTGAGCATTTCTTTACACTCTCTCACTCACTACCCTTACAAGTTTCCCACCTAAATACAGGGTTACTAAGTACTGAATTACAAGCAAATTGGCACGGAATAAAGCCAACAAGATGGTTGATTAAATTCAACCTTACATCTCTCATAAACCATGATAAGGCTGCACAACAACAATGCATATATAGTAATATAGACATTACAAATGTCTTTAATCTAAGTATTATACCGATGTCAAGATGGCCTACAATTACATATACCAAATAAAGGTTTTTTAGAGTTATTTTATTCCAAAAACCATAGATGCTAATGTTCATATCAACATTGACAACATATATTGAAAGAGACAAATATATTGAGGAATGTGTAAAGTTGTGATTTACAACCATTTTGTGTTGGCTGTAATTCCGTGCCAAATTTTATTGTAATTTTGTTCAATATTATGTACCCTATATTTTATATGGGATTTCATTGTATGGGTTATGTGTGAGAAAGAGTGGGAAGACTCAAGACAAATTGAAGATCAAAGGAATTTTCACGGGTATCTCACGAGAAGACTTCCCGCGAAGTGAAGCCATGTGCTCATCACATGATTGGAATGCGAAAAATCATGATAGATGGTGACACCTAGTTTTTGTCAGTATTTCACGGGTAAGACCTTCCCGCGAGATCTCGCGAAATATTTTGTTTTGCTATTTTGTCATATTTGATACACAATTTCTTTACCTACACTATATATACCCACATTACCCACATATTGAGAGGAGTTCTTTTTAGAGAGAAAACCCTAGCCATAACTTTTGAGAGTTAGAGATTGTTATACCCACAATCCTCTACACAATCCATTGTATTTTTCCTCAACTCCTACCTTTCCATATCCAAACCATTGAGATGTTGATAGCTCAAACACTTACCACACCTATCTTGAGTGTAAAGTGAGGTTTTAGTGCTGCTGGGAAGAACTAGAAGAACCCATTTTTTTGGTGGATGCAATTGGGCTGAATTGCGTGATTCAGAGAGCTAGAGAAGACAAGGCTTTGTCAAGTCAATTGAAAGAAGAAGTTTGGAGGGCTCAAGTACATGGGGTAGACTAAACTTGCATGGTCTTTTGTTATTCTTGTACTCCAACTCATTCTCTAGTAGATCAATTTACCGCTTGGAGGGCGGTGGAGAGGTTTTTCACTGAGTTCTTTTATTTTCTCTTCGATAACATATCGGGGTGTTATCTTGTATTTACATTCTTTTTCCCTACTCTTTTAGCTTTCATTTTAGTATTGATATTTGATGAATATGGCTTATAGTAGTTATATTGTTTGTTCGCTCGCATTTACTCTATTCCGCACTTAGTTTAAGTTAGATTAAAATCAACCGAGCCGTAATTTTTAATTTAGGGTTCTAAACAGCTCTTGTGTTTTCATACAAATTCAAACTTTCAATTAGTATTAGAGTGGGTGCACTTGCTATGGTTTCATTACCTAAATGTGATCCTAGACCCTTTTTGAGATGAATCAATCTCAATCACTTAATGCTCCTCTATACTTTGATGGGAGAAATTATGCTTTTTGGAAAGTTCACATGAGGGCATTTCTATGTTCCATTGATGATAGTGTTTGGTGTTGGGGTTTATGCCCTAAAATCCAATTTATTGGCATGTCATAAATAATTAAATTGTTTAATTATATGAGACTATTTATAAATGAACTAATGAGACATTATCTTAGTCCATGAGATGTATAGTATGTGATTTATGTGAGAAGTCACAGAAAGATATAAATCATAAGTTCTTTGTAAGCTCAGAATTTTAGTTCGTAGTCTGTGATGAAATTGTTCGTTTCATCTGCGAAGACTATAACATGTCAACTAAGATGATTTGTCTTGATCATGGAAGTGGAGACTTCTAGTTGGTATGTTGATATGTTTTAAGAGTTAAGACATATTGAACTGGACCGTTGTGAGATTTATTATTCTCCTAACGACTGTTAAATGAATAATAAATCTCACAACTTCTATTTATATCAATTCTAAATCCTGAGAGAATAATGGACCTGATCATGAGATGTAGGTTGTTTTAATATATCAGGAGTGAGCTCTATAAGTCATGGTCAAAATCTCAGTATGTTAGGCAATCACATTTAGTGTTGATGGAACATATATTCTTAAGATGAAATTCATAATCTCTTAATGGAGATATAAAATATTCCCTTGAGATAAGTTTAATGGGTTTGGTTATTCAGAGTGTTGGGCCCAACCACTTTAGTAAGGAGTTACTAAAGTATATATTTATGAAATTAGATTTCATAAATATATGATGAATAACATAAAGGATTAAACCGGGTACTCAAAGATTAAGATGTAGTAATCTTCAAAGTGGCAGTCTACATTCATGACTTTGTATTACTACGAATATTTTAATGAAGGGGTTGCATGTATAATAAAGTCTTGAGCTATAATTTATAGATAAGGCCTAGAGTGCAATTATATTCTTATAGTGGTATTGAATATAATTAATGGTGACTTTGGAGCTAGTGTCTTATTGGTCCCTTTTGGTCCTACTGGAGCTAGTGTCTTATTAGTCCCTTTTGTTCTCACTCCAAGTCACACATTAGAGCCCAATTGGAATGGCCCAAAAGGTTAGTCCAATTAGATAATTAGTTGTATATAAGGAGAGAAACATACATAATTTCATAAGTCTTTTCAAGTGGTTTTCATTTAGATCACGTAAGGAATGCAATGATGTATGTGAGTGTTGGACACTCTTTTATTCTCTTCTTGGAAATTGATTGAGAGACCACACTTCTTGGGCAGCAAGTGGAATTGGTGTGAAGATTAAAGGTATTCTCAAGTCTTCCTAAGTAATTTGCAAGTCTTGGTGGTTTTGAAATTCACAACATCAAGGTACGCTTTCTATTCTTTGTTCTAGAATTCAAGGTTACATGTTATCTCTTATGAATGAAGTAGATCCGTGTTTGTTGCTTCTGCTGTGTGTTTTGTGTGAGATACAAAACCATATTTTTCCAACATTTGGGATGCTGTCGAGATAGGATGGACTAGGCTGCAAAATCCACATGGGATAAGGTAGCTCTTGTGGCAACTAATGCTATTAGCGAGGCTTTAAATGCTATTTTCTATGGTGTTTCTCCTGACGAATTTCACAGGATCTCTCATGTTACAATTGCCAAGGAGGCATGGCAAATCTTGAAGATGACCTATGAAGGCACCAAAAAGGTGAAGGACACCAAGTTGCAAATGCTTACCACACGCTTCGAGGAGCTGAAGTATTTCGCGGGTAAGGCCTCCCTGCGAGATACCCGCGAAACATTTTATTTTGCTATTTTGTCATATCTGATACACCATCTCTTTACCCACACTATATATACCCACATTACCCACATATTGAGAGGGGTTCTTTTCAGAAAGAAAACCCTAGCCATAACCTTTAAGAGTTAGAGATTGTCATACCCACAATCCTCTACACAATCCATTGTGGTTTTCCTCAACTCCCACCTCTTCATATCCAAATCTTTGAGAGGTTGATAGCC
Organism: Quercus glauca; assembly: GCA_023736055.1. Lineage (NCBI taxonomy): Eukaryota > Viridiplantae > Streptophyta > Magnoliopsida > Fagales > Fagaceae > Quercus > Quercus glauca. Next base: position 41,640,831 of record CM043319.1, read on the forward strand.
CAAACACTTACCATACCCATCCTGAGTGTAAAGTGAGGTTTTGGTGCTGTTGGGAAGTATTGGAAGAAGCCATTTGCTTGGTGGATGCAATCGGGCTGAATTGCATGATCATGAGAGCTAGAGAAGATAAGGCTTCATCAAGTCAGTTGGTAGCAGGAGTTTGGAGGGCTCAAGTACATGAAGTAGACTAGACTTGGAGGGTCTTTTGTTATTCGTGTACTCTAACTCATTCTCTAGTGGATTGATTTAGCGCTTGGAGGGTGGTAGAGAGGTTTTTCTTCGAGTTCTTCGGTTTCTTCTTGTTATGATTAGTGCCCTTAAATCCTATTGTATGATGCTATGTATGATATTAAGTGTGACATTGTATATGACATTATGTATGACTTAATATTGTGATTGATAAAGTTGTTTTATTATTATCTAAAATAATGGTAACATGAATATTTGGACATTATCATATAGTCCATGAGATGCATAGTATGTGATTTATGTGAAAAGTCATAGAAGATATAAATCCAAGTTCTTTATAAACTCAGAATTATAGTTTGTAGTCGGTGATGAAATTGGGCATTTCATCTACGAAGATTATAACATATCAATTACGATGATTTGTCTTGATCATGGAAGTGGATACTTCTAGTTAATATATTGATATGTTTTAAGAGTTAAGACATATTGAACTAGACCGCTGTGAGATTTATTATTCTCCTAAAGACTGTCAATTGAATAATAAACCTCACGACTTATATTTGCATGAACTCTTAATCCTGATAGATTAGTGAACCTGATCATGAGGTGTAGGTTGCTTTGATATATCAAGAGTGAGATCTAAAGAAATGGTCAAAATCTCAGTGTGTTGGGCAGCCACATTTAGTGTTGATGGAACATATATTCTTAAAATAGAATTCATAGTCTCTTAACGGAGATACAAAATATTCCCTTAAGATAAGTTTAATGGGTTTGTTATTTAGAGAGTTAGGCCTAACCACTTTAGTAAGAAATTACTAAAGTATATATTTATGGAATCAGATTTCATAAATATATGATGAATAACTTAAAAGGATTAAACCGAGTACTCAAGGATTAAGATGTAGTAATTTACAAAGTGACAGTCTACATTTATGATTTTGTGTTACTACGAATATTTTATGAAGGGGTTGCATATACAATAAAGTTTGGGGATATAATTTATAGATAAAGCCTAGAGTGCAACTATATTTATATAGTGGTATTAAGTATAGTTAATGGTAACTTTGGACTTGTCAAGAGTTGACAGAAAAGCCCAAGACCCATTGGAGCTAGTGTTTTATTGGTCCCTTTTGGTCTCATTCCAAGCCACATACTAGAGCCCAATTGGAAAGGCCCAAAAGGCTAGCCCAATTAGATAATCAGTTATAAGGAGAGAAACATACAGATTTTAAAAGAATGAACAACTTACATGAAATGGTGTATGTGAGTGTTGGACACTCTCTAATTCTCTCTTGAATAAATTCATATAACTGATTGAGAGACCACACATCTTGGGCGTTAGTGGAATTGGAGTGAAGATTAAAAGTATTCCCAAGTGCTTACAATCTTTGTTTTGAAATTCACCACACCAAGGTACACTCTCTTGTTCTTTTATTCTGAAATTTACATAGTGCATGTTATCAATTTTGAATGAAATAGATTCGTTAATTTTCCGCTGCACACATTCAATTTTCCATCACCTCTTTGATAACACATCGAGGTGTTATCTTGTGTTTGCATTCTTCTTCGCTACTCTTTTAGCTTTCATTTTAGTGTTGATATTTGATGAATATGGCTTAGAGTAATTATATTGTTTGCTCGCTCGCTTTTACTCTATTCTGCACTTAGTTTAAGTTAGAGTAAAATCAACCGAGCCGTAATTTTTAATTTAGGGGTCTAAACAGCTCTTGTGTTTTCACACAAATTTGAGCTTTCAGAATGGAACATCAATCTAAATGTCGAAAGAAGCATTATCAATAGCAGTAACTTCATCCACCAATTCCTTGCAATAGAAGTCCCATCTTCTAAACTTTGGTTACTTCAAGAGGATTTATTTTGAAATAGAGCAGCATGAGAGTTGTTGACAACTATAATAAACAATTAACACTCTTAGACGACTACCAAAGGCTTTCTATGGGTATTTTAATTTGACACTGTGGGCTTTTGGGGCTTATTGGTCGAATCTCTAATACTCACACTATCTATTTCTCTGTATATATTTTTTTTTCCTAGAACCTAAGCCACTGCATTGGCTTGGATCATTCCCATGTTATACTTTTCATACTTTCTTTTTGATAGTAATACAATTTTTGCCTTTTCATCAAATAATAATAATAATAATAATAATTGAAACTGAATTTAACTTCCAACTATTAAAACAAATTAAAATAGAGACTCACTTAAATAGCAAGTTCCATATTCAATTACACATCATATGAATTTATTTCTATTTTTTAAAAGAGAATCCACATTGGTTCTTCCATTGACATTATTTAGAAACACCCTACCCTGTGGTGAAGTTTGAGACTTCCCCTAAAGTATTTCAAATTATTACCATTCTTGTATATCTTAGCAAATAATTTTTTGTATCAAATTATAAGTTAGTGTTTTTTTTTAAGTAAATAATTTTATTAGGAAAGGAAAAGAGAGGAAAAATTAAAAGATGTATACACTCCCATTTCAAAGAATACAAATCAAAGGGAAATAGAGTTTTTTTTTTTTTTTTTTGGGATAATTTAAAGGGAAATAGAGTTGGAAAAACTTGATAAAAGACAACAAAGGGATGCTACTTCTGTTATTTCCTTCACAACACATGTTTCACATAACACATATTGGCATAGCTCGCCACACCTTGGCTACTCGATGGTGATGAAAACATCGCAAAACTACATACCTAGAGCTTGAGCTCTACATGTTTGTATCTCTTTGAATTGGAAAACTTGCTGACTTAACCATGTACAAAAGGGTTTTCAATTAATTATATAACTTTAAGTTTAGGAAGAATGTTATTTTGAGAAAGATATTTCTCTATTGTCAATTGACCTGACCATTTCGATTTGTTTGTTGATTTTTTGCATGAACATAACTCTAATATCTTACCTGCTCAAAAGTTAGAAAAATAATTGCATTGGATGCTCCCATAAGTTATGTCATTTTCCATAAGTTACTGGTTATTACTAAATCAGACATTTATGTAAGTTTTTTTTTCTTTTTTTTTTAAATCACATAATGAGGAAACCTGTAGGGATGTAAAAGTTTTTATCACATATGTAAAGTTATTACTGAAGCATAGATTTATGTAAGATTTTATTTTTAAATCAGATAATGAGAAAAACTGTGGAGATGTAAAAGTTTTTATCACATTTGCGTACTTGATATTCAATGAAGACGAAAGAGAAGCATGAGAGAAGGATTGTATGTAGTGTTCTGGATAAAAGGGAGGAATTGGTACTTTAGTAGATGTATTAACAATTCGCCTACTTCTACTACTACTTTGGACTTGGCTTTTTCTCAAACACCTTCTATACATAAAGCAGCAAATAGTTTTAAGTCCCTACCAAGTGAGCAAGAACAACCTTACCATGTGGCGAAGGACCATTCTAAGCAATATGAAGTAAACAAAAGTAAACAAATCAAAATTGATGGTCTTTTTGTAAAAGAAGCAAGATGCAAACTAACACCAAAGTTGACATTCATCAAGTATTAATGTGTGTGTGTGTGTGTGTGTATAATGTGTATATATATATATATATATATATTTATCACAGACCACACATTATCAATTTATCATCAATAATAAGACCAAATTCAAAATCCCAAAATCAAGGCCTTCAAAGTAGAAATGAACCTAAATACCTAACTTCCTATACATCAGTAGCTACTTCATTAATTGAGTCAAAGACAACAACCCAAACTATCCAAACCCCAATTTTGGTTCAAAACTGAGATGGAAAAATAAATTTTCCACCTGAAATCACCAGAACCTAAAAGAAAAAAAAAAAAACCCCTTTTAATTCCAACAAACCAAAGGCCAACCATTTACACATAGCAACCTAAAACACCAAAGCAGATTACCCACAACCACAAAAAAAATTCCATGAACAATTGAAGTGGAGAGAGAATAGTATATAGGAAGTAATAACTGATAGATTTTCAATTGAAGAGCAAATTGGACTTCTTAACTCAAAAAATATGATGAAAAAATTCAAAAATCCAAACCAAACAAAACCCTAACTCACAAACAGAGACAGAAATTTATAGAGTTATACCTCTTCGGTATGAGCAAAGCAGCTGAGGAGGTAATTCTCTTAATCCTCAAGGGCTTTGAGCTTCCAAAGCTATTTCCAGCTAACATCAATTTGTGGTTGGTGTGTCAGTGAGTTTGGGTTGCAAGATGGTAGGTAGATTTAATGAATAATTTTCCATTGGGGTTCGGTAACAATAGAAGCTTGTCTGGTCTTGGGGTGGGAGGATGGGGAGATAAGAGATTTTGCGATTTGGGGGAAGGAGTAGAGTAGAGTAGAGATGCGTTTTGAGTTTCTGATTTTCAAAGTTGGGGAGAATAGTTATAGGGTTTGATTTTCAGAATTGGGGAGAAATTTTAGCTAAAATTTCGGGTTTGAATGAGAAGTTGATGCGTTACACAAAACGCTTTTAGGATTTTAGCTTTTTATTTTATTTTATTTTTTAATTTTTATTTAAGTTGAAAGTATATTTTTTTGTTCTTTTTTAATAATGCTGACATGTAAAATTTTGGAGAGAGTAGAGGCTTCAGTTATATATATATATATATATATATATATAGATAATTAATGATTCAAGCTTCATTGCTGTAATTGTTCAGTTACTATTATAGCATTGGCACACACACTTTCACAAACACCTACCTTACATAATTATAAACTATCACCGGGACTTCAAAATTTCAAATAATTTACCACCAATATAAAAAAATAATATCTTCCCAAATAATAGGAATTCAATTTTAACTGCCAACATGAAAACCCAAAAACCACAACCCAAAATGTCATTGAAAAAATCAACATAGATATGATTGAATATTTACACATCTCATTGGTAGTGACCAAGAAATGAAGCAAAGAGAGAGCTCTGAGTTCTTCACCACCATTGCCATCACCTAATTCTTTGCTGCCACCACTGCCTAGGTTCAAGAGGTGACCTGATGGTCTATCTGGGTTTAGTTCAAGCTGAGGGGTTTGGGTTAGTGAGCCTCAGAGATTTTTTTGTGGTTCTTTGTTTTTTGTTTTAGAGTTTGGCCTAAATGGTGATGTTTAGGTTAGAGGTTTGTTTTTTAAGTTTAGGCATGAAAAGACGTACTTTTGACTGTGCCAGCTTTTAACTTGGTCATCACTGAAACTACATAGTTTTGGGGTTGATTTGGCAAAAATAAAACATGTCAGCATGGTGATGTGTTAGTTAACGGCAGAAACTAATTGTGGGGGGTGAATTACTAACGGAACCAAACTTCAGGGTGTAAAATCAAGTTTTTGAAATGTTAGGGGGTGTAAAATCCAATCAACCCCAAACTTTAGGGGTATAATTTGTAATTTACCCTAATTTTTATCACGTATATTAGTAATGAGTTTCAATAAAAATATATTAAACAATATGTAACCATTTTTTTGAGGTTGCACTTCCATAAAAATAGAGTTAAAACTTCTTATTGGAAACATGAACGGAAAAGTTGTTTAATTTATGGATGAATATAAACAATTCTAACCTAAATATTGGATACAAAAATGTTGATATAACTATTAGAAACTTTCCTATACACAATGAATTCCACAATCATGAAAATAATAATAAACTTTTGGATCACAATTGGACAAAGTTATATGAAAAAAAAAAAATGAATGTCACCTATCAATTGATTCTCCGAACAGAAAAAAAAAAAAAAAAAAATCACCCACTAATCAAAACACCAAAGAACATATATATTTGCACTAACATCAAAATAATAACAACAATTTCTAGACAATAAAAATACATAAATCAATCTTTTGTCTTAAATAATGTTCAATCTTTAATTCAATGTGCAAAAAATAATATGTAAAATGAAAATTATTAAAGAAAATCAGAGAATAAGATTAGAGATTAATATATTATAGATGTCCGTGTGTGGGTGTGTGTGAGAGAGAGAGAGAGAGAGAGAGAGAGAGAGAAAGGTACCTCTAACCGTGGAGAACAAAAACAAAAATGCAATTGTGGAACAAATTTAAATTTAGCTTTCGCATGCTATATATATATATATATATATATATATTTCACATGCTTTGATTGTAAATATTCTTTGATGTAAATATTCACATGTTATATTATATGTAAATAAGTACTCACACGTGTGTGTGTGTGTGTGTGTGTGTATATATTGTTTGTGTTAAACCATTTTTGAAAATCAAAATGCCAAGTATCTAATTTTTTCACTAAAAAGATAACGTTTGAAATAAATTAAAATGGGGTACTATCCTTTGGATAGGCGGTGTGAGGAGCCTAACACTTTCTCCACACGTAACCGAACTTTCGAGTCCAAGATCATTGGTTCGAAACTTTATGTTTACCTTAATTAATAAACCCTTAAAATTGGTTTAGTTAATTAGGTAATTTAAAATGAATCTGACCCATACGTGACTAATCACATCTAATACAAAACTAATGGTTGGTAGCGACTCTAAAAGTAAAAATAAGAAAAATGGACTCACACACACACACACACACACACCTTATCCTAGAAACACAAGCATACAGAATCATGTCACCAAGGACCCAAAGTGCAATAAAACAAAAGAAATAGGGTAAAAGCTCATAGCCAGCTCCCCCCCCCCCCCCCCCCTTCTTTTTGCAGCGTTCATAATAACCTATTTAATTTTTTTATTAAATTTTTATATGGTTTTTATTTTTCTGTCTTTTAATAATAAAGAAATGTTGTAGGGCTATTTAAAAAAAAATCAATGTTACTAGGCTATTAAAAATATATATATTTAATAAACCTAATTTAACATAATATGTTCCTCAAAAAAAAAAAAAAAAAAAAACATAATACGTTGGAGTAACCTAGTGGCTAAGTGTGTGGTCTTAAAGTCTTTCTCTCATGTTTAAAGTTTGACCCTTGTAGACACTTAATTTTGCACCCATAATTTAACCTTGAAAAATGACCAAATAACCATTCTAAGTACCCAAAAATCATGATTGCATTTCATTCATTAAGTTATTCCTCACATATCATGAAAATGATCTTGAAGTTCTAATGATCACAATGATACATTCGGTTCACAAATCGGGCAGTCGAATCAAAAGATATCACAAGATCAAGTTTGAATGGTGTACATACATTCATTTGGGTGGAACTAATTACACATGATTAATTGAAGTTAATTTTGATTGGTTAACAATTAAAATTAATTAAATGAATTTCTATGATTAGTGGAATATTTTTATTGAAAAGTGATTGGTTGCATGGGATTAAAACAAATAAGCTGATAATATTTAAAGATCGAAGATAATTAGATTTTTGGTATAATTATCTTCAAAATAATTATTTTAAAAATCCTAATTATCACTTTGGGATGAATTTTATCATGAAAATAACTCTAAAATTCACCCAAATACAGTTTTAGACTTGAAAAACACTTCAAAAACGTGTTAATCAAGTAGCAGTTTTCAGATTCATGTTCCTGGGCACTTTTGGCATAGTGAACTTCAAAATTTGGATTAGACTATATCTGGCAAAGTTGTAGGGAATCAAATTTTCTTTTAGCTGTCAAAATATCAACTTAAGCCAAATTTGGAGGAGAGAGATATAGTCAAAATACTAAAACATGTTCAGATATGAAAAGTCAACTTAGCTCTTATCCAAATCTCTTTTTTTTTTTAGAATTTTCCCCTTACGCTTTTTTTTTTTTTTTTTTTTTTGCTTATTTTTTAAGCTGATCTGACTTATTTTTCAAGAAACTAACACCTCTATAAATACAGGAGACCTCGTAACATTCAACACCCCTCTTCCACTTAATATTAAAGAAATTTTGGAAGTTTTACTTTAAGATTTTCTTTTTTGTTAAGTGACAATTCTTTAGATCTTAGAGAGACCTATTCTCTTAGTTTCCTAAAGTAATTCCCCTTTGTTTTAATCATTCATGCAAGTGAGTAGTTAGTTTATGAATTTCTTTCTTTCTATATCATGATGGTTTACTTGTTTATTTTGCATGGTTGTTTAAGTTTGTTCATGTCATTCCCTTATATGTTCATGACTAACCTGTTCATCACATGATTAATATGATTCATGTATTAAGTAGATCTAAGATGGGTTTTCGTAGTTTTCTCTATGAATCTACAGTTGTTTTTTTTTTTTTTCAAATCTCTTGTTTCCTATTCATAAAAAAATAGATATAGCGTTTTCTCCAAAAATATCTTGTGGTTTATTAATAATAAAAAAACAGATCTAAAGTTCTCTCCAAAAATCTCATGTTTTTTTATTAATAAAAAACAAATTTATAGATTTCTCTACAAATTTATTGTTTTCTTTCTAATAAAACTAGTTGCTAACCCGTGCGATGCACGGGGAAATCTTATGAAAGTATAGTTTATACATTAAAACTTTTTAATTTTACATGAACTATAATAGTTTTAATAATATTTGAAAAATAAAATAAAAAGTGAAAACTCAAGCCAATTCAAGATGAACCACTGTAATAAAAAAGGTAGTCCTCCCATTCATTTTTGCAAGCCAATAGCAACTGCAAGAGCTATCATGAGGGCATTCTATCGGATAGTTTTGACCCAAGTATGCTCCTCCTTTATTTTAGTCCTATACATCAGCAATTTGAAGTGAGTTTTCAACAAGTGGTATAAGTAAAAATCACGTTTGCACAAAACCTAAACAAACATCAGCAATTTTACCAAGTTTTTTGCTAACTTCATAATAATTATGTAACACCTTGCAAGCTTTAATCACCGCTGGCACATCATTGATGTTGAAGTTTATAAATGTTCTACATGTGGTATTAAGTTTTAGGGTTTTATAGATGTGGCAGCCAAATGATACATCAAAAGACTTTTATCACATAATAATGATGCAGCAATCAATATATAAATATATTGTGTGTAACAACATTTGAAAGGAACAAATAAAAAAATAAGTTTAATTATTGTGAATTATCCATTCATCTTAATCAAAATTTAACAAACTAAATTTGATAAAATAGTTTTCATATGAATAAAGCTTTATAACGCTTGAGTATAGTTTCCTCTTATTTCCAAAAGTTTCCACATAATTCATCCAACAAAGTCTACAACTCTTTCTAGACCTATTTTTGGAAAAGCGAATGACTCTTCCCAGACCTTACCAAACCTAGAAGAAAAGAATGAAAGAAAACTTTAAATCAAATAATCATTTAGAGGAACAACTGCAAACAACCATGAACAATTTATGACTTGAGTTTTTATTCATTGAAATTGAACATTTACATGTTTCCCATAAGGTTTTGGATTTTGATCCAATTCCAGATGCCATGTCGCTTAATGTAAAGTTGTAAACTGTCAGCTTCTTATCTTTTTTAGGAATACATCACCTCTTCTCAAAGGCATTATCCTAACATGCTGAGCCTTCACCATCCCTGTTAAACTCTATCCCAAACAACTATATAAAGATGATTGAATCCCAAACATACTAAATAAAAATCCAAAACTTACTACACTTTCTTATTAACCAAACCAAAATTATTATTAAAACAAAAAATACAAACATTCACATAATGATACAAAAAGAAAGAGAGTGTTTATAAAAAAAAAACTCAAATAATACCCAATTGTGATAATCAAAGTCTATTGGCAACCTATGTAAAAATACTTGTAGTCAATAACAATGCAATGCAATATGCTACATAGATTAAGATCATTCACCCAAAAAAAAAAAAAAAATACAAAAAAATGCGAAATGGGAAGGGACATAGATAATAAACTTGAACATCTTTATAAATACTATGAAAATTTCAAAGTAATCTGACTTTCAAATGAAAATTTGCTAGAGCACACATCAAGGAATTTAGGATTTTGAACAATATTGAGTCAAGACCTATAACAATGCACAGAATAGTCCATCAGATTTGTGTAGACAAATCATCAAATTTAAATGGGATTAATTCTAAAACTATTAACATCAATTGGAGGAGAAAAGAGAACTTCATGAGAATGAAGATAAACTCACTCTTCTATGTTTTGCGCATCACTAGTAATTCTGAAAACGATGCACACATCTTTAACTCTCATTGCACGTTTGTTGTTTGACATAAAAAAATAGAAGGAAAATGTTTAAATTAAAAACTTCAACAAATTAAAATAAATATATAGAATAGATTAAAAACCATCTTTTCTATAGGAGGCAAGGTTAATTTAAAACCACAAACTGGTCAAGTTTTAGATTCTTCCTAAAAACATATTACCAATATTAATGTAGCAAGAATTAGTAGAGATCGTCATTGATATCAACAGCAACAACAGTTCCTTAAATCTCAACCATTTCAAATATAAAATTTTCTCACACTTTGCATAAACATGAAAAATTCGTACCAAAGTCAACAAAATGTTTAATTGGACATGTGAAAACTCTAAAAGAAAACTAAAAGAGGCACACTTAGCACAATTTTTTTATTTTTTTTTTTCAATTTCTCCCCCCAAATGAAATCTTAGGGTAGCTTTGATATGGTAAAATCTGACCACCCAAGTAGCCTATCACCACATATTGACTTCAATACATAAAGGCAAAGGCACACAATATGTAGAGGCTATAGGAAGGCATGGCATAGTTCATGTACTTAAAAAATTTTATTATGAGAGGGATTTGACTCTAAATTAGGTACCTGTTCTCTCATCCATACAAATATATATATATATATAATTTGGGTATCCCCAAATTCATCAAAATTACAAAGTTTAACCCATTATTTGCCTATTAGATTCAATAATCAATATATCAACTTGGATCATAGCGAAGTCTCTCAAAATATGCTTCAAAAATAGATATGGAAGAAAAAATAACATAGCTCTACCTTTTCAATTTGCTATTACTGGAATTTGTAGACAGCTTCTAAACTTTATAGGTTTAGTCCTTCGCTGTGCATGGCAGAAAGCAGAAAATAAAAGTCAGTAGTAGGAACGAATCTTAGCTTCCATGGTTATACCAAAATTTAAAATACAAACCTTACCATAACTAACTGTAGGGTTGAAATTTGATGGACTAGGCAATAACTTCCCGTACTGTGAGCCTAACAAATCCCCAACAATGAATTTGTAGAGAATGGGTTAAACAGCTGGGCTGGATATGGATTTAGCAACGGTTCATGCAAGCGAACAAGGGTAAAAGACACTCAGGCTAGTATTTAATAAAAGTATCTTTGGTCCGAAGAGGTCTTGCATTTTTCAACTTAGTAAATACAACTTTTCTCTCCCTTCCCCCTGTGAGACCTATTTCCTTTATATATACACCTTTTCCCTCATCTTCACCGCACACTTGTCCTTCATCTAAGCGTCCACTTGAGTATTAGTCACATCAAAAGTTTGCTTTATCCTGCAGTGAGTGGCAGTGGTTGAGGTTGCACTGTTCAGGTGTCTTTTCCACATAAATGCGGCCAGGAAAGTTGCTGCAGTGCATTAAATGCGGTGATGGCAGCTTTATTTGTAAGATATTTCATGATATCTCCGCGCTTAGGAATGCCCGGCGCTAACTCCCCACTGAGGAATCTTCTACTTGATCAAGTTCTTTGGAGGTCTGATGAGTGGAACCTCTTCGGACATGCCAGGTTGTCTTCGGATGCAATACTCATCCTTCCTTGGTTGCATCTTCACCAGGATGGCAAGGCGTTGATCCCTTTAACCTCTTCGGACAGGAAGTTATATTCAAATTGGGCCCCAGGCCCAACATATGGCGTTGGGCTTTCTCACCCACAATAGCCCCTCAAAATTCCAATTTTTCCCTCGCATTCGAAGAGAAAAAGTGGGGTTTTGACCTTTTGCCAAATGAAAGCATTGAATTTTTGACTCCACACGTGTGTACACGCATGAATCTAGGCGCCTTCTTTATTACCGCTGCTGTTGCATCGTTTCCGAGGCGTCATTAATTGCTCCAGGCGGCGTCTTGTCCATGAAATCTAATGGCACGTCGCAAATCCAACGGACGAGATTCCCCTAAAAATTTTGGGCGGGATAAGTCCCACCACTTTGCCTATCTCTATATAAAGTCCCAGAGGGGGTTGTTTTCTCACTCTACAAATTTCAGACTCTCCAGCGAACTCAAGCGTTCAGACTCCCAAAGCCTTTCCTGTCATCTACTTCGACTTGTCCCAGAATCCGCTACAGTCTTCCTGCAAGGCTAAAGAGCATCTTTCAATTTGATTCTGCGTAAGTTCTTTGCTCGAGATTTTTGAAATCTATTCAGATTGCCTCTTCAGCCTTTGGTAGATTTTCTTCAGTTGCTGTTTCGCATTCCCCTCCCTCTAACCTAATTCAAAATGGGTAGATTTAAATACCTAGTGGACAGCCCCTCCCAGATAGAGAAGTTTAGGGCGACATATCGCATTCCTCAGGAAGTGGGCTTGAGGTATTGCTCCACGGAGGGGTTACTAACGGACCAAGAAGTGGGTGAGGTTATAATCCCCATTATCGCTTTCCTGGAGGGGGGAATGACCATCCCCATGGGTCTAGTTACCAGAAGTTACCTTACCGCCCATAGGCTTAGCCCTGACCAGTGCGCACCTAACACGTTTAGGATTTTAGGGGCAATTGACGACCTAAACCGTCACTTAGGATTGGGACTAACCTGGCACGATGTGGTACACATGTATGAGTGTCGTACCAAAGAGGGAGCGGGATACTATCTAAGGTCCCGATCCGATGTCGTCAGACTTCTCTCCTGTCTCCCCAAGTCTAATAAAGGGATGAAGGACGATTATCTGATCGTCTCGGGCACATGGCATGATGGAATTCATTGCCCAACCCAGCCAGGAGAGCCAGGTGGGACATCCCCCATTGAGATTTTCTAACATTTTTTGCTTTCAGCTATTCGGAATTCCCTTTGTCATATTTCAATCTTGTCTGACAGTTCTATTGCAATGTTTACAGATAGAAATCACGTAGCTCCTCGGCTGAGTCTCACAAATACCGCAGCTCTGAACTACCTTCTTCGGTCAGAGATTTTTGTAAGTGAAGACAGACAGCTCAGGTCCGTTCCCCTCATCCTCGGCTATATTCCGAAGTCTGAACTTCAGCCAATCGGCAACGCAATAACATTCGGGGATCGCCGCATCAACCTCATTGACGTGGCTCGGAAGAACTTCTTAGCTCCCTTCGACCTCGCCCCGGTGCCCCATCCTAATCCGCAGGGTATACCACTGCTCGTTCAGCCCGTTCAACAAGTTCCCCTTGAACCAGTAGCAGAGGAAGAAAGAGTTGCTTCTTCTACACCTTCACTTGACGAGCAGATCGACCAATTCAGATTTGAGGGTGAGGCTTCGGAAGAGATTCAAATTATAGACGTCGAGGAGGAAACAGATAGGCAATCGGCTGTCCATCCAGAGAGACTAATTGTGTTTGCCTACTCTTCGGACGAGGACATGCAGAGCTTATCAGAGTTTATGAAGAATAGAAAACAGAAGGCCGCCTCCAAAGGCACTGGTCCATCCCAGCCAGCAGCGGATCTCCCTCCTCTTCTTCCTCAAGCCCCTTCAGATCCCAGCTTGAAGCCACTGCCGGATCTAAAGAAGAAAAGGGTTGCGACTGAGGCTGAAGGCACTGAGGCCGTGCCTGAAAAGGGGCTCAAGTAGCAGAAGGTGGCCCATGATACCAGGGGAAAAAGGGCTTCATCTACTGAAAGCAGGGAAGACCATTCAGCCACCGATGTGCGCCGGGGCTCTCGGACATGGCCTCCAAAGGTGACGCTGGATGGTGCGGACATCCCCTATGATGCCTCCATCAGAAATTATGGTGGAGGCAAGGCCAGTTACATTGCGGAAGCTTTGGAGCAGCCCTTGCTCCTTCCAAGGGACATGGATTCCTACAAGCGTTTCAGCCAGCAGGAGCTTTTCTTATCCCTAAAAAGGGATCTAGGCATGGTAAAGGAATTGACCTTCTTACCCTCTTTTTGCTATGTCTAATAACTAATAATAAGGAAAGTTCGTCTGTCGTGCAGATCGCCTAGCAGATATTTATGGCTGAGGAGTGGAACAAAAAGAAAGAGATTGAAGTGCAAGCCGAGGTGCAATCAAGGGAGGAGGTCGAGAAAGCATTGGGCGTTGCAAAAGACGAGTGCGCCCGCATCTTCGAGCAACTGAAGGAGGAGGCGAAGGCGAAGAAAAGTGCGGAGGCAGGCCTGAAGAATGTTGAAAAGCAAGCCAAAGACCAACGCCAGAAGCTATATACCACCGAAATCAATCTGGAAACAGAGAGGGCGTTGGTGAAAGAACTTCGGGCTGAGCTAGACAAAGCCAAGGACGCTGCTAAATTGGCCAAGGAGGACGCTCAGTTGGCCAAGGAAGCAATTGAGGCCGAGAAGCAGGCTGCCTACCTGCTGGGGGTGCAAGAGACCCAAACAAGGCTGACTGAGGAGTTTGCCCAGGTCTGCAGGGAGTACTGTGAGATAACGTGGGGCAAATGCCTTGACGCGGCCGGAGTTCCCCCAGAGTCTGCCCTGAGGCAGCCTGGGAGTGTTTACTACGACCTTGATATCTGTGACCTGCCAAATACCTTGGAAGCTTCTTCGGCCGGTCAGAACCTTGCAGTCCCAGTTGAGACAAGCCAAGCACCTCTTCAAACCGGAGATGCGGGTGATTTGCCAAAGACTGATCTAATAGTTAGGACCCTTTATCATTTATTTTGTAATGAAATTGCCTTTTTAATGAATGAAGTAGTTTACTTTTTGTTCATTGTTGCTTTTATGGAGTATGTTAGATTGTGTCATTATGGTTAACAATGATGGTTTAATAACTAAGAGTCAACCAAAACCACGGTAATCTATTAGACATGGCTAAACAAGGCCTTATGATAATAACAGTTGAAGTAGTTTTAGCTTAAGTTTGCATATTCCGCCAAGCACCAGATTAAACTAATAACGTGAACGAGTGTCAACTAACCCGAATCATCTGATCTGAGGACTACAGGCATGATTGAATTTAAGTTTAAACGTGTAAGAATCGTTAAAGGAGTGTTAACAAACCCAAATCATCTGGTCTGAGGACTACAGGCATGATTGAATTTAAGTTTAAACACGTGTAAGAATCGTTAAAGGAGTGTTAACTAACCCAAATCATCTGGTCCGAGGACTACAGGCATGATTGGATTTAAGTTTAAACACTTATGAGAATCGTAAAGGGGTGTTAACTAACCCAAATCATCAAGTCCGAAGACTACAGGCATGATTGGATTTAAGTTTAAACACTTATGAGAATCGTAAAAGAGTGTTAACTAACCCAAGTCATCTGGTCCGAAGACTGCAGGCATGATTGGATTTAAGTTTAAACACTTATGAGAATCGTAAAGGAGTGTTAACTAACCCAAGTCATCTGGTCCGAGGACTACAGGCATGATTGGATTTAAGTTTAAACACGTGAGAATCGTAAAAGAGTGTTAACTAACCCAAGTCATCTGGTCCGAGGACTACAGGCATGATTGGATTTAAGTTTAAACACGTGAGAATCGTAAACGAGTGTTAACTAACCCAAGTCATTTGGTTCGAGGACTACAGGCATGATTGGATTTAAGTTTAAACACGTGAGAATTGTAAACGAGTGTTAACTAACCTAAGTCATCTGGTCCGAGGACTACAGGCATGATTGGATTTAAGTTTAAACACTTGAGAATCGTTAAGGAGTGTTAACTAACCCAAGTCATCTGGTCCGAGGACTACAGGCATGATTGGATTTAAGTTTAAACACGTGAGAATCGTAAAGGAGTGTTAACTAACCCAAGTCATCTGGTCCGAGGACTACAGGCATGATTGGATTTAAGTTTAAACACTTGAGAATCGTTAAGGAGTGTTAACTAACCCAAGTCATCTGGTCCAAGGACTACAGGCATGATTAGATTTAAGTTTAAACACTTGTGAACTTAACATAAAAAAATAGTATCATGACTAAAGGGAGAATTCTTTTAATAGTAGTACCTCTTGAGGTTATTTACATTCCATGGCCGGGGCACTACATGATTATCCAGGTCTTCTAGGAAGTATGCTCCAACGCTAGCCCTCGAAGTGATGCGATACGGCCCTTCCCAGTTCGGTCCCAGCTTTCCCCAGGCTGGATTCTTTGCATTGCCTACTACCTTCCTTAGGACCAGATCACTAGGCTCCAGGGGTCTCAGCCTTACATTGGCGTCATAGCCCTGCTTTAGTTTTTGCTGATAATGTGCCAGTCGGACCATTGCATTTTCCCTTCGTTCTTCAATTAGATCCAAACTCTTCTCCAGCTGCTTGTCGTTGCTGATCGGATCAAAGGAGCTTGTCCTGTATGTTGGGAATCCAGTCTCTAGAGGTATCACGGCTTCAGCCCCATAGGTCATCGAAAAGGGGGTTTCTCTAGTAGACCTGCGAGGCGTAGTTCTATATGCCCACAACACGTGAGGCAACTCTTCCACCCATCTACCCTTGGCTTCGTCTAGCCTTTTCTTCAATCCGTTAACGATGACTTTATTGACAACTTCCGCTTGCCCATTTCCCTGGGGATATGCAAGGGTAGAATATCTGTTTGTGATTCCCAGCTCACTACAATAATTCCTGAATGCTTTGCTGTCGAATTGAAGCCCATTGTCCAATATGAGGGTACGGGGGACCCCAAACCGCGTGACAATATTTTTCCAGATAAATTTTTTCACATCCACATCCCTGATGTTTGCTAGAGGTTCGGCTTCGACCCACTTGGTGAAATAGTCCGTGCCGACCAGGAGGTACTTCTTGTTTCCCGCTGCCTTAGGGAATGGGCCTACAATATCCAGCCCCCATTGAGCGAAAGGCCATGAGCTGGTCAGCGGATTAAGAATGCCTCCGGGCTGATGTATGTTCGGCGCAAACCGCTGGCATTGATCACACTTTTTGACGTACTCATGGGCCTCTTTCTGCATATTCGGCCACCAATAACCCTGAGTAATGGCTCGGTGAGCCAAAGACCTCCCACCGGTATGGCTTCCACAGATCCCTTCATGCAACTCCTCTAGTAAGGGTTCAGTTGCCTCCGGGTGCATGCACAATAAGTATGGGCCTGAATAGGAGCGTTTATAAAGTTTATGATCCTCGGACAACCAGAACCTTGTAGCTTTTCTCCGTATTTTGTCCGCTTCCCCTTTTTCTTCGGGCAACGTATCATCCTTCAAAAACTTGATGATGGGGTCCATCCAACACGGGTTGGTTCCGACGCAATGAACTTGGGATGCCTTTTTTCTTAACTCCGTAGGTCTCTGTATGTCCTCGACGAGGATAACCCTTGGCAATTCCTGTGCCGAAGAGGTGGCAAGGGTGGCTAAAGAATCGGCATGTGTATTGCCACTTCTGGGGATGTGCCGCAGGTTGAAGGATTCGAACTCGGATTGCAGGGACTTAGCCAGGCTCAAGTATCCTTGCATCCTTTCGTCTTTCACCTCGAACTCTCCCAACACTTGGCCGACGACTAGCCTTGAGTCCGAGAACATCTCAATTGACTTTCCTCCCATCCTTTGTACCATCTTCATCCCCATCAATAGAGCCTCATATTCTGCCTCGTTATTTGTTGCTGAGAAATCTAGCCTTAATGCTTTTTCAATGATAATTCTATCTGGGGATATTAGCACTAGCCCTACTCTTGAGCCTCGCTGATTTGATGCGTCGTCCACGTACACTCCCCAGGGCAAGGGGCTCCGTGAAGAAACCATACCAACGGTCCTTCCTTTAGTGCCCAGCATTGGTGTTACCTCCTCTAAATGGGGCTCTGCGAACTTGGCGACCAAGTCCGCAAGGACCTGGCCCTTCACTGACGTGCGAGGCATGTACTTGATATCAAAAGCCCCGAGGATCGTCCTCCATTTGGCAATCCTTCCGGTGTAATCAGCGCTTCGGAGTATGGCTCTAAGTGGAAGCTGGGTGAGGACTATAACGGTGTGGGCTTGAAAATAATGGGGCAGCTTCTTCGTACCTAGCACAACTGCCAGAATGGCTTTCTCCAGCGGCAAATAACAAACCTCAACTTCCTGCAGTGACTTACTTACGTAATAAACTAGTTTTTGCACACCACAGTTTGTTCGGATCAGCACCAAGCTTACAGCATTAGGAGCCACAACGATGTAAGCAAACAAGACTTCATCTGGCTCGGGACTGGACATGATGGGAGGTCTAGCCAGGTAGTCCTTAAGTTGCTGAAAAGCAATAGCACATTCCTTTGTCCATTCGAAATCCTTCCATTTATTGATCAATGAGAAGAAAGGCCTACACCTGTCTACCGATCTAGAAATGAACCTATTAAGGGCAGCGGTCATCCCAGTCAGCTTCTGAATTTCCTTGGGGTTCCGGGGAGCTCGCAAGTTATTGATGGCCTTTATCTGATCGGGGTTAACCTCGATTCCCCTTTGAGTGACCATATACCCTAAGAACTTGCCTGATCCAACACCGAATGAACACTTGGAAGCATTCAAGCGCAGTCTGTGTTTCCTCAGAATTTCAAAGACATCCCTAAGGTCCCCAATATGCTCAGCTATGACCTTGCTTTTTACCACCATGTCGTCAATATAAACTTCCATGCTTTTACCCAACTGTGGCTCAAACATTTTGGTCATCATCCTCTGATAGGTAGCCCCTGCATTTTTCAAGCCGAACGGCATTACCTTGCAGTGGTAATTCCCCACAGGGGTTACGAAAGCTATTTTCTCTTGATCGGCAAGAGCCAGTGGTATCTGATGATAACCCTGGAATGCGTCTAAGAAACTCATCCGAGGGTGTCCTACAGTAGCATCAACTAGTTGGTCTATCTTCGGCATGGGAAAAGGATCCTTCGGACAAGCTCTATTAAGATCGGTGAAGTCCACACACACCCGCCACTTTCCGTTTTTCTTTTTTACCACCACCGTGTTAGCCAGCCATTCGGGGTAAAAGATTTCTTTAGTAGCCCCTGCCTGCTTGAGTTTCATCACTTCATCCCTAACTGCGTCAGCGTGTTCCCTCGAAGGACGCCAGAGCGGTTGCTTCTTGGGGACGATGGTGGGATTAACGTTTAGATGGTGGCAAATAAAATCTGGGCTTACCCCAGGGGCTTCCGCAGAATCCCATGCAAATACATCTACATTTGCCCTGAGGAACTCTATCAGCTCTTCCTTCTCTTGAGGAGGCAACATGGATCCGACTTGAAAAAACTTCTCTGGGTCATTATCCACGACTATTCTTGCCAAGCCTTCGCATTCTGCCTCTTCAGCCGAGGTCTCGGTGTCTAGCACCGAAGGCTTTGATTGCTATAAACTCTCTTTGTTATGATCCAAGGGCTCAGCCTGAGGTTGGTGCTGGATAGCTGCCACTAGACATTGCCTGGATGTAGACTGATCTCCTCGGATCTCCTCGACTATCCCGTCGGACGGATACTTAATCTTCTGATGAAGTGTGGAGGATACGGCCCCGAGGGTATGAAGCCAAGGTCTGCCCACAATAGCAGTGTAGGGTGAGTAGGCATCCACCACTATGAAATCTACCTCCACCGTCTTGCATCCAGTTTGCACAGGTAGTCTGATTTGGCCCTTCGGAATGATCACTTTACCATCAAAACTGACTAGAGGGGAACTGTACGGAGTTAGGTCTTCGGGGGATAAGTTCAGCCCCCTATATAGGTCTGGGTACATTATTTCTGCGGCGCTGCCCTGATCTACCATCACCCTCTTCACGTCGTATCCACCTATTCTCAGAGTAACTACCAGGGCGTCATCATGCGGCTGTGTAGTCCCGATTTTGTCCTTGTCCGAAAAGCCCAAAACCGGAACCTCCATCCTGGGTCTCTTCGGCTCTCTGTTAGCACTCTCCGAGGACAACCAAGCAACAGACAGTACTCTGGATGAGCAAGACCCCGTCCTTCTTGGTGTGGTAAAAATAACATTGATTGTACCCAAGGGAGGTTTCACAGAATCGCCTCTCCTGGGCCCCGCATTTGCGTGATTTCCCTGACCGTATGAGTGGTGTAGAAGGTGCTTTAGTCTGCCTTCGCTGACCAGCTGATCCAGATGGTCCCACAAGCTCCTGCAATCCTCCGTAGTATGCCCATGGTCAAGGTGATACTGACAGTAAAGATTGTGGTTGCGCCTTTTAGGGTTTCCGACCATCTTGTTCGGCTTTTTGAAGAACGGTTCATTTTTTATTTTGTCCAGGATTTGGTTTACTGGTTTGTGAAAAACGGCATTACCGCCTGGAGATTCACTGTACTCTGTCCGACCCAGTCCTTTCTTGGCCTGTTGTAGTTCTGCCGGTCCGACTTGAAATCCTTCCCCTCCTGAGGGATAACCTTATCCTTTCCCTTACTCTGCTGTTGATCTTCTTCAACTCTTTTGTACTTATCAATCCTATCCATCAACTGGCGTATATTGGTAGCAGGCTTACGCGTTAAGGATGTTCTCAAGGGATGCTCTGTGGGGAGGCCCAGTTTAAAAGAGCTGATAGCCACCAATTCACAATCTTCCTCTACCTCATTATACGTCTCCCAGAACCTATCTGAATATGACTTCAAAGTCTCACCTCCTTTCATACTGACTGACAATAGGGAAGCCATAGACTGCGGAACCCTTCGGCACGTGACAAAGCGCAAACCAAATGCCTGAGTCAGCTCTTGGAAAGAGCTTATAGAATTTGCTTTCAGATTATCAAACCACCTCATGGCTATCGGTCCCAAGCTGGATGGGAAGACTTTGCACATCAGGGCTTCGTCCCTAGAGTGGACGGCCATCCTCTGGTTGAAATGGCTCACATGTTCCACTGGGTCTGTCCGGCCATTATAGATGGTGAATGTAGGCTGGTGGAAGCGTCGAGGAAGTTTAGCATTCTCGATGTTACGGGTAAAGGGAGATCTGGAAATCTGATCCGGGGCTTTACTCATAGCGTCGTTCCCTACACCCCTAGGTAAGGGGTTCTGAGGGTTCCCCTCGTCACGATGCATCTCCTCATAGGTAAAGGATTCGCTGACTGGCGTTCGAAGTTTCTGCTTGTAGACAACATCTTATTCGTCCTCAGAACCTTCATCAGAGTACGAGGGACTGCGCTTCCTCTTCACATGGCGCAACTCCCTCTTTAGCCTCTCGATTTCCTTCTGCATGTCTCGGTTTTTCTCTGCATGGGACATGTGGCTCTCTCCATGCGACTGGTTTTGATCATCACGTGCGGTGTGTACACTGCCTTCACGATCCTGCCTCCGTTCCAGATGAAGAAAGGGATCGGTGTACTGAGATGACCTAGACTCCGCTGGTCGTTGCCTTGGTTCAGCCATTCTTTGAGGTGTTGCTTCCACCTTTGCTCAAGCTGTTTCCCACAGACGGTGCCAATTGTAGGGTTGAAATTTGATGGACTAGGCAATAACTTCCCGTACTGTGAGCCCAACAAATCCCCAACAATGAATTTGTAGAGAATGGGTTAAACAGCTGGGCTGGATATGGATTTAGCAACGGTTCATGCAAGCGAACAAGGGTAAAAGACACTCAGGCTAGTATTTAATAAAAGTATCTTTGGTCCGAAGAGGTCTTGCATTTTTCAACTTAGTAAATACAATTTTTCTCCCCCCTCCCCCTGTGAGACCTATTTCCTTTATATATACACCTTTTCCCTCATCTTCACCGCACACTTGTCCTTCATCTAAGCGTCCACTTGAGTATTACTCACATCAGAAGTTTGCTTTATCCTGCAATGAATGGCAGTGGTTGAGGTTGCACTGTTCAGGTGTCTTTTCCACATAAATGCGGCCAGGAAAGTTGCTGCAGTGCATTAAATGCGGTGATGGCAGCTTTATTTGTAAGATATTTCATAATATCTCCGCGCTTAGGAATGCCCAGCGCTAACTCCTCACTGAGGAATCTTCTACTTGATCAAGTTCTTTGGAGGTCTGATGAGTGGAACCTCTTCGGACATGCCAGGTTGTCTTCGGACACAATACTCATCCTTCCTTGGTTGCATCTTCACCAGGATGGCAAGGCGTTGATCCCTTTAACCTCTTCGGATAGGAAGTTATATTCAAATTGGGCCCCAGGCCCAACATATGGCGTTGAGCTTTCTCACCCACACTAACAAATAAAAGTTGTAGATAATCATTCACAATGGAGACAATGCATAACCCACATATAAATTTAGGGCAGGACAAACATTATAGGGTTTTTGAGCTAACCATAAAATCACTCACAAAAGAAACTTAAAAATCTTTTGCTAATGTCCATATCATAGTAAAACAGAAAACCTTCAAAACCCAAACCCACTATCACAATCACTTCACAATAAAAACATTCTAGTTGACCATGAATTACGAGTTTATGAAAACAATACATAAGGTAATATAAAATATAGCCAGATCATGAAACCATAAATCCCAGATAGGTTAAAGGGAAAAAAAAAAGAAAATCTAAAACACATGGAAGCAAAACCTATAAGATTGGGAGGCTAAGATCAAAACTGAATACTGCCACCAAGTATATATAATTAACCACAAATCCACATGAGGCTAAAATAATTCAATAATCTACAGCAGAAAGTTAATTATTCAATAACTAAATTAATATACTTGCATTTGTATATAAACCCAGAAAATTAAATTAAATCCAAACACAAACAAATGACTTAAAAACATGAAGTGCATGCTACTCCAATAACTAAATTAATATACTTGCATTTGTATATAAACCTAGAAACTTAAATTAAATCCAAAGACAAACAAATGGCTCACAAAAACATCAAGGGCATGCCAAGGATGCTCGTCAAATAAAAAGACAGGAAATATCATTACAAAAAAATAACAAAATTATTAACAATGAAACATAATAACAACTCTAAAATCCCAGATGGATGTTCTCGTCGCCAATAATTAAAATTGTTAGGACATATGTGGTTCACATGTTAAGAACATATGTCACACTATTTATGTAAATTGGCTAATCCTTTGACAAAATGCAGTCTACTTGTAATTGGGTAGTTCTAGGTGTTTTTAATACTTCAAGAAATAAGGTTTCAAGATCAAGTGTTGAAGTCATCAAGTCTGTCCAAGAAAAAGCAAGCTGAAGTGCAAAGTTTTTAAAGCTCAACACCTGCTCGATAGCTACCTCGACACCTGCTATCTGTCGAGATTTAACAAGTCAGATTTTCTGTTATGATTTCTTGGGATCCATGAATGTGTTTTTGGGCCTTCTTTTCTTCTAACCCTAAACATATAAATTGAGTGTTTTAAGAGCCGTTAACATAGACACAAGTTGCAAAAGCATTGAGCAATCCTTGTTCAAGCAAATTGTGATCAAAGACGAAGTTCTTGACCAAGTTCATCTTCTCTGAAGAAGTTGTTGTGTATTTGCACTAAAGAGTTTTGTGACCAAGCATCTTCCTGATCTTCATCGCATAGGATGAACTGAAGAACTTTGCAGCCAACCTCTCTTTCTAAAGTTGGTGTTTGAAGTCGCGTACTGGGATCCGCGCATCTGGTTAGTCACGTACTTGGGAGCCGTGCATTAAAAGGGGGAACTGTCACCACAGATCAAGTCCAATTGGGTATTGGGGTAAGGGTTCAACTGTAGGTTGGTAAGGTACTTGGGATTCCTTTACTTGTAACCGTTTGATTTGATAATAGTGGAGTTTCAGGAGTGGTGACCTGAAAATCACCCGGTGGGGTTTTTGCCGTTAGGGTTTTCCCCATTCGTGAACAAATCACCGTGTTATTTATTTTTCCGTTACATATTTAGTTTTGGTGATTTGTTTGTACTGCCATGCGTTTGCATGATAAATTGATTACTTAATAACTTGGCTAATTAATTAATTAGTTTAAATCACAAGGGGTTATTCAATTTGTGGCCTATCAAGTGGTATCAGAGCAGGCACACTCTGATTAGTTTTAATCTTTGCTGTGATTGATCCATTGACCCCCGTTTGTCATGGATAGAGGAAAATCTCTAATTATACCTCCTTTATTTGATGGGATTAACTATGCCTACTGGAAAGTATGCATGAGAGCTTTTTTGCAGTCCTTAGATGAGAAGGTGTGGCAAGCTGTTGAGATTGGCTGGACCAAGCCGAAAGAAGCACCGGCCGATTGGGAAGAAGCCAAGATCAAGGCGGCAAACTTCAACAGCAGAGCGTTGAATGCCCTATTTAGCGCAGTCACAAATGAGGAGTTCAAGAAGATATCCTCAACAGAAACCGCTAAAGAGGCGTGGACCATCCTCCAGACAACCTAAGAAGGAACAAAGGCTGTCAAAGATTCAAAGCTACAGAGGCTCACTACTAGCTTTGAAGAGATTAAGATGGAGGAGGATGAGTCGTTTGATGAGTTCTATGCCAAACTTAAGGACATAGTGAACTCAGCCTTCAATCTTGGGGAAACCATCCCTGAACCCAAGGTTGTAAGGAAGGTGCTCAGATCTCTACCTGAGAGATTTCATGCCAAGATTACGGCAATAGAAGAATCAAAGGACATTGATAAAATTCCTTTGACTGAGTTGGTTGGGAACTTGCAGACCTACAAGCTAGGGTTATCAAGAATTGGCAAGTCAAGCAAGGGCAAGAGCATGGCCCTAAAGGCAAAGAGCAGTGATACAGATGAGTATTCCGATGATGAAGATTCCAAGATGAAGTCCTACATTACAAGGCAGTTCAAGAAGTTTATGAAGAATGCCAATGGGAGGAGCTTCGACAAGGACCGCAGGCAATCCAGTTCTTCTCAATTCAAGAGCCAAGACAAAAGAAGGAAGGATGCTAAGGATGGCGGTCAGTACACTGTTCCGGCAAGACCAGAGTGTTTTGGATGTCACGGGTTTGGACACATGAAGAATGAGTGTCCTATATACCTCAAAAGCATTGGGAAGAGCAAGGCACTTGCTGCAACCCTGAGTGACACTGAGCCTGAAGATGATTCCGAACATGAGGATGACGGAATCTTAAATGTCTTCACTGCCACAGTCAATCCTACTGAAGGGATTGTTGAAGAAGTGGAACAAGAAGAAGAATTGGTGGATACTGAATGTGAGAAGATGGATGACAAAGATGATATCCATTCAGCCTATGAGAAGCTTTATAAGCTCTCTGAGAAGGATGAGAAGTTATATAGGCTAGCCACCAAGAAGCTCAGTGATGTGGAACTTGATCGAGAAGAGTTGTCCACAAAGTTTGATGAGGCGAATCAAACTATTAGAGCACTGAGGTTTGAAAACAACTTCCTGGCTGAGAATACCAAGAAGCTTGAAGCAGAGCTGTTTCAAGTCAGAGCTCAACTGGAGAGGACTTCAAGTGCAAAACTTGATGAGATGCTCAGCAACCAGAAATCTGCTTCAGATCGAACAGGTTTAGGGTATGGTCTTTCTTTCTCTAATTCTCCTTCTACTAGTTCTACTGTTTTTGTTTCTCTTGCTAATACTGTTAAAATTGAGAACACTGATGTTAAAACTGAATTAGCTAGTGAGAACATAGACAAGGGTAAATCTATCTTAGGAGCACCCCCTAAGCAAGATAAGAAAGATGCTAGAAACCCTAGGGCTAAGAAGGCTAACTCTCAAAAGTCTAAACAAAAGAAGTAGCATCTCTGTCATCATTGTGGAGCTGCCGGTCATACTCGATCAAATTGCTACAAGTGGCTAGCCACCCAACAGAGCAACAGCATGACAGCATCTGGAAGCCAAAATCAGCTTCAATCCTCTCTTGCTCCTCTTGGAGATCTTCTAAAAGCCATCATGTTCATTTCGAACTTGAACGGTTTCAATTCTTCCCCCTCACCGCCGGTTCAAGGATTCAATCAAAGGAAAGGCTCTTCCAAGGTATGGAAGGAAAAGGACTCAAAGTGATTTCATCACTTTCTTCTCCCTTCTTGTTTTTCTTGTTTGTTGCATTGCTTGTGTGTCTTGCATTTTTATTGAGTCAGTCCAGTTTTATGCATTGTTTTGCTTTGTTAACATGTTTTTGTGTGTTTACTTTCAGTTTTGTTTATTTTGTTTTTGATATAAAATAAAAAAAAATTGAAAAATTGAAAAATACAAAAACATTATGTGTTTTGTGTACTTTGGTACTTGTGTACCTTGGATGGCCAATGAAACAAAGTTTTCTAAACTTTGTATCTCTTGTAGCTTAGATGAGTATCTTTATGCACAACTAAGAAAGTGAGCTTTGTGGCTCTAGTTTGTGATGAGTAAGATTAGGTTATCTCTTTAAACTTAACACTCACATCACTCTTTTTGACGGGTAGGACTAGAAAATCCTAAGAGAAAGGCATAAATAACCATCTCACCACTGTTGCCCGCCAATCATTAATGACATCTGTATGCTTCGGCATAGCAAAAGTGTGATGTCAATGACATTTGTGTGCTTAGGCATAGCAAAATTGAAATGTCAAATATCAATGGATATTTCTTTTCTTTCTCATAAGCCCATGTATGATATGTTTAAAAAGAAAATATGCAAAGAAATAAAAAGCAAAAAGATTAAAAATGCTTTAAAAATGGTTGCAAGCTTGTATTCTAGGAGATGTGGGAGTTATAGGATGTACCTCGAAGATGATAGTCCCCATCAAACAGTTATGATTGTGTATGAGTTAAAGTTATTTTCTCATATCTCAGATCGTCATAACATGTATACACATATGCAATCTCGCGATGTTTTTCACACACAACACGCAATATTCTTTGCTACTTTTGATACATGTGCAGGTACAATGTGATTTGGCCATCACAAAGGTTTTACATGTGCTTTTGTATGCTCACTAAACTGTCATGACTTATTTTTGAAATATAAAATTGGTTAGACTTGTTTAGTGTGTATGTGTGTTTTTGGGAGATCCATGTGCTTAAATTTTCATTGAGAGATGATTTTTGAGAGCTTTTTATGTTGATTGGATCATGGTTGAGGTGTTTGTCTTGATTGCATTCATGTCTGTGTTTTTAACTTCTAGAAAAACTGTTTTTAAAAGTTGGCTCGACACCTTTTCGACACCTCCTCGATACCTTGTCATCTGTCGAGCTTCTAAGCCTTTTTCTTATCGCAATCTCGACACATCCTCGACACCTGGTGGATAGATCGAGAAATCTTCTGTCTCCTCGATAGATTCTCAACACCTGATGGATCGATCGAGATTCCCTTGTTGTGTCTGATGTCTTCTTTCTCGACACCTGTCTCAACACCATGTGGATCGATCGAGAAATCTCCTGTCTCCTCGATACCTGGTTGATCGATTGAGC
The DNA here is from genome assembly GCA_023736055.1 of Quercus glauca. Taxonomy (NCBI): domain Eukaryota; kingdom Viridiplantae; phylum Streptophyta; class Magnoliopsida; order Fagales; family Fagaceae; genus Quercus; species Quercus glauca. Next base: position 41,668,233 of record CM043319.1, read on the forward strand.
ATCCATTCTTGGTTCAGCTGTTCTTACCTCGACACCATCTCGACACCTTCAGCTGTTGAAGACCATTTCCTCGATACCTTCCTCGACAGCTTCCTCGATACCTCTCGACACCTCAGCTGTCGAGAATTATTGAGGTGTCTATATAAGGTGCGATCGCGATCCTTTCTCATTTCACTCGATCTCTCTCGATCTGTCCGAAGACTTTTCACCTCCCAAACACTTTTCTCTCACTCAAAATCTTCAAATCCTCATCATTTTCGATCTTCCCTTGCTTCAATCACTTGGTAAGATCATTTTTCCCTTCCTTTTTCATGCATTTCATGTTTTGAAACCTAGGTTTTTGGGATTTTTGGAAATTTTTGGGGTTTTTCAAAATTGATGAGTTTCTCTTGAAATTATGGGTTGGTTTTTCACTTAAATGTTTTTAAATGTCATACATTGCATTCCATGTGCATTAGAATGATATTTACATGCATTTAGATGTGTGTTTCTTGTATGTGTGCTGCTAGGTTTGGATTGGGTTGAGCCCATGATGCTTTTTAAGTTTGCATGTCACATGTCCATGCATTCCCATGCATACGTACTTTTTGTTCAATATATTTATCATATTTGAACTGTGTTGGGACTTTTCTGATTGTCTCCCTCTCTATCTCTTTCTCATTCTTTTACGTTAGTAGTGTCTATGGCACCCAAACGTAAATCCACTCCTGCTCAGAACCCTCTGCGTTCTGGAGCTTCCTCTTCTTCTGACTCTGCTCCTCTTAACCTTTGGTTCTGTGATGGAGATGCCCACAAGGAATTTACTGAGAACTTTTCTAGACGAGGTGTTCATTCGGAATTCCAAGTCATTCTGGCGGACTTCGCCGACACTGACCTTCCCTCTGTCATTCACAGTAGGGGATGGGAGTCATTGTGTGACGTCCCGGTCACATGTTCTCTCATGCTGATTCAGGAGTTTTACTCCAATATGTACGGGATTGATCGTTCAGTACCTCTTTTTCATACTCGCGTTCGAGGTACACGCATTGCTGTCACACCGCAGCTAGTTGCGGATGTGCTTAGGGTTCCTAGGATAGAGTTTCCTGACTATCATACTTGTGAGCGTTTGAGGACTGTGTCCAAGGATGAGCTCATTTCCGCTTTTTGTGAGCGCCCTTCTGACTGGGGTGAGCATCAGTATACATCATGTAGACCTTTTGCTAAAGGTCCTAGATTCCTTAACATGGTGATGACTTTTGTACTCCATCCTCTCTCTCACTATAACTTTATCACAGAGTCTCGTGCTCGATTTTTGCTATCTCTACTTGAGCATCTTACGATAGATTTTCCTTCTCACTTCATTTTCTTTATCATAGATGTTCATCTAGATTCGGCGTCTCGTGGTAAGCTCATCTTTCCTTCCGCTATCACGAGGATTCTACGCCATTTTTCCATCCCTTTCCCTGTGTCCGACCACTTCACACACATATTTGCCATAGATGCCGTTACCGTAAAACGTAGTGAGGCTCAGTTTAGGTCGCGACATCCGGATTCCACTCCTCCCTCCCGTTCGGCTCCATCCAGATCAGCTCCATCTACATCGGCTCCTCCTTCTTCTTCAGGCGATGTATCTCTTGGAGACATTATGGCGCAGCTGCAGCGCATGGATGCTCGCCTCGATACACTCACCACTGAGTTGTATCAGGTGAACGTTCGTGTTGGTCGTATTGCACGACGGCAGGCGACCATGGGTGGTTTTGCTTCTGAGGCTTCTCCTCCACCACCTCCTCCAGTCGCTTCAAATTCTGATGCTGAGGATGATGATGATGATGGTGATGACGATGATGCTTCGGATGATGATGATGGAGATGCTAGCTCTACTGATGAGATATCTACATGACACTTTACCCTTTGTCACTCGTGACAAAAAGGGGGAGTAGTTTTGGACTATGAGAGTAGTCATCTTAGGGGGAGAGTTAGTATAGAACATTTTTGATAGGGGGAGTGTTCATATTTTTGAGGGATGTATTGAGGTTTTGATGTATCTTTTCTTTTCTATTCTTGTTAGATACATTGATCTTGTATATGAGGTCTTGTGACCAGTTTTACATACATTGTACTTATCTTTCTATATATGTGGATGTATGTTTTTCTTTCACCTATCTCTTCATGTGTTGTTTCTTTTCTATCTTTAGACACATGTTCTTTATACTTGTATGTAATCTAATTATTTTCTGTTTCACATAAGATGCCTTGATGAGTTTTGTTTAAAGTGTTTCAGAAATACAGGTTGTCAAAGTCTACTTGCCATAAACTCTTTTCTTGCAAAGTTTTTCAAGAGTTTATGTTAGGATAGATTTTATTGTATTCAACAAGTGAATATGAGTTGAGTGATTTATGACTTCTCTCATATGTTCATTTGTTTGTTGTGGTTTTGTCACGGATTGCCAAAGGGGAAGATTGTTAGGACATATGTGGTTCACATGTTAAGAACATATGTCACACTATTTATGTAAATTGGCTAATCCTTTGACAAAACGCACTCTACTTGTAATTGGGTAGTTCTAGGTGTTTTTAATACTTCAAGAAACAAGGTTTTAAGATCAAGTGTTGAAGCCATCAAGTCTGTCCAAGAAAAAGCAAGCTGAAGTTCAGAGTTTTTAAAGCTCAACACCTGCTCGATAGCTACCTCGACACCTGCTATCTTTCGAGATTTAACAAGTCAGATTTTTTGTTCTGATTTCTTAGGATCCGTGAATGTGTTTTTGGGCCTTCTTTTCTTCTAACCCTAAACATATAAATGGAGTGTTTTAAGAGCCGTCAACATAAACACAAGTTGCAAAAGCATTGAGCAATCCTTGTTTAAGTAAATTGTGATCAAAGACGAAGTTCTTGACCTAGTTCATCTTTTCTGAAGAAGTTGCTGTGTATTTGCACCAAAGGGTTTTGTGACCAAGCATCTTTCTGATCTTCATCACATAGGATGAACTGAAGAACTTTGCAACCAACCTCTCTTTCTAAAGTTGGTGTTTGAAGTCGCGTACTGGGATCCGTGCATCTGGTTAGTCACGTACTTGGGAGCCGTGCATTAAAAGGGCGAACTGTTACTACAAATCAAGTCCAATTGGGTATTGGGGTAAGGGTTCAACTGTAGGTTGGTAAGGTACTTCGGATTCCTTTACTTGTAACCGCTTGATTTGATAATAGTGGAGTTTCGGGAGTGGTGACCTGAAAATCACCCGGTGGGGTTTTTGCCGTTAGGGTTTTCCCCATTCGTGAACAAATTACCGTGTTATTTATTTTTCTACTGCATATTTAGTTTTGGTGATTTGTTTGTGCTGCCACGCATTTGCATGATAAATTGATTAATTAATAACTTGGCTAATTAATTAATTAGTTTAAATCACAAGGGGTCATTCAATTTGTGGCCTATCAAAAATTAATAAAATCCACTACGAGCTCCAAACCTATCAATCTAAACTAATCATTCAAAAGAAACACTCCCAAACGAAACCCTAAATCATATTTAACAACCAAAATTATAGAACAAAATAAAAAACTTACTAGTAATGTTTGTGGAGAGAATCTAGTTTAAAAAAAAAAAAAAAAAAAAAACAGAGTATTAAGGATGAAACCCAGATTGTGCGAAGGGTTTGGTTGAGTTGAATCCACCATTAGAAACTTATGAGAGAAACGAATTAGTGAGAGGTTAAAGGGGAAGGTCTGTGTTTAGATGAGAACGAAGAGAAAGAAGAGGAATTGTCGAATGGTTAGAAAGGAAGAGATGTTATGAGAAGAGAGATTATTATTATTTTTTTAATCGAGTTTTAGTTATAGAAGAAGTATTATCGGGTTTTGTTTTAAGTGGCAGAGAATATTTTTTCTAGTTTTATAGTAAAATTAGAATTTTTTGTTTTTTTGTTTTTAATTTAAGTAATGCTGACGTGGAAAATTGTGGGAGCTTTAGAGGTTTCGGTTTTATATATATATATATATATATATATACTAGTCGCTAACCCATGTGATGCACGGGAAAACTATTTTGTATAAAGATGAAACATTAAGTTACTTAATGAAAAATAGAAATCAAACTTAAGTTTAAAATAAGATGAAGAATTAAATCTTAAATATCCTCTACTGTCCATAAAATGTATGAAACTTAAAATCTTAAGGCAGTTATTCATTGCCTTACCATATACTGTCATGTATGTACTACAATGACCAATCACCACTTACCAAGAAATGCAAATAAAACATTTTCTTTGACTTCATCACCGAATTGCAGAAAAAGAGCGGCATAGTACGAACACACTATAGAATCTAAATAATGCCCAGCCAAGCAATAAACCGTAAGAAACAAAAAGGCTTAATATCATATAATATATTATAAGCCAACTATATTTCAAAACCAAACAATGCAGCGCAGGCACAATACACACAGACCAGCAAATATATAGACCAATGCTCAGTCAAACAAAGATTCAAGAAGACAAATATCTTAATATTATATAATTTAATTAATCCCACCCCACCACTATTGTCAAGCATGAAAACAACTTTGTACAATGGTTGGAAAATATCTGAGACATAGAGCAAACACAGCAAATATGATAAAGGCAAAACACTTTATCGGCAATTGGTTTACTCTGTGCAAAATTTTCTCAAACACATGGTGTGCGCAAAATATTTCAATGCCTTAGTTATAAATGTTTGTTATTATAAAAATTAAAAATTAAAAACAAAAAACAATAGCATGATTGTGAAGAAAAGAATTACCAATAGTAGTAGCATTAAGGGTGCCCTATTTTTTGTCCACAACCTTTGCTAGGTTTGTTCTCGCAAAGGAGAAAAAAAAAACAGAAAACGGAAAAACGGAAAGAAGAAAACAAAAAGTAAATAGCATATATAAACAATAATAAGTAGTTACCCACTGAAACTAAATAAGCAAACCACCGAAAATGTACAATTGTTTAGTGCTTTAAAGTGAACGTGTTAGCAATTTATGTAGCCATGTGGTAGAATGAGGAGTGGTCAACGAAAAGTCAAACTTTTTGCCTATTAGTTATTATATAGATATATAAAGATCTGGAATTTTTCTCTCAAACCGATTGTTTTCTTTCTAAGAAAAAATTGATATTGAATTTTTCTATCAAACCTACTATTTTCTTTCTAATAAAAAATATGTTAGGGTCATTTTTTGTGTAATTGGCTAATCATTTGACAAAATGCACTTTACTTGTAATTGGGTAGATCTAAGATGGATTTAGTACTTCAAGAAACCTGTTGTTTAAGTCAAGTATTAAAGACATGAAGATTGGTACAAGAAACAAGTGAAGAAAAGCTATTCATTAAGTCTTGACAGATAGCTCGATGGAAGCCTGCTATCGAGACTTAATATGAAACTCGATAGATAGCTCGACAACAGCTCGATTTATTGAGAATTTCTATTTTAGAATTTCTAGATCTGAAATTTAGCCCAGCCTTGCATATTTGTTTGGGGTTTCTTTTCTCACAACCCTAGACATATATAAGGCTTATTTTAAAGGCCGTCACACACGGATATAGAGACCAAGAGACTTATTTTCTCTGTGTGAAACTACTGCGTTTGTACGCCATAGGGTTTTGTAACAGAGTGCTTCCAAATCTTCAATGTTGATGAAGTGAAGAACTTTGTAGCCAACAATATCTATTCAAGTTGCTGGAGTTAGTCATGTACTTGGGATCCATGCAAAGGGTTAGTCACAAATTGGAGGTTTGTGCATCAAGGGAAAGAAGGCTACTACAAGATCAAGTCCAATTGGGTATTGGAGCAATGGTTCAACTGTAGGTTGGTATTTTGGGACAGGCCAAGGGTAGTTGGTAGGATTCCTTATACTTGTAACTGCTTGATTGTTTATTAGTGGATTCTTGGAAGTGGTGACTTTAAAATCATCTAGTGGAGTTTTTGCCTTGCGATGTTTTTCCCATTTGTCAACAAATCACCGTATCAAATTTATTTTATGCTATATTTAATATCTTTGGTGATTTTTTAGTGCCTCCATGATTTGCATGCAATTGAACCTAATTAATAAACTTGGGTAATTGAATTAATTAATTGAGGTCAAGCTATCTTAACTTAACAAGTGGTATCAAAGCGAGCATACTTTGATTAGGTTTTAATTTCTGCTGTGTGATCCGTTGACCCATGTTGTTATGGATCGTGGACAATCTTTGATTATTCCTCCCTTATTTGATGGGACTAATTATGCATACTAGGCAAGTACGTGTGAGAGCTTTTTTGCAGTCCTTAGATGAGAAAGTCTGGCTAGCAATTGAAGTAGGTTGGATAAAGGCTAAAGAGCCACTCGCAACATGGGATGATACCAAGATCAAGACTACCAACTTTAACAGTAAGACATTGAATGCCCTGTTTAGTGCTGTAACAAATGAATAATTCAAGAAAATCTCTTCAATTGAAAATGCCAAGGAAGCTTGGACAATTCTTCAGAACACTTATGTGGGCAATAAAGCTGTTAAGAATGAAAGCTCGAAAATGTGTTGAAAACACAAGCGCTATTTAGACCCCCAAATTAAAGTTACGGCTCGATTGATTTTACTCTAACTTAATACTAAATGCGAAATAGAGTAAATGCGAGCAGATAAACAAATAAGCTACTCTAACTCATAATCATTATAACATAGCAGTAAAATGAAAGGTAAAAGAGTAGGGAAGAAGAATGCAAACACAAGATAACATGCCGATGTGTTATCGAAGAGGATACCGAAGAACTTGGCAAAAAACCTCTCCGCCTACCTCCAAGCGGTAATCGATCCACTAGACAATCAGTTGGGATACATGGGTTAGCAAGAGACCCTCCAAGCCTAATCTACCCGATGTACTTAAGCCCTCCAAGCTCCTACTCTAACAAGGCTTCTCGAAACCGTGTCTTGTCTAGCTCTCCAGATCCCGCAATATGCCCGATTTCATCTGCCAAAGCCTAGCTTCGTCCAATGCTTCCCAATAGCACCAAAACCTCACTTAACATTCTGAAAGGGTGTGGTAAGCATGGTTTTAAAAACCGGTACGGTCAAAGAACCAGAATAGAGAGTGGTTCTCGGTTTTATGGTAGGACCAGGGTCGGACCGATGGTCGAACCGATGATGTCATAAATAAATAATTAATAATTATAAAATATAAATAAATAATTAATTAATTTTATAAGTAATATTTTAACTAAAAAATTAAATTAAATAGCAGTAAAACATTAAACCTTAACTTTAATTTATAAGAAATGATGTGTCCACAATATTTTCACAACATTTTTACAACAAATCTTAAGCGGTAAGTTATTACTGGTTATTATTATTAGGACAAAAAAATAATTTTAATATTAAGTTCAAATTTGAACCAATAACAACTAACCATCTATAATTTATTATGAAAATATTATAAAAATATTGTGAATATAACACCTTTCTTTATTTATATATTAGACAACCAAACTCAAGCCTACTACAAAAATTATTTTAGTTATTCCTTCATTTTTAAATAACAAAAAGTCACCTGTGAGTGAAAATATCATTGCCCTTGATATTTCTTTTCCACCACATATCCCACCTTTAGTCCTTTACACGTTGATACTCCACCTACCACATATTTTGAAATCTTACATCCAAACATTGGTTAAATAAAAGCTCTGTACTAGTTTCTTCTTATTACTTTTTTCTAATTTTTCACCTCTTTCCCTTCAATACTCTCTCTCTCTCTCTCTTTCTCTCTCTCTCATTAGTATATGTGCATCCGTGCATATGCGAGTCTACAAGAGCAGTAGCAAGATTTTTCTCATTCTTTTTATTCAGAAAAAAAAAAAAAAAAAATACAAGAGCAGCAAGAAAAGCTCTTAAACTAAAGCGGACAGATTGTACCTGCATGGCTGCATCTCTTTGGTTTGGGTTTCCTCGGTTCTTTTTCAATTGTGTCAAGTCATAAATAGTAAATCTGATATTTTTTGTGTCAATGTGGGTGTCTTAGGCTTCACAGCTTTAGACATAACAGCATCTTCAAAGGCAAAATCTCTCTTCTTCCTAAATTTGAAACAAAATCTCTTTCTTTTTTCTTTTTTTTTTTTTTTTGGTCAGAAACACAGTGGCTGAAGGGTTAATGATCAAAGCAGCTTAAAACCGGTTTAACCGTACCGGTTTCCAGTTTTCCGGTTAAACTAGCTGTTTTTCAGTTTTTTCGATTTTTTCTCAATTTTTGGTTTTTAACAATAACCGGACCGGATTAAGGTCCAGTTCCCGGTTAAACCAGTTGAACCGGCCGGTCCGGTCCGGTTTTTAAAACTATGGTGGTAAGTGTTTGGGCTATCAACTTCTCAATGGTATGGAAATGGAGAAGTAGGAGTTGAGGAAAATCCACAAGCAATTGTGTAGAGAAATGTAGGTATAACAATCTCTAACTCTCAAGGTTTGTGGCTAAGGTTTTCTCTCTAAAACACTCCTCAACATATGTGGGTAATGTGGGTATATACAGTGTAGGTACAGATAGTGTGCATCAGATAGGACAATTTGGCAAAACAGAATGTTTCGTGGGTGTCTTGTGGGAAGGCCTTACTCGCGAGCTACTCGCGAAACACAGCTGTCTACATCCTATCCTGACTCTTTGCATTCTAGTCATGTGCAGGGCAACATGCATCACTTTGCAGGAAGCTTAGTCGCGAGGTACTCACGAAAATAGCTTTAGTCTTCATGCCTTGGGTCTTCACACACACACACACACACTCTCTCTCACAGCTCTTACAAAGAAATCCCACATTAAATACAGGGTACAAAAGATTGAACATAATTACAATCAAATTTGGCATGGAATAAAAGCCAACAAAACACATAGTTGTAAATTACAACTTTACAATCTCCCTTTGGCTATTCTGTGACAAAACCCCTGAAACAGACTCTAGACTTAGAAATGAGTTTGGGAACATTGGCAAAACTCACTCACACCTATTCTAGAAGCTGAGAAGCACTTGCACGTATATACCTGTAACCTGAAACACTCGCACACAAACAAAACTTTCATTAAGCTTATGGCTAGTTGAATACATGGTACGTACATGTGCAAGTAAAATGCAATCAAGATTGTAAATACTATAAAACATGTAAGCATATCTTGATCATACAAGAACAGTCATTAGAGAATGACTACAATGAACATTTAGCTAGTAAATGCACATCCGGACACGCAATGCAATTAAGATCAATCATAAGGATCAATTGCATGTCCAACACTTAACCAATGCAAAATACACGAAGTATTTGCATCTAGGGAACAAGATCCTACTAGGGTACAAGAGTAAGGTACTCAAGATATATAATCAACATCTAAAAGTAAAAAAAAAAAAAAAAATGCTACAAAGCATTGAGATAAACACAAATACTGAATATAAACTAAAATTAAAAACAGAGTACTATAGCTTTAAAGAAAAGCAATAAAGACAACTAAACAAGAGTTATAAACACTAAAATAGTTTAAACCAAACATAAATAAAGCTAAACCACCTGAATGAACCAATGTATCTAAGGTCTAAGCTATGCTCCCCCTAAGCTGTGCAAGCTCCCCCTCAAAATTTTCCCCCCCTTTTTGACAGGAATGGCCAAAGAGGCTAGAACTGGTCAGGCTCTGAATTTGATCCCTGTGCCATGGATAAATCCTTGATTTGTGAAGATACTGTAGTTATTTGACCCTGGATATAGGCAAACTAGTCCATGGTGTGTTGCACATAGGAGTAAAGCACGGTAAACATTTGCTTTACTCTAATAAGGAGGTGATCAAGTCTGTCTTGTCCCTGTGCTGGTGCTGAAGATGATGGCTGAGTTGAAGTCTCTGGAGCAGTGGTGAATCTATCAATCTCCTCATTTGTGTCACCACCCTTTTCCTCAACATGATCCCATGGTATTGAAGACATACCGATTCTAGGTCCTCGAATGTGAGTTGTGCTTCGAGTTTTTGTGCGTGCACCAAAAGGGTAATCTCCATGCACAATAGTGAGACCGCCAGAAGTTTGAGCTTTGCCTTTGCAATGAGGCCCATAATGAGAGAGGGAAATGGCATGATTGTTCAGGAGTTCCGCTTCTCAATGCTCTTGGTCAAGAGTTGGAAAATGTGTCCATAAATATCAATCTCCTTGTGAGTGAAGAGATCATACAAGAAGATTGTCCTTGGACCGGACAGTGTCGTTAGGTTGGTGATTGGATACAAGTTGTGAATCATTACATAAGCAAGAGCTCTCATCTTCGCACTGAATGGAATTGTGTTCACGGACTTCTTATTTGGTGTACTACCAAGAAGCCTTACCATTTCCTCAGTAGGTTCTAGATGATCATCATACTGTACAGTGATTTGCTGTGAAGATGGATGAACTTCAAGGAATTCTTGGATTGAATCTCTTGTAATCATAAATTCCTTGTGTCTCACCCAGCAGTTAATGTGGTCTCCGTCCACACTAGCATTTGAAAAGAACTCTTTAATGATTTCTGAGTATACATTTCCACTCGAAGTTAACAGCTTTTCCATGTCCTCTCCTTGAACTCATCAGGAATGAAAGTGTCTCCAATTGGACAACACTCTCCATAATTATTGTGACTCGCTTGTAACAGTCATTGTAAGCCATATCTGCCTCAACAGACTTGAAGTTGTTAGAATCCGTTCGAGCACGCTTGGTTGATTTCTTGGTCGCTGAATATTTGGTAGGAGACATCTACACACATAATTACCAAGCAAGAGAAAAACAAGTGCGAAAACACAAAACAGACTAGAAAACTTGATTAGATCTTTAAGTAAAAATACTTAAAACAGAACACAACAAACTTAAAACAGCGTGCTATAAGTGCTAAGACAAGAGAACATTAGCAAAATGTAGGTAAGTAAGCAACTGTGCAGGTATGTGTGCATGTGCTGTGCATGTGTGTGCACAAGGTGTTGCATAGGGTGTGCCTAATGGGTGCCTAGGTGATGCATAGGTGGTGCAAGGCATGGCATTAAGGCACAAATTGGGCAAAGTGTGTAAAACACACACCCATTGACCAAAACATGTCAAACGTGTTCAATCAAGAGTAAACCCAAGCAATGGAACACATTTGAGTCCATTACAACACAAAAATGTCACATGGACATTCTGTCAAACACTAAGCGTGCAACACAACAAAACACCAATGGACAATGCATGAACACATGTAAAACTGCCTTAATACAAGATTAAAATGCCACAAGGGGCTAACACAGAGACACACAAACCAAATGGGACTCAGCCCAATCAAAGATTTGAAGAAATTTTGCTTAAAATTAAAAATCCCAACCCTTTTTTGAAAATCCCCAAATTTTGAAAACCTAAGTTAATTTCTGCATAATCTAAGACAAAAATAAAAAGAATTTTTTAGAAAACATAACTTGATGTTGATTTTGCAGAAAACACTCTTGAAAACGATAGGGTTTGAGTGAGAATTAGTTTTGGGTTGAGACTGGTTTGAGAGAGACAAGGTGAGGGAAAATAAAGAGTGTTTGAATAACTGTCTCATCTACCTTATAAAACTGAAAACATGCGTTTTTTGCGGGTTAGGCAATTGTGAGAATAGTCGCGAAAAACACCACTGAAGCACAAAAACTTTCGCGAGAAGCTTTTAGTCGCGAAACAGTTGCGAGATAGTCGCGATAGCCTCTGTATGAAACTTGTGTTTTCCAGTTTTTGCCTAAAACTCATTTCGCGAGAAGGGTCTAGTCATGAAATACTCGCGAGACAGTCATGAGACTCTCTGTAGGATCTTGAAAAAATTTTATTTCCCTTAAGCTGGTTTTGCGGGAAGCTTTAAGCCACGAGCTTCTCGCGAAACTACCTCTGAACTAGTTTTTGAAGAAAAATACAAAAATGCATTTTGAACAAAAACTAAAAACATGAAAGTATAAAATCACTTTCAAAAACATAAAAAAATACTCAAAAATCTTTTTGGATTTGATCGACAAGTACTTGAGCATACACATCACATTTGAACATGTACAATCACACAAATAAAATAAGCATTACTTGAACAAAGTCTTGTGTGTTGTGGGTGAGTATCAAACGTGGAATAGTTCTTAGACTAGAGTGAAGCTTCAATGATAAATTCAATCAAGTCATACACAACTGGTACTCAGTCAAGTGGTCTATCTCAATTATAAAAATGAGCATATATGACCTCCCATAAGAGAATAATTACAAAACTTAGAAGCTTTTCATTTGGCTTCTGCATAAATCATAACATTTGATCCTTTTTGGATAATACATCTCTTTTTGAGATCGGTGCTTGAAATTTTTGATATTTCAACATTGAGAGTTAGCCTTTGGCTTTTTGAGCACCATACATTACAATTTAAAATGTCACTTTCCCTTTTTCCTAGTCAAATACTAGTATGTGCGATAGCTTTTATAGCTAATTATCTCTTTTCATTTGGAGATTTACATTTGTTGAGCTCTTTAAGCAAAAACATAAAAATAAAGGTGAGAAGAGATATAGACACAAGTCTATGCAAGTATCAAGACTATCAATACTATTGACCAATCATTCATGACAAGCTTAAAGATCTATTTACAACAATAACACATAGATTTCAAGATTTCTCCCATAAAGATATATGTGCATACATAACAAGCTAAGCTCATAAATGCACTACGCCATTAGTACGAAGGTACTAAGCCAAACTCACATGTGTTATACATAACACAAGCAATCAAACTTTTTGAATATTTTTCAATTTTTATGGGTTTTTAAATTTTTTGAATACACTCAAAAACAGAACAAGTAAAGTAAGATAAAAAATAAAATAAAATAAAAAAGGTACAAACCAAAACTTGTAAAAGAAACATGCTATAAACTAGAAGCCATTGACATAAATTGAATTATGCTTGACATGATGCATGAACCTATGACCCTAAACATCAGAAGTATTAATGCATGGGCATGTTATAATGCTTAAGCATGTGTACCCTTCTTCACCCACACAACACATGCGTTTGGGGTGATATCCCTAGTGGACTGGGTACGATCGTTGTGACTTTCAAACCTTATGGTGAAGCTTGCCAAATAGGTGGTGAATGCATCAATCATCCTCATCACATCCCTTACTTTGGGATCTCCTTCTTGACCTTTTGATTGTTCAACAGTCCAATTCCTTTTGTCATTTCTTGGTCCTTTTGACCTTTGAGCACTTGCATTCTTCAATGCTCTAAGCTTATGTCAGTTGAGTCTGGTGTGTCCTTGAAGTCCACAATGATGGTAGAAATGTTGAGTTCTCGGACCTCTTTGTGACTTTGGGAATGATTGGTTAGGAGGCTTAGTAAAAAATCTTTGGTCAGTCACATTTTGCTTCTTTTCCAGCTTCACTTTCTCAACAACTGAGGATTCTACGACTGGTTCCTTAGCTTTCACAAACTTCATTTCCTTGGATATATTAGCAGCCGAGCTGCACTCTTCGATGTAACCCAATCCACTTCTGTTAGTGAATGGTTTTTGACAAGCAAGTACATCATCAAGTTTCTTGGAGGAGACCTGCTCTACTTTAGCGTTGGCTTGAACCACCTCAAGCTCAACAAATTTTATCTTTGAGTAGGCTTCGGTTAGCTTTCCATTCAGTGTCTCCATTTCACATTTGGTCTCCTTGTATCGCACTAGAAGACTTCTATAATCTTCCTCTGCTCTCTTCATCTTTTTAATGGCTGCGTTGGCCATTTTTGCATATTCACCAGTTTTCTCAAGGAGGGAATTGTAGGTCTCTTGTAGTCCCACTATTCCTTCATCTTCCCCATCATCAGATTCCTCTACAATCCCTATTGACTCCAATTCAATGTGCTTACCAAGCTCTTCCACTAGCACACTCAAATCATTTGAAGATTCCACAGATGCAATAGTTATGAATGCAGAGAAATTTCCCTCTCTGTCACAACTTTCATATGAATCTAAATTAGAGGAGTCTGAATCACTAAAAGTAGTGGCATACACCTTGCCCTTCCCTCTCAAGTAGTTAGGACACTCCTTCTTGAGATGCCCATGGCCATTGCACTCGTAACACACAATTCCTTGATGGGATTGAAACTCCTTCCCATATTTGTTCTTAAACTCCTTCCTATCACCTTTGGAGGATGAAAATTTTCCTTTGCTAAATGCTTTCCCACTATTTTTCATCTTTAGAAATTTTCAGAAATTCTTTGCAAGGAATGCCACCTCCTTCTCCACATCATCTTCTTCGGAGGAATCATCCATTCTCTCGATGATGCTTTTAAGAGCAAGAGATTTTCTCGACTTATGAGAAGGCAGTCCTAATTCATATGTTTGGAGAGATCCAATGAGCTCTTGGATTTTGATCTCATCCAAGTCTTTACTCTCTTTTAAAGCTGTGACTTTTGCTCGGATGCTCTCCGGTAAAGACCTCAAAATCTTTCTCACCATCTTAGCATCCTCAATCTTTTCTCTGAGATTGAGCTTAGCAATTACAATTTCATTGAGCTTTCCATAGAATGAGTCAAAAGCCTCATCATCACCCATCTTAAGCTCTTCAAATATGGTGGTAAGCATATGGAGCTTTGTGTTCTTAACTTTCTTGGTACCTTCATAGGTAGTCTCAAGAATAGTCCAAACTTCCTTGGCTGTCTCCACATGCGATATTCTGTGAAATTCATCAATAGACACTCCACATAATATATCATCAATGGCTTTACTATTTGCATTAGCCAAAGTAAGAGTTGCCTTGTCCTATTCGGACTTGGCTGTTATGGGTTTGACATACCCATTTTCAACGGAATCCCATACGAACTCATTTATAGCACACAAGAAAGCCCTCATACGGACCTTCCAAAATGCATAGTTGCTCCCATCAAAGAATGGTTAAGAGATTGTAACCAGTCCATCACAAACGGGGTCAAGGATCACACTTAAGTATTAAAACCAAATCAAGTGTACTTGCTTTGATACCAATTGAAAGCTCGAAAATGTGTTGAAAACACAAGAGTTGTTTAGACCCTCAAATTAAAGTTACGGCTTGATTGATTTTATTTTAACTTAATACTAAATGCAGAATAGAGTAAATGCAAGTGAATAAACAAACAAGCTACTCTAACCCATAATCATTATAACACGCAGTAAAATGAAAGGTAAAAGAGTAGGGAAGAAGAATGCAAACACAAGATAACACGCCGAAGTGTTATCGAAGAGAAAACCAAAGAACTTGGCGAAAAACCTCTCCGCCGCCCTCTAAGTGGGAATCAATCCATTAAACAATCAGTTGGGATACATGGGTTAGTAAGAGACCCTCCAAGCCTAATTTACGTGATGTACCTAAGCCCTCCAAGCTCCTACTCTAACAAGGTTTCTCGGAACTGTGTCTTGTTCAGCTCTCCAGATCCCTCAATATGCCCAATTGCATCTGCCAAAGCCTGGCTTCTTCCAATACTTCCCAGCAGCACCAAAACCTTACTTGACACTCTAAAAGGGTGTGATAAGTGTTTGGGCTATCAACCTCTCAATGGTATGGAAATGGAAAGGTAGGAGTTGAGGAAAATCCACTAGTAATTATGTAGAGAAATGTGGGTATAACAATCTCTAACTCTCAAGGTTTGTGGCTAGGGTTTTCTCTCTGAAGCACTCCTCAACATATGTGAGTAATGTGGGTATATATAGTGTGGGTACAGATAGTGTGCATCGAATAGGACAATGTGGAAAAATAGAATGTTTCACGGGTGACTCGCGGGAAGGCCTTACCCGTGAGCTACTTGCGAAACACAGCTGTCTCCATCCTATCCTAACTCTTTGCATTTTAGTCATGTGCAAGGCACATGCATCACTTCACGGGAAGCTTAGTCGCGAGTTGCCTGCGAAAACAGCTTTAGTCTTCATGCCTTGAGTCTTCACACACTCTCTCTCTCTCACATAACCCTTACAATGAAATCCCACATTAAAAACAGGGTACAAAAGATTGAACATAATTACAATCAAATTTGGCACAGAATAAAAGCCAGCAAAACACATAGTTGTGAATTACAACTTTACAAAGAACTCTAAGCTTCAAAGGCTTATTACTAGCTTTGAGGAAATTAGGATGGATGAGGACAAATCGTTTGATGAATTCTATGCCAAGTTCAAGGACACAGTGAATTCAACATTCAATCTTGGAGAATAGATTCTAGAGCCTAAGATTATTAGGAAGATCCTCAAATCTCTTCTAGAGAGATTCCATGCCAAGATCATTGCCATGCCATTAAAGAATCAAAGGATCTTGACTCTATTCCTTTGACTAAATTGATTGGAAACTTGTAAACCTATGAACTAGGGTTAGCAAGGGTTGGCAAAGGTGGCAAAGGCAAGAATATGGCCTTGATGACAATGATGAGTCATCTGATGATGAGGATACTAAGCTAAAGTCATATATCACCAGACAGTTCAAGAAATTTATCAAAAATGCGAATGTCAAAGCTGGTGATAAGGATCGCAAATAGACTGCTTTCTCTCAATATAAGTCCTAAGACAAGGGCAAGAAAGAATACAAGGCTACTGGTCAAGGAAAGGGTATTCCTGCTGGACTAAAGTGCTATGGGTGTTATGGATTTGGACATATGAAACAAGAATGTTCTACATTCCTCAAATCTATTGGCAAGAGCAAAGCCCTAGCTGCCACTTTAAGTGATTCAGAACTAGAAGCGGATTCCGATGAGAGTGATCAAGAAGGGATTGTAAGTACTTTTACAACTACTGTTGAGTCTACTGAGGGAGAAGTAGAGGTAGTTGATGAAGAAGAAGAGCTGATGGAATTGAAGTTTGAAAAGATAAATGATCATTATTGTAAGGTTGAATTTAATCAACCATCTTGTTGGCTTTATTTCGTGCCAAATTTGCTTGTATTTTAGCAATTAGTAACCCTGTTTTTAGGTGGGATTCATGTAAGGGTAGTGTGTGAGAGAGTGTGAAGAAATGCTCAAGATTGTGCAAGGATGTAGAGACTCGCGGCTGGGACTCGCTGCTGACTCGCGACTGGCAAGCCGCCAACTGTAGCACACGTGTAAAGTATGCAAGGGAGCTGAAGAGTCACAAGATTGTGCAAGGATGTAGAGACTTGCGGCTGGGACTTGCGGCTGACTCGCGACTGGCAAGCCGCCAACTGCAGCACACGTGTGACACATACAGGGGAGTTGAAGAGTCACGCCAACTGTTGTACTACAGGACAAAAGTCCCAGGCTAGCCAGGTCGTTAGCTCGCAGCTTGAACTCACGACTCAAACCAGTTGCTAGGCCAAGTCGCCAGACTACCCTGCTTGGGAAAAACTGACTCTTCGCATTCCAAACACACACCACTATATATAGACCCTTATACCCACAAAATGTAGAGAGCTTCCAGAGAGAATTTTAAGAGAGAAACCCTAGAGAAAAACAAGATTGATTCATCCACAATCTTCACCTTAGAGACTCTTCAAATTCCTCTACTCTCTTCCTCTCCATTGATACATCCATGAGAGGTTCTTGGCCAAATCCTTTTCTCACCATACCTATATCTGTGAGAAGGTTTATTTGGTGCTTTGGGAAGCAGTTAGGAAGGGACCAATTCATATTGGTTGATGCTATGGGCTATAGCAGAATCCGGTAAGCTAGAAAAGAAAAGGTTCGGTACAACCTCATTGGAGCAAGAAGCTTGGAGGGCTTAGGTACATTGGGTAGATTAGGCTTGGAAGGTCTATTATTGTTCATGTATCCCAACTACATTTTCTAGTGGATTATTGACCGCTTGGAGGGCGGCAGAAAGGTTTTACGCCGAGGGCTTCGGTTTCCTCTTCGATAACACATCGTGTGTTGTCATTGTGTTTGCGTCTCTCTTCCCTTTATCTTTGCCTTTTATTTTTTGTTGTGGATGTGATTATATTTGGCTTAGACTGTTTATCAATTCTGTGTTTAGCTTATGTTCATGTTCCGCACATTAATCGTTTGATATTAAGCTTGAATTGATAATTTGTTATTTGGGGTCTAAACATTCAAGGGTGTTTTACACACATATTGAACATTCAATTGGTATCAGAGCAGGTGCACTCTTAGCGGTTTCATTACCTTAGTGAAATCCTTGACCCCTTATTGAGATGGATAGGTCTCAATCTCTAAATGTACCACCATTTTTTGATGGTAATAATTATGCTTTTTGGAAGGACCGAATGAGGGCATTTTTGTGTTCTATTGATGATGTTGTGTGGGATGCAGTTGAAGTTGGTTGGACTAGGTCGGAGGCTGTAAAATCCATTTGGGATAAGGCAGCTCTTACGGTGGCTAATGCTAATAGTAAAGCCTTGAATACTATTTTATGTGGTGTCTCACTAGAAGAATTTCACAGGATTTCACATATCACTATTGGTAAGGAAGCATGGGAAATTCTGGAGACAACTTACGAAGGAACCAAGAAAGTGAAGGACACCAAACTACAGATGTTAACCACTCGCTTTGAGGAGCTCAAAACGAGCAAGGATGAGTCCTTTGACTCTTTTAATAGTAAGTTGAACGAGGTGGTCGTCGGCAAATTCAATTTGGGGGAAAAGATGGAGGATTCTAAAATAGTAAGGAAGATCCTTCGGTCACTGGCAAAAAGTTTTCATGCTAAAGTGACAGCTATTGAAGAGAGCAAAGATCTTGACGACATTAAAGTTCAAGAGTTGGTTGGCTCATTGCAAACATATGAATTGTCGCTGCCCATGTAGAGGAAGAGAAAATCTCTTGCTCTTAAAACAATTGATGAGAGAGTAGTATCTCGTAACTCTTCGGATGAGGATGGTGTAGATAAAGATGTGGCGTATCTTGTGAAAAACTTCTGAAAATTCATAAAACTCAAGAACAGTGGGAAATTTGGTGGCAAAGGAAAATTTCAGAGTTCTGGAAAGGAGAAAAAGGAATTTAGAAGGAAAGATGGTAAATAACCCAATCTTTGTAAGGTATTACGTGTTTCGAGTGCAATGGACATGGACATTTCAAGAAAGAATGTCCTAATTATTTGAAATCGAAGGGCAAGGTCTATGCCACTTCTCTAAGTGACTCAGTTCATCAAACTCTGATTCTGAGGATAGCTGTGACGTAGAAGGAAACTACTCCGCATTTATGGCTATTGAACATGTTGAGTCATCGGAGGACTTGAATCGACTTGTACAAGAACTTGGAGAACACAGTGATGAAAAATCCATTGGGATTGTTGAAGAATCAGATGCTGAAGAGGATGAGAATACAACTAGTCTTCAAGAGAATTACACCCTACTTCTTGAAAAGTCGGGAGAGTATGCAAAGGTAGCAAAGGTAGCTATGAAGAAAATGAAGAAAGTAGAAGAAGACTACAGAAGTCTCCTGGTCAGATATAAGGAGGCAAAGTGTGAGATTGAGACACTAAATGGTGAGCTATTAGAAACTTATACAAAAGTGAGATTTCTTAAGCAAGAGGTAGTGCAAGCACATGCCAAGATAGATAGGGTCTCCTCCAAGAAGTTAGAAGATGTTATTTCATCTCAAAAACATTTTTCAGATAAGTCCGAGTTGGGATATACCGGAGGGAGTAGCTCATCGGCCAATGTCACCAAAGAAGTGAAATTTGTGAAGGCCATAGAGCCAATTGGAGAAGAATCTATTCCTGAAAAAGTTAAGGTTGAACAGAAAAAGAAGGTGACTGATTAACGGGTGTTAAATAAGTCCCGTAATCAATCTGAAGCCAGATTTGAAACTAGAGGAAGATCACTGCCAAGATCACAACAGGGTCCTAGAACGAATCATGTTTGTCACCATTGCAAATTGCAAGGACATACTAGACCCAACTGCCATAAGCTGAGAGCATTGAACAATGCAAGCGCTCCCCGGTCACGAGGAAGTAGAAATGACAAGAGGTCTTGGGGTGGTGAGCAACCAAGAAGTCAAAACAGTGATTCAGGAATGAGGGACGTGATGAAGATGATCAGTGCTTTCACCAATTGCATGGAAAGCTTCACAAGAAGTTTGAAAGTCCTAACTCCTATACCCAATCCATCAAGGATATCACCCCAAACGCACGTGACGTGTGGGTGACAAAGGGTACTCATGCATAAGCATTACAACATGTCCATGCATTAGTACTTCCCATGTTTTGTGTATATGCTTGGTTGTGTGCTTCTTGCGAGTTTGATTTGAAATATTGTCTGTTTGTTTTTGTTTCAAATGTTTTTAAATGGTTGTTTTTGATCAATCTTCTTCTTATTTTTGTGTCAAAAATCCAAAAATACATAAAAAGTAGAAAATCCAAAAGTTTGATTGACTTTGTTGAGTTTTATCTCAAAACATGTTTTGCCTTGTACCTTTGTACTAATGGCTTTGTGCATCTACGAGCTTAGCTTGTCTCTATTGCACTCATATCATTGTGGGAGAAATCTTGAAATCTATGTGATTGTTGTAAATAGATCTTCAACCTTGTCATGAATGATTAGTGAATGGTTTTGTTAATCTTGAGACATGCATAGACTTGTGCCTATATATCTTTCTACTCTTTATTTTATTGTTTTTCTTAAAGAGCTCTCCAAGTGTAAATCTCCAAATGAAAAGAGATATTGAGCTACAAAAGCATGTCGCACATACTAGTATTTGATTAGGAAAAAAGGAAAGCGACCATAATTAAAATATATGATGCCCAAAAAGCCAAAGGCTGACTCATCAATTGAAATATAAAAAATTTCAAGCATCAATCTCACAATGAGATGTATGAATTCTAAAAGATCAAATGATACGATGTATATGGAGCCAAATGAAAAGCTTCAAAATTATGTTATCAAGTTTTGTGGGAAGTCATATATGCATATTTCTATAATTGAGATGGGTCACATTATCTAGTGCTAGTTGTGTATGACTTGTTTGAATTAATCATTGAAGCTTCACATTAGACTAAGGACTATCTCATTGTTGATACCCACAGACATCACACAAGTATATGTTCAATGAATGCCATATTCATTTGCGTGATTGTACTTGATTAAATGTGTTTTCACATGCTCAATCTTTGTTAATCAAACACAAAAAGATTTTTGAGTGTTTTAGTTGTTTTTGGAAAGTATTTTGTTTTTGTAAAAATGTCAAAATTTCAAAAATAGTTTTGCCCTATTTTGGCGACTTAGTCGCGGGTTGTCCCAGTCGCATGTCTCAGTCGCGAGCCCACTCTGAGATTTTTCACGGCTCATTGGCGAGTCAATGTCTCAGTCGTGAAAAATACTTAGAATATTTTTCAAAAGTTAAGTTTTTATGATTCTTGCGGCTCAGTTTGGCGATTTGTTCGTGGGTGGAAGGTCCAGTCGCGAGGGTACACAGAGATTTTTGCGGCTCACCTCGTGACTCTCTCACAGGTAGACCTTCCAGTTGCGAAAAAAAACACTTAGAAAAATTTTCAAAAATTTTGGTCTAAAGTGTTCTGGCGGCTTAACCTGGCGACTTGCACGCGACTTAACCCAGTCGTGAAAAACGTGTGTTTTGCGTTTTCAAGTCAGTTTTTAAAACTTTTTAGTTTTTACCTCGAATTTTTGTGACTGTTCATTGTCTTCCCCATTTTCACACTCTCAAACTCACCGTGTCACTCTTTGAAAATCCTATATTTCTGCACTTTTTCTACTCCAATCTTCAAGAAAAAGGTATGGGTTTTCTCTTTTTCACATCATACTTCTTGATTTGAGCATTATTTTCTTGAATCTCTAAGTTGTGTTGTTATTTTGAGATTTGAGTGGATTCGGATTTGGGTTTGTTTTGTTTGGGATTTATTGCATGTAACAATCTGAGTTATGATATGCATTTTCTCATATTTGTCTTTTTGTATTGTGTTCTGGTGTCTCTAGACTCAACATTCATATCATACCCATTGTGCAAAGTCTTGTAGACATGTTTTAGTGCTCAGAGATTGTTAAAATTGGCTTCTTAATGCATTTTGTACACAGATTGCTTGTTGCACATCTTCATCTGTGTTATGTATTAGGTGCTTTGGTAATCTGGTTATGCTTGTACACACTGTCACATTGGGTTTTTGGGTCTTTGATGTTGGATCCTCTATACTATGGCATATGATATTATTCTCTACTCCTCATTGTGTTTCTAATTTGGTTCTAATGTGTTGAGTGTCTATTTATTATGCTTTGTTCTTGTGGCCTCTTCTGCTTGTTTACAAATGGCTCCCACACCTACAAAGAAGAAGACTCCTACTAAGAAGGCTGACAAAAGGCTGAAAATGGACCATAACCTTTTTAGGCCTGTTCAACACTTTGAGAGATACAGAGATTCTTTCTTGAAGGGAACCATTATACAGGAAAGATTTGTAGACTTAGGGGATTTAAAGGACACTTTTATTCCAGAATGCTTTGAGGGCAGAGGATGGGATAAATTGTTAAGTGACCTACCTCTGATTTGTGAGCCTTTAATAAGAGAATTTTATGCAAATGCTATCATAAAAGAGGATGAACTAAATTGCTGGATCAGAGGACATGAATTCACCCTAGATGCATATGATATTGATGAAGTCCTAGGGCTTGAGGGTTTAGAGGATTATGAATTCACAAATTACAAGGACAGGATGCTTTCTATAGAAACTGTCCAGAATCGCATTGGTGGACAGAGAGAGGGGATATGTCTTAACACTAACGCCTTCCCTGTTGACATGAGGTGTCTGACCACCATCATGATGTTCAATCTCTATCCAGTGAGGAAGTTGACTATAATTAACAATGCTAGAGCTATCTTCCTCATGGAGCTCAAGGAGAAAACCTTCATTGATATCAGCTTCCACATATTTGACACAATTGTGGATGAGACTAGAACCACCTCTAGGTCCAAGCTGATCTTTCCAAGCTTATTCATGAGGATTTTCAGAGCAAAAGGTGTTGCAATCCCTCAAGATATCAATCACATGACTCCACTCTCAGCCATTAACAAACAAACCATCACAAGGATACAAGTTCGTCTTCCAGGTGATGAAGAAGAAGGTGACCAAGGAGAAGGTGATCCAATGGAAACTGAAGCAAAGGCTGTAGGTCAGACATCTACTCCCAGAAGCAGAGGCAAAAGAAGCAGGGCTTCAACCTCATCAGCTGTACCTCCAGGTGCATTTCAGGCATCTTGGAGAGGATTGATGGACTCAGAGAGATCCAGAATGAGCATACTGACAAAATGGCAGCTAACCAGGATCAGCTTAACATACTTTCAGCCAAGTTTGACAGTATTAACACACAGCACTGACCCTTTGGCCATTTCGACCAAAAGGGGGAGAATTTTTGAGTGGCAACTCTTGAGGGGGAGTGCTATTATGAGGGGGAGCAAGTCAAAAACGGTGTTTATATTGTTTATTTTATTTCTATTTATGGTTGTGGTATTATATTTTGGATGATGCTTTGATACTTTATGGTTAATGTTTTGATATACTCATGGGATCATGGATCTGCTGTCTATCTTTCTTTTGAAAGCTCTTGGTGTTTATTATATGATTTTTTTTTTTTTTTTTCAGTTAGTATTTGTATGGTACATCTGTAACCATTTGCTTTTGAAAGCTTTTAAGTTTTTGTACCTATGCTTTGTGGCTTAAGTACTTGTTGTTAAATGTTATGCATTTTCTTTAAGTACATCACTCTTGTGCCCTTGTAGGATTTTGTTCCTAGATGCATATATGTTTTATGCATTGGTTGAGTGTTAGATATGCAAACGATACTCTGCAAATGAGCTTATCAGCTTACATGTCCGGATGTTCATTCCTTGTGTGAATGAGCATTGTGATCACTATTATATAATGATTGCTTGTTTGGTCAAGCCATGGTTTATTGTTTTATCCCATTTTGCTTGATCGCATTGTGCTTGTTCCATATGCATTGCAAGTTTTCTGCATACAATGATATTGTTGTGTTGTTGTGTTTCGGGAGATACTTGTTCATATGGTTCAAGAGCTTATTAGAATCTAGAGTTAGGTGTGAGTGAGTTTTGTTCAACTGTTCCGAACTCACGCATTAAGTCTAGAGTCTATTGTAGGGTTTTGTCACAGAATAGCCAAAGGGGGAGATTATAAGGCTGAATTTAATCAACCATCTTGTTGGTTTTATTCCGTGCCAAATTTTCTTGTATTTTAGCAATTAGTAATCATGTATTTAGGTGGGATTCATGTAAAGGTAGTGTATGAGAGAGTGTGAAGAAGTGCTCAAGATTGTGCAAGGATGCAGAGACTCACGGCTGGGACTCGCGGCTGACTCGTGATTGGTAAGCCGCCAACTGCAGCACACATGTGAAGCATGCGAGGGAGCTAAAGAGTCACGCCAGCTGTTGCACTACAGGACACAAGTCCCAGGCTAGCCAGGCCGTTAGCTCGCGGCTTGAACTCGCGACTTAGACCAGTCGCGAGGCCAAGTCGCCAGACCACCCTGGTTGAGAAAAACTGACTCTTCGCATTCCAAACACACACCACTATATATAGACCATTATATCCATGAAATGTAGAGAGCTTCCAGAGAGAATTTTAAGAGAGAAACCCTAGAGAAAAAAAAGATTGATTCATCCACAATCTTCACCTAAGAGACTCTTCAAATTCCTCTACTCTCTTTCTCTCCATTGATACATCCTTGAGAGGTTCTTGGCTAAATCATTTTCTCACCATACCCATATCTGTGAGAATGTTTAGTTGGTGCTTTGGGAAGCAGTTAGGGGGGGACCAATTCATATTGGTTGATGCTATGGGCTACAGCAGAATCCGGTAAGCTAGAAAAGAAAAAGGTTCGGCGCACCTCGTTGGAGCAAGAAGCTTGGAGGGCTTAGGTACATTGGGTAGATTAGGCTTGGAGGGTCTATTGCTGCTCATGTATCCCAACTGCATTTTCTAGTGGATTATTGACCGCTTGGAGGGCGGCAGAGAAGTTTTATGCCTAAGGCTTTGGTTTCCTTTTCAATAACACATCGGGTGTTGTCCTTGTGTTTGCATCTCTCTTCCCTTTATCTTTGCCTTGTATTTTCTGCTGTGGATGTGATTATATTTGGCTTAGACTGTTTATTAATTCTGTGTTTAGCTTATGTTCATGTTCCGCACGTTAATCATTTGATATTAAGCTTGAATTGATAATTTGTTATTTAGGATCTAAATGTTCAAGGGTGTTATATACTCATATTGAACATTCAATTATGACATTCACACTGCTTACACTGAGCTCTACAAAATCTCTGAGAAGCATGAGCTTTACAGGTTGACCATAAGAAAGCTTGGTGAAGTGGAGTTGAAATGTGAGGAACTCTCCACCAAGTTTGATGAAGCTAATCAGACCATTGGAGCATAGAGATTTAAGAACAATATTCTTGTTGAAAAGACCAAGAAGCTAGATGCTGAATTATTTCAAGTTAGAGCACTACTGGAAAGGACTTTAAGCGCTAAACTGGATGAAATGCTGAATGTTCAAAAGTCAACATCCGACATAACAGATCTCCGGTATGATTACTCTCTCTCCTCTCATAGTACCTCTTCTAATGCTTTGAATAGAGTTATTTTTATTCCTCTTGCTAATAATGATAACTCTGAAAACAATGAGGTAACTAATAGTAAAACTGAGAATGTAAGTGAGGATAGGACTGATAAGGGAAAATCCATTGTAGGAGCACCCCCTGAGGTTGGTAAGAAAGAGACTAAGTGGGGAAATCATCGCTCCACCAACAAGAAGTCTCCACCAAAGAAGCCTCATTTCTGTCACAACTGTGGAGCATCTAGGCACACTCGTCCAAATTGCTATAAGTGGTTAGCCACTTAACAAAGCAATAGTGTGTCATCTCTGGGAAACAAAATCTACTCCAACTCTCTCTAGCCTCTCTGGGTGAACTTCTTAAGATGGTCATGCTTCTTTCAAACTTTAATGGTTTTAATTCTCCTCCTTACTCATCTAGACAAAAGTTTAAGTAAAAGAAAGGGTCTTCATCCAAGTCTCTGTCTGGAAGAAAAAGATTCTAAGTGATTTCTCCTCTTGTCTGATCTCTTGCATGGTATGTGATGTGGTTTAAGTCAGTCTCGTTTTGATGCTTTGTTTATTTGTTTTTTTTTTTTAAATTTTTTTTGCCTTTTTTTTAATAAAAAAAAGGGGGAAAAGTCCCAAAAAAAAAAAAATACAAAAATACAAAAATACAAAAACAATGTGTGTTTGTGTATATCAGTACTTGTGTGCCTTGGATGGCTTTTGAAACAAAGTTTCCCAACTTTGTATCATTTGTAGCTTAGATGAGCAACTTTTTGCACAACTAAGTAATGTGAGCTTTGTGGCTCCTCTATGTGATCTGTATAATTTGGTTGATCTTTTATCTTTCATATCTTAAATTACTCTTTTTGACGGGAAGGACTAGAAAATCCTAAAAGAAAGGCATAAATAACCATCTCACCAGTAAAACTCATCACTCATAAAACATTTGTGTGCAATTCATAAAAGTCGTGTTCGGTAAGGTGTAGCACTTGCACAACAAAATTGGGATGTTCAAGCTTTCATAATTGGGTATCTTTTCTTCTTTCTTATATGCCCATGCATGATATGCTTTAAAGAAATATATGGAAAGAACATTAAAAGAAAAAAAAAATCAAAATGCTTGTAATATGGTTGTGAGCGTGTTTCTAGGAGATGTGGGAGTTATATGATGTACCTCAAGGGTGATAGTCCCCATCAAATAGTTATGTTTGTGTGTGATTGTGTTTGATCCTTCTATATCATTACTTATCATATAATGATGCTCTTTCTCTCTTGCATGTTTCACACACAACACGTATAATCTTTTGCTACATTTGATACTATTGTACAGGTACGTGTGATTTGGCCATCACAAGGAATACATGTGGTAGTATATGCTCTTTAAACTATCCAAACTTGTTTTGAAATAAAATTTGGTTAGACAAGTTTAGTGTGTTTTTGATATAGGAATGCTTTGCATCTAGAATTGAGGATGTGTATCTATGCTTTGACATGCTCTTTGAATGCTTGCTTTAATGGTTATCTTGTTTGCATTCATCTTGTGTTATTTCTCCTCGTAAAAATCTCTTCTTCAGGGCTCTCGACAGATACCTCGACAGAATTCTCGATACCTGCTTGACACCTCCTCGATACAAGCTCTTCTATCAAGATTTCTGGGTTTCTACTCGGTACCTCTCGATAGATAGCCTGATTCATCAAGCCAAATTCTTTGGAGTCTCTGTCTCCTCGATACCTTCCTCGATCTATCGAGATTTTTTTGCCTTCGATACCTCCTCAATACCTCTCGATCTATCAAGCTTTTGTTCTCGATAGAAGCTCGATACCTTCTCGATCTATCGAGCTACGTTTTCTATATATAATTTGAGGTCTAACCCGGTTTTGTTATTTCTCAAATATTTCGATCTCTCTCTCTCTCTTTCTAAATCATTCCTCCCATCAAATTTTCGGCCTAATCCAAGCCTCCCTCGCTTGGTAAATGTTCTTAATCTCTTCTTTTCCTTTGTCTTCATGCATTCATGCATTTTTTTACCTAAGTTTTCAATTTTTGGGAAATGCTTGGGGTTTTTGTGATTTTGTGATTTTTTTGGGTTGGGTGTTTTTAATGTGAACTCATATGCTCATGCATTACATTCTATGCTCATTATAACAATGTTTCATGCATTTTAGGATTGTGTGCTTGTTTAAACACTGTGAGTACTGTTAAGTTGGATTAGGTCTCTACCCATAATGCAATTTATGCTTTGCACGTAACATGTTCATGCATTTTCATGCATTGCATGTTTCAACTCTTTTCGTTTTTGTGCCTTGCCTTCTGTTTTATGACTCTATTTCTATCTTCTCTCTCTCTCTCTCTCTCTTGTTTAGTCTCCTTATCATGGCACCCAAAAAATCTGTTCCTTTTAAAAACCCGATTTGTCGTGTTTCTTCCTCTTCTTCTTTTCCCCCTGATTCTATTCGTTTCCGTGATGAGAAGGCACGAGCTGACTTCTCAAAGAACTTTTCTAACCAGGTGATTCATTCGAAATGCCAGGTCATTTTGTCTGATTTTCCAGACACTCCTTTACCCGGTGTTATTAGCTCTCGGGGATGCGCTTTTCTTTGTGAGAAACCCTTGTGGTGTCTCGATGTGTTCGTGGTACACATATCATAGTTACCCTGGACTTCATTTCCGAGGTACTACACGTCCCTAGGGTGGATTGTCCGGATTACCCTAGTCATCCTCGTCTTACTTCCATCTCTAGAGATGAGTTGGCCTCACTTTTTTGTAAGAAGGCCATGATGTGGGGGGGTACACTTAATTTCTCCACAATTGAGTTCACCAAGGGACCTCAGTTCCTTAATGTGGTGATGACCTTTGTTCTCACTCCACGGTCACACTATAACACTATCACCAAGTCTCGTGCTCGTTTTCTTCTTTCTCTTATGGAACGTCTCTCCATAGACTTTCCTTCACACATGACAAAGTCTGTCATTGACTACTATCGTGACATGGCTACACATGATAAGCTCATCTTTCCTTCGACTATCACGCGTATCCTCACACATATGCACATCATTATCCCTCTCACTCCTCATTTCTATGTCATGGGTTCCATTAGCAAGGAGTATATTTGACGAAGTGCAGCGTAACTTGCTATAAAGAGACCGTGGGTGGAGGCTTCCAATGCAACCCCAGCTGATCCAACAGCTTCTTCCTTTTGACCTTCTTCATCTTCTGCCTCTTCTTCCTCATCTCGGACCACTGTCTCCCTTACTGATATCATGGAGCAGCTTTAGCACATACGTGCTAGTTTTGGTAGTCATCTGGACCATCTATTCGATGAGATGTATCAGATGAACACCAGAATCAGTTGCATCGCTCTTCGCCAATCTCGACTTGGTGGTTTTGCGCCCCTACCTTCACAGAAGCTTGCTGAGGAGTCTTCTTCTTCAGGTGGTGGAGATGATGATGTTGATGCTTCTGGCTCGGAGTGTGATTATGAAATGATGAACTCTCAGTAATACACCTTTTGTCACTAGTGACAAAAAGAGGAAGTAGTTTTGTAGATGAGAGTAGTCTAGGTGTTAGAGGGAGAGCTACTAGATAGGGGGAGAGTAGTACTTGAGTGTTTTTTTTTTAGGGATATAGTAGGTTTTGATGTATTCTTTTCTCATTACATGTACCATGGTCTTGTGAGTTGTGTTATACTTCTCTCATAGTTATGGTTTTCTCACAGATTTCCAAAGGGGGAGATTGTTAGGGTCATATTTTGTGTAATTGGTTAATCCTTTGACAAAAAGCACTTTACTTGTAATTGGGTAGATCTGAGATGGGTTTAGTACTTCAAGAGACATGTTGTTCAAGTCAAGTATTAAATACATGAATATTGGTCCAAGAAACAAGTGAAGAAAAGTTGTTCATTAAGTCTTGACAGATAGCTTGACAGAAGCCTGCTGTCGAAAATTAATATGAAGCTCAATAGATAGTTCGACAGCAACTTGATCTATTGAGAATTATAATTTCAAAATTTCCAAATTTGAAATTCGGCCTAACCTTGCATATTTGTTTGGGGTTTCTTTTCTTAAAACCCTAGACATATATAAGGCTTATTTTAAAGGCCGTCACACACGGATATAGAGACCAAGAGACTTATTTTCTCTGTGTGAAGCTACTGCGTTTGTACGCCATAGGGTTTTGTAACCGAGTGCTTCCAGATCTTTATTGTTGATGAAGTGAAGAACTTTGTAGCCAACAATATCTGTTTAAGTTGTTAGAGTTAGTCACGTACTTGGGATCAGTGCAAAGGGTTAGTCACAAATTGGAGGTTTATGCATCAAGGGAAAGAAGGCTACTACAAGATCAAGTCCAATTGGGCATTGGAGCAAAGATTCAATTGTAGTTTGGTATTTCGGGATAGGC
The DNA here is from genome assembly GCA_023736055.1 of Quercus glauca. NCBI lineage: Eukaryota > Viridiplantae > Streptophyta > Magnoliopsida > Fagales > Fagaceae > Quercus > Quercus glauca. The sequence continues at coordinate 41,698,088 of CM043319.1, forward strand.
CAAAGGTAGTTGGTAAGATTCCTTATACTTATAACCGCTTAATTGTTGATTAGTAGATTACTGGGAGTGGTGACCTTAAAATCACCTGGTGAGGTTTTTGCCTTGCGAGGTTTTCCCTATTTGTCAACAAATCACCGTATCAAATTTATTTTCCACTGCATTTAGTATTTTTGGTGATTTGTTGGTGTCTCCAAAATTTGCATGAAATTGAACCTCATTAATCAACTTGGGTAATTGAATTAATTAACTGGGGTTAAGCTATCTTAACCCAACAAAATAGATCTAAAGTTATCTTTACAAATTTCATGTTTTTTATTCATAAAAAACTGATATGGAATTTTTCTCTCAAATCTATTATTTTCTTTTACTAACAAAACAGATATGAAATATTTTCTTTAATCTATTGTTTGCTTATAATCTAAAAAACCTTATCTACAATTTTTTTTTTTTCCAAAACCACTTGTTTTAAAAAGGATATGTGGTAATAGGAATAGAAACCCATTTTAGCTTCTTATGTTTATGGCATGTACTTTTTTTTTTTTTTTTTTTGAGGGATAATGTAACTTGTTTGATTAGCAAAGCCCAACAATGTCAACTAGCACAACCGGAAAAAGAGGTGGTGGAACGTCCTCCATCCACACTACAAAATCTGAAATACATAAATCATGTCGAGCTAAGAAATTGCATGTACTAGACCCAACCTAATCAGTTGAATAACCATTTATTAATTTTTTTTTTTATGGATTCATTTTCAATGTATCTTTTTATATTAAAGTTATATTAAATTTTCTATATTGTAGATAAAAATACTAATGACATTAAATATCAACTTGGTTAGCAATTCTCAAATATAAATGTTTTTATTGCTAACTCTACTATTGACATTGACTAGTCTTTTTGTAAGTTCATAATAGGTTTTCTTCCTAATTATTCACTTTTAACTTTACCGACCATGTTATATTATATTCTTAAGATTGTATATATTGTATGAGTGTAAATTGGTGTTATTTTTTTATTAAAAAAATACTTATTTACTTATATACAACTTTTTAAAATTTTCAAATATTTTTAAGAACTACTTCAATTTTCCAACTTTCAACAAAACAACAAATAAGACTTAAGTGAAAATTCAATTCAAAATCATATTTAGTTTATAGGTGATTTAACTTTATTTCATGTTTTATGGCTCATATAGGCAATTGCCTTAGGCTCCCAAATGTAAAAAAAAAGTCCTATAATTTTGGTTCTAGTAACATATTTTTATATATAGCAACTTAAAATAAAATGTCTCATATATATAGTCCTTGTTTTGTCTTAAAAAAATAAAAATGAAAGAAACCCATATTTTCTTTTTTCTCTTTTTGTCTAGAAGTATCTCTTGACAAACCCACTACTTGTCCCTTTTACTCCCAAACTTATTAATTTGATTTTTAGCTAACACGTCTTTACTTGTGAAGGCTGAAATTATTGTAGATTCTAAAGTTGAATGAAGTCATAATATTGTTTTATAAATGAGGCCTATTATTCTATGTTTTAAAAGTTATTTTATTTTAGTTATATTATAATTTTATAGTGTAGATGGCATTTCTTTTAAATGTGCACTAAAAACTTATCCCTCTAGATATGATTTTTTTTTTTTTTAAAGGAGATTAAAAAAAAAAAAAAGAGTTACCAACAAAACATGTTACAATTGTATCTATTAAAATAAGTTTTTTAAAAAATTAACATCAATACAACATTGGTACTATATATTTATGCATTTAATTTTCTTCTTTTGTGACATTTTTAGACTAATAGACTCAAGGATAGACCCAAGCATAGGCTGGGGGTGGTTAGGCCCGCTGACCCCCCAAACTCTCTCACTCTCTCTCTCTTTAATTTTTTAATTTTTAATAATATATATAGTTTTAAGATTTTAAATTTTATACCCAAGAAAAATTACTTTTTGGCAATTTATTTTCTTCTAATTTGCATAAGTATTGGTCTTAGGCTTGGGTTTGGGTTTGTTCCAATCTATCTTGGGTCTTATCTTTTTCCTTTCTTTCCTTCTAGCCCAAATTAATGCCCAGCTCATTCATAATTTATTGTTGTCAGTAGTCGTTGGGCTCTTGGCATTGGAAGCCTACCCTTAGGCAGATGTAGACACTTCATTTTGTACCTGGTTAATAAACTTTAGTTCCTAACCCCAATAATGAGCTTGACATGTCTACAAAAGGTAATTGAAGTTATTTTGATAGTTTGGAAGTAAGCACAACTCAAAAGTGCTCAAAACCGCTTTGAAAACGATGCTAAAAAATGACCTTTGCACACTGTTTTGACCATAACTTTTGATCCACAAAGCATTTTTGAGTGAGGTTTGTTTCATTGGAAAGTAGACATCATGTGTTCACTTTGAACACAAATTTTTCTTAATGTGTATTTATATTGAGTGAGTTTTGGCCATTTGATGTTGGGCCACCTGAATCATGCATGTGTACGTAAGTCGTTTTTTTGGGTTCTAGAACTTTAGTTTTAGGGGCCCAAAACACCATTCTTTGATGTGGGCCGACCCCTAAACCCTTGGAAAAGTCCAAAGATGTCTTAAAGGCCCCGAAAACCCTAGTTTAAACATGTAAGTACAACCTTATGCCTCCAAATTCAAACGTTAGCTAGAGAGAGTGGATTATTGACCTAAAGTCTTCCAAAAATGCTTTCTTTTCTCCGCATCTTTTGCATACAGCCACCAAGTACTTTTTTTGGTTCTTCAAAACCTCTCCCTACTACTCATTAGGGCAAAAACTATCTATCTCAATCCAAGAAACGTTTTTCAAGAACACCTTTTGTATAGGCACTGAGGGGCTAGTTAAATATCAACCAAGTTGTGTTCCATAAGCAAGGTAAGTCTCTCTCCATGACTGCTCCCTAATTTGGATTTTCATAACTTATTTTCTTGTTGTTCTTATTTGGTATATATGTTATACATGCTTAGAAATATGATTTGATTTATTTGGTTTTGCTTTGTTGTGTGTCACCATGTTTTGAATGAAGGGTTGGATTAATATATTAGAAGCATGTTGGGTTTTGTTTGATTGTCGTGTTGTTGCTTTCTTTAAAACTGTGTTTCTGGAAGTGTATGCGTGCACAAGCTCTATGCATGCGCATGCATACTCGTTCCTAGAAACATGGATTTAGGGTTCTTGCTATTTTGTTTGTTTTGATTAGTTTTAATCACATGTTTAGGTCTTCTTGAGTCTAGCTTTCACATGTTTAGGTCTAGGGTTAGTAGAATAACATGTTTAACATGTTTTGATTGTTGACTTGATAATTAGGGTTTATGCTTTGATGAACCACATGAAAATTCATGAGAACTTGAACATGCTTTGATGCATAGGTGCTGTGGTGTAGCAAGGTAAGTGAAGGTGAGTCATGCATATGAATATGAACATGCATCTTTGAATATTATGACTGGTCTCATTGATTGATGAATACCATGATGCTAGGTTTGAATGATTGAATATGGTTGATTCAATGCCTTGTTGATGCTACTGTTTTGTGATGTGCTTGTTGCCCTTAGATATGTATTTTGTTAGATGAATGGTAGGGTTTTTATGATATGCATGAGTGTGGGACATTTGCCATGTTTTGCATATTATGTGTGTGAGTTTGAAATAACATGTTAGAGGACCCTTTAATGGGATTAGGATTTGGAACACAATGAGCAGAGGCCGACCTACGGGTCAGGTGGGGTTTGGTTCCTAACACCTTCCTATCCCCATCCCCATACCTAAACTCTGAACATGTACTCTAGTAAAGATCAGTCCTTCCAGAAGGGCGCGAGATTTATGGTTCCTAGGCCTAATCCAGGTGGCAACTCCATTTTCTTCTCCATCATAGTCCACTCGATCGTGGCGTACTCCCCTCATTGTGCCCATAGTGGCAACTCCATTGGGGATAGAGAGTTTGACTGCAATGTGTTCCATCTCCTAATCTTCTAATATTGTTTTGCAGACACTCTAACTTGGTTCGTTGTCCCTTTCACCCCGGTTGGTGATGAGTGGGAAGGTGGAGGTTCCACTCAGGCTAAAATCTTCTTGAGTTCATCCCACCAACTCACAATTTGTGCCATTGCCTATAATGGGCTTTGGGTATGTTAATGGTTTGCCACTAATCCACTACAGTCCATTTAGGCCTAAGTTTGGAATCATGGCCCACCTAGTTGTGAGTGACCTTTTGTTCTTGTCCCTTTAGCTTTAAAGGCCTTTCCCACAAATAGTGTAACCCTAGATCCAATTCATAGGGAAGTCTAAGTGCATGTGTTTGATCTTTGTTTGATTTGACCTAAAACAAAAAGTTAAAAAAAAAATTCAAGAAAAGAAGAAAGTCTTTTGAAAGAAGAAAAGTTTTTAGAAAGAATCTTTTGTAAATAATTTTTTAGAAGTGGTATTTTCAAAAAAAAAAAAAATATCTTTTGTGAAGAAAAAGAATTCAAGAAACGAAATGTTTTGGAAAGAAAAAAAAAATTTCGAGGAAAAGAATTTTCAAAAAAAAAAAGGAAAAGTTTTTTAAAAAAATGGAAAAAAAATTTGAAAAGAAAAATTCAAAAAGAAGATGAAAAATGATCCATAAAGCCATGAGTATACCATAAACTTTGGAGGAAGACATTGGGCTGTAAAGTCCTAATATATCTTAGCTTTTGGGTCAAAATTCAAAAATCTTTTTCGAAAGGAAGAGAGCTCAAGATCATGAGTATGTTATAGACTTTATTGAAATGTTGTGAACCAATGCATACATTGGAAACTTTTGAAACCCTAAAACCCAAAGACATGGGTAGGCTCACTAAGAGCCCAATGAAGATTAAAAGAGGAAATCTTTGTGAACCAATTGACCAAACCCTTTGAACTAGGGGCAAGACCCATTTAAGAATGAAAGATAAAAATGGTTTAAACTTTTAAAACTAGGGGCAAGACCATCATGAAAGAGGAGAGTGAATATTCAAGATGGGCTTTGTAATGGGACAAGTAAAAGTATTTGATGCGTTGAGATAAAATTTGGTCATCTTTTTTACCTTTAAAAAATCCAAAAAAAGAAAAAAAGAAAAAATGATGTGGACTTTTAAATGTCATGGTTCATTTCAAATATAAGTTCAAATAGGTTTCCATTAAAAAAAAAAAAAATTCAAAATATGTTGGAATCACATTATAAATGGGGTATTGATTTCCATTTCAATTGTTTGATGAGACCATTTTCATAATGCCTAATAGAGTACAAGATGTGGACCAACCTTGTAAAATTCATGAATAACCTATTCTTAAGCCCAAATGAGGATGAGAGGGTGAGATTAGTGACTGGTAATTAGATTCAAAGCCCAAAAGAAGAAAAGAAGAAGAAGAAGAAGACGAAGAAGAAGAAGAAGAAGAAGAAGAAGAAAAGAAAAGCAAAGAAAAAGAAAAGGAAAGAAACAAAATAAAATTGAGCTCAAATCTAAATGAGGGGAGGAGAGAATGCGAGATGTGTGAATGATGTAATTGGGCTTTAAGCAATAGGGGTAACATGAATTTTGAAAGATTGATGTAGCTCATTCTATTTCTAAGACGAAGATAATAAAATGATACAAGACTTAAAATACGAATGGGGCATACATATAGTCCACATTTTGATGAAAGCAAGAAAAGTTGATTAAGACCTTGGGTCCAAAACTTTAAAAGACATTGGGAGCACATATTTATTTGATCAAATTTTATTTAGGACAATAATACTCCCAACTCAAAAGAGCTTCCTAAGCTCACTTGGTTTCGATCACCTACCCCTAGTCACCTAAAGGAATTCGACACTATTGTACTAGAAGACATGGTTGGAGCTACTAGCAATTGAGAAGATTACCCAAATGTTGGCTAAGGTTTTTTGGAAGAAGGAAGAAGGGAGAAACCCCAACAAGATAAGGAAGGTAAGGAAGATGAAGTTAATCCTGACAAGAATGGGAGGATAGACAAGATAGCTATTAAGACCACCATGATGAAGGAGAAGATGGAAAAGATGCAACGAGTCTTTCACAAGGCCCAAAGGATGGATGACTTCAAGGATAAGAGAGTCAGGAAATGAGGAAAAGAAAGAGGGGAGGGAGGTTTTTGTAGAGAGAAAAAAAGGAAGAGTTGTGGAGAATGTGAAGAGGTAAGGGAGATGAAGAAGAAGAAAAAAAGAAATGGTTGGTAACTGTTGGGAAAAATGAAAATGCGGGAACACACCTGATGGCTAAACTACATGTAGTTTAGTCATGAACAGTAAAAAAAATAAAAATAAAAAAAAATAAAAAAGAATCTTCTTTCTTTCAAAAAAGGAGGAACATCCCAAGATTAGGCATAAAATTATCAAAGGACTCCCCAGTGAACAGTGAAGGAAGTAGAAGCCTCTTCCCCCATCAAGCACATCAAGAACAATCCCCAGTGCATCAAGCACATCAACAACCATCTTTAGTAGATCAAGCACATTGAGAACCATCTTCAGTGATTTAAAAACCTTGAAAACACAATCCCCATAAAGGACGCAGAAGACTCTTCCTTAGCGGATCAAACATATCAAGAACACTATCCTCAGTAAGTAAGCAAAAGATTCTTCCTCAAATGGATCAAACCTATCAAACATCATCCTCAGTGAGGAAGCAGAAGAATCTTCCTCAATATTTAAAGCATCACAAGTAATGTTCCCAGTGAGGAAGTAGAATATTCTTCCTCAAATGGATCAAACCTATCAAACATCGTCCCCATAGAGGAAGCAGAAGACTCTTCCCCAATAGTTCAAGCATATCTAGCATCATCCCCATAGAGGAGGCAGAAGATTCTTTCCTGATGGACCTAAGCACATTAAAGCAATCCTCGGTAAGGAAGCAAAATATTCTTCCCTAAAGCATCCCAAGTAAGGAAGAAAAAGATTCTTTCCTAGTGAGTCCCATACCAAAAAATCCTAGCGAGGAAGCAAAAGATTCTTCCCTAGTGGATCACTACTCCTCAGCGAGTCCATCCATACTACTCCTCAGTGAGTTTTTCACCCCAAGCAAGTCGTGGGAGGAGGAAGACTCCTTCTCATGCACATCCGCTCCTTAGCAAGTTTTTCACCATCCTTAGTGGATCCTACTTGTGCACATATCCCTCGAGAGTTGAACATGCAGGCATGGTAGAAAAAGGTAGAGATGGTGATAGAGAAAGATGCCAAGGCCAACCCGAGGTAAGAGCCTCACCAGAAAAGGTTGAGAAAGAAGTGAAGAAGATAAGAGAAACTAGTCACCTGGAGAAGTTTGAGGTAAGAGCCCCGGATGAACACCACAGAGACTATATCTTTTTTTTTGTTTGATGGGTTAGCTCTAACAGCACCTTTGCATGTTTTTCTTTTTTCTTTTTTAGTAACTCTAGGATAATGAGTCATTCACCATTTGCTTGCAAGTGGCAAAATAGGTTCTAGGATAGTGAACCTGTCGTTGCTCGTTTCCCGAGCAACAAAGGTAGGACTTCGAACATACGAATCACATGCAACTCTTTGATGTTGCACCCCACCCCATGTACACATAATCTTGCCTGTGTACACAGGCTTGATTATGCACACGCCTGTTCTAGCGTGCGTGATGCAATTGCCCAGAAACCCTAAAATTTTTGTTTGTTTGTTTTGTCTCTGCCTTCACATGTTTTCTCTATCTACTCCCTTTTTAGGCTTTATAGGTTCATGCTTACCCCTTTCACATGTTTGTTTGCTTTCATATGTTTAGATTAGGGTTTGTCTTATGTTTTCTTGCTTTAATACCATGCCATTAATTCACATGCCCATGCATTTATGCCATAGGTGCTATGTTGCTGCAAGGTAAGTGAGGTAAGTCATGTATTCACATTCCCATGCACCTTTGAATGTGATTTTGCCTTAATGATAGAGATAAGCATGCTTGTTAGGTTGAGTTCTTCTTGAAGTGTAGATGCAATCACATATTTGCTTGGATCTTTCCTTATGCTTATGCTTCTGCCTTGATTTGATTATATATGTTGCTTTGGTGAATGCAAGGGTTATTTATGTGTAGGTTGGTTTCTTATGCTTTATAGATGTATATGTATGTGTTTGTTTGGGATGAAAGATACCATGTTGTATGCTTAGATGTATGCTAGTGTGTGCGTGAGTATAGATGCAAGTGTTGAGCATGTTTTTAATGAGGTTAAGATATATGACACAATGATGGTAGTCCAACCTTTAGGTTTGGCGATCTTGGGTGCCTAACACCTTCCCAAGAACGTACCTAAACTCCAAACTCATAGTAAGATCAAAAGGTCCTCCCTGGAGAGGATGCTATATATATGGTTCCTAGGCCATTGTAAAAACTTGATGGCGACTCCCCCCTTGCGCCTACACCACCTAGTTTTTGTAATGGTCTAGGAATTATATATATAGCATCCTTTTGAGGAAGGATCATTGATCTTACTACCAGAGATATGAGTTTAGAGTTTAGATATGTTCTTAGGAAGGTGTTAGGCACCCAAAACTGCCCAACCCTAAGGTTGGCCTCTCATCAATGTGTCTTACATCTTAACGTCGATAAAATCATGTTCAATACTTGTATTCTAACTCACACACACACTAGCATACATCTAAGTGTACAACATGGCATCATTCATCCCAAAACACATACATATCCATCCATAAAGCAAAAGAAGCCAAACCACACATGCACAACCCTAGCATACACCTATCATGGCATCTCATCACATTCAAGGTGGCAACATATATAATCAAATCAAGGTAGAAGCATAAGCATAAGAAAAGATCCAAGCAACATGTGATTCATCCAATCATTCACATTCATCTCTAACACTAAAACAAGATTGTATCATAAATGCATGAACATTTCCAACACATGACTTACCTTTTACTTACCTTGTAGCAACTTAGAACCTATGGCATTTATGCGTGAGCATGTGAATGCATGTTCATGTCATACAAACAAGGAAAACACTAGACAAACCCTAATTCTTAACCAAGTAATTAGACATGTGAGACACTCATGAAAACCAGTTGTCTCCATCCTGTCTAGACTCTTTGCATTCTAGTCATGTGCAGGGCACATGCATCACTTCACGGGAAGCCTACTCGCGAGCTACCCGCGAAAACACCTTTAGTCTTCAATTGCCTTGAGTCTTCACACACTCTCTCTCACACACAACCCTTACAATGAAAATCCACAAATAATACAGGGTACATAAGATAGAACATAATTACAATCAAATTTGGCACGAAATTAAAGCCAACAAAAACTAGTTGTAAATTACAACTTTACAATCTTCCGCTTTGGCTATTCTGTGACAAAACCCCTAAAACAGACTCTAGACTTAAACGTGAGTTTGGGAACAATGGTAAAACTCACTCACACCTAATCTAAAAGTTGTGAAGCACTTGCATGTATGTACCTGTAACCTGAAACACTCGCACACAAACAAAACTTTCATTAAGCTTATGACAAGTTGAATACATGGTAGTTATAAACACAAGTAAAGTGCGCTCAAGGTAATAAACTCTATGAAACAGTTAAGCATATCTTGATCATACAAGAACAGTCATTAAAGAATGACTACAATGATCATTTAGCTACTAAGTGATCAATCGGACATGCAATGCAATTAAGACCAACACGAGGATCAATTGCATGTCCAACACATAACCAATGCAAAATACAAGAAGTATTTGCATCAAGGATACAAAATCCTACTAGGGTACAAGTGTGTAGTACTCAAGATAGTTTAGCAACATCTAAAAGTACAAAAAATATGCTACAAAACAATGAGATAAAAACAAGTACTGAATATTAAACTGAAATTAAACCAAAGCACTTAAGAGTTATAAAGGAAAGCAATAAAACTATCCAAGAGTTATAAAAACTAATAAATTTTAAACCAAACATAAAACATGCTAAATTGCCAACAATAAACCAATGACTATGACTATGCTCTGCTCCCCCTCAAAATTTTCTCCCCCTTTTTGACTGAAATGGCCAAAGAGGCTAGAACTTATCTAACTCTGAATCGGATTCCTGCTCCATCAACATATCCTTAATCTATGAAGATAGTGCAGTAATCTGACCCTGGATGTATGCAAATTGGTCCGCGATGAGCTAAACATGGGAGTCAAGCATGGTATACATCTGCTTTACCCTAGCAATGAGGCGAACAAGACGATCGGGTCCCCGTGCTTGTGCGTGAAAGGATGGTTGAGTAGAACTTTTTGGTGCTGAGGTGAATTTGTTAATCTCCTCCTCAGTATTTCCACCTTTTTCCTCAACATGATCCTTTGGTATTTGTGAGACGCTAGTCTTGGATCTGGTGATGTGCGCTTTGCTTCTAGTCACTGTGTTAGCACCGATGGGATAGTCTCTTTGTACAATGGTGAGACCGCTCGGAAGCTTGAACTTTGACTTTGCAATGAGGCCCATGATGAGAGTGGGGAATGGCATCATAGTTTTGGAGTTCCTTTTTTCAATGCTCTTGGTCAGGAGATGGAAGATGTGTCCATAAATGTCAATTTCTTTATGTGTGAAGAGATCGTATAAGAAAATTGTCCTTGGAGTGGACAATGTCGTTAAGTTGGTGACCGGATACAAATTGTGGATCACGACATATGCTAGAGTCGTCATCTGCGGGTTGAATGGAATGGTGTTCATGGACTTCTTGTTTAGTGTACCACCAAGAAGTCTCACCATTGGCTTAAGAGAGTCTAATCGATCATCATACTGAACGGTAATCTGCTGAGAAGATGGACGAACTTCGAGGAATTCTTGGATTGATTCCCTTGTAATAACAAACTCCTTGTGTCTCACTTAGTAATTAATGTGGTCTCCATCCATACTAGCATTTGAAAAGAACTCTTTGATGATTTTTTAGTACACATTTCCCTAAGATTTAGCAGTTTCATCCATGTCCTCACCTTGAACACATCAGGAATGCAAGTGTCCTCAAGAGTCTCCATTCTAACAACTCTTTCCATAATGATTATGGCTCGTTTGTAGCAATCGTTGTAAGCCATGTCTGCCTCAATGGACTTGAAGTTGTCAAAGTTCGTGTGAGGACGCTTAGAGGATTTCTTAGAAGTAGAATGTTTGCTTGGAGACATCTGCACAAGGAAGTAAACAACAACAAGAAACAATAGCAAAAACATAAAAACAGAACACAAACTTGATTAGTGTCAAGTTAGTCCAAAATATAAGCACAAAAACATAAAACTGAACACAACAGTGTTAAAACAACATGCAATAAGAGTTAAACCATGAAAAAAAAATACTAAAATGTAAAAATATATTGACTGTGCAAGTATGTGCATCTAGTGTGAATGAGGTGTGCATAGTGTGTGCCTAGTGTGTGCCTTGGTGATGCATGGCAAGACATGGCGATGCACACTTGGGTCAAAGTGTGTATAACACACACCCAATGATCAAAACATGTTAAACAAGGGTAAACCCAAAGATTGGAACTCATTGGAGTCCAAATCAACACAAAAATGTCACACAAGCATTTTATCGAACACATGAAATGCACCACTACACTACACATATGAGCAATGCATGAACAGATGAAAATATGCCTAAATACAAGATCAAATTGCCACAGGGGGCCAACACAGATACAGACAAGACAAGAGGGGCAAAGCCTAATCAAAATTTTGCCCAAAATCATAGTTCCCAACCTGTTTTTCAAAAATCCCCAATTCAAGAACCCTAAAACAAATTCTGCATAATCTAAAATGAAAAATTGAAAAGAATGTTAAGAAACATACCTTTGAAGAGATTTTTGCAGAGATTTGTACTTGAAATTGAGGGTTTTGAGTGAAAATCAAATTTGGGTCGAGAGAGGTTCAAGTGAGGCAAAGGAGGGAACTTAAGAGTGTTTTAAAAAACAGTCACATTAGCCCTATAAAATTGAAAACACGCATTTTTTGTGGGTTAGATAGTTGCGAAATTACTAGCAAAAGACCCCCATTGAAGCACAAAAACTTTCGCGGGAAGCTTCTAGTCGCAAAACAGTTGTGAGACATTCGCAAAAGTCTCTGTATGAAATTTGTGTTTTCCAGTTTTTGCCTTAACCTCTTTTTGCAGGAAGTGCTTAGTCGCGAGCTTCTCGCGAAAAGGCCTCTAAACAAGTTTTTGAAAAACAACACAAAAATGCATTTTGAAGAAAAAACTTAAAGCATAAAAGCATAAAATCACTTTCAAAAACATATAAAATACTAAAAAATATTTTTGGGTTTGATCAGCAAGCAATTGAGCATACACATTACATTTGATCATGTACAATCACACAAATGAAATAAGCATTAATTGAACTAAACCTTGTGTGTTGTGGGTGAGTATCAAATGTGGAATAGTCCTTAGACCTGAGTGAAGTTTCAATGATCAATTCAATCAAGTCATACACAACTGGTACTAAGTCAAGTGGTCTATCTCAATTATAGACGTGAACATATATGACCTCCCACAATAAAAATGTTTACACAACTTAGAAGCTTTTCATTTGGCTTCTATACAAATTATAACATTTGATCATTTTTGACCAGTACATCTCATTTCGAGATCGGTGCTTGAAATTTTTTATATTTCAATATTGAGAATAAGCCTTTGGCTTTTTGAGCACCATACATTTCAATAAAAAGTCGCCTTCCCTTTTTCCTAGTCAAATACTAGTATGTGCAATGGCTTTTGCAGCTCATTATCTCTTTTCATTTTGAGATTTACATTTGGTGAGCTCTTTAAACAAAAACATAAAAAAGTAAAGGAGGGAAGAGATATTGGCACAAGTCTATGCATGTATCAAAACCAACAAAACTATTGACCAATCATTCATGACAAGTTTGAAGATTGATTTACAACAGTCACACATAGATTTCAAGATGTTTCCCACAAAGATAGATATCCATACATAACAAGCTAAGCTCATAAATGCACTATTCCATTAGTACGAAGGTACTAGGCCAAACTCACATGTGATATACACAACACAAGTGAACAAAATTTTTGGAGATTTTTCAATTTTATGAGTTTTTGAATTTTTCAACACACTTAAAAACAGAACAAGTAAAGTAAGATCAATAAAACAACAAGTACAAAACAAAACTTGTAAAAGAAACATGTTATAAACTGGAAGCAATGAGAAGGAGTATTATGTATGACATGATGCATGAACCTATGACCCTAAACAATGGAAGTATTAATGCATAGGCATAAAGAACGATCATGCATAAGTACCCTTCTTCACCCACTCTTTACGAGTGTTTTGGGTGAGTGCCTTAGATGGCGGGGTACGACCAACATAACTTTCAAACCTCGGAGTGAAGCTAGCAAGGCATAGTGATATGTTCTTCAACATTTCCATAACATCTCCAATGAGATGTCCCTCACTATCTCCCTTAGCTTGTGCTTCATTTGTTCTTCTCTTTGAAATTTCTTGGCCACGCATAGCATCAGCCTTCTTGAGTGCATGAAACTTAAAACAATTCGGCCTTGTGTGCCCTTGTATGCCATAATGATGACACGTATGCTTCACTTAAGGCCCCATTTGATTTTTGGGTAATGACTTCCCTTTTTCCCTTGGTTTTGCACCAATGGTTCGTTTTACAACAGCAGGGGTCTCAATCTCAGGCTTCACTTCGTTGAGTTTCTCATCATTCTTGGCTGATACGAACCTTACTTCCTTCTTGGGTTCGTTGCTAGAGCTTCCTTCTCCGGTATAGCCTAAACCGGTCTTATCATGTGAAGATTTTTGAGAGGACAGCACGTTGTCAAGTTTCTTGGTGGAGACGCACTCAACCTTGATATAAGCTTGAATAATTTCAAGTTCAAGAAACTTGATCTTAGAGTAAGCTTCAACTAACTCTCCCTTGAGTCTTTCTACTTCACACGTTGCCTCTTTGTGTTGCACAAGTATACACATATGCTCTTCTTCAACCTTTTTCATTTTTTTCACAGCAAGGTTAGTAACTTTGGCGTATTTGCCACAATCTTCTAGCATAGAATCATGTTGGAAAATCTGGTTTTGTATTTTATACAAAACACACAGCGGAAGCAACAAACACGGATCTACTTCAATCATGAAAGATAACATGTAACCATGAATTCTAGAACAAAGAATAGAAAGCGTACCTTGGTGCAATGAATTTCAAAACCATGACTTGAGAATACCTTTAATCTTTATCTCAATTCCACATGGTGCCCAAGATGTGTGGTCTCTCAATTAGTCTTTTTTGTACATAGATTCTCAAAGAAAATTCTTCTTTTTCTCCTTGTGGAGAAAAACTGATTTTTTTTCTTTTCATCATACGTACGTTATTACTACCATAGTAGTTCCTTTATTTAATAACTCTTATTAAATAAAAACTGATTATCTAATTGGGTTAGCCTTTTGGGCCTACACAATTGGGCTTTAGTTTGTGGCTTGAGATGGGACCAAAGGGAACAAATAAGACTCTAGCTCCAATAGGCCTTGGGCTTTTCTGTCAACTCTTGACAAGTCCAAAGTTACCATTAATTATATTCAATACCACTGTAAGAATATAATTGCACTCTAGGCCTTATTAATAAATTATATCTCAAGACTTTATTATACATACAACCCCTTCATTAAAATATTCGTAGTAATACAAAGTCATAGATATTGATTGGCACTTTGAAGATTACTACATCTTAATCCTTGAGTACCCGGTTTAATCCTTTATGTTATTCATCATATATTTATGAAATCCAATTTCATAAATATATACTTTAGTAACTCCTTACTAAAGTGGTTGGGCTCAACACTCTGAATAATCAAACCCATTAAACTTATCTCAAGGGAATATTTTATATCTCCGTTAAGAGATTATGAATTCCATCTTGAAAATATATGTTCCATCAACACTAAATGCGGCTGCCTAACATACTGAGGTTTTGACCATAACTTATAGATCTCACTCCGGATATATCAAAGCAACCTACATCTCAGGATCAGGTCCATTATTCTCTCAGGATTTAGAGTTGATGTAAACAGAAGTCGTGAGATTTATTATTCATTTGACAATCGTTAAGAGAATAATAAATCTCACAGCAGTCCAGTTCAATATGTCTTAACTTTTAAAACATATCAACATATTAACTAGAAGTCTCTGCTTCCATGATCAAGACAAATCATGTTGGTTGATATGTTATAGTCTTCGCAGATGAAATGCCCAATTTCATCACCAACTACAAACTAAAATTCTGAATTTACAAAGAACTTGTGATTTATATCTTCTATGACTTTTCACATAAATTACATACTATGCATCTCATGGACTAAGATAATATCCCATTAGTTCATTTATAGATAGTCTCATATAATTAAACAATTTAATTATTTATAACATGCCAATAAATTAGATTTTAGGGCATAAACCCCAACATGTGGACGGCAAAAAATCTTGATTCTTAGATTCGAAAGTTTGGTTACGTGTGGGGAAGGTGTTAGGTACCCCACAGCGTCTATCCAAGGACAGTCCTTCGTTTTGATAAAACCTTAATTTTTGAAAATTGGCAGTAAAAACATGATTTTGGCATTGACTTTCGGGGCTTTGCATACATGGGGGCTTCGAGGTTTGGCTTTTGAATGGGCATGGTCCCAATCTATGCTTTCCTATGGCATTCAAGCCGAGTACCAGATTTCCACGGCAAAAATCCAGCGACATGTCACCTTACTTTCGCGGCGGATATTAGGCATCGCTTCGACTTAAGTGACATGGACTGTGGCAATCACACCAGAAGGGGTGAGTAAGCATATATATATATATATATACACACATACATCATGCACAATACAAGCACACAGTGCAAGAAAGTAAATGCCTACATCCCTAGAGCATGGCCCAAAATATAGGTGCAAGAAAGTAAACAGGGGTTCCATACTCTAGAGATGAGGACAATACCTAATACAAACCATCTAAGGGAGAAAGGGAGGAGGAAGGAAGGGGCTTAAAAGAGTACATAACCAAAGGGAAAGGCTAAACTCCTAACCCTACTAAACACAACCGCTTGGCTTATCTACATGATTGTGCCTGCGCCCTTTTTGCTCGTGCCTAGGAGACCGTGCCCTACCTCTATGCGTCCTCGCTCCATGTGTGTACATACAAAAGCAAAGACAAGAAACCAGCAGACAATCAATGGAATGAAAAGATGCAAAAAGCATATGAAAGGGGCATAAAGCAAATAAGCATGATAGACATGGCAAGTAAAAAAATAAGAAAGCAAGCAAACAGGTGAGAAAGCAAACAAGCAAACAAAAGGTGGTGTCCATGAGGGACAAATGTAGGTTTGGATTGAATGTCCATATCCTCATTGTGTTGAAGCATAGATGACACACTGGAAAGCAAGACTCGTGCATGAACATGTAAGCAAGCGTGTAAAGATGCATAGAAAGCCAACATGTGGCACAAACAAGCAAGGCAAGAATATTATCCCATGAAGCAGAAAAAGGGAAAGGTATGCACGAAGCAACCAGCATCATGGTAATGCCTCCCAAGTGGTAATACCCAAACAAGGCCTCATGGGTGTTGGGTGTAACCACACAACCACAAACCCACTAAGGGTGTCAAGCATGGCAAAGCCTAGAACAAGAGAGACTAACACAAGCATAGAAGCATAGAAGCAAGCAAGCATAGACATCCAAAATGGGTGATCCAAACCCTTTGATATAGGCCAAGGTGTATGGACAATGACGAAGACCATAGGGTCTAGATCGGGTCTGAACCAATAAGCCAAAACACAATAAAGAAAGACAAGTGACAAAAGAGCTATAATAGCATATGGCATGACAAACGTAGTCTAGGTCTAGGCACGTGAACATCGCACATGGAAAATAACATGAAACATGTAGAGAGCATAGAACATGCATACAAACACGTAGATCTAAGCAAAATATAACCATACACATGATATCAAGCATGTGAGCATGTAACCCTAATGTCAACATAGAGCAAAAAGAGGAACAAAACATAGAAAAACATGGCATAAAAGCCTAAGCACGTAGATCTAAACATATGAACATGTGGGAACATGGATCTAAGCACGAAACATGGCATAAGACATAAAAGCAAAGGGATTTAAGCTAGAAACACAAATAAAGCAAGAAACATGCTAAAGAAAGGAATAAATCATGTTATTAAAGTAAAAAGAACAAGATAAATGCTAGAAAAAAATTAGAAGGTTAAGGGTGGGGATGGCAGCTTTATCCACACCCCTAAACCCCAAATCCTAAGTGTAGAACCATGGGAAGGAAGATTGGGTACAAAAACAATACCTTGTGTTGTTGGTGAAGAAAGAAGAATCAAGTGGCTTTGATGTGTTTTTTGGGTGTTTTTTTTTTTTTTTTTTTTTTGTGTTTTTTTGGTATTTGGAAGAGGGAAAAACGTGTAGGGAAACTAGGTAGAGAGAAAAAATTCAGAAAAATGTCTTCCTCCCCTAGTCTAAGGGGTGTTTGGTGTTATTTATAGCCCTGGCACATTTTTTGAGGCGGCGGCCCTTCAAGGGTCACTCGCCTCAAAAGCCCTTAGGCACTTGACGATGTCCTCACCGAAGCCTGATAAAAACATACCATTAGTGTGTTTATACTATGCGACGAAGTGAGAATTGTAACTTAAAATAACTCACCCTCATCAAGTCAAAGAGCCCAGAGTCTCTAGAGTCTCCATCTCGTGCTCAGAACACTCGTTAAGGTCCACATCCTTTACAATGGAATGAGCCGTTTGAACAATGTGCTGTTTGTGCTTCACTAAAAGGGGGACCTCCAGGGCGACTGGTTCATTAATGACGGGGCCACGAGCCATCATTAAACTCTTACCCACATCGTATTGGGGAGGGTTAGGAGTGCCCTAAGAATTAGTAGGATCCAAAGCGACGGGTTGGTTGACAATTTTCTTTGGTGGTCGCTCCCCGTCACCTTGATTCTTCCTCTTTTGGTTCGTCCTGGCAGCAGGGGCAGACGTACTATCAGCCTTGAGTTGAAGGGCTACGGCCTTCTTCACTGCCAAAGCCCTTTTTAGCCCTAATTCCATCTCTACAAACACCAAAAATAGGAATAAGATAAGAACAGACGAATCAAAATAAAGAAAGTGAAGGATTAAAAAGGGATGGACAAAAATACTTACGTCGACGAGATTGAGCGTCCAACCTTCTTGCTTCAACTATTGGCACTGGTCCTCCACAATATGCGCGGAGAATGTCAAGAGTGACCAACTTCTTCCAACTCGTTTCGGCTAAAGGGATTTTACGACGGATAGTCTACTATACTACGAACGACTCACCAGCAGTATCTAGGACTCCCCAAGTATAGGGGTGGCTCCAGAATTTTTGTCTAAGAGGGTCAATAAGAAACATAAATTATATAAATTATCTTTAATTTATAAGTTTACAAGTCTTTAAATGTTTTATGTTTTTATTGTCCTTTAGTGTTAATGTATTGACCAATTCACATAGCCAACAACCACTCAGAACTCACAAGTCACATTCAACAAAATTAAAATACTACTCACAAGTCACAAATTTAGTCAAATAGTAAGTCACAAATTAGTCAAATAGTCAAAGTGCAAAAGACAACTCATAACTCAACTTTATATCAAATCAATACAAACACCTACAGTGTTGCTGCAACAATAAAGAAACTTAAAACTCAACAACAGTAAAACACTAAGTTCTATAACCCATTAACCCCCACAAGCCCATACACCACTGTCAGACTTAGAGAATTAAAACTCAAGTTTAGTTACTCAACAACAAATATCAGAACACAGTTCTTAACCCCAAAGCCCCCACTCACATGCACACGGTCCAAGACTTAAAACTCAACCAAAAAAAAAACTCAAAAGATAACTCCATACAAAACTAGTGATTCACTCACATAGATTCAGTGAAATAGCATATCAAACACTATAAACACACGCTTACTGTGAAAGAAAGAGAAAAAGAGAAAGTTGAAAAACCAGATCAAGCGGCGGCAGAAGGTAGACCAAGCGGCAGTGGCGGTGGCAAATTAGGAACTGTTAGGCGACGGCAGATCATGGGGGTTATGCAGCGGCAGATTTTGTGTGCGAGAAGCAAAGGAAGTCCTTTTCCGATGGGTTTGGACTTTGGAGAGTGAAAAAGGATAATGAGGGCTTTTTGAGGTTAGGTAGCTGCAAATTCTTAAGTTTTATTTTACCCTTTTTTTTTTATTTATGATTTTTTAAATTTTGATTTATGGGCTTTTTATTTCTGAGATTAAAGACCAAAATTTTCTTTTGGACTTTTTTTTTCTTTTTTTTAAGAGTTTAAGTTGGGCTTTAAAAAAAAGGGGGGGGGGGGTCAGGTACATAGTGAGGGTGTGCAAATTTGTATTACAGGGGGTTCAAAAAATTTTTTTTAAAATATTATATATATACGTATAAAAAATTTTTGTGTCAGGGGGTTCATTTGAACCCCCTGACTATAACATACTGCTGCCCCTGCCCAAGTATATCAAACTCAACTACATCCATCTATTCTTCGAGTCTACACACCCAGTCTGTCCCTTGAATAAATAAATATCTACCATTCCAATCATGATTGAATAAATAAAAACCCTTTGACAATGTTATTTGTTGGGGTTTGTAGCAATAGAAGAACTCGTCCAAAGTAAGCTGATGGTGACCCCTACTCCTCTGCCCCCACAACACTTAGGCACCAATGAAGATCCTCTATGCTTTGGGATAGATCTGGTTGATAAACATGCCTAGGTAGTTTGCAAGCCAATGTTGCAACCCGGTAAGGGGCAGCCTTAGCCCTGCAGCGAAGACATACTCATAAAAACCAACGTCTGCTGTCCGAACCAAGTAGCACTTCTTGTTCTTCCCCAGCAGCCTTAAAGGTATGTGGCTAGGTATTTGGAAGCGCACATGGAGTTTCTTGAATACCTTCTCCGACATTTTTGGGAGAAAGTTATTCACTGACCAAATCTTGGGAAGGATAGAGGGCTTGAAATCGTCACCCGATGACTCAAAATCCTCTCTGTCTCCTTCCCCATCCCTTTCCTCTCTATCCTCTTTATCTCCTTCTCCCTCACCTTTGTCCATCTCCCCTTCCTCTACCTCTTCCTCTCTTACCTTCATCTCTTCTTCATCTCCCTCCACTTCTTCTTCTAAATGGTGAGCCAACAGTTCCCATTCTTGAAAATCCATCTAGTCTCCCATCATAGGGTTATTGCTTGATGATTTGACATCTTCATCATCTAGACGAATCAATGGAACATGACCACTCGTCGCTTTACTATCACTTGACATCCTCTCACCCATAAGTGACGAATAAAAGCTAAGCGGTCACTCACACATAAGCTAAATACTAAACCGATGATCTTGGAGGGACGATTGAAAGAAAGAAATAAAATACATAAGGAATAAGAGGTTACCTTGCAAAGATGATGATAGAAAGTGGAGCCAACGAAGCGTAAGGACAAATAGCAGGTGACAGGCGGGCAAGTTTAAAGCTAAAGCTCTGGATATGTTTTGAAGTAAAATAAAAAAGAAAACCTCAAAAGGGTATGGGCATATTTATAGAACAAAGGAGCACAAAAAATGAAGCGACACGACACTTCCTATCAACAAATCAGAGGATGTCACGTGTCATCCCATGAAATGCAAAGACCTTTTTGCCCCTCATTTATGGCATAGAATGCCGACATGAAAAACATTAAATGATGGGAATATTCTATGTAGTTTGCGACCCTTCAGTTACCCCGAGGGGTCACGGAGTAAGGGGCAACTGATAAGGATATTTTTGTCTAGTAAGGATTTTTGTTGTTTATTCATCCTGATGGAATTAAAGATGTATGCAGCGGAAATGTAAGTTTTGACATGGATCTACTTCATTCGATATTGATAACATGCATAAAGTAAATTTCAGAATTTGAGAACAAGAGATCGTACCTTGAAGCGGTGAATTTCAAAACCGAAGATTGAAGCACTTGGGAATACTTTTAATCTTCACTCCAATTCCACTAACGCCCAAGATGTGTGGTCTCTCAATTGGTAACAAAGGGATTATTAGAGAGTGACTTTCATTCACTTCCACACCATTATAATGATGTTTTTCTTACCAATACAATTCTGTACGTTTTTCCCTTTGTATCTAACCAATATATCTAATTGGGCTGGCCTTTTGGGCCTTACCAATTGGGCTTAAGTGTGTGGCTTGGAGTGGGACCAAAAGGGACCAATAAGACACTAGCTCCAATGGGCCTTGGGCTTTTTTGTCAATTCTTGACAAGTCCAAAGTTACCATTAACTATATTTAATACCACTATATAAATATAGTTGCACTCTAGTTCTTATCTATATATTACATCCCAAGACTTTATTATACATGCAACCCCTTCATAAAATATTCGTAGTAATACAAAGTCATTGAAGTAGACTGCCACTTTGCAAATTACTACATCTTGATCCTTGAGTACCCGGTTTAATCCTTTAATGTTATTCATTATATATTTATGAAATCCTATTCCATAAATATATACTTTAGTCTTACTAAAGTGGTTAGACCTAACTCTCTGAATAACAAACTCATTAAACTTATCTCAAGGGAATACTTTATATCTCCGTTAAGAGACTATGAATTCCATCTTGAGAATACATGTTCCACCAACACTTAATGCGGTTGCCCAACATACTGAGGTTTTGACCATTACTTTAGATCTCACTCCTAATATATCAAAGCAACCTACACCTTATGATCAGGTCCATTATTCTCTCAGGATTAAGAGTTCATGCAAATGTAAGTCGTGAGATTTATTATTCATTTGACAGTCATTAGGCAAATAATAAATCTCACAGCGGTCCAGTTCAATATGTCTTAACTCTTAAAACATATTAACACATCAACTAGAAGTCTCCACTTCCATGATCAAGACAAATCATCGTAGTTGATATGTTATAGTCTTCGCAGATGAAATGCCCAATTTCATCACCGACTACAAACTATAATTCTGAGTTTACAAAGAACTTGTGATTTATATCTTCTGTGACTCTTTACATAAATCACATACTATGCATCTCATGGACTATATGATAATGTCCGAATATTCAAGTTACCACTATTTCAGATAATAATAAAACAAATTTATTAAACACAATATTAAGTCATACATAATGTCATACACAATGTCAAACTTAATATCATACATAGCATCACTCAATAGGATTTAAGGGCACTAATCCTAACATATCCTTAGGACCCCGTCGGACACAAGGTCTCTCTTTTCTCTGTCTAGCTAGGTACTCACGGGGACCAACGACCCCGTCCTCACCATCTCGACGGACGAGCTAGAAGGTCTACCGACCATAAGCCCGTAGCGACAGAGGCCTCGGGTTCGTCGTGATAAGTGCCCCATTTCAAATCCTATGGTGTAGACGGATGGATATGCCATCCCCTAGGAAACTCATTGGGTAACTTTCATATACTACAAACGGACGATTCTCACCTCAACACTCATGTACCGACAGACAGATGCCATACTGAGGGGTAGACATGGTAGGTCCTACAATCCTTTATGTGGACCCCACACATATATCCTTACATGGAAATAACCTGTGCACCATGCCCAAAGACCCTACTACATGCCCATATCTCCTTTGTATGGAAAGAGAACCCTTAATTCTTGGAGTCTTAACTCCAAATCTCCTCTATAAGGAAAAACTCCTACATTCAAGGGATCTTAGTTCGCTCTTCACCACTATATAAGCATAAGACCTCCTCTTCTTGTAGGTACGTAGAAAATCCCTAGCTCTCTCACTTTAGAGTTCTTGGAGATCTTTCATCCACAGACTTAACCTTTAGAAGGGGCTTTGACTGGCACCCCACTGGTGATCTCTGTTGGTTCTTAGTTTCTTATTCTTCAAGTACCCATTTGAGTGTTTGAGGACAATCAGCTCATTGACGATTTTTGTGCATCATCAGAAATCAAATTAAAACACAACCAACTTGCATCAACCCAAAGTAGAGTTCAATACAAAAGTTCATCAATCTAAGATAAAGATGTAATGAAGAATTAAAACTCCACACACACACATAGAGAGAAAGAGAGAGAGTATTCACATTTTTTGAGTGAGAAACTTATGAATTGAACTAAAGAAAGAATTAAAAAAATTGTAGTAAATAAAATGGGAAAAAGAAGAGTCAAAATAAAAGAATGATGAAGGGACAAAGGGATTGTAACATTAAGGTATTGAGTAGTGGAGAGACAAAAAGATAAAAGTGAGAGGAAAATGTTGAAATGTTTTTGTAAAGTGAGAAGTTAATAAAGGGGAAAATATTTAAAAATGAGAGAGATAGTTATGGGTGTTAGGGTCATATTTTTATGTAATTGGCATATTCTATGACAAAACACATTTTACTTGTAATTGGGTATATCTAAGTGGATTCAAGATCATCATGAAGTACTTTGAAGAAGTATAACAAGTGGTAGACATGAAGATAATTCAAGAAATAGTACAATAAAAACTTAAACAGGTTATCTTGATACCTATTTTGACACCTACGATCTATTGAGCTTTAATGAATTGTTATACCTTCGTTGATAATCTATCGAGGTTTATAGATTCTAAACATACAGACTTATTTTTGGCCCATGATGACAAGGCTTTTCTAGGGTTTTTTTTTCTAGGATTTCAAAGGATATAAAAGAATTATTTTATAGTCGTTATCTGATATATAGACACACAGAGAGAAACTCTTATTGAGATACGCACTTTTTGTGCACCTTATGGTTTTGTAGGCATGTTGCTTTCAAGTCTACAAGTGTGGATTTAAGAACTTTGCATCAACAACCACCATCAAGTTGCTTGGCTGTTAGTCACAAATTGGAAATTTGTGCAAAGAAGAAGTCTCTACAAGATCAAATCTAAGTGGAGATTAGCATAAGGGTTCAACTGTAGGTTGGTATTTTGGAATAAGGTGGGTAGTGGTATGATTCATTATATTTGTAACCGCTTGTTCTTAATTAGTGGATTCTTAGGAGTGGCAACTTGAAATTCACTTAATGGGGTTTTTTTCTTGTGAAGGTTTTCTCCATTAATTAACAAACCACAGTGTCAATTTATTTCTCGCTGCACTCTAGTTCATGGTGATTTGTTCATGCCTTAACAATATTGCATGTAATTTGGATAATTAATCAACTTGGGAAGTTGAAGTAATTAACAAGGGTCAATTTATAACTTAATAGTGGAAATAAGTGGATGATATGGCCACTGAAGTAGCTCAACAGAAGTATAGCAACAATAAATGTTATGCTTCATTTTTTAGATATATAATATATAGAATATATAGATATATACTTAGATGAGACACCTTTCTCAACACACACACACACACACACACACACAAAAACTTGGATAAGACACGTGGCATAAAATTAAACTCTAATGGGAAATCTGATTGGATTTTAGTTAAACTTTGGTTTTATGTATATATAACTTTTTGGAAATCCACCAAAAGTCTTATAGCTCAACTAGTACTTCTTCGTATTTCAAGTGAAGACATCCAATGTTTAAATCCTCCGACCTCCAACTATTTTCATTTCCAAGAGAAAAAAAACCATATATTACATTCATTGCTACATAAGTTTATAAGTTTTTTCTTTTTAATAATAATTTTCATTATATGCTAATTGCTAATTGCAATTATAATGATATCCTGAAAAGTGAGTTGGAGGTTGTTGTATGCTAGTTGGTGGTTATTGTCATAGATTATGTTAGGTTCTAAGTACTTAGGAACTAATGTATTAGAACTCTAATTTGTATTGTTGGCAAACCATGATCAAAACACGTTTTTAGTCTTGTTTTAGACTTGCTCAAAGTATGTGTTTTATGTAAAGTTGGAATCGAGCTGCTGCAGAATTCATTGTGCAATTCGGTCTGGCTCGATCGATCGAGAATTAGACTCGACCGATCGAAAGTCGGGCAGAATGTTTTTTCTGCAGAATTTCCAACTCAGCCCTAAGCCTATATGACGTGTAGGGTTTTATGTTTTACCCTATGTATAAAAGGGAAACCTTAGCCACGTTTTTGAGGTTGCTCTATTTGTTATGTGTGTGAATCTCTTGTGAGATCTGAAAGATGGTTGCCTTCACACATGCTTAGGATTATCAAGAAGGGGATTTCATTAAGAACTTGATGATCATTCAGTTGTTACACTAAAGAGCTTAAAGATACACAAGCGGGAGTGCTTGTACTTGTTAGAAAATCCAAGAAAGAATGAGTCTGTGGTCTCGGAGCTTGCACGTGGTCATGTTAGTAAGTTTTCTACATGAGGTAGCAATAGGATGTTAGTAGTCTAAGTCACTATTGTAAAACTTCGATTCTTTCATAGTGGATTCAGTTTTACCTTGAGGATAATTAGGTTAAATCCTCTCCAGGTTTTTTACCGGTTTGGTTTTTCTGGGTCATCATATCTTTGTGTTCTTTATTTTTCACACTTTACATTGATATGATATATTTGTGTTAACCTAGATTTGATAATTTGACTAAGTTAATTACTTGGCTCATTAATTAGGTTAATCTGGTTGTGTTTAAGGGGTCTAAAAATGTACAAGTGGTATCAGAGCAGGTAGCTCTTTTGTTGTAGATCTTTTGATCTCTGAGCTGATCCTTGACCCCTATTGTCATGGAACACAGACACTCTCTTGTTATTCCACCTCACTTTGATGGGAATAATTATGCTTATTGGAAAGTAAGGATGAAAGCATTCCTGAAATCAATTGATGAAAGAGTTTGGAACTCCGTTGAATACGGATTGGAGAAGCCCACTACTCTTGTTAGTGAGTGGCAAACTTCTCAAAAAGAAGCAGCCGCATTCAATAGCAAAGCTATGAATGCTATCTTTAACGTTGTTTCTATAGAGGAATTTAAGAGAATCTCTAATGTTGAGGTTGCTCACACTGCTTAGAATATCCTCCAGACTGTGCACGAAGGCATAAAGGCTATCAAAATTAATAAGTTGCAGCAATTAACATCTAGATTTGAGAGCATTAGGATGTCTGATGATAAATCCTTTGATGAATTTTATGCTAAACTTAATGACATTGTTAATTCTGTATACAACTTGGGTAAAGTCTATGATCAACCTAAAATTTTTAGGAAGATTCTTAGATCTTTAACTGAAGATTTTAGACCCAAAGTGACTGCCATCACTGAGAGCAAGGATGTGGACTCCATCCCTGTTGATGAACTTGTAGGATCTCTTCCTACCCAAAACTAGTAAATCCAAATCAATGGCTCTTAAGTTAGTTGATGTTGGTGGATTTGATGATGAGCTCTCTGCTACAAAGATTGCTTACCTTGCCAAGAACTTTAGGAATTTCCTTAGAAACAACAACAGAAGGGCAAGAGGTAAGAACATTGCTGAACCTAAAAACTTTAGGAAGAATGATCCCACTAAGGTTAACAACACTGTAAAACCTAGAGAAAAAGTAGGTCAATCTTCTAATAATTCTATTGGTCCTCAATGTTTTGGATGTCAAGGGTATGGTCACATGAAATTTGAATGTCCTACATACTAGAGGTCTAAGGGTAAGGCTATGGCTATAACCCTTAGTGATAATGAAGTTTCTGATGATGAGTCTGGTTCTAACGAGTATGGAAACTTTATTGCTTTCACTGCTACTGTTGTAGTCAATGAAAGCTTGTCTGTTGAAGAGAACCCTTCTAATGGGGAACTCTCTAAGGATGCAAATCTTCAAGAAGCCTACAATAAATTTGTAAAGTTACTGCAAAGGATGCTATAAGTGTTGAATCAGGTTTAAAGAAAATTGCATCTCTTGAGCTTGATAAGAAAAATTTGCTTGTGAATTTGTTTGATGCTACTGAACTTTTGAATAAAGTGAAGACTAAGAACATGCTTTTGCTTGAAAAAGTTAAGAATTTGGAACATGAACTATTTGTTGCTAGAGAACAAACTAATAGGTCTGCAAGCTCCAAACTTGATCACATGCTGAGTGTTCAAAAGTCTCCCTCTGACAAAACTGGCTTAGGTTTTGTAGAAAGCATCTCTGTGCCTGCACCCAATTCCACAATCTTTGTTCTATCTTCTTCTTCCGAACCCCCTATGAGTAAGGTTGTCAAACCCTTTGTGAGTGAGGCTAAATTTGTAGAAGTTACACCTCCTAAGAAGATTAGGGTTGATCTTTATGAGTCTAAACCTAAATATATACCCTTTCTAAGGACAAGACACATGATAAGCTTGCATAGGTTTGTCGTTTTAGTGGAAAGTCTGGGCACATTCATCCAAACTATTACAAGCTACAAGCGGCTAAGCGAGCAAACAAACAAAAAGTACTTGTGCCTCAAGCACAAGATCCTATGGTACTCATTGGTGAAATGGTAAAGGCTCTAAACCTTTATTCCAATCCCGGAGTTGGAAATCATTCACATGTGAATAAGAACTCCAATGCTCATGGTGCATCTAAAAATTTTTGGATGCAAAATGCTCAATCTAGTTGAGTCTTTCTGACATGGTCCTTGTGTTTCTTTGCTCTACTCTTCGTGACCATTGTTCTTTGGTTTTTTGTTTTCTTTATTTATAGGATTTGCATTGCATTACATTCATAAATTTCATTCTAGATTTTTTTTTTCTTTTCAAATTAAAAAAAAAAAAAAGCAAATTTTGTTTTGCATTTATTTTCTTGGTTTTCAAAACAAGGTTGGTCAATTTATTTTCACATCACATGTCTTTGTACCTTGTTTAGCTTAGATGAGCTTATTTATTGCACTTTACTAGTTGAAGCTTTGTAGTGTATGTTGTGTGGGAAAGATGTTTATAGTATTTTTTTATCACTCTGTCTTGATCTTGAAGTCACTGGGTTCCAAAACATGTGTTTTTGAAAAGCATTTTATTTCATACTCATGCACGTGATTCATAAAATTCAATGCTTTGAGGAGTTTTTGCATTATTTTGCTTTGTTTTTTCAAAAATCTGATTTTTCCAGAATTTCGACCGATCGAAATTGCTATCAAAAAGTTTGTGAGTCTCTGTCTATTTCGATTGGCGCTCGATTGGTGTTGGAGCAATCAAAGCATTTTTGACCGATCAAATCTGTTTTTCGATCAATCGAAAATCGTGTAGAGAACTTTTTAAAAACTAATTTTCACATTTTCAAACTCATTTTTTCAAAAGTTTTTCAACTTTTTCTCTCTCTATACAACTCAGCCAAGGCTCCAATATGATTTTTGTCATTTTCCACCATTCTTTTTGCAAGGTTTTTCTCTCCCAAGGCCGGTAAGACCTTTATACCCTTCGTTTTGCATTTATTTTCACTTTTCATGCATAAAATCATGCATTATTTGGGAAATTTCGAACGTATGAAATTTTTGGGGTTAGTTGATGAATTAAGCATTTTCTTTCACAATTGATCAATGGGTTTTTGTTGGGCAATGTTATAAACATGATCTATGGTGTTTAATTTGATCAATTAGATGTATTGTGAGAAATTGAAAATTCTAGGGCTTGAAACTACTCGATTTGGGGATTTTGTTCACATTAAGTTTAATTGATGAAATTAGCTTGTTGGATTGATTAATTTGATCATTATAAACTGTTTTCTAACTTGTGTGATGATTAATTGGTCGATTTAGTACAAATTGAACAAGTGATTTTTCAAAATTTTGGGGTTTTTGTTATAAACTCTATGCTCATGCCAAATTTATGATTCTAAGCTTAAATTGAACTTGTTATCACTGTATTAGAGCATGCATCATGACATTTATCTATTCATGCATCATATAGATTGTTATTTCTATATTTTTTTGTGCTAACTTACAGTCTACCCTTTGTTTTTTTTTTTTTTTTTTTTTTTTTTTTTTTTATTCTTTGTCTTGTGTCTTTGTCCTTACCCTAGCATCATGCCGAGGAAGACTAGAGCCCATAGGACATCCTCCTCTTCTCTGCTCCTTTCTTTGTGGGCACTTTGTTTCGGAGTGAGAAAAGCCGAGAGCTTTGTGAGACACTAAACCTTAAGAGAAAGATTTAGGCTGAGCGTAAGGTTTTGTTAGATGAGGTTGATCCTACCATAAGGGCAAATTTTGAGCGTCAGGGCTGGTTGCCACTTTTGGATATTGATTATCCTCCTCCAGATACCCTGATTAAAGAGTTCTACTCGAACCTCTCTATCCACGTCTATGATTCCAATACTTTAGTCAAGAGTTGGATACAAGGTGTAGAGTTCATCATTACCCCTAAAGTAGTGGCTGATGCTCTAGGGGTACCTGTGGTCCAGCATCCTGTTTACTCTTATGATGAGTATCCTCCCCTAGATGACATCATGTCATACATCACTGGTACTTCTATCCGGTGGGGTTCTGATCCTCAGATCACTTCTGCTAAGCTCATTGAGACTACCTATCATTTCTTTAGGATAGCGTGTCATTCCTTGTGGCCTATCTCTCATCTGCACACCATTCCTTTGGAGCAATGTGGATTTTATATGCTCTTGTGATAGATGCTCCTATTAATTTTCCTCATCTGTTTCTTCGTTCTTTGAACGAAGTTCATAGGAGTTCCTCTACCGCTCATGCTCTTTTTAATCCTGTTTTCATTCATAGGATTTTGTTGTTTTTAGGTTTAGATGACTTTCCAGCTTTTGAGCCCATACACAAGTTCTCCCATAGGTACCACTTTTCTTAGGCAGAGGGCTACTCAGATGAAAGAGAGCTCTAAATGCCCTCATGTTGAGCCTTCAGGTACTGCACACCCTCCTTCTTTTACAGGTGTTACTTCTGGTGAGGCGTCTGCTGATCCTTTTGGTGCTGCTGTTCCTCCACCATCTACTTCGGATGACTTTGACATTCATCATACATTGGAGACTATCATGACCGTTCAGGTGACTCATGGTCAAATTTTGGTGGACATGCTTGATGAGCTCCTTGTTTTGCAAGCAGTTTTGGTGCATCTTAGACGTTCGCCTTCGCCACCTCCTTTTGATGATGGATTTTGATTGCCCTTTGGCATTCCGTCACAAAAAGGGGGAGTACATTTGCGCACTTGTAGAGGATTTTTTGTAGTTAGGGGGAGAGATTTTGTTTGTTGGAGCTTGTGGAGTTTAGATTGTATCTAGGTGCTTTACTGTGCATGTATCCTTTTTGGCTCTTGATGAATTGTTTTTGGGCTATTCATGTTAGGGGGAGATACATTGTTATCTATGTTTCTTGTTTCACTGCTCATTGATTTATATTTATGAGTTATTCATGATATATGTCTTTGTTTTGTGTTTTGTGAAGTCAAGAATTTATTTTTGTTTTACTTGTATTTTCCACATATGCGTTTATGCATTTGTTGAGTATTTTAGGAAATATACAGGTTGATTCAGCCGTGCTGCTGTCTACACTTTCGACTGATGGATAGTAGTTAGATTGGATTATTTTGTAATGGGCATTATTTTGGTAAAGGGTTTTTACTTGTAACTTTGAGCATTGTGTTTGTGTTTTGTCACGGATTGTCAAAGGGGGAGTTTGTTAGGTTCTAAGTACTTAAGAACTAATGTATTAGAACTCTAATTTGTATTGTTGGCAAACCATGATCAAAACAGGTTTTTAGTCTTGTTTTTGACTTGCTCAAAGTATGTGTTTTATGTAAAGTTGGAATCGAGCTACTACAGAATTCATTGTGCAATTCAGTTTAGCTCGATCAATCAAGAATTAGACTCGACTGATTGAAAGTCAAGCATAATGTTTTTTTTTTGCAAAATTTCCGACACAACCCTAAGCCTATATGACATGTAGGGTTTTATGTTTTGCCCTAGGTATAAAAGGGAAACCCTAGCCACGTTTTTTAGGTTGCTCTATTTGCTGTGTGTGTGTGAATCTCTTGTGAGATCTGAGAGGTGGTTGCCTTCACACATGCTTAGGATTATCAAGAAGGAGATTTCATCGAGAGCTTGATGATCATTCAACTGCTGCACTAAAAAGCTTAAAGATACACAAGCGGGAGTGCTTGTACTTACTGGAGAATCCAAGAAAGAAGGAGTCCGTGGTCTCGGAGCTTGCACTTGGTTATGTTAGTAAGTTTTCTACATGAGGTAGCAATAGGATGTTAGTGGTTTAAGTCGCTATTGTAAAATTTCGATTCTTTCATAGTGAATTCAGTTTTACCTTAAGGATAGCTAGGTTAAATCCTCCCCAGGTTTTTTACGGGTTTGGTTTTCCTGGGTCATCATATCTGTGTATTCTTTATTTTCCGCACTTTACATTGATGTGATATATTTGTGTTAACCTAGATTTGATAATTTGACTAAGTTAATCACTTGGCTAATTAACTAGGTTAATCTTGTTGTGTATAGGGGTCTAAAAACGTATAGATTACGTTTGCCTTGTCCTTCTAGTTAGGGTAGTGTAGTCAACTTGCCAAAATCGACCCGATCCCCAACCCGACAAGTTGGGTCGGTTTATAGGGATTGGTGGATTGTGAAATTTCTTTTACAGTAAGTCAGGTTGGATTTGGGTCATAAGATTCACAAATTCACCTAACTTGACATCCACCTATATTTAATATATATTTAGAAATATATTATACAATTTTGTTCTTTATTTTGTGTTGTGTTGGATTGAAGAACTATTAAAATTTGTTGTTATTTGTGTTGACTTAAACTTTAAAGTAGTATTAAAATTTAAAATAGTTTTTGGTGTTGTTGTTATATGATTAATTTAATAATAATAATAGTAATTAAAAATAAATTCCAACCCAATCCATCTGGGTTGGGTTGGACCCTTGTGATAGTTTGGGTTATGTTGGATATTTTTTTTAACCACCATAGTAAGTTAGGTTGAAAAATGCCCTTAACCTGATCCAATCTCATTCATGCACACCACTACTTCTAGTATTAGTAGAAACATGACTCTTGGTGCTATTTCATATCCACGGTAAACACACAAACACAATGTCCTCCACTTTCAAGACTAAGTTGGGAGGTATTATGTTGTCACTATACGAGAAGAAGATATATATATATATATATATATATATCACCAGTGAGTTGATTGCCCTTGGACACACCAATGGGTACCTGAAGAATAAGAAAATAAGAACCAAATAGAATGCACTGGTGGGGTACCGGGCAAAGACCTTCCAAAGGTTAAGTTAGTGAATGAGAAATCTCCAAGAACTCTATAGTGAGAGAGCTAGGGATTTTTTTGTGTAACTTGGAAAAGAGGAGACCTGTGGTTTATATATTGATGCAGAGGAGACCTAGATCCCGAGAATACAGGGTTTTTCCTTATAGGGAGGAGGTGAAGTTAATGACATTGAGATCTTAGGGATATCTTTCATACTAGGAAGGTAAAAGTCATGGGGTAGGGTCTTTGTGCATGGTGTGCAAGATGTTTCCATATAAGAAAGTGCGTGAAGACCACGCATGGCCACGTTGGATCTGTCAATGTGCCCATCCGTTTGTTGATAGGATCCGTCAGATTGATACGGAAATGTATCCATCAGCTTTCAAGGGTCTGTCTACTCAGCCATCAGCTTGTTCTAGTTTAGGGCTCAAGGTTCCAAATGGACCTTTCTTGAGACCGACCGCTCCTTTGTGGATTGGTGCTGCTAATTTCACCCTTTGCTGACGGGCTCTTTATTGTTTAATTTCTTATTCCAAAAATACCCTTATCAACTACCCCCCACTCCGTGGGCCCGTCAGCTATGCTTGACGGGTCTCGGAGTAAATAAGGTTTTTATTTTTTATTTTTTTATGGATATTAATTTCTTTATTGGGAAGTGTGTATTGATGGAGGTAGGTAGCTTTTGTAATGAATGCTAGCTGACACGTGGTACTCATTGATTGGCCTCATTTCTAATCAGAAGCGTCGCTTCGCATACTGCGCTCCTTTGCCCAATAAATAGTTCTTCTTCCTTAGTTTTATCTTTTTCATTTTGTTTTCATCTCTTGCTTGCTGTGTCTTTAAGCCACTCTGTCACTGCTCTCATATTTTTCTTCTTCCATCATCTTGACCACTGAACCATCGTCAACTCCTTTCTACGTAAATTTTCTTTACTTTATTTTAATTACTGTCCTTTGAACTTAGCTAGTCGTCATTTTTAGAGGCCTACCATACAAGTAGGTTCTCAGCATACATCCATTGTGTGTAGGTGAATAGATGTTAGGTGATAGAGAAGCGACGAGTGAACAATTGTCATTAGTCCGTGAAGGTATGAGCTACGACAAAGTCTATCTGTTAGGTCATGAGCCCATGGAGGATTTGACCTTGTCCCTAGACAAGGAATTGTTTGCCCATTCTCTTACTGAGGAGGAAGAGGAGAAAGACGAAGAGGATGAGGAAGTATGACCAGGAAGATGATGGTGAGGAGGGGGAGGACTATGTAAAAGGAGATGGGGCCGTAGGTGAGGTAGAAGGTGAGGGCCATAGGCCCTTCATCCTTCCCTTGATATGGACGGTGAATGACTTGTATCTGACCATGTCATTAAAGGTTTTCAACATCCTCCATGCCCGTTACCAAATCCCTAAGCACATCCCTATGAGTTTGCCATGGAAATTCGAGAAGTGTTATTTAGGCAAGACAATGAACGTCGGCATGTACGACGCTATGTTCACTGCTAGGTTGAGGTTACCGCTAATGGAACTACATCGTCAGCTTGCTAACTATTTAGTCTTTTCTGTTAACCAGATCGCCCCAAATGCATAGAGGATGTTTATTGGGGCCGAGGTGATATGGGGCTAGTTGAGTGAGGGAAACCATTGCTTTACACTTGAAGAGTTTTTCTATTATTACAAGCTTCAGCAGATATACTCATTAAGGGGTATCTACAACTTTGTGTCAAGGAAGCCATTATTTAGGTTGGTGTTAGACATACTTGACTCCAATAGGAACTAGAAGAATATGAACTTTTTTGTACAGGGGACGAACTGAGTGTGTAAACTTGAGGAATGGGATAGCATGCACGATGGGTTCGATAATACTTGGAACATTTTAAGTAAGTCTGATGAGTCGTCAGTGTTTGTTTTCTAATTCATCCCATTAGCTTTGATTATGTAACTAACCTACTGCTTTTAACTTGTTTCATCACAAGCCCATTTGAAGATAATCGAGGAGCAAGAGAGTTTCCTTAATCGTGTTTGGGTGATTTAGTTTGGTCAAAGGAAGTGGAAGGACTTGATCACACTTGATACCCTCCATGCTTTTTGTGGTGGTCCAAAGCCAACAGTTGAAGCCCGACAATTGGACATATACGCCCGTCGACGTAAGTTCCTTCTTCTTGCCTTTCTACTTTTTGGTTATCTATTTTAATACGTCAGTTTTCTAGTTCCCTTGGTAAAAAAATTTCAAAGATGGAAAATGGTAGGTAGAGGACCTTAGTAAGGAAGTTCGTCATTGCTCGCCTTAAGTAACAAGGGACGCATCAGCTTCTCCTTCTAAGGTGACGCCTCCTCCTTAAAACGTTCCCAAGAGGAAGGGCACAAGAAAAGATAATTGTCCAACCAAGAAGGTGACGAGCTAATTGTTGGAAAATCTGGTTTTGCATCTCATACAAAACACACAGCGGAAGCAACAATTACAGATCTACTTCATTCATGAGAGATAACATGTAACCTTAAATTCTAGAACAAAGAATAGGAAGCGTACCTCAATGCAGTAAAATTCAAAACCAAGACTTGAGAATACTTTTAATCTTCATCTTAATTCCACATGATGCCCAAGAAGTGTGGTCTCTAAATTAGTCCTTTTGTACGTTGATTCTCAAAGAAAGTTCTTCTTCTCCTCCTTATAGAGAAAAACTGATTTCTTTTCTTTTCATCATACGTACATAATAACTACATTGGTAGTTTCTTTATTTAATAACTCTTATTAAATAAAAACTAATTATCTAATTAGGTTAGCCTTTTAGGTCTACCCAATTGGGCTTTAGTTTGTGGCTTGAGATGGGACCAAAAGGGAACAAATAAGACTCTAGCTCCAATGGGTCTTGGGCTTTTCTATCAACTCTTGACAAGCTTAAAGTTACCATTAATTATATTCAATACCACTATAAGAATATAATTGCACTCTAGGCCTTATTAATAAATTATATCCCATGACTTTATTATACATGCAACCCCTTCATTAAAATATTCGTAGTAATACGAAGTCATGAATGTAAACTGCCACTTTGAAGATTACTACATCTTAATCCTTGAGTACCTGGTTTAGTCCTTTATGTTATTCATCATATATTTATGAAATCCAATTTTATAAATATATACTTTAGTAACTCCTTACTAAAGTGGTTGGGCCCAACACTCTGAATAACCAAACTCGTTAAACTTATCTCAAAGGAATATTTTATATCTCCGTTAACAGATTATGAATTCCATCTTGAGAATATATGTTCCATCAACATTAAATGCAGCTGCCCAACATACTGAGGTTTTGGAATTTTATTAAAAAATAACTAGAAAACCTAAACTATATTATTAGTTAGGCAACGTTTGAAACAAATTTCATTTCTAACAAATTGAGTCCAGAGGACTCGATTTTGCTCTGAGAAAATCGAGTGTAAGACACTCGATTTCCAAGTGAGTATGGAAATCGAGTGTAAGACACTCGATTTCCAAGTGCAAATTCACTAGGCAAAATCGAGTGCAGAGAACTCAAATTGTTAGAAACCAAATATGTTTGAAACGTTGCCTAACTAATAATATAGATTGGGTTTTATAGTTATTTTTTAATAAAAACCGAGGTTTTGATCGTGACTCATAGATCTCACTCCTGATATATCAAAGTAACCTACACCTCATGATTATATCCATTATTCTCTCAAGATTTAGAGTTGATGTAAATAGAAGTCGTGAGATTTATTATTCATTTGAGAGTCATTAGGAGAATTATAAATCTCACAGTGGTCCAGCTTAATATGTCTTAACTCTTAAGACATATCAACATATCAACTAGAAGTCTCCACTTCCATGATCAAGACAAATCATCTTAGTTGATATGTTATAGTCTTCTTAGATGAAATGCCCAATTTCATCACCAACTACGAACTAAAATTCTGAGTTTACAAAGAACTTATGATTTATATCTTCTGTGACTTTTCACATAAATTACATACTATGCATCTTATGGACTATGATAATGTCTCATTAGTTCATTTATAAATAGTTTTATATAATTAAACAATTTAATTATTTATGACATGCCAATAAATTGGATTTTAGGGCATAAACCCCAACAATCTCCCACTTGCCCTCAAAGACAATTTACCATATATCCGATACTTATCTCCCTTTAGAGTAATTCATAGTCACTCTAAGGCAAGGTTTGGAAATAAGTTTCAGCCAGATTTATTGCATAAATTATTTTTTCTACTACTACTTCACATGTACTTATATATCTCTAATGAGATAACACTTACGCTTAATGTGTATCTTCATCACTTAGGATGAACACATATCTTGAAGTCCAACTTCATGAATCACAATCACACTACAAGCCAGTATTTGTACATCCAATAACCATCAAAACTTCACTTTTGTGGACAAGCATATAATCCCTTATTCTTCTAAGATATTTGAGTATGTGCTCTAACTCCCACTAAATTAAGTGATATTTGATTCAATTGATATATGCTTACTATGCCCACCGCAAAATAGATATTTAGCCTAGTATTTCGCATAACATAAAGACTTCCTAAAAATTTGGTATAACGAACCGTCTTAATATGCTCTTCCTTTTATATGTCTAAGGATCATAGTCCTTTATAAAGGAACTTCAAACTTAAAAGGAAAGAATCCTTTCTTGAAGCATTACATGCTATAGTCGGCTAAAATCTAATCTATTTAAGCAGTTTGAGATAGACCCAACATCCTAATTTCTGAATTTTAACAAAGTTTAATTCTTAGTATGTGACCAGTCTTTCCTAAGTACTTTTATATCAAACTGGACTAGACAACAAAAACTCTATTGATGATAATAACTCTACATCATCCTAAATGATTAGAACGTCATCAACATACATTAAGAAATTTATTATTCTATATAGCTTTTACACACATAAGGCCTTTTAATACTTGATCAAAATCAAACAATTTGATTTTTTGATCAAAGATGATATTTTATGATTCATATGCTTGCTTTAGTCCATAAATGGAATTTAAGCAACTTACATACTAATCTCTACTGGTTATTTGCTATGTACAAGTCTAGTTACATCATATAGATGTATTCCTCAAGATTGCTACTAAAAGAAGTTTTCTTGATATCCATTGCCATATTTCATCCAAATGAAATATAATGGATAAGAGAATCTCGATAGAGTCAAACTATTGGTGAAAAACTCTTTTCATAGTCGAACCATTTCTTTCTGAATAAATCTTTTTGCCACTAGTCTTGACTTTGAAGATTTACACCTTCAAAACTATCAATGCCATTAGGTGCCTTTACAAGTTCTAGACTTTAAATAGAATCTAATTCTATTGATATAACCTTGATCCAGTATTCCATATTCATATCATCTATTGCCTCTACGTAGGACTGAGGATTAAATTCATATCCTTGTGGAATGACTTCAAAAGTTTAACCAAAAAGTATAAATCTATTTGGTAATTAATAATCCTCCCACTACGATATTGTACCGGTGTACTGGCTATATATATAGAATAATGTCTTGTGGTGTATCTAATACAACCATCTCATTTCTAAATGTATTTTATAGTTGTCC
This sequence comes from Quercus glauca, assembly GCA_023736055.1. Lineage (NCBI taxonomy): Eukaryota > Viridiplantae > Streptophyta > Magnoliopsida > Fagales > Fagaceae > Quercus > Quercus glauca. The sequence goes on from CM043319.1 coordinate 41,735,776, forward strand.
TACAACAAATTTTGACATTTTTCTTCTAGAATAATCTAACTGTAAAAGAGCCCTATTCCTCCTTTATGTATGTACTGACTTAAAGAAGTCATTGGAACTTCATTCCTTTATAAAAAGGAGCCCTATATCTTATTATTCTCTAAATAGAATTCATAGACTGGGAATATAATAAAACAATGGTTATAAAAGCCCATCTTTCACCAATCTTGAATATCATTTAGATTGACAAGATCTAGACATAAGTGCCAAAACATACAATTACAAAGGATGGAAACTTCCTCTTTAAAGGGAAAAACATGTAAATTTCCCTCTAGAAAACAATCATGGACAATGCTTAGCTTTACCAAAATCAGAAACACTTTCCTTTTAGTCATGCTTTTGAGTCTAATTTCCTTTTGGCAACTACTAGGGCAACTAGCTTGTCCAACTATTTGGTATTATAATTCCTAGTCTTACCATCCTTACCTTTCGGTCTAGGCAAAGAATTTGAATTAAATCATATTGAACCTAGCCTTAGCTTTTAGGATGTCTTCCGTTGCGTAGAACTCATTCATCAATTCAGATAATATAAAAAGAATTTATTTTCAAAACAATCTGAATTGATCAAATGATTCTAACAAGGACTTATGGATCATATCCAAATGAGATTAACATTTAATCTCTACATCCAAGAATTCCAATTCATTTTAAAATTAAAACATTTTCATAAAATGATATAGAATTGGAACTCCTTAAGCCTTTCTTAGCACTCAATATGATTCATATCAAACATCTCATTTAGACTTAATATAAAGTCTAAGTCTAGTACTAACTCTTGCATCTCATGCCGTAGTACAATTGAAATAGAAGCTAATGTAACATTTTAGCATTTCAATGGAGACTATGATTACATCATAAGCTATCTTCCATAAATGCATCATGTATAGGAAATTATGGCAATGCTGAATCGAAACATATTTATGTATTTCAGCTCCTTTAAGCACCATGTTTGAAATTATTTCTTAGTTAATGTGATTCATTTAAAATAGCAACTAGAGAACAAAAATAATTTGCCGCTTTTCCATTGGCCTCTAAGTAATAATAGCTAGAACTCAGCATAGAAGATACTATTAAACTTAGTCTAGTGTACATCGTTGCCTAGACCCATGTGTAGCCACATAACTCTACCCTTGTAAGGTTTAATCTTGTAGTACCATGATGTAAAACACCTTCCGCATGGAACACAAGGCTCGAGGCCAAGACGAGGTGCTTGCCCACACCACTATAAACCGGGAAGTTCAATCTTGTAATACCATGAAATAAACATCCTCCGCATGGAACGTAAGGCTCGAGGCCAAGACGAGATATTTACCCCACACCACTATGAACCGACAATGGAGGTCATGAGATCCAACCCTTGTATCTCTCTCCCACTAGAAATTTTAAAACAAGTGGATTGTCATGAAATCATTGTGATCTAATCACAATCTTAACCCTACACATCAAATGTGTTTAATTGTTTAAATTCAATGTGATGTTACTAAGTCACGTCACAATAGCATAACAAACATTTGCGCAATCACAAAGAAGTTTAATCATGTAATCCGTGAAATAAATACCCTTTTCATGGAATGCAAGACTCGAAGTCAGGACAAGGTATCTATTCACATTACAATAAACTTAACAAAAGGGTTATTTCAGCACTCCCACTCATTATTCAGGTTTTTCTTTAAATAATTGTGATCCCATCACAACTAATAACCTTGCACTTGATAAAGACTCTAATCTCATTAGAATCACTAACTAAAATGGAAGTCCTAAACTATTTAGGATTCCTTAAACACTAATGAATCAAAAATTAGTTATATATAGAACTCTATCCTTAATTTACTAAAAGTATTCTAATCTCATTAGAAACTATATAACTTTAATTAGAATTTAATCTCATTAAAAACCTCTAAATAAAATAAATTAAGGACTTTTAATCATAAAACAATTTAAGACTAAGAGTTCTATTTAACTAACATCTTTGATCTCATTAGGTCTTTTAGTTAGATAACTTTAGAAGCATTTTCGTGAGAATCTCGTGACTAAGCTCTTCCCACAAAAATGGGTTAAGGCAAATTAGTGAAAACACAAAATTCAGATAGAAACTTTTGCAACTGTTTCGCGAGTAAAGCTTACCCGAGAAAACTTTTGCGCTTCAACATCATTTTTCGTGAGTAACTTCGCGAGAAGGAAACCTACGAAAAATGCGTGTTTTCAGTTTTTAAAGGGCAGATGTAGACAGTTTTCAACGGTTTTTCATGAAAAAACAAGCACCATATAAACATAATAGATAGAATTTGATATCAAAACTGAATTCCATTGATGTTATAGCCTTAAAGTTCAATTCAACATACTTGAATTCAAATTTAAACAACATCATAACATCAATATCAGTTTTCATCAAATCATAGTTTCAACAACCGTTTTTGACAGTTTTTGCTATTTTCCATCAAAAACACCTTTTGAATTTATGAAGGTTCATAGATCAAACATTAAGGTTTTCAAGATCAAGAACCATAATAATGCTAGAAACCCTTGAAAACATAATCCTAATCTCATTAGGAATAAATTTCATAATCTTGGCATTAGCATATTGTTTGATCATAAAAACATATATTATTAAACTAACATATACCGTGGCACCGACACTATAAATCATGGCACAATAATTCCAGTGTTTGATCACAGCCGGGTCAAATGGAATTAAAACATGTTTATAAGATGGCCAAGGAAACAAATATCTACATAAGGATTCAATCTTGATAACATATAAATCATATCAACCTTTTATCTATAATATGCAGATTCAACAGATATAAGGTACTTCAATCCTTATGACATACGGATTCCACATTATCAATATATATATATATATATATACCGATTCAATATGAAATAAATTATTTGAATCCTTGATGCATACAAATTCCATGAATACGGCACCATTAAAGCATGAATATTAAAAATAATGACATAGCACTGTAAATCTAAAAAAAAATATGTAGAAACGTTACTCCAGAAAATTAAATCACCAAGAAAACTATTTTCTTTGATTCTAAAACTCAATCACATGTTACACAAGTATGGTATTGAAGACCGCTCTAATACCAATTGTTGGAAAATCTGGTTTTGCATCTCATGCAAAACACACAGCGGAAGCAACAATTACGGATCTACTTCATTCATAAGAGATAACATGTAACCCTGAATTCTAGAACAAAGAATAGGAAGCGTACCTCGATGTAGTGAAATTCAAAACCAAGACTTGAGAATACCTTTAATCTTCATCTTAATTCCACACGATGCCCAAGAAGTGGTCTCTCAATCAGTCCTTTTGTTCGTTGATTCTCAAAGAAAGTTCTTCTTCTTCTCCTTATGAAGAAAAACTGATTTCTTTTCTTTTCATCATACATACACAATAATTACCTTGATAGTTTCTTTATTTAATAACTCTTATTAAATAAAAACTAATTATCGAATTAGGTTAGCCTTTTGGGCCTACCTAATTGGGTTTTAGTTTGTGGTTTGAGATGGGACCAAAAGGGAATGAATAAGACTCTAGCTCCAATGGGCCTTAGGCTTTTCTGTCAACTCTTGACAAGTCCAAAATTACCATTAATTATATTCAATACCACTATAAGACTATAATTGCACTCTAGACCTTATTAATAAACTATATCCCAAGACTTTATTATACATGCAACCCCTTCATTAAAATATTCGTAGTAATACAAAGTTATGAATGTAGATTGCCACTTTGAAGATTACTACATCTTAATCCTTAAGTACCCGATTTAATCCTTTATGTTATTCATCATATATTTATGAAATTCAATTTCATAAATATATAATTTAGTAACTCCTTACTAAAGTGGTTGGGCCCAACACTCTGAATAACCAAACCCATTAAACTTATCTCAAGGAAATATTTTATATCTCCGTTAAGAAGTTATGCATTCCATCTTGAGAATATATGTTCCATCAACATTAAATGTGACCGCCCAACATACTGAGGTTTTGATTATAACTCATAGATGTCACTCTTGATATATCAAAGCAACCTACACCTTATGATCAGGTCCATTATTCTCTCAGGATTTAGAGTTGATGTAAATAGAAGTCGTGAGATTTATTATTCATTTGACAGTCGTTAGGAGAATAATAAATCTCACAGTGGTCCAATTCAATATGTCTTAACTCTTAAAACATATCAACATATCAACTAGAAGTCTCCACTTCCATGATCGAGACAAATCTTCTTAGCTGATATGTTATAGTCTTCACAGTTGAAATGCCCAATTTCATCACTGACTACAAACTAAAATTCTGAGTTTACAAAGAACTTGTGATTTATATATTCTGTGACTTTTCACATAAATCACATACTATGCATCTCATAGACTATGATAATGTCCCATTAGTTCATTTATAAATAGTCTAATATAATTATACAATTTATTTATTTGTGACATGCCAATAAATTGGATTTTAGGGCATAAACCCCAACACTAATCTACTGGAGCAAATCAGGAGGATCTATCGTAGAAAGCTCCCCCACCTCCTCGTCATGGCGCTAGTAAAGGCCTAATGACGGCCCAAGGCCCCGTTGCCTCTAGCCTTGTCTAGAGACTAGTGAGCCATAAGGAATATGCTGTCAAGATGGTCAACTCGATCATTAAGGACACAGACGTGGATTAATGTGGCTAGCATGCCACTGAGGACTTGGGAGTTTCTAGCCTCTTTGACCTGGCAATGGTGAGCATCTGTTGAGTTAGCTTCTTTCTTTTCTCCTTTTTTTTTTCTTTCTCTATTATAATCGTTATCTTTTTGTAGGCTATGGTAAGGATGAAGGCCCTTCATGCTATATGCAAGGCTAATGAGGGGGTGGTCCGTCACTAGCATACCTCTCTAGAGTATGAAGCAAACTAGCTAAATCAATACAAGGAAGCTACTCGTATTCTTAACGTTGAGCTGACGGGGAAGAAGGCCAAGCTGGAGACGGCTACCCGTCGTTGTGACGAGCTGGCTAAGGCAAACACCAACATGTCGACAGAGCTGGCCACTCTTTGTGAGCAAATAGAGCAGGATAAGGCTGACGCCATGGCAGAGTACCAAACCTCTTAACCGTTCTACGATGAGTATGGTGGCTTCTACGGTGATAGCTTTGATGATTGCCTTAAGCAAGTAACTACCCTTTTCCCCAACCTGGACCCATCTCAAGTGGTGATTGACGACACCATTCCACTGACACCTGGTGGTGTCGACGCTATTATGAATGAAGCCGACAGTATCGCCGACTTGGTGGAGGAAGAGTTAAAGGAACCTTCTCCTTTTGAGACCATCGGCCAAAACATCCCTGAAGGCCAAACTGTTCCAGTTGGTCCATCTACTCCTGAGGGTTCGTCTACTCCTAAAGGTCAACCTGTTCCTAATGCTCCTCCAGCCTAGCCTTACTTTTTTGTTATTTATTTTGGTGTTTTGTAAGAATAATTTCAAAATAATGGAGGGCCTTGTTTTGGGCTTTATGTATTAACTTTTATCCCCATCGGGTTTGTTGGGGCTTTTGTTATATTTATCATTTTTTTCATTCGTCGCCTTTATTCATTACTTATTCCTTTTATTTTGTGTGCTTATTGTGATTGTGGGTATGCCCCCTATCCGTCGTAAGGACTTGACTACTCTTGAGTGATCGCATACCCATGGATATTTTTTGGATATCTGTCCACCGTGTAGGTAAGGTTCATGATCTCCTGTAACTAGGTGCCCATCAGTACATTGACCGTTCGTTCGTCTCAAAGGTAGGACTTAATAAATTTTAAGACCAAGGCACCCGTTGGTGCGTAAGGTTCATGATCGCCTATAACTAGGTACCCGTTAGTAATTTTAAAACCAAGGCACTCGTCGGTGCTGTTGGTGATCCATCCACCCCGTAGGTAAGACTTGATAAATTTTAAGACCAAGGCACCTGTTGACGCCCTCTGTGATCCGTCCACCCCGTAGGTAGCACTTGATAAATTTTTAGGCCAAGGCACCCGTCAGTGCCCTTGGTGATCTGTCCACCCATAGGTAGGACTTGATAAATTTTAAGGCCAAGGTACCCATTGGTGTCCTTAGTAATCCATCCACCCATAGGTAGGACTTGATAAATTTTTAGGCCAAGGTACCTATCGATGTCCTTGGTGATCTATCCATCCTATAGGTAAGACTTCAGATTTTCTGTAGAAAATTTCTTAAAGGGTAGATCCTTGACAAAAGATATGAATAATGTAGAAAAATGTAGATAATGTGTTTCCTCAAGTTTTATTTCAATAATTGAAAATTTTAATATCTTACTTTAACAATAGTAAAAGAGAAAACTAATAACAAAGTTTGTAAAAGCAATAATATAGTTTGTAGTTGTTCGAGGTACCCATCGGTGTTCCATGGATGATGGAATCTTTGCCCGTCGAGGGTCTTAAGGTTGTAGGTCCCCTTTCTATGGTAGCCAATGATCCTGTAGGGTCCTTCCCAGTTGGGGCCTAACTTACCTTGCATAGGGTCTTTGGTAGCTATTGTCACCTTCCTCAAGACTAGGTCCTAATAATGCACGATCCGTTGCTCAGCCGTCGCCCTAACTTCATCCAAAAGGTCCAATTGCAAGAGCATTCGTATTTCATTCCTTCTTTCGTCATGGTGTGCCACCCTATAGCTAGTTAATCCAACTTCTGTCGGGATGACGACTTCACTCCAAAATGCAAGGTGGAAGGTTGTTTTGCTTGTGGGCTTGCGAGCCATCGTTCGATATGTCCATAACATACTTGGCACTTCGTCTGGCCATATCCCCTTTGCTCCCTCAAGTCGAGTCTTAATTATCTTAAGCAAGGATTGGTTTGTAACCTTAACTTGATCATTGGCTTGTGGGTAGGCGGGTGATAAATAGTGGTTTTTGATTCTTAGCTGTTGGCAAAAGTCCTTGAATGCGTCATTGTCAAGTTGTTTTCCATTGTCAAAGACGAAGACTTTAGGGATACCAAAGCGGCAAATGATGCTCTTCCAAATGAAGCCTCAGACATCTTCTTAGTGATAGTGGCTAAGGGTTCTGCCTAGACCCATTTAGTGAAGTAATCGATCCTTGCTCCAACGGTTGCCGTATGATGTTACTAAAGTATTAGCATCTATCGCACGCCTTTACATAGGAATGGGTGTCCATCTATGTAGTGGGCCAATAGTACCCTGCTTGTATGAGTTTATGAACCAGCGAGCATGCTCCTGAATGGTTTCCACATACTCCCTCGTGGACTTCCCTCATGACGAGAGAAGCCTATTTTGTAAAAGATATCCCCAATTAGCACGAATGTGATGACTGCAGCTTCAGCCTTCGAGAAGCATTGTGTTCTTCCAGCTGCATCATGTTCTTAAGGTAGGAGACGATTGGTGTCGTCCAATTTGCCCCTGCGGGGATCACCTGTACACCTATTTTGTTAATTGCAAGTGAGTATTGGATGAAGGATAGTACCTGATCAGTGATAACCATGTGCTCCACAGATGCTGCTTTGGCTAGACGATCAGCTTGCTCATTCTCTTCCCTCGGGATTTGTACAAATTTAGCAAATAACATCTAGCTCACCCTTTCTTTGACCATACTTAGGTATTCCTTCATCCATTCCCCTTTAGGTTTGTAGTCTCCGTTGATATGTCCAATGATAACTTGTGAGTCGCTGTGTATGACTACTAACGAAGCCCTTGCTGCTTTGTCCAGGTCAAGACCCGTGAGGACTACTTCATACTCGGCTTCCTTGTTGGTTGTTGAAAACTGGAAACAGACCACACACTCTACCAAATCTCCTTCTGGTGACGATAGGATGACCTCAACTCCTCCAAGGCGTTGGTTGGACGAGCCGTCTATCTGTATCATCCATGGCCCTGGTTCTTCATCTTCAGCTTCCTTTGCTATGAATTTGGCAACAAAGTTAGCCAAGGCATAGGCCTTAATCGCAGTTCTTAGTCGATATAGTATGTTGAACTTGCCGAGCTCTATCACCTATAAGACCAATCGTCTAGCTACCTCTGGATTGTTCATTGCCCTTCGTAATGGTTTATCCATCTGGACCATTATGGTGTGTGCTTGGAAGTATGGCTTGAGTTTTCGAGTGGCCATGACTAGGGCAAAGGCTAACTTTTCCATAGGGGGTACCTTCTTTCCACCCCTCAAAATGCTCGGCTGGGGTAGTAGATGGGTAACTGTATACGATCCTTTTCTCGAATGAGGACCGTGCTGACGGCCATTAGGGATACGACTAAGTAGAGGGAGAGTTTTTTATCGGGTTTGGATGGACTGAGTAGTGGCGAGGACGCAAGGTATGTCTTCAGCTCCTTGAAGGCTTTCTAGCATTTGTCCGTCCACTCAAAGGCTTTCTTCCGCATTTTGAAGAATGGTAAGCATTTATCCATTGCTCTAGAGATGAACTTGTTAAGAGCCGTAACCTTACTGTTCCAGCTTTGTACCTCCTTAATGTTCTTTGTAGGTGTCATTTCCAATATGGCCTGAATTTTGTTGGGGTTGGCCTCTAAGCCTCACTGCGATACCATAAAGCCCAGAAACTTTCCTGATGATACTCTAAACACACATTTGCTAGGATTGAGTTTCATGTCTTAGAGGAGTAGGGTTCCGAATGTTTACTGAAGATCATCCAGGTGATGATCCTCCTTCATACTCTTCACAAGCATGTCATCCACATATACCTCAACATTCTGCCCAATCTACCAGATGAACATTATATTCACAAGCCTTTAGTATGTTGTCCCCGCATTCTTTAACCGAATGGCATGACCTTGTAACAAAATAGCCCTTGGCTCGTGTCAAATGAAGTCTTTTCTTGGTCTGTTTCATCCAACCTAATCTGGTTGTATCCAGAGAAAGCATCCATGAAATTCAATAGCTCATGTCCAACCGTCGAGTCCATGAGCAGGTCAATGCGCAAGAACGAGTAATTGTCCTTCAGGCAGGCTTTGTATAGGTTGGTGAAGTCCACTCACATCTTCCACTTGTCATTCACCTTTTTGAATATCACTAGGTTGGCCAACCATTCAGGATAATACATTTCCCTGATGAATTTTGCTTCTAGCAACTTGCAGACTTCTTCTACTGTGGCTTTGTCTCTTTCTTTGGTAAAAACTCTCTTCTTATGTCGGACGGAAGGGAAGGATTAGGACACATTGAGCTTGTGACCCATGACACTTGGATTAATCCCTGGCATGTCCTCATGGGTCCAAGTGAAGACATCTTGATTATTCTTCAAGAAGAGGGCGAGCTCCTTGCGGACTAATGGATTGGAATGCGTACCGATATGGGTGATCTGACTTGGGACGTTATCATCCAAGAGATTTCCTCTAGGTCTTTCGTTGTTTCTACCATGGCTCATCACCCCTTGATGTTTAACGCCTATAAATGATCGTCAATTTCTAGCATAGCTATGTAGCATTCACATATTTCTAGAGACCATTTGATCTCCACGTGCTTCTCTTATCCCGTACTCCAATCAACAACTAGGTAACTGACCTTGTTAGTGAGCTACTGAGGGTACGTTCCAATGGTTACTGGTAGGGTGATGGTCTTGACAGGGAAGACCTTGGTACCACAAAATCTGACTAGCAGTGTGTATGAGGGCAAGATGTGCTCCTTGTCGATCCTCATTTGCTAGAATGTAGGGTAATAGAGGATGTTTGCAAAACTCCCATTATCCACTAGCACTCGTTGGGTGTTGAAGTCCGTTATCGACAAGTTGATGACCAAAGCATCGTCATGAGGGTGGTAGAGACGCTAGGCATCCTCTTTCGTGAAGCTAATGGCTGGTTTGTCGACCCTAGTCATTTTAGGCAGTCAGCCAAAAATTTAGACGTTTTGCACCATCTGTAAATATGTCTTTCTCGTCTTCTTAGAGGAGCTAGCCATTGTACTTCCTCCTACAATCACCCTTATCTTTCCAAGTGGGTTCGTGGCCTTTCTTCAACCCATTGGTTGGGTTCGAGGTTCCTTGGCAGGTTCTTTCCGCTTTTGATTAACTATTTTAATTTTTCTTGCTTGGTGAGGGTTTCAATCTGCTGCTTTAGGTCATAACATTTGGAAGTGTCGTGCCCATGATCTTGGTTGAAGCGGCAATACTTGTTTCTAAACCTTTTGTTTGGATCTCCTTCAGCTTGTCCGGCCAAGTCAATGTCGTGTCGTCCCTTATTTGCATAAGAACTTGATCCAGCAAGGTATTTAGTGGCATGAAGTTGACAATCCTTCTAGTCGGAGGTCTTGATATCCTATCGCCCCTTCAATCGCTTGTTTGGGCAGGCTTTCTTCCTTTGACAGGATGGGGATCGTCTTGTCTTTCTCTTTTCTTTAGCCTGCCCCCTCGGGCAATCATGGTGTCTTCAGCATTCATATACTTCATGGCCTTGTATAGCATATCGGCCATTGTCTTTGGGTCGTTCTTGTAGATGGAGAAAAGGAACACTCCTAACTAGACCCTTTTGGTGAATGTGGTGACCAAAAATTTATCGTCGGCTTTGTTAATCAAAAGGGCCTCCTTGTTGAAACGAGTCACGTATGACCTCAGGCTTTCATCTTCTCGTTGCTTAATGTTCAACAGGCTTGTTGAGGACCTCTTGTAGCTTTGTCCTTTAATAAAGTGGGTGATGAAGTGTTCACTCAATTCCTTGAAGGTAGAGATGGTATTAGGGGTTAGTTTGCTGAACCATACCTTTGCTAGTCGCTTGAGTGTAGTGGGGAATGCCCTTCACATAATCTCATCTGAAATCCCTTGTAGGTGCATGAGGGTCTTGAATGACTCCAGATGGTCAAGCAGGTCCCTTGATCCATCGTTCGTTTCCACATGTGGCATCCAGAACTTGGCTGGGAAAAGGAAAGAAGTTACCTGCACTGTGAAGGGTGAGTCTGCCCGTTGAACTAACTCACCCAAGTTGGTGGATACCCATCCCCTCATGGCATTCATTATCATGTTCATCTTCTCCTTCATTATCTACATGTCTTGGGCTATGCTCATTGTGCTGATTTCCAATTCCAATGGGCGGTTGGTGTCGTCCTACCCATCTCGCCTGCTAGGAATGTTACTTTCTTCCTGATCCTCCCTTTCCTGCTGGTCTCCCGTCGAGAGGTGACTGTCGTTCTGCTCCTCGTTCTCCCATCTGTCGCGTTGATCTTCAGGACGTCGCTCATTCCCCTGGTTTAGCTGTTGCTCCAACTCTTGGTTACGTTGGGTGAGCTGTTCAAGTACTACTACCAGGGTTTGAACTTGTCTCTCTAAGGCAATGGAGGGGTTCCCTGTCTTCTAGTTGATGATAGCCATTGATCGTGTCTGGACCATGCAACTCTTTGTCTTAGAAGCGGTGATATGGCTAATCACTCATTTCTCACAAACGGTGCCAACTGATGATGCACCAAAATCGTCAGTGAGTTGATTGCTCTTGGTCGCACCATTAGGTACTTGAAGAATAAGAAAATAAGAACCAAACAAAAGGCACTGGCGAGGTACCGGCCAAAAACCCTCCAAAGGTTAAGTTAGTGAATGAGAAATCTCCAAGAACTCTATAGTGAGAGAACTAGGGATTTTCTACGTACCTTGGAAAAGAGGAGACCTATTGTTTATATAATGATGCGGAGGAGACCTAGATCTCGGTTATATAGGGTTTTTCCTTATAAGGAGGAGGTGGAGTTAATGACACCGAGATCTTTGGGATACCTTCCATACTAGGAATGAAAAATTCATGGGGTAGGGTCTTTGTGCATGGTACGCAAGATGTTTCCATATAATAACGTGTGTGGAGACCATGCAAGGCCACTCGGATCTGTCGGTATGCCCATCTATCTGTTAATGGGATTTGTTCGCTTAATACGAAAATGTATCCGTCAGCTTTCAAGGGTCCGTCTACTCAGCCATCAGCTTTTGTTGGTGTAGGGCTCAAGGTTCCAGATGGACCTTTCTTGAGACCAACAACTCCTTTAAGGATTGGTGCCGTTGGTTTTACTATTTGCTAACTGGCACTTTATTGTTTAATTTCTTATTCCAAAAATACCCTTATCAATATATATATATATATATATATATATAAAAGGGAAAAAAAGAAAAGAAAAAAAGAAAAAAAAGAAGAAGGCAGGTCCTTGGTTTTGTAGTTTGTATTTCTTTTGGATATTTGCTGGATTGTGCAATTTGCATCTGTGATTTATTTATGGGAAGCAGGTGTTACTAGACAAAGATGATATATCAACTAATTTGTAAATGGTGGGTTCTAGTTAACTTAACTGGTAAAGTTTCTGATTGTTGAATAGGAGATCTAGAATTCAATCATCGCCTACACAAAAAACCAATTGGTGTCTTGATCTGATGATAAAGAGTTATCATTAGGAGCAGACACCATAAATTGAAACTCTTAAAAAAAAAAAAAAAAAACTAATTTGTAAATGTAATTTATATGTTTTGCATTTCCTACGGTGAATACGACCCATTTGGAGCTTAGGATTTCGATGACTTTGCAGACTTTCATGTGGATGTCTTGGCATGTAAAGCATCTGAATAGTCAATTGGACCAATTATTGATTTGGTTCAGCTTATTTCTGCTATCTGTTCTGATTATCTAGATTAGAAGAATGTGCTTAGTTGTAATATGTTAGTAAGTCAAAACATTTTAACAGGTAAATTCTATATCAGAAAATAAATGGCATTTCCATGAAAGTGCATATATATATATATATATATAGAGGAACTGTTAGTCATCGTCTAGGGTAGAAGATGAAATTCCAAGAGAGGAGGCGAAGGTTGCTGTAGTATCCCCACAAAGGTATCTCTTGAGGCGATCCAAATCATCGGCTGCATCAAGCATAGAAGGCCTAGTAGATGGAGAGTCCTGTGTGCAAAGGATGCCCAACTCAATCAATTCTCCAATTGCAACTTCCCACATTTTCAATACTTCAGGGGATTGATCTCTGGAAGCTCTTACCAAAGAAGGATCTATCACTCTTTCTATCCTTCCATGATAGTGACTCTTCACCCATCTGTGCAGGCTTAGCCCCCCAACAAACATGTCATCTGTTGGTCTTTTTCTAGTCACCATCTCAAGCACTAGAATGCCAAAGCTGTAAACATCCCCTTTTGTTGATGTGGTTGATCCATACCCATACTCTGCATTAGAAAATTTTGAAAAGTGAAAAGGTTTGTGTTTTCACTAAATTATAATATAAAAAAATTAAAAAAAAAAAAAAAAAAGTGTGGAAGGTAAAAAATTGAACAACAAATTCAGTTAGGATAAACAGGATATGTGGGATCAGTGTTTGCAGGTTGCTATTAAGAGGTAAGTTTGACTGAATATTCTTGTTTTTGCTATTATTGTTAATGCTTGAGTGAGTTTATAATCTGCCTTGATTCTCCACAAGATCGTACCGAATTTTTGAAAGGAAGCCGTTTTTTCTTGAATAGCCTTTTTTGTTAACAATGTATCAGTTTAGATGTGCTCCAATAGAATTGACATTTCTCTATTCACATTAAAAGCCAGCTCAAAGAAAAAGAAATTCTTCTTTGTTTTATTTTAAATGTTTCTAGACACAAAGAAAAGGGAGAAATCCGTACCCGGTGCAATGTATCCAATAGATCCACATAACAAATTTGCAGTAGAATTTCCCATTTCAGCAGCAGCACCGTTTCCCCCTCCCGCTGTCATAACTAACTTTGCGATCCCGAAATCAGAAACTAGAGCCGTCATGTCATCATTGAGAAGAACATTGCTTGGCTTTAGATCACAGTGTATGACTTTGACAGGGGAATGATGATGCAGATAGGCCATCCCTTCAGCAATATCACTGCAAATATTGACCCTCTGGACAAGACTCAAATCTGACGAACCTGAACGCAAACCAGTGTCCGAGTGCAGATAAAGACAGCAATCCAAGCTCCCATTTGCCATATAGGGAAGAACAAGAGCCTTAAAATCAGGTAGACTGCATGCTGTTATAATCCTTATCAGGTTTCTATGACGAATCCTCTTTAAGACTTGGCATTCCCTGTTAAAACTCTTTGTTGAGTTTCCAGATTGCAAATGTAACACCTTGACTGCAATGGCTGTACCATCTGGAAGAACTCCCCTATAGACACGGCCAAAGCTACCAGACCCAACTAGTCTCTGATCATCAAATCCTGAGGTTGCATCTGATAGTTCTTTATAGGTAATTCTTGGAATATTGTGGATTAGTTCTGGTGTAGTTGGTTTTCTGACTGTTCTAGCCTTCCGAGAGTGAATAATTACTCTAACACGACGAAATCCAATCACACAGCATATTAATGTTAAGAATGCTGTTATGAAAATGACCAATATGAATATAATCAAGAACATACGGGAATGAAACCAGCGTCTCTTTTGAGAGCAAAATGGAATGCCGGGAATTTTGCTGGAGAGTGCCCTGCAAAGTCGGTGATTGTCCAAGAATGACATGTTTGTTACTGAATCAAAGATGCCACCAGTGGGAATCAATCCCTCAAAGTTGTTCAGTGAAAGATTTAGATGGGTGAGTGAGTGAGTTTTATTGAGGCTTATTGGAATCATTCCAGATAATTGGTTTCGTGAGACATCAAAGGATTCAAGATTTTTAAGTTCCCCTAAGGATTCTGGAAGATGCCCTTCCAGAGAGTTGTTTGAGAAATTTATCATTCTCAATGCAATGCAGCTTGATATCTGAGGAAAGATACTTCCAGTAAGTTTATTTGAAGAGAGATCCATCTCTTGCACATTTGCTAGCTTGCTGAGCTCGATTGGCAAAGGCCCCTCGAGATGATTATGCGAAAGATTAATAAAAATTCTGATCTCGCGCATACCTGCCAATTCTGGAGGGATGCTCCCAGTCAATCTATTATATGACAAGTCAAGCTCATTCAGATCTATGCACTGTCCCAAAGTTGGAGGTATCATTCCTGAGAGAAGGTTGTTGTTCAGAAACAGGTAATTTATTCGAACCAAATTTCCTAGAATTGCTGGGATTTCACCTGAAAATTTGTTATGTGATAGATCTAGCAGACCCAGGTGAGAAGAAAACTTGCCTAGTACTGGAGGAATGGCACTGGTGAAAAGGTTGTGTGATAAGAAAAGTTGTTGTAAGCTTGATAACTGACTGATCTCTGAAGGTATCCTTCCATTTAGAAGATTGTATGTCAAATTCAGGACTAAAAGGTTAGAAAGATTTGCTAAATTTGGAGGAATTGATCCAAAGATTTGGTTTTCCTGTAGTAACAAATAGTTTAGCTGGACACCAAGTTGGCCAATGGAACTAGGCAATCTTCCCCCAAGGCCCATGCCAGCCAATTCAAGCTCCAGTAGCTTAGTGCAGTTTCCAAGTGCAATGAAGAATGGATCAAGATTGGTGTTGTTGTCATGGCTTACCATTTTATTATATGATAAGTGAAGAAAGGCAAGTTCAGGAAGATTCCCAACAAGCTTTGAAGGCAGTTCACCAAAAAGAAAATTGTACTCCACATCTATGTTGTACAGCTTTGAAGCATTTGCTAAAGAGAAAGGAAGTTGTCTAGTTAATTGATTGCTGTATAAATTGAGGTTCCATAGAGCTTGACAATTTCCAATCTCTATTGGAATTTCACCTGTGAGGAAGTTGTTGGAGAAGTCTATGTTATGTAACAAAGTGCAGTTGGAGAACAAGGAAGGTGGAAGTGTACCACTTAAATTGTTTTGGTTAAGAAGTAGTCTAGTAAGTTTGGAAAGAAGGGCAAAGGAGTCTGGTATTGAACCATGTAGATTGTTCCCCTCAATATGGAGACGGTGGAGACGTCGAAGGTAGCAAAATTCAGGTGGAATTTTTCCGAACAAGTGATTGCCAACAATCACTAGTATACGAAGGCCAGTGAGATTGGAAAGGATGGGGGAAAGCAGCCCGACGAGTTCAGTTTTATTCAGACTGAGTTGTGCTACGCGGTGATGTTGTTTGTCGCAAGTCACACCCGTGAAGTTGCACACATCAACAGCCGCATCCCAGTTAGCAAGTGCGGAATTGGGATCATGTATTACAGTTTTTTTGAATGCCATGAGAGCAGCCTTATCTGTATGCTGAGAGTGGTGAGGGGGGTTGTGATGGCCTAACAATGTATAACAAGATGTTAAAGCCAAATGTTGTAGTAGAAGAAAAATTAAGGTTTTGATGAAGATCATGGTGGATATTAATGGAAACCCCAAATAATGTTTCTTTTGTAGAATCCTCATCTCCTTCTTTTCGTACTTTCACATTGAATAAGAATAGTAATAATAATAAATAAGTGAAAGTAGTGGGAAGAGTCGGGAGCTAGAGCCTAGGGGCAAAGAGAGAGCAAAGGTAATACAGGGCATGTGGAATGAGCTTTAAGTGAAGGTGGAAATAGATCTTTTGGCAAGAAACATTCAATAGGTGCAATGATTTGTAGAAGGACTAAGAGAATTGTCTCTTTTATCTTATTTTTCTATTGTGGTATTTGAAACCATGATGAGTAGACGTTCAACTCAACGAAAATGGCTACCACTGAGATGACAATAAAAGAATTAGTGCAGAAGATTAGTGGATGGCATTCTTCTTTTAAGTAGGACATGCGCATTTTAAAGTTCAGATTAAATTTTGTTGTCACACGCACACTAGCGCACACATTCTCAAACACATAGTTGACATTTTAGTATTTCCATCATAATAACACATTAGCGCACACACGAATTGGAAAAAGGCAGTTGACATTTTGTGTTCATACTAGCAGAAAATGGAGAAATTATACAGTCCTCTTGTAAATCACATCACTTGTCCATCATTCCACTAAAAGACTCTTACTTGTTTAAAACTACTGAGCCACTTCTAATCAGTTTCTATTTAAAATTTTTTTTCTAACTCAGCAATTTTAAACAGGTAGAAATCTTTTAGTGGAATGGTGGACCGCATTACTTGTCTACCATAAGGACCTTATAATTTCTAAAGAAAATGAGAGATTCAGTTAATCATATTGATGTTCTATCCAGTTCAAATTTCTTGTAAAATATAAATACTAGGTAGACTGATTTTAGAACTTAGGCCCATAAAAATCAAACTTGACCCGTTATCAACAACCTCGGCCTTGGTCCACTTAAACCTAAAAAAGATGCCCAAATAACAACAAAAAATTTACCAATCTAAAATCACAAATCCCAACAACAAAATTTATCAAGTGAAAAACCAGAAAAATTAGCACAAATGACAAAATTTGCCAACAAAAATTTTAGGCCAAAATACACAATTGATCCATAAAGTTTACCAAGTGAGTGTTATTGGTCCCTAAAATTTAAAAAAAAAAAAATATATATATATATATATATATATATATGAGCATTATCGATCATTTTGTTAACTATTGCTAGTCTCCTTACCGATGTAGTTAATAGAGTAATAACATGTCATTTTTTTAACTCATGAGGCATCGTTTTTAATATTAAAAAAATTACGCATCAACCAAATTGAGGCCTATTGGATTTGCCTATCCATAGGTATTTGGGTTTGCCATGTCAACGTCATCAACATTTAGGGAAAATTACACTTTACCGCTCTAAACTATATTTCGTATTACACTTTACACTCTAAACTTTTCGAATGCACTTTTTGTACCCTAAACTATGATCCTTGTTACACTTTGACCCCGATGTTAAATTTACTAATAACTTGGATGGAAATTCTAAGCTTATGGTACAAAGTGTAATAAAGAGTATAATTTATGGCGGTAAAGTTTAATTTATCTTTTGTTTTAAAAGCATTGATAAGACAGGTAATTAGGTCTTTTCATGTGGTGCCATATATTTTCATTCAAGTTGATAGTAAACTTAATATTGGGGTGCAAAGTGTAGCAAAGATCATAATTTATGGTGCAAAGTGTAATCAGAGGTATAGTTCAAGGTGGTAAAGCGTAATTTCCCCCAACATTTACCGTCCAACTAGTTCATAACGTGTCATTTTTAGTCAATGTTTACAATCCAAATGGTTCTTCTTTAGAAAAGAACCCTATCTTGTAAAAAAGTTTATAATACTAGTGGGTAGGGTTAGCTGCGTGTAGTTTTTACAGTCTACTAGCGTTTTCAAAGAGTTATTGTTTAGAAAGGTTCCCTACATTATATATGTGTGTGTGAGAGAGAGAATTTACAAACAAAGCCACCAGATTTATTTTCAAAAGAAAGATCAATTACAGTAACAATATTGATTAAAAAAATTTTAAGGTGATAAGAGTAAAAAGAAACCTTTGATTGGTTGGAGTGTATTTATTTTTAATTGTCACAATAGATAATGACATTAATAGAAACAAATATTTTATTAAATACTTTGGAACTCTATTCACTCATGCGTTCTCACTGCTCTTAATGCCTTGAGTAACATAGGAAGACGGAAGATTGGCTTCTTGTGTGTTATTTTATTTTATTTTATTTTTTCATAATTTGTAGGAGACTTGAGGATAGAGATTGGACAACTTTGTAACTGCTTGATGATAACAGGAAATTTGAAATTATGAATTAGTGGAAGAACGTTTAAATATCAATTTGTAAACTAATTGGAGAGTGAAACAATTTTATAAGGCATTTTTTAGGGGGAGTTAATAGACATATTTTTACTATTTTGTTCTTTAATTGTTTTCACTCATTAAATGTTGGATGCAAGAATGAAAAGCCTCTTAAATAGTAATATAGAAGAGACGTATCATACATGCTAAGCACAAGTGATAAGGCTAGTATTTCTATTTAAGGGATTTCTTTGGTTTAGGATGAATAGTTTATTGGTCTAAATTACCCTCGCATCAAATATTTAATAAACTAGTCGCTATCCCGTGCAATACGTCGGATCGTTACAAATGAATTAACTTTTTATAAGAAAAAACACTATATGTGTGTGGGGTTGGGTTCAAGTTACACCTGGTGTAACTCTAAGCAATGTTACACCACCGAATATCTTGTTATTAAATTAATATTTTGAAAATCCAACCGTTGAATTACATGTTCTATATGTTCTTGACATGCATGCCAATTTTCATATCAATCGGATTCTATTACCATTTGATCTATAAACTCATCTTTTATGCATTATTTTAAACTACAAAAATTTGAATTTTAACAATTGATTGATGACATAGCTATTAATTTTTTATTACCTTGAAATTTTGTAAGCATGAAGAATATACAAAGATAATGTAATCTAACGGTGGATTTGTCAATATTTGCATCCAATTAAAAAATATTGAGTGGTGTAACATTGCTTAGAGTTACAGTAGGTGTAACTTGAACTCAACCCATGTGTGTGTGTGTGTGTGTGTGTATTAAGACATAACCATATTATGTCATTTTTTATAAGATGAAACAAATATATACTACTAATGTTTCTCTCATACTATTCATTTCCACAAAAACAATAAATAGATATTCACAATATGATGGAAGACATGATGAACATACATATCGCCTCCTAGACATCAAATTTCAAAATGAAACATACATGATCCACATTTTCATATGCATATTTTCAGATATCAAGATACTTTGATGTCAAACATGAATAAAAATATTTCTTTTAGCATTTACTCAATTTGTAGTTTGTATAGAAATCTCAACCATGTTGCCACAATGCATTAAAAAAAATAAAAAAAATTATTCATCATGTAAAACTATTTTTTTTTTTTTTTTTTTTTGAGAAGGATGTAAAACTTTAGTTAAGTCCATATATTACCTTTAACGGAGGCACATAATAGTTGCATATTTACCTTCATAGGATTTATACATTACTAAATATTTTACAATTTTAAGTACAATCTATATGGAGGAAACTGTCTAGAAATTAAATTGAATTAACCATTTTTTTAGAGAGAGAAAGCACCACTTATATTTTTGAATTGAGGAAAAAAATAAATTTAAATTCTTGGTCAATCATATTGATCGTCAATCAATTAATCATAACTCAATTCATGATCATATTTAACAATAAAAGAGGAGTTACTAATAAATTATATATTTCATAATTTAAATCAAATTCAAATCTATAGAGGTGCAATTCATCCCTCTTAGTGGACTTTTTCTTGTAATGAAAACAGGAAGAAAATAAAAAGTATAATTCAAAATTTTTCACAAGCTTCAAAAAAAATCTTACAAACCTCAGAGTTCATGAACATATTATAACATAAAAAGAAAATCAAAAACTACCCTTAATATCCTAGTTGCTTTTGAGACCTTGCACCATACAAAGAACCAAAAATCTAAAAAAAGGGGGTTTTATGGGCTTGAAATTAGATATGAGTAAGGCGTATGACCGGGTGGAGTGGGTGTACCTGGTAAAAATCATGGAGAAATTGGGTTTTTGTGATAAGTGGGTGTCCCTTGTCTATGAATGTATTAGCTCTGTCTCTTACTCAATTTTGGTAAATGGAGAACCTAGGGAGATATTAGACCTTCAAAAGGGCTAAGGCAGGGAGACCCTTTGTCCCCCTACCTGTTCTTATTATGTTCAGAAGGGTTGAATAGGATGCTTCATAAGGCAGCAATGGAGGATGGTATTAGGGGCTTTTCTTTATGTAAGAGAGGGCCAAAAATCTCTCATTTATTTTTTGCTGATGACAGCCTATTATTTTGTAGAGCCTCTTTGGCAGATTTACAGGTTATTCAAAATATTCTATCATTGTATGAGAAAGCATCAGGTCAAAAGCTAAACCGAGAGAAGACAACCATTTTCTTCAGCAAGGCAATTCGTGGAGACATAAAGACCCTACTCTCAAATTTTCTACAAGTACCCAAGGTAAAGAATATGAAAAATACCTTTGCTTACCGGCGGTGGTGGGAAGAAATAAGAAGGCAAGCCTTAACTATATAAAGGAAAGAGTATGGAGCAAACTCCAAGGGTGGAAGGAGAAGCTTCTGTCCCAAGCGAGTAGAGAGATTTTGCTCAAAGCCGTGGTGCAAGCAATTCCCACATTCGCTATGAGTTGTTTCAAACTACCTGGAGGCCTTTGTAATGAAATTGAGGCACTAATCAGGAAATTTTTTTGGGGGCAAAAGGGTGAGCAAAGGAAAATCCATTCAAAAAAAATGAGAGGTTCTTTGTAAGCCAAAGTCCGAAGGGGGGTTGGGTTTCAAGGATTTGGGAAAGTTTAATGATGCCTTGCTAGAAAAATAGGTGTGGAGACTACTAAAGGATCAAAACTCCCTATTTTTTCAAGTTTTCAAAGCAAAATACTTTCCGAATGGTTCGAGTTTTGAAGCACATGCAGCTGGGGGGGTCATATGCTTGGCAGAGCATTCTTAAAGCCAGGAAGGTGATTTCAATGGGGATGCGATGGAGGATAAGGGATGGTAAAAGTATAAATGTCTATAACGACAACTGGCTGCCTGGGAAAGGATCGGCCAAAGTACTCTCTCCATACTCGGATGCATTGGATGGTGCACAGGTTGCTGTCCTCATAAACTCTGATACAAGAACCTGGGATCAAAATGTGTTACAACAACACTTCTTGAGTTTCGAGGTTAGCCGTATCAAAGCCATTCCTTTGTGTTGGACTGACCAGGAAGATTGCTTAATTTGGCCTGCGTGCAAGGATGGTAATTATTCGGTAAAAAGGGGCTATCAGCTCCTCTGTGAATCTGAAAATTTTGGTGTTGCATCAAGCTCTAATAGTTTGAAGCAAACTCTTTTCTGGAAACGTATTTGGAAGTTACACATCCCAAATAAAATAAAAGTGTTCCTTTGGCAGGTTTGTTCAAATGTTTTGCCAACTATGGAAAATTTGAAGAGGAGGAAGATACTGGAAGATGCAAAATGCAAAGCTTGCCTCGCGGCCGAGGAAAATACTCTCCATGCTATCTAGAATTGTGAGAAGCTTCACCACATTTGGTTCCCCTGTTTCAGCTGGGTTCGAACAGAGCTTCCTCAATTTCAAGATGTCCAGGAGCTTATTTATTTGGTCGGGCAGCAGAATGACAGTCTTGAACTATTTGCTGTTGTGGCTTGGTTTATTTGGAACCACAGGAACAAGTTGCGCCTGAATGAGAAGGGAATAGCTACGGACAGAATCTTACAAGCATCGAAGTCGTATCTCTCGGAGTTTCAGGCGAAGATTCCTAAGGCAGTTACAAAACCGCCCAGAGGACACATTCAGTGGCGTCCTCCTCCGGGTGAGCTGCATAAAACTAACTATAATGGGGCTGTTTTTACTGATTCGGGAGAGGCAGGTATTGGGGTGGTGGTTCATAATGCAATGGGAGAGGTAATAGCGGCTCTTGCCGAAAAGATTTCACACCCAGGCTCGATGGAATTGCTGGAAGCTTTAGCTGCAAGAAAGGCTGTTAAATTCATTGTAGAGTTGGGTATTACGGATTCTGAATTTAAGGGCGACTCGGAGATAGTGTGCAGAGCTTTAAAGTCAGCGGATTGCGGTCACTCATCCATCGGTCAGATTGTCAAAGACATCATGTCTATTATTGGTTCGCTTAGAACTTTCTCTTTCTCTCATACTAGGCGGCAGGGTAATTGTGTGGCCCATGCATTGGCTAAGAGAGCAATAGTCTCGTTTCCTTTATTAGTTTGGATGGAGCATGTTCCATCTGACATTTATCAGTTTGTCATTTCAGATTTTCCTGCTAATTAATAAAAGTGCTCAGTTTTGATTCTCAAAAAAAAAAAAAAAAAAAAAAAAGTTATAGAAACTCGTTTATCACAAATCAAAGCAGTATACTTTCTCATTAAAAAGTCAATCTTCTAAAATAATACATAAAAGAATTTCAAAACATCGTCCCCAAAAAAAAGCCAATCTAATTAAAGTAAGACTTGAAAATAAAAAATTCTGATACTCACTGTGCATCTATCTATAATTTTATTTTTATCTTTTCTTTTAAATTTATCTATCAACCTTACCTAATTTTGAAACTTCAAACTTAAAATATGCAATTCAATATTTCCAAGTGAAGATTCTCCTTTTGGAATTTGGATTAAACATATCTTTGCAGCTCTTCATACCATTTTAAATCATAATCATATCATTGAAAAAATTATAACACTATAAGAAGAAACTCAAGTTGTTATACTTACACACCCAATGGTATTGGTCCATTCATTGAAACAGGATCCAAATACTATAGACAGATAAAAAAGAAACAAATATAGCTCAAAATATCAATGGAATGACAAATTTGTGAAAAATAAAAATTCAACGCCTAAAATAATAGAGCAAACATTAGTCAACTCAACAAATCAACTAAGTCTTAATTGTAATTGCTGTCTGAATTCATAGATGTAAAGATTACAAACAAAAAAATAAAACAATTTATGTTAGTACAATTTATGCAATACTATCATATAATAAATTATGAAAAGGCAACAAACAACAAAATTACAACTTCCAATGTTTAAAACCTTACATGACATAGAAGCATTAACTCAATTTCTTTTCACTCTGTTGCAAAATATGAAACAGCAAATACCAATATATGAAACAGAAAATTGATTTACAAAAAGTGATGGAAATAAAGATGAACGCAGTGGAAAAATAAGTTTATAACGGATCTACTTCATATCACAATCTATAACATGCACTATGTAAATTTCAGAATTCAAGTATAAGAGAGTGTACCTTGAAGT
This sequence comes from Quercus glauca, assembly GCA_023736055.1. Taxonomy (NCBI): domain Eukaryota; kingdom Viridiplantae; phylum Streptophyta; class Magnoliopsida; order Fagales; family Fagaceae; genus Quercus; species Quercus glauca. Next base: position 41,759,426 of record CM043319.1, read on the forward strand.
AGTGAATTTCAAAACAAAGATCGAAGCACTTGGGAATACTTTTAATCTTCACTCCAATTCCACTAACGCCCAAGAAGTGTGGACTCTCAATCGGTTACAAAGGGATAATTAGAGAGTGACATTCACTCACATACCCTTTTAGAATAATGCTACTTCCCCATAATATTCTAAACGTTTTTCCCTTTGTATCTAACCAATTATTTAATTGGGCCAGCTTTTTGGACCTTTCCAATTGGGCTTAAGTGTGTGGCTTGGAGTAGGACCAAAATGGACCAATAAGATACTAGCTCCAGTGGTCCTTAGGCTTTTCTGTCAACTCTTGACAAGTCCAAAATTACCATTAACTATATTTAATACAACTATATAAATATAGTTGCACTCTAGGCCTTATCTATAAATTATATCCCAAGACTTTATTGTACATGCGACCCCTTCATAAAATATTCGTAGTAATAAAAAGTCATTAATGTAGACTGCCACTTTGTAAATTACTACATCTTAATTCTTGAGTACCTAGTTTAATCCTTTAAGTTATTCATCATATATTTATGAAATCTAATTTTATAAATATATACTTTAGTAACTACTTACTAAAGTGGTTAGGCCTAACTCTCTGAATAACAAACCCATTAAACTTATCTCAAGGGAATATTTTATATCTCCGTTAAGAGACTATGAATTCCATCTTGAGAATATATGTTCCATCAACATTAAATGTGGCTGCCCAACATACTGAGATTTTGACCGTTACTTTAGATCTCACTCCTGATACATCAAAGCAACCTACACCTTATGATCATGTCCATTATTCTCTCAAGATTAAGAGTTCATGTAAATATAAGTCATGAGATTTATTATTTATTTAACAGTCTTTAGGAGAATAATAAATCTCATAGCGGTCCAGTTCAATATGTCTTAACTCTTAAAACATATTAACATACCAACTAGAAATCTCTATTTTCATGACCAAGACAAATCATCTTAGTTGATATGTTATAGTCTTCGCAGATGAAATGCCCAATTTCATCACCAACTACGAACTATAATTCTGAGTTTACAAAGAACCTGTGATTTATATCTTCTGTGACTAAATCACATAAATCACATACTATGCATTTCATGAACTAAATGATAATGTCCCATATTCATGCTACCATTATTTTAGATGATAATAAAACAACTTTATTAATCACAATATTAAGTCATACATCATGTCATACATAATATCATACATAGCATCTTACAATAGGATTTAAGGGCACCAATCCTAACAATCTCCCACTTGCCCTAAAGACCATTGTGCACTAATCTAACTCTCATTCCCTCCAAATGTGACTCGAAAGTCCTTTGAGGCAAGGCTTTAGTAAATGGATGTGCTAGATTGTTTGCACTTTCAATCTTTGCTATGATCGCATCTCCACGAGCAACAATATCTCGAATGATATGGTACTTCCTCTCAATGTGCTTTCCTTTCTTGTGATTCTTTGGATCTTTAGATTGTGCAACTGCTCCACTATTGTCACAAAACAATGTGATTGGAACTTGCTCCATTCTCAATACACTAAGGTCAGAAAGGAATTTCTTGAGCCATACAGCTTTCTTTGCTGCCTCACAAGTAGCAACGTGCTCAACTTCCATGGTGGAGTCTGCAATACAAGATTGCTTAATACTCCGCCAACTAATGGCTCCACCTCCCAAGGTGAAAACACATCCTGAAGTGGACTTTCTGAAATCTAGATCCGATTGAAAGTCTGAATCTATATAGCCAATGGGAATCAAATCCTCACAACAGTAAACAAGCATATAATCTCTCGTTCTCCGTAGATACTTGAGAATATGCTTTACAGCTTGCCAATGTTTTAGTCCTGGATTTGATTGATATCAGCTGACCATGCCAACTGAATAGCAGATATCTGGTCTAGTACAAAGCATGGCATACATGAGACTTCCTACTGCAGAAACATAAGGAACTTGCCTCATCATATCTTCTTCCTCCTGAGTCTTAGGCCTTTGGTTATCAGATAGAGGAACTCCATGTCTGAAAGGAAGCAATCCTTTCTTGGAGTTTTGCATGCTAAACCATTCTAGAACCTTATCTATATATCCAGCTTGTGATAAGCCTAACATCTTATTCTTGCGATCTTGCCAAAGCTTGATCCCTAGAATAAAATTAGCCTCACTTAAGTCCTTCATATCAAATTGGCTTGACAACCAAACCTTTACAGATAACATTACCCCTACATCATTTCCAATGAGTAGAATATCATCAATGTAAAGTACTAGGAACATTACCACTTTATCTTAATGTCTTTTGTACACATATGGTTCATCAAGATTTTGTTCAAACCAAATGACTTGATTGCTTGATCAAATCTGATGTTCCATGACCTAGATGCTTGCTTAAGTCCATTAATGGACCTTCTCAACTTGCATACTATATGCTCTTGGTTTTTTACTATGAAATCTTCCAGTTGCTTCATATAGATTTCCTCTTCAAGATTGCCATTAAGAAATACAGTCTTGACATCCATTTGCCAAATCTCATAATCAAAATGAGTAGCAATGTATAAGAAAATTCTGATAGATTTAAGCATTGCTACTGGAGAAAAAGTTTCATCATAATCAATACCTTCTTTTTGTGTATACCTTTTTGCCACTAGCCTTGCTTTAAAGGTTTCAACCTTTCCATCTATCCCTCTCTTCCTCTTGTAAACCCATTTGCAACCAACAGGTTTAATGCCGTTAGGCGCCTTTACAAGATCCCAAACTTGATTGGAATACATGGAATCTAGTTCAGATTTCATAACTTGGACCCAATGATGTGCATCTATATCATTAATTGCCTCTTCATAAGTGTAGGGATCCGATTCAGCCTCTTCTGAGATAGCTTCATAAGTTTCTCCCAAACCTATGAATCTTATAGGAGGTCGAACAATTCTCCCACTACGACGAGGCACCTGAGTACTAGACGTGTCATGAGTAGTATCTTGTGGTGTATCTAATACAGCCACATCATCCCTAGATTCATCCATTGGTTGTTCAACTACAGGTTCATCTATTTCAGCCAAAACAACTTTACTTCTAGGATTAAAATTATTCACATAATCATCTTCTAAAAATTTGGCATGGGTACTAACAAACACTTTGTTATCCTTATGATTATAGAATAAATAACCATTTGTTTCGTTTGAATACCCTAAAAACATGCATACTTCTGTTTTAGCTTCCAACTTATCAGACTTCCCTTTCAACACATGTGCTGGACATCCCCAAATGTGGAGATATTTCATACTAGGCTTGCGCCCACTCCACAATTCCTTAGGTGTGTTGGGAACAGATTTTGTAGGAACTAAATTTAAAATATGCATAGCTGTTTTTAGTGCATATCCCCAAAAAGAAACTGATAAACTTGAATAACTCATCATGGACCTAACCATTTCCAAAAGAGTCTTATTCCTTCTTTCTGCTACACCATTTTGTTGGGGAGTTCCAGGTGCAATCAATTGGGATACAATCCCATTTCGAATTAAGTAGTCCTTGAAATCCCTAAGAAGGTATTTGCCACCTCGATCAGATCGAATGGCCTTTATGTGTTTACCCAGTTGATTCTTAACATGAACTCTAAACTCTTTGAACTTTTCAAAGGCTTCGAACTTCCGTCTCATTAGGTACACATAACCATATCTTGAGTAATCATCGGTAAAAGTGATGAAGTACTCATAAACTCCTTTTGCTTGGGTTGACATAGGACCACATACATCCGTATGAATTAATTCTAGCAATTCTTGGACTCTTCTACCTTTTGCATTAAAAAGTCGTTTGGTCATTTTACCTTCCAAACAAGATTCACAAATTGGAAATCCATCAAAGTCCATGGGCCCTAAGAGTCCATTTTTTATCAGTCTTTGAATTTTGTTTGAATTAATATGACTCAAACGCAAGTGCCAAAGATATGCATCATTAGTGGAAGGAAACTTTCTCTTTAATGATTTTACATGAGAGTTAGCATCTAATTCAGTATTATATAATTCATGCTTATCAGGAGTTAAAATATAAAGATCATCCACAATATTGCCAGAACAGATAAACACTTTATCCTTCTCTATTACAACATTGTCTTTTAGGATAACACAATATCCTCGTTTACCTAAATAAGTTGCTGAAATTAAATTCCTATGAACATTAGGTACATACAAACAGTCTTTCAATATTAAAACCCTAGACTCCAGCATAAATTAAACACTCCAACAGCTACAACCGGAATCCTGCTCCCATCAGCTAAAGTAAGAAACAACTCCCCTTCTTTAAGCTTTCTGGTCTCCTGGAATTGCAGATATGATTAGTACAACCTGAATTGCAGATATGATTAGTACAACCTGAATCCACACACCAGGAATCCGTGGGATTCTGTACCAAACATATTTCAAGAAGAAATGTATTATTCATACCTTATTCTTGGCAGCCTTGAATATTGGACAATTCATCTTCCAATGTCATTTCTCACCACAATGGAAACACTTTCCTTTGATCTTCTTCCTTTGTCAGCAACCCCTATGGCAATTTGTTTACCCTCTTATTTGGTGAAGTCCTTCTTCTTTTTCTTCTTACCCTTACCTTTCGACTTAAGTTGAGAAGTAGAAGCTTCACCAACATTGGCTTCAACATTGGAAGTACCAAGAATGCCTTCTGCCACTATTAATTCATTCATTAATTCAGACAAGGTATAAATCTTTTTGTTCATATTATAGTTAAGTTTGAATTCCTTGAATGATTCTGGTAGTGACTGGAGTATCATATCCACTTGGGATTCTCCATCAATATCGGCACCTAAAACTTCCAATGTATTCAGATTAGAGATCATTGTAAGACAATGCTCTCTCACTGAACTTCCTTCAGCCATTTTGGTATTATAAATTTGCCTCATGGTCTCTTGCCTTGTAGAACGGCCTTACTCACCAAACATCTCCTTTAGACTTAGCATGATGTCTGAAGCTAGTTCTACATCCTATATTTGATGCTGTAGAACATTTGAAATAGATGCTAGGATGTAGCACTTGGCCATCTCATTAGATTTCTGCCAACGATCATATCGTTGTTTTTCCTCAAGAGGAGCATCTAATGAAGGAAAGCTAGGACATGGTTTAGTAAGCACATATTTGTGCTCTTTAGTAGTAAGAACAATGTCCAAATTTCTTTTCCAGTCAACATGGTTGGATCCAGTCAGTTTGTTTTGATTAAGAATAGTTACAAGTGGGCTAAAAGATGCCATGTTCAAATTTGAAAACAATAAACATGAATATAATGAATAACTTGGACATTATCAATTTAGCATACAAACATATAGTATGGAACCTTAATAAAGCCATAATATAATATATGCAACGACAACCCAATCCATGTCTATAATTCCTTAGTAGCAAGTATATTATAAACATATTAATTGGTTGAGTACTGTTTCATTATTAGTGCTATCATGATAACTCTTATCAAACACTAATAATATGCCGTATCAACTTTAGCCTCTAAGTAATAATGACATAGCTCTTTTGGGAGGTTAACATTACACTTAGTCTAGTGTACACCATTATCTAGAATTATGTGTAGCCACATTTCATCTCCCTTTGTAGTGTTTAAACTTGTAGTACCATGGATCAAAACACCCTCCTTTGGAATCACGAGGCATATACGCCAAGACGAGGTGCTTGTCCGCACTACTTTAAACGGGTAAGTTTAATCCTGTATCACTATGAAGTAAACACCCTCCTTTGGGATCGCGAGGCATATATGCCAAGACAAAGTGCTTACCCCACACTACTATGAACAGATAATGAAGGCCGTGAGATTCAACCCTTGTATCTTTCTCCCACTAGATATTTTAAAATAAAGGTTTTTAATTTTAAAACATGCATAATCTAATTACACATAGTCTTACTCTTTTTACATGTGAAAACACTTAGAAAAATTTCTGATTTTCTTTCTTTCGATCGATCGAATGTGCCCCTCGATCGATCAAAAAAAAATAAGAAATTCGAACTTGATCATCTGACTCCTTCGATTGATACTCGATCGCCTCTCGATCGATCGAAAAACAAATTCGATCGATTGACTAGCAATCGAAAATCAATTGATCTAAAAAGTCTAATCCCTGTTTCAATCGATCAATCGAAAGTGATTTTCGATCGATCGAAAATCGCGAAACTTGAATTTCCAGAATTTTTCCTAAGATAGTTTTCTTCGTTTTTCATGAACAAACATTCAACATATGAACATTACAGATAGAGATGGATGTCAAAACTAAATTCTATTGATGCTATAGCCTTAAGATTCAATTTAAAATACTTAAATTTAATATTAAACAACATCATAACATCAATTTCAGTTTTCATCAAATCATAGTTTCAACAACATGCAGAAAATTAAAAAACATAATCTTCTAACAATATGAAACTATCATCTCTAATTCTAAAATTCACAAGACACGTTAAACAGATTGGAATTTGAAGACCGCTCTGATACCATTTGATGGAAATAAAGATGAACGCAGCGGAAAAATAAGTTTATAACGGATCTACTTCATATCACAATCTATAACATGCACTATGTAAATTTCAGAATTCAAGTATAAGAGAGTGTACCTTGAAGCGGTGAATTTCAAAATAAAGATCGAAGCACTTGGGAATACTTTTAATCTTCACTTTAATTCCACTAACGCCTAAGAAGTGTGGACTCTCAATCAGTTACAAAGGGATAATTAGAGAGTGACATTCACTCACATACCCTTTCAGAATGATGTTACTTCCCATAATATTTTGAACATTTTTCCCTTTGTATCTAACCAATTATCTAATTAGGCTGACCTTTTAGGCCTTTCCGATTGGGCCTAAGTGTGTGGCTTGGAGTGGGACCAAAAGGGACCAATAAGACACTAGCTCTAATGGGCCTTGGGCTTTTCTGTCAACTCTTATCAAGTCCAAAGTTATCATTAACTATATTTAATACAACTATATAAATATAGTTGCACTCTAGGCCTTATATATAAATTATATCACAAGACTTTATTGTACATGCAACCCCTTCATAAAATATTCATAGTAATACAAAGTCATTAATATAGACTGCCACTTTGTAAATTACTACGTCTTAATCCTTGAGTACCCGGTTTAATCCTTTAAATTATTCATCATATATTTCTGAAATCTAATTTCATAAATATATACTTTAGTAACTACTTACTAAAGTGGTTAGGCCTAACTCTCTGAATAACAAACCCATTAAACTTATCTCAAGGGAATATTTTATATTTCCGTTTAGAGACTATGAATTCCATTTTGAGAGTATATGTTCCATCAACATTAAATGTGGTTGCCCAACATACTGAGATTTTGATTGTTACTTTAGATCTCACTCCTGATATATCAAAACAACCTACACCTTATGATCAGGTCCACTATTCTCTCAGGATTAAGAATTCATGCAACTATAAGTCATGAGATTTATTATTCATTTGACTATCTTTAGGAGAATAATAAATCTCATAACGGTCCAGTTCAATATGTCTTAACTCTTAAAACATATTAACATACCAACTAGAAATCTCCATTTCCATGATCAAGACAAATCATCTTAGTTGACATATTATAGTCTTCGCAGATGAAATGCCCAATTTCATCACCTACTAGGAACTATAATTCTAAGTTTACAAAGAACCTGTGATTTATATCTTCTGTGACTAAATCACATTAATCACATACTATGTATCTCATGGACTAAATGATAATGTCCCACATTCATGTTACCATTATTTTAGATGATAATAAAATAATTTTATTAATCACAATATTAATTCATACATCATGTCATACATAATGTCATACATAGCATCTTACAATAGGATTTATGGGCACCAATCCTAACAGAAAGTTATTTAAAAACAATGCAGATTTTATAAAATAGTGTACTATAGTGCATATTTTTATGAAATAGTGTTCAGTGCAGATTTTTAAGAAATAGTGTGCAGTGCAGATTTTTAAGACATTTTTTCAAACACACATCATGCATTATTGTTGCAACCATTTCCTGCATATAATGTGATTAAAGAACTACCTTGTTGTCAAAAGAACTACCTATAATTTCAACAATAATAGAATACCATAATACCTCCAAAAAAGTCAAATAAGAATTTCAACAATAACCAACTCTAATCAAGAGTATAATCGAAACAGACAACAAAATAGTTACAGTTCCAAAGCCAAAAAATAAATGTCGTTTCCAATTCTTTCAAAATCATCTATGTTTGTATATGCAATCAAGGAAGACTCTATTCAGCCTTGCAGTAATAAGAACAACAAAATATCCAATAATGAAAACCCAATATGCACTTTAAGATATTTCATCCACATAAAGGTAACATTCTAGGCAGCAAAAATCCAGACAAACATCAATTGCCCTGCCATAATTCAAAATAAGGAGCACAAGAACAAATACCCAATTGAAATTAGAAGGAAGAAAAGTTCCATGTACCTAGCCTTCTTAGTTGAAGGTTCATGTCCTAAAAATATATGTATGAATTTCAAAAAATATATGCTGCAAACAAAAGCTATCTGCAAAGCAACAGCTACAGCCTAACTGAAAATGTAAAATTAAGACCTATAAATTACAATTTGACACAAACCAAGACAAAAATACTATATTACCCATTAAAATGTCTTTAAAATACACAAACAAATTACCCGTTATATGAAAAAAAAAAAAAAAAAAAAAAAAAAGAAATCATTAATGTAAGCATATATCGTATACACTTAAAAAATAAAATAAAATAAAAAAAATAATCTTCAAGACAAAGTAAGCCTAGAGTCATATTTATTTCATTTGTTTTTTGGGTCAGTGTCAGATTGCTAACCTTGATATAAAACTTAGATTAAAAAAAAAGTTGAAGTCACATATATGAGACAGATAACTTTTCATTAAGCAATACCCATCAAGGATTGTAGCAAATTCAGGAAATTTCATTCAAAATGAAGCAAGAACCATCCAAAATTACTATGAAAGAAGTCCACAACTCACAGAGATAAACAGTAGTACAGAAACCCTAGTCAGTGGGTAGAGATTAACAAAATAAAAATAAAAACAGAGGAAAGTAGTAAACCTACTGACATCATAAAGATGGATCATTCAATCGTGGCCCTATCAATCCTACTGAGGATGATTCCGACAATGAGGATGACAAAATCCTAAATGCCTTTACTGCCACTATCAATCCTACTGAGGGGATTGTTGAAGATGTGAATGAAAAAGAGGAATTTGTGGAGTCCAAGTTTAAGAAGATGGATGAAGAAGATGACATCAACACAACCTATGCAAAGTTGTACAAGGTCTCAGAAAAGCATGAGAAGTTGTATAGGTTGACCACCAAGAAGCTTAGTGATGTGGAGCTTGAGTGTGAAGAGCTTTCCACAAAGTTTGATGAATCTAATCAGACTATTGGAGCACTAAGATTTGAGAATAACTTCTTGGCTAAGAAGATCAAGAAGATTGAGGCAGAACTGTTCCAAGTCTGAGCTTAACTAGAAAGGACTTCAAGCACTAAGCTTGATGAAATGCTAAGTCTTTGGAAATCTGCTTCCGATCAAACAGGCTTAGGGTATGATTTCTCTTCTCATAGTATTGCTTCTACTAGTTCTACTGTTTTTGTTTCTCTTTCTAATAATGTTGAAATTGAGACCATTAATGTCAAAACTGATTTAGCTAGTGAGAACATAGACAAGGGTAAATCTATCTTAGGTGCACCCCCTAAGCAGGAAAAGAAAGAAGTTAAAAACCCTAGGGCTAAGAAGGCTAACTCTGAAAAGCCTAAATAGAAGAAGTAGCATCTTTTTCATCACTATGGAGCAGCTAGTCATACTCGACCTAATTGCTATAAATGGTTATCCACTCAACAGAGCAACGGCATGATCGCATCGAGAAACCAAAATCAGTTTCCATCCTCTTTTGCTCCTCTTAGAGATCTTCTCAACGCCCTCGTGTTTCTTTCGAACTTGAACAGTTTCAATTCTTCTCCCTCGCCGCCGGATCAAGGTTTTGCTAGACAGAAAGGCTCTTCCAAGGTGTGGAAGGAAAAGGGTCCAAGTGATTCTATCACTTCTTCCCTCTTTCCCTTCTTGTTTTTGTTTGCATTACTTGTGTGTTTTGCTTTATTGTTTTGAGTCAGTCTAGTTTTTATACTTTGCTTTGTTTAACATGTTTTTGTTTGTTTTCAGTTTTGTTTATTTTGTTTTTGATATAGAAAAAAAAAATTGAAAACAAAAAAATACAAAAACAGTGTATGTTTGTGTACATTGGTACTTGTGTACCTTGGATGGCCATTGAAACAAAGTTTTTTAAACTTTGTATCTTTTGTAACTTAGATGAGCATCTCTATGCACAACTAAGCAAGTGAGCTTTGTGGCTCATGTTTGTGATGAGTAAGATTAAGTAATCTCTTATACTTAACACTCGTATTACTCTTTTTGATGGGAAGGACTAGAAAAACCTAAGAGAAAGGCATAAATAACTATCTCATCACTGTTGCCCGCCAATCATGAATGACATTTGTGTGCTTTGGCATAGCAAAATTGGAATGTCAAATGCTTAACATAATGGGTATTTCTTTTCTATCTATGCATGGTTTGCTCAAATGAAAAATATGCAAAGAAAAAAAATAATAAAAAGCAAAAAGATCAAAGTGCTTTTAAATATGATTGCAAGCATGTATTCTAGGAGATGTGGGAGTTATAGGATGTACCTCAAAGGTGATAGTCCCCATCAAACAGTTATGATTATGTGTGAGTTAAAGTGATTTTCTCATATCTCATATCGTCATAACATGTATATACTTATGCAATCCTGCCATGTTTTTCACACATAACACGCAATATTCTTTACTACTCTTGATACATGTGCAAGTACAATGTGATTTGACCATCACAAGGTTTACATGTGTTAATGTATGCTCACTAAACTGTCTTGACTTGTTTTTGAAATATAAAATTGGTTAGACTTGTTTAGTGTGTGTGTGTGTTTTTGGGAACTATGTGCTTAACATTTTTATTGTTGAGAGATGATTTTGAGAGTTTAATATGTTGTTTGGATCCTTGGTTGTGTTGCATGTTTGATTGCATTCATATATGTGTTTTTCCCTTCTTGAAAACTGTTTTTAAGCAATCTCGACACCTCTTCGATACCTCTCGACACCTGGCTTATCTATCGAGCTCATCTATGTTTTTTTCATCACAATCTCGACACCTCTCGATAGCTAGGTGGATTGATCGAGAAATCTCCTGTCTCCTCGATAGCTTCTCGACAACTAGGTGGATCGATCGAGCTTCTTTATGATATTTTCTGTTGATTTGATCCTCGACAGATCCTCGTTCGCTGGCTCTATAGCTAGGACACATGTTTAAACCTCGACAACTCCTTGGCACAACCCGATAGATCGAGCTTTTAAAGGTTCCTATATATACACTGTTCGCGATTTTGATCTCTCTTTCTTAGATCTCTCTATAGATCCGTCTCCTCACCTTCCAAACTTTCACTTCTCTCTTAAAACCTTCAAACCCACATGATTTTCGGCCTTTTCTTGCTTCAAATCACTTGGTATGATCTCTATTCCTCTCATTCTTCATGATTTTCATGCATTCAAATCTAGGTTTTGGGTTTTGAAAATTTTTTGGGGTTTTTCAAAATTGTTGAGTTTTTGATGAAATTTTGGGATGGGTTTTTGTTTAAATGATCTTTAAACCTCATGCATTGCATCACATAAGCATTATAACAGTATTGTCATGCATTTAGATCTGTGTAAATGATTGTGTGCTGGTAGGTTTGGATTGGTCTGAGCCCATGATGCAATTATATTAGCACGTCAAATGCTCATGCATTTTCATGCATAACGTCCTTTACATTCAATCTATTTTTGTATATTTTAATTGTTTGGGACTTTTCTTAGTGTTTCCTTCTTCCCCCCCCCCCCCCCCAATCTCTAGTTTACGTTAGTGCGTCAATGGCTAAGTCTACTCCATCCTAGAACTCTCTTCATTCCGGGGCATCGTCTTCTTCTGATCCCACCCCCTCTTCTACTTGGTTCCGTGATGAGGATGCCCGAAAGGAATTCTCGGAGAACTTTTCACGACGAGGTGTTCATTCGGAATGCTGAGTCATCTTGTCGGATTTCTCCTACACTAACCAACCCACTGCCATTCACAGTCAGGGTTGGGAGTCACTGTGTGATGTCCCAGTCACCTGTCCATCCGTGCTGATTCAGGAGTTTTACTCCACCATGCATGGACTTGATTCTTCAATACCTCTCTTTCATACAAGCATTCGAGGTACGCGCATAATTATCACACCGGAGTTGGTATCCGATGTGCTCCATGTCTCGAGGGTAGAGCATCCTTACTACCCCGGATGTGAGTGTCTGAGGACTGTGTCCAAAGACGAGATGATTTTTTCTTTTTGCGAGCGCCCTTCTGATTGGGGTGATCGTCAGTTTAGACCATTTTCAACCTTTGCTAAAGGTCTTAGATTCATGAACATGGTGTTGACTTTTATTTTGCACCCTCTCTCTCATTATAACTCTATCACAAAGCCACGTGCTCAATTTTTGCTTTCCCTTCTTAAGTATCTCACTATAGATTTTCCTTCACATTTCATTCTTTCTATTATAGATGTCTATAAGGATACAATGACCTGTGATAAGCTCATCTTCCCTTCAGCTATCATGCGGATTTTATGCCATTTTTCTATTCCTTTTCCTTCGTCTGACCACTTCCCTATTATGTGTGCCATTGACTACGCTACCATTAAACGGTGTGAAACGCAGTTTCATTCGAGGTGATCCAGTCTGACAGCTCCTCCCACTCCTTCACCTCCATCCACCTCCGCTCCCTCTACTTCAGTGGGAGGTGTGGCTCTTAACGCAATCATGGCGCGGCTTCAGCGCATGGATGCTCGCCTTAATACACTCTCCACTGAGTTGTATCAGGTGAACACCCGTGTTGGCCATATTGCTATACGGTAGGCTCGCCTTAGTGGTTTTGTGGAGTCTCCCTCTCCTCCTCCCGAGGCACCCGAGGCATCCGAGGATGATGACGACTCTGACGATGATGATGATGGTGAGGATAGAGATGCTAGCTCTTCCAGCTCTGATGAGATAATAGTGAATTGTCGAGAGTGGTGACTTTAAAATCACTCGGTGGGGTTTTAGCTATATTGGTTTTCCCTATCTGCTCTAGGGACGACTAGGAATGGTTCTTCGATGAGTTTAAGGTACGGCGAGACACATGGGATCCTGTCTTTGTGTTTGACTTGTCTGATAGGCCAAAAACATATTTACTCCTTGTGATAAATTAATTCATTAATTAGCCAAGTTTATTAATTAATCAAATTAACATGCAAACGCATGGTAGCACAAACAAATCACCAATTAAACTAAGTATGCAGCGGAAAATAAATTTACACAATGATTTGTTTACGAATGGAGAAAACCAACACGGCAAAAACCCCACTAAGTGATTTTAAGGTCACCACTCCCAAGAATTCACAATTATCACAACAAGTGGTTACAAATAAAGGAATCTCAGTACCTTATACCAACCTACAGTTGAACCCTTACCCCAGTACCCAATTGGACTTGTTTTGAAGTGACAATCTCTCATTTCAATGCATGGCTCCTGAAAGTTTAAAATGAATATATAATACCCTTGAACGTTTAAACCCCAAATACAAAAATACCAATTCAAGCTTTATATCAAGCAGTTAATGTGAGGAATATGATAACAAACTTATAACAGAATTGATAATGATCTAAGCCAAATATAAACACATCCACAGCAGTAAATATAAGGCAAAGATAAAGGAAGGAAGATGCAAACACTTGGACAACACACGATGTGTTGTAGAAGAGAAAACCGAAGCCTTCAGCGTAAAACCTCTCCGCCACCCTCCAAACGGTCAAATAATCCACTAGAAAATGTAGTTGGGATACATGAACAGCAATAGACCCTCTAAGCCTAATCTACCCAGGTACCTAAGCCCTCTAAGCTTCTTGCTCCAACGAGGTTGCACCGAACCTTTTTCTTTTCTAGCTTACCGGATTCCGCTACTAGACCATAGCATCAACCAATGTAAATTGGTTCCTTCTTAACTGCTTCCCAACAGTACCAAATAGACCTTCTCATAGACATGGGTGTGCTGAGATAAGGATTTGGCTAAAGACCTCTCAAAGGTATAACAATGGAGAGGAAGAGAGTAGAGGAATTTGTAGAGTCTCTAAGGTTAAGATTGTGGATGAATCAATCTTGTATTTCTCTGGGGTTTCTCTCACAAAATTCTTTCTGGAAGCTTTACCAATATGGTGGGTATAAGGGTGTATATATAGTAGGGTGAGAAGGGAATGCAAAATGCCAGTTTTTGCCAAACAGGGCAAATTGGTGGCTTGGTCTCGCGGCTTATCCAAGCCGCGAGTTCAAGTCGCAATGTAACGGCCTGGCCAACCTGGGACTTTTGTCCTGTAGCGTGACAGCTGGCGCGACACTTCAGCTTCCCTGTGTGCATCTCACGTGCCTACGTTTGGCGGCTTGCCAGTCGCGATCCACCCGCGAGCCCTAGCCACGAAGCTCTGTTTTTCTTGCACACTCTTGAGCTTTTCTTCACATCTTTTCACACAGTACCCTTACAATTTTCCCACCTAAATACAGGGTTACTAAGTGCTAAATTACAAGCAAATTGGTCACAGAATAAAGCCAATAAGATGGTTGATTAAATTCAACCTTACAATCTCCCCCTTTGGCTATTCTGTGACAAAACCCTACAACAGACTCTAGACTTAAAACGTGAGTTGGGAACAGTTGAACAAAACTCACTCACACCTAACTCTAGATTCTGTAAAGCTTTTGAACATATGAAAAAGTAACTCCTGAAACACAACAACATAGCAATATCATTGTATGCAGAAAACTTAATATGCATATGGAGCAAAAGAAGAATGATCAAGCAAAAATGAAATTAAGCAATAAAGCAATAATCCATGGCAAGATCAAAAACAGTAGTCACTTAAGCAAAAGTGATTACTATGTTCATTCACACAAGGAATGAACATCCGGACATGCAAAGTGATAAGCTCAATTGAAGAGTAGCATTTGCAATCCAACACTCAACCAATGCATACAAACATATATGCATCTAGGAACAATCCTACAAGGGCACAAGAGTGTTATACTTAAGATAATGCAAAGCACTAACAAGTACAAAAGCACAATGCGCAAAGGCTGCATGAGCAAAGTATTGCAAATACATGGCACAAACCATAAAAGCCTTCAAAATATGCATAAGTGCAAGAAACAACCCTCAAAGCTTACAAAAGCAACAATGGGTACAAAAAGCATATAAAGACAATGCTGAATAACATCATTATAATATATAATAATCACAATTTCACAACCATCCAAAAGTTGTGAGTTTAAACCAGACAAAAACCATAGTGTACCACAAGTAGTTTTCCAAAAGTATAAAACTATATAGCAAGCTTAAAAAAAAAAAAAAAAAAAAAAAACAGCAACTAAGCAACTATAAAACCATTCCGCCTTTCAGTATGCACCATCCTTTTCAAGATTAAGCTCTTTCTCCCCCTTAAGCCGCTCTCCCCCTTTTTGGCACGAACAGCTAAAGGCTTTCTTTGAGCTTCTGTTGGATATTGTCTAATTGTAACTCAATGGTTCCAAGACGCATTTGAGTTTGACTGTGAAAGGAGTTGAGAAGCCGTTCCAAATCAGAAATCCGTTGAAATACATTCTCAATGAAGTGACTTTGTCTGGGCATTTGGAATCCAGGAGGAATAGATGGGGTGCTGGTAAACTGTACAGGAGTAGCTGTAGCATGAGCAGATGGAGATGCTTGAGTGGATGGTTCACTCTTAGGTTTCTTGGATGAGTGACTCTTGCTTGCTTGGAGAGAGTACAGAGATATAGCTCGAGGATGAGACAATAATTTCTCATCAGATGAAGGACTAATACCTTCTCGGAGAACAATCTTAATAATTAAACTGCAGAATGGAAGAATTGTTCGTGTTGCCGATCGAGCTGATGTTTTCCCAATGATTTGGAATATATGAGCACAGATGTCAATTAGGGCACCAGTGATGAGATCACACAGAAATTGAGCCCTTCTAAGATTGATGAAGGTAGTATTTGACAGAGGGTAGAGGTTGAAAAACATGATCAACTTCAAGGTTGTTAGTTCTGGTGAAAATAATGCAGTACTTATTAAGGACCCTATGCTACCCACCACATGCTCATTCCCAAGAACTTGGAGGATGTCTTGTGCCTGAAGCACCCTGTCATCGTATAGAGTTCAATCCATATTACTTGGTCTGGAGATGCGGAGTACCTTAGCAATGTAGTCTGCATTTAGGATGAACTCTGTTCCTCGAACCCAGCATTTTAACTCTACACCTGTAAATCTGGCATTGGAGTAGAATTCCTTGATCAGTTCTCCAATTGGGTCCTCAAAGTTTCCAAAAAGGTCAGCCCAATCTCTGTCTTTAAAGATGTTGGGGATAAAAGTGTCTCCAAGAGTATCAAACTTGACGGCTCGCTCCATAATGGGAGAGGACTCTTTGAAGATGTCCGTGTAGGTCTTTAAGTCAATAGGAGTTCTGAATCTCACAATGGGTGATTCTCTGGAAGACTTAGATGATAATCGTGTCTGTTTGGCAACTGGGGTTGACGAATCATCAATTACAATGCCTTTGCCTCTGGATGAACAACGAGTTAACTACAACACAGCAGACACACAGAAACAAACCAAATACAGGACCACAAAAAGCAACCATCAAATTAATTAGTTTCAAACATAAGACAGTTAAGGAGAAATGTACTTGGAAAGGACCAATAGACAAAGGAACATGACATGTTGAGAAAGAAGTGAGCATGAACACCCCAATGCAGCATAACACAATGCTGATGCATACAACACTCATGAAACCTGAACAACCCACAAACCGCATTCAAAATTTTCCAAGTCTTTTTCGTGACTTGGGTATTGACACGCTAATGAGCCGCGAAAAAATCTCTGAGTGGACTCACGACTAGTACTTGCGACTGGGCCAACCCGCGACTTAGTCGCCAAAACAAGGCAACACTATTTTTGAAAATTTTGACATTTTTGTAAAAACAAAGTACTTTCCAAAAACAACTAAAAACACTCAAAAATCTTTTTGTGTTTGATCAAACGTAGATTAAGCATGTGAAAACAAATTTAATCAAGTACAATCACACAAATGAATATGGCATTCATTGAACATAGACTTGTGTGTTGTGTGTGCATATCAAAAATAAGATAGTTCTTAGTCCAATGTGAGGCTTCAATGATCAATTCAATCAAGGCATACACAATTAGCACTAGATAATGTGAGTGAGTTTTGACCAAGTGCTAAATTACAAGCAACTCAAGCTTCTCGGAGGTTTTTAACAACTTTGACCAAGTTTGACCCAAAGTCGACCCGACGTAGGCCCAAAAACATTAATTTTGATCCGGCTATCAGAACTTGAAACCAATGCCATTGCGAAGATTATTGAATTCTCATTTCAAATACTATTCACAGGTCAAAATCAGAGTTAGAACGGCTAAGATGTCACGAAATCCAGGATGATGCACTGATCGACGCACCATAAACTTCAAAGAGCCATAACTTTTGATCCGACCATTCGATTTTCAAGTTCCACACCTTTTCAAAATTAGAAAGCCAAGATATTTAAGAGGTACCCAGATCCACACTTTTTGAGAGCCTTTAAGGCCGGTCGCCCTTCAAGGGCCGCTGCTTCAAAATTCACACCCACGGCTATAAATAGCCCTAGGCACGCCCTTGAAAAAGAGAGACAATTTTTTGAAATTTTCCTTTTCCCATCCTCTCTACATGTTTTTTCTCTCTTCCAAACATTTAAAAAAAAAAAAAAAAAAATCAAAGCTTCTTGATTCTTGCATCTTCACCAACAACAGAAGGTAGTGTTCTTGTTCCCAATCTTCTCCTCCTTGGTTCTACATGTTGGATTTGGGCTTTAGGGATATGGATGTAGCTTTTTTAGCTAGCATCCACACCCCTAACCTTCTAATTCTTTTTCCTTGCATGTTCTTGCTTTTTTTGCCATAATAATATGTTTTTTTGCCTTCTTTGACATGTTTCTTGCTTTATCTTGTTTCTAGCATGTTTTAGCTTAGATCTGTGTTCTTTTATGCTTGTTCACATGTTTTTTTTTGTCCCGATCTACGTGCTTTGTGCTTTGTGCTACATGTTTATGCCTAGATTTATCGTTTCTATACGTTGTTCGGCAAGATTTACATGTTTTTACGCTTGTTTACATGCTTACATGTTTAGATCTACATGCTTAGGGTTTTATGTCATGCTCTCCTTTGTTTCGTTCTTCTTTTCACTTTATTTTGATGTTAGGGTTATGTGCTCACATGCTTGATATCATTTCTATGGTTATGCTTTGCTCGAATCTGTGTGTTCGTGTGCTTTTCACCATGTTTTATGCTTAGATCCGCATCCATACATGCTTACATGCTTGGATTCATGTTCATCCATGTTTATGTGCTAGCTTTCACACATTCACACATGTTTCCATGCTTATAGGTCAAGATTTATGTTTTTACATGCTTGCTTGCTTGTCTCTATGCTTTATGCCATCTTCCATGTGCTTGTGCACTCCATGCCATGCTTATGTGCCTAGGCCTAGACTTGTTTGTCATGCTATGTCCTATTGTAGCCCTTTTGTTGCTTTTTCTTTCTTTATTTTGTTTTAGCCCATCAGTTCGAACCCAATCTAGACCCTATGGTCTTTGTCATTGACCATACACCTTGGCCCACATCAAAGGGTTTGGATAACCCTTATTTGCATGTCTTTGCTTGCTTGCTTCTATGCTTTATGCTTGTGTTTGCCTCTCTTGTTCTAGGCTTTGCCACGCTTGACGCCTTTAGCGGGTTTGTGTTTGTATGGTTACATCCGATGCCCATGAGGCCTTGTTTGGATGTAACCACTTAGGATGCATCATGATGATGCTAGTTGCTGCTTCAAGCATACCTTTCCCCTTTACCACTCGGTGTGATGTTATGCTTACCATTCTTGTTTGTGCCACCCATTGGCTTTCTATGCATCTTTACATGCTTACTTACATGTCCATGCATGAGTCTTGCTTGTTAGTGTCTCGTCCATGCTTCAACACAATAAGGCTATGGACATCCAATCCAAACCTACATTTGTCCCTCGCAGACACCACCTTTTGTTTGCTATCTTGCTTGTTTACCCTTTTCTTGTTGTTTTCTATCTTGCTTCCCTGTCCCTTTGTTCGTATGTTTGCTATCCTGTATGCTATGCTTGTCATTGCTATCTTGCTTGTACATTTTGCGCCCTTTTGCTATTATCTATGCATCTCTCCCTTTCCATTGCTCGTCTGCTAGTTTCTTGTCTTTGCCTTTGCATGTACACACATGAAGCTAGGACACGATCTTCTAGGCAAAAGCAAAAAAGGTGCGGATGCAAGCTTGCCAACATGAGTTAAGCGGATGTGTTCAGTAGGTTTAGGGTTTAGTTTTTCCCTTTGGTTATGTACTTTTTTAAACCCCTTCCTTCCTCCTCCCTTTCTCTCTTAGATGGTTTGTAATAGGTATATCTCTAGAGTATGGCGACCCCTGTTTATTTTCCTGCACCTATATTTTGGGCCATGCTCTAGGGATGTAGGCATTTACTTTCCTGCTCTGTGTGCTAGCATTATGCATGATGCACGTATATATATACCTGCTTGCCTCTTTCCAGTGTGATTGTCATGATCCGTGTCACTTAAGGATAGCGATGCCTAATTTCCGCCATGAAAGTAAGGTGACTTCTCGCTAAATTTTCATAGTGGCAATCTAGCACTTTGCTCAAATGCCTTAGGAAAGCATATATTGGGACCATACCCGTTCAAAAGCCAAATCTCAAACCCCCTCCCCCCCCCCCCCCCCCCACAATGCATGCAAAGCCTTGAAAGCCAATACCAAAATCATGTTTTTACTGACAATCTCCAAAAATTAAGGTTTTATCAACACAAAGGACTGTCCTTGGACAAGCGTTGTTTGGTGCCTAACACCTTCCCCACACGTAACTAAACTTCCGGACCTAAGAATCAAGATTTTTTTCCATCCACATTAGATTAGGAAAAACACCATTTTTTCTTAGCCTAGGATTGGCAATAAAATCAACTAGAAACAGGTGACCAATCACACCTTAGAAAAACCCAATAATTGGTGGCAACTCCATTTACCTTTGGTAATCCCTTAAAATTTGGCCCAAATTCCTACCATAATGCCAAAGGTAGACCTACCTTCCTCCATTGAGAGAGAGAGCACCCGAAACTTTGTGCAAACAATACGCATATACATCGAGAGGGGCCTCCAATAGTCCCCACGTGTGTGGGAGCTGTCGCCACGGTGGTGAACTATGTCACAGCGGTTGCGGTCTTTTCCACTTAGCTAGTCGAGGTCGGTTGTCAACAATGTGTTATAGTCTTTGCAAATGAAACACCCAATTTCATCACCGACTAGAAACTATATTTTGAGTTTACAAGGAACTTATGATTTATATTTTCTGTGACTAAATCACATAAATCACATACAATGCATCTCAAGGACTATGATAATGTCCCATTAGTTCATTTATAAATAGTCTCATATAATTAAACAATTTAATTATTTATGACATGCCAATAAATTGGATTTTAGAGCAAAACCTGTTAACACCCCATTTTGCAACCCGCATTTAACCTCACATGGAGGGTAAAATGGTAC
Organism: Quercus glauca; assembly: GCA_023736055.1. NCBI lineage: Eukaryota > Viridiplantae > Streptophyta > Magnoliopsida > Fagales > Fagaceae > Quercus > Quercus glauca. Next base: position 41,780,277 of record CM043319.1, read on the forward strand.
TGTCACCTTGGAAATATGCATCTTAATTTTGGCCATTAGATCCTTAATCTCATTTCACCAAAATGATCTTGATGTTGTAACAATCAAATTGACCGGTCATAAGCCCTAATCGAACCACCAGATTGAAAGTTATCATTAAATCAAGTTTTAATGGCTGAGATGCACTATCACAAATTGAGTCCGACTATATGTGATTATGAACAATTGATTTTAATTGGTTATAAAGGTAATCAATTGGAGATCAATGATGTGTCATAATTTGATTGGTTAGGACTACATTTTATGGGGAGGTTGCATACATCTAATTAATTAGATAGTTAAACATTAATTATTCAATAAGTAATTTGAGCAATTATCTTTTAATTAGAGCAAATTTGGAACCAATAAAATCTGAAATGAGAGTGATTGGAGCCATTTAATGTTAATTGGGAGCTAATTTGGGACCTATTAATGTTAATTGTGCTGAAACCATTTTCTAACAAATAGCCTCTGCTCACTATTTCATCGATATCTCTTAGAATATTTTGAATCTATGAATGAGATTAATATTCCCAGAAACTAGACATCCGGGGCTTCAATTTGAGCACAAGAACGAGATAGTTCCGATCAGAATTAAGTCAGATATGATTTTTCGAAGTGGGCTCTACAAGCTGTTACAGCAGCTACGGGAAAACCGAATTTTGGCTTGCTCCTCACTCCCACCAATCTTTCCATTTAATGCACCAGATTTTCCCCAAGGCTAAAATGAGGTCAACCCTCATTAAATGGCCTTCCATTCATATTTCCTCCACTACTACTATATAAACCCTCCCTCTCCTTCATTCCAAAGCACACCAAAACCCCCCTTCTTCTCCTCTCTTGAGTTCTAGTGAAGTAGAGTAATCTTATTATATCTTGGTCTTCCTGAGACTCAAGGTATTGAGTGAGACTCACTCTCTCTCTCCTAGTTATTCTTTTTTCCTTCACCCTTAAGACCTCCACCAAGAGTCTCATCCTCCACTATATGGATCTTGCATGAAGGTGTAATCTCTTTCCCTAACTGTTTTTTTGTGTTGCTATGATGAGAATTTAAGATTAAAGCATAATATTAATTATTTAAATTCCCTTGAATATGTTTGAATGTTCTTAATTATTCTTTTGTGTTCTTCACATGTTCTTGGTTGTTCATCACATGTTCATGCATATCACTAGTTTTAATCTTAAATCTACATCAAAAACATGAAAAATATGTTTGTTTAATAATTCTTTTTGAATCTAGGATATCACCATCCACACACATTCACTAGAATTTGTTTTTCAATCCAAATGCAATGCTTAATAAATTAAATTAGGGTTTATCACATGCATACACATTAAATTCAACATGTAAATTGATTGACATGTTGGATGATATGATATGAATGTTGGCCATCATAGTCTAGAAGACCGGTTTCACCGGGTAAGGTGGGTGCCTAACACCTTCCCACTTTGTAACATAGCCTCCGAGCTTAGATCAAGGGTTAGTAGATCAAATGCTTATCCATGTAATTTTCGATTTTTAGATTGTAACTAGGAAACAAAGCCATGTACTTTATTTTAAATTGTATCTAGGACCAAAGCCATGTAATTTCCTATGATCAATGTAAATTCAATTTCAAATTAATAAAATGAGGAATTTTTCAGTATTGGTTTTCTTATTTTTCCAATAATTAAATAAGTGGCGACTCCATTGTAAAACCCTTAATCTAAGGGGGAAAACATAACTAGTCGAACCTCCATTTTGAGAGGCAATAACACGACTCCACCCATTGACGTGGGTTTGGCGCAACATCCTATAAAAACGGGCCGGGGGTGCGGTCTCTCACAGTGGTGACTCCACTGGGGATATTGAGGGCTAAGTTTCAATTAGGTTATGGTGGCAAATCATGTCATTGTTTGTTTATTGTTTTATGTATATAATATGTCTAATATATTATTATATTGCATGCCATACATTATTTGCTTGAATGAAATTTATTTTATTTCTATGCTAGCCTGGAAGCCCGGTAGTATTAGCCACGTGATGGAGATCAAGGCACCGCTTCGAAGGATCTCGTTCAAGTACCAATTGGACCGGTTACGAGAGCACAAGCAAAGAAGTTCAAGGATGTACTCAACAGACTCATCCAAGAGTTATGGGCTCAAGCAAATTCGTGGAGGCCCATTGAGCATGACCCACGTGGGCATCAAAGAATCGTCACCTTGATTCAAGTTCTAGAAGGATCCGGTCAAGGCTAAGAATTGGCAAGAAATATTTTGGGCCTATTCTAGAAGGATCGTGATGCATGACACAATTTACTATTTAATTATTGTAATTTATTATTTTTGGTATTTTTATGTAAAAAAAACGTTATTTTAGGTTTAAGTGATTTATTTCCTTGTTTTTAGGTGCATTTAATGCTTTTTAGGTCAAATTTGATTCCTGATATGGTTAGGTATCAATTAGGAGTTTTTTTAGAATATATTTTCTTGTCTGTCAAGTTTTATGAAGCCCTTAAATAGGCTCCTAAGTCTGTAAACGTTTTTGGAAGACATTTTTTTGAATATTCATAAAAACTTGTGAGATTTATTCTCTTTGGTTCTTTGAAGAACTATTCGAACTTATCGGGATTTCCTGTGGCATTCATCTTGACTTATCAAACGGAGTTTCCACCACCGTTTGTGGCGTCTTCCTTATACCGAGGTTCTTGTTTGTCATAAACAACGGGTTGAGGTCTTCCATTCGAATCTGTCCATAGAACGATCTTGGGTTCCCTTTCGTTGTTGGGTCTCGTTATTCTTGACGGGGTTCACATCATTTGGTATCAGAGCACGGTTTCTAGTTCAGGTTTGCCTATCCTTTAACATCTTTCATTCCTTTGTTTCTTCTTTAGCCGTCCACATCATTTATCTCTTCTTAGCTGAATTTCCTTTACCCTATCTGTCAATCTTTGTTTGTTCTTGTTGATGTCTAAACTATTGGTCTGGTCTCACATCTCTTAGTTATTTCGAAATTTTATTTCATTATTCTCAAAAGCTAGTTGCTGATCGTAAAAAAAAAAAAAAAAAAAAAAAAAAAAAAAAAAAAAAAAAAAAAAAAAAAAAAAAACCTCGAAGAAGAAGACAGAAAGGAGTCCAAAAAAAAAAAAAAAGACTCAAAGAAGAAGACAGAAAGGAGTTCCAAAAAAAAAAAAAATTCACTGATCTGTGATTCCAAAATTCCAAACTGCCATATTCCTTCTAATTCTATTCTGAAAATTTCCATATTCCTTGTGTTCAAATCTGAAATTCCTTGATCTGTTCTTGGTAAATTGTTGCTGGAAATTTTTGAGTTGTTTGTTTAGTTTCAAAAGAACTGAAAGAGAATTATCGAGGGGAAAAAGGCAAGAGTGGTGAGAACATCAGAGGGTAAAAGCCATATTATTTTGAGTGAAATACGAGTGGAGAGTGATCCACATTCTTGAGCGTAAACACGTAAGGGAGTGATTCGTGAGGTCCTTTTTTTTTTTTTTTTTGTGTTGTTTCTAACCTTTGTTTTGCAGAAAACATGTCTCATGATAGTGGTAAGAGCATTACCGAAGATGAAACAAAATTGGTTGATCCGAAGGTATTTATGGAGGCCATGATGAGTGAGATGAGGCGTGTGATGAAGATAGAGATGGAGCAGGTTCATGAACGAATAGATCAAATGGAGAATAGACGTGAGGAGCAACCACAAAAAGGTCGTAATTTGCGTAGAAAGGAAAGATATCCATCGAGGGAGGAGGATGAAGAGCTTTATGGGTTTGGTTTTGATGAAAAAGAAGATCGAGATTCCATTGTTAACAATAGGCGACATGGAGGAAGATATAGAGGAGCTAGGAATCGCGAAGATAACAACTTGGGTGGTATTAAGATGAAAATTCCGTCCTTTCAAGGTAGATCTGATCCTGAGGCATATCTTGAGTGGGAAAAGAAGATGGAGTTCGTGTTTGATTGCCACAACTACTCCGAGGCAAAGAAGGTAAAATTAGCTGTGATTGAATTTTCTGAATATGCTATTACTTGGTGGGATCAGCTTGTGATAAACAGGAGGCGGAATAGAGAACACCCAATAGACACATGGGAGGAGATGAAAGTAGTGATGAGAAAGCGGTTCGTTCCAAGTTACTACTACCGAGAGTTGTACAAAAAGCTACAAGGTCTTAGACAAGGGAGTCGAAGCGTAGATGATTACTACAAGGAGATGGAGATTGCTATGATCCGCGCTAATGTGGAGGAGGATCGGGAGGCTACAATGGCTAGATTTTTACTTGGCTTAAATCGGGAGATCCATGATAAGGTAGAGATGCAGCATTATGTGGAATTGGAAGATATGGTGCATATGGCTATCAAAGTGGAACAACAACTCAAGAGAGGGAGTGGGACACGTGCAGGCCATAACTTTAGTTCTACCTCTTGGAAATCAAGTCATGCCAAGCCGCTGGACAAGCCACAAATACCCAAACCTGAGCCCAAGTCCACAACCACCAGCCACGTTCCTCAAGGTAAAACTGAAGCCTCTACCTCTAGGAATCGTGATATTAAATGTTTTAGATGTCAAGGCAGGGGCCACATAGCAAGTCAATGTCCAAACAAGCAAGTCATGGTGTTGCAAGCCAATGGTGAAATTGTGACCGATGATGAAGATTCCGACACTGACGACATGCCGCCATTGGAGGATGTTTCCGAGGAGGAGTATTTAGCCCCTGACGCATTGACATTGGTGGCAAGGAGAGCATTAAGCTTGCAAGTAAAAGGAGTTGATGAAGTACAACGGGAGAATATCTTTCACACTAGTTGCTACGTTAAAGACAAGGTATGTAGTGTGATTATTGATGGTGGTAGTTGTACTAATGTTGCAAGCACAATTATGGTAGAGAAATTGGGATTGCCCATGGTAAAGCACCCTAGGCCATACAAGTTGCAATGGCTAAATGATAGTGGTGAGATAAGGGTGAACAAGCAAGTGTTAGTTGCATTTCGAATCGGTAAATACGAAGATGAAGTGTTGTGTGATGTAGTACCGATGCAAGCGGGACACTTATTGCTAGGGCGTCCATGGCAGTTCGATAGGCAAGTGAAGCATGATGGCTTTACGAACAAGTACTCTTTTGTACTTAATCAACGATCAATCACTCTTGTACCATTGACACGGCAGCAAGTATACGAGGATCAAGTGAGATTACAAAAGGAGAGTGATCAAAAGAAAGAGAGTGAGCAAAAGAAAAAGAGTGAAAATCAGAGAGAGGCCAAGAAAAATGAGAGAGAAAAAGAAAATCAAAGTTCAGCCCTTGAGAGGAAATCAGAGAGAAAACAAAAGAATTTCTATGCAAAAGTGAGTGAGATTAAGCGAGCAATGTTTTTGAATCAGCCGATGATTGTACTTTTGTACAAAGAGGCACTTTTAAACACTAACGAACTTGACCTTGCTTTGCCTAGTTCTATTGTTTCTCTTTTGCAGGAGTACGAGGATGTCTTCCCCGAGGAAACACCACATGGGTTACCTCCAATCCGAGGGATTGAACATCAAATTGATTTTGTTCCCGGTGCAACCATTCCAAACCGACCAGCTTATAGGAGCAATCCCGAGGAGACAAAGGAGCTTCAACGGCAAGTAAGTGAATTGTTGGAGAAGGGGCACGTGAGGGAGAGCATGAGCCCATGTGCAGTTCCGGTCTTACTTGTGCCTAAGAAGGATGGGACGTGGAGAATGTGCGTTGATTGCCGAGCCATCAACAACATAACGGTAAAGTATCGTCACCCTATCCCACGCTTAGATGATATGTTAGATGAGCTGTATGGTTCTTGCATATTTTCTAAGATTGACTTAAAAAGTGGTTATCATCAAATTAGGATAAAAGAAGGAGATGAATGGAAAACTACCTTCAAAACAAAATATGGTTTGTATGAATGGTTAGTTATGCCTTTTGGTTTCACTAATGCTCCGAGCACCTTTATGAGACTTATGAACCATGTTTTGCGTGCATTTATAGGCAGATTTGTTGTTGCCTATTTTGATGATATACTTATTTATAGCAAAAACATAGACGATCATGTAGTACATTTGAAGTCCGTTTTAGATGTGCTAAGGAAAGAAAGGTTGTTTGCTAATTTAAAGAAGTGCACTTTTTACACCGATAAGCTTGTATTTTTGGGATTTGTTGTTAGTGCACAAGGTATACAGGTTGATGAAGAGAAGGTACGTGCAATCCAAGAATGGCCGAGCCCCATAAGTGTAGCTAATGTTCGTAGTTTTCATGGACTTGCTAGTTTCTACCGGCGGTTCGTGAAGGACTTCAGTAGCTTAGCCGCACCGCTTACCGAAGTGATCAAGAAGAACGTTGGGTTTCGGTAGGGAGAAGAACAAGAGAAGGCATTTCAATTAATCAAAGAGAAGTTGACTAACGCACCTTTGTTGTCTTTACCTAACTTTTCTAAAACGTTTGAAATTGAATGTGATGCTTCAGGTATTGGTATAGGCACCGTTCTTATGCAAGAAGGACGACCAATTGCTTACTTCAGCGAGAAACTCAATGGGGCAGCCTTAAACTACCCAACTTATGACAAGGAGTTGTATGCATTGGTTCGGGCTTTAGAGACGTGGCAGCACTACCTATGGCCTAAGGAGTTCGTGATTCACACCGATCATGAGTCCTTGAAACACTTGAAGGGCCAACACAAGCTAAACAGAAGGCATGCGCGATGGGTGGAGTTCATAAAGACGTTTCCATACGTCATTCGGTACAAGCAAGGTAAGGAGAACGTAGTCGCCGATGCACTTTCTCGCAGGTATGCCTTACTCTCCACTCTTGATGCAAAATTGCTTGGTTTTGAACACATTAAAGAATTATATGCTGAAGACCACGAATTTTGTGAGGAATATCGAGCTTGTGAGAAAATCGCCTCTGGTAAGTTCTTTAGGCTTGATGGATTCCTATTTCGAGAAAATAAGCTATGTGTGCCTAATTATTCTATGAGGGAGTTATTAGTGCAGGAATCACATGGTGGGGGATTAATGGGACATTTTGGAGTTGCAAAGACTTTAGCTATTTTGTAGGAACACTTCTATTGGCCTCACATGAAACGAGATGTCGAACGGATTTGTGGTAGATGTGTCATATGTAAGCAAGCTAAATCCAAAGTGCAGCCCAACGGTTTGTATACTCCTTTACCAATTCCTAGTGAGCCTTGGATTGATATTTCAATGGATTTTGTGTTAGGATTGCCTAGGACTAAACATGGAAGAGATTCAATTTTTGTGGTCGTGGATAGATTTTCTAAAATGGCACATTTTATTCCATGTCACAAAACGGATGACGCTTCACATGTTGCTGATTTGTTCTTTAGAGAGATTGTGAGATTACATGGCATGCCTAGGACAATTGTTTCGGATAGAGATGCTAAGTTCTTGAGCTATTTTTGGAAGACTTTGTGGTGTAAGTTAGGTACTAAGCTATTGTTTTCCACTACTTGTCATCCACAAACTGATGGTCAAACTGAAGTAGTAAATAGGACTTTGTCTACTCTATTGAGATTAATCATTAGAAAGAACATCAAGACATGGGAAGAATGTTTACCACATGTTGAGTTTGCATATAATAGAGCTGTTCATTCTGCTACCAAATTTTCGCCATTTGAAATTGTGTATGGGTTTAATCCTTTAACTCCATTGGATTTATCTCCTTTACCTTTGACGGAGCACATTAATTTAGATGGCAAAAAGAAAGCTGATTTTGTGAAGCAGATTCATGAGAAAGCAAGACTCAACATTGAACGAAGAACGGAGCAATATGCCACACAAGCGAACAAGGGACGTCGCAAACTGGTTTTTGAACCCGGAGATTGGGTTTGGCTGCATATGAGAACAAAAAGATTCCCGGCGAAAAGACATTCCAAATTGCTCCCAAGAGGAGATGGTCCTTTCCAAGTCCTCGAGCGTATCAATGACAATGCTTACAAGCTAGATTTACCTAGTGAGTATAATGTAAGTGCCACTTTTAATGTTGCTGATTTAAGTCCTTTTGATGTAGGTGATGATTTGAGGGCAAATCCTTTTCAAGAGGAGGGGAATGATGGAGATCAAGGCACCGCTTCGAAGGATCTCGTTCAAGTACCAATTGGACCGGTTACGAGAGCACAAGCAAAGAAGTTCAAGGATGTACTCAACGGACTCATCCAAGAGTTATGGGCTCAAGCAAATTCGTGGAGGCCCATTGAGCATGACCCACGTGGGCATCAAAGAATCGTCACCTTGATTCAAGTTCTAGAAGGATCCGGTCAAGGCTAAGAATTGGCAAGAAATATTTTGGGCCTATTATAGAAGGATCGTGATGCATGACACAATTTACTATTTAATTATTGCAATTTATTATTTTTGGTATTTTTATGTAAAAAAAACGTTATTTTAGGTTTAAGTGATTTATTTCCTTGTTTTTAGGTGCATTTAATGCTTTTTAGGTCAAATTTGATTCCTGATATGGTTAGGTATCAATTAGGAGTTTTTTTAGAATATATTTTCTTGTCTGTCAAGTTTTATGAAGCCCTTAAATAGGCTCCTAAGTCTGTAAACGTTTTTGGAAGACATTTTTTTGAATATTCATAAAAACTTGTGAGATTTATTCTCTTTGGTTCTTTGAAGAACTATTCGAACTTATCGGAATTTCCCGTGGCGTTCATCTTGACTTATCAAACGGAGTTTCCACCACCGTTTGTGGCTTCTTCCTTATACCAAGGTTCTTGTTTGTCATAAACAATGGGTCGAGGTCTTCCATTCGAATCTGTCCATAGAACGATCTTGGGTTCCCTTTTGTTGTTGGGTCTCGTTATTCTTGATGAGGTTCACATCACCGTGGATTGTGGTCTTCCTGAGACTCACATACCTAGCGGTGAACCTACCACCCACCGTGACAAGGATCATCATGGTTATGCCATGGTGGTTCATAAGGACAAACTGTACCGTTCGGACCAACGCGGCGCTCTTGGCATCACAAGTTGGGAGGTACGACGTCCTAGCTTGTGGGGACCTTTAACCTACCTTCTACACATGTTGTAATGACCCATAGAACTTCCTTTAGGTTGGTCCATGTTAATTGCATTGCATTATGCCTGTGTTTGGCCGTTGTTTGAACCATGATGAGCCCAAGTCCAACGCTTGAGCCCATCATGATTGTTTGAACCTTATATGTTGTGAATGAACTCAAACCCAAAAGCCTAAGATTGAACTCTACTTGGCATGGAAGGCCAAAATTGTTTCTTGAATGAGTCTAAGCCCAACACTTGAGCCCATCAAAGGTGTATAGACATGGTCAACATCAAAGGCCAAAAGCTCACAAGATGCATGCCTTCCAAGTGCAAGCCCAAGCCATTTCATCATAATCAAGGTTCAAGCACACCAAGCCTCAAGCATCCTTAATGGACCAAGAAGAGGCAAGTGGCCCAACTTTGCCTCACTCCACATTTGGTTTGCAACATCATGGTTAAGCTTAAAGTTTGTTTGTTTATTCCATGTTTCTATGTTTTTTTTAATTCAAAATTTTCATGTAGCATTTAATAAGCTTTGTTTGTGTATATATAAAATAAAATTTTAAAAAAAAAAAAACAAAAACCAAAAAAAAAAAATTCAAAAAAAAAAAGTTCAAGATTTCCAAATCTTTCCCAAAAAAAAAAATTTCAAATGAAAAAAGTCATTGGACTAGGGGCATTGAGCCCTTAAGTTTTTAAAAAAAATAATAATAAATCTTTGAACTAGGGGCATTGGACTTCCTAGTGACTTTTTCAAAAAGACCCATTTTTTTTTCTTTCAAAGATTTCAAGATTCTTTAAAGTCTTCTTTTCAAAATGGTACATGAGGATCCCTTGGAAAAAACTTTTTCTAAATTGTGATGTTTAAAGGCTTGAACAATCAACTTGTACTGAGAAAGGATTAATTTCATTTAATCCGTGTGAACACTTTTGCTAAATTACTTTGAATAAAAGAAGAAATGGTCTTACAAGGCAATCAAAGAAAATCTATCCATCAGAAAATTCGAAAAGCTCATGCATTCATTCCAAAATTTTGAAAACTTTTGTGTCTCCAATAGAGCATTCATACTTTTTCTTTTAAGAGGAATTTATTAAAAAAAGCTCAAGTCACTGTGCCTATAAGCAAGCATTACTAGGGATAGGAGGCCGTCTTTGGTAAAACAAGATTATTCCTTAATACCTAGAATGATCATCATCCATTGCAAGCTCATTTGAGCCTTTAAACACTTAGCCTCTTTTTCGCATAAACCCACTAAAATCTAAACCTAGGGTGGGAAAATTCAAAGTATGCATGCTTAAATCTCATCTTGAGGAGGAGTCGACCTTGTAGCTTTGAAGCTAATTGATAAAGCTCTCCTAGAAGACATGAAAGACAAGTAGAGAATTCATTAAGTTAAAGATAAGAGATCATTAAAGTAAAAGGAGTTTTCACTCAATCAAGGAAAGAGAAATGAAATTCCATAAATGTGAGAGAAAACAAAATGTGCATCAAGTTTGAAGAACCTAAAATTCATCATGCCAAGAAGAGTAGAAGGTTCATCCAAAAGAAAGTTCATCAAAAAAGGAAAAGATTCATCAAGCACAGAAAGGTGCAAGTGCATTGAGACAAGAAAGAAGTTTAGAGAGTGCATCAAAATAACTGAAAATCATTAAGCTGAGAAATACAAGAAGGGCAAAAGTTCATTCAATCAAGAGATGAAAGACCAAAGAAGAAAAAAAAAACGATCGACTAAAAACACAAAAGGGTAGTCTAGGCAAAAGCTAGGGCCAAAAAAAAAAAAAAAAAAAAAGAAAAGAAAAGAAAAGAAAAGAAGCCCGCTAGGCCGAAAACCCAAAAGGGCGGTCTAGGCAAAAGCTAGGGCCAAAAAAAAAGAAAAAAAGAAAAGCCTGTTAGGCTGAAAACCCAAAAGGGCGGTCTAGGCAAAAGTAAGGGCCAAAGAAAAGAAAAAAATAGGTAGATCCTACCAAGTTGGAAACTTGAAGATGCAACTTAAAAAGAGAATAATTTTACCAGATGCAAGTCTAGAGGTATGATTCAAGGGGAATGAGCATAAAAATAAATGTTGATACAAGTGATCAATGAAGACTAGTAAGAAGATGGCAAAGAAGAAATGGGAAAACTCCTCCAACACTTGATTTTTGAGTAATGCATACTTAGGGGAACATCATAGTGAATTTTGAGCATTTTTATATCATTCATTTCATAACCTAAACCCGGCCTACATTATAACCCATGAATAAGACCTCCTTGAAGTCTTGCTAATTGTAGGCGCATCTTAAACTCTAATAATATTTTTCTCTTGAATTAAAAAGGAAAAGTGCTTAAAATTGTCAAACCCCACAGGATGATATGTCCAAGGACAAAATTTCTCAAATTCTCAAACCCTCAAAATGACTCAAGAAAACTTTCAAACTTGGAGCACTCTCCTTGTTTGCACCCAATGATGTGATTCCTAAATATTATCACATTTTATTTCTTGATTGCCTTTAAAGACATAATCTGACAATGTTCAAAAGAAAGAAGCAAATTTTGATTACATGAGTTTAATGATCTTGATTCTTCATAATCAAAGAGATTTGTTTGGTTCTTAAACAATATGATTTTCTAAAATAGTTGTTCAAAGGATCACATCTTGTTCCAAAAAAAAAAGGAAAATTGGAGAACAAAGTCAAAAGTGAAATCTCATTTCAAAAAAAAAAAATTTCTTTTCCAAAATCCAGTTCTTTTGAACTACGTTTTGACCTGATCCTCTGTGAGAGAGGTATGTAGGTAGCCTTTTAGAGGCCCGGTCCCAATCACCCAAACAACCTTGGAGAACAAACTCAAAACAATGTGACAAAATTGTTTGGGTGCATATTAGGTTAAGCCCATTTGTTTGCATTAAGCATTTTTAAACTTGGAGCATTGGCCTATTTATATTGTGTGCAAATATGTTCTTCTTGCATGGAAGTATGTTTTAATTTGAGACATTAATCCATTTATTTGCAAGCATGTCCACACTAAGGACATTCGCAAAAAATGTTTTCACGATGATTGGTTTCTAACAAGCTAGAGAAAGAAAGCCTTTTTTGTAGGAACCAAGGATGGCAGACCATGATCTTCTTTCATGTTCCCTAATGGTCACAACATCAAATGAATTCAACTTCAATCTAAGCATGAAATATGCCCTAAACTAGGGGCATTGGGTAAGTACTTCCAATTCATTTCAATGAATAAATCCATTGCTAATTGAAATTATCTTTTTGTAGGAATTAAGCAAGGACTTATCCAGCAATCCACATCAACTTCCAGCCAAAGTTATTCTCATTCAAAGGATGACTTTTTCAAAAAAAAGAAAAAAAAATCATCATGAATGAATCTTCATCATTTCTAGTCCATCTTCATCTTCTTCACTTTTTTATCATAAACAAATCTCCAATTTCAAAGGAAAAATCTCCATGAACAAATCTTCTTAAAAATTTTCAAAAATTCAATGGAAAAATCTCCAGAATAAATCTTCAAGGAAAAATCTCCATGAACAAATCTTCAAAAGGAAAAATATCCATTTTTCAAAGGAAAAATCTCCAAAACCATATTCCAAAGGAAAAATCTCCATGAACAAATATTCTTAAAAAATTTTCAAAAATCCTATGGAAAAATCTCCAGAATAAATCTTCAAGGAAAAATCTCCATGAACAAATCTTCATAAGGAAAAATCTCAAGGAAAAATCTTCAATGAATAAATCTTCATTAAAAATTTTCAAATCATCAAAGGAAAAATCTCCAAAATTATTTTTCAAGGAAAAATCTCCTATGAACAAATCTTCATTAAAGTTTTTCAAAATTGCAATGGGAAAATCTCCAGAATGAATCTTCAAGGAAAAATCTACATATTTCAAAGGAAAAATCCCCATGAATAAATCTTTTTTTAAAATTTTTTTTTCCAAATGTTTAAAGGATAAATCTTCAAGATAACTCTTCAAAAAAAAAAAAATCTCAAAGTTTCAAGGAAAAATCTCCAATGAATAAATCTTCATAGGAAAAATCTCCAATGAACAAATCTTTATTAAATTCTTCTTCAGGAATAGAAAGTTATGATCCTCTTCCATATTTTCTAGTGGTGCAACATCAAATCAACTGTTCACCCTCAGCATTCATCGAAGCATGGAATATGTCCCAAACTAGGGGCATTCGCCAGGTATGCCTACTTCTTTTCAATGAAAAACTCCATTACTAATTGAAAATATTTATTTTGCAGGTACTAGCGTAAAAGGCCCACACACATCGGCATGAGCTAAGATCCAAAAATCCTAGGTCTCTGAAAACATGAACCAGGATCCAGAACCTTTAGTCCTCTGAAAACATGAGCCAAAGCCCCAAAAACCCTTGGTCCTCTAAAAACATGAGCCAAGATCCAAAAATTCTAGGTTCTCAGAAAACATGAGTCAGGATCTAGAACCTTTAATCCTCTGAAAACATGAGCCAAAGCCCCAAAAACCCTTGGTCCTCTGAAAACACGAGCCAAGATCCAAAAATCCTTGATCCTCTAAAAACATGAGCCATGATCCTTGGTCCTCCATATTTTCTTGACCTCAAGTAAGCATGTCTTGTACTCATTAAAAAAAAAAAAAAAATTGCATGCATGAACTACGTTTGGACCTGATCCTCCCACTAAGAGGTACGTAGGCAATCTCCCTTGAGATTCGGTCCACATTTTGATCCGCAACATGACCGTCTACATTTTTATCTACATGCATCATTCATTCACCACGGTTAAATACTGATTGCAAAGTTAGGTGTCTCTTTCATACATTGACATTCGCTTTTCAAGCTCTGTCAATGAGGGGTATTCTGTTGACACCCCATTTTGCAACCCGCATTTAACCTCACATGGAGGGTAAAATGGTACTTTCACCTTGGAAATATACATCTTAATTCTGGCCATTAGATCCTTAATCTCATTTCACCAAAATGATCTTGATGTTGTAACGATCAAATTGACTGGTCATAAGACCTAATCGGACCACCAGATTCAAAGTTATCATTAAATCAAGTTTTAATGGCTGAGATACACTATCACAAATTGAGTCCGACTATATGTGACTATGAACAATTGATTTTAATTGGTTATAAAGGTAATCAATTGGAGATCAATGATGTGTCATAATTTGATTGGTTAGGATTACATTTTATGGGGAGGTTGCATACATCTAATTAATTAGATAGTTAAACATTAATTATTCAATAAGTAATTTGTGCAATTATCTTTTAATTAGAGTAAATTTGGAACCAATTAAGTCTGAAATGAGAGTGATTGGAGCCATTTAATGTTAATTGGGAGATAATTTGGAACCTATTAATGTTAATTGAGCTGAAACCATTTTCTAACAAATGACCTCTACTCACTATTTCATCGATATCTCTCATAATATTTTGAATCTATGAATGAGATTAATTTTCCCAGAAACTAGACATCCGGGGCTTCAATTTGAGCACAAGAATGAGACAATTTCGATCAGAATTGAGTCAGATATGATTTTTTGAAGTTGGCTCTACAAGTTGTTACAGCTACGGGAAAACTGAATTTTGGTTTGCTCCTCACTCCCACCAATCTTTCCATTTAATGCACCAGATTTTCCCCAAGGCTAAAATGAGGTCAACCCTCATTAAATGGCCTTCCATTCATATTTCCTCCACCACTACTATATAAACCCTCCCTCTCATTCATTCCAAAGCACACCAAAACCACCTCTCTTCTCCTCTCTTGAGTTCTAGTGAAGTAGAATAGTCTTGTCATATCTTGGTCTTCCTGAGACTCAAGGTATTGAGTGAGACTCACTCTCCCTCTCCTAGTTATTATTTTTTCCTTCACCCTTAGGACCTCCACCAAGAGTTTCCTCCTCCACCATATGGATCTTGCATGAAGGTATAATCTATTTCCCTAACTGTTTTTTTGTGTTGCTATGATAAGAATTTAAGATTAAAGTATAATATTAATTATTTAAATTCTCTTGAATATGTTTGAATGTTCTTAATTATTCTTTTGTGTTCTTCACATGTTCTTGGTTGTTCATCACATGTTCATGCATATCACTAGTTTTAATCTTAAATCCACATCAAAAACATGAAAAATATGTTTGTTTAATAATTCTTTTTGAATCTAGGATATCACAATCCACACATATTCACTAGAATTTATTTTTCAATCCAAATGAAATGCTTAATAAATTGAATTAGGGTTTATCACATGCATACACATTAAATTCAACATGTAAATTGATTGACATATTGGATGATATGATATGAATGTTGGCCACCATAGTCTAGAAAACCGGTTTCACCGAGCAAGGTGGGTGCCTAACACCTTCCTACTTTGTAACATAGCCTCCAAGCTTAGATCAAATGCTTATCAATGTAATTTTTGATTTTTAGATTGTAACTAGGAAACAAAGTCATGTACTTTATTTTAGATTGTATCTAGGACTAAAGCCATGTAATTTCCTATCATCAATGTAAATTCAATTTCAAATTAATAAAATGAGGAATTTTTCAGTATTGGTTTTCTTATTTTTCCAATAATTAAATAAGTGACGACTATATTGTAAAACTCTTAATCTAAGGGGGAAAACATAACTAGTCGAACCTCCATTTTGAAAGGCAATAATACGACTCCACCCATGCACGTGGGTTTGGCCCAACATCCTATAAAAACGGGCCGGAGGTGCGGTCTCTCACAAAACCCCAACAGTCTCCCACTTGTCCTCAAAAACAATTTACCATATATCTGACACTTATTTCCCTTTAGAGTAATTCATAGTCACTTTAAGGCAAGGTTTGGAAACAAGTTTCAACCAGATTTATTGTATAAATTATCTTTTCTACTGCTACATCTCACGTACTCATATCTCTCTAACGAGATAATAATTATGCTTAATGTGTATCTTCACCACCTAGGTTGAACACATATCTTGAAGTCCAACTTCATGAATCACAATCAAACTACAATTCAATATTTGTACATCTAGCAACCAGCAAATCCTCACTATGGTGCACGAGCATATAATCCCTCATTCTCCTAGGATATTTGAGTATATGTTTTACTATCACTAAATTAAGTGATCTTAGATTCAATTGATATTGCTTAGCATGCCCACTGCAAAATAGATATTTAGCCTAGTATATAGCATAGGATAGAGACTTCCTATTGATATGGTATAAGGAATCTTCTTAATATGGTCTTCCTTTTATGTGTCTTAGGACTATAGTCCTTTATAAAGGAACTTCAAACTTAAAAGGAAAGAATCCTTTCTTGAAGTATTACATGCTATACTTGGCTAGAATCTAATCTATTTAAGTAGTTTGAGATAGACCCAACATCCTTATTTTTGAATTTTAACAAAGCTTAATTCTTAGGATGTGACTAGTCTTTCCTAAGTACTTTATATCAAACTAGACTAGACAACAGAAAACTCCATTGATAGCAATAACTCTACGTCATTCTAAATTATTAGATTGTCATCAATATACATTAAGAGATTTATTATTCTATATAGCTTTTAAAGACATAAGGCATTTTAATACTTGATCAAAATCAAACAACTTGATTGCTTGATCGAAGATGATATTTTATGATTCAAATGCTTGCTTTAGTCCATAAATGGACTTTAAGCAACTTGCATACTAAACACTTCTGGTTCTTTGCTATGACCAAATCTAGTTACATCATACTAATGTCTTCCTCAAGATTGCTACTAAAAGAAGCTTGCTTGTTATCCATTGCCATATTTCATCTAAATGAAATATAATGAATAAGAAAATCTAGATAGAGTCAAACTTGACTATTGATGAAAAAATCTTTTAATAGTCGCATCATTTCTTTCTGAATAAATCTTTTCGCCACTAGTCTTGACTTTGAAGGTTTGCGCCTTCAAATCTATCAATCTCATTTACTTGTAGACCTATTTGAAAATGATAGGATTAATGCCCCTAGGCGCCACTACAAGTTCTAGACTTCAAATAGAATCTAATTCTATTCACATAACCTTGATCCAGTAATCCATATTCATATCATCTATTGCCTTTACGTAGGACCGAGGATCAAATTCATATCCTTGTGAAATGACTTCAAAAATATATTACGAAAGTATGAATTTATTTGGTAATTCATAATCCTCCCACTATAATATTGTACCGATGTAATAGTTATCTACAGAATAATGACTTGTGGTGTATGTAATACAACCATCTCTTTTCTAAATGTATTTTATAATAGTCCTATAACAAATTCTGACATTTTCTTCTAGAACATTCTACTTTTAAAAGAGTCATATTCCTCTTTTATGTATGCATTGACTTAAAGAAGTCATTGGAGCTTCATTCCTTTACAAAAAGGAGCCTTAGATCATATTATCCTCTAAATAGAATTCATAGACTGAGAATATAACAAAATAATGGTTTTAAAAGCCCATCTTCCACCAATCTTGAATATCATTTGATTAATAAGATCTAGACATAAGTGTCAAACCATACAATACCAAAGGACGAAACTTTCTCTTTAAAAAGGTAAAATATGTAAATTTCCATCTAGAAAACAATCATGGACAATGCTTAGCTTTACCAAAATGGAAACACTTTCCTTTTGGTTATACCTTTAAGTATAATTTCCTTTTGGCAACTACTAAGGCAACTAACTTGTCCAACTATTTGGTTTTATAATTCCTTTTCTTACCACCCTTACCTTTCGGTTTAGGCTAAGAATTTGAATTAAATTATATTGATCATAGCCTTAGCTTTTAGGATGTTTTCCATTGCATAGAACTCACTTATCAACTCAGATAATATAAAAAGAATTTATTTTCAAAACAATCTGAATTTATCAAATGATTCTAACAAGGGCTTGTGGATCATATCCATATGAGATTAACAATTAATCCCTACATCCAAGAATTCCAATTCATTTAAAATAAAAACATTTTCATAAAATGATATAGAATGGGAACTTCTTAAGCCTTTCTTAGCACCCAATATGATTCATACCAAACGTCTCATTCAGACTTAATACAAAGTCTAAGTCTAGTACTAACTCTTGCATCTCATGCTGTAGCATAATTGAGATAAAAGCCAGTGTAACATTTTAGCATTTCAATGGAGACTATGATCATATCATAAGCTATCTTCCATAAATGCATCGTGTATAGGAAATTATGACAATGCAAAATCAAAACATATTTATGTACTTCAGCTCCTTTAAGTACCGTGTCCAAAATTATTTCTTAGTTAATGTGATTCAATTAAAATAGTACTTAGAGAACAAAAATTTATGACAACTTTAGTAAGAGACTATAAACATAAATACAAGGACATTATAATTTTGCATCCATAACCATATAATATGGAACCCCAAAACCATACTATACTAGGTGCAACGACAACCTAATCCCACAATTAATATTCCTCAGCATAGAGTGAATACCAGCCACTATGATTAGGCGAGAATTATTCTCAATATTAATGCTATCATGGTAACTGTTACCAAACAAAAATGATTTGCTACTTTTCCTTCAGCCTCTAAGTAATAATGACATAGCTCCTTTGGGAGGTTAACATTACACATAGTCTAGTGTACACCATTATCTAGAATCATGTGTAGCCACATTTCATCTCCCTTATAGTGTTTAAATTTGTAATGCCATGAAACAAAACACCCTCCTTTGGGATCGCGAGGCATATACGCCAAGATGAGGTGCTTGTTCAAACTACTTTAAACGGGTAAGTTCAATCTTGTAGTATTATGAAGTAAACACCCTCCTTTGGGATTGCGAGGCATATATGCCAAGATGAGGTGCTTACCCACACTACTATGAACCGATAATGGAGGCCGTGAGATCCAACTCTTGTATCTCTCTCCCACTAGAAATTTTAAAACAAGTGGATTGTCTTGAAATCATTGTGATCTCATCACAATTTTACCCTACACATCAAATGTGTTTAATTGTTTAAATTCGATGTGATCTGACTAAGTCACGTCATAGTAGCGTAACGAACATTCGTGTAATCACAAAGAAGTTTAGACATGTAATCCGTGAAGTGAATACCCTCCGCATGGAATGCAAGGCTCAAGGCCTAGACAAGGTACCTTTTAATTAAAGCTTTAATCTCATTAAAAATTCTAATTAAAATAAATTAAATACTTTTAATCATACCACAATTCCAATCTCATTAGAATGTTTCTTAAAAGAGAGGTCCTAAACAATTTAGGACTAAGAGTTCTATTTAACTAACATCTTTGATCTCATCAGGTCTTTTAGTTAGATAATAATTAATAAATGTCCTTAACTTTTAAGGACTATAATCACTTTATATAGAACCATGTGTAATCTCATCACACATTGCTTGCTTTTTATCAAAGTTTTAACACTTAATTAAGAAACAAGTGAAAATTCAAAATTCAGTGCCTTTGATCGGTCGAACCTTTTTCTCAATTGATCAAAAAAATGAAGAAATTCATCACAAAGCCACTGCCTCGTTCAATCGATTCTTGATTCCTGTTCGATCGATCAAAAGGAAATCTCAATCGATCAAGACAATGAAGAATTTCATCATAAAGTTTCTGCCTGAATTGAAAAGGTTCTCGATTCCTCTTCAATCAATCAAAAGGAATTCTTGATTGATCGAAACTTGCAAAACTGAATTTTTTCAGAATTTTCTAGCAACCGTTTTTGACAAATTTTTGCCATTTTCCATCAAAAACACCTTTTGATTTTATGAATGAATATTCACAGATCAAACATTAAGGTTTTCAAGATTAAGATCAAGAACCATAATAATGCTAGAAACTTTGAAAACATAATCCTAATCTCATTAGGAATAAATTTCATTAAAGGATTTTAACAAGTAACCAAAAAACTTTAATTCTGTCATTAACATACTGTTTTGACAAGAGAATCCTTGAATGTATACATAATTAACTTTCTCAAAGTCACATCATGCATATATTAATATATACTATCATATCAAGGATACAATCTCATCCTAATGAAGCTAGATCATCAATCCTTTATGAACATCAATGGTGTACCTCACTAATACAAAAACTAGCAAAGTCGACACCGTAACTAAAAGATATACCATGGTCCACTTCGAAAAACTGAATCCAACATATATATCTCATATATAAAACATAGCATATGGATTCAAAGACACAATTATGTAGAAACTTTATTGCAAAAAATAAAAAAACCAAGAAAATGGTTTCTCTTTAATTCTAAAACTCAATCACATGTTATACAAGCATGATATTGAAGACGGCTCTGATACCAATAGTTGGAAAATCTGGTTTTGCATCTCATACAAAACACACAACGGAAGAAACAAACACGGATTTACTTCATTCATGAGAGATAACAAGTAACCTTGAATTCTAGAACAAAGAATAGAAAGCATACCTTGATGCAATGAAATTCAAAACCAAGACTTGAGAATACCTTTAATCGACATCTCAATTCCACCTGGTTCCCAAGAAGTATGGTCTCTTAATCAGTTTACACGTATGTGTTCAAGGGAGAATAAGAGAGTGGTTTACACTCACATACACACTATTTCCATCTTCTTAAAATTCTATGTGTTTCTCTCCTTATATATATAACTGATAATCTAATTAGGTTAGCTTTTTGGGCCTGCCCAATTAGGCTTTAGTTTATGGCATGAGATGGGACCATAGGGAATAAATAAGACTCTAGCTCTAATGGGTCTTGGGCTTATCTGTCAACTCTTGACAAGTTAAAAGTTGTCAATAATTATATTTAATACTACTATATAAATATAATTGCACTCTAGACCTTATTAATAGATTCTATCCCAAGACTCTAATAATATCATTTGACCCCTCCATGAAAGATCCATAGTGAACAAAGTCATAATGAATTGTCACTTTGTAAACAACTATTTTATCCTCAAGTACCCGGTTTAATCTTTTAGTTATTCACATTTATTGAAATCCAATTTTAATAAATATAAACTTTAGTAACTCCTTACTAAAGAGGGTGCCTTGAATAACCAGTTCTCATTAAACTTATCTCAAGAGGATATTTCGTGTCTCTATAAAAAGAGATTATGGATTCCATCTTGAGAATATGTGTTCCCTCAACACTACGTGTGGTTACCCAACATACTGAAGTTTTGACCATGAATAATAGATCTCACTCCTAATATATCAAAGTAACCTACATTTCATGATCGAGTTCACTATCCTCCCAAGATTGACAGTCTATGAAATTAGAAGTTGTGAGATTAATTATTCAAGTGACAGTTGTTGATTGAATAATTAATCTCACAGCAGTCTAATTCAATATGTCTTAACACTTAAGGCACATCAACATATCAACTAGAAGTCACCACTTCCATAATCAAGACAAACCATCTTAGTTGATGTGCTATAATTTTCGCCGATGAAACGCCCAATTTCATCACCGACTACGAACTATATTTTGAGTTTATAAGGAACTTGTGATTTATATCTTCTGTGACTAAATCACGTAAATCACATACAATGCATCTCAAGGACTATGATAATGTCCCATTAGTTCATTTATAAATAGTCTCATATAATTAAACAATTTAATTATTTATGACATGCCAATAAATTGGATTTTAGGGCATAAACCCTAACATGTTGTGTGCGTGGGTTGGACCCGACCTATACGTTGAAACAAAAATGTTTTCTCTCTTATTATTTTTATTCCATTAGCAGAGCTCACAAATCAAAAAAGGGGCATTTATAGACACTACATTTTGTATCCCTTACAACTCGAGCCCCCGTTCCCCAATGATGGTGGTACTTTAAAGCCTAAGGTTGGTTTAGGGCCCAATCTCGTGAAAATTGAGTTAAGAAAAGTGTTTTTGGAAAAGACACCCAGTGGCTAAACTACATGTAGTTTAGGCCCTCACTAAATTGTGTAGTTTAGAAAAAAAAAATTTAGGGTATCTACAGTGGACTCCCAGAAGCTTGGAAATGCAAGAAAAAAAAAAATCAAAATCATCCCTAATGGGTCATGAAACATTAAGAGTTACAAAGATGCGCTGAAATGATAGAAATACCCCTCAGAGGGTTGAAAGGCATAAAAATCCTTAGAAAACTCCCTCAGGAGCTAGAAAAAATAAGAATTTTCCCAAGTGGATTAAAAATCACCAAGAAAATTCCCTCGTGAGTTAAAAATACCAAGATCCTCCCCAATGGATTAGAAATCACCAACAAAACTCCCTCGTGAGTTAGAACCACCAACATGCTCCCCAATGAAGCACTAAAAGAAGAATTTTTCCCCAACGGAGAGTACATCATCAACGGCTTCCCCATAAGTCAAAGGTCACCAAGATTTTCCCCAGCGGATCAGAATCATCAAAGACTTCCCTATAAGTCAAAAGTTACCAAGGTAACTCCCTCGTGGGTCATGAAAATATGACTTTCCCTAGTAGATCATACACCATCACCACCATACTTGTGCACATATCCTTCAGGAATTGAATATGCAGGTGTTTGGACATATGTGGAACTTGTTAGAACATATGTCATGTAGAATTGGCTAATCCTTTGACAAAATGCACTTTACTTGTAATTGGGTAGATCTAGGATGTGTTTTATACTTCAAGGAACAAGAGTTCAAGACTAGTATTGAAGCCATGCAAATCTATCCAAGAAACAAGTGAAGAAGTGTTGTTCATTAAAGCTCGACATATATATCTACCGAGGTCTCGATAGCTGCTCGATAGAAATATCCATAGAGATCTACGAAATTAGAATTTCCAGATCTGATTTTTGGCCCATGCTAACATGTATGTGTAAGGTTTCTTTTCTCACAGCCCTAGACATATATAAAGCTTATTTTAAAGGCCGTCACATCAGAGAATACAAGGAGAACACATGCAAAAAGTGACCAAGTGCCTTATTCTATCTAAAAGAAGCTACTGCGTCTTTGTGCCTTAGTGTTTTGTAACTAAGTGCTTTTTGATCTTCATTGTTGATGAAGTTAAGAACTTTGCAGCCAACAACATCTTCCTCAAGTTGGTATGTTAGTCACGTACTAGGTGTCGTGCATCATTGGTTTGTCACGTACTGGGATTCGTGCATCAAAAGGGTGGCATTCTATATTGAAGAGTTCAAAGGTTCTGAAGCAGTAGAAGATTTCTGCTGTAAGTTCATCTTCGGGGATTGTAGAGTCTAGGAACAAAGGTTTTGAAACTTCTCTTTACTATAGTGAATTTCTTTTCGGGAAGGTTTCCCCTTAGGTTTTTTTACTGTGAAACTAGTCTGTTTCATTGGTTTTCCTGGGTCATCATATCTTATCTTACATACTTTTCCGCTATGCATGATATTGATGTTAGTTTGTTTTAACAAGGTTTATTCATAATAAATCTAATTAACAACTTGGGTTTAAAACTTGTTAATTCTATTAACCGGGGTTTGAATTTCCCAACAGCAGGCATAAACCCATAAGATAAGTAAGAAGAGAAGAATACAAAATCTGAGAACATAACCTACTTGGAATTGAACATGTACACCAAACTGAGGGTTAGCCACCCAGAATAGAAGAGTTAGAGAAAAAGGCAAGAGCCATCCATAATTGAAGAGATTGAGATAGAGACAAAAATCACCCAAAGTCAAGAGCCATCTAGAAGTGGTTGATGGTTAAGCCCGTTGGCCATGTTTGTTTATCTTTTTTAGTGGCTTTAGGGGCTTGCAATTGGTAAATTAGGTTCTAGGATAGTAAACTTGTCATTACTCGTTTCCCCAGTGACACTCGTGGGACTTTAGACAAATGAATCCCATGCAACTCAGCAGAGTTGCTCTCCGTCCCATGTATGCGTGTTTGCCATGTGCGTGGGTTTGGCCCGAGCCATACGTCAAAACAAAAATGTTTTGTCTCTTATTATTTTGATTCCATTAGCGGAGCTAACAAATAAAAAAGGGGGCATCTATAGACACTGCACTTTGTACTCCTTACAACGTGAGCCCCCATTCCCAATCTCGTGAAAATTGAGTTAAGAAAAGTGTTTTTGAAAAATATAACTTATTTTCAGAAGATTGAAATTATTTTTGGAAACGAAAGGCCACTAGAAACCCTAGAATGTGTGCACGCGTACACACACTTAAGCCATGTGTACACATGCTTATGGCATGCGCACACATACACGGGTATGCATATGTAACTAGGATTCCAGAAACTATGTAACAAAAGCTTTTTGCACTAAATTCTATTTTGGAACAAATCACACATCGTTTGGGAGTCGCCTCACATCCCTATTTTACTACTATATAAAGCCATAAAAGGCATTTTTTCAAGGGAGGACTAAAACGGTGGCAAAACACACAAGATTCGCTAGAAAATAATGAATCGAAGAGGGAGTTTATTATAAAACATCCTCAAGACAAATTTTGCTTGATTGGGACCTTTTATGGTCTTGATCTTCGAGTTCTAAAGTTTGCTAACCCATTTTGATTTGGTTATGAATAGATTGACTGAGGGGAACGGTTGAAATCAAGCTCTAAAGAGTTCTAGTGTTGAGGTAAAGGTTCTAACTTTGGCTCTTCACTTTTCTTTTTTCGTGTTTGTATATTTATGTTTTAATGTTTTAACATATTTGTTTAGTCTAGGTTTACTTCGCGTTAATGTTAAAAGCATGCTAGGTTAGATTTTTTATTTTCCTTGTTTTCTATTCTAAGTTTCTGGGTTTAGGTTCTAGGTGTGTGTGCTTCATGCATGCATACGAATACTTAAAGTGTGCGTACGCATAAAGTTGGGATGCACATGCATACCCTATGTATGCTCACGCACACTCATGCCCAGAAACCCTAAATCACTCCTAGTTGTTCTTTGCTTGTTTTCTTTACACATTTAGCCTCTATTTAACTTGTTTTCATATCTCTAAGTCTCTATCTCTCTGTTTTGTTTTGTTTTATTTTATTTTATCTCTTTGATGCTTATTATGGTTTTAGTTTGTTTGAATACCATGAACATGCATATGAATATGAGCATGCATTGGTGCATAGGTGATGTGATGTAGTGAAGTAAGTGGGTAAGTCATGCATAATTATATGAACAAGCATTTATTTGAATGATGAGCATGATATGGTTGATGAACATGAATATGCTTGGTTGAATGTCATGATTTTTGATGCTTAGTTATCTAGATGTGATTGTTCAGATCTGTCTTGAGTTGTTTCTGTTGGAAAAACATAGTTTGTATCGCATACAAAACATACAAAGCAGAAAATTAACAGATCAAAGGCATAGCATTCAATCCAAGCATATTCATGCTATTTAATAAAAACAAACTTATATTCAAACCAATGCATGTTCATGTGAATGTATAACTTGCCTCACTTACGTCACTGCATCACAACAACTATGTGAAAGCTCAAAAATGTGTTGAAAACACAAGAGCTGTTTAGACTCCCAAATTAAAAGTTACGGCTAGATTGATTTTACTCTAACTTAATACTAAGTGCGGAATAGAGTAAATGCGAGCGGATAAAGAAACAAACTACTCTAACCCATAATCATTATAACACAGCAGTAAAATGAAAGCTAAAAGAGTAGGGAAGAAGAATGAAAACACAAGATAACATAGCGATGTGTTATCGAAGAGGAAACTGAAGAACTCGACGAAAAACCTCTCCGCTGCCCTCCAAGCGGTAATCGATCCACTAGACAATCAGTTGGGATACATAGGTTAGTAAGAGACCCTCCAAGTCTAATCTACCCAACGTACCTAAGCCCTCCAAGCTCCTACTCCAACAAGGCTTCTCGGAATCGTGTCTTGTCTAGCTTTCCAGATCCTGAAATACACCTAATTGCATCCACCAAGCCTCACCGGCTTCTTTTGGCAAATCTCCAAAGCTTCCCAAGCTCTAAAGCGATGTGTTTAGGTACAAATCTCCTCTCAAGGTATGACAATGGGAGAGGGAAGGAGAAGAGGCTACAATGATTTCTTACTAAGGATGAGTAGCTCTCTCTTAAAAAGATGGGTGTGTGTGTTGTAAAAAACCTATCTAGGGTTTTTCTCTCTGAATAGCCTCTTTTACATTTGTGGGTAATGAGGGTATATATGGTAAGGGTGAAAGGTAAGAAAGTCCCACTTAGAAATCCTTCAGGTGGAATGCTTTGTGACTACCTCGCGGGAAAACCTTACCCGCGAGACACTCGCGAAAACAACAGCTTGGCAAGACTCTTCAGCTTCCAGCAAGTGCTTCTCACATGGCTCTTTCTCAGGTTAGCTTCTCGCGAGCTTCTCGCAAAATCCACTGATTCTTCATTTTAGCTTGAGTCTTCACTAACTTAATACTAAACTCAATACAATAAAATCTCACAAAATACAAGGAAATAAATTAAAGCAATTACAACACTTTTTGTCATGGAATAAAGCCAACATAAAACATAGTTGTAAATCACAACTTTACAATCTCCCCATTTGGTTATTCCGTGACAAAACTCCCTATAACAGACTCTAGACTTAAATGTGAGTTTGGGAACAATGGCAAAACTCACTCACACCTAAATCTAGAAGTTGTGAAGCACTTGGAACATATATACCTGTAACCTGAAACACTTGCACAAAACACATTAGATCCTCAAGGTAAATCAAGTGATAAAAGGACAAGTATAATGTAACATGTAAATTGCGATCATGTAAACATGATGTGAAACATGTGAGCAACTTGATCATACACCAAAACAGTCATATAGAAATGACTACAATGATCATGTAGCAAAGAAAATGATCATCCGAACATGCAACCTGAAAGTTTGAAAATGTGTTGAAAACACAAGAGCTATTTAGACCTCCAAATTAAAGTTACGACTCGATAGATTTTACACTAACTTAATACTAAGTGCGGAATAGTGTAAATTCGAGTGGATAAACAAACAAGCTACCCTATTCCATAATTAAGACAACACAGCAGTAAAATGGAATGTAAAAGAGTAGGGAAGAAAAATGCAAACACAAGATAACACGCCGATGTGTTATTGAAGAGGAAACTGAAAAACTCGGTGAAAAACCTCTCCGCCGCCCCCCAAGCGGTAATTGATCCACTAAACAATCAGTTGTGATACATGGGTTAGCAAGAGACCCTCCAAGCCTAATCTACCCAATGTACCTAAGCCCTCCATGCTTCTAATCCAACAAGGTTTCTCGGAATTGTGTCTTGTCTAGCTCTCCAGATCCCACAACAAGCTCCATGTCGCATCTACCATCCTTGGCTTCTTCCAATGCTTCTCAGCAGCATCAAAACCTCACTTGACACTCTGAAAAGGTGTGACAAGTGTTTAGGCTATCAACCTCTCAATGTATGAAAATGGAGAGGTAGGAATTGAGGAAAATCCACAAGCAATTGTGTAGAGAATTATGGGTATAACAATCTCTAACTCTTAAGGTTTGTGGTTAGGGTTTTCTCTCAAAAGCACTCTTCCACAATTGTGGCTAATATAGGTATATATAGTGTGGGTACAGAAAGTGTGTATCAGATAGTGCAGACTAGCAGAATAGAATGTTTTGTAAGTGTCTCGCAGGAAGGCCTTACCTGCGAGCTAGTCACAAAACACAGCTGTCTCCATCTGTCCTTACTCTTCGCATTCCAGTCATGTGTAAGGCATATGCATCATTTCGCGGGATGCTTAGTCGCAAGATACCCGCGAAAACCCTTTTGTCTTCAATAGCTTGAGTCTTCACACTCTCTCTCTATCACAGAATCCTTACAATTAAATTCCACAATAAATACAGGGTACAAAAGATTGAATATAATTACAATTAAATTTGGCACAAAATAAAAGCCAACAAAACATATAGTTGTAAATTATAACTTTACACAACCAATAAAACACAATAGCAAAGGATGTATGCATGTCCAACACAAAAGCACAATGTGATGAGAGCAACAAAGCATCATAAAACAACGAGAAAACAAGCATAAAGTAAAACAAAACAAAACAAAACAAGGTTTTCAAAAAAAGATGTCTTCTCAAAAAAGATGTCTTTTCCCCATTGGTATATGTATCTCCCCTATGGCTTTCTCCCCTTATGAATGTGCACTAGGTAGAATTTCTCCTCCTAAGAATGTGCACATGAGTCATAAAGAAATGACGATACACTCTCCCTCTTTTTGTCACAAATAGACAAATGAATCAAGGGGAAGGAGGGAAAGAAAAGAAGATATGAGCAAGGGTAAAAGATGATGCATATGAGGTGCAAGATGAATAAGGAAATGAAGCTCAAACAAAAGACAAAAAAAAAAAAAAAAATGCTACAAAGCATAAAGTAAACATGACATGCCAAGGATACTGAAACAAAGTATAGACCAAGGCATGACATAGACACAAGAACATGTTATATGTGCTAAAAAGTCTAAAGAGACTTAACTAGCATGAGTGAAGTGCAAAACATGTCAAGTGTTAGTGTGTGCAGCAAGGTGCATCTAGTGTGCATGTGAGATGCATGACCAATGCATGAGCAAGCACTCAAGGGGTAAAGTGTATAAAACACACAACCAATGATTAAAACATGAATAATTATGGTGATCCCTAAAGTTTGGTATTCATCGGAGTCCAAAACAACGAGAAAATGCCATTTGGGCATTTTATCAAACACCTAAGTGCACACACACCACATGTATGTTAAACAATGCATGAACATATGAAAATCTTACCTAAATACAAGATTAAAATGCCACAAAGGGCCAACACAGGTACACACAAACCAAATGGGACTCAACCTAATCAAAGATTTGAAGAAATTTTGTTTAAAATTAAAAATCCCAACCCTTTTTCGAAAATCCCCAAATTTTGAAAACCTAAGCTAATTTCTGCATAATCTAAGATAGAAATGAAAAGAATGTTTTAGAAAACATACCTTGATGTTGATTTTGCAGAAAACACTCTTGAAAATGATGGCGTTTAAGTGAAAATTAGTTTTGGGTTGAGTGCGAGGGAAATGAAATAAGTTTGAAAAACTGTCACATTTGCTATATAAAACTGAAAACACGCGTTTTTCATGGGTTAGGCAGTCACGAGATTAGTCACAAAAAACACCACTGAAGCACAAAAGCTTTTGAGAGAAGCTTTTAGTCGCGAAATAGTTGCGAGACAGTTGCGCTAGCCTTTGTATGAAACTTGTGTTTTTCCAATTTTTGTTTAAAACTCATTTCGCAAGAAGGGTCTAGTCATGAAATACTTGCGAGAAAGTCGTGAGACTCTTTGTATGAACCTGAAAAGATTTTATTTCCCTTAAGCTGGTTTTGTGGGAAGCTCTAAGCAGCAAGCTTCTCGAGAAATTACCTTCGAACCAGTTTTTGAAGAAAAACACAAAAATGCATTTTGAACAAAAACTAAAAACACGAAAGTATAAAATCACTTTAAAAAACATATAAAAATACTCAAAAATCTTTTTGGATTTGATCGACAAGTACTTAAGTATGCACATCACATTTGATCATGTACAATCACACAAATGAAATAAGCATTATTTGAACAAAGTCTTGTGTGTTGTGAGTGTGTATCAAATGTGGAATAGTCATTAGACTAGAGTGAAGCTTCAATGATCAATTCAATCAAGTCATACATAACTGGTACTAAGTCAAATGGACTATCTCAATTATAGAAATGAGTATATATGACCTCCCACAAGAAAATGATTACAAATCTTAGAAGCTTTTCATTTGGCTTCTGCACAAAGCATAACATTTGATCTTTTTGAACAATACATCTCATTTTTGAGATCAGTGCTTGAAATTTTTGATATTTCAACATTGAGAATTAGCCTTTGGCTTTTTGAGCACCATACATTACAATTTAAAATGTCTCTTTCCCTTTTTCCTAGTCAAATACTAGTATGTGCGACGGCTTTTGAAGCTCATTATCTCTTTTCATTTGGAAATTTACATTTGTTGAGCTCTTTAAGCAAAAACATAAAAATAAAGGTGGGAAGAGATATAGCTATGCAAATACCAAGACCATCAAGACTATTGACCAATCATTCATAACAACCTTGAAGATCTATTTACAACAATCGCACATGGTTTTCAAGATTCCTCCCACAAAGATATATAAGCATACAAAACAAGCTAAGCTCGTAAATGCACTACGCCATTAGTACGAAGATACTAGGCCAAACTCACATGTGATAAACATAACACAAGCGATCAAACTTTTTGAGAACTTTTCAATTTTTATGGGGTTTTGGATTTTTACTCACACAAAACAAAAGCAATAAAGTAAGATGAAAAAAAAAAAAAACAAAAACAAAAACAAAACAAAACAAAACAATGCATATAAAGAGATGCATGATGCACAAATGCATGACAATTAAGCAACTAATGCATGAAGGGTCCTACAAAGATCGAAAGAATTAGATCAAGGACCAAAAGAGCAAAAGCTTAACCATAGGAACCCTTCCTCATCCAAACAGAACGATTATTTGGAATGAGTGTCTCATGAGAAGTGAGACGATGGTTGGAAGAATGAGAATCAGAGATGCACATAGATAAGGAGTTAAGAGCATTAAACATTTTCTTAAATAACATGTTATTTTCACTCAAATCTGGTTTATGTTTTTTAGCACTACTTCCAAGAAGCTCAAGTTTCTCTTTTCTTTTGATTCTTTTAAGAGCTTGAAAGTTAAAGTAATGTAGTCTCAGATGACCAAAGGCACCACAATGGTGACAAACAATGTGTTTAGGTCCATTAGGCTTTTTGGGAATGGATCTAGTAACTTGGTTTTGTGCTCTCTTCAATTTAGAACATTGAGTCCTTATATGACCAATCACACCCCAATGGTGACAAGTTGGAACAAATTTAGATCCATCCAAAACCTTAGGTTGAGACCTAAACAAATGCTTAGGCTTAAGAGCCTTTCTTTCCACTTTTTGGTTTCTTTTATGTGGAGGAATGTACATTGATTTGTACATTGATTTGTCCTTTGGGGTAGAGCACACAATAGGCACAACATCGGGTACCACAACATGATTGCAACAAATATTTTCATCCTTTTTAGAAATAGGTTCAACAATTAACACTTGGCATGCATCTTAAGAGATTCATTTTCACATGTTAGCTCATCAACAAGTTTGTTAGACAAAACAAGTTTAGCATCCAAGTCCATATTCAAATATTCAAACTCTTTCAGCTTTTCAAGAGAATTTTTAGCAAGTTTCTTATATTTCTTAACCAATTTGTTGGATTCATTGAGCTTAGCAATTAAATCATCTGTTTCACAAAATAACTTGCTCAAATTCTTTTGAAACTTCTTAGCATTTTTCTTCAAAAGTTTGATGTTAGGAATATCAATAACACCAAAGATTCATGTAACAAAGCATCACAATCATGAGGATTATCACTCATAGAGTCATTTTCACAAACACGTGGCATGTTACATTCATCATCAACCAAAACAAGCATAGAGTACTATTCATAGGAAATAACATAAGGGGTCAAGGATCACACTTAGGTAATGAAACTAATACAAGTGTATCCGCTCTAATACCATTTGAAAGCTTGAAAATATATTGAAAACACAAAAGCTGTTTAGACCCCCAAATTAAAAGTTACGGCTCGATTGATTTTACTCTAACTTAATACTAAGTGCGGAATAGAGTAAATGCGAGCAGATAAATAAACAAGCTACTTTAACCCATAATCATTATAACACAGCAGCAAAATGAAAGGTAAAAGAGTAGGGAAGAAGAATTCAAACTGAAAGGCCACAAATTGAATGACCCCTTGTGATTTAAACTAATTAATTAATTTAGCCAAGTTATTAATTAATCAATTTATCATGCAAACTCGTGGTAGCATAAACAAATCACCAAAACTAAATATGCAGCGGAAAAATAAATAACTCGGTGATTTGTTCACGAATGGGGAAAACCCTAACAGCAAAAATCTCACCGGATGATTTTCAGGTCACCACTCCCGAAACTCCACTATTATCAAATCAAGCGGTTACAAGTAAAGGAATCCCAAGTACCTTACCAACCTACAGTTGAACCCTTACCCCAATACCCAATTGGACTTGATCTATAGTGACAGTTCCCCCTTTTGATGCACAGCTCCCAAGTACGTGACTAACCAGATGCGCGGATCCCAATACGCGACTTCAAACACCAACTTTAGGAAGAGAGGTTGGCTGCAAAGTTCTTCAGTTCATCCTATGCGATGAAGATCAAGAAGATGCTTGGTCACAAAACCCTATGGTGCAAATACACAGCAACTTCTTCAGAGAAGATGAACTAGGTCAAGAACTTCGTCTTAGATCACAATTTACTTGAATAAGGATTGCTCAATGCTTATGCAACTTGTGTCTCTATTGACGGCTCTTAAAACACTCCATTTATATGTTTAGGGTTAGAAGAAAAGAAGGCCCAAAAACACATTCACGGATCCCAAGAAAATTAGAACAGAAATCTAACTTTTTAATTCTCGACAGATAACAGGTGTCGAGGTAGCTATCGAGAAGGTGTCGAGCATTAAAAACTGTGCACTTCAGCTTGCTTTTTCTTGGACAGACTTGATAACTTCAATACTTGATCTTGAAACCTTGTTTCTTGAAGTATTAAAAACACCTAGAACTACCCAATTACAAGTAGAGTGCATTTTGTCAAATGATTAGCCAATTTACATAAAATATGACATATGTTCTTAACATGTGAACACATATGTCCTAACACAAACACAAGATAACACGGGGATGTGTTATCGAAGAGGAAATCGAAGAACTCGGCGAAGAACCTCTTCGCTGCCCTCTAAGCGGTAATAGATCCATTAGTTAGGATACATGGGTTAGCAAGAGACCCTCAAAGCCTAATCTACCCGATGTACTTAAGCCTTCCAAGCTCCTACTCCAACAAAACTTCTCGGAACCGTGTCTTGTCTAGCTTTCCGGATCCCGCAATACGCCCGATTGCATCCACCAAGCCTCACCGGCTTCTTTTGACAAATCCCCAAAGCTTCCCAAACTCCAAAACACTCTACACTTTGAAAATGTATTGGTTGTGATTGGGTACAAATCTCCTCTTAAGGTATGACAATGGAAAAAGGAAGGAGAAGAGGCTACAATGATTTCTCACTAAGAATGAGTAGCTCTCTCTCAAAAAGATGGGGGTGTGTGTTGTAGAAAACCTATCTAGGGTTTTTTTTTCTCTGAATACCCTCTTTTACATTTGTGGGTAATGAGGGTATATATAGTATGGGTGAAAGGTAAGAAAGTCACACTTAGAAATCCTCTAGGCAGAATGTTTTGCGACTACCTTATGGGAAGGCCTTACCCGCGAGACACTCGAGAAAACGGCAGTCTAGCAAGACTCTTCATCTTCCAGCATGTGCTTCTTACATGGCTCTTTCGCAGGTTAGATTCTCGTGAGCTTCTTGCAAAATCCACTAATTCTTCATTTTAGCTTGAGTCTTCACCAACTTAATACTAAACCCAATATAATAAAATCCCATAAAATACAAGCAAATAAATTAAAGCAATTACAACACTTTTTGTCATGGAAAAAAGCCAACGTAAGACATAGTTGTAAATCACAACTTTACACTATGCATTAATGTATGTTCATATTTTATGCATGTTCATATTTTATGCATGTTCATGGTATGTAAACAATCTAAGAACCCTAAAAAGCATCAAAGAGACAAAACTGTAAAGTTGTAATTTACAACTATGTTTTATGTTGGCTTTATTCCATGACAAAAAGTGTTGTAATTGTTTTAATTTTGTTCCTTGTATTTTGTGGGATTTTATTGTATTAGGTTTAGTATTAAGTCGGTGAACACTTAGCTTAATTGAAGAATCAATGCATTTCGCGACTAGCTTGTGAGAAGTTAGCGAGAAAGGTTCTCACGAAAAGGGCATGTAAGAAGCGCATGACTAGCTGAAGAGTCGTGCCAGGCTGTCTATTTCATGAGTATCTCGCGGGTAAGGCCTTCCTGCAAGGTAGTCACGAGACATTCTGCCTAGAGGATTTTTAGGAGTGACTTTCTTACCCTTTACCCATGTGATATATACCCTTATTACCCACATAGTGCAGAGAGGCTATTCAGAGAAAAAAACCCTAAGAGAGGTTTCTACAACACACCCACTTTTTAGAGAGAGCTACCCATTCTTAGAGAGAAATCTTTGTAGTCTCTGCTCATTCTGTCTCCCATTGTTATACCTATTGAAAGGAGATTTCTACCCAAACACTACCCATTCACATTCAAAGTGTTAAGAGTGATTTTGGTGCTACTGGGTAGCATTGGAAGATGCCAAGGATGGTGGATGCAATATAGAGCTTGTTGCGGGATCCAGAAAACTAGACAAGACACGGTTCCGAGAAGCCTTATTGGAGTAGGAGCTTGGAGGGCTTAGGTACATCGGGTAGATTAGGCTTGGAGGGTTTATTGCTAATCCATGTATCCCAACTGATTGTCTAGTGGATCGATTACCGCTTGGAGGGCGGCAGAGAGGTTTTTAGCCGAGTTCTTCGGTTTTCTCTTCGATAACACATCAGCGTGTTATCTTATGTTTGCATCTTTCTTCCCTACTCTTTTACATTCCATTTTATAGCTGTGTTGTCTTTATTATGGATTAGAGTAGTTTGTTTGTTTATCCACTCACATTTACACTATTCCGCACTTAGTATTAAGTTAGTGTAAAATCTATCGAGCCATAACTTTAATTTGGGGGTCTAAATAGCTCTTGTATTTTCAACACATTTTCGAGCTTTCAATTGGTATCAGAGCGAGTACACTTGTTTTGGTTTCATTACCTAAGTATGATCCTTAACCCCTTGTGTTTATTACCATGGATAGTGCTTTGTATGCTTTTATGCATGTTTTGGATGTTGATGAATGTAGCATGCCACATGTTTGTGAAAATGCCTCTATGAGTGATAATCCTTATAATTGTGATGCTATGTTACATAAATTTTTGGGTGTTTTTGATATTCTTAACGTCAAACTCTTGAAGAAAAATGCTAAGAAGTTTCAAAAGGATTTGAGCAGCTATTTTGTGAAAATGATGATTTGATTACTAAGCTCAATGAATCCAACAAATTGGTTGAGAAATATAAGAAACTTGCTGAAAATTCTCTTGAAAAGCTGAAAGAGTTTGAATGTTTGAATATGGACTGGGATGCTAAACTTGTTTTGTTTAACAAACTTGTTGATGAGCTAAAATGTGAAAATGAATCTCTTAAGATGCATGCCAAGTGTTTGATTGCTAAACCTACTGTTAAAAAGGATGAAAATATTTGTTGCAATCATGTTGTGGTACCTGATTTTCTATCTATTGTGTGTTCTACCGCAAAGGATAACTCAGTGTACATTCCTCCATATAAAAGAAATCAAAAAGGGGAGATAAAGGCTCTTAAGCCTAAGCCTCTGTTTAGGTCCCATCCTAGAGAATTGAGTGGATCTAAGTTTGTTCCTACTTGCCACCAATGTGGTGTAATTAGTCATATAAGACCTCAATGTCATAAGTTCAAGAGAAAACAAACCCATGTTGCTAGTGTTAGGGTTTGTGCCCTAAAATCCAATTTATTGGCATGTCATAAATAATTAAATTGTTTAATTATATGAGACTACCTATAAATGAACTAATGGGACATTATCCTAATCCATGAGATGCATAGGATGCGATTTATGTGAAAAGTCACAGAAAGATATAAATCACAAGTTCTTTGTAAACTCAGAATTTTAGTTCGTAGTCGGCGATGAAATTGGGCATTTCATTTGCAAAGACTATAACATATCAACTACGATGATTTGTCTTGATCATGGAAGTGGAGACTTCTAGTTGGTATGTTGATATGTTTTAAGAGTTAAGACATATTGAACTAGACCGCTGTGAGATTTATTATTCTCCTAAAGACTGTCAAATTAATAATAACTCTCACGACTTCTATTTACATTAACTCTAAATCCTGAGAGAATAATGGACCTGATCATGAGATGTAGGTTGTTTTGATATATCAGGAGTGAGATCTATAAATAGTAGTCAAAACTTCAGTATGTTGGGCAGCCGCAATTAATGTTGATGGAACATATATTTTCAAGATGGAATTCATAATCTCTTAACGGAGATATAAAATATTCCCTTGAGATAAGTTTAATGGGTTTGGTTATTCAGAGTGTTGGGCCCAACCACTTTAGTAAGAAGTTACTAAACTACATATTTATGGAATTGGATTTCATAAATATATTATGAATAACATAAAGGATTAAACCGGGTACTCAAGAATTAAGATGTAGTAATTCTCAAAGTGGCAGTCTATTTTATGACTTTGTGTTACTACGAATATTTTTATGAAGGGTTTGTATGTATAATAAAGTCTTGGGATATAATTTATTAATAAGGTCTAGAGTGCAATTATATTCTTATAGTGGTATTGAATATAATTAATGGTAACGTTGGACTTGTCAAGAGTTTACGGAAAAGCCCAAGGCCCATTGGAGCTAGAGTCTTATTTGTTCCCTTTGGTCCCATCTCAAGCCACAAACTAAAGCCCAATTGGATAGGCCCAAAAGGTTAACCCAATTAGATAATCAGTCATTATTAATAAGAGTTATTAAATAAAGAAACTATGAGAATAGTTTTAACGTACGTATGATGAAAAGAAAAGAAATCAGTTTTCTCCACAAGGAGAAAAAGAAGGTTTTTTCTTTAAGAGTCTATGTACAAAAGACTGATTGAGAGACCTTGTGGAGAAAAAGAAGGTTTTTTCTTTGAGAGTCTATGTACAAAAGACTGATTGAGAGACCACACATCTTGGGTACCATATGGAATTAAGATGAAGATTAAAGGTTTTCTCAAGTTTTTGTTTTGAAATACACTGCATCAAGGTACGCTTCCTTTTCTTTGTTCTAGAATTCATGGTTACATGTTTATCTTTCATGATTGAAGTAGATCCGTGTTTGTTGCTTCCGCTGTGTGTTTTGTATGAGATACAAAACCAGATTTTCCAACAAATGATATTAGAGCAAGGTTTTCAATATCATGTTTGTGTAACATGTTATTGAGTTTTAGAATTAAAGAAAAACTGTTTTCTTGATGATTTAATTTTCTGCAGTAAAATTTTCTGCATGATTTTGTTCAAGAACCATTGTTTGTTAAAACCAGATGTCGTGATTTATATATATGATATATTGATTGTTGATTGTTGATTCGGAAACCATTGGCTTGATGTTTAGTTTAATTATGGGGCTAACATGATTTGTAAAGGCAATGATTGTTTCAATAGTTGAGGCTATGGCTTAAGGTTTAAAAATGTAATTGTAACTGGTATAACTGTCATGTGCGTGCATTTCGTTTTGCACCGGTTGGATATGCTTGGCATAGTTATTGGTTTTATTCAATAACTAGGGTTGCCATTAACGTATATCTTGGCATGATATATTGTTTTACTAATCTATATTGTGGACCCATGTGGCATATGGCATATTCAACTTTGCCGTTCACATGCTTTTGTTCATAAGTTTTAATTAAAGCTTGATTATTTTATTATTTATTACAAGTAGCGTTTGCTTTTGGTCTAAACGTACATGTTTGATTGTATGTTTTTCATTCTTCAATGGTGAACGTGTACTGTTGGTAATCTTGCTTTATATATATTTTTATGATCGAACTTTATGTTAATGCTAAGATTATGAAATTTATTCCTAATGAGATTAAGATTGTGTTTTCAAGGTTTCTAGCATTATTATGGTTCTTGATCTAGATATTGAAAACCCTAATGTTTGATCTGTAAATCTTTGTTGATAAAATCAAAAAGTGTTTTTGTTGGAAGAACAATGAAAAATGTCAAAAACGGTTAATAGAAAAACGGTTGTTTTTGGGTGTTTTCGTGACTAGCGAGTCGCGAGTGAGTCGCCAGAGCTTCTGGATGAACTCATGACTGGGCGAGTCACTGAAATGAGTCGCCAAAACTCGCGGCTAGAGTCTCGCGACTGGCGAGTAGCCAAAACTGGCTACTCGCGTGAGTAGCCAGAATGAGTAGCTAAAAATTCTGACACCTGTTTTTTACATACATAAAAGTAAAGCTATGTGATTAATTCTATAGTCTTTAAAAGTTAAGGACATTTATTTATCATTATCTAACTAAAAAACCTAATGAGATCAAAGATGTTAGTTAAATAGAACTCTTGGTACTAAATCATTTTATGATTAATAGTCCTTAATTTATTTTAATTAGAAGTTTTTTAATAAGATTAAAATTCTAATTAAAGTTATATAGTTTCTAATGAGATTAGAATACTTTATCTAGTAAATTAAGGATAGAGTTCTATATAACTAATTTTTGATTCATTAGTGTTTAAGGAATCCTAAATAGTTTAGGACTTCCATTTTAGTTAGTGATTCTAATATGATTAGAGTCTTTAACAAGTGCAAGGTTATTAGTTGTGATAGGATCACAATTATTTAAGAAAAACCCAAATAATGAGTGGGAGTTCTTGAAATAACCATTTTGTTAAGTTTATTGTAATGTGAGTAGATACCTCGTCTTGACTTCGAGTCTTGCATTCCATGCGGAGGGTATTTACTTCATGAATTACAAGGTTAAACTTCTTTGTGATTGCGCAAATGTTCGTTACGCTATTGTGACGTGACTTAGTTATATCATATTGAATTTAAACAATTAAACACATTTAATGTGTAGGGTTAAAATTGTGATTAGATCACAATGATTTCAAGACAATCCACTTGTTTTAAAATATTTAGTGGGAGAGAGATACAAGGGTTGGATCTCACGGCCTCTATTGTCAGTTCATAGTAGTGTGGGGTAAACATCTCGTCTTGGCCTCGAGCCTTGCGTTCCATGCAGAGGATGTTTATTTCATGGTACTACAAGATTGAATTTCCTAGTTTATAGTGGTTTGATCAAACACCTTGTCTTAGCTTCGAGCTTTGCATTCCATGCGGAGGTGTTTTATCATGGTACTACAAAATAAGCCTGTTAAAGGGATGAAATGTGGCTACACATGATTCTAGACTATGGTGTACACTAGACTAAGTTTAATGATATCCTCTATTCTGAGTTCTTGCTATTATTACTTAGAGGCCAAAGAAAGAGCGGCAAATTATTTTTGTTTGGTAAAAGTTACCATGATAGCATTAATAATGAGAATAATTCTCGCCTGATCATAGTGGTTGATATTCACTCTATGCTGAGGAATATTAATTGCGGGATTAGGTTGTCGTTGCACCTAATATAGTATTTTTTTCGGGTTCCATACTATATGGTTATGGATGCAAAATGATAATATCCTGGTATTTAAGTTCACGGTCTCAATATAAAATTGTCATAAATTTTGTCCTCTAGCTACTATTTTAGTTGAATCACATTAACTAAGAAATAATTTTGGACATGATGCTTAAAGCAGCTGAAGTACATTTTCATGTTTCGATTCAACATTGTCATAATTTCCTATACATGATGCATTTATGGAAGATAGCTTATGATATGATCATAGTCTCCATTGAAATGCTAAAATGTTATATTGGCTTTTATCTCAATTGTGATATAGCATGAGATGCAAGAGTTAGTACTAAACTTAGACTTTATATTAAGTCTAAATGAGATGTCTGGTATGAATCATATTGAATGCTAAGAAAAGCTTAAGGAGTTCCAATTCTAAATCATTTTATGAAAACATTTTATTTTTAAAATGAATTGGAATTCTTGGATGTAGAGATTAATTGTTAATCTCATATGGATATAATCCACAAGTCCTTGTTAGAATCATTTGATCAATTCAGATTGTTTTGAATATAATTTTTTTTTTTATATTATCTGAATTGATGAGTGAGTTCTACGCAACGGAAGACATCCTAAAAGTTAAGGCTAGGATCAATATGATTTAATTCAAATTCTTAGCCTAAACCGAAAGGTAAGGGTGGCAAGAAGATGAATTTTAATATCAAACAGTTGGATAAGCTAGTTGCCCTAGTAGTTGCCAAAGGGAAATTAGACACAAAAGCATGACCAAAAGGAAAGTGTTTCTGATTTTGGTAAAGCTAAGCATTGTTCATAACTATCTTCTAGAAGGAAATTTACATGTTTTATTTTTTGAAGAGAAAGTTTCCATCCTTTTGTATTGTATGTTTTGGCACTTATGTCTAGATCTTATTAATCTAATTGACATTCAAGATTGGTGAAAGATGGGCTTTTAGAACAATTATTTTATTATATTCACAATCTATGAATTCTATTTAGAGGATAATATGATTTAGGGCTCCTTTTTGTAAAGGAATGAAGTTCCAATGATTTCTTTAAGTCAGTGCATACATAAAAGAGGAATAAGACTCTTTTAAAGTAAAAGTTGAAATGTTCTAGAAGAAAATGTCAGAATTTTTTGTAAGACAACTATAAAATACATTTGGAAATGAGATGGTTGTATTAAATACACCACAAGGCATTATTCTAGATATATAGCCAGTACGCGGGTATAATATCGTAGTGGGAGGATTGTAAATTCATACTTTTGGGATAAACTTTTGAAGTCATTCCACAAGGATATGAATTTGATCCTCGGTCCTACGTAGAGGCTATAGATGATATGAATATGAATTATTGGATCAAGGTTATGTGAATAGAATTAAATTCTATTTAAAGTCTAGAACTTGTAGAGGCACCTAATGGCATTAAGCCTATTGTTTTCAAATAGGTCCACATGTAAATGAGATTGATAGATTTGAAGGTGCAAACCTTCAAAGTCAAGACTAGTGGAGAAAAGATTTATTCAGAAAGAAACGGTTTGACTATGAAAATATCTTTTCACCAATAGTCAAGTTTAACTCTATCTAGATTCTCTCATCCATTATATTTCATTTGGATGAAAGATGGCAATGGATATCAAGAAAGCTTCTTTTAGTAACAATCTTGAGGAAGACATCTATATGATGTAACTAGACTTGTTCGTAGCAAAGAACTAGTGGTGATTAGCATCCAAGTTGCTTAAAGTCCATTTATGGACTAATGCAAGCATCTAGGTCATAAATATCATCTTTGATCAAGCAATCAGATTATTTGATTTTGATCAAATATTAAAAGACCTTAAGTTTGTAAAAGTTATATAGAATAATAAATTTCTTAATGTATGTTGATGACATTCTAATCATTTAGGATGAGGTAGAGTTATTGTCATCAATAGAGTTTTGGTTGTCTAGTCCAGTTTGATATAAAGTACTTAGGAAAGACTAGTCACATCCTAAGAATTATAACTTTGTTAAAATTCAGAAATTAGGATGTTGGGTCTATCTTAAACTGCTTAAATAGATTAGTTTCTAGCCAAGCATAGCATGTATTATTTCAAGAAAAGGATTCTTTCCTTTTAAGGTTGAAGTTCCTTCATATAGGACTATAGTTCTAAGACATATAAAAGGAAGAGCATATAAGACGGTTCCTTATAACAAATCGATAGGAAGTCTTTATGCTATGCTAAATACTATGTTAAATGTCTATTTTACGGTGGGCATAGTAAGCAAATATCAAATGAATCAAAGATCACTTAATTTAGTAGGAGTAAAGCATATACTCAAATATCTTAGAAGAATGAGGGATTATATGCTTGTCCACAAAAGTGAAGTTTTGATGTTTACTAGATGTACAAATACAGACTTGTAATTTGATTGTGATTCATGAAGTTGGACTTCAGGAAATGTGTTCATCCTAGGTGGTGAAGATACACATTAAGCGTATGTATTATTTCATTAGAGAGAAATGAGTACGTGAGTAGTAGTAGTAGAAAAGATAATTTATGCAATAAATATGGCTGAAAATTGTTTCCAAACCTTGTCTTAGAGTGACTATGAATTACTCTAAAGGGAGATAAGTGTCGGATATGTGGTAAATTGTCTTTGAGGGCAAGTGGGAGATTGTTAAGGTTTGTGCCCTAAAATCCAATTTATTGGCATGTCATAAATAATTAAATTATTTAATTATATGAGACTACCTATAAATGAACTAATGGGACATTATCCTAGTTCATGAGATGCATAGTATATGATTTATGTGAAAAGTCACAGAAAGATATAAATCACGAGTTCTTTATAAACTCAGAATTTTAGTTCGTAGTCAGTGATAAAATTGGGCATTTCATCTACGAAGACTATAACATATCAACTACGATGATTTGTCTTGATCATGGAAGTGGAGACTTCTAGTTGGTATGTTGATACGTTTTAAGAGTTAAGACATATTGAACTAGACTGCTGTGAGATTTATTATTCTCCTAAAGACTGTCAAATGAATAATAAATCTCACAACTTCTATTTACATCAACTCTAAATCCTGAGAGAATAATGGACATGATCAAGAGATGTAGGTTACTTTGATATATCAAGAGTGAGATCTATAAGTAACAGTCAAAACCTCAGTATGTTAGGCAGCCGCATTTAATGTTGATGAAACATATATTTTCAAGATGGAATTCATAATCTCTTAACGGAGATATAAAATATTCCCTTGAGATAAGTTTAATGATTTGGCTATTCAGAGTGTTGAACCCAACCACTTTAGTAAGAAGTTACTAAAGTATATATTTATGGAATTGGATTTCATAAATATATTATGAATAACATAAAGGATTAAACCGGGTACTCAAGGATTAAGATGTAGTAATTCTCAAAGTGGCAGTCTATTTTATGACTTTGTATTACTATGAATATTTTTATGAATGGGTTGTATGTATAATAAAGTCTTGGGATATAATTTATTAATAAGGCCTAGAGTGCAATTATATTTTTTAGTGGTATTAAATATAATTAATGGTAATTTTGGACTTGTCAAGAGTTGACGAAAAAGCCCCAAGGCCCATTAGAGCTAGAGTCTTATTTGTTCCCTTTGGTCCCATCCCAAGTCACAAACTAAAGCCCAATTGGATAGGCCCAAAAGGCTAACCCAATTAGATAATCAGTCATTATTTAATAAGAGTTATTAAATAAAGAAACTATGAGAATAGTTTTAACGTACGTATAATGAAAAGAAAAGAAATCAGTTTTTCTCCACAAGGAGAAAAAGAAGGTTTTTTCTTTGAGAGTCTATGTACAAAAGACCGATTGAGAGACCACACATCTTGGGCACCATATGGAATTGAGATGAAGATTAAAGGTTTTCTCAAGTTTTTGTTTTGAAATACACTGCATCAAGGTACGCTTCCTTTTCTTTGTTCTAGAATTCATTGTTACATGTTTATCTTTCATGATTGAAGTAGATTCGTATTTGTTGCTTCCACTGTGTGTTTTGTATGAGATACAAAACCAGATTTTCCAACAGCTAGATCCCTTCCCAAAAGGCCTAGTGGACCTAAACATATTGTTTGTCACCATTGTGGTGCCTTTGGTCATCTTAGACCTCATTGCTCTAAGTTTCAAGCTCTTAAAAGAATCAAAAGAAAAGAGAAACTGGAGCTTCTTGGAAGTTATGCTTTGCATGCTAAACCGAATTTAAGTGAAAATAGCATGTTGTTAAAGAAAGTGTTTAATGCTCTTAACTCCTTGTCTATGTGCATCTCCGGTTTTCATTCTTCCAACCCTCGTCTCATTTCTCATGAGACACTCATTCCAAACAATCATTCTGTTTGGATAAGGAAGGGTCCTTATGGTTGAGCTTATGCTCTTTTGGTCCTTGATCAAATTCTTTCG
Organism: Quercus glauca; assembly: GCA_023736055.1. NCBI lineage: Eukaryota > Viridiplantae > Streptophyta > Magnoliopsida > Fagales > Fagaceae > Quercus > Quercus glauca. Next base: position 41,823,958 of record CM043319.1, read on the forward strand.
ATCTTTGTAGGACCCTTTATGCATTAAATAATTCATTGTCATGCATTTGTACATCTTGCATTTATTTGTATGCATTGTTTTTGTTGTTGATCTTACTTTTATGCTTTTGTTTTTGTGTGAGTAAAAATCCAAAACCACATAAAAAGTGAAAAATTCAAAAAGTTTGATCGTATATGTTTGAGCACATATCTCATGTGAGTTTGGCCTAGTACCTTCGTACTAATGGCGTAGTGCATTTACGAGCTTAGCTTGTTATATATACACATATATCTTTGTGGGAGAAATCTTGAAAACTATGTGTGATTGTTGTAAATAGATCTTCAAGGTTTTCATGAATGATTGGTCAATAGTCTTGATGGTCTTGATACTTCCATAGACTTGTGCCTATATCTCTTCCCACTTTATTTTTATGTTTTTGCTTAAAGAGCTCAACAAATGTAAATCTCAAAATGAAAGGAGATAATGAACTGCAAAAGCCGTCACACATACTAGTATTTGACTAGGAAAAAGGGAAAGTGACATTTTAAATTGAAATGTATGGTGCTTAAAAAGACAAAGGCTAACTCTCAATGTTGAAATATCAAAATTTTAAACACCGATCTCAAAAATGGGATGTATTGTTCAAAAAAATCAAATGTTATGATTTGTAAAGAAGCCAAATGAAAAGCTTCAAAGATTTGTAATCATTTTATTGTGGGAGGTCATATATGTTCATTTCTATAATTGAGATAGGCCACTTGACTTAGTACTAATTGTGTATGATTTGATTGAATTGATTATTGAAGCTTCACTCTAGACTAAGGACTATTCTACACTTGATCCACACACAACACACAAGTTTATTGTTCAATGAATGCCTATTTCATTTGTGTGTTTGTACATGTTCAAATGTGATGTGTGTGTGCTTAACCATATGTGGATCAAACCAAAAAATTTTTTGTTCTTTTTGTTTGCTTTTGGATGTGATTTGTATCACCCATATTTTTCAAAGTTTCTCAAATTGTTTTTGTGTGAAAAAAACATGTTTTCTGGGTGTTTTTGCGACTTATTTTATGTGTAAGTTCAGTCACTAGTTAAATGGTCCAATTCTCAAGTTTTTCAGTTTTGGATAGAGAGTTCCACGACTGTCTTGCAATTGTTTTAGTTTTGGACAGAGAGTTTCAGATCTGATTTTTAATTATAAAAAAGAATGAGTTTTAAAGAAAGAATTTAGATCTGAAGTTTTTAATAACAAAGAACCATAGATCTAAAACTATATCATGAACATCCTAAATATATATGATCTAACATGTGAATCAAACAATCATTGCATTTTAATCATGAAACAAAGACTTAAAAAAAAAAAAAAAAAAAAAAAAAAAAAAAAAGATCATATCAAAGATTAATGTTCACAAGTTAACGTGGAAAGCATATTTTGATACACATGCTAATGAAAGAAACAACATTCAAACATGCATGTTAATAGAGAATTAAAAGTGATACCTGCATCAATTACACAAACGAATTCTACAGGGTAATTACTTTAGAGTCAAAGTAAGTCTTTCTGAGTCTTAGAGAATTATCACTTAACAGGAAAGAAAATCTTAAAGTCGAACGTCTAGAGTTTCTTTAACATTAAGGGGCAGAGGGGTCTCGATTCAAAGGTTAGGTGTGCTAAATGTTGGGAGGCCTCATCTATTTATAGAGGTGTATCTGCTTAAAAAATAAGATAGGGTTGCTTAGAAAATCAGCAGATATGAATTGGGTTAGCTTTTATCCCAAAAAAATTGAATCTGATGGGTCTAGACCTAAACCAAACGTTTTGGACTCCTTTTAGGGATTTGTTTCAGCCGGGAATCGTACTTGGATGCATTTTGGACTTGTATTCTCAATAAAATCCATTTTGACTTGATAATTATATCTTTAAAAATAATTATCTCAGAGATAATTATCCTAAAAACTTAATTATCAATCCAATTACAACATTATGAGATTCTTCATTTTATTCCCTTGCAACCAAACTTATTTTTAATCAAATCAAGAACAAATCACAAAAATTTATTTAATTAATTTTAATTATTCACCAATCAAAATTAATTTCAATTAATCACTTGTGATTAGTTCCACCTAAATGAATACATGTAGACCGTGAAAACTTGATCTCGTGATATCTTATAATCCGATGGCCTGATTTGGGAACCGGGCATATCGTCACGGTCATTAGAATCTCAAGATCATTTTTATGTTATGTGATGAATGATTTAATGCATGAAATGCAATCATAATTTTTGGGTACTTAGAACAATTATTTTAGTCACCTTCTAAGTTTAAATTATGGGTGCAAAATTGAATGTCTACAAAATGCCCCCTTATTGACAGAGCTTGAAAAGCAAATGTCAATGTAAAATAAAGACACTAATTTTAGCAGCCATGATTTAATCGAGGTTGATTCTTCAAAGACTTCCTAGCCCTAGAGTACCTTGGGACATAGTACTAGTGTTTACTATTCCTAAAACAAAGAGAAATATTGACATCGAATGTGCTTAACGAATGTAGAACCTTTGTCTAAAGGAAATGGTGATTGGCTTTCATGTCTGGAGTCTTTGCACAAACAAGAAAGGATCATTGAATTCCACGCCTAGAGTCTTTGCACAGACAGAAAATGGTAATTGGCTTTCATGTCTGGAGTCTTTGCACAAACAAGAAAGGCTGATTAAATTCCACGCCTAGAGTCTATGCACAAACGGGAAATGCTAATTGGCTTTCATGTCTAAAGTCTTTGCACAAATAAGAAAGGATGATCGAATTCCACGCCCGGAGTCTTTGCACAAATGGGAATGGTGATTGGCTTTCATGTCTGGAGTCTTTGCACAAATGAGAAAGGATGATTGAATTCCACGTCTAGAGTCTTTCCACAAATGGGAAATGGTAATTGGCTTTCATGTCTAGAGTCTTTGCACAATCAAGAAACAATGATTGAATTCCACCCTTGGAGTCTTTGCAAAAACAAGAAATGGTAATTGGCTTTCATGTCTGGAGTCTTTGCACAAACAAGAAATGATGATTGAATTCCACATCTGGAGCCTTTGCACAAACGGGAAATGGTAATTGGCTTTCATGTTTAAAGTTTTTGCACAAACAAGGATGATTGAATTCCTCGTCTAAAATCTCTGCATGGACGAGAAATATTCAAATTAAAATTTTGGCAGATTGAAACAAATGTAACTTTCATGGAAATGATTAATTTTAGTGAGTTGAAGTATCTATCTTTCCTCCCATTCTCTTTTTTTTTTTTTTTTTTTTTTTTTTTTTTTTTTTTTTTAACTTTGAAATTTGAATCCTTCTTTTGAAATTGAAACCATTAAATTTTTTTTTTTTTGTTGAAAATCTTTCTATATCTTTTAAATTTTGAAATTTTCTTTTGAAATTGGAACCATTAATTTTTCTTTGAAAATCTTTTTCTTCTTTTGCAAAAATCTTTTCTTCTCCCGTTTTTTATCTAGACCATTATTATTTTTAATTTTTCGAAAATCCTTGAAGAATATATATATATAATTTTTAAGTTTGAAAACAAATTCCCTATATTTTTTTTTCCCTTCCTTTTTTCCCTTTATTTTTGTGTGAGTTAACTCAAGTTTGACTGAGTCAACTCAGTTAAACTTGAGTTGGCTCATTTTTTAAAGGGAGAAAGAGGGGAGGCCAAAATTTTGGCCTCCCTCTTTCTTCTTCCTCGTCTTTTTTATTTTGTCTTCTCTCTTCATTTTCTCCATTTCTACTATTCACAAGCATCATCCCTTTTGTATTTTTTCTTCCTCCACACTATTTCTTGCTTAGAAAATCACATCTCTAAACTTCCAAACTTGATTTTATCATCTCCTTGAGAATTTCTTCCAATCCTTGAGTTCTTGGGCATTTTTGAGAAACCAATTTTTGAATCCCATTTTCAAACCTTCATCTTTTTTATCTTCCATGGCACTTCCTCCTGAGCCACCTAGGTTCCTCACATTTCATAGGAAAAAATATGAACCATCAATTAAGTTTGAAAGTTCAAAATGGGTATAAACTACCCTTGAACGTTTTGACCCCAAATTACAAATTATCAATTCAAGCTTATTATCAAACAATTAATGTGCGGAATATGAACATAAGCCAATCACAGAATTGATAACTAATCTAAGCCAAATATAAACGCATCCACAGCAGTAAATATAGGGCAAAGATAAAGGGAAGGAAGATGCAAACACACGAACAACACACGATGTGTTATCGAAGAGGAAACCGAAGCCCTCGACGTAAAACCTCTCTGCCGCCCTCCAAGCGGTCAACAATCCACTAGAAAATATAGTTTGGATACATGAACAGCAATAGACCCTCCAAGCCTAATCTACCCGATGTACCTAAGCCCTCCAAGCTTCTTGCTCCAACGAGGTTGCGCCGAATCTTTTTATTTTCTAGCTTACCAGATTCCACTATAGCCCATAGCATCAACCAATATAGATTAGTTCCTTCCTAACTACTTCCCAACAGCACCAAATAAACCTTCTCACGGATGTGGGTATAGTGAGAAAAGGATTTAGTCAAAAGCCTCTCAAAGATGTGACAATGGAGAGGAAGAGAGTAGAGGAATTTGTAGAGTCTCTAAGGTAAAGATTGGAGATGAGGCAATCTTGTTTTTCTCTAGGGTTTCTCTCACAAAATTCTCTCTGAAAGCTCTCACAATATGGTGGGTATAAGGATATATATTAGTAGGGTGAGAAAGGAATGCAAAACGTCAGTTTTTGCCAAACAGGGCATTTTGGCGACTTGACCTCGCGACTGGGTTAAGTTGCGAGTTCAAGCCACAAGCTAACGGCCTGGCCAGCCTGGGACTTTTGTCTTGTAGTGCGACAGCTAGCGCGACTCTTCAGCTTTTGATATGCTTGGCACGTGTGCAAACTTTTGGTGACTTGCAAGCCGTGACTCACCCGCGAGATCCAATCGCAAGACTCTGTTTCCTTGCACACTCTTGAGCATTTCTTCACACTCTCTCACTCACTACCCTTACAAGTTTCCCACCTGAATACAGAGTTACTAAGTGCTGAATTACAAGCAAATTGGCATGGAATAAAGCCAACAAGATGGTTGATTAAATTCAACCTTACAAAGTGGAATGATGAGGAGGGACTTCTTCAAGACCCACTTAAGGATGCTCCATACCCTTCCACCAAGGACCTCAGGGTGAGTTCATTCATTTGTTTTGTTGGTTAACTTGTTAATTTTTGCTTGGTATTTGAGAAATTTTTGATAGACATTGTCATTTTGTTACTATTTTCTCATTTGAAAGGTCTTGGATATCATATGATTTGGGTGGAAATTTATTGTGTATGGGCATGTTGATTTTTTAGGGCATTTTGAATTATTGAATTGTTTGAAATTGTCAAATTTGGATAATGTTGATTTGTAGAACTTTGCATTGTATTTAATTTTTGGGCATTGGTGGATGAATTTGGATTTTTTATTTTCAATGAGTATGAAATTATGGGAATTTTATGTGTATATATGGTTAAACAAAACTCATTTTTTGATGGGTATGGAAATTTTTACTTTGATGTTTAGATATTTTATTTCATGTGTATGATTTTTTTTTTTTTTTTTTGGGTGCATTGTCGAATGAATTCATTTTTCATGGGTAGGAAAAAATTTTGAATTGTTGTTTGGGGCATTGTTGAGTTTTAACTTGTGGGAGTTACCACAATGATATCCGTTAAGGGCATTTTCATCTGGTTGGAAAGATTTTTTTTTCTTTTTTATGAATGAACATCTCTTTGAATTGGACATTTTTGTGGATGTTATGATGATTGAAAAAAAATTTAGTTGGTCTATTTTAATGTCAGGCATTATTTTTTGGTGTAGAACCTTAAGAGTCGGGGTAGTTTTCAACTGTTGAAGCAATGTTGGTATGTGTTGTCACCGAACATCAGAAAAGTTGTCAATGTTGCCAGTTATGGGACCTTTTAAGAAGCTCTTTGGAATTATGATACCACTGAATATAAGGATCTTCAACTGATTGTGGCATTATCTGAACGTTTCTGGGATACCACTTGTACTTTCCATTTTCCTAGCATTGGTGAAGTGATGTTAACACCCTATGATTTTTCAGTCATTACTAGCTTAAAATTGGGTGGTGAAAGGATTGAGGGTCATGACACCATTTCATCGACTAAGGTCGAGGATTACTTAGTAAATCCTCTTAGAGTTAGTGGTAGCAATGTGTCTCTGATGTGGTTATATTCCAATATCGAAAAGTGTAAGAAAGTGTGGATGCTGGCACTCGGATGTTCATACTTTTTTTCATTGGGAATATTTTATGTCCTGACTTGGGAGGTACTGTGAGTCTTCGTTATCAGTGGAGTTTGAGGGACATTGACTGTATCAAAGATTATGATTGGGGTGGCATGGCTTATGCTACTCTACTACTACACTTTATGACCCAACTTTCCAAGCGTAGTCTCTCAATTCTAGAAGGTGCATTGTTCATTTGGTAGGTAAGATTTACATTTTTGGTCATGTAGATTTTGCAATGGTTATTTGTGTTGTTGTTGACAATTACTGATTTTTATAGGTTTGGATGTATGAATATTTTAGGTTTGGGCCACAGCTTTTGCAAGACATTGTTGAAGAATTTCTAAGGTTCCTGCGTTGGATGCTTAAGAACCACTTATCAACACTTCCAAAGCGCTCTTTGAAGGCTTGGCAAATGGTGATCGATAGCTTAGACATTGAGGATGTGAGTTTTATTTTTTCTTTCATTGGTGGGAGTTTGGTTTGATTTATTTCATGTGGGTATGTCTTTTAAATTTTGTACTCTTCGTAAATTTAAGATGAACTTGGATCCTTAGGAAGGATGTGAGGTTTATGTTGAATGTACATTGGCTTTGGAGCTAAATGAGCATCAAGTTTTATTTGAATGTGGCCACGGTAGATATTGGTATCTTGGAGATCGAGTACTTCCACAGATTTACCATGTATACCCTCCTGAAGTGATTCCTGCCAATCGTTGTCTTTTAGTTCAGTTAGCCAACCTTTTAACTGATAATTAAGTAGCCAATGCAAGAATTGGCCGCACCAATTCTAGGATACCTCGGGACTATCTTGAATTTGTTAAGACTTATTTGCAGGGTCTTTTAGTTTATGCCTCTGAAGCATTGGTGAGCTTCCTCTTTTCCCAAATCAATTTGCATCGTCTTTGCCATTTTTGGTTATTTGTGAAAGTGTCTGAATGTTTCATCTTTAGGCTTTGTCCCATGGAGTGGGGGTTCTCTTCAGGGTAGGACTAATCCTCCTCCACCCATTAATGTTGATGGTCCTCATGCTTCCTTTGTGGAGTCATCTCCCAATTTTCTAGCATAGCAATATGAGATAATGAATCCTGATGGGTTTTACAACTTTGTGAACTTTATCAGCCTAAATATGTTCAAAGTGTTCCTTGGAGTGGCTCGGTATATTTTCAGACTCTTCTTGTCTTTTGCATCATGCTCTTTGTTTTGTTGGCTGATTTTGAATTTTGGTCCTATGTCCTAGATTGGTGTCGATCTTGTGGAGGACAGTATGAGAATGATTGTAGACTTGTAATGGGTTACTCGCACCCAACCTTCTTAGTATGTACTAAATGAATTGAACTAGGTAAGAGATGATTCTTCCTTACTACCCTTCTCTTGAAATTCATGACAGTGGATTTGACACTTGTCTTTGATGATTTTTCAAAATAATTGAATGGCAAATGTCAATGCTAACACACGGGCTTTGAAAGAAAGGATTAGGAATTTTGAGCTTCAAGACAGGCAGCCTAGGCCTCAGATTCATGCTAACCAATAACAACATGGGAATGCAGAAGGTGGTTCTTCTAGAGGTGGGCCTAGAGTAGAAGATCTTCCCATCAACGGACTTAGAGTCCAAATGAGGATTGATTGTGTCTTTTATTTTCCTGCAAAAGCCAAAACATACCTTAGTGAATAACTTGTATTAACTTTCAACAGTACCTCCTTGAACTTTGATGACTTTGGTCTTGTATGGATTTAATTCAGAAAAGTTTAGAATTTACCTCATAAAACCTTGGTTGTACGAAGATTTGAATTTGCCTGACAGGTCTCGACATGGGTGATATTACCTGAATGAGGCATAGCCAAATGCTCCTAGTTTGGAAATAATGCATGATTTTTGGAAATCTTGATTATAAAAAAAAAGATGATGATGATGATGAAAATGATGATTTTTTTTTTTAAATGGATGAGGCATGGCCTAGTTTGCCAATTAATGCTTGATTTTTGAAAATCTTGAGTTTTTAGAAAAAAATGATGATGATGATTTTTTTTTAAACAAGCATGGTGGAATGCCTCTAGTTTGAGAATTAATGCATGATATTTTAGAACCTTGATATTTTTTTAGAAAATGTGATTTAAAAAAAAAAAAAAAAAAAGGATGAGGCATGGCAGAGTGCCCCTAGTTTGACAATTAATGTGAATTTTGAAAAAATTTATTGTACAAAAGCCTTTATTGGAGCAAAAATGGGTCAAAATCACAAAACTGGGCAAAGCTGCAATTGCTGGGATGATGTGCCAATCAACACTATTAGAGTGCCGATTGGCACTTCTCATGTGCTAATTGGTACAACTTGAGCTTTGTCTAGTTGTTGTGTTTTGACACATTTTCAACCTTTTTTTTAGGACATATGGTAGTGTCAAAACTGAAAATTGATGGTGAATGTTGAGTAGATGAAAGATCCATGTCCACCCCTTGCAAAAGATTCTTTCCATGAGCTTGTTAGTAATCAGTTATTATAAAAACATTTTGGACCAATGCCCCTAGTTTAAACATGCTTGCACAAAAATATTGATGACATGTTTTATGCAAAACATATGCTCCTAGCCTAAATTCACCCAAATAAATGTCTTGATTTTGAATTTTTTTTGGAAAATTTTGGGGGATTGTGATCGGGCCTTTGAAAAGGTTGCCTATGTACCTCTCTTATAAAGGATCAGGTCCAAACAAAGTTAAAAAAAAAAAAAAAAAAAAAAAAAAAAAAAAAAAAAAAAAAACAACAACAACAACACTTGGTTTTAGAAAAATGATTTTTTTTTTTGAAATAATTAAAAAAAAATAATGAAAATGAGGTTTTTCTAAAAAAAAAATAAAAAATCATTTTAAAATAAGCAAAAGGAGATCCTTTAAACGTCCTCTTTTCACCAATCATGATGCTTAAGAGTTAACTCAATATCTTTTACTAGGAAGGATTTGAAATCATTGAAAGCATGTAATCAAATTTGCTTGTTTATTTTTAAAATTTTCAAATTATATCCGTAAAGACAATCAAAGAAATAAAACGTGGAAATCCTTGGAAATCACATATGTTAGAACAAGCAAGAGAGGGAAAAAAATCCCAAGTTTGAAGATTTGAAACTTTTTGTGAATTTGGAAATTTTGGTCTCTTTGAGAGTAATTTTTTGTTGGAAGCAAACAAATGGAGTATTTTGAGCTTAGAAAATTTTTATTTTTCAAGTCACTTGAGAATTTATGAAATTTTTTCTTTTAAAGGTGTCAGCCAACGGGGCTTAATAATCTTGAGCAACTTTCCTTCTTAGTCCAAGAGAAAATATTATCAGAGCTAAAGGTGCGCCTACAATCAACAAGACTTCAAGGAGGTCTTTATTGGAAGAGTTTTCCACATCTTCCATTATTGATTCTTTTGCTAAAATCCTTGTCATGTGTATCATCTTCTCATTGGTCTTCATTGGTTCCTTTTATTTTGTCTTGATTTTTTTTTAGCTTGACAAATTCCTCTTTTTGGTCTTCTTAGTATCCTATCTTGTGGTCAGATTAGTCACTCTCATTTTTTGTTTTACTTTTTTTTTTTTTACCCTAAATTTTTGAATGTTCAAAATGGGTATGGAACACTCTTGAACGTTTAGACCCCAAATTACAAATTATCAATTCAAGCTTATTATCAAACAATTAATGTGCGGAATATGAACATAAGCCAAAAACATAATTGATAAACAATCTAAGCCAAATATAAACACATCCACAGTAGTAAATAAATGGCAAAGATAAAGGAAAGGAAGATGCAAACACACGGACAATACACGATGTGTTATCGAAGAGGAAATCAAAGCCCTCGGCGTAAAACCTCTCCGCCGCCCTCCAAGCGGTCAAATAATCCACTAAAGAATATAGTTGGGATACATGAACAGCAGTAGACCCTCCAAGCCTAATCTACCCAAGTACATAAGCCCTCCAAGCTTCTTGCTCCAACAAGGTTACACCGAACCTATTTCTTCTTTAGCTTACCGGATTCCACTACTAGACCATAGCATTAACCAATGTAGATTGGTTCCTTCCTAACTGCTTCCCAATAGTACCAAATAAGCCTTCTCACAGACGTGGGTGTGGTGAGATAAGGATTTGGCTAAAGGCCTCTCAAGGGTATAACAATGGAAAGAAAGATAGTAGAAGAATTTGTAGAGTCTCTAAGGTTAAGATTGTGGATGAATCAATCTTGTATTTCTCTAGGGTTTCTCTCACAAAATTCTCTCTGGAAGCTCTCTCAATATGGTGGGTATAAGGGTATATATATAGTAGGGTGAGAAAGGAATGCAAAACGTCAGTTTTTGCCAAACAGGGCATTTTGGCGACTTGACCTCGCGACTGGATTAAGTCGCGAGTTCAAGCTGCAAGCTAATGGCCTGGCTAGCCTAGGACTTTTGTCCTGTAGTGCGACAGCTGGTGCGACTCTTCAACTTCTAACATGCTTGGCACGTGTGCAAACTTTTGGCGACTTGCAAGCCGCGACTCACCCGCGAGATCCAATCGCGAGACTCTGTTTCCTTGCACACTCTTAAGCATTTCTTCACACTCTCTCACTCACTACCTTTACAAGTTTCCCACTTAAATACAGGGTTACTAAGTGCTGAATTACAAGCAAATTGGCACGGAATAAAGCCAATAAGATGGTTGATTAAATTCAACCTTACAATCTCCCCCTATGGCTATTCCGTGACAAAACCCTACAACAGACTCTAGACTTAAAACATGAGTTGGGAACAATTGAACAAAACTCACTCACACCTAACTCTAGATTATGAAACGCTCTTGAACATATGAACAAGTAACTCCTGAAACATAACAACATAGCAATATCATTGTATGCAGAAACACTTGAGATGCATATGGAGCAATAAAAGTATGATCAAGCAAAATGGAATCAAGCAATAGACCATGGCAAGATCAAACAAGCAATCACTAAACAAAAGCGATTACTATGCTCATTCACACAAGGAATGAACATCCGAACATGCAAGGTGATAAGCTCAATTGAAGAGTATCATTTGCAAGTCCAACACTCAACCAATGCATACAAACATATATGCATCTAGGAACAATCCTACAAGGGCACAAGAGTGTTGTGCTTAAGATAATGCAAAGCATTAACAAGTACAAAAGCACAAAGCATAAAGGCTACATAAGTAAAGTATTGCAAATACATGGTACAAACCATAAAAGCCTACAAACAGCATAAGTGCATGAAAACAAACTCTTAAAACTTACAAAAGCAACATGGGTACAAACATATAAAGACATATGCTGAAATAACTGAATAACCATCATCAATATATATAAATAAATACCATGGTTTCACAACTATCCAAAAGTTGTGAGTTTAAACTAAACAAAAATCATAGTGTACCACAAGTTTTCCAAAAGTATAAGTGTACCACAAGTTTTCCCAAAAGTATAACCATATTAAAAAAAAAACTAAAAACAGCAACTATAAAAACACTCCCCCTTTCAGTATGCACCCTCATTTTCATGTTTAAGCTCTCTCTCCCCCTTAAGCTGCTCTCCCCCTTTTTGGCACGAATAGCTAAAGGCTGTCTTCTAGCTTCTGTTGGATGTTATCTAATTGTAACTCAATGGTTCCAAGACGCATTTAAGTCTGACTGTGAAAGGAGTTGAGAAGCCGTTCCAAATCAAAAATCCGTTGAAATACATTTTCAATGAAGTAACTTTGCCTCGGAATTTGGAATCCAGGAGGAATAGATGGGGTGCTGGTTGATTGTACAGGACTAGCTATAGCATGAGCAGATGGAGATGCCTGAGTGGATGGTTCACTCTTAGGTTTCTTGGAGAAGTGACTCTTGCTTGCTTGGAGAGAGTACAGAGATATTGCTCTAGGACGAGACAAGAATTTCTCATCTGATGAAGAACTAACACCTTCACGAAGAACAATCTTCATGACTAGACTGCAGAATGGAAGAATTGTTCGTGTTGCTGAACGAGCCGATGTTTTTCCAATGATTTGGAATATATGAGCATAGATGTCAATTGGGGCACCAGTAATAAGATCACACAGAAATTAAGCCCTTCCAAGATTGATGAAGGCAGTATTGGACAGAGGGTAGAGATTGAAGAATATGATAAGCTTTAAAGTTGTCAATTTGGGTGAGAACAATGCAGTGCTTATTGATGACCCTGTGCTTCCCACTTCATGTTCATTCCCAAGAACTTGGAGGATGTCTTATGCCCGAAGCACTCTGTCATCGTATGGAGTTCGATCCACATTTTTTGGTCTTGAGATGCTAAGTACCTTAGCAATGTAGTCTGCATTTAGGGAAAATTCTGTTCCTCGAACCTAGCATTTCAACTCTACACATGTGAATCTTGCATTGGAGTAGAATTCCTTAACTAGTTCTGCACTTGGATCCTCAAAGTTTCCAAAAAGGTCGGCCTAATCTCTGTCTTTAAAAATTTTAGGGATAAAAGTTGCCCTTAGGGTATCAAACTTGACACTCGTTCCACAATGGGAAAAGACTCTTTGAAGATGTCTGTGTAGGTCTTTGAGTCAGTAGGAGTCCTGAATCTCTCAATGGTAGAGTCCCTGGATGACATAGACGATAATCGTGTCCGTTTAGCAACTGGGGTTGACGGATCATCAGTTACAATGCCTTTAACTTTGGATGAACAACGAGTTAATTGCAACAAAGCAGACACACAGAAACAAACCAAATACAATGCCATAAGAAACAAACATCAGATTGATTAGTTTCAGTTATAAGTCATTTAAAGAGAAATGAACCCAGAAAAGACCAAAAGACAAAGATACAAGATATGATGAGTAGGAAGTGAGTATGAACACCCCAATACAGTAGCACACCCAAGATATGGAGGGTAAAGAAAAACCACAAGGTTAACCACACAATACTCATGTAAATTGAAAAACCCAAAACCACATTCAAAGAGACCCATAGTAAACCCCCAAACTCATTTGCCCAATGAGAAATGATGCTATCAAAGACCATGCTTAGAACAAAGATAAGCAATTATATGCATTAACAAGATACTAAGTTAACTCATCAACAAGAGAAAAACACGCTACAAACAAACAAACTCAACATTTTGGGCAAACCCATGTTAGAACATAATATAACGTAAAACATAAATGCAACTAACAAAAACAAGAAACTGAACATCAGAACATAAAGAATAAAGTAAAGGAAGGAAAACCATACCTTTTTCTTGGTGTTTGATGAGGACATGATGCAAAAAAATGGAATGTTTTCAGTGAGACACGGAGTGTTTGAGTGAGAGAATGAGGAAGACAATGAACAGTCACTGATATTCGAGGGAAAAACTGAAAATTTTTTGAAAACTGACTTAAAAACGCAAAACACGCGTTTTTCGCGACTTGATCAAGTCGCCAGTTAGTCGCCAGGTTAAGCCGCAAAATACTGTGAAGGTAAGAAATTTGAAATTTTCATTAAGTGTTTTTCGCGACTGGAAGGTCTACCCGTGAAGGAGTTGCGAGCTAAGCCACGAAAATCTCTGAGTAACCCTCGCGATTGGACCTTCCACCTACGAACAAGTCGCCAAACTGAGCCGCGAAAAATGCAAAACTCAAATTTTGAAAAATTTTCTAAGTCTTTTTTGCGACTAGGGTACTGACTCGCCAATAAGCCGTGAAAAATCTCTGAGTGGGCTCGCGACTGGGGCTTGCAACTGGGCTAACCTGCGACTTAGTCGCCAAAGCAGGGGAAACAGTTTTTGAAATTTTTGATATTTTTGTCAAAACAAAATACTTTCCAAAAACAACTAAAAACACTCAAAAATCTTTTTGTGTTTGATCAAACAAAGATTGAGCATGTGAAAACACATTTAATCAAGTACAATCACACAAATGAATATGGCATTCATTGAACATAGACTTGTGTGTTATGTGTGGATATCAAAAATGAGATAGTCCATAGTCCAATGTGAAGCTTTAATGATCAATTCAATCAAAGCATACACAATTAGCACTAGATAATGTGACCTATCTCAATTATAGAAACATGCATATATGACCTCCCACAAGAACTTGATTACATGCTTTGAAGCTTTTCATTTGGCTCCATATTCAGCATATCATTTGCACTTTTTGAGCAAAGAAAATCTCATTGTGAAATAGATGCCTGAAATTTTTGATATTTCAATTTATGAGTTAGCATTTGGCTTTTTGGGCATCAAACATTTTATTTTGGTCGCTTTCCCTTTTTCCTAGTCAAATACTAGTATGTGCGACAGGCTTTTGCAGCTCTATATCTCTTTTCATTTGAAGATTTACATTTAGAGAGCTCTTTTAAGCAAAAACAAAAAAATAAAGAGTGGGATATATAGGCATGAGTCTATGCATGTCTCAAGATCAACAAAAACATTCACTAATCATTCATGACAAGGTTAAAGATCTATTTACAACAGTCACATAGATTTCAGAATTTCTCCCACAATGATACGAGTGCATAGAAGACAAACTAAGCTCGTAGATGCACAAAGCCATTAGTACAAAGGTACATGGCAAAATATGATTTGAGACAAAAACTCAACAAAGTTAACCAAACTTTTTTGATTTTCTACTTTTTATGCGTTTTTGGATTTTTGACACAAAAACAAAAAAATTTATCAAAAACATAACAAACAAATGTAAAGACATTTCAAGCCAAAGACAGATACACACGGAAAATAGCAACCTAAATACTAGCAAGAAGCACACAACTAAGCATATTCACAAACATAGGAAGTATTTATGCATGGACATGTTGTAATGCTTATGCATGAGTACCCTTTGTCACCCACACATCACGTGCATTTAGGGTGATATCCTTAACGGATTGGGTACGAGAATTAGGACTATCAAACCTTCATGTGAAGCTTTCAAGACAGTTGGTGAAGGCACCGATCATCTTCATCACGTCCATCATTCCTGGATCATGGTTTTGACTTCTTGGTTGCTTACCACCCCAAGACCTCTTGTCATTTCTTCTTCCTCGTGACCGAGGTGCACTTGCATTGTTGTCTATTCTCAGCTTTTAACAGTTGGGTCTAGTATATCCTTGCAATCCGCAATAGTGACACACATAATACGTTCTAAGACCCCTTTGTGGTCTTGAAAGAGATCTTGCTCTGGTTTCATGTTTGCCCACAGATTGATTTTGAGGCTTATTCACCATCCGTTGTTCAATCACATTCTTCTTCTTTATCTCCTTTACTTTCTCAGGCGTGGGCTCTTCTACAACCTTCTCTTTAGCCTTTACAAACTTTACTTATTTGGTGACTTTTGCTGATGAGCAATTCCCTCCGGTGTATCCCAAACCGGACTTGTCTGAGGAAGGTTTTTGAGATGATATAACATCTTCTAACTTCTGAGAGGAGACTCTCTCTATCTTGGCATGAGCTTGCACTACCTCTTGCTCAAGGAATCTCACTTTAGTGTAAGCTTCTGAAATCTCCCCATTTAATGTCTCGATCTCACACTTAGCCTCTCTATATCTGACCAGAAGACTTTTGTAGTCCTCTTCAGCCCTTTTCATCTTCTTCACAGCCGCCTTTGCAACCCTTGCATACTCACCCAATTTCTCAAAGAGTAAAGCGTAATTCTCTTGAAGAATAGCTGTATTTCTCTCATTTTCAGTATCTGATTCCTCAACAATCCCCAAGGATTCATCATCACTGTGTTCTCCAAGTTGTTGTACAAGTTGTTTTAGGTCCTCCGAGGACTCAACATGCTTAATAGCCATAAATGCGGAATAGTTTCCTTCTCCATCACAGCTCTCCTCTGAGTCAGAATTTGAAGAGTCGGAATCACTTAAAGTAGTGGCATAGGCCTTTCCCTTCGACTTCAAGTAATTGGGGAATTCCTTTTTAAAGTGCCCATGTCCATTATATTCAAAACATGTAATTCCTTGTGAGGATTGGGAATCTTTACCCTCTTTTCTTCTGAACTCTTTCTTCTCTTTTCCGGTACTCTGAAATTTTCCTTTGTCACCAAATTTCCCACTATTCTTGAGCTTTAGGAATTTCCAGAAGTTCTTTACAAGGTACGCCACATCTTTATCTACTGCTTCCTCTTCCGAAGAGTCATGAGACACCATTCTCTCATCAATTGTCTTAAGATCAAGGGATTTGCTCTTCTTCGCTGAAGGAAGAGACAACTCATATGTCTGCAGAGAACCAACCAGCTTTTGAACCTTGATGTCGTCAAGATCTTTGCTCTCTTCAATGGCTGTAACTTTAGCACGGAAACTCTCTGGTAGTGACCGAAGGATCTTCCTTACAATTTTCGAGTCCTCCGTCTTTTCTCCCAAGTTAAATTTTCCAACAACAACCTCATTCAATTTACTGTAAAATGAATCAAACAACTCATCCTCACTCATCTTTAGCTCCTCAAAGCGAGTGGTCAACATCTGAAGTTTGGTGTCCTTCACTTTCTTAGTCCCTTCATAAGTTGTCTCCAGAATTTCCCATGCTTCCTTTGCAATGGTGATATGTGAAATCCGGTGAAATTCTTCTAGAGAGACACCGCAGAAAATAGCATTCAATGCCTTGCTATTTGCATTGGCCGCCGCAAGAGCAGCCTTATCCCAAGTAGACTTGGTAGCCTCTGGCCTTGTCCATCCTACTTCAACTGCATCCCACACAGCATCATTAATAGAACACAAAAATGCCCTCATATGGACTTTCCAAAAAGCATAATTATTACCGTCAAAGAACGGTAGTACATTAAGAGATTGAGACCTATCCGTCTCAAAAGGGGGTCAGGGATCACACTTAGGTAATTAAACCACACAAAGTGTACCCACTCTGATACCAATTGAATGTTCAAAATGGGTATGTAACACCCTTGAACGTTTAGACTCCAAATTACAAATTATCAATTCAAGCTTATTATCAAACAATTAACGTGCGGAATATGAACATAAACCAAAAAAAAATTGATAAAAAATTTTAGCCAAATATAAACACATCCATAGCAGTAAATAAATGCCAAAGATAAAGGAAAGGAAGATGCAAATACACGGACAACACACGATGTGTTATCGAAGAGGAAACCGAAGCCCTCAGCGTAAAACCTCTTTGCCGCCCTCCAAGCGGTCAAATAATCCACTAAAGAATATAGTTGGGATACATGAACAACAGTAGACCCTCCAAGCCAAATCTACCCAAATACCTAAGCCCTCCAAGCTTCTTGCTCCAACGATGTTACGCCGAACCTATTTCTTCTTTAGTTTACCAGATTCCGCTACTAGACCATAGCATCAACCAATGTAGATTGGTTCCTTCCTAATTGCTTCCCAATAGTACCAAATAAGCCTTCTCACAGACGTGGATGTGGTGAGATAAGGATTTGGCCAAAGGCCTCTCAAGGGTATAACAATGGAGAGGAAGAGAGTAGAGGAATTTGTAGAGTCTCTAAGGTTAAGATTGTGGATGAATCAATCTTGTATTTCTCTAGGGTTTCTCTCACAAAATTCTCTCTGGAAGCTCTCTCAATATGGTGGGTATAAGGGTATATATATAGTAGGGTGAGAAAGGAATGCAAAACGTCAGTCTTTGCCAAACAGGGCATTTTGGTGACTTGACCTCACGACTGGGTTAAGCCACGAGTTCAAGCCACGAGCTAATGGCCTGGCCAGCCTTGGACTTTTGTCCTGTAGTGCGACAGCTGGCGCGACTCTTCAGCTTCTAACATGCTTGGCACGTGTGCAAACTTTTGGCAACTTGCAAGCCGCGACTCACCCGCGAGATCCAGTCGCGAGACTCTGTTTTCTTGCACACTCTTGAGCATTTCTTCACACTCTCTCACTCACTACCCTTACAAGTTTCCCACCTAAATACAGGGTTACTAAGTGCTGAATTACAAGCAAATTGGCACGGAATAAAGCCAACAAGATGGTTGATTAAATTCAACCTTACAATTTTTGCCTAGACCGCGCTTTTGGGTTTTTAGCCTTGCACGCTTCTTCTTCTTTTTTTTTCTTTTTCTAGGCTCTAATTTTTTCCTAGACTGCCCTTTCGGGTTTTCAGCCTAGGGGACTCTTTTTTTTTTAATCTTTAACCTTAACTTTTACCTAGACCGCCCTTTTAGGTTTTCAGCCTAGCAGGCTTTTTTTTTTTTTTTTTTTTTTTTTTTTTTTTTTTTTTTTTGAATTCTATTGGCTTTCAATCAACTGCATTTTTCTATTTCTTTTAGTTTGATAGAGTGTCATCTTTCTTGGATGAATTTTCATTTCTATTTGGATGTCCTTTTATCTTTTCCAATGCACTTTCATTTTTATTGACTTGACTGAAAACATTTTTTTTTATGACATGTATCTTACTTTTTCTTTTCCTCATCTTCCTCAATTTGATTGAATTTCTAATCGAGACAAATCTTCATTTTTGCTCATCCCTCTCAACTTGAATGATCTTTCACGGAATCTCATGTCTCTTATGCTTTTGATAAATCAATATTCTCTCATAACTTGATGAAAATTCTTGCACTCTCTTCTTCTTCTTCTTTTTTGGTTGAAGTATTTTCTAGCTTGATGACCTTCTCATTTACTTCATAGTTTTATACTCTCTCAAAATCTTATCTGTCCTTGATGGATTTTCTTCTTTCCTAGCTTGATGAACTGAACTATCCCTTTTCTTTGATGAACTCTTTTTTCTGAACTTGATGAACTCTTCATCTCTTTCTTCTTTTGAACCAGTCTCATTGTCTTCATTGAGAACCTTACCAAGTGGTACTAAATATATAAGGTCAATGTTAGGTTCTAAAGACTTAGGAACTAATGTATTTAGAACTCTAATGTGTAATGTTGGCAAACCATGATCAAAATAGTTGTTAGTCTTATTTAGACTTGCTCAAAGTGTGTGCGTTGTATGTAAAGTTGGAATCGAGTGGCTGCAGAAGTATTAGTGACTTTCGGCCTGGCTCGATCGATCAAAGCTTAGACTCGATCGATCGAATCTCGGGCAGAATGTTTTTTTTGCAGATTTTTCCAACTCAGCCCTAGCCTATTAAAATGTGTAGGGTTTTATATTTTGCCCGAGGTATAAAAGGAAAACCCTAACCACGTTTTTATATTGCTCATATTGCTGTTTGTGTGAATTACTTATGAGATCTAAAAGGTGCTTGCCTTCACACAAGCTTAGGATTATCAAGAAGGAGATTTCTTCAAGAGCTTGATGATTATTTAGTTGCTGCCATAAGAGCTTAAAGATACACAAACGGTGTACTTGCTGGAGAATCCAAGAAAGAAGGAGTCCGTGGTCTCGAAGCTTGCACGTGGTCGTGTCAGTAAGTTTCTACTGGTGGGTAGCAATAGGATGTTAGTGATCTAAGTCGCTATTGTAAAACTTCGATTCTTTCATAGTGAATTCAAGTTTACCTTGAGGATATCTAGGTTAAATCCTCCTCAGGTTTTTTACCGGTTTGGTTTTCCTAGGTCATCATATTGTGTGTTCTTTATTTTCCGCACTTTGCATGATATGATTTATATGTGTTAACCTAGAACTTGATAATTTGACTAAGTTAATCACTTGGCTAATTAACTAGGTTAATCTGGTTGTGTTGAAAGGGTCTAAAAACAAACAGTCAACCCTTCCTTAATTTGAGATTTAAGCATGCATACCTAATTCTCCCACCCGAGGTTTAAGTTTTTAATGGGTTCATTAAAAAAATAGGCTAACTGTTTAAAGGCTCAAGTTGGCTAGCAATGGCTAATTATTGTAATGGGTGTCAAGGAATAATGTAGGTCACCAAAAATAGCCTCTTGTGCTAAGTGATGCTTTCTTGTTAGCACAATGACTTAAACTCTTTTAATAAATTATTCTTGGAATAAAAGAACAAATGCTCCAATAATGTAACAAATTTTTTTTGAGATACGAATTGAGTGTATATGGCTTGAGAATTTTGAATGAATTGATGGATTTCTCTGATTACCTTTTAGGACATTTTCTTCTCATATTCCAAATATTTAGCAAAAGTCCTTACAAAGATTGAATGAAGTTAAACCCTCTTTGGAACAAATTGATTGGTAGAGCAATTAATCATCATGATTTGGAAAAAGCTTTGTCAAATGGATCTTCTACGTTCACTTGAAAAGAAGGCTTTTGAAAAAAAAAAAATTAGAGTCTTTGAAAGGAAGGTTTATGAAAAATCTTAGAGTTTTTGAAAGAACAAAAAAAGTTTATAGATAAAAAGGTTACTAGGAAGGCCCAATGCCCCTAGTCCAATGATTTTTTTTTTTTTTTTTTGAAAAAATTGAATTTCATTAAAGATTTGATTTAAATTTTTTTTTGAAAAATCAGATTTTTTTTTTTTTGAAAATTTTTTTTTTCTCTTTTTTTTTTGAAATTTTTATTTTTTTGAAAAAAAAAATTCGATTTTATTTTTTGAATTTTTGAATTTTTGAATTTTTTTAAAAACTTTTTTCGAAACCTCTTTTTTTTTTTTTTTTTTTTTTTTGTTTTGTTTTTTTTTTTTTTGCTTTAAAACTCTATATTTATGAACAAAATGCACAAAACATGGCAACAACAAAAATATAGTAAACCTCAACAAATATTCTCATTAGAAACATGTAGTAAACAAAAAAAAAACTTTAAGATGAACAATGATCTTGATTTCCAAATATGGCTTGATTGCTTATGAAATGAGGCAAAGTCGAACTGCTTGTTTCTTCTGGGTCCATTGTGGATGCTTGACTTGAAATTCTGAAAGTTGGACCTTAGTAGGCCTAAACCTTGATGAAGATAATTTGAACTTGATGGAATTGGACTTGAATCCTCATTAAGCTTGATGAGTTTGAATTTAATGAACTTATGAACTTGATGGATTTGATACTTTATGAGCTTGATGGACTTTGGGCTTAGCAAGATTGGGCTTTAACTACAGACACACATGACATACCTTTCTTTCTAGGAAAACAAAATCAGATTTATAAAGCATACAACATTCAAACAATTATGATGGGCCCAAGTGCTGAACTTTGGCTCACCACAGTTCAAATAATAGTCAAACACAAACAATATGAAATGCAATCTTAACATGGGCTGTCCTAGGGGTAGGTTCTATGGGCCATTACTTTTGTAAGGTGGGATTGTTGTTTTATTATTTCCCATAGCTAGAACATTACACCTCCCAACTTGTAATGTAATGAACATTGCGTTGGTCCAAACAGCATGTTTTGTCCTTTATAGTCAACAAGAAAGGATCAAGTGACTTTGGGCTATGAGTTGGTAAGTTCACCACTAGGTACCCTAATCTAAGGAAGGCTGATGATCCATGGTTACTACTACTAAATTTTGAGATGGGTTCATGCATAATTTGTTGTTTCATGGCATTCACAATAACGGTTAAAAAAAAAGCTATAAACAAACAACATGACATCTCATAAAATATTTCATACAATATCATACACATAAACAATATGAAACACACAAACAAGGGTACTTAATTGATCATCCTAAGTCTAATATGAAGCTTAGCGCATGACATCCCTAGTGGAGTCGCTATTGTGAAAGACTGAACGGGCTCTTAAAAAGAGTTAGGCATCAGCACCTCTCATTTGGGGTTATGTGGAGTCGCTACTTACTTTTTATATTACAAAACAAAAATAAGAAAAAAGTTACAATATACAATTCACATATCTGAAATACCTCAAGTTTCGTTAATTGAACATATGAATACAACTTGGTAGAATATCATTACAAGGCTTTGGTCCTAAATACAATCTGTAAGCGTCAAGTTCTGCTAAGATATAGCAAATACTTGGACCCCCAACTTATTTGTTGGTGGGCTTTGCTCTCAATCTTACTAATGGGGCTCCAACCCAAGCTTGGTTGCTTCCTACTAGGTTCCCCACTCTCCAGTATTCCACTCCTCACTTTGCATCCTGTTTCAATTACCTCACCCCTTTTTTTCCCTCTCAAATTTCTCCCTTGACAGCCTCAATGTGTGGTTTCGCGGCTCTCCTCGGCCTCTGCTTCTTTGGTGGTACAAGGGGGTCCATATTCAACTGGTGCATGATAAAGCCCACCAACAAATAAGTTGAGGGTCCAAGTATCTGCTCCATCTTAGCAAAACTTGACGCCCATACAATCTATGTAAAAACAAAAACAAAGCTTTATTCCTAGATACAATCTACTAAAACAAAAATAAGACAAGACACTATTCTACGAACCAAGACTTATGGTTTAGGGGCTAGGTTACAGTATGGGAAGGTGTTAGGCACCCATTCTGCCTAGGTAGAATTAGGTCTTCTAAACTCTAATGATCATTTAAGTACCCTTAACCAATGATACGCAATAGATTATGAAATGCAACATATTATGTAAGCTTTTTTAGATCTATAGCTAAAAGTTATTTAGAGACCTCAAATATGATGTCTAATGTGGAAAGTAGAGTTTTAGGATAAAAGTGTAGATCTGATATCAATTAAAATAAAAAAAAAAATAAAATAAAAAACGAATGAAAATGGGGGATCTAGAGAATTTTGGTGAGAAAAATTCAAATCTAATTTTAGGAATGAAAAGGATGAACTTTTTAATGAAAAATTCAGATATGACTTTTAATTATGAAAAAGAATGAGTTTTAAAGAAAGAATTTCAAATCTGATTTTTAATTATAAAAAAGAATGACTTTTAAAGAAAGAATTTCAAATCTGATTTTTAATTATGAAAAAAAGGATGAGTTTTAAAGAAAGAATTTCATATCTGAAGCTTTTAATAACAAAGAAACATAGATCTAAAACTATATCATGAACATCCTAAATATATATTATCAAACATGTGAATCAAACAATCATTGCATTTTAATCATGAAACAAAGACTCAAAATAAAAATCATATCAAAGATTAATGTTCACATGTTAACATAGAAAGCATAGTTAGATACACATGCTAATGAAAGAAACAACATTCAAACATGCATGTTAATAGAGAATCAAAAGTGATACCTGCATCAATTACATGAACGAATTCTAAGGAGTCAGGCTCATCTTCCTGGTGTAGTCAGGCAACAAAAGAAGAAGAACCATCTACTATTGCTGGTGATGCTCTTGATGAAGAGATAGATCAGTTCACTCTTGATGAAGACGATGTTCCTCCTACCACACAGCCAGATTATTCTACTCGTTTTGGTTAATTTAATTTGATAATAAGATAGCTTGCATTCATAGATTATAATAAGTAAGCTATCTTAGGGTCTGTTTAGAATCTGCTTATTTTGCTGAAACTAAGTTTTTTGTGTGGAAAGTACTGTAGATTAAGATAAAAGTTAGCTGAAATAGTACAGTGGGACCCATGAATAGTACCAAAAAATGCAGTGGAGCCAATGAATAGTACCAAAAATAAGTTGAATGGTAAAATAAGCTGGCTTTTAATTTGGAGCCAAACATACACTTAGGGTCTGTTTGGGATCATCTTATTTTACTGAAACTAAAAACTTTTTTGTTAAAAGTACTGTAAATAAAAGTAAAAGTTAGCTAAAACAGTACAGTGGAACCCTAAATAGTATCAAAAAAGTGCAGTGGGGCCCATGAATAGTAGTAAAAATAAGCTGAATACTAAAATAAACTGACTTTTTAAGTTAGAGCCAAATGCACACTTATTATCAAATTAAATTATTCATCCCACGTAACGAGGTTTATATCATAAATTATTTTTACAAACAATCCGTATTTATACTACTATTATTTAAATATTCTAGTAGATTTATAAATATCTTACAATAAAATCAAATCATTTATATCACAAATAACCACAATTCCCACGCAAACATAGACAATCATTAAAAGCCACCCTTCCTTACTACCTTAAGAATTAAAAATTAAATCCAACTCCATGTGATGATTCTGAAGTCATTAGTAGTTAGGTTCGTCTAGAGGGTTTGCAACACAAGCTCATCTAAGGTCCTGTAAGAGGTTGTGAATAGGGATTCTCTCAAGCGGTCACCGATGTGGTGCCGGCCATGGAGTCTCCGATGATAAAGTCAGAAAAGAGAGCTTGAATGTTAATCCAATAATTGAGAGAACTCGTAATAATAGTGAATATTCTGTGTGTCCCTTGTCTTGAGTTTGGTAGAGCTTATAAATAGGCTCTTCTTCTTACTAGCCCTTGGCCTTCTTTAATGGTGGCTTGAATGCCTTTTTTGTAACATCTCAGGCCTACTTAATGTAGCCTTAATGGAGGCTACAACTGTCTCCTCGTCCATATGTGACCGTCGGGGCATTGAATGGTTGTCTTTATGACGCTATTCTTTGTCCAAGCTGGCTCTTTAGGGTAAACATAATTATTTGGTCTATTAACTACCCCCCCTATTCTAAGGTTGCCCTTACGTGTGATGACAATCTTGAGAATATGAAAGGTCATTTGCTCAAATGTGACTCTTGATATTCTATTGTATCCTTATTTAATACGAAGTGGCAGCGCCATGCGTATCGTGGCCACGTGGCGTGCTCTGAGTGGTGGATGGTATCACTTTGTTTGAAGGACTTTTGGGTTTCCCGCTAGTTTTCAGTTTCCCAAGTCCAGCTTTTTAAACTTCTCACTTTCTTCTCTTCTTCTTTACTTTTTCTCTCTCTTGCCATTCTCATTCTGCATTTTTCTTTTATGATCTTGATCTCCAACATTTTGTCCTTTCTGAGCTTGATTTTCACTTTCTAAGGTACGGTTTCTCTTTCTTTTTCTTTTTCCTTTTATAGCAAAGTTTATCTGCCTTTCCTTGTCTACTTAGAAATTTGTATTCGATTTCATGGTTGATGTTAGGTTCTAAATACTTAGGATATTATGTATTTAGAACTCTAATGTGAAATGTTGGCAAACCATGATCAAAACAGTTTGTTTAGTCTTGTTTAGGCTTGCTAAAAGTTGTATCTTTTATGTAAAGTTAGAATCGAGAGGCTGCAGAAGTATTTGTTACTTTCGGCCTGGCTCGATCAATCGAAGCTTAGGCTCGATCGATCGAAAGTCGGCCAGATTATTTTTTCTGCAAAATTTCCAACTCAACCTTAACTCCGAAAACGTTTAGGGTTTTATGTTTTTGCCCTAGGTATATAAGGCAAACCCTAGCCACATTTTTAGTGATGCTCTTGTTGCTCATATTTGCGGTTAGTGTGAATCTCTTGTGAGATCCTTGAGGAGCTTTCCTTCACATAAACTTAGGGTTATCAAGAAGGAGATTACTTCAACATCTTGATGATTGTTCAGTTGCTGCTATAAGAGCTTAAAGAAACACAAGCGAGAGTGCTTGTACTTATGGAGAATCCAAGAAAGAAAGAGTCCGTGGATTCGGAGCTTGCATGTGGTCGTGTCAGTAAGTTCTACTGGTGGGTAGCAATAGGAAGTCGAGCGTGGGGGCTTGTAAGTCTTATTGTATGAACTTCGATTATTTCATATAGTAGATTCAAGTTTACCTTGAGGATAGCTAGGTTAAATCCTCCCTAGGTTTTTTACCGGTTTGGTTTTCCTGGGTCATCATATCATTGTGTTATTTATATTTCCGCTGCTATATGCTTGATATGATTATTTGATTGTGTTAACCTAGATTTGCATAATTTGACTAGGTTAATCAAATTGTTGTTTTAAGGGGTCTAAAAATCTAACAAGTGGTATCAGAGCGGGTAGCTCTTTTGTTTTAAGTCTTTTGATCTAAGAGATGATCCTTGACCCCTGTTATCATGGAAAATTTGAAGTGTCTTTCTGATCATGTTTCTGCTCATACTTCTGTTGATTTTATTGATGCCTGTGAAACTCTTCGTAAGGAATTATTGAAATCTATGAAAATTCCTAAGAAATTCATGAAAGAGTTAAAATTGGCTAATCTTGAAAAAGAGGAATTGATTGTTAGATTAGATGAATCTAATAAAAAGAATGAATTTTTGAGAAATCAAATTTTCTCTCAAGATAAGAAGATGAAAAGCTTGGAACAAGAGTTAGTTGAATCTAAAACTAAAATTGAAAATTTGACTAGTACCAAGCCTGCTGTTGATAACAGAAGTGTTTCTATTTCTCTTAAGCCTAAAACTGAGAAAATTTATATCCCTTCTTTTAAGAGGAATAATAAAGAAAAAGGCTTATTTTGCTAGGTTAGACGAAGGTAAAAGTTCTGATGTAGACGCTGAAGTTTCTAAACCTAAGTCTAAACCTACTGTTAAAGAGCATAATAAATCTATTTTTGTGCCTACTTGTCGCTGTTGTGGTGTTGTTGGTCATATTAGACCAAATTGTTCTTTGTTGAGGCAAAAACCAAAATTTGAGACTAGATTTGTTGTTAGGAATACTGATGTTCCTAAATTTGTTCCTGTTTGTCACTTTTGTGGTGTCTCCGGTCACATTCATCCTAATTGTCATAAATTGAAATTTAAGCATTCTATATGTCAATCTAGGATATGTGATGATATTTCTCCTGCCATAAGTCCATATAAATTGTTTCATATGCTTTTGAAAAATTTAAGCTTGTTGGCTTGTGAAAGGAATTTACAAGATTTTAGTCTTTCTCAGAAGATTGGTGTAATCCCTCAAATACACTCTATTTCTCATGGATTTTCACCTACAAAACCGAAGACACGTGCTATATGGGTGACAAAAGATTCTCTAAGGTGAGTGTTGCTGACTTGTCCCTGTTTTAATTCTTTCAATTGTTTGTGAACATGTCTTGTTTCTGTTTTTGGTTGTTTTGTTTTTTAGGTTGTTTTTTTTTTTTAAAATTAAAAAAAATCCAAAAACATTGAAAATTTTCAAAAAGACAAAAATATTTTATTTTGTGTCTAGTTTTATTTGTTTTGAGGATTACATGAGTTATGATATCTCTCTTAATTTAGAACATGCTTGACATTGTGGTGAAACTTGAATAGCATGTGTTATAAAAGTACTAAGCTATTTCTGACTTTGTATGAGTATATACTAGTTTCTACATGTACTCATGGGTTAATTAAGAAATTGATATTTCTTATTTGTGTACCCTCTATAGCTTAGTTAAGCATTGTCATGCATTGCTTTTGCATTGTTCATTTAGCATAATATGTGCTTTTTGTTTTTGGTCATTTTTTTTAAAACTAAAATTTTTTTTGTGTTTTGTATTATATCTTGGATTTATAATCAAGGATTGGCCATATTATCTTTACATAACAAATTTATGTACCTTGTTTAGCTTGGATGAGCTTATTTATTGCACTTTACTAGTTTAAGCTTTGTAATGCATGTTGTGTGGGAAAGATGTTTATAGTTTTTGATCATTTTGTCTTGATCTTGAAATCACATGCCTTTGATTGTCAGACTTGATCCTTTTGAGAAAGGTATAAATAACTATCTCACCACTGTTTACTAGCTAATCATGAACACCTTAGTGCATATCGTAAGATTTTGTGCTCGAGAAAGTGTAGCACATGCACAAAAAGAACATAAGGTGTAGCCTCGGTTTAAATTCTAAAATTGGTGTGTACATTATTGGACCTTAATTAAATCAATCAAATCAAATTGGTGTGTACATTATCCCAGCTATTTTAATAAGTTTCTGCTCAATTAAAATTGGTGTGTACAATATGAGGCAAATCAAGAAACTTACATGATTGCAAGCTTTTATTCTAGGAGATGTGAGAGTTATATGATGTAACTCTTTAGGTGATAGTCTCTTTCAAATTTATGTGATGAAATTTGTAGACTTTGTGCTTGATTTCTATTCACATATTACCTCATATGTATCTCAAGCTTTTGCTAGTTGCACACACTACACAAGTTACTCTTTACTAAATTTGATACATTATATTGTATGTGATCTTGTTGTGGCCATTCAAGATTAAAAGTTCCTTGATCTTAATGCAAAATGTGTTTAAAGTTTGAGAAATTGGACATTCTAGAGCTTGAATGTATCCGAATTGGAGATTTTGTTCAAATTTGGTTTAATTGATGAAATTGGCTTGTTGATTTGGTGTAATTGATCATTATTATCTATCCTCTAACTTGTGTGATGATCAATTGGTCAATTTTTTATAAAAAAACGAACAAGTGGTTTTTCAAATTTTGAGGTTTTTGTTAGAAACTCTATGCTCAAGCCAATTTTGTGAATTTGAACTTATATTAAACTTAGTTCCATTGCATTAAAGCATGCATCATTCACATGCATTGCATTTATTTCTGTATTCATCTTGCAGTTTTGCAATCATATCTCTCATTGTTTTCACACATAGCATGCATACACTTTACTAAATTGGGTACTCAACTTGATTTAAAAATTGATTGATTAATTTTTGAGTCCTTTGTACATTTTAGTATATGCTATTTTTCTATGTGAAAAATATTTTTTTCAAGAGATATGATAGATAATCAATGTGCAAATATTTTCTCTACTTATGCAATTGTTTGTGGGTCACATAGTGTCAAGTTTGCATTTATTGAAAGAGAGAATATTTTTTTTCATGTGTATCCTCACCTTATCAACTTAGTTTTTAAGTTTGGTTTGTGTGTTTTATTTTCCCCACCTCCTATTTTTCCCCAAAATTGTGTTTCATAGGGGGAGAAGCTTGTTTTTAACCTTTATTGTTCATAAGGAGAGTTGTTGCTCTTTGTAGGGGGAGTTGTCTCTATTTTATATAGAGTTGAATTGTTTTGTATTCCCTTAGTTCTCTATTTTTTCTTGTCTTTGTTGCGTATGTTGTCTGTTTACTCTTTGTATGAGTAGTCTTTGTCAATACGTGACAAAAAAAAGGGGGAGAAATAGTTGAAATGTGGGAATCCTGTTTGTTTTGTTTAGGGGGAGTTGAATTTGTTTTTGATAGGGGGAGAAAATAAATTTTTTATGTATCTAACTTAGGGGGAGATTTAGTTTACATACTTGTTGATTTATTGTTTTTCTGTCACACATGCGTTTATGCGTTTGTTAAGTGTTTCAGGAATATACAAGTTGATTCAATTGAGCTGCTGTCTACACTTGCAACTAATGGATAGTAGTTAGGATTGAATTTGTTGTTATGAGCATTATTTTTGTAAAGGGCTTTTATTTGTAAACTTTGAGCTTTTAATTTGTGTTTAGTCACGTATTGCTAAAGAGGGAGTTTGGTAGGTTCTAAAAACTTAGGATTTTATGTATTTAGAACTCTAATGTGTAATGTTGGCAAACCATGATCAAAACAGTTTGTTTAGTCTTGTTTAGGCTTGCTCAAAGTTGTATCTTTTATGTAAAGTTGGAATCGAGAGGCTGCAAAAGTATTTGTTACATTCGGCCTGGCTCGATCGATCGGAGCTTAGACTCGATCGATCGAAAGTCGGCAGGATTGTTTTTTCTGCAGAATTTCCAACTCAGCCCTAACTCCTAAAGAATTTAGGGTTTTATGTTTTTGCCCTAGGTATATAAGGCAAACCCTAGCCACGTTTTTAGTGATACTCTTGTTGCTCATATTTGCGGTTTGTGTGAATCTCTTGTGAGATCCTTGAAGAGCTTTCCTTCACATAAACTTAGGGTTATCAAGAAAGAGATTACTTCAACATCTTGATAATCATTCAGTTGCTGCTATATGAGCTTAAAGAAACACAAGCGGGAGTGCTTGTACTTGTGGAAAATCCAAGAAAGAAGGAGTCCGTGGATTCGGAGCTTGCACGTGGTCATGTCAGTAAGTTCTACTGGTGGGTAGCAATAGGAAGTCAAGCGTGGGGGCTTGTAAGTCTTATTGTATAAACTTCGATTCTTTCATATTGTGGATTCAAGTTTATCTTGACGATAGTTAGGTTAAATCCTCCCTAAGTTTTTTGCCGATTTGGTTTTCCTGGGTCATCATATCATTGTGTTATTTATATTTCCGCTGCTATATGCTTGATATGATTATTTGATTATGTTAACCTAGATTTGCATAATTTGACTAGGTTAATCCAATTGTTGTTTTAAGGGGTCTAAAAACTTAACAGTTGAAAACTTTAAGATTAGTCAACTTTGTCCTTTTGTCTCCTTCTTCTATGCTAGCTTAGGGGCATCTTTAAGTCCTTCTAGTGCCCATTTCCCCCCAATTAAGGGTTTTGTGTCTAGGGATGGCGGCTTAGGTTTTGTGTTGGCTGATTTGTATCCTTTGCTACATCAATCTTTAATAGTTTTAGGGAAATGGTTGGTGAGAGGGAAGGGGTGTCTAAGGTGAGGTCTAATGAGCTTGAGACTAGGTTATCGTCTAGCGATGACCCTATGAGGCAAAGGGGGGTATTGCAACCTTTGGTCCTTCATCATTTGGACGGAGGGAGATTAGGCCTTTTCACACCCTCAGAGAGGAGTGTGTCTTAGACGCTAACACCCTATTTAGGTTTAGGGATAGATTTTAGTTCCCTGAGGAGGTTAGGATTTGACTTCCTTGTGAAGGAGAAAAAGCCTGTGCTTTCTCATTTGGAGATGTATGCTTTCATGAGGCTGCTTTCTAGTGCGGCCTTAGGTTTCCCGTCCATCCATTTATCATGGAACTCCTGAACCATTTAAACATTGCTCCTAGGCAACTTTTGCCAAACTCGTGGAGGATAGTGATTAGCTGTATGAAGCTCTGGATGGTCGTCACTGAGGGGGATATGATCAGGTTAGATGAGTTTGTTCACCTGTACCATTTGAAAGAATCCAAAGAATATGGGTACTACGAGCTTGTACCTAAAAGCTCGAAAATGTGTTGAAAACACAAAAGCTGTTTAAACCCCCAAATTAAAGTTATGGCTAGATAGATTTTACTCTAACTTAAAACTAACTGTGGAATAGAGTAAATGTGAGCAGATAAACAAACAAGCTACTCTAACCCATAATCATTATAACACAGTAGTAAAATGAAAGGTAAAAGAGTAGGGAAGAAGAATGCAAAAACAAGATAGCACGCCGATGTGTTATTGAAGAGGAAACCGAAGAACTAGGCGAAAAACCTCTCTGTCGCCCTCCAAGCGGTAATCGATCCACTAGACAATTAGTTGGGATACATAGGTTAGCAAGAGATCCTCCAAGCCTAATCTACCTAATGTACCTAAGCCCTCCAAGCTCCTACTCCAACAAGGCTTCTCGGAATCGTGTCTTGTCTAACTCTCCGAATCCCGCAATATGCCTGATTGCATCCGCCAAAGCCTGGCTTCTTCCAATGCTGCCCAGCCGCACCAAAACTTCACTTAACACTCTGAAAGGGTGTGGTAAGTGTTTGAGCTATTAACCTCTCAATGGTATGGAAATGGAGAGGTAGGAGTTGAGGAAAATCCACAAGCAATTATGTAGAGAAATGTGGGTATAACAATCTCTAACTCTCAAGGTTTGTGGCTAGGGTTTTCTCTCAGAAGCATTCCTCAACATTTGTGGGTAATGTGGGTATATATAGTGTGGGTACAGAAAGTATGTATTAGATAGTATAGTCTGGCAAAACAGAATGTTTCGTGAGTATCTCGCAGGAAGGCTTTACCCGCTAACTACTCGCAAAACAAAGCTGTCTCCATCCTATCCTGACTCTTCGCGTTCCAGTCATATGCAGGGCACATGCATCACTTCACGGGATGCTTAGTCGTGAGCTGCCTGCGAAAATTCTTCAATCTTCAATTTGCTTAAGTCTTCGCATTCTCTCTTTCTCACACAACCCTTACAATTAAATCCCACAAATAAATTTTAGGAGTAAATTTTGTCAACAAGCATTACTAGAGGAGTAAATTTTACCATCCATGGTGTTTTGTTGTCTCTCTGCTTATTTCCATCAGAGCTGATTTGACAATCCCTCCATTCTCTTTTGTGTCCTCTCCGGTCTTCCCTGGCATTCTCCTTTTCTTTAAGCGTGCTCTCTTCCTCTATCACAGCTAAGGCATCTTCTACATTCATACACTTCTAGGCTTTCAATAGCATTTCGGCCATTATCTTGGGAAGACTCTTCGTAAGGGCGAATACAAACTCCCTGGACTTCAACCCAGCTTTAAAGGTGGTTAACTACACCTTGTTGTTGGGGACATATTTTTATGCAATTGGCATATCCTTTGACAAAACACACTTTATTTGTATGTAGGTAAATTTAAGTAGGTTCAAGATGATCACTACAAGTGGTAAATTGAAGATATGAAGACTACTTAAGAACTGCTCAAGAAAAGTGCAATCTGCAGGTCTCGACAACTCCTTGATAGAAGCTCGATCTGTTGAGATTCATTAAAGCTCGACAGATGCCTCGATCGATCGAGCTTATAGGATTTTGTCTATAGCCTGCAACATTTTATTCTAAAACACTATTTGTTTATGGGTTTGTATAATCCTTATTAGACTAGGAAAGCCCAAGGTTTGTGTAAACCTATTTGGAATAGGATAGTCCATTAAGCTCCTATTTAAAAGGAGGTGGAAAATGAAAAACCTAACCCTAGAGAGCTTCATAAGGTTTTCTTTTTGAAACCCTAGCCTCCTCCTACAAAAGAAAGAGTTCTTGCTGCGTTTCTTGTATGCCTTTGGGTTTTGTAACCAAGCAAAGTCTCTTGCACCAACATTGAAGATCTTATTGGTGTTTCTATGTGAAGCTGCTGCAAATCAACTACAATAATCAAAGGGTTGCTGTGGAGTTAGTCACGTACTGGGATTTGTGCAAAGGGGTAAACCGCATACTAGGATCCGCGCATCAAATTGGTTAGTCACGTACTTGGGAGCCGTGCATCAAAAAGGGGAAACTATCTCTACATAACAAGTCAAATTGGGTATTGGGGTAAGGGTTCAACTGTAGGTTGGTAAGGTACTTGGGATACCTTTACTTGTAACTGCTTGTTGTGATAATAGAGGAGTTTCGGGAGTGATGACCTAAAAATCGCCCGGTGGAGTTTTTGCCGTGTAGGTTTTCCCCATTCGTAAACAAATCACCGTGTTATTTATTTTCTGCTGCATAATTAGTTTGTTAGTGATTTTTTTGTGCTTCTACGCGTTTGCATGTTAATTAATTTAATTAATTCACTTGGTTAATTTATCACAAGAGGTCAATACGTTTTGTGGCCTATCAAGTGATATCAGAGCAGGCACACTCTAATTAGGTTAATCTTTGCTGTGTTTAATCCATTGACCCCTGTTGTCATGAAAACTCTTGATTGTTTTCATTTGCATGATCTTATGTTGAATGATGATGATGATATTCAAGATGCCTATTGCAAGCTTTATAATTTTTGTATGAAATCTCTTGAATATTCTACAAAATTAAAAGCTAAATTTAAAAAGGTCAAGCTTGAAAAAGATGATTTGATTGCAAAATTGAATGAAGCCAATAATTTGAATGAGAATTTCAAAAATCAAATTTCATCTCAAGTGGACAAAATTAAAAGTTTGGAAGAGCAACTAGTTGAATTTAAAACTGAAGTTAAAAATTTAACTAGTGTCAAACTTGTTGTTGAGCCTAACTCAAAAGAAAAATATTTTTATGTTCCCCCATTTAAAAGGAATAATGAAGAGTTGAAGGCTAATATTGTTAGGATAGACAAAGGTAAACAATCTGATGTTAATGCTGAAGTTTCTAAATCTATGTCTAAAACTCCTCCTAGGTTGAATAAAAATTATGAATTCGTCCCCACTTGTCATCATTGTCATATTGTTGATCATATTAGGCCAAATTGTCCTAAGTTGAGGTCTCTGTCAACCTCTAAGGTTAGACCTCCTTCTAGGAAGTCGAGTAGCTCTAAAACTACTCATGTTTGTCACCATTGTGGTGCTTCCGGTCACACTCGTCCTAATTGTTTCAAATTGTTTCCTCATAAACGAGTGTCCAATCGGTCTCATCCTTTGTCTAAAGGCTCTGTACCTATTCTTGGTGAGTTATTAAAAGCTTTGAGCTTTTTGACTCAATTTCAAGGGAATTCTAATTCCTCTGTCTTTTAGTAGTCATACTAGGACACATGCCTTTTTATCTTTACGGCCAAAGACTCGTGCTGTGTGGGTGATAAAGGATCCTAAGACTTAATTGTCTTTCTGTTTGTCCTCTGCTTTAATTCTTTCTATCTAAAGTAGGACTCTTTTTGCTTGATTTCTTATCTGCTTTTGGAATCATGTTATCATGCATATGCATCTTTCTTTCTACTTTCATGTTGTTTGTCTGTTTTTGTTTAGTTGTTTAGTTTTTATTTTGTTTTGTTTTCAAAATAAAAATAAAAAGAAAAAATCATAAAAATACAAAAACAATGTGTGTTTTGTATACATTGGTACTTGTGTACCTTGGATGGCCATTGAAACAAAATTTTCTAAACTTTGTATCATTTGTAACTTAGATGAGCATCTCTATGCACAACTAAGCAAGTGAGCTTTGTGGCTCTTTTTTGTGATAAGTAAGACTAAGTTATCTCTTAGACTTAACACTCATATCACTCTTTTTGACGGGTAGGACTAGAAAATCCTAAGAGCAATGCATAAATAACCATCTCACCATTGTTGCCCGCCAATCATGATAAGATATCTGTATGCTTCGGCATAGCAAAAGTGTGATGTCAATGACATTTTTGTGCTTCGGTATAGCAAAATTGGAATGTCAAATATCAATGGGTATTTCTTTTCTTTCTAATATATGCCCATGCATGATATGCTTAAAAAGAAAATACGCAAAGAAAATAAAAAACAAAAAGATTAAAAATGCTTTAAAAGTGATTGCAAGCGTGTATTTTAGGAAATGTGTGAGTTATAGGATGTACCTCGAAGGTGATAGTCCCCATCAAACAGTTATGATTGTGTGTGAGTTAAAGTGATTTTCTCATATCTCAAATCATCATAACATGTATACAATTATGCAATCTTGCAATATTTTTCACACACAACACGCAATATTTTTCACACACAACACGCAATATTCTTTACTACTCTTGATACATGTGCAGGTACAATGTGATTTGGCCATCACTAGGTTTACATGTGCTTATGTATGCTCAATAAACTGTCTTGACTTATTTTTGAAAAATAAAATTGGTTAAACTTATTTAGTGTGTGCGTGTGTTTTTTTTGGGGATCCATGTGCTTAAAATTTTCATTGAGAGATGATTTTGAAAGCATGTTATGTTGATTGGATCATTGTTGAGTTGCATGTTAGATTGCATTCATGTCTGTGTTTTTCTCTTCTTGAAAAACTATTTTTAAAAGCTGACTCAACACCTCCTCGACACCTCCTCGATACCTTGCTATCTGTCGAGCTTCTCAAGCTTTTTCTTATCGCAATCTCGACACATCCTCGACACCTGATGGATCGATCGAGAAATCTCCTGCCTCCTCGATATCTTCTCGATACCTGGTCGATTAATTGAGCTTCTGTTTTTGATTTTGGTGTTTATCCCTCGATACCTACTCGACACTTGCATCTGTTGACGTTCTGTTCTCTCGACACCTGTCTCGATCCATCGAGATCCTCTTGCATGCATTTCATTTTTTTTTTTTTTTTACATTTTTTTTCCTTTGTGTCCATAGCATCTTGTTTTTCTTTTCTTGTAGGTCTATGGTTCCTTGTTCTCCTCGTTCCCTCTATGTCAGTTTTCTGTCTGCCTCCTGTCATGTCTTTTGGCTTTTTATGCCCTTTGACAATCGTGTCAAAAATGGGGAGAAATTTGAGAATTGAATGTCTTTCCTCAAGGGGAGTAATAGATTTAGGGGGAGAACTTCATGTTAAAGGGAAGAATGTTTTTGATGTAACTAACTTATGGGGAGAGTTAGTTTGATACACATTGATATTGATATATTCTTTGTGTTGTGTATCTTTTGGTTTTGTAACCATTTACATACATCATGTGTTGTTTCTATATTTAATGATGATGTATGTGTTTCACTCTTTATCTCACATGTGTTGTTTCTTTTCTCTCTTTATACACATGTTTCTTGTTTATTTAACTTGTCATTATTTTCCACATGATACCTTGATGTGTTTTGTTTAGTGCCTTTCAGGAAAGACAAGTTAAAGCCAAGTCAAGATTCCGAACCTTCTTCTTGCAGCAACTTCCAAGGTTCAAATCTTTTAGACTAGGCTTATTTATTCTGTAATCTTGAGTAGAATGTATTCTAGGACATTCAATGTACTCTTGTGGTTTTGTCACGGATTGCCAAAGGGGGAGATTGTTGGGGACATATTTTTATGTAATTGGCACATCTTTTGACAAAACGCACTTTACTTGTATTTGGGTAAATCTAAATAGGTTCAAGATGATCACTACAAGTGGTAAATTGAAGACATGAAGACAACTCAAGAACTGCTCAAAAAAAGTGCAATCTGCAGGTCTCGACAGCTTCTCAACAGAAGCTCGATCTGTCGAGATTCATTAAAGCTCGACAGATGCCTTGATCAATCAAGCTTATGGGATTTTGTCTATAGCCTGCAACGTTTTATTCTAAAAGACTATTTGTTTATGGGTTTGTATAATCCTTATTGGACTAGGAAAGCCCAAGGTTTGTGTAAACCTATTTGGAATAGGATAGCCCATTAAGCTCCTATTTAAAAGGAAGTGGAAAAAGAAAAACCTAACCCTAGAGAGTTTCATAAGGTTTTCTTTTTGAAACCCTAGCCTCCTCCTACAGAAGAAAAAGTTCTTGCTGCATTTCTTGTACGCCTTTGGGTTTTGTAACCAAGCAAAGTCTCTTGCACTAACATTGAAGATCTTATTGGTGTTTCTATATGAAGCTACTGCAAATCAACTACAACAATCAAAGAGTTGCTGTGGAGTTAGTCATGTACTGGGATTTGTGCAAAGGAGTAAGCCGCGTACTGGGATCCACGCATCAAATTGGTTAGTCACGTACTTGGGAGCCGTGCATCAAAAAGGGTAAACTATCACTACAGAACAAGTCCAATTGGGTATTGGGCTAAGGGTTCAACTGTAAGTTGGTAAGGTACTTGGGATTCCTTTACTTGTAACCGCTTTTTATGATAATAGTGGAGTTTCGGGAGTGGTGACCTGAAAATCACTTGGTGGGGTTTTTGCCGTATAGGTTTTCCACATTCGTAAACAAATCACCGTGTTATTTATTTTCCATTGCATAATTAGTTTGTTGGTGATTTTGTTTGTGCTGCCACGCATTTTCATGTTAATTAATTTAATTAATTCACTTGGCTAAATTAATTGGTTAATTTATCACAAAAGGGTTAATATGTTTTGTGGCCTATCACTTGTCATCAGCTTCATCAACCTCTAGTACTTCTCTAGTAAAATGTTTCACGTATGACCACATAGGTTCTCTTTCTCCTTGCCTAATGATGAGTAAGTGGTTCGTTGGCCTCTTCTGACGTTGCCCACTGACAAAATGGCGCACGAAAGAATTGCCTAGCTGTTCAAAGTTGTCGATGGACGATGTTGTCAATTTGCTAAACCACACTCTCGCTGCTCCTTTAAGGGTGGTAGGAAAAGAGTGGCATAAGATCTCATCTGGGGTCTATTGTAGACTCAGAGTCATCTTAAAGGTGGTGATGTGGTCCAGCGGGTCTTTCAGATTGTTAAATGATTCAAGCTGCAGAAGGCGGAACTTTAGGGGTAGTGGACACTCCAAGACTTTCATAGTGAAGGGGGAGCCGTCCTTCTAACCATCTCGTCCAAGTTTCTATTTGTCTTTTCCCTCATCGCATTTCTCAACTCGTCCATCTCTTTCCTCATATTCCTCAGGAGGTCTAAATTTACCTCGTTCGTGGAGTTCGGTCGTCGATAGTCATCTCCCCTGTGGCTGTCTTCATCATTATTCATGTTAGTCCCAACTCTCGTGGGTGACCAATTTTCTTCCTGTTGTAGCTGCAACCTCATCTCTTGGTTCTGCCAAGTAAGTTCTTCTATGCCAGTTATAAGCGTTTGGATTTCCAAAGCTAACGCTGCAAAATCTTATGGAGTATTAGACTCCACCTGGATGTTGGAATCAAATGGAACTACGATTTCAAAAAAAAAGTCTGAAGCTGTCGTTCCTATAGTCGACACCAAACGGATGATTCTGAAGTCGTCAGTAATTAGGTTCATCTAGAGGATTCCCAACACGAGCTCGTCCTAGGTCCTGCAAGAGGCTGTGAATGGGGATTCCCTCAAGTGGTCACCGGTGTGGTGCCGGCCATGAAGTCTTCGATGATAAAGTCAAAAAACAGAGCTTGAATGTTAACCAGATAATTGAGAGAACTCGTAATAAAAGTGAATATTATATGTGTCCCCCTTGTCTTGAGTTTGGTAGAGCCTATAAATAGGCTCTTCTTCTTACTAGTCGTTGGCCTTCTTTAATAATGGCTTGAATGACTTTTTTGTAACATCTCAAGCTTGCTTAATGTAGCCTTGATGGAGGCTATGACGGTCTCCTCGTCAATATGTACCCGTTAGGGCATTGAATGGTTATTTTTATGACACTCTTCTTCGTCCAGGCTGGCTCTCTAGGATGAACATAATTATTTAGTTTGTCACCATGCAAAACCAAAAACAGTTGCTAAATAGTGAGACATAAAAGTTACCCATAAAAAAAAGGAAACAAACTTCCTAATAAGTAGTCGTTAAACAAAAAATCCTAATAGCTACAACATAAAACACACATAAATACAGCATATATATATATATATATACACATACATACTACTTATAAGAGGATTACCCTCTTTGGACTGAATTTTCATGTGATTCAAAAATACCCCAAAACCTTACGTTTAACCAGGAAAAAACTTGACAGCCTGGTAAAATTATATCTCCAACTCGACTTAAAATTACTACAAAATAGGACACTACGACTAATCCATATTTTCAAAACAAACTTAACCAAATTTTTTTTAATGAAAATTATGACAATAGACCAAAAAAAGAAGCCTCATCGCACACGCAAAGTGTGTGTGATGAGGTTAGTACTATCTATAACATGTTTCATTTCTTTGAACTGGACTTTTATATGGTTCAAAAATACCCCTACACCTTAGGTTTAAACAATGACAAAACTTGGAGAAAAATACGTAAAATAAAACCCACTAATCTCACCACACCACCTTCAATTTCAAATCCATAAAACTTTAAAAAAAATAAATAAATAAACATATTAAAGAAAATCATTTATGACAATCCATTCCAATTCAATATTTTTGTTCTATTTAAATTCAAATACTAGGCCTTAGCCTACTATTTCTTTAAAAAAGAAGTTCTTATCTTTATCCTTATCTCAATCTTTTCTCTATATCTTTATATATAAATAGATTACTACAATCCAACACACACATGTTGATCACCTTTTAATTGAATTCAAATTTTTAATCCCTAATCTACAAAAAAGAGGAATTTTATTTTATTTTTTAAAGCTCAAACAAAATCACACATTAAAAAAATTAAACAAATAAATAAATAAAAACTTTGATCATGTACAACTTTAAACTCCCCATTATCTTGCGCACACACATTTGATCACCTATTTTATTTGAATTCAAATTTCTTACTCCCCCATCTAATCCCAAAAAAAAGAAAAAAGCTATTAGTTACTACGAGCTTTAAAATCTTTGCTCTATTTGTATATATTTCACGTTTCAATTTTCACTTTCTTTTTCACAAAAAACTTTGATTTCCTCAATTTCTTTTTTCAATTTCATCACCATCTTTTCACTGAGAAAGGTACATTTTCTTTGATACTGTTTAAATTATTACTTTGTATTTTTCGTTGTATTTTCCTTTTCTTTGAACTATTCTCATATTTGATTTAATCTCCTATTATCTATTTTTTCCTCATAACTTTTATCTCTCTTTTCCGTGTTCTTCCTGTTGTATATATATAGGTATATACAAGAATAGGTTGTAATAATGATATAAGGTTAGAGAGTATTAATTTGAAAAATGAATAAAATGAAAAATTCGAGTATTGGAATTTTCTTTGTGAAAATTCAAGTTCCATATAAATATATATATATATATATATATATATATATATATATATATGAAAAGGTGTCTATTGAAAGGACATAACCTTCATATTGGATATATATTGATAATACCTTAATTTTGCATATTTATATAATTACTAGACACTAACTCATGCTATGTACGAAAACCTACCTATTTGTGAGGTAGACTAAAATAATTTAATAAAATATTAAATTGATTAAGAAATTACACCATTGCATGATTTGCTCTTTTATGACTTCAATTTGTATTACAATTTCATGAAGAAGCCATTGCTTGAACGTGCAATGGCTTACAAAAAAGTTTGTCAGATACTGCAAAAAAATAACTCAAAAATTCAGATATTAAAACTTCTAAAAAAACCAAAAAATATTAAAGAATCAAATGATTCATTGGTTAGAAATCATTAAAAAAAAACAAAATATTTATGACTAAACAATAGAGAAATATAAAAGAAAAATGTGTTACATTCAAAAGAATAATTTTAATTATTGCAAGCTTTTTTATCTTGTAAAAAATAGCTAAAGAGAGTTTGGTGTTTAAAAAATACATGAAAAATCATAAAATATATATATATTTTTTTTTAACAAAGTAGAGGAAAAGAAAATAACATAAGAAGAGCTCATACCTTTACTCGGCTTTAAAAAAAATATTGGGGTTTGCATTGCTTTTATAGTGTTCATTATTAATCCCGCAAATTTTAAGATAAATTATCAACGTTTGAGTTTGAGTTTAAGTTTGACATGTTAGAGAGATATAGTTTCACTCCTTCTTAAGTTTGGATTAAACAAAAATAATTTGTTCAAAAAAAAATGATGAGTTTGAGTTTAAGTTGGACTTGTTAGAGAGATAGAGTTTCACTCCTTATTAAGTTTGGACTAAACAAAAATAATTTTATTTAAA
The DNA here is from genome assembly GCA_023736055.1 of Quercus glauca. NCBI lineage: Eukaryota > Viridiplantae > Streptophyta > Magnoliopsida > Fagales > Fagaceae > Quercus > Quercus glauca. Next base: position 41,864,959 of record CM043319.1, read on the forward strand.
TATTGTGTTGACGTGGAAAATTGTGAAAGTTTCAGAAGTTTCGATTTTATATATTTATATATAGAATATAAATAGATTAGAAAGCATTATCATACTTATTTTGAGTTAATTTAAGTATTTTATAGTTGGTTTTGGAATAATGCTAAATAATCAATTTTATGCTTAATTGAATTTTAATGAGTGAATTTGTCTTTTGTAGGATAATGAAATTAAATAAGTGGATTTGTGCAAAGAAAAAAGCTAATGGAATTTACTTTTACAATAGCCATTGTTAAGGACATATTTATGTAATTGGCTAATCTTTTGACAAAATGCACTTTACTTGTAACTAGATAGAAAAATGTGATGCTCATTAAAACTCGACAAGAGTCTTGACAGAATCATTTCTATTGAGAATTACTGCTAAAGCTCGACAGAATCTCGGCAAAAGCTGTATTTTTCGAGAATTACGATATTAGGTTTTCCAGATTTGATTACTCGCATATCTTGAGTATTTGTGTAGGGTTTCTTTTCTCACAACCCTAGACATATATAAAAATTATTTTAAGAGCTGTCGCAAGGTGCTACAAAAGAATGATCCATGCATATTGTGACCGGAAGTAGAAATTGTTCTAGTTCATCATATTCTCTGTAGAAGCTACTACATCTTTACGCCAAGGGTTTTGTGACCAAGGAGCTTCCTGATCTTCACTGTTGATGAATTGAAGAACTTTGCAACCAACAATCTTCCTCAAGTTGGTGTGTTAGTCACGTACTGGGATCTGTGCATTATTGGTTAGTCACGTATTGGGATTCGTGCATTGAACGGAGAGATTACCGCTACAATACAAGTCTAATTAAGTATTGGGGTAAAGGTTCAACTGTAGGTTGGTATTGGGTATTAGGATTCCTTTTACTTGTAATCACTCATGATTTATAATAGTGGATTCTCAAGAGTGGTGACCTTAAATTCACCCAATGGGGTTTTGCCTCGGTAGTTTTTTCCATTAGTAAACAAATCATCTATGTCAAATTTAATTTCCGTTGCATTTAGTTATTTGGTAATTTGTTGGAGCTACCACGCTATTGCATGTTAAATTGACCTAATTAATTAACTTGGATAATTAATTAATTAATTTTTCATGGGTTTAATTCATTTTTGGCCTATCAGCCATGATGAAGTCAAAGAAGGCCAACTCAATTATATTCAAGTCCAATTGGAGCATGGAATCAAAGGAAATTTGCACTAAATCCAAGTTCAATTCAGATTAGGATTCCAACCTGCGCACTAGTTAGTATTTGGAGTATAACTTTCGGCTCAGATATCCAATCAAGATGATTCAAGTTGGAATGGAAATTTAACTTAAAGGGATACAACTTTGTGGTTTACCAAAAGTCCGAATTCTGAACTTAAATGGGCCGCAAATGTCGGTTAAGTGAAGCCTAAAAACTTGGGATTTTCTCCCAACGGGAATTAAACTTATAATAGGATTCCTTGACCTATATAAAAGCTCTTTTGAGCAAAATTCAGGGGGGAGCTGCCGTAGAGCGTAATTTAGGTTTTCTTAAAGTTTATTTACAGATTTTAGAGTTTTATTTGTGTTATGGCTTGCTAAAAGCCTTGCTAAGGCAAGGGGTGAAACCCAACCGTTTATTGGGATGTTCCTAAGAATTATTTTATGGTTTTAATGCTTATGTTATTATGTTTTTTTATTGATTTACTCTTTTAGGAAATTTTTTAGTTCTTTATAATTCTTTGATTTATCATATACTCCAGGCACTTTAAATGCTTAGTATTCCCTGCGAACTAATTCACTAGTTTTGTTTTGCCTAAAATCAACCAATTCATGAAACAACCTTAAACAATTAATTCCTGAGTTTTTATGTTAAATCCTCTGACTAAGATCATCATTCGTATGAATTTTAGTTGAGTTATAAAATAAAGATTGTTAAGACTACCAATAGACGTGTTGTGTGTGGATCCCTAAACCTTAACACCTTAATATATTGTTATTTTCTCTCAATTTAAACTAACTTTACTAAACCATAAAAAATCTCTTCAATTAAATTTTATTATTTTAGTTTTATTCTCTTGTGGTTTGCTAATCAATTCTCTTTTCCCTGTGGATTCGACCTCGGACTTAATGAATTATTACTTTGCAACAATCCTGCACTTAGGAGCATTATTTAAGTCGCAACAAGTTTTTGGCATCATTGCCGGGGATTAGGCGATTAGGGAAGCGTTCCACTATGTTTGGAGAGGTTTTCGGCATTAAATTTCTTCACATATTTGGTAATATCTCTCCAACTCTTTTCTTTTTAAGTAGCTTAGTTTTCCTTTAGAGTTTTCCTTTTATTTTTACTTCTTTTTATTATTAAAGGTATTTCTTTTCTTTTCTGTTCTTTCCTTTTTCTTTTTCTTTCTTGCTTTACTATTGCATGCATGTTTGGTGTCGAGATAGTTATAATCACTTGGTTAAAATTAAGTCTAATAATTTGTTTAGAAATTTATCAGATTCTTTCACACATTCTCACACACTTGATATCATTGCGGACTTAGAGAGTAATCATGGTGATAAGAATAATTTAAATAATGAAAACTTCCATACTCACCAATCCATTAGAACTTTCAGGGATTATTTGCAATCTACTAGAAGTAGTGCACCATTATGCATCATTTTTTCAACTAATGCAAATAATTTTAATTTGAAGCCTGGTATGATTTCATTACTTCCTAAATCTCATGACTTAGATTCTGAAAATCCTTACCTACACTTTAAGGAATTTGAGGAGGTATGTTCTACCTTCCATGACCAATCATGTAATGAAGAGACCATTAGGTTGAAGTTTTTCCCTTTTTCTCTTAAAGACAAGGCAAAAACTTGGCTTAATTCTTTGAGACCTAAGTCAATTGGTACTTGGCAAGAGATGCAAATTGAGTTTTTAAGGAAATTTTTTTCCAATTCATAGGACTAATGCACTTAAAAGATAAATAATAATTTTTTCACAAAATGATAATGAGATATTTTATCAATGTTGGGAAAGATTTAAAGATTTGCTTAATGCTAGTCCACATCATGGCTATGAAACTTGGTGTATAATTCGTTTTTTCTATGAAGTTTATCTTCAAAGATGCGCCAAGTTGTAAAGATTATGTGCAATTGAGAGTTTTTGAATAAATATCCTGATGAGGCTTTTGATTATTTTGATCTCTTAGCTAAGAATGCCCAATCTTGGGATACCATTGATACCTCAAATAGGTCTAGAGCATCCACCAACCCCTCTAGGGGTGGTAAGTACCAACTTAGGAAAGATGATGACCTTAGTGCTAGGGTGGCTAGTATAACTAGTGTAAGGTTGAATTTAATCAACCATTTTGTTAGGTTTATCCGTGCCAAATTTGCTTGTAATTCAACATTTAGTAACCTTGTATTTAGGTGGGAGTCATGTAAGGGTAGTGTGTGAGAGAGTGTGAAGAAATGTTCAACATTGTGCAAAGAAGCAGGGACTTGCGACTGGAACTCGCGGGTGGTTCGCGATTGGCAAGCCGCTAGAAGATGGTCACATGTCAAGCATGCAGGAAGCTAAAGCGTTATGCCAGCTATTGCACTACAAGACAAAAAGTCCAGATTGGCAATGCAGTTACCTCGCGGCTTGAACTCGCGACTCAGTCAAGTCGCGAGGCCAAGCCGCCAGCCAACTCTATTTTGGAAAAACTGACTCTTCACATTCCCAACACACACCACTATGTAGACCCTTATACCCATGAAATTTAGAGAGATTACAGAGAGAATTTTCAGAGAGAAACCCTAGAGAAAAACAAGATTAATTCATCTAAAATCTTCACCTAAGAGACTCTTAAAATTCCTCTACTCTCATCCTCTCCATTGTTACATCCTTGAGAGGTTTTTAGCTAAATCCTTTTCTCACCATACCCATATCTATGAGAAGGCTTTTTGGTGCTTTGGGAAGCAGTTAGGAAGGGACCAATTCATATTGGGTGATGCTATAGGCTATAGCGGAATCCAGTAAGCTAGAAAAGACAAAGGTTCGGCATAACCTCGTTGGAGTAAGAAGCTTTGAGAGCTTAGGTACACTGGATAGATTAGGCTTGGAGGGTATATTGCTGTTCATGTATCCCAACTACATTTTCTAGTGGATTATTGACCGCTTGGAGGGCGGCGGAAAGGTTTTACGCTGAGGGCTTTGGTTTCCTCTTTGATAACACATCGAGTGTTGTCCTTGTGTTTGCATCTCTCTTCCCTTTATCTTTGTCATTTAATTACTGCTGTGGTTGTGATTATTTATGGTTTAGATTGATTATCGATTCTGTTTTAGCTTATGTTCATGTTCTGCATATTTATTGTTTGATTATAAGCTTCAATTGATAATTTGTAATTTGGGGTCTAAATGTTCATTGTGTTTTATACACATTTTAAACATTCAACTAGGAAGCTTGAAGCCATGGAATTAAGGAAAGTCAATGGAATCAATACTGTGCCTAAAATTGATGAGGATTGTAGAATTTGTGAGAACATGGAACACCCTACCAATGAATGTCCTACAATTCTAGCTTTTAAAGAGGTGTTGCATGATCAAGCAAATGCTATGAACATGGTGAAAAAATCATACCCTTCCCCCTATTCAGAAACATACAATTCAGGGTGAAGGAATGACCTAAATTTTAGTTGGAAGAATGATAATGTGGTTGAACCTCCTACACATGGTTCTTTAAATTTTGTTCCCTATAATCCCCCTCCAAAGAACAGTCTTGAGGGGACTTTGCAACAATTCATGCAGACTCAATCCATCATTAATAATCAGAACTCACAAGCCATAGATGACATTAGGAGCACTCTCACTAAATTGATCACATCCATGAGCACAATAGAAAAGGGTAAGTTTCCATCTTAACCACAACCAAACCCCCAAGGTCAATATTTTGTTGATGATTATAGTTCCTCTAAAAATAAAGTGAGTTAAGTTAAATCTGTAACTAATCTTTATAGTGGAAAAATCATTGAAAAAGATATTCCTAAAAGCAATACACATGATGAATCTTCCAAAATAAAGAGTAGTGATGAAGTCCTTGAGCCTAAATCTAATGAAATTGAAAGGTGTCCTATCCCTGCTCCCTTTCCCCAAAGGTTGATTCCACCTCAAAAAGTGAATCAAAATTTTGAAATCCTTGAAGTGCTTAAGCAAGTTAAAGTGAACATTCCTCTTTTGGATGCCATAAGGCAAATTCCATCATATGCTAAATTTTTGAAAGATTTGTGTACTGTTAAGCGTAAGCTTAATGTACATAAGAAGGCATTTTTGCCTAAACAAGTTAGTGCAATCATTCAAAACAATAGACCTCCTAACTTCAAAGATCCAGGTTGTCCCACTATTTCATGTGTGATTGGTAATTCAAAAATAGAGAAAGCTTTGCTTAATCTTGGGGCAAGTGTGAATCTTTTGCCAAATAGTGTATGAGCAATTAGGTCTAGGCGAGTTAAAACCCACTTCCATAATTTTACAACTTGCGGATCAATTTGTGATTGTTCCAAATGATGTTGCTAAGGATGTTTTGGTTCAAGTGGACAAATTTTATTTTCCTGTTGACTTTATTATTTTGGACATGCATCTTGTTTCTAATACTAATTCTCATATATTTGTGATTTTAGGATGCCCATTTCTTGCAACTTCTAATGCATTGATAAATTGTAGAAGTGGAGTCTTAAAATTATCTTTTGGGAATATGACCCTTAAGCTTAATATTTTTAATACTTGTAAGCAACCTAGGGATGAAGAGGATGTGCATGAAGTTGACTTAATTGAAACACTTGTTCAAGAAAAATTCAACAAAACATGTTTTTCAGATCCATTAGAAGCTTGTCTAGTCAATTCATGTGATTTTAATTTTGATGAGAATTTTGAAATTGCCTACATTCACTGTCTTCTGGAATCTGCATAGGAATTGGAAGCTAGCAATTGGAAATTGAAATATGAGGAGTTGTCACCTCATGAGATAAAGTTGTTTCTATCTAGTGAGCAAGTACCAAAATTGGAGTTGAAGCCCTTGCCTGTTGAGCTCAAGTTTGCTTTTCTAGGAACTGGTGAGACTTTTCTTGTGGTAATATCTTCTAAACTTGACTCTTTGCAAGAAGGTAAGTTATTAAATGTTTTGAGAAAACATAAGAGTGCCATAGGATGGAACATAGCTAACATTAAAGGAATTAGCCCATTGGTTTGTACTCACGGGATTTATTTAGAGGACAATGCTAAACCATCTAGGGAGATGCAACGTAAGTTGAACCTTACAATGAAAGAGACAGTTAGGACTCAAGTGCTTAAATTGTTAGATGTGGGTATCATATACCCTATTGCAGATAGTAAATGGGTAAGTCCTACTCAAGTGGTACCTAAGAAATCTAGAACAACTGTGGTAAAAAATGAGTTAATTCCAACTTGTGTCGCCACAGGTTGGCGCATGTGTATTGATTATAGAAAATTGAATGCAGTCACTAGGAAAGATTACTTCCCTATACCTTTCTTGGATCAAGTTTTAGAGAGAGTAGTGGGTCATGAGTACTATTGCATTTTAAATGGGTATTCTGGGTACTATCAAATTGAAATTGCACTTAAAAATCAAGAGAAAACCACATTTACTTATCCTTTTGATACTTTTGCATTTGGGAGGATGTCATTTGGTTTACGTAATGCACCTGCCACTTTTCAAAGATGCATGCTAAGTATTTTTAGTGACATGGTAGAGCATCATTTAGAGGTTTTCATGGATGATTTTTCTATGTTTGGTGATTCTTTTGATGAATGTCTTTCTGATTTGCAAAAAGTCTTTAACTAGGTGTGGAGAAAAGAATTTATTATTAAATTGGGAAAGTGTCATTTCATGGTCACAAAAGGGATTTTGTATTAGGCCACATTGTTTCTTCAAAAGGCATAGAGGTGGATAAAGAAAAAATTGAGTTGATTTCTAATATTCCTACACCTAAGACTGTTAAAGATGTGAGATCATTCCTAGAACATGCTAGATTTTATAGGAGGTTCATAAAAGACTTTAGTTTCATATCTAGACCTATGCGTGACCTCCTAACAAATGACACTTCCTTTGAATGGACCCAACCTTGCCAAAAAACTTTTGATAAGCTAAAAGGCATGCTTTCCACTGCACCTATCATGCAACCACCAAATTGGACTTTACCTTTTGAAATTATGTGTGATGCAAGTGATTATGCAATTGGAGCTGTTTTAGGGCAAAGAAAGGATCAAAAATCTCATTTAATTTATTATGCAAGTAAGACTTTGAATGAAGCTCAAATGAATTATTCTACAACTGAAAATGAGTTACTTGATATGGTATTTGCCTTAGATAAATTCCGTTCATATATTCTTGGCCCTTTTGTTGTTGTTTTCACTGACCATGCAGCTTTAAAACATCTTCTTTCAAAGGAGGATGCAAAGCCAAGGAGTAGAAAATGTGGTGGCAGACCATTTGTCGCGCCTCACTTTTAATGAATCCGTGGATGCACTGCCAATGAGGGATTCATTCCCTAAAGAACAATTTTTTTCCATCTCTACTTTGCCTTGGCATGCTAATATTGCCAATTTTCTTGTCACAGGCTAAACAACATCTCATTGGAATGCTCAAGATAAGAAATGCTTCATGGTTGAGATATGCAATTTTTTCTATGATGATCCTTATTTATTTAAGTACTATCCAGATCAAATCATTAGGAGATGTGTCCCTGATAATGAAATATTTAATGTCATCTCCTTTTGGCATAATGAAGCTCGTGGAGGACATTTTTCTTCAAGGAAAACCATTGCAAAGATTTTGCAATGTGGTTTTTATTGGCCTAATATGTTTAAAGACGCACATCATTTTTGCAAATCTTGTGAGTCTTGTCAAAATTTGGGAGGAATAACTCGTAGAAATATGTTGCCTTTAAATCCAATTTTGGTTGTTGAAATTTTTTATTGTTGGGGCATAGATTTCATGGGTCTGTTCCCTCCTTCTTTTAGATATCTTTACATTCTAATGGCTATAGATTATGTTTTGAAATGGATTGAGGCTATTCCTTGCAAAAAGAATGATCATAGAATTGTTTTGAAATTCTTAAAGGAAAATGTTTTGTCAATGTTTGGCATCCCTAGGGCAATTATTAGTGATGGGGGCTTGCACTTTTGCAACCGACCTTTTGAGGCATTAATAAGAAAAATTACATAACACACGAGGTTGCCACCCCATATCACCCACAAACAAGTGGACAAGTTGAGCTTACCGATAGGGAGATTAAACAAATTTTGAAAAAGACAGTTAACCCAAATCGTAAAGATTGGTCTTTGAGGTTGAATGATGCACTTTGGGTGTACACACTGCTTATAAAAATATTCTTGATATGTCTCCCTATAAAATTTTTTATGGTAAAGCTTGTCACTTGCCTGTGAAATTGGAACATAAATCATATTGTGCAATAAAAATGTTTAACTTTAACTTAGACAAGGCTAGTTTATTAAGAAAATTGCAATTGAATGAGTTGGAAGAAATTCGGCGTGATGCATAAGAGAATTCTATGATTTTTTAAAGAAAGAATGAAGGTTTTTCATGGCAAACAAATTTTAAGGAAATCTTTTGAACCATAAAAAGTTCTTTTGTATAATTCTAGGTTACATTTGTTCCCTAGAAAATTGAGATCTAGATGGACTAGACCTTTCATTGTTAAAAATGTTTTCCCCTATGGTGCCATAAAAATTGAAAATCCTAAGAATGGTAACATATTTAACGTGAATGGACAACGTCTTAAGCCATTTCTTTAGAATTTTTCACAATAGGAGGAATTCATTAATTTGGAGGATCTCATTTATCAAGACTTGCCAAGCAATTAGCATTAGTGTTTGTGTCATATTTTAGTTTTTTTTTTCTTTTTGTTATTTTGTTTTCTAACCCCTTTTTGCAAGTGTTAAAGTTTTTTTTTTTTTGTTCATTTCTGTTCATCTCTTCAAGGTACTCTCTGTAATCTTTACTCTTTATTGTTTTTCCTTGTTATCAGCAAGAACAATGTAAGTTTTAGGTTGGGGAGAGGAACTTGAGATGATTTTCATTTGGTTTTATTTTATGTTAAATTTTTTTTTGGGGGTTTTTTAGTGATTTTTTTTTAGTCCAATTTTCAACCAAAAAAAAAAAGTGTTACTTTAGCAAGAGTTTTAAGTCAAAGTTCTTTATGCTACTTCTATCTAAAGAATTCCACTGTTTTTCATGCTCAACTATTATGCACATGCACTTTAGCCACATGAAGATATTTCTTGGTTAAGAGATAGAGATGACTTTAAAAATCTTGAAAATAAAATGTAGAGACTATAACCCAAGTGAATTCTTGAGCCATTCATTTTTTTAGAGGGTTGTTTTCTTTTGATCTCATTTTTCATTTGGAAGCACATAACTTTGTTGTTGCTTAGTCTCATTATTCTTTGATTTGGTCGAATACAAAGAATTCATCAATTTTATGCCACACTTGAATAAGTTAAAGTCATGGATTTTGAAGAACTATCCCAATTCTTAAGAGATGATTTTAGGCCATCTTTGTTAATTTTGAGCCCTTATTATTTTCTTTCTTGATACATTACCACTAGTCACCCATTTGAGCCTATTATTTTAGTCATTCTTTCTCAAACCCTTTCCTAAAGTGTTCCAAGAATGAATGCAATCAAATTGTCTTATTGCGGTAAATTTGTGGTGAAATAGTTGGAAGAAAATGAGGACTCACTCAGAGAAAAAAAAAAGCCCTAAACAGAAAAAGGAAAAATGTTGAAAAAAAAAAGGGAATGTGAAAGAGGAAGGAATAGAGAATGAATTTGTTGATGAAATTTTGAAGAAAAAAAAAAAAGAAAGAAAGTGAAAGTGCAATATTCAAGAATCTTGAGAGGATAAATCAATTGTCATATACTCAAAAGAAGTTGTCTATTTAATTATTCTTGAGAACACTTTTTATTTTTACCTATACCCTTTGTTCCAAATTCCTCCTCTTTACCCAGCATTACGTCCCAATGAAAGTCCTATTTGATCTTAAGGAAGGCATGGTTTGGATCTTGACATGACTAATCAACGTGTGTGGTGTAATATTCTTAGTGTTTGGCATCCTTTCATGAGACTATAAATGTCCTTTATTTTGCTTCACCGTTCTTCATCTTATTTATATGTGAGATATTAGTCATTGTTCTACATTATTCTGCTCACATATGTTTCAGAGTGTTACCCCCTTTTCGGAGTGATTTTATTTGTTGAATGTTAACAACTGTGAGATTTGAGTTGAAGCATAACTTTAGATAGAAATTCAAGCCATATTTTATCTTAATACTAAGGTTGTGCTTGTGTTGGCTAAACTATTCACACACTGAGTATTGATGTAATGTGAAATATCTTTGGTGGTTGTTAGTGTTTTAACCTTTGATTAGCTGTTTCTACTGAAATAATTTTATTTTTTTTTGGTTATTTTGTGTCTTTGTCTAGAGTTGCTTAAAGTGCTAGGGACTAGCAATGAGCTGATTGGGGAGTGTGATGGTAGCTTAATTTTGCATATTTATATCATTATTAGAAAGAATTATCATACTTATTTTGAGTTAATTCATGCATTTTATAGTTGGTTTTGGAATAATGCTGAATAATCAATTTTGTGCTTAATTGAATTTTAATGCATGAATTTGTCGTTTGTAGGATAATGAAATTAAATAAGTGAATTTGTGCAAAAAAGAAATTTAATGGACTTTAATTTTACAAGGGCCATGATGAAGTCAAAGAAGGCCAACCCAATTAAATTCAAGTCCAATTGAAGCAAGAAATCAAAGGAAATTTGCGCCAAATCCAAGTCCAATTCGGATTAGGATTTCAACCTGCGCACCAGTTAGTATTTGGAGCATAACTCTCAGATGCCCAATCGAGAATATTCAAGTTAGAATGGAAAGTTAACTTAAAGAGATACAACTTTGTAGTTTACCAAAAGTCCAAATCCTGAAGTTAAATGGTACAAAAACGTCGGTTAAGTGAAGCCTAAAAACTTGGGATTTTCTCCAAACGGGAATTCAATTTGTAATAGGATTCCTTGACCTATTTAAATGCTCTTTAGGGAAAAATTCAGGGGGGAAGCTTCCATAGAACGTAACTTAGGTTTTCTTAAAGTTTCTTTATAGTTTTTAAAGTTTTATTTGTTACGGCTTACTAGAAGCCTTGCTAAGGCAAGGGGTGAAGCCCAATCGTTTTTGGAATTTTCATTACAATTATTTTATGGTTTTAATGCTTATGTTATTATATTTTTGATTGATTTACTAATCTAGAAAAGTGTTTAATTCTATATAATTCTTTGATTTATCATAGATTCAGGGCACGTTAAATGCTTAGTATTCCCTGCTAACTAATTCACTAGTTTTGTTTTGCCTAAAATCAACCAATTTCATGAAACTACCTTAGACAATTAATTCCTAAGTTTTTATTGTTAAATCATCCGACTAAGGTCATCCTTCATATGAATTTTAGTTGAGTTATGAAATAAATATTGTTACGACTACCAATAGATGTGTTGTGTATGGATCCCTAAACCTTAGTGCCTTAATATATTGGTATTTTCTCTTAATTTAAATTAACTTTACTAAACCATCAAAAATCACTTCAATTAAACTCTATTATTTTAGTTTTATTCTCTTATGGTTTGCTAATCAATTCCCTTTTCCCTGTAGATTTGACCTTGGACTCACTGAGTTATTACTTCCCGACAATCCTGCACATGGGAGCATTATTTGTAAAATGAATAATGCTCCCAAAAAGTTAGTTTCTAATAAACACAACAAATTCTGTGGGTATTCTCCAAAATTGCCATTTGTAGAACCCAATAAACTTGGTTATATATCCTGGGGACAAGTTTGTAGAAACCCTTTAGCAAATTGCATATGGGGACAAATATTGTCTAAGGATAACATTCAATTGTGCCTCTAAATCAATCACTAATTTCTATTTACTTAATGTGTTCATTTTGTTCTTACATTATTACTCTTTGATTTGGTGAATTCCCCAATAATCTTAGAAAATATTTGCTACAAGACAAGGAGTGAATGATGGTACAATTTTGAAGATGTTGAACCATGATTTAATGAAATTGGATCGTTTTGATGGAACCAATTTTACTCGGTGGAAAGAGCAATTGGCTTGAATTTGAAGAGGTCTTCAAATGATGAGTCGATCATAATGAAGATTCAATGGATCAAGGCTTAAAAAAACAAATTTTCATTGTTGGCAAGACAAGGTGATGATTCTTTCATATTGTGGATGCATTAAAAGCCATGTTCATAGTTTGAATATTGAAGGTATGGATTTCTTGTTCATGGGCAATTTGAATTTCAAATTGATTGATAAGTTTCTTTGTTCGAATATATGCATGTGTTGTGAATTTATATGAATTGAAAAATAAGAATGAACTTTTGACATGTTTAAATGTTATAAAGTGAAGTAGAAAATCCAAAGAATGGGAATTTAAACTTTTAAAGTGATAGAGTATGTGAAACATTAAATAACATGTCAGAAGATCTTACTTCAGATCAATTCAAAAGTGATTGTGAACTATGTTCAACGTGGAAGTTCTAGTAAGACCAATAAGCACTTGAATGTAAATAATAGTGAGTGTTTTTAAAATAACAACTCTAAGAATCCCAACGATGACAAGTAGAATATGTCATGCTTCCTTTGTGGAAAGAAAGACATTACATTTGAGAATGTAAGTTCTTAAAAGAATAAGAAGGATGACAATGAAAATGCTAATGAAGTAATTGTCATTGAGGACATTATTGCTATAGTGAGTGACGTATGTAATAATATGATCACTGTAATTCATATGGTTGTAACTACAAATCCTTCCGATTGATGGTTTGATTCGGGTGCAATGTTGCATGTGTGCAACTACAAGGTGTATTTTAAGGCTTATGAGAAGTCTTCCATAGTACTAGAAGTGCTTGTGGGCATCCACTATAAGGCAAAAAGTTCATGGAAAATGCATTGTTAAAGTGAAATTGAGTTTTGGCAAGAAGTTCTCTTGACCAATTTTTTTCACGTACCTGATATCAAGAAAAGCCAATTTGTTATTAAAGAATGGTCTTGTCCAAGAATGGGATATTAGTAGGCAATGGATATGCTACTAATGACAAGTTCAGACTGAGTGTTATTACTTAAGATGTTTCTAGATGTGCTTATGTTGTTGATTCTTTTATTTGTGGCATGCTAAATTAGGACATTTAAATTTCAAATTCTTGAAGTTTATATCAAAGCATGATATAATTTTATATAAGCATGATTTAAGTTGAATGGTGTATTAACTAGAGATGATGAATATTTATAAATGGATATTCTTCTTTGTGAGGAATATGTCATAATACACCAAAGTGCAATCCCTTATACTCCCTAATAAAATGTTTTGGTCAAAAAGAAAAGAGAAGAGAACTCTAGTTGATATGGTAAATGCCATAATCTTGTGTGCAATCAGTAAATTCCTATTTGATCAATGGAAAGAAACTTTGCTTAGTATATGCTATGTGCATAATGACATAGCTCCTTTGAGAGGTTAACATTACACTTAGTCTAGTGTACACCATTATCTAGAATCATGTGTAACCACATTTCATCTCCCTTTATGGTGTTTAAACTTGTAGTACCATGGAACAAAACACCCTCCTTTGGGATTGCGAGGCATATACGCCAAGACGAGGTGCTTGTCTATACTACTTTAAACGGGTAAGTTCAATCTTGTAGTACTATGAAGTAAGCACCCTCCTTTGGGATCACGAGGCATATACGCCAAGACGAAGTGCTTACCCCACACTATTATGAACCGATAATGGAGGCTGTGAAATCCAATCCTTGTATCTCTCTCCCACTGGATGTTTTAAATTAAAAGTTTTTAAATTATTAAACATGCATAATCTAATTACACATAGCCTTGCACTTTAAACATTTAAAAACACATAGAAAAAGTTCACAATTCCCTTCAGTGGCATTTTCGCAAGTAACTCATGACTAAGCTCTTCCCGCAAAAATGCTTTCATGCAAAAAAGTGAAAACACAAAATTCAGACAGAAACTGTCACTACTGTCTCGTTACTGTCTCGCGACTAAGCTCTTCCCGCAAAATTGAGTTAATGCAAAACAGTGAAAACTAAAAATTCAGACAGAAACTTTCACGACTGTCTCGCGGTTGTTTTGCGAGTAAAGCTTACCCGCGAAAAGTTTTGTGCTTCAGAGGAATTTTTCACAAGTAACTTCGCGGGAAGCTAACCCGCGAAAAACCCGTGTTTTTAGTTTTTGAAGGAAAAATCTGAACAGTTTTCAACGGTTTTCTATGAACAAATAAATGCCATATGAACATGATGGACAAAATTTGATATCAAAACTGAATTCCATTGATGCTATAGCCTTAAAGTTCAATTTAACATTCTTAAATTCAAATTTAAACAACATCATAACATCAATATCAGTTTTTATCAAATCATAGCTTCAACAACCATGCAGAAAATTAAATACATATATAATCTTCTAACATCATGAAACTATTATCTCTAATTCCAAAACTCACAAAACATGTTATATAGATTGGAAATTGAAGACCGCTCTGATACCAATTATTGGAAAAGTAAATGTGCGCAACGGAAAAAATCTTTTATAACGGATCTACTTCATTCACAATTGATAACATGTGCCATATAAGTTTCAGAATTAGAGAACAAGAGAGTGTACCTTGTAGCGGTGAAATTCAAAACCGAAGATCAGAAGTTCTTGAGAAGACTTTCAATCGTCACTCCAATTCCACTAGATGCCCAAGATGTGTGGTCTCTCAATCAGTTATATGTGTATGTTTCTAGAGAGAATCTAAGAGTGTCCAACACTCACATACATACCAAATCCTCTTCTTACAAATTCTATATGTTTCTTTCCTTATAACTGATTATCTAATTGGACTAGCCTTTTGGCTTTTCCAATTGGGTTTTAGTATGTGGCTTGAAGTAGGACCAAAAGGAAACAAATAAAACAATAGCTCCAATGGGCCTTGGGCCTTTCTGTCAACTCTTGACAAGTCCAAAGTTACCATTAATTATATTTAATACCACTATATAAATATAATTGCACTCTAGGCCCCATTAATAAATTATATCCCAAGACTTTATTGTACATGCAACCCCTTCATAAAATATTCGTAGTAATACAAAATCATGAATGAAGACTGCCACTTTATAGATTACTACATCTTAATCCTTGAGTACCCGATTTAATCCTTTTAAGTTATTCATCACATATTTATGAAATCCAATTTCATAAATATATACTTTAGTAATTTCTTACCAAAGTGTTTAGGACTAACTCTCTGAATAACAAACTCATTAAACTTATCTCAAGGGAATATTTTGTATCTCCGTTAAGAGACTATGAATTCCATCTTGAGAATATATGTTCCATCAACACTAAATGTGGCTGCCCAACACTGAGGTTTTGATCGTTACTTTAGATCTCACTCCTGATATATCAAAGCAACCTACACTTTATAATCATGTCCATTATTCTCTCAGGATTAAGAGTTCATATAAATATAAGTCATGAGATTTATTATTCAAAGTGGTCCAATTCAATATGTCTTAACTCTTAAAACATATCAACATATCAACTAGAAATCTCCACTTCCATGATCAAGACAAATCAACTTAGTTGATATGTTATAGTCTTCGCAGATGAAATGCCCAATTTCATCACCTACTACAAACTAAAATTCTGAGTTTACAAAGAATTTGTGACTTATATCTTCCGTGACTAAATCACATACTATGCATCTCATGGACTATATGATAATGTCCAAATATTCATGTTACCATTATTTCAGATAATAATAATACAACTTTATTAATTATAATATTAAGTCATACATCATGTCATACATAATGTAATACATAGCATCATACAATAGGATTCTAGGGCATAAATCCCAACAATAATTCTTATGTCTAGTTAGATAATCACTACATATGGGGGTGCTATGTGTAAGCATTAAAGAAATAATGTATATTTCTTAATCTAATATAGAATTAAATTGAGAGTATTGATTATAATGGTAACGGGCAAGGAAAGAAAATAGTTAAGGTTTTGATTAAGTGTCGTGGCCAAGACCATAGTAAGCCATTCTTTGTACTGTAATTGTGAAACCACAATGCGTATGGTATACATAAGTTGTATATAGTGTGAACTTAGACTTAAAAGTCTAAGACAAGAATATGTAAGGCAAGTCAAGTGTGGTTGGACTAGTCCATTGCCTATGTAAATTCAAAATAGGTCCTTTACCAAAGTGTGTCTCGAGACTTGATAAGGATAACATCCATTGGAATGAGACTAAAACTCTTCTTTTAAGAGAATCACCAATAGTGGGAACCCAACCTTGAATTAATTTAATCTAAGAGGTTTAAAGGGTAACAATAAGCTATTGATAAGTGGTTAGTAAGAGCACTAAATTTGTGTCTCATTCAGGTGGATTAGTCAGACTATTACAATGAAAATAGAGGATGAGTTTTAAACTCTTAATGAAGTTCATAAATCATAAATATCTATGTAATAGGGACATAAAAAGGAACTTCACCTTTGTGAATATAAGAGTGGTGCTGCTTCTAGCAAGAGTAAAAGGGTTTTCTCTTGTACATGTTCACTAAACCGAGAAGAGCACAAGGCCAAATAGTGCTAACAACATGGATTTCTAAATGTGTTGTGGATATTCTCATGTGTGTGTTGTTCAGATTTCAACACATAAGAGTTTTGGTTTAAGCACCAAGCCACCATTAACTCTATTGATTTCTTAAGCAATTACACTAAAGGGAGGTTTAAGTTGAAAAACAGATTCAATTATACATGATAGAATATCAGTCAAATGAGACATATATTATTACAACCTAGTAGGGGATTGTTATACACACACACACACACACACAAGGATGGATTGTAATAATGATATAAGGTTGGAGAGTATTCATTTGTTAAATGAATAAAGTGGAAAATTTGAGTACTGGAATTTTCTTTGTGATATATATATATATATATATATATATACATATATGAAAATGTGTCTATTAAAAGGACATAACCTTTCATATTGGATATATATCAAAAGTGCATTTTTACCAAAAGGTACCTATTAAACAAAAAGATACCTATTTAAGGGTTATAATCATTTGGGTATAAAAAGTGGCTTATATTTACTTGATAACTAATTTTTCCCTCCCAAAAAGTTAGTTTATAAGAAACACAAGAAATCTTGTGGGTATTCTCCAAAATTGCTATTTGTAGAACCTAATAAACTTGGTTCTATCTTTTGGACAAGGTTGTAGAAACTTTTTAGCAACTTGCGCATAGGGACAAATATTGTCTAAGGATAACATTCAATTGTACCTCCAAGTCAATCACTAATTTCTATTTTCTTGATGTGTTCATTTTGTTCTTACATTATTATTCTTTGATTTGGTGAAATCCCCAACACTTCCCACAACTACATTGAGTTTCTCTAATTTTATCATACTATATACCATCTCCTCTTTGAGAAAGATATTTTTCTATTCACTTTTAAAGCATTCATCGCTCCCCTAGAATTTTGGTGAAAAGTTTTGTCCTATGAAAAAATAAATAGAAGATTCTCTGAGTGCACGCAACGCGCACGCGTAGAGGCTAGTGTGTGTGTATATTAAGAAAGACCACACATAAAAATATCCAAATAAATTAATTCCAATTTGTTTCAAAATGTAATTTAACCAAGAAACCATTATCACGAAGCAACAAAAGCCATACAAACACAAATAGATTTTGATAAGTCTAAGATTCAAAAAGAAAAAAGAGAAGTTAAGAAACCCAAGTAAGTATTCAGCTAATGGATGAACATTCAATTTGAATCTGTGTAGTGGGAGAGAAGAAGTTTATCTAAAATAAAAGATTTTGAAAATTAGTAAATATGACTTATCTATCCCTATTAATTATAGTTCATTAAGTTTTTAACTGTTATTTGTGTGAGGGTAATTTAAGACAGAAAATAAAATGATATAATATAGTAAATTAAATGATATATCCTTAAAAATTTATATTTCCTAAGCAAGAACAAGAAAATAGTGCAAAGATAGTATTAATCCGAGGAGTTTAAAATAATTAATATTCAAACTAAGTTAAAAAGGAATATGGAATATGAAAATAGAAACTAGTAAAACCTTACTTGAATTAAAACTTCTATCTTTGATCAAACTTGAAAACAAACTTCTTTCTTTGATACAAGCTTTGAAAATAAAACTGTCTGAAGAGTTACAAAATTACAAAGTAAAAAACTGTCTTAGAAACTGAAAGGTTACAAGATTCTGTCTGAAGGGAAGGGTTACAAGATTACAAGAGATGAAAGATTACAAGAGTCTTTCTAAAGGAGAGAGGGTTATCTTCTTTCTGGGAATTGGAACCTAGAACTTGAACCTCTAAACTGGACCTAAGAATTGAACCTGTCTTCTATCTTCTGTCTTCAAAGTCTATCTATTTATAGATGAAATGAACCATAGTAAGTCTTCAAAAGTAACCTGAGTTAGTTAACTCAAGTTAATTTGTCGGTGGAAACTTCAAACTTGTAGAATATTATAAAGTAGCTTCTGATAAATCTATCTAGGAGTCTGTCAGACGCGTGCAGGTGAATAGTATTCTGTCAGGAATATTTGTCTGTTTCTAGATCTATCTAGATGGTCTGTTTGAAGCGTGTAGGTGAATATCTGTCTAGATGGTCTGTTAGGAATGTCTATCTGATTTTTCTAGATCTGTCTAGAATATCTGTCGCGTGCTTGTAAATAGTAATCTATCATAATTATCTTTGAATGGTCTGTCTGAGTGGGCTGTCATTCTGTTTTGTCTGTCATATGTCATAGGGATCTTGAGAATCTTGAAGTGCTTCTAGGTGAGTCCTGTAAATTGGTGAGGAGGATTCCATTATTGTGTCATCTTCATCATCCGAAATTTGTGATACAGCTTCAAGGAGCTATTTCTTAAGCTGTTTTCTATCTAAGACGGAGGCAAGCTGACACTGGACTTGACTTTTTTCTAGAAGGAAATTAGAAATTTTTGTCTAGGAGGAAGAGGTCTTTTTTTGTAATTCTTGACAGATATGATTAAAATTAAACTTATTCCACCATTTTAATTTAAATTTTCTGGTAAGCATGGGGAAAAGATACTTAGGATGTCTTTCTACCTTGTATTCCCATCTAATGATCCATGGGAAATCTAGAAACTTGTAAAAGAACTGCAAAAGATATGGGAAATTCTTAAGATGCAGTATGTCTGGCTCTTTCTTGAAAGTCTCATAGGCTTTTAAGAGATCAGGAGGGAGAATCATAGCTTCAGGACCATAGGAATTCCACCAGTCAATGAACCATCTTGGTATAATAATGTCTTTCTTTCTATACATATCAAAACGGAAAAACCAAGTATGTCTGTAAATATTATTTTGGAGTAGAAGGAACCTATCCTAAGCTTCCATATAATCATAATAATTATAAAATTAGGGGTCAAAGGGTTGGGAAAAGTTCTTAGTGATCCAGGGTTGTGCTCTCCATTGGAAGGGGGTGAGGATATGTTTTATGACTACTTTAGAGTAGCCAATTTGTTTGGGTCTTGAGAGCAAGGCTTATGTGTTACCAGGATTGAGTCTGTATCAACTAAAATAAACTCATGAAATTTCTGGGTCTTTAAAGTTTCTGTCTTAGGGTGTTCCCTCCTGGGGGTATGAGCTGTTTGACTAAGGAGAGGGTATCTGTTATGTGCTGATATTCTGGTTCAATCCACAGAATAAAATTCCAGGAATCTTTTGGGAGTTCAATACTGTGGTCTTCTGTAAAACTTCTTTAGCACTTTGACAATCAACTCGAATTAAAAACTTTTGATTAAAAAGATAAATTTTGAAATTTGGAAACACATAATATAATAGATAAAATTTCTTTCTTAATAGTGCTATAATCCTGCTGGGTAGTTGACCAGGAGCCAGAATGGAATCTAACAATCTATTCTTTGTTATCATTTTTTGCTACCTGTTTTAGAATTCCACCATAACCTATGTCAGAAGCATTTGTCTCAACAATTTTAAAAGTATTGGGGGAAGGAATAACAATACAAGTGAGTTGCTTAACATATTTTTTTTATCTGTCTAATTATCATAGTATGTTTTCCTATCCATGGAGGAGGATTCTTATCTAGCCTTTTATACAAGGGTTTGCATATCTTTCTTAATCCTTGAAAGTAATTTGAAACATAACTTAGGCTACCAAGAAATCTTTGTAACTGGTTTTTATCTTTTATTTCATCTGGGAATTTATTTGCAAATTGAATAGCTTTGTCAATCGGGCTTAAGGTTCCCTTGTAAATATTATGACCTAAAAATTGGATTTTATCTTTCAACAAATTTATCTTAGTGGCTGATACAACTAATCCGTTATGTTTAATTACTTTAACAAATATGTCTAAATGTTTCCAATGGTCATCAATTGATTTAGAAAAAATTAAGACATCATCTATATAAACAATTGAAAAATCTGTAAAATGTGTAAATATATCATTCATTATGTCTTGAAATTCACTAGGTGCATTCTTTAAGCCAAAAGGCATGACATTCCACTCATAATGACCGAAAGGAACTGTAAAGGCAATTTTATATCTGTCTTTCTCATCTATCTGTATCTGCCAAAATCCACTTTTAATATCAAATTTAAAAAATATGGTTGCTTCATGAAATCTGTCAAGTAAATCTTTCTTATTGGGAATAGGATATCTTATCCATTGTAATGCTTTATTTAAAGGTTTATAATTCATAACTAATCTTGGAACTCCTCTTTCCAATTATGCCCGTTTATTAACATAAAAACTAGCACAACCCCAAGAAGACTTGCTTTTTCTAATTAGACTTTAATTAAAAGATCTTCAATTTCTTTTTTACAGTGTTCTAATAATTCATTGTTCATTTTTATTGGTCTAGTTTTAGTAGGTATCTGTCTTTCATTAAAGTCTTTTTCATAAGGTAATTGTACTATATGTCGGTGCCTATGCCAAAAAGCACTAGGGATATTAGAAAAAATTTCTACCTCAATTTGTTATCTGAATACTTTTATTTTATGATTTAATATGGGATCTGTCAATTGATCAGCAATTCTTTCATATATTATTTCTGACTTTAAAGATAACAAATGTTTGCTTTTCCTATAAATTCTTTCTTTATCAATTTCTTTTATTATGGAAATATTATCTAATGAATAAATTTCTTTCGGGATAGGTGGTAAAATGAATTTAAAAAGTATGTCTTTTCCTAACACATTAGTTTTAATTCATTCGTCTATTGTTAAGAAGGGATAAAGTAAGGCCATAAAGGGGTTTCCTAAAATAATTTTAAAAGAAAGGACTTTAATTAAAACAAAAACAATTTCAAAACATACTCCATCGTTACATATATGAACATTAGGTATTTTGTAATTAATTATGAGCTTTTCTCCATTAGCTTGAGTTAATCTTTTAAATGATTTTTCATAATAATTTAAAGGTACTAATCCTTCTTGTATACAATTCATGTCAGCACCTGAGTCTGTTAAAGCAATTTCTGTCAAAGAAAACTCTTTATTAATTACTAGAGTGATTTTTGTATGCCATTTTTGAAAAATTACTCTATCAATTAAACTCAAGAAATTTTGTCTATTGTGAGCATCTTTTTCTAATGAAGGGGGGTCTATCATAGGTTTAGACAATTCTTTCAAGTTTATTATTTCTGCAATATTTTGTTCATCTATGTCTGTTGAATTATCTTCTTTAATTTCTTTAATTTCTTGTTTTTCCATTTTTGCTTCTATCATTAAGTCTTGTAGAGTTGTTGATTTTATGTCTATGCCATCTTGTTTCTTTTTTGTCTTTTCTTTCTTATCTTTTCTTTCTTAGCTTTTTCTCCTTTTCCACATTCCATAACATGGTGTCCATATTTCCTACACTTAATACAAGCAATAGGTATGTCTATAGATTCTTTCAATTTTAGTAAATAGTCTTTTTTATCTTTTAGGTGATTGGGTAGATTATCTATCAATTCCATTATTATGTCTTTTTGTTTCCTTTTTATTTTATTGACTTTGAGTGGGTTCATTGATTTTAGTTCTTCCTTTTTCGTTACTTAGTCTATCTCTTTTTGTTTAATGTTAAACATTCCCATTAATTCATTGATTATATCTTTTTCAAACTCTAATTTACTGATTTTTTAACAATTTTATTATGTCTATCACATTGTTTCTTAGTATGCCCATATTGTTTACATTTATGACAAATAGTATTTCTAGTATGTCAGTTTTCTCATTATCTGATAACTCAGTATTATTTAAAATTGTACTGTCCCTTTTTCTGTCTATATCTAAAGGTGAATTTAAAATTTCTATCTTTTTAGTTAATTCTGTCAAACTATTATTTTTGGTATATAACATAGATCTTTCAATTGATTTTAGTCTTTCATCAATTTTTTCCCTTAAACTATCATTTTTCTTGGAACTATCATTTTCTTCTCTTTCGTCATCATGTTTCTTTCTTTTTCTATGTCTTTTTCTATATCTAACTTCTTACGTATAGCTTCTATCTTTACATCATTTTGTCTTTCAATTTTTTCTAGCATCTCTGTTACTATGCCTTTCCGTATCACACCTTTTTCTTTGTCTTCACTAATTATGTCTGGCTTGTCTTGCACTATTTCAATATGACTATTGTCCTTCTTTTCTGTGAAAGTTGTCTTTAAGTCTTTCAAGTCATGATTCTTGTTATCTTTCTCATAGTCTTTCTTATTGTCTTTATATGTTATGGCTATAGGTTTCTCAGTTGCTTTTAGTTCTCTACCATCTTTTCTACTATTTTGCCAATTTTCTATTACAATATTCCTTTCATTATGCCAATTATCTGTCATGGTCTTTGTTAAAGGTGATCTATGATGAGGTTCAAATTCTCTTTCTAATCTATGGGAGTCGTGCATTGAAAGGAGAGATTGTCACTACGAAACAAGTCCAATTGGGTATTGGGGTAAGGGTTCAACTGTAGGTTGGTATAAGATACTAGGATTCCTTTACTTGTAATCGCTTGTTATGATAATAGTGAATTCTCGGGAGTGGTGACCTTAAAATTACCCGGTGAAGTTTTTGCCGTGTAGGTTTTCTCCATTCATAAACAAATCACCGTATCAATTTATTTTTCGCTGCATATTAACTTAGTTGGTGATTTGTTTGTGCTACCATGCTTATTGCATGCAAATTAAATTAATTAATTAACTTGGCTAATTAATTGGTTAATTCATCACAAGGGATCAATACATTCTTGGCCTATCACTAACAAATTCCTATCTATATCTTTCATGCTACATTCCTCAGAATTAACTATGGGATAATTACATATGACCCACCTGTGGTTTGGGCGAAAATCACTTTGTCTACCCGTTGTTTGAAAAGTATCACTTAACCCACCTGAGGTATGTTTCCGTCACTCTCCGTAACCCACCTTGGTCTCTGCCGTTACAAAAACATCTTTTAACCCCAAAACAGAACATAACGAGAATCAAAACATCCAAAACTCAAAAACTTTTCGAGAGAGAGACCCGAGGTGTGATCAACTTGTTCTTCGTGGTTTGGAGCATCTGGAAGGGGAGAAAACACTTGTTTTGCATCATCGAAGCTAGGCAAGGTATGTGTGACTACTGTTCATCTGCATTTGGGTTCTTCCACTCACGTTTTTTATCGCGACCCACCCACATAGTTAGGTTTTGCTGTTCATCTGCACATTTAAATTTTTTTTGTATGTTAAATGTGCATTTTGCTATTTATATGTAGAATCGCTTAGGATATAGCTAATATACTGCTATGTTGTTTATATAATGCATATACCTGAAAGAATCAAGTTTATTTGTCAATGATTGCACTTGTTTGTGAACTGTGGGTAGTGTGGTCCCTATGAATTTGTTGGGAATCTGGTTTTGCATGTGCTTTATGTGGTCCTTTGTCCGTGTGTTGTTGTCTTGTTGTCAATTTGTTGGCTTGTTGTCTCATTTGGCTTCTTGTCATTTTCTACACGTCAGTGTGTAAACAAACTACTTATTTGAATTGCAGATAGTTGACTTCACATTTGACATTGAAATTCATGTTGGGGGATGTTTTTTGAAGGAGCCAACCATTACATATGTGGGTGGGTCTGTACGTTTACTGACAGAGATTGACCTTGACAAGTTGAGTTTCTTTGAAATTCGGGATTTATGCCATCTAGTTGGTGCTCCTAATGAACACAGTAAATATAAGTATTTACTTCCTGAAGGTGATCTACAATATGATTTAAGAGACATAGAAACAGATGCAGATGTCCTAAACATGACTACCCTTCATAGGGCATGACCAGCTGAAAAAATCATAATTTATACTGACATAGTGGAGCCACTGGCAGTTGAGTATCCTGATGGAGGAGGAGTGGCAGATGTTGTAGGTAGTGATGCAAGTGGTGATGTAGGTGGTGATGTAAGTGGTGATGCAGGTGGTGATGTAAGTGGTTTAGGTGGTGATGCAGTAAGGGATGAAATAGATTTGGATAGTGATTATGATGAAGATGATGAGAATGATGATGAGAATGATGATGAGAATGATGAAGAAGAAGATGTTGAGGATGTAGAGATTGGTGCAAGAGATGAAGAACAGAATGTTGAAGGAAATGATGATGATGATGATAATTGGCTAAATGAAGGCCTAGAGAAGGATGACTTTGGTGATGATATATTTGCTACTAAAAACTCAGCTTCATAAGGTTCTGCTCCCAATATAGCCCCAGAATCAACCAATGCACCCCACACAACCCCAGAATCAACCAATGCATTCCATGCAGACCCTGAGTGGGCTAAGCCAGCCCTTGAGGATGACCTGGTAAGCATGGATGGGTCTAATGATGAGCAGGTAGCTGAGCAAGTAGAGTTTAATGCTAAGAGTGACATGAGAAATGTTGTACTGAAGAAGGAGATGAAGTTTCCTAATGCAAAGGTGTTCAGAGCTGCTTTGAGGGAGTATGCAGTCAAAAAACCTATTGACATCAAATTCAAGCTTCATGAGAGGACCAAGATATCAGTTCACTGCAAGAATAGGTGTGGGTGGAGATGTTATGCATCTCAAATAAGTGGAGAGCTAACATTTCAAATTAAGACCTTGACTGATGACTGTACTTGCCCCAAGTCTTTTAAAAACAGCCAAGCAACATCAGCTTATGTTGCTAAGAGATTTATTAAAGATTTTAGCAAAAATCCAAATTGGGAGGTGAGTGGTGTACACAACCATGTGATGCAAAATTTATCTGTTAACCTAAGTGTAAACCAAGTGTATAGGTCAAATAGAAAGGCAAAGGATTTGATCAATGGAGATGAGCAACTGCAATATGGTGTCCTTAGGGACTATGCACAAATGATAACCACTATAGACAAGGGGAGTAGGGTTATACTACAGATAGAAATAGCTGATGAGACTTCCTAACCAAAATTTAAGAGGATGTATGTTAGGTTCAATGCTCAGAATGTAGGATTTTTAGGTGGATGCAGGCCATTTATAGGTTTAGATGGTTGTCACATAAAGCACAGATTTGGTGGGCAAATCTTATCTGCCACTGCCAAGGATGCAAATGACAACATTTTTCCAGTAGCTATGGCTGTTGTGGAACAAGAAACCAGGGAGTCTTGGATATGATTTTTGGAAATTTTTGCTGATGATATAGGGAGGCCAGAAGAGCTTCAGTTGGTCTTCATTTCTGATAGGCAAAAGGTATGCAAGTTTTGTTTTGTTCAGTTACACTTGAATAGTTTACTTTGTTTGCTGAACTAACTTGTTTTGTTTGTTTGTTTGCTTATTTGCATGGGCTTATTCCTGCAATAGAGACACTATTTCCTACTGTGGAGCATAGATACTGTGTGAAATACATCTACAACAATTTCAAAATTAATCACAAGGGATTAGAGCTGAAGGATGCACTATGGAGGTGTGCTGCTGCCACAACAGTGAGGGAGTTTGAGAGATGCATACATAAGGGATTTGGATGAAAAGGCATATGAGTATGTTGCAAACATTGCACCTGCACAGTGGACAAGGTCACACTTCACTACTAGGGCCTTAATAGATTGTTTGGTAAATAATTTGAGTGAGTCTTTTAATGCAATGATATTAAAGTCTAAGGATAAGCCTATCTTGGCAATGTGGGAGTGGATTAGGGTTAGACTTATGACTATGCTTTACACAAAAAAGGAAGGGATACATAAGTATGCTGGAAAGTTGTGTCCAAGCATACAAGATGGGTTGGAGAAATTGAAGGTTAAAAGTAAGCCATTTAGTGCTAGCCCAGCTGGCAGTTTCCTTTATGAGGTAGGCAGTCAGTATGAGAGGCATGTAGTTGATTTGGTGAAGAAGACATGTAGCTGTAGGTCTTGGGATTTAAATGGCATTCCCTGCAAACATGCCATAACAACCATTTATACAAACATTGAGACACCAGAAGACTATACCCACCCATGCTACTTCAAAGAAACTTACATGGAGATATTGTTGGAAATATGCATATACGCAGCAAAAAATAAACGGATCTACTTCATTCAGAATTGATAACATGCATAATGTAAGTTTCAGAATATAGAACAAGAGAGTGTACCTTGGTGTAGCGAATTTCAAAACCAAAGATGAAAAATTCTCATGAATACTTTCAATCTTCACTCCAATTCCACTAACGCCCAAGATGTGTAGTCTCTCAATCAGTTATTTCTTAAAGAGAATGATAGAGTGTCCAACACTCACATACATGTATTTTCATAAACTTGTTGTGTGTCACAAAATTCTGTATGTTTCTCTTCCAATAACTGGTTATCTAATTGGGCTAGCCTTTTGGGCCTTTCCAATTGGGCTCTAATATGTGGCTTGGAGTGGGACCAAAAATGAACAAATAAGACACTAGCTCCAATGGGCCTTGGCTTTTCTGTCAACTCTTGACAAGTCCAAAGTTACCATTAATTATATTTAATACCACTATATAAATATAATTGCACTCTAGACCTTATTAATAAATTATATCTCAAGACTTTATTGCACATGCAACCCCTTCATAAAATATTCGTAGTAATACAAAGTTATGAAAGTAGACTGCTACTTTATAAATTACTACATCTTAATTCTTGAGTACCCGGTTTAATCCTTTAAGTTATTCATTATATATTTATGAAATTCAATTTCATAAATATATACTTTAGTAACTATTTACTAAAGTAATTAGGCCTAACATTTTGAATAACAAATCCATTAAACTTATCTCAAATGAATATTTTGTATCTCTGTTAAGAGATTATGAATTCCATCTTAAGAATATATGTTCCATCAACACTAAATGTAGTTGCCCAACATATTGAGGTTTTGACCGTTACTTTAGATCTCACTCTTGATATATCAAAGCAACCTACACTTCATGATCAAGTCCATTATTCTCTCAGGATTAAGAGTTCATGCAAATATAAGTCGTGAAATTTATTATTCAATTGACAGTCTTTATGAGAATAATAAATCTCACAGCGGTCCGATTCAATATGTCTTAACTCTTAAAACATATCAACATATCAACTAGAAGTCACCACTTCTATGATCAAAACAAATCATCTTAGTTGACATGTTATAGTCTTCGCAGATGAAATGCCCAATTTCATCACCGACTACGAACCAAATTCTGAGTTTACAAAAAACTTGTGAATTATATCTTCTGTAATTAAATCATATAAATCACATACTATGTATCTCATGGACTATATGATAATGTCCAAATATTCATGTTACCATTATTTCTGATAATAATAAAAACAACTTTACTAATAACAATATTAAGTTATACATCATTTCATACATAATGTCATACATAATATAATACATAGCATCATACAATAGGATTCTATGGCACAAATCCCAACAATCTCCCACTTGCCCTAAAGACTATTGTGCACTAATCTAACTCCCATTCTTTCCAAATGTGACTCGAAGGTCCTTTGAGGCAAGGTTTTGGTAAAAGGATCTGCTAGATTACTTGCACTTTCAGTCTTTGCTACGACCACATATCCACGAGCAATAATATCTCTAATAATGTGGTACTTTCTCTCAATGTGCTTTCCTTTCTTGTGATTCCTTGGATCTTTTGATTGTGCAACTGTACCACTATTGTCGCAAAACAATGTGATGGGAACTTGTTCCATTCTCATTACACCAAGGTCAGAAAGGAATTTCTTGAGCCATACAGCTTCCTTTGCTGCTTCACAAGTAGTAACATATTCTGCTTCCATGATGGAGTCCGCAATACAAGATTGCTTGACACTCCTCCAAGTTATGGCTCCACCTCCCAAGGTGAAAACACATCCTGATGTGGATTTTCTGAAATCTAGATTTGACTAAAAATTTGAATATGTATAGCTAATGGGTATCAAATCCTCACTTCGGTAAACAAGCATATAATCTCTCGTTCTCCATAGATACTTGAGAATATGCTTTACAGCTTGCCAATGTTTTGGTTCTGGATTTGATTGATATCAACTAACCATGCCAACTGAATAACAAATATCTGGTCTAGTACAAAGCATGGCATACATGAGACTTCCTACTGCAGAAGCATAAGGAACTTGTCTCATCATATCTACCTCCTCTTGAGTCTTAGGCCTTTGGTCATCAGACAGAGGAACTCTATGTCTAAAAGGAAGTAATCCTTTCTTGGAGTTTTGCATGCTAAACAGTTCTAGAACCTTATCTATATATCCAGCTTGTGATAAGCCTAACATCTTATTCTTGCGATCTCGCCAAAGCTTGATCCCTAGAATAAAATTAGCCTCACCCAAGTCCTTCATATCAAATTGACTAGACAACCAAACATTTATTGATGACATTACACCTACGTCATTCCCAATAAGTAGAATATCATCTACATAAAGCACTAGGAACATTACTACTTTATCTCGATATCTTTTGTACACACATGGTTCATCAAGATTTTGTTCAAAACCAAATGACTTAATTGCTTAATCAAATCTGATGTTCCATGACCTAGATGCTTGCTTAAGTCCATAAATGGACCTTTTCAATTTGCATACCATATGTTCTTAGTTCTCAGCTGTGAAACCTTCCGGTTGCATCATATAGATTTCCTCTTCAAGATTGCAATTAAGAAATGCAGTCTTGACATCCATTTGTCAAATCTCATAATCATAATGAGCAGCAATGGATAAGAGAATTCTGATAGATTTAAGCATTGCTACTGGTGAAAAAGTTTCTTCATAATCAATACCTTCTTTTTGTGTATACCCTTTTGCCACTAGCCTTGCTTTAAAAGTTTCAAACTTTCCATCCATCCCTCTCTTCCTCTTGTAAACCTATTTGCAACCAACAGGTTTAATGCCATTAGGCGCTTTTACAAGATCCCAAACTTGATTAGAATACATGGAATCTAATTCAGATTTCATAGTTTTGACCCAATGATTTGCATCTATATCATTCATTGCTTCATCATATGTGTAGGGATCCGATTCAGCCTCTTCTGAGATAGCTTCATAAGTTTCTCCCAAACCTATGAATCTTATAGGAGGCTGAACAATTCTCCCACTACAACGAGGCACCTGTGTACTAGACATCTCATGAGTAGTATCTTGTGGTGTATCTAATACATCCACATCATCCCTAGTTTCATCTATTGGTTGTTCAACTACAGGTTTATTCATTTCAACCAACATAACTCTACTTTTAGGAGTATAGTAATTCATATAGTCATTTTCCAAGAATTTGGCATTTGTGCTAACAAACACTTTATTATCTTTATGACTATAGAATAAACCTCCAACAGTTCCTTTTGGATACCTAACAAAGAAAACCACTTCTGTTTTAGACTGTAACATGTCAGACTTTCCTTTCAACACATGTGCTGAACAACCCCAAACATGGAGATGTCTCATACTAGGCTTACGCCTATTCCACAACTCCACAGGTGTTTTAGGAACAGACTTCGAAGGTACTAAATTCAAAATATACATTGCAGTGTTTAAGGCATATCCCCAGAAAGAAATAGGTAGAGTTGAGTAACTCATCATAGACCTAACCATTTTCAAAAGAGTCATATTCCTTCTTTCTGCTACACCATTCTGTTGGGGAGTTCCAAGTGCAGTCAATTGGGATATGATCCCATTTTGAGTTAAGTAATCCTTGAAATCCCCAAGAAGGTATTCACCACCATAATCAAATTGAATGGCTTTTATGCGTTTACCTAATTAATTCTCAACTTCAGCCCTAAACTCTTTGAACTTTTCAAAAGTTTCGGACTTCCGCCTCATTAGGTACACATAACCAAATCTAGAGTAATCATCAGTGAATGTGATGAAATACTCATAGCCACCTCTTGCCTGGATTGACATAGGACCACATACATCTGAATGCACTAATTCTAGCAAATCTTGTGCTCTTCTACCTTTTGCATTAAAAGGTCGTTTTGTCATTTTGCCTTCCAAACAAGATTCACAAACTGGAAATTCATCAAAGTTCATGGGCTCTAAGAGTCCATCTTTGATCAGTCTTTGAATCCTATTTGAATTAATATGACCCAAACGCAAGTGCCAAAGATATGCATCACTAGTAGAAGGAAACTTTCTCTTTAATGATTTTACATGAGAGTCATTATCTAATTCAGAATTATATAATTCATGTTTATCAAGAGTTAAAATATAAAGACTATCCACAATATTTCCAGAACAGATAAACACTTTACCCTTCTTTATTACAACATTGTCTTTAAGGATAACACAATATCCATGTTTACCCAAATAAGTTGCAGAAATTAAATTCCTACGAACATTAGGTACATATAGACAGTCTTCCAATACTAAAACTCTTGACTCAAAGCATAAATTATAAACACCAACAGCTACAACTAGAATCCTGCTCCCATCAGCCAAAGTAAGAAACAACTCCCTTTCTTTAAACTTTCTGGTCTCCTAGAACCCCTACAAGGAATTGCAGATATGATTAGTATAACCTGAATCCACACACCAGGAATCCGTGGGATTATGTACCAAACATATTTCAAGAAGGAATGTATTATTCATACCTTTATTCTTGGCAGCTTTGAATATTGGACAATTCCTCTTCCAATGTCCTTTCTCACCACAATGGAAACACTTTCCTTTGATCTTCTTTCCTTTGTCAGCAACCCCTAAGGCAATTTGTTTACCCTCTTGTTTGGTGAAGTCCTTCTTCTTCTTCTTCTTACCCTTGCCTTTCGACTTAGGTTGAGAAGTAGAAACTTTACCAACATTGGCTTCAACATTGGAAGTACCAAGAATGCCTTCTGCCGCTACCAATTCATTCATTAATTCAGACAAGGTATAAATCTTTTTGTTCATATTATAGTTAAGTTTGAATTCCTTGAATGATTCTGGTAGCGACTGGAGTATCATATCCACTTGGGATTCTCCATCAATATCGGCACCTAAAACTTCCAATGTATTCAGATTGGAGATCATTGTAAGACAATGCTCTCTCACTGAACTACCTTCAGCCATTTTGGTATTATAAATTTGCCTCATGGTCTCTTGCCTTGCAGAACGGCCTTGCTCACCAAACATCTCCTTCAGACTTAGCATGATGTCTGAAGCTAGTTCTACATCTTGCATTTAATGCTGTAGAACATTTGAGATAAATGCTAGGATGTAGCACTTGGCCATCTCATAAGATTTCTGCCAACGATCATATCGTTGTTTTTCCTTAAGAGGAGCATCTAATGAAGGAAAGCTAGGACATGGTTTAGTAAGCAGATATTTGTGCTTTTCAGCTGTGAAAACTAGTCCAAATTTGTTTTCCAATCAACATAATTGGATCTAGTCAGTTTGTTTTGATTAAGAATAGTAACAAGTGGGCTAAATGATGCCATGTTCAAATCTAAAAATAATAAACATGAATATAATCATTAAACTGGACATTATTAATTTAGCATATAAACATATAGTATGGAACCTTAATAAAACCATAATATAATATATGCAACGGTAACCCAATCCCATATTCAATATCCCTCAGCATAGAGTGAATATAAAATACTATGATTGATTGAGAACTCTTCTCATTATTAGTGCTATCATGATAACTCTTATTATACACAAATAATATGCCGTTATACATTTGGCTTCTAAATAATTATAGTAAGAACTCAGCATAGAGGATACTATAATATTTAGTCTAGTGTGTACCATTATCTAGAATCATGTGTAGCCACATTTCATCCCCTTAACAGGCTTATTTTGTAGTACCATGATACAAGACACCCTCCGCATGGAATGCAAAGCTAAAAGCTAAGACAAGGTATTTGATCAAACTACTATAAACCAAGTAATTCAAAACTTGTAGGACCATGACATAAATACTCTCCACATGGAATGCTAAGCTCGAGGCAAAGACAAAGTATATATTTCACACTACTATGAACCAACAATGGAGGCCGTGAGATCCAACCCTTGTATCTCTCTCCCACTAGATGTTTTAAAATAAAGGTTTTTAATTGTTTAATACATACATGAACTGATTACACATAGCCTTGCTCTTTATACATGTAAAAAACAGATGTCAGAATTTTTGGCGATTGGTTTTGGCAACTTGCCCAGTCGCGAGACTCCAATTGCGAGTTGGCAACTTGTTTTGGTGACTTGTCCAGTCGCGAAGTTCATACAGAAGCTTTCGCGACTCATTTGCGACTCACTCACCAGTCACAATGTTCATACAGAAGCTTTCGCGACTCACTCGCGACTTACTCGCTAGTCGCGAAAAATGCCCAGAAACAGCCATTTTTTCTGTTAACCGTTTTTTACGTTACCAATGAACAAAATACATTCTTAATGGTAAAAAACGATTAGATTAAGATTAAAACTTGAATTCCATTGATGTTAAAGTGTTAAAATTCAATTTTACATGGTTAAAATCAAACTTAAACAACATCATAACATCAAAATCAGTTTTAATCAAATAATAGTTTCAAAAACTATAATATGCAGAAAAATTACTACAGAATTTTCACAACTATGAAAATAGTTCTCTTTAATTCTAAAACTCACTAAACATATTATACAGATTCGAAAATGAAGACCGCTCTGATACCAATTGTTGGAAATATGCATATACGCAGCGGAAAATAAATGGATCCACTTCATTCAGAATTGATAACATGCATAATGTAAGTTTCAGAATATAGAACAAGAGAGTGTACCTTGGTGTAGCGAATTTCAAAACCAAAGATGAAAAATTCTCAGGAACACTTTCAATCTTTACTCCAATTCCACTAACGCCTAAGATGTGTGGTCTCTCAATCAGTTATTTCTTAAAGAGAATGATAGAGTGTCCAACACTCACATGCATGTATTTTCATAAACTTATTGTGTGTCACAAAATTCTGTATGTTTCTCTTCTAATAACTGGTTATCTAATTGAGCTAGCCTTTTGGGCCTTTCCAATTGGGCTCTAATATGTAGCTTGGAGTGGGACCAAAAGGGAACAAATAAGACACTAATTCCAGTGGGCCTTGGGCTTTTCTATCAACTTTTGACAAATCCAAAGTTACCATTAATTATATTTAATACCACTATATAAATATAATTGCACTCTAGGCCTTATTAATAAATTATATCCCCAGACTTTACTGTACATGCAACCCCTTCATAAAATATTCGTAGTAATACAAAGTTGTGAAAGTAGACTGCTACTTTGTAAATTACTACATCTTAATCCTTGAATACCCGGTTTAATCCTTTAAGTTATTCATCATACATTTATGAAATCCAATTTCATAAATATATACTTTAGTAACTATTTACTAAAGTAGTTAGGCCTAACATTCTGAATAACAAACCCATTAAACTTATCTTAAGAGAATATTTTGTATCTCTGTTAAGAGACTATGAATTCCATCTTGAGAATATATGTTCTATCAACACTAAATGTAGTTGCCCAACATACTGAGGTTTTGACCGTTACTTTAGATCTTACTCCTGATATATCAAAGCAACCTACACTTCATGATCAAATCCATTATTCTCTCAGGATTAAGAGTTCATGCAAATATAAGTCGTGAAATTTATTATTCAATTGACAGTCTTTATGAGAATAATAAATCTCACAGCGGTCCGGTTCAATATGTCTTAACTCTTAAAACATATCAACATATCAACTAGAAGTCACCACTTCCATGATCAAGACAAATCATCTTAGTTGACATGTTATAGTCTTCGCAGCTGAAATGCCTAATTTCATCACCGACTACGAACCAAATTCTGAGTTTACAAAGAACTTGTGAATTATATCTTCTGTGATTAAATCACATAAATCACATACTATGCATCTCATGGACTATATGATAATGTCCAAATATTCATGTTACCATTATTTCAGATAATAATAAAACAACTTTATTAATAACAATATTAAGTCTTACATCATGTCATACATAATGTCATACATAATATAGTACATAGCATCATACAATAGGATTCTAAGGCACAAATCCCAACAAATATACAAGGAGGTACTTCCTCCCATGCCTAGCTAGTCAGAATAGACTGAGACTGGATAGCCTGCTCCCCTAGCACCTCACATATACAAACCAGCAGGCAGACCACCCAAGTAAAGAAAGAGAACCTCTGATGAGCCTAGGAACCCTTACAAAGCAAGTAGGCTGAACAGACCTGTAAGATGTGGAAAATGCAAAAAGGAAGGGCATAACTCAAGAGGGTGCAAGGCTGGCATCACTAGGGAGACACCATGGTAGAGGAGACAAAGACTTCAAAGAGAAAAGGCTATAAGTAATTAGGATTTAAATGAAAAAAAAAAAAAAAAAAAAAAAAAAAAAAAAAAAAAAAAAAAACCTTGTTTTTAAACTTACAATAAACACTGTATTGAAACTGGGTTTTATTGCAGGCAAAGGGAGGGGTGCTTACACCTACATCTGCACCTTAGCCTGCACCTCAGCCACCATCCCAGCAGCCTACCCAGACCTACAACATGATGTCTGCCACTTAGCCTTCATCCTCACAGCAAGGAAATCAACATAGGTCATCTGATAGGAGAGCAAGATGGTTCTCTTCCTCACAGCCAGAGTTTCACACACCTAGGAAGACCTGGGATACCTTACCAAGTTCTTCACAGGTAACTTGGTTGAGTAACCTCTTTCCTGGATGGTTGTGTAGACTGGGATATTTTTTAACAAGTGAATCTATTTTTTATTTTGTAGCCTTCACATGCAAATAGGAGCACTAGTAGTGTGAGGACTAGATGACAGCTTGCTACACAAAGGCCATCAAAAATGAATTCAGTGGGTGGAAAGAGGAAAGAGTAAAGGCAAGAAATGAATGAAGCTAGTGGGTACGCATGCCAGCATTGGGAGTAAAGCTAGTGGGAACATGTGGGCCTTTTTGTTTTTTTGTGAAGACCACTGTTGGCTTTTTGTAATTATCAATTAGTGTAAAAAACAATCACCTTGTTTTGAGTAATTATATGTATGTGTATATATGTGTATATATATATATATATATGTAACTGGCCTTGGAATATGCTTTTTTGTAATTAAGGTACAATACACTCCAAGTTGTTATATAGAAGTTGTGGTATTACAGTTTGTATGGAACAATATTTGTCCAAACTAGATTATATGAAAGTTTATTTATTGCTACTACAGATTGTGTCAAAGTATATTTTTCCAATATAGTGTATGGAAGTTGTTATTGTGGAATGATTGTTATGATATGCGCAGGTAACTGTATAGAACATTATTTGTCCAAACCAAATTATATGGAAGTTTATTTATTGCTACTACAGATTGTGTCAAAGTATATTTTTCCAATATAGTGTATGGAAGTTTTTATTGTGGAATGGTTGTTATGGTATGCACAGGTCATTGATAATTGACCAATAGTTCTTTCATTATATGCCCACAAACTAGTGGCATGACCAATATTTCTTCCATTGAATGGTTGTTATGGTATGCACAAAATACTCAATAATTGACCAATTCTTCATTAATTGACACATCAAAACATTACATTAGTAGGCTAGTGCTATTACAATGCAAATTCATTAACACCATTGCCATAACTATCTCTACTAACCAATTAACTACTTCAGGCAACAATCTATGTCTCTTTACTCCAGAGAACTCAATTGAGCCAAAACACAACAACATAACAATAACAAAAAAGATCCATGACAAAATGCATGCAGATTTCTACATTCTCTGCTTCTCTTCAGCAAACATGGCTTTTTTCTTAGCTTTTACACAGACAACTCGAGCCTTTCTCTCCCTCTCCTTGGCTTTGGCTTCCTCTTCAACAGCCTTTTCTGCCATTTTCCCAGCTTCTTCTGCCCTTTCTAGAGTTGTCCTTTCCCTCTCATTGGCAAGTTGGAGAGCACTTTGAAGCCTAGACATCTTCTCTAGAGCCAAAGGTGCAGTTTCATTCCCACGAGAACAGGTTGGGTTATCAACCCAAACAAAGAAAGGACACTTAGGACCAACCTTATAACAGCTACAACCCAAGAACCTCCTCCCAAAATTGTACAAACTCAAACTTGTTCTCAAAACACACGTCTGCTCATTGCACATATGTCCACATGAACCCGAGAAATTACCACTTAATGAAGACATATCAACATAACACGATTCCTGGGAAGTACAAATTTAGACTTTCACACAGTAAGTTCGCACTTGAACAAAATCTGAAACCCTAAATCAAGAACAGACACAAAAACGTGGGTGGAAGAACCCAAATGCAGATGAACAGCAGTCACATATACCTTGTCTAGCTTCGATGATGCAAAACAAGTGTTTTCTCCCCCTCCAGACGCTCCAAACCATGAAGAACAAGCTGATCGCAGCTCGGGTCTCTCTCTCGAAAAGTTTTTGAGTTTTAGGTGTTTTGATTCTCATTATGTTCTGTTTTGGGGTTAAAAGGTGTTTTTGTAATGGCAAAGACCGAGGTGGGTTACGAAGAGTGACGGAAACATACCTCAGGTGGGTTAAGTGACACTTTTCAAACCACGAGTAGGCAAAGTGATTTTCACCCAAACCACAGGTGGGTTATGTGTAATTATCTCATTAACTATCTATCATTATCCATGTTCTTATCAATGTGTGCCTGACCTAAGTGTGACCTAGCAATAGATGATGAGCGACTAAACATATTCATTCTATTTCCAAGCAATTAATAATTACTAGCGGAACTATTACTAACCACTGGTATTCTTGCTATCAGGACCACCTCCTCGGGAAACTCCATTGCGGGACCACTTAAACAACGCCTGTCTGTCGGCTAACAAAAAAATGGCTGACCAACGCGAAACTACGGTTTGCCAACGAGCCTTGAGGCTGACCAACGCTAACAAGGAGCAAGTAGTGGCTATGCAGTAATATATGTTCCTAGTAACTTCTTAATTGCAAAGAAATAAAACTCATACATCTACCATCCACGGCTCTGATACCATAACATTCCCAGGAGAGTGCACAACAGTAATATGGAAGCATAAACAATGATAAAATAGATGATAAAGAAGAAAATAGCAAAGTAGATATATTCAAAATAAGTTAAAACGGAATATGGAATATGAAAACAAATTTTGATAAGTTTGAGATTCAAAAAGAAAAAACAGAAGTTGAGAAACCCAAGTAAGTATTTAGCTAATGGATGAACATTCAATTTGAATATGTGTAGTGGGAGAGAAGAAGTTTATCTAAAATAAAAGAATTTGAAAATTAGTAAATATGACTTATCTATCCCGACTAATTATAGTTCGTTAAGTTTTTAACTGTTATTTGTGTGAGGGTAATTTAAGACAGAAAATAAAATGATATAATATAGTAAATTAAATGATATATCCTTAAAAATTTATATTTCCTAAGCAAGACCAAGAAAATATTGCAAAGATAGTATTAATCCGAGGAGTTAAAAATAATTGATATTCTATTATTAATTTTTTTTAGAGAAAATATTCCATTCTTTTATGACTTTAATACACTTTCTTTAAAAAGTAAAACATATTTGTCAATCACTAATTGGATTGCACATACCTTATAATTTTCATTTTGGGTACATAACTTATAGTTTTCATTTTGGGTTGAGATTACGTGTGCATTTAGATTGAAATGAAAAATTAAAATTATTTCACTATTCAGCTTATTTTTGCTACTATTCATAATCCCATTACACTTTTTGGTACTATTTATGAGCTCTACTGTATTATTTCAACTAACTTTTACCTTTATCTACAGTACTTTCTGTAATAATTTTTTAGTTTTAGCAAAATAAGTGGTATCCAAACACACCCAACGCATGCGTTTGGATTGCAATTAAAATTATAAATTATTTCACTATTCAACTTATTTTTGCTACTAGTCGTGGGCCTCACTGCACTTTTTGGTACAATTCATAGGATTCACTGTACTATTTTAACTAACTTTTACTTTTATCTACTGTACTTTCAGTAATAAGTTTTCAGTTTCAACAAAATAAACAGATCCAAACAGACCCTATGTAGGGAAGCAATTAAAAAAGAGAAAGACATAAAAATATAATAATGCTACCGAACATTTTATTTTACAATTATTGGAGTAATTAATTAAGAGCAGTGTATATAACTTTTTATATGGATCTACCAATTTTTTTTTTCTCAACATTCATAATGAGCAACTTTGGCAACCGTAAAGTGAAGTTTATAACATGCCTTTATGTTAGAATCTCAATTTTTTTTTCTTTTGTATTTATATTTTTTTTAAAATACTTCGGGCAATTATGAAAAAATATTATTAAAAATTTATTTGTATCTTGAACTGATAATAAAGGATTATGTAGCGGATGTTGAAACTATCTTAAAAGATGTTGCCAAAAAATTTCATGAATAGCATTATTACAAAACTAACAACTAGCGAGGAAGACAAAGGGACATTTATGAAAAGGAAAAAAAAAAAAATGATGGGACCCAATTGGATGGAGAAGAGACAACTGTAAACATAAAATCGTCCACGAAAAATGCATGAAATCTGAACCGTTAAAAAACTGTGTGGTCCCCCGTCCGTGTAATAATTGTCTTAACAAATTATCTTCTTGGAGCTAACAAACATACAAGAAGAAGAAGAAGGAGGCTTCAAAAAAGACTAGACTTTGATTTATCCGACAACAACAAAACTCTCTCTCTCTCTTTCTGCTGTACTTGTTTAATGGAAAACCAAAATCAGGAGAATCGGGAAAGGAAGAAGGTGGAGGATGGAGCTTTGGTAGGGTTCTCTCCGGTCTCTTCCCCTCGGATTTTTTGGAAATCCCGAAAGAGATCATCATCAGGTACCCATTTTTCCTTCATTAATTATTATTTTTTCCCTTATTACCTACTTAAATTTTATATATTCATATTCTCAATCAGTTTAGAATTTCAGACTCATCACCTAATCTACCTACCAGTCCCTTTGTCCCAATACTTGGATTAATTTTCATAATACATAGAACTTGTTGCTTGGTGTAGCTTTCTTACTGTAAGTATTTTGGTAAATCATGATCAGATCATATATCCTTTGATTTCTATGTGCATATGAAGCTAATCCTTTAATTGAATTATTATTATTAGTATTAAAGAATTCATCTACTTCTACTTCTATCACCGTTGTAATTATATGCCTGCCTGCTCGTGTTTGTTGAAGAGAGAGAGATAGAGATGGTATATTAACACAAGCTAGAATTAATCAAGTGATGATCGGGATATTACAAATTTTACTATATAATTTTTGCTTAAAAATAAAGTCTTCCAAATATTTATTTTTTCATTTAAAAATGTTAAATAGAAATATTTTATATATGAAAATTGTTTATAAGATTCGAGTTGCTGACTTTGCCCCTACGTTACTTGAATTGAAACTCACCAAATGCACACTCTCTCTCTCTTTCTCTCTCTTATTATTATAAGTTTATAACGGAATATTTCTTTCTTTCTTTCTTTCCGTACTCTCTTTTCTTGCGGTAGTTATAAGCGATGGGCTGTTTAAACAAACTCTCATGGTATCCTCAATTTTCTTTTATATATATATATATATATATATATATATATATTCTAGGTTGTTTATGTTTTTGCGCCAAAACCCAATTGCCTATTTTATTGATCTTTTCTTTTGCTAGGATATTATAAAATACTAATACTAACTTTGAAATTTGAATAGCTTCTTCATCTTTAAAAAATAAATAATTTGTTTATGTATTTGCTAGGATATTATTTATTTATTTATTTATAAATAAATAATTATCATTCTTTATAATATTTTTGAAGATTTATGAGTTATGAATGAAGGTACCCAGGAATATTCTCCACCCTATATATATATATATATGGGTTTGACTTACTTTTAGTACTTTTTTAACTGGACATATCTTTTTATTTTAAATATACAATCGCAAGTGGTAGTGGGTTTTAATGTCCACTTTTTATTTAGTTAGTGGATGATATAGCAATTTCTCATTAATACAAAAGGGGATTTTAGTTAAAAAAATACTGAAGGTAAGCCAAACCCTCTATATATAACCTCAATTTTTGTGAGACACGTGATCTGCTATGTATTTTGTGGCTGGGAAGTTCACCAACTATATTATATAAAAGATCATTTTTTATGGTTATGGTGTATATATATTGGAGAAAACTTGATTTATATATGATAGATAACATTGTTAGGCCACAATTTAACCTTGTGTGAATTAAGAAATTCAACAAAGAATTTTAATCAATCCTAAAAAAAAAAAATTGAACTAAAACTATCAAGTTAAAAAATTGATTAATTCTTCTCGACTTGATGTCTAACTTGAAAAAAACAAAACCCTCTTCTCAAAAAAAAAAAAAAACCCTACTTCTCTTTGCTCCACACTCACCTTTTATGTCTCTTGCATATGACAATCTTCTTTGCCTGTTTTCTCCTTATTTTCTTGAAAGAACTCTTCTCCAAACCACATATAAAACTCTCTTACTCTATTTTTATAATGAACCCCAGCCTTTCTACGGCTTTTCTCCATATTCTTTTTGAATAATGACTCCTTAACTTGGCAAGCTCATCATTAGCTGAGAAAATATTCTGTCTGAGCTGAAACTTGGGGTCTTCTGTGAACCCAACAACCTCCCAAAGTCCCAAAATAGCTTAGGAAGACTTCAATTAGAGGAAAACCATTATGTTATATGGAGCCTATAAGTTTGGGTTCAATAATGTTATAATAATTCGTCGATTTTTTAATACTTTTTCTTCATATGGCCTTCCACTTACACATGTATACCTAACTGACATTGCGCACTTAAAATTTAAATCCCTTTCTCTCATAGGTCCTAATCTTTTTTGTCTAATAGTCATCTAGTTATTCATTACAGTTGCAACTTTTTTTTTTTTAATAATAATAATAATAATAAGAAACATTTTCCACTTCTAGTAGGGAAACATAACTAGCCAATGCTGGGGTGGAACTAGGTGTTAGCTTGGTGGTCCATGCTCCCCACCCTACCCTCCCCTCCCCTCCCCTCCCCTCCCCTCCCCTAATTTAAATACACACACACACATTTTGAAAGGTTTAGCTTGCAAACATAAGAGATGCCCACCCCCCCCCCCCCCCCACCCCAAAAAAAAAAAAAAGAAATTTCAGAGGTCTTTTATTTTTTAATAAAAAGAATGAGCAATTGGTTCACTGGCTATAAATAAAGATAAGTTCTTTTTCTTTTTTTTCAATTTTCATTTTTTATTGTAAAATATTTGCGAAAACTTTGGATCATTCGTGGTTTTGAAGATATTTATGAGCATTTTTTGTTTTGAAATCAAGGGATAAAAGTGTCATACCAAGTGTGTGTTTTCACTTTTCTTGAGAAGTAAAAGTGCTCTAGCCTATATGCTCTGCCTTAACTAGGACACGGACTAGAAAGAATTTTTAATAAAATAACAGGAAAAAAAAAGGATAAATAAAGCTTGAATTCATAAGTTGTGCCTATCATAGCATGCTGTTTTTGGAAACTATTCACAATGATCCTTGCAGAAAGCCATGCCACTTTTGTTTGTTTTGGTAATCTGTCAGGAGCATTGCTAGCCATAGTTGTTGCAGTTATGCGACAACAGAGGTTGGGGCCAATGAGAATGTAACATGTGCAAAGTGGTCTTTGTTGGTCTTGTGCTCTATATGACAATAAATCTCATATATTTAATTGGTGGCATGTCCTAATTGGTCACATTTTTCATTGAACACAATTGCGATATGGCCAGTACTCCCTTTGATCTCAGTAACAAGACCTAATAAGTTCTGGAGATGAGGATTGCATAAGCTGTGGTGTCCACAATTAATTTACTTCTTTATTGTTTTTTACATATATTAATTCTTTACCTGTTTTCTTCGTTTAGCATATGTATAAGGCTGATTTCTTTTGTAACATAAATTTCCCAATGGTAATGTTATGTTGTCTTTGTAAATATTTCCATTCCCAGGTGCTGAACCTTTTGGAGTTCACTCTTAACACACAATTGTATAAGTAAATGATTTGTATTTGGCACCAGAGTGCCCTTGCAAGTCAACACCAAATTCCTTGGAACAAAAGATAGGATTCCCAACTATTATTATTATTATTATTTTTAAATTTTTAATTTCTTGGATAATATTTTTAAAAACATGTCACTTTTGCTATATATTTTCATTGGAGTTGTTCATGAAAGAACACCCGTACTCTTACTTACCAAAAATAAAAAACTGTACCTACTAACTTACGAAAAAAAAAAAAAAAAGGCAATGTACAGACTATGCCTATTTTGAAATGTCCACACTAAATGGTTCACAAACATTTCACACTGTTTCTTTTCTGTGCACCCTTAAGTAATTGCAATTGAAGCTACTGAAAAATGAAAAATTTTAAAAATTTATTGCATAGTCTAAAGCAAAATGAATAATTGGGGGACTAGAAAATGATGGAATGCAATCATAGATCTCTTAAAACATGTCAGGTTGTGTTTGGACAATTTATGAAATGTAGTTTTATTGGCAATTTCCTTTTAGATTTATTTAACTCACTTTTGATGCATTTATTATAAAGTAAATGCACTTAAAATGTGAAATTTATAAAATAAGAATTGAAATGCCACTAAACACAAGTCTAGTTTATGTCCAAGGTCTCCATCCAAGTGAGAAAATAAGCGCTGCTTGCTACTTTTTGATCAGAAAGGGTGTTGTGTTCCATATAGTGATCCGGTTAATGGCCCTTTATTGGATAACATGAAATGGGTTGATCCTTAAAGTTTTTAATTTTTGACTTAAAGACATGGTCATTATATGAATGTTGGGCATCAAGTTTCACCTTTAAATGCCCTGAAAACTAGAGTGGATCTTTTAGTATCGATTATTACTTATCTGCTGTTTTGCCTGATTAGACCTTGGTACTTGTTACATTTAGCATAGTGCAATTGCCTAATTAGCCAAATTTATATTGGATGCACTCTCTATTCTCCACCCATGTATTAAATGATTTTTCTTAATATTCACTATGCTGGAATTGAAGAAATGGCATGGTGGTACTATGGCCTCCCTATTGTGTTTGATACTATGCTAGTGTATAGATATGCAGCGTCTCTAAGTTTGTTGGAACTAGAATAGTAACTTGTTTCCAACAGCTAGCGCGATGAATATAGACAAGGTAACAGAAGATACTGCTGATGAAACACCCAACAAACAGGAAGAACCTCTGATTGAAGAGAAGGTGCAGGACTCTACTGAAAGTTCTACACTCTCTGAGCGTCGAAAGGCCTTGTTTGAACCATTAGAACCAATAACGAATATAAATGGCCGACGACCATCAGCTGAATCCTTACTCCCTCCACCTGACTTTGACTCCACAAACTATCCCAAAGGCTGGCTGATTGGAAAGAAAAGAAAGCTAGTCAATGTGGATGTTGTTGAGAGCATGCGGAGGATTGCTGTGCAGGAAATGAACAGAAAGGTTCTATTTCAAACCTCTCTCCTCAACAACACATGCACACGCACCAACAAATACACACAGTGATGGGGTTGCAATACAAACGTGAACCATATTTTGGTTATACATGCAGGACAGGGAAATTGATGGCCTAAATCAGCAATTGGAAGAGGATGCCCAATGCCTAGAACATCTGC
Source organism: Quercus glauca (assembly GCA_023736055.1). Classification (NCBI taxonomy): domain Eukaryota; kingdom Viridiplantae; phylum Streptophyta; class Magnoliopsida; order Fagales; family Fagaceae; genus Quercus; species Quercus glauca. The sequence goes on from CM043319.1 coordinate 41,909,219, forward strand.
AACTTCAACTTCTGCAAGAACGAAGCAAGCGTGCAGAGGTCGAGAGAGAAAATGCAGTGCTACAAGATCAGATATCTATGTTGATGAACATGTTACATGATAACGAGTCCATGGGAGAAGAAGGCCCAGATGAAGGCTCAGATGAACCATAGTGGTGGTTTGTTCGGTTGTTTGTTTGTTTGTTTATTCTTTTTGTAGAAAGTTTCTAAAAAGTTGAAATCAACCATTCAAAACATAGGTTTTATATATATATATAATTGCACAGTTTGGAACCGCTAGTTTATTGGAGATGAATACTCTTTGTTTGTAATTGTTCCATTAGCATATATTATGAAGTACATATTATAGCCAATCATTTATTAGAGCATCACGATTAGTTCAAGAAAGTTCTAGTTAAATTTTTTTCGATTATAGCTACCTACCTTATTTTTGTGATATACTCGCAAACAAAAACTATATATATTTTTTATATAATTTAAATATTCTTCTTTATTTTTTTACCAATGGTCATATACTTTCTCAAATTTTCCACAAATATGAATACCTTATTTTCGTCACTTTGTTCTCACTCTGGAGCTATTTCTTCATCAACTCAATCAAAACCTATACCCCCAGTGGCAACATCATACCCAAACTTCCAAAATCAAAACTTGATACAAATCATCAAATGTATCTGTTAGTTAAATTAATAAGTGAAAAGCCCCAAACAAAGATCCAAACTGAAGAATCGTAACTGTAGAGATTATCCCAAAAACACAGTCCAACAAAGTGAAATTTACACCACCTGCACAACCTAACAGGGTTAAATTTACACAACCTGCACAAACTGCAACACGAACAAATTTGGCAGTGGTTACAACGATATCAATGAGAAAAAGTGCTAAAAGATTAGCAGTGTTGATCTTCAACGGCGAGCTGTGCAGGTAATATCCCCATTGGAATACAAGAACATTCTCGTTGGCACTCAACACCCCAGCCAACATCCCTGGCTTTGTCGCCATTGGAATACCCCTTTGATCTGTTATTGGCATCGGTGGCTTCTACGGCAGCAAGCTAGGTTTCAAGGAAGTAGCAGTGGCTGTCTCAGAAGTGAGAGAGAGAAAGAGAGAGAACAATGGGGAGCAAATAAAAATTGGGTCAGTAATTATTTAGCAAAGATACAATGTTCAGCGCTACAGTTTTCAAAAGATTTGTTAAGTTGCCAGCAAGTTCGTTGTAGGCCAAAAAAATGGGTTTGGCTAACCAAATATTACATGGCTATATCAGATGCACTATGAAAATACAGATACAACAGAATTCACCAACATATATACACGAGGTAATACAGAAAATGTACAGACATCACCCTCACCATATGAGCACGTTAGGATTCTATCTGAAGTTAATTTTTTACCTAAGCTTTACAAGTTTCAGCAAACACAACCTAGATTACAGAGGAAATAACGTTTCACGCTTCTTAAAATAAGATTAGTTGAGGACCACTATCTAGAATGATTATGAGAATCTTCTGGCAAGCTAAGCCAAAACCGAGGAAGAGAGGCTATCCTTGGAAGATTTAGAAGCAGCTCCGCAAATGAGTCCTTCCTTGACATTGCTGGTGCTTGCTTACAGCCAGAACCATCATTGGACTCACCATCACCCTCTGCAGGATTACTTTCATGTGTTGATGCAGCAAAAGCTTCACCTATGTTCTGATCACTGTTTATATCAATATTGTCATCACGTTTGGCCTGCAAGTTTTGTGAAGTTGAAGGATCCTTCGGCAGAAGGCAGCTAAGAGAATTGACCCTACACACGAGTGACTGCTTGTCAGAAGCTGATGTTGATTGAGTGTCGCTTAACAAGATCTGTGTAACCTCCTCCAGAATGTCCCTTCGACGTTTGTTGCCAGAAAAGATGGGTCTATCATTTGCCATTTGTTCTGTAATGCAATGTCGGATGTGGCTCACTAGATCACTCATAGACATCGATGGATGAAGCACAGGCACTTTAATTTGTTCTAAATTGCTGAGAAACTTTGAATCTTTGTCTGCAATACTCCTCATTTCTTCAATTTTATTAGCATCCATCACTATATATTAAAATAAGACACAAGTTAGAAGATCTAGAACAATAATAAGGTAGTGTCTATAACAAGGTACTCTCAATATGGTTCAATTTTATCAAGTAACCCTCAGGAACTTGATCAATAATAACATAACATGGCAAACAAAAGTGTTATACATTATTATGGAATAAAGTATTAGCACACAATAACACTACATGGCAAAATAACAAATGCATGCCTTAATGATGTGACACGACAAGATGCCATGGCATGTGACAAGATGAGTTGGCACGTGTGGGGGCTAAATTCAAGGGATGCATGGAATCAATTGGCCAAGAATAGCATGAATAAATAAGGAACAAGGCAATTTGCCAACATATTATATATATATATATATATATATATTTATGACAGGGAATCTCTTCATGGTAGGACCTTTTGGACTCACCCCCTGTCAATTAAACCCCAGATGCATGACCTGCCCGCAAAAACCATGAGTTGGGTAATCTTAAACTCGATTCTAGGACCTTAAGGGAGCATAACCCAAGGCCTACCAATCAAGTTAACCTGTGCGGACCCAACATGTAACGAATCAATTTAGCATGTGCTTAAATTTTGGTAGTTAGATAGGCATGTGTTCAAATTAAAGAATGTGTTTGATATGTGTAAACCTGTAATTAGTTTCAAATTGTATTGTATTTTAGCATGTGATAAATATGGAAGTTAAAATCTAAGAAATCAATTATGGATGATGATCATCATAAGGTCATCATAACTAATTCCCTAAGCTATAAATTGCTAACTAAGCATAAGCCTTCTAAAATTGAGATTTTAATAAATGAGTTTGAGATTTCCTTTGAGAATAGATAGAAGTTGAGCCTCTCCCCCTCTCTAGAAAAATCATTCTTTCTTGAACGCATCATCATTCTATTTCTCTTGCAGACTTGCACCAATAATCACAAACATTCACAGACCATCTGCTACCAATCATCTAAGCCTATGTCCCACCACTAGAGTGAGAGGGAACATCACAATAACTTCTATCAGTCATACTATCAAACCATCATGGAATGTTTTCTAGTCATACAAACCAAACATCACCAAAGAAACTCTTACCTCATCTAGCTACAAACTTGCACTAATTTTGCTCGCTTTATTTATTTATTTATTTTTTGATAAGTATCTTGCATTCTTTATTTTCTTATCCAGCATATGATTTTCTGCATTTCCTACACAACAGAAAGCATCATGTAGACCTTCCTTTTCATATCTTGAAAGAAACATGATATTACATTCCTGAATTTTCTTTGAACCCATAACTTAATTAAGAATACTCTTTGAAACTAAAACATAAAAATAGTACTATAAAGAGTTAGAACTTTTTTCACCGCAAGCTACTAGCAAGCCTCGCTACCTTCCACCTAGAACAGCACTAAGGCACACTTAGCTACCAGCATAATCATGTCATGTTTTTTAGAATTAATGAATGGTGAGAAAATATTTTTGGCACATTACATGAGATGATAGAAATATGGCATATCCTTAATTGGTCTCTAAGATTCTGCCAATGAACTCTAGCTCTAATGGCACTCCCTCACACAAGAATGGGTAGAGGGTGAATTTTATTTATTTATTTATTTATTTATTTATTTATTATTATTATTATTTTTTTTTTTTTTTTGAGAAGATATGAGTTCAAAACATTTGAGGTACGTGTGCAACTTACCAATAAAAAAGTCAATAATGAAAAGAAAAAGAGGGAAAAAAAATTGTCACTTTCAATAGATTCACCTAAGTGCCTGGCAGTAATAATACTATCAGATGGCTTGTTTTCATATGCCCTTTCTAATAAGGTTTCCTTCAGATTTGTCATCCCTTGGAACACACCAATGGCTAGATGCAGTTCCATCATGTCTGTCATTGCTATCAACCCATACATCCAATGTCTAAGAAATCTGTCGAGTTTTGCTGAAATTATACAATGTAAAATTGTTAAACCATTATTAATTTACTCTACAAGCCTTTCCCTTCTCATCGAAAAAAATTTGGAAGGCCAAGGTCCCATGAAAAGTGGCATTCTTAGCGTGGATTGAGCCCTTAGGAAAATCCTGACAATTAATAACCTTCAAAAGACATATTTTGATAGTTGATTAGTGTTGTGTGTGTAGAGGTAGCGGTGTGACTGTTGATCACCTGCTTCTTCATTGTCCTATGACAACATATTTATTGTCCTTTGTTTTCACTCTCCAAGATTAGCTTGGGTGATGCCGAAATCTGTGTATGATATGTTGGAGAGTTGGCAAAGATTGTACAAAGAAATAGGGGGTCCTTAATGGTGTTGAGTGACCTGCTCATGTTATCAAAGAGCAAATCGTTTGTTTGATTGGATGCTTGCTCTAGGCAACATCCCTTTGATGCCTTTTGTTGATTTTATTGACTCTCTTTTGTTGTGAGTTGTATTCATTGAAAATAATTTGTCCACATATTATTGCGTCATTTTCTTTTCCTTTTTATATTTTATAAAAATAAAAAAAAAAATAAAAAAGAGAAGAAGAAGAAGAAAAAAAAGAAGAAACAAATAGAGGCCACACAAATTCAGCCTTTAACCTAATCACAGAATAAGAGAATTATCCTTGTCACTGAAGATGAGATGCTGTACACAGCTATTAGCACAGGAACAATTATATTTTGACAATTTTATAAGGTTGCATTTGAATTTGAGGATTTATAGTCAATGAATTTCAAGGATAATTATTGGTACAAATTGCTTGATAAGAATTTTAACAGCACAAGATGAATTAAAATTTTTTTGAGGATTTTTCTCCCACAAAAACACTACTAATCCCATCAACAACAACCAAAAAAAAAAACACTTGTAATGTTATGAATTTGGAATAACATCTTATATACTTGTTTCAAATCCACATATTGATAAAACTGAAATTCATTAACAGAACATGTTTCTCTCTCTCTCTCTCTCTCTCTCTCTCTCTCTCTCAATACCTTATTCAAGTCATTTGGACTAGAAACTAAATCCAAATCTTATATTTCCATTGAAATGAAACATAAAAATATTAAATGAAGGATATGCATTTATCATCATATCATATTCTAGTTTAAAGAGAGACGAGTATGTGTTATTTAGCTATAAGCATATCAACTATTACTTTCATTTCCAGGAACACAATTTTACCTGAACTAGGTGAAGGAGTTTCCTCAATATAATTTTCTGGGGCTCTAGCAATGAAGACTTGCCATTTGTTGAGAATGATGATTCAGCTCCAGATGGTGATGCCACAGCCCCCAATGAAGTCTCTTCACTTTTCATATCAGAGCCATATTCATTTGGCTCCTCAAACCCAGCAACATTGGATTCAAAATATGGACATTTTAACACAATTTCTGTTTGTTGACTTAAAAAGCTGAGACGAGGGTCACATTGAATAAGCTTTTCGAAGTGCTTGTCTAACATCCCTTGTGGGCACTATAGAAAATTCAACTGTGACAATATCAAAAACCGCAGCAGCATCACATATTTAGAATCTTAATGATACAACACAGAAGTGATTCATGCTCTTGATTAGTTGCAGTCTAAAATGCAAGTTACAACTCTGTTTGGATCAATTTTGATATTGGCCCCTGATATTTAATAAGTTTAATCCTAGTCTCTTACATTTGGCATCATTTTTATTTATTTATTTTTTTTAAATCTCGTCCTGTCTATTCCCAGTAATGACATGAAACCTAAAATGCTAATTAACCCTACAATCTCTACGGCTGGTCTAATTAAAAACACACCATATCATTTAGGAAGTAATTGTGATTCCCAATGATGAAGGAAGAAAGATATATGATCTGCTCCAAATGTAATGTAAAATATAAACACGCAATCATAGGTTTGGGTCAAATAATAATAAAATGTTGTAAGTTTAATAAAAATGAAGTACCTATAAACGCTTGCTTGACCACCTGTAAAATCCGAGGATGCCTGCTACAAGGTGTGCTTCCTAGGTTGTGGATTTGTCTCCCTAAAGAAAAGGGGCCTTCTAGACAGCTGAGTCAAACAAACAAACAAACAAGAACATGAATCTAGCTACAATCATAATCTAAATTTAAAAAAAAATAAAAGGAATTTTTTGAATTTACCGCAACATCCAAAGTTCCCGGTCCATCATCTGGATAGATTGCTTTGATAGCCACAATATCCGACCACTGTATTTCAATCTTATTCTTAAGACTGCCATCAAGGACTTCCCACACCAGCTTATGCTTTGCAAAGTAACATTTTGCCACCAACTCTCCTTCGTACTTCGACTTATACTACAAAATAGAATAGAAAGTCAACAAGAAGCATAATCCAGGCAACATCAATATAAATTTATATACCTCCCATGTCCCGATTCTAAGAAGTGAAGTCAAAAAGTTCGAAGCCTTGAGCTTACCATTATTATTATTGTTGTTGTGGGTGTTTTGATGAGAAAGCAGCCTGATTTGGATTAAATCCAAAAGGGAGGGGCTCTTTCGGAGATGCAAACCAAGTGGGCTTAGCTCGTGATTAAAGGGATTGTACATTTCCTTTTGTTGCAGAGATTGATGCTTGTGCTTGTGCTTGGATCGCTTGTTAAATTCTAAGGAGGATTTTTCAACTTCTTCTAATACCGCCTTCTTCATTAACTCCACCATCGATTCTTTCTTTCTTTTCTTTTCTTTTTTTCTTAAGAAAAAAAAAAAAAGAAAAGAAAAAAATCAAAAAATTACTCGATTTGGCAGACAATAAAAACTTCTTCAATTTTGTTCAATTTCAATACCCGTGCAGGTGACACGTGCCCCCTTAAAAGAATTGCCACCTGTCAGACCAGTCGTCAAATTTGCCTCAGTAGAACCTCGCTCCTTCCTTCATCTGAATAATTAGGGAGTGATTGGATCTTCTTTTTTCATCACTTAATTTTCGTCACTCATCACTCATCACTCAAAACACCCTACCTGTTTGGCATCATCACTCACTTGTCATCACTCAATATTTTTCACACTATTTATGGGCCTCATACCTGTCACCCAGTGCAAAAATAAAACCCAGATCAGATCACTGAACCCAATGAAGAAAGAAAAAAGAAGAAGCCACCTAGTGTGAAAAAAAAAAAAAAAAAAAAAAAAAAAAAAGAAAAAAGGAAGAAGAAGAAGAAGAAGAAGAAGAAGAAGAAACGCACACACCAAACCTAGTGAAGAAAAAAAAAAAAGATGGTCAAAAGTTATGGCTAAAAGTCTGACAGTGAGTCCCTCCATGTAGTATTATTTACAAAAATACCATTGAGTTATGAGTTATGGAAACTGAAAATAGTTAAAATGTTTTTTCAATTTGCATAACTCATAACTCAAAAATCAGAGAATTTAGTGATGGAAACAGAGTTACATTGGTGCCAAACGGACTTCTAGCTATGAGTCTCACCATTTTTGAGTTATGTGTTATGGAAACAGAGAATTGAGTTATGAAAATTAATGAACCAAACACTCTCTTAATGTTCAGTACTTCTATACTACTATTTAAAGGGTTTCTCCTTTTTTTGATTCTTCATTTTTTATGCCTAAAATACATTCATTATGCCCACTTATAAGTTTTTAACTAACGAGAATAAATATGTAAATTAAAACTCCACTAACGTACACTTTGTCATCTATCTCATTTTCAATCTCTCATTCTTCTTCAAATTGAAGACATTTAGTTTAGCTCTACATCCTCCTTTCTTTTTCTTCAGGTTGAAGACATTTATTGTAAGAGGCTTTAACAACTTTTCAGATTCTATCTTTAGAAAGTTCCGCTTTGTTTTCTTTTCTTTTCTTTTGTTTATCATTAACTTTTTTTGAGTTCTTACTTACCATGGCTACCAAGTATTCATAGTTTGAGGAGTACTTACCTGTGGGTGAATGTGATTAGGGATTCAAGGGTGTTTGACGATGGCTTATTTCCAGGTTGACTTTGAGATTTCAAATATGAGGGTTTGTACTTGAACTGGCTACTTAAAAAAAGATATTGTTAAGGACTCTTTCTTTTTGTTTTAGCCTAGAATTAAACACAAACTCTTTTTGCGGGTTTTTTTTTTTTTTTGGAAATTTATGGTATTTTTTTAAAGGGAATTAAGCTACTTAGTTTGGTTATTTATTTATAGGAATTTACTCTTTCTTTTTTTTTTTTTAGGAATCACGCTTCTCTGACCGAAGGCATATCATCATTTACACACCAATTTTTATTCCAAAGATTGAGTCATAATTGAAAAAGCCTCATCTCGCATGCGTGATGATATAAGAAAACATTTAATGTCTTGAAAAAGGTATGGAAGTGCTATTGGGTCATCTCTGTCTTAGGGTTCTTTCTTGCTGGGATTTTGGCTTTGTTTTGGGATTTTGTAGAGAGGTTTGGCTGCTATTTTGTGTTGGTGAAAATGGGAAAATGTGGGATTTTTCACGTGTTTTGGGGTTTTGTTTTTGGTTACGTTTCTTTTTGTTTTGTTGGTTGTATGGCGGCTAGGATTTTCAGGTTGGTAAAGGAGAGGAGGGATTTTTTGTTTTGTGTTAGTGAAGGAGGGATTTTTGGGGTTCTATTTTGAAGGCTTGTAGTGAGGTTGTACAGCGTTTAGGGGTAGGTGTATAAAGGAAGATACTTTTTTTATGCTACTTGTTATAAATGTAATTTACGCTACTGTTTTTTAGAGGGTATTATTATATATTTGATGTATCATGTTAATAGTTACCCAATTTAAGCCTCACATGAAGTGATTGTTATCTAAGAAATTGTTGTAAAAAATTTATTTTGTAACATAAATTATATTTATCATTTGTATAATTCTATGTGAAATTCAATTTACATTTTTTTTTTATAATTATTAATTTACTACTCCATAAAAAATGTTACATACATTTTTTCAGTTTTAAGGGTAGTTGATATCTTTGAAATTTAAACTCTTTTTAACTTTTGTTGTGGATGTAAAGTAAATGGCTAACTATTAAGATTAAAACACTACATTTTAGGATTAAAATTGATCCTTTTACCGTAAAAGAAATATATTTGAAATTTAAACTCTTTTTAACTTTTGTTATGGATGTGTAGTAAGTGGCTAACTTTTAGGATTAAATAATACATTTTAGGATTAAAATTGAATCTTTTACCGTAAAAGAAAAAAAAAATGGTAGTTGCTAAATTTTAATTATAAGCTGTTTCCACTTTTTGTTATGGATGTGTAGAAGATGGCTAAATTTTAGGATTAAAACACAACATTTTAGAATTAAATGAGAAGTTTTTAACGTGGGGATTGTTATTTTTTTTAACATGTATAAATCATACATTAAACATGTAGTTACCCACAAATGTGTACTATTTTTAAACTTTGAATTTGAATAAAAAAGGGTGGTTGGGTGGTGTTTTTTGGATAGAATGTGGGATTTAAAAAAAAAAAAAAGTTTAATCCGAAATTTTTAAACATGTAGTTTTTCTTTTTTGATAAACTTTTAAATAAGGATAGGGGTCACATCAATTCCCCACATTAATCTTTTAAATTTCCCAAAAATTTAGCCTTTTATTTTCTTTCAGATATCATAAAAATTAGGTTTTCTTTTATATTTCTTTTTCACTTTTTTTTTTTTTGGGTACCAATGAGGGTTTTTTTTTTGTTTTGTTATATTCTTTTCCGTGTTCTTTTTCATTCTATACGGATGATCTTTGTTTTGAATAGAATTATTGATGTAGGTTACCATGGGATAAGGATAAGGTATTTTTAAACTTTGAATTTGAAAAAAAAAAAAAAAAAAAAAAAAAAAGAAGTGGCCGGGTAGTGTTTTTTGGATAGAACGTGGGATTTAAAAAAAAAAATAAATTTTAATCTGAAATTTTTGAACGTGTAATTTTTCTTTTTTGATAAACTTTTAAATAAGGATAGGGGTCACACCAATTCCCCACATTAATCTTTTAAATTTCCCTAAAATTTAGCTTTTTATTTTCTTTCAATATTAGATATACTAAAAATTAGGTTTTATTTTATATTTATTTTTCACGTTATATATATATATATATATATTATGTACAGATGAAGGTTTTTTGTTTTGTTATATTCTTTTCATTCTGTATGGATGATTTTTGTTTTGAATAGAATTATTGGTGTCGGTTACCAAGGGATAAGGATAAGGTATTTTTAAACATAGAATTTTTTTTTTTTTTTAAAGAAAAAGGTGGCTGAGTAGTGTTTTGTGTTTTTTGGATAGAATGTGGGATTTTATATATATATATATATATATATATATATATATATATATAGTTTAATCCGAAATTTTTGAACGTGTAGTTTTTCTTTTTTGATAAACTTTTAAATAAGAATAGGGGTCACACCAATTCCCCACGTTAATTTTTTAAATTTACCAAAATTTTATATTTTTATTTTCTTTCAAAATCAAATATCCCAAAAATTAGGTTTTATTTTATATTTCTTTTTCACGTTATGTACAAATAAGGGGGGTTTTTTTTTTTTTTTTTTTTGTTATATTCTTTTCTGTATTCTTTTTCATTCTATACGAATGATTTTTGTTTAATTTTTGTCTTGGATAGAATTATTGATATAGGTTGCCGTGGAATAAGGATACGGTATTTTTAAACTTTGAATTTGAAAAAAAAAAGGGTGGCCGGGTAGGGTTTTTTTGGATAGAACGTGGGATAGTTTTATTTTATTTAATTTTTTTCAAAATAGGGGTAGCTTTTTTTGGATGAAATGTACGACTTGAAAACTGTCATAAAAAATAGAACAACAACACCACCACTAAAAAGAAAAAGTGTGGATGCACATCTAGAGCCTTTCCTTAAGAAAATAAAAAATAAAACAACTAAAATTTGAGTCTTTTACTGCAAAAGAAAAAAAATGGTAGTTGCTAAATTCTAAATATAAGATCTTTTTAAATTTTTGTTATGAATGTGTAGTATATAGCTAAATTTTATGATTAAATACAACTTGATAACTATCATAAATAAAGGAACAATAACAACACCACTAAAAAGAAAAACAACGTGGGCGCACATCTGGAGCCTTTCTTTAACACAAATAAATAAATAATTAAAATAAAACTAAAAAAAATTGAGTCTTTTACCGTAAAAGGAAAAAATGTTAGTTGCTAAATTTTAAATATAGCTCTTTTCACTTTTGTTATGAATGTGTAGTAAGTAGCTAAATGTTAGTATTAGGTCCAGTGGGTAAGCAAATTCACTGGCTAACTAGAACTTGAACATGGCCTTACAAAAAGGCATGATTTTGTTTTAAAATGTGTCAAATGAGTATAGTAAATTTAATCTAATTCAACTAGAAATGAGTTTGGGAAATAAAATAAACATTTTCTAAATTATATTTGGTCACATTGATCTAACAATTCATAACCTAAATTTAAATATATTCTCAAAACTTCAAGAAGTGTAACTTATTTCTCCTATTTTACTAAAAATTTATTACAATTGCACATTTTATTACAATTCTTTCATGTGATTAATTTGTTCAAAATTAGTTCAATTTTTTAAGGTTTTAATACATGCTATTTATGACAAGGAAAGATTTATTGCTTACTGTGTATGTATGTGCAACGACCACTATAAATTTAATTTAATTTTATATAGAAATGAGTTTGCAAAATACAGCAATGGTGAATATCGATGACATAGAACATCGTCGAGAACAATGGAGATATTATGCTCGCCTGAAGATGAAGAAGATGTTGTGCATTCTAATTCAACATCAACAAACCCATCATTAATACCACCTAATCATGAGGCTGGACGAAATCGTCAGGTTACACATATCCATAACTTGGCACGGCATATGCCAGTTGAGCATAGGCTATGCAAGAAGTTAGTGGTGAGATTATAATTTTGTATCTTTAAATATATTTCATTGCTTATGTTAGGTTCTAAGGTCTTAGGATTTATGTATTTAGAACTCTAATTTGTAATGTTGGCAAACCATGATCAAAACAATGTATTTAGTCTTGTTTAGGCTTGCTCAAAGTTTATCTATTAATGTAAAGTTGGAATCGAGTGGCTGCAGAAGTCTTTGGGACTTTCGGCCTGGCTCGATCGATCGAAGGACAGGCTCGATCGATCTAAAATTGCACAGGTTGAATTTTCTGCAGAATTTCCAACTCAGCCCTACTTCATTAAACGTTTAGGGTTTTATGTTTTTACCCTAGGTATTTAAACAAAACCCTAGCCACGTTTTTGGAGGTTGTCTATATTGTATTGTTGCTCATACATTGCTGTTTTGTGTGAATCTCTTGTGAGATCATTGAGGAGTTTTCCTTTATTGTGAGATCATTGAGGAGCTTTCCTTTACACAAAACTTAGGGTTTTCAAGGTAGAGATGATTTCAACATCTTGAAGATCATTATAGTTGCAACCATTGGAACTTAAAAGAAAAACAAGCGGGGAGCTTGTAGTTGATTAAAGAATTCAAGAAAGAAGGAGTCCGTGGATTTGGAGTTTGCACGTGGTCATGTCAATAAGTTCTACTGGTGGGTAGCATTAGGAAGTCGAGCGGGGAGCTTGTAGTCCTTTTGTAAGAACTTCAATTCTTTCATAGTGAATTCGGTTTTGCCTTGAGGATCAGTGGGTCAAATCCTCCCCAGGTTTTTACCATGTGGTTTCCTGGGTAATCATATCATTATGTTCTTTATTATTTCCGCTGCTTTATATGTTTTATATACATGATATGATTATTTGATTGCTTTAACCTAGAATTGCATAATTTGACTAAGTAACAACTTGGCTAATTAAACTAGGCTACGCAATCTGATTGTTTTTAAGGGGTCTAAAACTGTTCAGCTTAGAATCTAATTATTTTGAGAAAATCTATAGTTTTTGGCATGTTAGTTGTATGTCAATGTAGAGAAAGATGCGAACTTAATGTTTATAATATTAAATTTAGGTCTCCCTCCAAGCTATCCAACCAGGGACGGAGTCAGGACTTAGATTTAGGGGGGCAGCTTTGCTACTGATTGCGTAATATGGTTCTGGCCTCTGGATCCGTTGTTTAGTTACGAGGGTTTTTTTTTAGTGTCTTTGATGCGTACTGCTAGGTAAGGACAGAATTAGTTTGTTTTGAGTAAAATTGGTTGATTGAGCTTAATTTTTTTTAAAAAATTTATTTTTACTATCGGTAATTTTTATCGCTCAGCTAAATTTCTAGGCTTGTATATTTTGTTTTAGATTTTAAATCTATAAATTTTTATAGCCTTTAACATGATGAAAATGAAGGAGTTACAAACGTTTTTATAAATGGCTGATGTGGTTAGTGGTTATTGTTTTGTAAAAAAGTTATGTAAGTGGTAGTTCTAGATGCGAATCAATAAGAACTTGCTACCTTAACGGTTTGTACAAATATTGTAGAAAAGTTTGTTACTATAGCATTACTCTCAAAAGAATTAATGATATTGTTAAGGAAGACAAAGTGTAATTTTATAAAACAAGATTGTTAAAAGTAATACCTACATATTTACTAATAATTAAAAAAAAAAAAAAAAAAAACCAAAATAAGGGGGGCTATTGCCCCCCATAGTCCAAGAGTGGCTTTGTCACTGTATCCAACTATAATGGCAAATGACTTTGAGATTGGACCAAGTCGTATAAATTCTGATGTTAATAAAGGTAAGTTTTGAGTGCATGCTCAGAGGCCTTTCTATTTTTTTGGATAAGGGTTAATTTAGAGCATTTATTATAATTTGGGAATACTACATTTTTCAATCACAAAAAAATACCTAGGGTGTGATGAAAAATTATTTCATCACACACAATACTCATCATACCCCTATATTTTTTGTAATTGAAAAATATAACAATCACAAATTATAATAAATGCTCTAAATTAACCCTTATCCAAAAAATAGAAGAGTCTCAAAAAACGCGCTCAGAGGCTAGTGTCTTTTTAAAAAATAAAAAAAATATATATAAAAATTCCCTTTGATTGATTGCTCTCTATATCTATCCTCTCTATCTGTATCTGATCTTATCTTCTCTTCTTATTTGATGTCAGCTGTCTGTCCATATGCTTCTCTTCGTTGACGTGTTTGACACCTAGGACTGATTTACGTGCTTCCTGTGGATAAGGTCTACATAAATGGTGTGTTTTGTTTTTTCCCTATGTTTCTCTATATCTGTATATTATAATAAACTAGTCGCTAATCCGTGCTATGCATGGGAAAACTACTTAAAGAGATTTTTTTTAAAAATAAACTAATATTTTTCAATGAATTTTTTCTCTCAATCTCTCACTTAGTAATAATCTTAACCCTTAATGTTTGAATGTTATCAAGTTTATAATTTTCTCCAATATTTTATTTGTCCTTGCAAATGTATATTAATACAAAAAACATAATTCATAAAAAATTTCATTGTAAGAAGACTACTATTATAATGTTGCATTTTTGGTTTTTATGATTAAAGTTCTAATGCTAAAAATACAAATTATGTTGTGGCCTAGTATGCCTAAATGCACATGAAAAAGAAAAAGATAAAAGACCAGTGGAAACTAAACCAAGAGGCACAAACCATGAAGTTGACTTAAACTAATGCATAAGTGAGACATGTTGTCAAACACAAGGTGTACATTGCAAGAGTCAATTTCATATTAGAGATGATTTCGGTTTACCTAAGGGAATGATATATATTAGAATTATCGCTCTCTCTCTCTCTCTCTCTCTCTCTCTCTCTCTCTCTATATATATATATATATATATATAACACACTAAACTAATTATTTTACAAAATGCTAAAGATACAACAAATTAATAACAAAACATTTTGTGGATTGATGTGACAATAATTATGATTGGTAAATGGCATTATCATAATAAATAATAAACAAATATCAAAAAAAAAATTTTAATAACTGGTGACATTAGTTTCTAGAGGTTAAGTGATGAAATTTGTTATATCTTTAGCATCATTTATATATATTTTTACCCTAACTATCCTACTAACATTTTTTTAACCTTTCTTTTATTCTCATCCACTTATTCTCTCAACCTTTTAACATTTTTTTTCTTTTTATTTTTTTCCTTTCTTTTAAATTCCTCCACATGCTATCGTCTTCAGTCAATTTTTTTTTTTTTTTTTTTAAAACAATCCTCCACATGTTCCTACTGGGGTTATTCCAACTTGAAAGGCCATAGTTGTAATGAAAGATGCCAACACCATCAATGCATGTTGATGCTTAATTATTGGCCTCTCTGAACTCTCTTTCATAGTTAGTGTTGAGGTTAGAGATTTAGTTATCCAAGGAACTTTTTTTGGAGCCCATTAGGTCATGTACAATTGGATGTACAGTATATATTTTATACCTAAAGCCCCAGCACCTTGAAGAATTTCCCCAATCTCCATATCCCTCAAATCTCTAGGTCTCTGTATCAGAATGTCTAAAGTTGTAGGGTCAGTGCAACCAAATTTGAAAAAGAAAAAGAAATAGAGAGAAGCGGTCACAGAGAGAAACATATCTAAGGCAGAGAAGAAACAAAGAAATAGAAGATGGAGGAACACATTTAGTAAACGAAGAAAAAGAAACTAACAACAGTAGAGAAAACACATATTAAAAAGAGAAGAAATAGTTCATACTTCTTCCAATAGATTAGGTTTGAGATAAATAGAAGAGATTGTAGTTGCACCTAAGAGAATTTGGGACAGAAAGTGACAGAGCGGGAGGGGTTCCGACTATGAACAAAGATAGAGATTTGAGAGTCTAAAGAGGAGAGGAAGAGAGGAAGAAAAAGTATCAGGATTTAGAAAAGTGCAATTACGTTTTTTTTTTGTTTTTTTTATTTATTTTTAATAGTGTGCTAACGTGGAAAATTGTGGGAGTTTCAGAGGTTTTGATTTTATATATACTAGTGTTTAACCCGGGCAATGCACGGGATCGTTTAACATATTAACGAACTTTGCATCCAACATAAACTTAGTTATCATACTTCTATTACATATATTCAAACTTAAATAACGTAGTCTATTTAAGCATATAGTGTCCAATATCTCCTAAAATTTTTAAAAATTATTTTCTTCAAATCACTCATGTGTCTTCCCTGTTATGAGAGACTCTAAAAAAAGAATCTGACTTTAAGCAATTAAAACTTACATGACAATTTCAAATAGCAAGTCCGCTATTCCTAGGAACCACAATGAATCACACCGAACAAAAACTTGCAAGACAATTTCAAATACCAAATCTACCATTCCTAGGAACCACAATGAATTAAACCATGAGATTAGAGAATTTTACAACCAAAAAGTTTAAAAGAGAAAAATGGCTACTGGTTTATGAAACAAAAAGTCAGAAAAATATTAGACAAATAATAATATGCATAATCAATAGTACAGTGGAATCTCAAATTGTAAAACCAAACCAATATATAACCCTTAAAAGGGACATTGAATTCAAATTTTTAATCGCAAAAGAAAAAAAGAAAAAGTTGTAGTGCATAATCAAGCCACTATATATAAACAAAACAAAATTCCACCTGCAACAAATAAAATGCATAATCAATAGTAGATGGGAATCTCAAATTCTAAAACCAAACCAATTCATAAGTCATAACCCATAAAAACATCAAATCTCAATCTTGACCCTAAATTTCAATTGCAAAACAGAAAAAGAAAAAGAAAAAGCTTACAATCCCGAAAAAGCTGCAATGATACAAAGAAAATTTGTTAACAACAAATCTCATAGTGATAAATAAAACAGATATATTAGATTATACACACACCCAAGTTATGGAATTCATGAAACTTTTCATCCATTATTATGTAATCATCTATTCATAAAATAAATAAATAGAAGTAAATCATCTATAAGTACTCAAATCCAAAACACTAAGACATACACAATAAAAACATTCATACTGTAGATTATTCTTTTGAAGGTAGTTGTAGGGACCGAGCTTGAGCACTCTTCCTTGGATGAAGTGGACTCAAGCCCAGCTAGTCCGATACAATGAATTTGTAAAGTATGGATTCAAGAATTAGGCCCTAATAAAGATTGCAACAACCAAACATGATAGTGAATGGATTGAACGACAAGAATATAGACTAAAGCCTAAAATGTTACTCCTCGGCCTTCCTCTTAGGGGCTGGAAATTCTTATTACTTCTTCAGTGCTTAGTTACAGACATGATACAAGTGCTACCGTATTTCTATCTCCCGTCCCCCTTTTTGGAGGATTTCTTACATTGTATATCCCCCCTTTGGTTCAACTTGGCCCTCCATTTGTTGGTCATGCAGGTCACCACTTGAGTGCCTGTCCCATCAGTCACCTTTCCATTCTTTCTGTGGGTTGCAGCAACTATGGCAGCACTATTCAGGGGTTACTTCTCCATTAATGCGGCCAGAACATTAGTTGTGGGCATTTAATGTGGAGGTGACAGTTCCTTCTGGAATCGCTCCTCCACCATGCTTTCATGACTAACCCGTTGTACTTGTCTTTTCTTTGGGGCCACTCTGAACGGCTACCTCTAATGGTGCCTTGCTCTTCCTTTCCATGATCTCGGCTGTCCGAGGATAGGATTGTCCTTGGCAGTGCTTCTTGGAAATTGGAGCTACCTTAATTCGTCCTCGGACATTTCTTCCTCCTCAGAATGGGCCTTGGGTTTGGTATGCAATGGGCCGGGGCTGCCTAACTCTTTGGCCCCACAGTAGTCATATATATTTTTTGTTTTATTTCAATAATCTATAGGAAGTGAATCTTATGATTCACAATATTCAGTATTGTGGAATTGACTAATCTATCTTATTTACACAAAATGTATCACTTTTTTGTAAATACAGGACTTCAAGTCCATTTTCTATTGTCAGTCCTACTCAAAACTGTTGAAGCTTTCCCTCCAAAAAGTAGCTAAGTTGGGGATTCTGCATCTAGGAACTTGCAAGATGGAAAAGCACATGGAACCTGTCCTCAACAAGGTTCCTATACAGTTGTAGATTCCACATAACACAATCAATTAAATTTGACCTGAGGAAGAAAAAAAAATTGATAAGAGAATGATTGGAGGGAGAAAAAAAAGTTATCACAATGAACCAACTGCAAATTATCTACCACCTCAAGCATCAGTGTTGCATAATGAAATATTGCAGATAATTTTTTTTAGTATTCTCCTCAAAAAAATTCCAAATCTTCATTAAAGTAGAAGAGCCCAACAATCTGACATACATCATCCAAAATACAAAGCCTATCAAACTCTAAGATGCATACTATAAGCCAATTAACAATGTGTTTGTTACCAAACCAAACCACCTTTCCAATCAGACTGACGAAGGGTACGTACAAAAAATGTACATAACTCTATAGTGGAGGAGAAGTCACTAAGAAAGTCCTCACAAATTCCGTACACAATCAAAATTAATCCCACTTCTATCTTAACAAAAAATACTCCAATGCTAAATAACAAAATGATACCAAAAAGTATAAAAATATACCATAATATAAAATAAAATAAAAATGCCATAGGAGACTATTTATTTTTTTATTTTTTTGAGAGAAACCATTAAAGCCAATTTGAATCATTACTCTCCACTTGAAATGAAACTAAATAGAAATTAATTTGAGCTATAAATACTCCATGACAATTTGTTGTCATTGTATGTGGGGTTTGATACGGACACTTTTAGATTATTGTATCCGAATTCATAGGTATATTCTTGAAGGTATTTTTTTACAGTGAAGGAGATTCGATTGTGTTATTTAGAACACAATACTTCAACTCACAGGTGAAAACATTTATCATAAAATTCATCAATAAACATAACAACATAGGTATCACAACATCAATCAATAACAATAACAATTTTTTATAAAATCAATCAATAATCAAAACAACATACATTGATAACCTGAATAACATAGCCCAACAAAGTGAGGCAGGTAATCTCAAAAGTATTATCACACAATCTTCGAATCAAAGGGACCTTATCAGGAAGGCCACGGCTTAAAAACCAAATTTGGGTTTTATGCTATTGACAACAGCATCGTCTACTTGGAACGCCTGAGTTAACGTTTTCATTAGGCATTGGGGGTTGTGAACCAAAGAGAGTTGTTGAGGCAATCAAAACCCCTGGCATGTGACTTTTGAAAGAAGTGCAGACAACACATGATTGCCAAAGTTAGCACATTGCCTTACTATTTGGATTTTCTTTTTTAATAATTCTACTATTTAAGCCAGATGACTATACCATCCCAAACCCAATAAAATGGCACATTTATTCATGACCAATCTGCTATTATAGATCCTATATAAAAAAAAAAAAAAAAAAACTGCAATTGAAAAACATTTAGCAAAAGAATTAAAAATAAAATCTACAGTCAACTAAAATTTAGCCAAAAGAAAAAAATTAGCTATAAAAAATATGGGAAAGTAATCAAAGAAAGAGAAAGAATACAGAAAGAAAATATGTGCAAAAAACATAAGAAAAAGAGAAGGGCTGTAGAGGCCCTTAAATGCCAACAACTGGCGGCTCTTTCATCTCCTAGTAAGTTTTCATTTTCAATTCTTGTACTCTTCCCTCACCTTAACTAATTAGTCACATAATAAATAATCTTCATTTTGATGTTGGCCCAAATGCTTAATTTGAAAATAATAGTCATGTTAATTTGAAAATCTTCATTTTATTTTTGTTTTTGAATTTTTTGTTTTTTGTCATAAATCTATGTTTTGAAGTTTGGTTTTACTTCCCATTTGATCAGTTCCTTCCTTTCTCCCGACAATAGTTCCTCCAACATTTTCTACCTTAACATTAATACCTCCAGTTAAGTTCTTAAAATCTCCTCTTCTAAGATTTTCTTTTCCCAGAGAACGTTTGCACTTATAGAATTATTATTTGTGTTGTTGTTAAGGAAATCTTTGTTCTAAATCAAAGCAATTGCAAACAAAAAAGAGATTTCATTGAACAATGAAATAAAGAGGAAAATTTAGGCTAGCATACCTTTCATTTTATTGTAGAGAACCCAACGGTAATTCTCCTATTAGAGAACCCAGTAACTTTTCTGGCAGGGAAAAAATTAAATTAGTGATTCAGATAAATGGCATTTGAAAGTTTGAGAAGATAAGCTAACTACCCGTGAGGCGTTCAACAAAACCAAACAATGCCAACAAATTGTAGTCGGCAGTATTTACAATTTTTTGAGATAAAGATAGAAATTTTATTCGACAAAAGGGCAATACATGTAAAAACACATAACAACCCTGTAAGCATAAATACAGGGGAATAAAGACCTGTTCTGCAGAAAACAAAATATGCAACAAAATAAATATAGCCCATGGACATACAATATAGAAACAGCAACAGATATTACACTAACCCCCCTGTAAATAGCATTCAACAGATATTACACTCATAGCATTCTCAATTTTCATCAATCTTGTATTCCCAAAATAAGGCTACACTGAACAGAGCGGCAATCTAATAGAGGCAAATGAATTGCAATCTGCACTTACAACCGAGTTCAAAATTAGAATCACATATATTACAACACTTGCAATTCATGTTGATATAAGAGTCTTAGGATGCTCAGAGATTATAAAACCATAACCTATATACAGAAAAATTAAATCTCTCATAATCTGAAATAAATCAGAAAATTAGGTAAATAAGAAAAGGGTATGAAGAAAAGAAATTGATGCGTAATTCTTAACCATTTTTAATGCAATTAAATGAATTCAAATTTCAAGTGCAAACAGGAACTAAATCTAACTAAAATCTACCAAACAGGGGAAAAAAATTTCTAACCAAAAAACAATAATCAACAATTTCAGGTGCAAACAGGAACTAAATCTAACAAAAATCTACCAAACAGGATAAAAAAAGTTCTAACCAAAAAACAATAATCAACAAAACAAAACCCAAGAAATTTAAATTAAGAACAGAAATTCCAATGATTTGCCTTTCCACCTACAAACCCAAAAAAAGAAAAGCTAAAGAAAAACCCATTAATTTTTTATTACATAGATCAGAATTGAAATCAATCAATGACAAATGAAATCTACAACTGAATCCAAGTGAGAGTTAAAAACAAAAACCTAAATTTGTACATGATAAACGCGGAGTCAAACGATTGGGAGCTGGATCCACATCAACAACATCCCCTGCAACAGGCAGCGGATACAATGCTCTTTGAATCCTCGCCGTACTTCGCATCGAAATCGACGGTGGTTACAGAAGGCTGATCGAAAGCCTCAACGGTTGGTTCTTCCTATTCTTCTTCTTCGAGGCGATCTGGTGGGCATGACAGCAGTAGTAGTGTCGTCGTCTAGGGTTTGTTTAGGGTTTTCTTCTGTAGTAGCAGTAAGGTTGAGGTTGAGTTGGTTTGATGAATTGGTGGTCGTTGTGTGAGGGAATCAGAGAGTGCGTGAGAATGGCACCTCTGATCGCTTACTTCTTTCTCATCTAAGTTTTGGATTTTGATTTTGGGGGAAGGAGATGGTTTTGATTTTCGGGTTTCTGAGAAGAGAGAGGAGTTACAGGTTTTGATTTTAGTTTTTAGAAGAGAATTGGGTTTTGTTTTGCGGTAAACAGTGTTTTGGGTTTGCAAAATCATTTTTTGAAACTTTTTGATTTCATCGCCTCTCTTTCTCTGCTTCTTTCTCCGTGTCCTCATCGCCTCTCTCTGTTTCATCGGGTAGTTAAAGTGAGTATGAAATTTCAATAAGGAAATATGGCATTTGTGTTTTAGGGTTTGTGTTTTTTTTTTCTTTGGTTTTCTTTTTAAAGCGGGTTTGGGTTTTTATAAGAATATCCCAAAACGACGCACCGAGCGAAATTTTAAAGGAAAACTGTACACGTGGCAGCATTTTAAGTGGCATTTTTTCCTTACGTGTCAGCACCTCCTTAAGGCTTCTGCTATTATATATAGTATTAGATTAGATATATATATATATATATATATATATATATATATATAAGCAGTGGCAACCATGGACATATGTCCCATTTTGTTAATAATTTCTTGTTCAGAAAAACCATCAATATTCCATTCATAAATCTTATCAGCAGAAACAGAAAACTGAGTTTGAAAAGGTCTTTCTTCAAACTGCATATCAGGAGGAGTAGGTTTTGAATACTAGTTTTTTGTAAGAAACATGGGTTTTCCAACAAATCTTTTAATTTCAGGTAAACAATCATCAAAAACCTTTTTAGCAGGAACAGAAGAAACAGAAGAAACAGTATCAGAATCTGTATCATCAGAAACAATTTCATTTTTTGAAATAGTTCGAGCAACAGGAGTACTTGAAGAAGTACCTTCAGTTTTAACCTTCAAATCATCAAGCATTTTTTCAACAGAAACAGGTTTTTGAATAGAAGCAGGTTTTTCAACAATTCTTTCTTCAATACAGTCAAGTTGTTGACCAATAACATGCAAAGATTCATTAGCAACATTGTTTTGTTCAACAAGAGTTTGATCACCAGCAATTTTGAAAGGAGTAGCTTCAACATTAATTTTGTCAGTAGTCACCAAAACAGTCTCAGAAGGTGGATGACTAGATCTGACAATGGTTTTGTTATTTTTAACAAGATTAAATTTCTTTATCATATTCAAATGATTTTTTGAAATTTCATCTTTTGAAACATAATAATTTTCAAGGAAATCAAAGAACAAAATATGTCTTTTCAATTGATTCATTTTTTCTAACCATTTTCGTTTAACACGGCTTTTTTCAGACGGAGCAAAATTATTTTGGTAATATTTTCTTTTAGGTCTGTTCTTAGAAAGCATGAATTCATCAAACAATGGAGCCATATCAACTTTAAAATTTTCATTCAGAACAGTCAACATTCTCAATTGATTTTGGTAAACAGATTTTTTAACAAGAGGGGAATCAGATAGACAAACAAATTTAGTGTCATCTTTTTCATCATTAACATTTTTAGAAAACAAACAAGAATAAACTGTAGAAAATGTTTGTTCAACAGTGTGATCTTCTTCATTCACAATATCAGGAGGACAACCAGTCCTGGAGCTGACAGAGGAGTTGGATCTCCACAACTTATCCATATTATCCTAGTTTTAACACTCAATTATCATGTTTTTCTCACAACCGTTGCATTTCGTAACACATACCCTAAGCAACCCTATACCACACACATGCCCTACACGCCCTCCTGGCTCAAACGGGCCTTACAGTCAGGTTCTGGGAATTCACTTTACACCTAGGGTGGCGCCAACGACGGCAAGAAGGGAACACAACAACTAAGCACCAAAGGTTCGGACACACACGGACAAGGCACAGAGAAACACAACACACACTATCACCGGCCAGAAAAGAGTGGCTCTGATACCATAAAGGGGGAAGGGGACGCACGGATGAAGAGGGAGAGACGGAAGCACAGTAATAATATTGTGAAAGTAAATGAGAAAAACAAAATTAGAATAATAATAAGGTGGTAGAACCAGCCAAGCAGTATATATCAAAATAATTGAAAGCAATTAATGAAAGCAATTTAGAACCGTCCAGTATGGCGGTAGTCCGTCCAAGGTGGCGGTAGCAACAAACAGAATAATGAACATTAACTGAAAATACTTGTTTATTGAAAATAGATAAAACACTTACAGTAGTAGTAGTCAATACAAGATCTCAACAGTCAACAGTACAGGTTAACAGTTACAAAGCTTGAACTAGTCCTAGTTACAAGGTTTGTAGGAACAAGGTAGTAGTCAACAAGGTTACAGTGAACAAAATAATAGTGAATAGGGAGAACTCTCTCAAAGAAGGCTTCTAGGGAGGTTCTAACAAGAAAGTACTTGAAAACTCACTAAAAGTTCTAATAAGTTCTGAGTTTAACATAAGGGACAACCCCCCTTAAATAGGCAAAGATCTGGATAAACAGTAACACATGAACAGTAAAAACAAATAGTGTTCAAAATATTCTTTGACCAAAGCACAGTAAAAGTGGTCTTGGAATACTTGAAAGCAGTCTTGGAAACATAAGGAATCTCTTTTTCAGTAGCATGAGTACTTTAGCATGGTAGATAACAGTAACATCTTGGCCGTTTGTGCTGGCCTGGCAAATAGGGTGAATAGGACAGTAACTTCTTGGCCGTTTGTGCTGGCCTGGCAAATAGGGTGAATCAATCAATCATCAATATTTTTAGCATAGGAAATAACAATAGCATCTTGGCCGTTTGTGCTGGCCTGGCAAATAGGGCGAATTAATCAATCTTTTGCTAAATCATCAGCTTCATCTTCATCATGACCAAACCACTCCTCATTGTAGGGGTAGTAAGGATCTTTTGCAACAGAGGCTTCAGAAGATCGCTCATCATCTAAATCAGCCTTTTCCTTTTTTAACATTTCAATAAGAGCATTCAGTGCTTCAGGGTCCTTACGGATATCATCCAAAGGAGAACTCACATTTTTGGGTTTAACAGATGGCTTAGCAGATTTGGAAGAGGAAGCAGATGCATCAGTAGTGACAGGGGATCGACTAAGTGAACAATTAGCAATGGGGAGAGCAGCAACAGAAGAAGATTCTTTGGAAACACTAGCAATAATCCTCGGGGTATGACGGAATTTACCCCACCATTTCACATACCAATTTCTTTGGAGCACATCACCTTCTTTTTCATACTGCCATTTTAAAATCCAGGATATTTTATATCGTTTAACAAAATGGAGTAAAGGAGGGAACTTGGCACCATGAGCATCAACTTTATAAAACTTCTTGAAACATTCAAAAGCCTCAAGCAATGGTTCAGGAAGTATATCATTAATGGGGCCAAATTGAGTCCACCAACGGTTGAACCAAAGAGGCAGGGAGCCATGGAAATTGCTATCAAAGTTAACAAACCAAGAATGAGACATGTCTTCATTTTGGTAAAGCATAAATCTTGTCCAAGCAGTGATGTAATCATAGTAAGAATAGGGGATGGGGGATCCGGGCATTGTTTTGGTAAAACTAGGAGAAGGACCCCACTGTTCTTCAGTAATAACATTAACAATGTAAACACCATGGTAGATGATTTTGGAGGTATCAACTCTGTCATTAATGGTTTTAATAATAATAGAGTTTTCATGACTCAAGAGACCAGAATAGTACTGTAACTTCTTTTCTCTATGCTCAGGAATCCAATGAAATAATGGAGGAAAATAGCTTCTAGCAAGTGTGAGGGGATCAGAAATGGAGGCTCTGTTGGGTTCAATATAAAACAGGCTTTGGAAATATTGTTTTTTGGCATATTGGGGAACATTAGGGTTTTTGGGATAAACAGTTTTGATTGGTCGGTTAACAGGGGTTATTGCATAAGGATCATATGATGAGGCAAGAACAGAAGAATAGTTGGGCTTGGGAATAGTACCTAGTGGGGTAAAACGGTTAACAATGTCCATAGAGGAAATAGGTTTACTAACTGGGTTCATAGAGGAAATAGGTTTAACAACTGGGTTGGAAATAGGTTTAACAACTGGGTTATCAGTGGCAGGTGTCTTGTCTTTCGACCTTCTACTTGCCATTGGGACACTGCAAAAATTCACGGGTAAGGAAATCAGGGATGGAGTTTTGAGATCCTTTAATATATTCAATATCAAAATCAAAAACACTTAAAATAGCTTGCCATCTGGCAAAAATATGTTTTGAAGCAATATTTTCAACATCTTTTTCAATAACATATTTAGCACTTTTGCAATCAATACGTAATAAAAACTTTTGGTTTAACAAATCACTTTGAAATTTTGAAATGCATAATACTATAGATAAAATCTCCTTTTTAATAGTACTATAGTTTAGCTGTGCATTATTCCAAATCCCAGAATAGAAACGGACAATTTGTTCAGATGACTCAGGGGAAACTCTTTGTTTTAGAATACCACCATAACCAATGTTAGAGGCATCAGTTTCAACAATTTTGAAAGCATCAACAGTGGGAATACCAAGACAGGGCAATGTCTTAACATGAGATTTGATTTGTTTAACAAGGGATGTATGAACATCAGACCAGGATGGAGGATTACTCTTTAACCGATCAAAAAGAGGTTTACATTGTTTTCTCATATCTTTGTAGAAATCAGCAACATAATTCAATGACCCCAGAAATCTTTGGAGCTGGGTTTTATCAGTGATAACATCAGGAAATTTATCAGCAAATTGAATAGCTCTATCAATAGGACGAATTTGTCCTTCAGAGATGTCATAGCCAAGGAAACGAACTTTTGTTTGAAACAGTTTAATTTTCTTAGCAGAGACAACAAGACCATTTCTTTTGATAGTTTCTAGAAACGAATACAAATGTTTCCAGTGTTCATCAATAGAGCTGGAGTAAACAAGAACATCATCAATATAAACAATGGTGAAGTGACTGAAGCAGTTGAAAATATCGTTCATGATGTTTTGGAATTCACTAGGAGCATTTTTAAGACCAAAAGGCATCACATTCCACTCGTAATGACCAAAAGGAGTGGTAAAAGCAGTTTTGTACCTATCCTTCTCACTAATCTGGATTTGCCAGAACCCAGATTTCATATCAAACTTGGAAAACACTACAGCCTCACTCAACCTATGGACCAGGTCATTCTTATTGGGAATGGGGTACCTAATCCATTCTAAAACCTTATTCAAAGGTTTATAGTTGATAACCAGGCGAGGAGTTCCTCTCTCAATTTCAGCATTCTTTTGAACATAGAAAGCAGAGCAAGACCAAGGGGACTTACTATTCCTAATCAATTTTTTCTCAAGCAAATCATGGATTTCTTTTTTGCAAAATTCAACAGTTTCAGCATTCATCTGAATAGGACGAGCTTTAGTAGGAATGTTTTTCTCATCAAAATCTTTAACATAAGGCAAGTCAACAATATGTTTCTTCCTATGCCAAAAAGCATTAGGAACATCAGAGCAAACATCATCCATCAACATTTTTTGAAAACTGTCAATTTTTGATAGCAACAATTTATTAGAAAGCTGATCAGCAATTTTCTTATATCTAACCTCTTGCTGAAGAAAGCTAAGATGTTTGAATTTTGCATGGATCAGGTTGGAAGCATTATCAATATCAATCTCAAGATTTGAAACAAATTTGAATTTTACTTTTTGACCAAAAGGATCAGTAGTAATACCATCATGTTCAACAAGAAAAGGATACAAAGCATTTATGAAAGGCAAACCAAGAATCACTTTATCAGTCATATTTTTGACCAAAACAGAAGGAATCTTGAAACATATGTTATCATGACAAACATGAGCATTATTCAATTCATATTTAATCTTCATTTGAGAACCATTAGCAGAAACTAGTCTTTCAGTTGATTTTTCAAAATATTTCGAAGGAATCAATCCTTCTTGAATACAGTTCATATCCGCACCAGAATCAATCATAGCAATCACAGTGAAATGGTAATCATGAGAGACAACAATTTTAACTTTTGTAAACCATTTTGGAGGAAGTATTTTGTTAACAAGAGCAAGTTGAGAATTAATAATACCTTTATCAGAAAGAAGAGCTTGTTGACAAGATTCTCCATCATCTTTGAGCTCGTCTCCAAAATTAGTTTTGTCAAGTTTTTTATCAATTTTAAACATTAACATTTTCTGATTAGGATCATCTTTAATATTTTTAAATTCATGTTTTAATTCACCTATCTCTTTTTTAACAATATTAATTTCACATTGGAGATCATTAACAGTTAAATCTTTGGATTTCTTCTTATTAAATCTTTCCAAAGTTTCTTCAAAACTTATTGTTGGTTTGAGTTTTTTACCAATTTCATTTTTCAACAAGTTTTCATTTTCTTCACTTTTAGTAATAACATTACAACATGAATTCCTACAACCAATTTCAATTTCAGATGAATCATCAGCAGAATGATAACATGAATTAGTTGAAGAAGAAAAATCATTTTCCAAAGAACCAGACAAATTGTTTGATTCAAGGATTCTGAATAATTCTTCTTGAACATTATCATCAATTTTTAACATGTTAAACTTGTTTTTTAAGTCACCAGGTTTTTGTTTACAATCTTTACTAAAATGACCAGGTTTTCCACAATTGAAACATTTACCTTTACCTGACCGCTGGTTAACATGTCTTTTAGAAACATTTTTCTTTTTAGCATAAAAATCATTAACATTGGTTTTATGTTTTTTATGGTTATAATTTTTGTGGCTTTTATCATGTTTTTTACCCTTTTGCCTGGAAGGAGCAATAGGGGGTAAACCATATTGTTCACAAAAATTACCCATTTCATATTTAGCTTTTCTTTTATTTTTTAATTGGTGTTTTAACAGTTTTTCATCATTGCACATATTAATTCCAAGTTTTTTAATAGTGCTTAAAATATCACCATAAGTTAAATTATCATAGTCAATAGAATCATTTTTACCAATTAATTCTTATTTTACCTTATGAGCAAAGATAGGAGGCAGACCGTCAATAAACTTTTCTTTCCAATAAGGCTTGAAACAGTCCTTTCGCTGCATCACTCTGGAAAGGAAAACATCTTGGTATCATCTATAATCAGACATAGTAGGGCATCTCAAATTATTCAACAAATCAGAAATTCGAGATGAAACATTAGATGGAGTACCAACAAAATGTTTGATAATAGTATAAATCAAGGTATTAACACCATCAGGAACACCTCGACCAATACGATCATCAAAAATAGGCAAGCCTTCATCATTCTTTTTAACAGCATGTTTAATAGAGTCTCTGGATTCTTCTGTGAGATATGAATCCCACCATCCACGAAGAGTACCAGAAAAGCCAGTAGTAAGAAGAGGGAGAGACGGAAGCACAGATGTAATATTGTGAAAGTAAATATAAGCAAGTAATGTAAGAACAAGAATAAGGCGGTAGAACCAGCCAAGCAATATATATCAAAATAATTCAAAGTAAATAAGAGCAGTTAATGAAAGCAATTTAGAACCGTCCAGTATGGCGGTAATCCGTCCAAGGTGGCGGTAGCAACAAGCAGAATAATGAACATTAACTGAAAAGACTTGTTTATTGAAAATAGATAAAACACTTACAGTAGTAGTGGTCAATACAAGATCTCAACAGTCAACAGTACAGGTTAACAGTTACAAAGCTTGAACTAGTCCTAGTTACAAGGTTTGTAGGAACAAGGTTATAGTCAACAAGGTTGTAGTCAACAAGATAATAGGAGAACTCTCTCAAGGAAGGTAAACTCTCTCTAGAGGAAGTTCTAACAAGAAAGTACTTGAAAACTCATTAAAAGTTCTGAGTTAAACATAAGGGACAACCCCCCTTAAATAGGCAAAATTCGGAGTGAACAGTGTCATGAATAGTAACGGATGAATAGTGACAGGCGAATAGTGACAGGTGAATAGTGTCAGATGAATAGTGAAAAAGTGAGTCTTTTTCTTTTTTTGACTCCAAGTCTTGGAGGGAACATGAAGTGATCAGGAGCATCTTACGGAAAGGTCTAGGCCTTCATTTTTAGGACTAGGCCACATCATTTCTGCCCTTAAAAGAAGCCATCAAAAGAAGCCAAATTTGCATTGTGATGGGAATCTTCAGGAGCATGCAATACTTTTAACATGTGAGGCATAAAATCAGCAAAATCTCTGACAAAGGTCAATAGGAATATTCTTTACTAGGCATAAGATCAGCAAAATCTCTGACAAAGGTTAATAGGAATATCACCATGTACGCATGTAGTTGAACAGGAATATTTCTTTGAACATCACCATGTACGCATGTGGTTGAACAGTGGCCATTATGCTGGCTAGACAAATACTAGCAACAATAACAGTAGCAACAATAACATTAGCAACAATAATCTGAGGACTGCACAATCAATCAGTAGAAGGAGCATCGGATGGATAACCATCAAAAGGATCAAAAGGACCTTGTGGAGAATCACATTCGTGCTCATGGTAAATAGCATATCGGTTGCAAAATCCACAATATAAAATTGGCTCATCCATTGGTCTTCTTCCTGGGATGAGAAGGCTCTTTGGATTACAATGATCTGCGATACGCAAATGAGCAATAGCGTCAACATGTGGCCTGGGGCCAAAAACAGCAATTCTATCAGTGCTTCCCATGAAATGATAATCCTTCCACAGGTTCTGAGCAACTTCAATAATTTGATTATTAAAATAGTTTCCCCAACATTTTACAAGAGCATAAGGATTATTAAAGGACAAATGAGGATTTCTTTCAAGCCATTGCCCTTGATGAGTATGACCATTGATGAGAATAAGATGTTTCGAGGGCTGGACATTCATCCAGTTATTTCTTTCCCATCTAGGCAAAGTACTCCAACATCTGATGGAAATAGTAGGACCAGTAAATTTTTTAATAGCATCTTGAATAATTTGAGGAAGTTGACTGGCTTGATAATGGCTTGTTAATTTTAGAAATCTGATAAAGCCATATTCAAACATATGGGAAAGCCAGTTAGGATCTCTTTCATCATCATCATCAGCAGCAAAGTAACCATTATCATAATTAATTAGGAGACCAGGAAATCGGTGTGGTTTTTCATACACTCTGAGAGTACTCCCAAAGTGTTCTTCCCAGTCACACTGGATAAACACATTATCACCTTCATCAAGTTCATCAGGATCAGGAATAGTGGCTGTAACAAGTTTCTTGAAACATTTGAACCATAGGTCGAAAGACCTGAACATAGCCTTGCTCTTCAGTATACGTGATTGTATATCTGATGGCAAGTTGGCAAAAGCACTTCTTAACATAGATTGGGACTTAAGGCTCAATCTAGAATAATCAGTGCCCATTATAGTCATTTTATCCTTTGAATGGATATCCTCTTTGCCAAAGAGTTGACTAGTGTAAGAATCATTTGTAGTATTCGGATGGTAAACAAGTTGGCTTCTAAAAGCCTCAATTTCTGAAACAAGGTTTGAAGCAAGGTCAACATCTGAAGCAATAGGGTTCTCTGAAATAAGGTTAACATAATGGCTTAGGTAAGCCTCATTTTGAGCAGAAAGGTTAACAAGGTGGATTTCAAGGGCTTGGAGGGTTTTTTCAAACAATTTGTAATGGTTTTGGGTAAAAGCAGAATAAAGGTTATCAAGAATAAATTTAACGGAATCTGGCAGCTCACTATAGACTCCATTATGAAATTGCAAATTTCTAGATAAAACTTCCTGCAAAGCAATAACCATATCTCCACTGGAATATGACACCGTTGCCGGTACATACCCTTGAAGGGATGTTGATCCACTAGGTTTTACCCTAGAAGATGCGCCTTCATGCATTTCATTTTGGAAAAAGTCCTGTACAGGAGCTTTTCCTTTGTTTTTCCTCTCATTCGAGGGAGCCATAATAATCCACTTATTAGTGGTATAAATACTAATATTATCCCACTTATTAGTGGTATTTATCCTTGCATCAGTGCTCGGTTCCTGCAAAGAATCATTAAGAATATTAGAGTCATTGGTAATAGTAGACAATTTGGCATTACTAGGATTACCTTCAATATTGTCTGTGAAGCATGTAGCAGGAGAATCATAAGACAGGTCTAAAGCATCATTAATATCAAGTTCAAGTTTTGAAACAAATTTAAATTTTACTTTCTGTCCAAAAGGATCAGAAGTAATACCATTATTATCAACAAGGAAAGGATACAAAGCATTTATAAATGGTAAACCAAGAATCACTTTATCAGTCATATTTTTAACAAGAATAGAAGGAATCTTGAAACAGACATCATCATGGCAAATATGAGCATTATTCAATTCATATTTGATTTTCATTTGAGAACCAGTAGCAGAAACCAATTTTTCAGTTGATTTTTCAAAATATTTCGAAGGAATCAATCCTTCCTGAATACAATTCTTATCAGCACCAGAATCAATCATAGCAATAACAGTGAAATAATAGTCATGGGAAACAAAAATCTTCACTTTTGTGAACCATTTTGGAGGAAGCATTTGGTTAATACTAATGAGACTAGGTTGAGCATTAGCAATACCTTCATCAGAAAGAAGAGCCTGTTGACTGGATTCATCTCCATCCTTGTGCTCATCTTGTTCATTATCAGACTTATTTTGATCAATTTTCAACATTAACAATTCTTGTTTAAGATTATGATTATCACTTTTAATGCTTTTAAGTTCAAGTTTTAATTCACTTATCTCTTGTTTAACAGTATTAATTTCACATTGAAGATCATTAACAGTTAAATCTTTGGATTTCTTCTTATTAAATCTTTGCAAAGTTTCTTCAAAACTTATTGTTGATTTCAGTTTTTTACCAGTTTCATCTTTTAACAAATTTTTCTTAAATTTATCTAAATATTCTTTTTGCAATTCAGGGTTCTCAATTTGACCAATCAATTTAATCAACAAGTTTTCATTTTCTTCACCTTTAGTGAGAACATTAACAGATTTAACAACATTGCAACAGGAATCTCTACAACCAAGTTTAATATTAGGAGAATCAGATGAATCATCAACAGAATGGTAACAAGAATCAAAAGAAGAAAAATCATCTTCCAAAGAATCAGACGAATTGTTTGATTCGAGGATTCTGAATAATTCTTCTTGATCATTATCATCAATTTTCAACATGTTAAACTTGTTTTTCAACTTACTAGGTTTTTGTTTACAATCTTTACTAAAATGACCAGGTTTTCCACAATTGAAACATTTACCTTTACCTGATCTCTGGTTAACATGTTTTTTAGAAACATTTTTCTTTTTGGCATAGAAATCATTAAAATTAGTTTTATGTTTTTTATGGTTATAATTTTTGTAACTTTTATCATGATTTTTACTCTTTTGCTTAGAAGGAGCAATAGAGGGCAAACCATATTGTTCACAAAAATTACCCATTTCATATTTAGCTTTTCTTTTATTTTTTAATTGGTGTTTTAACAGTTTTTCATCATTGCACATATTAATTCCAAGTTTTTTAATAGTGTTTAAAATATCACCATAAGTTAAATTATCATAGTCAATAGAATCATTTTTACCAATTAATTCTTGTTTTACCTTATGAGCAAAGATAGGAGGCAGACTGTCAATAAACTTTTCTTTCCAATAAGGCTTGAAACAGTCCTTTCGCTGCATCACTCTGGAAAGGAAAATATCTTGGTACCATCTATAATTAGACATAGTAGGGCATCTCAAATTATTCAACAAATCAGAAATTCGAGATGAAACATTAGATGGAGTACCAACAAAATGTTTGATAATAGTATAAATCAAGGTATTAACACCATCAGGAACACCTCGACCAATACGATCATCAAAAATAGGCAAGCCTTCATCATTCTTTTTAACAGCATGCTTAATAGAATCTCTGGAATCTTCTGTGAGATATGAATCCCACCATCCACGAAGAGTATCAGAAAAGCCAGTAGTAAGAAGGTCAACAATTTCAGATTGTTCAAAATCATGATTATTTTGGTAAGCAGTGGCAACAATGGACATATGTCCCATCTTGTTAATAATTTCTTGTTCAGAAAAACCATCAATATTCCATTCATAAATCTTATCAGCAGAAACAGAAAACTGAGTTTGAAAAGGTCTTTCTTCAAACTGCATATCAGGAGGAGTAGGTTTTGAATACCAATTTTTTGTAAGAAACATGGGTTTTCCAACAAATCTTTTAATTTCAGGTAAACAATCATCAAAAACCTTTTTGGCAGGAACAGAAGAAACAGAAGAAGCAGTATCAGAATTTGTATCATCAGAAACAATTTCATTTTTTGAAATAGTTCGAGCAACAGGAGTACTTGTAGAAGTACTTTCAGTTTTAACTTTTAAATCAGAAAGCATTTTGTCAACAGTTTCAAGAAGTTTAGACTGAGAGGTTCTAAACTTGAATTTGTTATCATGACTGGGTAAATTAATCAAAGGTTCCTCAGTCTTGATAGAAACAGGTTTTTGAACAGAAACAGATTTGTCAACAGAAACAGTTTTTTCAGCAATTTTTTCTTCAATACGGTCAAGTTGTTGACCAATAACATGCAAAGACTCATTAGTAAAATTGTTTTGTTCAATAAGGCTAACAACAGGGGTTTGATCATCAGCAATTTTGAAAGGAGTGGCTTTAACATCAATTTTGTCAGTAGTCACCAAAATAGTCTCAAGAGGTGGATGACTAGATCTGACAATGGTTTTGTCATTTTTAACAAAATTTGATTTCTTTATCACATTCAAATAATTTTTGAAAACTTCATCTTTTGAAACATAATAGTTTTCAAGAAAATCAAAGAACAAAATATGTCTTTTCAACTGGTTCATTTTTTCTAACCATTTTCTTTTAACACGGTTTTTCTCAGACTGAGCAAAATCATTTTGGTAAATTTTTCTTTTTGTCCTATTTCTAGGAAGCATAAATTCATCAAACAATGGAGCCAAGTCAACTGTGAAATTTTCATTCAAAACATTCAAAACTCTTAAATGGTTAACAACAGGATTTTCAATAGGAGGGAAATCAGAATCGGATGGACAAATAGAATTAGCATCATCTTCTTCTTCGGTAGCAGGTTTACCATACGGAGAGGAAGATTCCGGCTTGGTAGAATAGTAAACAGAGGAGCTGATTTGGGATTTGTCACTAGAAACACCTTTCAATTTTAAATCAGTGGGTTTTTCAAAATTCTTTTGCAAAAACTCATTGACATCATGATCTCTTTTTGAAATACTTTCAGATCCAGCAAAGGAATGTCTTCCTTCGTTGATCCTCAAGGGTTGATTGTTTTGGAAACATATTTTAACAGTACCATCAAGGTATTGTTGAATATTTGTGAGATCTAGCTCATCAAAAACAGGTTTGGGAACAGGGGATTCTTGATTCAACACCCATTCAGTAGGAAGGTTAATGTCTTGCCATTGAATCATTTTTGGAACTTGAACTTTAGCATCAGGAGTTGAACATGTGATTAACATTGTTTTACCAGAGGGTTCTCTATGATTCAAACATGAAAAATGACTCCCCGCCTAAGCCGTGTCTAATCATGGGGAGCCGCCATCAGCACTGCCTTTAGGGCTCATGCCGACAGAGGATCTAACCTGGTACCCTACTATACACGCGTAAAAGCGCCGGTCATACAAGAGCCGTTCCTTAATCCCCGTCAGGGACGTGAGAACTCTGACCACGGGGGCTTCCCGGTATAGTAGTCAACAAGATAATAGGAGAACTCTCTCAAGGAAGGTAAACTCTCTCTAGAGGAAGTTCTAACAAGAAAGTACTTGAAAACTCATTAAAAGTTCTAATAAGTTCTTGGAACCTCTAAAAAGTTCTGAGTTTAACATAAGGGACAACCCCCCTTAAATAGGCAAAATTCGGAGTGAACAGTGTCATGAATAGTAACGGATGAATAGTGACAGCTGAATAGTGACAGGTGAATAGTGTCACATCAATAGTAAAAAAATGAGTCTTTTTCTTTTTTGACTCCAATCATGGAGGGAACATGAAGTGATTAGGAGCATCTTACGGAAAGGTCTAGGCCTTCATTTTTAGGACTAGGCCACATCATTTCTGCCCTGAAAAGAAGCCACCAAAAGAAGCTAAATTTGAATTGTGATGGGAATCTTCAGGAGCATGCAATACTTCCAACATGTGAGGCATAAAATCAGCAAAATCTCTGACAAAGGTCAATAAGAATATTTCTTTGAACAAAATCTCTGACAAAGGTCAATAGGAATATTTCTTTGAACATCACCATGTACGCATGTAGTTGAATAGTGGCCATTATGTTGGCTAGACAAATAGGGAAAAGTAGCAACAATAACAGTGGCAACAATAATCTGGGGGCCACATAATTGATCAGTAGAAGAAGCATCAACAGTAGCAATGATAATCTGAGGACCACACAATTAATCAATAGAAGAAGCATCGGATGGATAATCATCATCAGGACTCCATGGAGGATCATCATTACATCCATGCTCCTGGTAAATAACATACTGATTGCAGAATCCGCAATATAGCAGTGGCTCAAACTCTGGAGTTTTTTTTGGAACAATAAAACTCCTTGGATTACAGTGATCTGCTATGTGCATATGAGTGATGGTAGGAGCATAAGGTCTGGGACCAAAGACAAAAATTCTATCTGTGCCTCCTATGAAATGATAATGTTTCCATAGGCTTTGCATAACTTCAAGAATTTGATTATTGAAATAATTCCTCCAGCATTCTGCAAGGGCATGGGGATTTTGGAAGGATAAGTGAGAATCTCCTTCATACCATTGTCCTTGGTGAGAGTGCCCATTAATGAGAACAAGATGTTTTGATGGCTGGACATTCATCCAGTTATCTCTTTCCCACATTGGCAAGGTGCTCCAACATCTGATGGAAACAAAGGGACTTTCAAAATTGTTAATAGCAGTCTGAATGATTTGTGGAAGTTGGCTGGCTTGGTCAAGACTGGTTAATTTTATGAGTCTGATAAAGCCATACTCAAACATTTGGGAAAGCCAGTTGGGATCCCGATCATTATCACATTCTGGATCATCAGCAACAAATGAATTATCATAATTAATAAAGAGACCAGGAAATGGGTGTCTCTTTTCATACACTCTGAGACTGACTCCAAAGTGTTTTTTCCAATCAGTTTGTTCAAGAATATCACCATTATCATCTGAATTAGCAGGATCAGGAACAGCAGTTGTAACAAGTGTTTTGAAGTATCCGAACCATAGGCCAAAAGACCTAAACATAGCCTCGCTTCTCAGTATACGTGATTGTATATCTGATGGCAAGTTGGCAAAAGCACTTCTTAACATAGATTGGGACTTAAGGCTCAATCTAGAATAATCAGTGCCCATTATAGTCATTTTATCCTTTGAATAGATATCCTCTTTGCCAAAGAGTTGACTAGTGTGGGGAATGTTTGGATGGTTAACAGGTTGGCTTCTAAAAGCCTCAAGATGGTTAATAGGTTGGCTTCTAAAAGCCTTAATTTCTGCAGCAAGATTTGAAGCAAGGTCATTTTCTAAAGCAAGGTGATTTTTTGACACAGGGTTAACATAGTGGCTTAAATAAGCCTCATTTTGAGCAGTAAGGTTAACAAGATGGATTTCAAGGGCTCTGAGGGTACTTTTGAAAAGATCATGGTGGTTTTTGATAAAAGCAGCTTGGAGGTTATCAAGAATAACTTTGATAGAATTTGGAAGTTCAGAATAAATTCCATTGTGGAATTGCAAATTGTTTGACAAAACTTCTTGCAAAGCAATTATCATATCACCACTGGAATATGCCACCGTTGCCGGCACATACCCTTGAAGGGATGTTGATCCACTAGGTTTTACCCCAGAAGATGCGCCTTCATGCATTTCATTTATCATATCACTACTGGTATATGACACCGTTGCCGGTTCATACCCTTGAAGGGATTTTGATCTACTAGGTTTTACCCTAGAAGATGCGCCTTCATGCAATTCATTTTGGAAAAAGTCCTGTGCAGGAGCTTTTCCTTTGTTTTTTCTCTCATTCGAGGGAGCCATAATAATCCACTTATTAGTGGTATAAATACTAATATTATCCCACTTACTAGTGGTATTTATCCTTGCATCAGTGCTCGATTCCTGCAAAGAATCATTAGGAATATTAGAGTCATTGGTAATAGTAGACAATTTGGCACTACTAGGATTACCTTCAAAATTGTCTGTGAAGCATGTAGTAGGAGAATCATAGGACAAGTCGAAAGCATCATTAATATCAAGTTCAAGTTTTGAAACAAATTTAAATTTTACTTTCTGTCCAAAAGGATCAGTAGTAATTCCATCATCATCAACAAGGAAGGGATACAAAGCATTTATAAATGGCAGACCAAGAATCACTTTATCAGTCATATTTTTAACAAGAACAAAAGGAATCTTGAAGCAGACATCATTATGGCAAATATGAGCATTATTCAATTCATATTTGATTTTCATTTGAGAACCAGTAGCAGAAACCAACTTTTCAGTTGATTTTTCAAAATATTTTGAAGGAATCAATCCTTCCTGAATACAATTCTTATCAGCACCAGAATCAATCATAGCAATAACAGTGAAACAATAATCATGGGAAACAAAAATCTTCACTTTTGTGAACCATTTTGGGGGAAGAATTTTGTTAATGCTAACAAGACTAGGTTGAGCATCAGCAATACCTTCATCAGAAAGAAGAGCTTGTTGACTGGATTCATCTCCATCCTTGTGCTCATCTTGTTCATTATCAGAATTATTTTGATCCATTTTCAACATTAACAATTCTTGTTTGAGATTATGATTATCAATTTTAATATTTTTAAGTTCAAGTTTTAATTCACTTATCTCTTGTTTAACAGTATTAATTTCACATTGAAGATCATTAACAGTTAAATCTTTGGATTTCTTCTTATTAAATCTTTGCAAAGTTTCTTTGAAACTTATTGTTGATTTCAGTTTTTTACCAGTTTCATCTTTTAACAAATTTTTCTTAAATTTATCCAAATATTCTTTTTGCAATTCAGGGTTCTCAATTTGACCAATCAATTTAATCAACAAGTTTTCATTTTCTTCACCTTTAGTGAGAACATTAACAGATTTAACAACATTGCAACAGGAATCTCTACAACCAAGTTTAATATTAGGAGAATCAGAAGAATCATCAGCAGAATGATAACAGGAATCAGAAGAAGAAAAATCATCTTCCAAAGAATCAGACGAATTGTTTGATTCAAGGATTCTGAATAATTCTTCTTGGTCATTATCATCAATTTTCAACATGTTAAACTTGTTTTTCAACTTACCAGGTTTTTGTTTACAATCTTTACTAAAATGACCAGGTTTTCTACAATTGAAACATTTACCTTTACCTGACCGCTGGTTAACATGTTTTTTAGCAACATTTTTCTTTTTAGCATAAAAATCATTAAAATTGGTTTTATGTTTTTTATGGTTATAATTTTTGTGGCTTTTATCATGTTTTTTACTCTTTTGCTTAGAAGGAGCAATAGAGGGCAAACCATATTGTTCACAAAAATTACCCATTTCATATTTAGCTTTTCTTTTATTTTTTAATTGGTGTTTTAACAGTTTTTCATCATTGCACATATTAATTCCAAGTTTTTTAATAGTGCTTAAAAGATCACCATAAGTTAAATTATCATAGTCAATAGAATCATTTTTACCAATTAATTCTTGTTTTACCTTATGAGCAAAGATAGGAGGCAGACCGTCAATAAACTTTTCTTTCCAATAAGGCTTGAAACAGTCCTTCCGCTGCATCACTCTGGAAAGGAAAACATCTTGGTACCATCTATAATCAGACATAGTAGGGCATCTCAAATTATTCAACAAATCAGAAATTCGAGATGAAACATTAGATGGAGTACCAACAAAATGTTTGATAATAGTATAAATCAAGGTATTAACACCATCAGGAACACCTCGACCAATACGATCATCAAAAATTGGCAAGCCTTCATCATTCTTTTTAACAGCATGTTTAATAGAATCTCTGGATTCTTCTGTGAGATAAGAATCCCACCATCCACGAAGAGTACCAGAAAAGCCAGTAGTAAGAAGGTCAACAATTTCAGATTGTGCAAAATCATGATTATTTTGATAAGCAGTGGCAACCATGGACATATGTCCCATTTTGTTAATAATTTCTTGTTCAGAAAAACCATCAATATTCCACTCATAAATCTTATCAGCAGAAACAGAAAACTGAGTTTGAAAAGCTCTTTCTTCAAACTGCATATCAGGAGGAGTAGGTTTTGGATACCAATTTTTTGTAAGAAACATGGGTTTGGAATTTCCAGCAAATCTTTTAACTTCAGGTAAACAGTCATCAAAAACCTTTTTGGCAGGAACAGAAGAAACAGAGGAAGCAGTATCAGAATTTGTATTTTCATCATCAGAAATAATTTCATTTTTTGAAATAGTTCGGGCAACAGGAGTACTTGAAGAAGCACCTTCATTTTTAACTTTCAAATCAACAAGCATTTTTTCAACAGAAACAGGTTTTTGAATAGAAGCAGGTTTTTCAACAATTCTTTCTTCAATATAGTCAAGTTGTTGACCAATAACATGCAAAGATTCATTAGCAACATTGTTTTGTTCAACAGGAGTTTGATCATCAGTAATTTTGAAAGGAGTAGCTTTAACATTAATTTTGTCAGGATTAAATTTCTTCATCTCATTCAAATGATTTTTTGAAATTTCATCTTTTGAAACATAATAATTTTCAAGAAAATCAAAGAACAAAATATGTCTTTTCAACTGGTTCATTTTTTCCAACCATTTTCTTTTAACACGGTTTTTCTCAGACTGAGCAAAATCATTTTGGTAAATTTTTCTTTTTGTCCTATTTCTAGGAAGCATAAATTCATCAAACAATGGAGCCAAGTCAACTGTGAAATTTTCATTCAAAACATTCAAAACTCTTAAATGGTTAACAACAGGATTTTCAATAGGAGGGAAATCAGAATCAGATGGACAAATAGAATTAGCATCATCTTCTTCTTCGGTAGCAGGTTTGCCATACGGAGAGGAAGATTCCGGCTTGGTAGAATAGTAAACAGAGGAGCTGATTTGGGATTTGTCACTAGAAACACCTTTCAATTTTAAATCAGTGGGTTTTTCAAAATTCTTTTGCAAAAACTCATTGACATCATGATCTCTTTTTGAAATACTTTCAGATCCAGCAAAGGAA
Organism: Quercus glauca; assembly: GCA_023736055.1. Lineage (NCBI taxonomy): Eukaryota > Viridiplantae > Streptophyta > Magnoliopsida > Fagales > Fagaceae > Quercus > Quercus glauca. The sequence goes on from CM043319.1 coordinate 41,949,872, forward strand.
TGTCTTCCTTCGTTGATCCTCAAGGGTTGATTGTTTTGAAAACATATTTTAACAGTACCATCAAGATATTGTTGAATATTTGTGAGATCTAGCTCATCAAAAACAGGTTTGGGAACAGGGGATTCTTGATTCAACACCCATTCAGTAGGAAGGTTAATATCTTGCCATTGAATCATTTTTGGAACTTGAACTTTAGCATCAGGAGTTGAACATGTGATTAACATTGTTTTACCAGAGGGTTCTCTATGATTCAAACAACCAGGATTTAACTGAGTACCCAAGAGTCTGTAATAAATGCGATAAATCAAAGCAAAAGGTTTACTACCTTCATCCATAACATAACCAGAAGAAGCAATATTCAAAGTCAAGGCTTTAACAATATTAGGATCATCCAAAGCAAGAGTAATATCAGGATAACAGTTAAAGTAAACAGGACCATCATACAAAGAAGCAGTGATCATACCAAGAATGCTATCTTTAAAGACCTTAAATCTAGCATCTCGTAAACACATAAGAATAGAAGCATTAATACCCTTTCGGGTGAGTGGTTTAACAGCAACTTGAACCATACCAATATGCAAATAACTGAGTTTTTTAGCAATGAAATCATTAATATTTTTCTTGGAAAACAAGCAACATTTTTCATGCATTTTTGAAATAGAAAATATTTGTTCAACAGTTCTAACTTTGTAAACAGGATGGAAAGTGGATTCAGCCCAACTAGTTTTGTAAACAGTTTTAGTATCAACTTTGGGAATGTTCCATTTTCGGAAATCAGGGATCTCATTATCTTCAACAGTGTGATCTTCTTCATTCACAATATCAGGAGGACAACCAGTCCTGGAGCTGACAGAGGAGTTGGATCTCCACAACTTATCCATATTATCCTAAGTTTAACACTCAATTATCATGTTTTTCTCACAACCGTTGCATTTCGTAACACATACCCTAAGCAACCCTATACCACACACATGCCCTACATGCCCTCCTGGCTCAAACGGGCCTTACAGTCAGGTTCTGGGAATTCACTTTACACCTAGGGTGGCACCAACGACGGTAAGAAGGGAACACAACAACGGAGCACCAAAGGTTCGGACAGATACGGACAAGGCACAGAGAAACACAACACACACTGTCTTTCGACCTATGGTTCAAATGTTTCAAGAAACTTGTCACAGCCACTATTCTTGATCCTGATGAACTTGATAAAGGTGATAATGTGTTTATCCAGTGTGACTGGGAAGAACACTTTGGGAGTACTTTCAGAGTGTATGAAAAACCACACCGATTTCCTGGTCTCCTAATTAATTATGATGATGGTTACTTCGCTGCTGATGATGATGATGATAGAGATCCTAACTGGCTTTCCCATATGTTTGAATATGGCTTTGTCAGATTTCTAAAATTAACAAGCCATTATCAAGCCAGTCAACTTCCTCAAATTATTCAAGATGCCATTAAAAAATTTACTGGTCCCACTATTTCCATCAGATGTTGGAGTACTTTGCCTAGATGGGAAAGAAATAACTGGATGAATGTCCAGCCTTCGAAACATCTTATTCTCATCAATGGTCATACTCATCAGGGACAATGGCTTGAAGGAAATCCTCATTTGTCCTTCAACGATCCTTATGCTCTTGCAAAATGTTGGGGAAACTATTTTAATAATCAAATTATTGAAGTTGCTCAGAACCTGTGGAAGGATTATCATTTCATGGGAAGCACTGATAGAATTTCTGTTTTTGGCCTCAGGCCACATGTTGACGCTATTGCTCATTTGCATATTGCAGATCATTGTAATCCAAAGAGCCTTCTCATCCCAGGAAGAAGACCAATGGATGAGCCAATTTTATATTGTGGGTTTTGCAACCGATATGCTATTTACCATGAGCACGAATGTGACTCTCCACAAGGTCCTTTTGATCCATTTGATGGTTATCCATCCGATGCTCCTTCTACTGATTAATTGTGTGGTCCTCAGATTATTGTTGCTACTGTTCTCTATTTTCCAGGCCAGCACAAACAGCCAAAATGCTATTGTTATTTCCTATGCTAAAAATGATGATGATTGATTGATTCTCCCTATTTGTCTAGCCAGCATAATGGCCACTGTTCAACTACATGCGTACATGGTGATGTTCAAAGAAATATTCCTGTTCAACTACATGCGTACATGATGATATTCCTATTGACCTTTGTCAGAGATTTTGCTGATTTTATGCCTTACATGTTGGAAGTATTGCATGCTCCTGAAGATTCCCATCACCTTTGGTTTCTTTTGATGACTTCTCTTAAGGGCAGAAATGATGTGGCCTAGTCCTAAAAATGAAGGCCTAGACCTTTCCGTAAGATGCTCTTGATCACTTCATGTTCCCTCCAAGACTTGGAGTCAAAAAAGAAAAAAACTCATCTTTTCACTATTCACCTGTCACTATTCATCCGTCACTATTCACCTGTCACTATTCATGACACTGTTCACTTCGAATTTTGCCTATTTAAGGGGGGTTGTCCCTTATGTTAAACTCAGAACTTATTAGAACTTTTAATGAGTTTTCAAGTACTTTCTTGTTAGAACTTCCTCTAGAGAGAGTTTATCTTCTTTGAGAGAGTTCTCCTATTATCCTGTTCACTACTACCTTGTTGACTATAACCTTGTTAACTACTACCTTGTTCCTACAAACCTTGTAACTAAGACTAGTTCAAGCTTTGTAACTGTTAACCTGTACTGTTGAGATCTTGTATTGACCACTACTACTGTAAGTGTTTTATCTACTTTCAATAAAGAAGTATTTTCAGTTAATGTTCATTTTACTACTTGTTGCTACCGCCACCTTGGACGGATTACCGCCATACTGGACGGTTCTAAATTGCTTTTGTTAACTGCTCTTATTTACTTTGAATTATTTTGATATATACTGCTTGGCTGGTTCTACCGCCTTATTATTGTTCTTACATTACTTGCTTACATTTACTTTCACAATATCATTTCTGTGCTTCCGTCTCTCCCTCTTCATCCGTGCGTCCCCTTCCCCCTTTATGGTATCAGAGCCATTCTTTTCTGGCCGGTGATAGTGTGTGTTGTGTTCTTTGCTTCTTGTCTGTATCTGTCTGAACATTTGAACCATAGGTCGAAAGGCCTGAACATAGCCTTGCTTTTCAGTATACGTGATTGTATATCTGATGGCAAGTTAGCAAAAGCACTTCTTAACATAGATTGGGACTTAAGGCTCAATCTAGAATAATCAGTGCCCATTATAGTCATTTTATCCTTTGAATGGATATCCTCTTTGCCAAAGAGTTGACTAGTGTAAGGATCATTTGTAGTATTTGGATGGTAAACAGGTTGGCTTCTAAAAGCCCCAATTTCTGAAACAAGGTTTAAAGCAAGGTCAATATCTGAAGCAATAGGGTTTTCTGAAATAAGGTTAACATAATGGCTTAGGTAAGCCTCATTCTGAGCAGAAAGGTTAACAAGGTGGATTTCAAGGGCTTGGAGGGTTTTTTCAAACAATTTGTAATGGTTTTGGGTAAAAGCAGAATAAAGGTTATCAAGAATGAATTTAACGGAATCTGGCAGCTCATTATAGACTCCATTATGAAATTGCAAATTGTTCTCTATGATTCAAATGTTTCCAGTGTTCATCAATAGAGCTGGAGTAAACAAGAACATCATCAATATAAACAATGGTGAAGTGACTGAAGCAGTTGAAAATATCGTTCATGATGTTTTGGAATTCACTAGGAGCATTTTTAAGACCAAAAGGCATCACATTCCACTCGTAATGACCAAAAGGAGTGGTAAAAGCAGTTCATGATGTCCATGGTTGCCACTGCTTATCAAAATAATCATGATTTTGCACAATCTGAAATTGTTGACCTTCTTACTACTGGCTTTTCTGGTACTCTTCGTGGATGGTGGGATTCATATATCACAGAAGAATCCAGAGACTCTATTAAACATGCTGTTAAAAAGAATGATGAAGGCTTGCCTATTTTTGATGATCGTATTGGTCGAGGTGTTCCTGATGGTGTTAATACCTTGATTTATACTATTATCAAACATTTTGTTGGTACTCCATCTAATGTTTCATCTCGAATTTCTGATTTGTTGAATAATTTGAGATGCCCTACTATGTCTGATTATAGATGGTACCAAGATGTTTTCCTTTCCAGAGTGATGCAGCGAAAGGACTGTTTCAAGCCTTATTGGAAAGAAAAGTTTATTGACGGTCTGCCTCCTATCTTTGCTCATAAGGTAAAACAAGAATTAATTGGTAAAAATGATTCTATTGACTATGATAATTTAACTTATGGTGATATTTTAAGCACTATTAAAAAACTTGGAATTAATATGTGCAATGATGAAAAACTGTTAAAACACCAATTAAAAAATAAAAGAAAAGCTAAATATGAAATGGGTAATTTTTGTGAACAATATGGTTTACCCCCTATTGCTCATTCCAGGCAAAAGGGTAAAAAACATGATAAAAGCCACAAAAATTATAACCATAAAAAACATAAAACCAATGTTAATGATTTTTATGCTAAAAAGAAAAATGTTTCTAAAAGACATGTTAACCAGCGGTCAGGTAAAGGTAAATGTTTCAATTGTGGAAAACCTGGTCATTTTAGTAAAGATTGTAAACAAAAACCTGGTGACTTAAAAAACAAGTTTAACATGTTAAAAATTGATGATAATGTTCAAGAAGAATTATTCAGAATCCTTGAATCAAACAATTTGTCTGGTTCTTTGGAAAATGATTTTTCTTCTTCAACTAATTCATGTTATCATTCTGCTGATGATTCATCTGAAATTGAAATTGGTTGTAGGAATTCATGTTGTAATGTTATTACTAAAAGTGAAGAAAATGAAAACTTGTTGAAAAATGAAATTGGTAAAAAACTCAAACCAACAATAAGTTTTGAAGAAACTTTGGAAAGATTTAATAAGAAGAAATCCAAAGATTTAACTGTTAATGATCTCCAATGTGAAATTAATATTGTTAAAAAAGAGATAGGTGAATTAAAACATGAATTTAAAAATATTAAAGATGATCCTAATCAGAAAATGTTAATGTTTAAAATTGATAAAAAACTTGACAAAACTAATGTTGGAGACGAGCTCAAAGATGATGGAGTAAACAATGTTAATCATAGAGAACCTTCTGGTAAAACAATGTTAATCACATGTTCAACTCCTGATGCTAAAGTTCAAGTTCCAAAAATGATTCAATGGCAAGATATTAAATGTGATTAACATTTTTCAAAAATGCATGAAAAATGTTGTTTGTTTTCCAAGAAAAATATTAATGATTTCATTGCTAAAAAGCTCAGTTATTTGCATATTGGTATGGTTCAAGTTGCTGTTAAACCACTCACCCGAAAGGGTATTAATGCTTCTATTCTCATGTGTTTACGAGATGCTAGATTTAAAGTTTTTAAAGATAGCATTCTTGGTATGATCACTGCTTCTTTGTATGATGGTCCTGTTTACTTTAACTGTTATCCTGATCTTACTCTTGCTTTGGATGATCCTAATATTGTTAAAGCTTTGACTTTGAATATTGCTTCTTCTGGTTATATTATGGATGAAGGTAGTAAACCTTTTGCTTTGATTTACCGTATTTATTACAGACTTTTGGGTACACAGTTAAATCCTTGTTGTTTGAATCCTAGAGAACCCTCTGGGAAAACTATGTTGATCACATGTTCAACTCCTGATGCTAAAATTCAAGTTCCAAAAATGATTCAATGGCAAGATATTAACCTTCCTACTGAATGGTTGTTGAATCAAGAATCCCCTATTTCCAAACCTGTTTTTGATGAGCTAGATCTCACAAATATTCAACAATATCTTGATGGTACTGTTAAAATATGTTTTCAAAACAATCAACCCTTGAGGATCAACGAAGGAAGACATTCCTTTGCTGGATCTGAAAGTATTTCAAAAAGAGATCATGATGTTAATGAGTTTTTGCAAAAGAATTTTGAAAAACCCACTGATCTAAAGTTGAAAGGTGTTTCTAGTGACAAATCCCAAATCAGCTCCTCTGTTTACTATTCTACCAAGCCGGAATCTTCCTCTCCGTATGGCAAACCTGCTACCGAAGAAGAAGATGATGCTAATTCTATTTGTCCATCTGATTCTGATTTCCCTCCTATTGAAAATCCTGTTGTTAACCATTTAAGAGTTTTGAATGTGTTAAATGAAAATTTCACTGTTGACTTGGCTCCTTTGTTTGATGAATTTATGCTTCCTAAAAATAGGACAAAAAGAAAAATTTACCAAAATGATTTTGCTCAGTCTGAGAAAAACCGTGTTAAAAGAAAATGGTTGGAAAAAATGAACCAGTTGAAAAGACATATTTTGTTCTTTGATTTTCTTGAAAACTATTATGTTTCAAAAGATGAAGTTTTCAAAAATTATTTGAATGTGATAAAGAAATCAAATTTTGTTAAAAATGACAAAACCATTGTCAGATCTAGTCATCCACCTCTTGAGACTATTTTGATGACTACTGACAAAATTGATGTTAAAGCTACTCCTTTCAAAATTGCTGATGATCAAACCCCTGTTGTTAGCCTTATTGAACAAAACAATTTTATTAATGAGTCTTTGCATGTTATTGGTCAACAACTTGACCGTATTGAAGAAAAAATTGCTGAAAAAACTGTTTCTGTTGACAAATTTGTTTCTGTTCAAAAACCTGTTTCTATCAAGACTGAGGAACCTTTGATTAATTTGCCCAGTCATGATAACAAATTCAAGTTTAGAACTTCTCAGTCTAAACTTCTTGAAACTGTTGACAAAATGCTTGTTGATTTGAGAATTAAAAATGAAGGTACTTCTTCAAGTACTCCTGTTGCTCGAACTATTTCAAAAAATGAAATTGTTTCTGATGATACAAATTCTGATACTGCTTCTTCTGTTTCTTCTGTTCCTGCCAAAAAGGTTTTTGATGACTGTTTACCTGAAATTAAAAGATTTGTTGGAAAACCCATGTTTCTTACAAAAAATTGGTATTCAAAACCTACTCCTCCTGATATGCAGTTTGAAGAAAGACCTTTTCAAACTCAGTTTTCTGTTTCTGCTGATAAGATTTATGAATGGAATATTGATGGTTTTTCTGAACAAGAAATTATTAACAAAATGGGACATATGTCCATGGTTGCCACTGCTTACCAAAATAATCATGATTTTGCACAATCTGGAATTGTTGACTTGCTTACTACTGGCTTTTCTGGTACTCTTCGTGGATGGTGGGATTCATATCTCACAGAAGATTCCAGAGATTCTATTAAACATGCTGTTAAAAAGAATGATGAAGGCTTGCCTATTTTTGATGATCCCGCCACCCTAGGTGTAAAGTGAATTCCCAGAACCTGACTGTAAGGCCCGTGTGAGCCAGGAGGGCGTGTAGGGCATGTGTGTGGTATAGGGTTGCTTAGGGTATGTGTTACGAAATGCAACGGTTGTGAGAAAAACATGATAATTGAGTGTTAAAACTAGGATAATATGGATAAGTTGTGGAGATCCAACTCCTCTGTCAGCTCCAGGACTGGTTGTCCTCCTGATATTGTGAATGAAGAAGATCACACTGTTGAAGATAATGAGATCCCTGATTTCAGAAAATGGAACATTCCCAAAGTTGATACTAAAACTGTTTACAAAACTAGTTGGGCTGAGTCCACTTTTCATCCTGTTTACAAAGTTAGAACTGTTGCTTGTTTGAATCATTTTTTTAATCACATTTAAAAAAAAAAAACAGACTAGTTATTCCCACAAACTCCTTATTTACTGCATACTAACCCGATCCACACAATAATGTGGATTGAAATTGTATTTTTAAAATATGATTTCAGAGAAAAAATGTAAATGATGTTTGTAATAATAAGTGTGATAAAATTCTCCTAAAAAAAAAAAAAAGTTTGTCTATGTTTTACACCAACAAGTGTCGTTTTCCCCCCACAAAAAAAAAAAAAAAAAGTGTCGTTTGAGTTCCCAGATTATAAAATGTGTGTTTTTTCAATTAAAAAAAATTTTAAATGTATATTTAAAAAAAAAAAAATTTAAATTCACGATTAAATGTTTGGGATACTCCTAGTTATTACTCCTTTCCACTCTTTACTGAAGTGGCAAGAAATTGCAACTTTCTTCGATGAGTGGCAAGTTATAGCCACTTTATGTTGATGTACTTGAAATTTGAGGGTGGCTACTCCTTGCCACTCTTTACAAAAGTGGTAAGAAATTCTCACTTTCTTTGAAGAGTGGCAAGTTATAACTACTCTGTGTCGATGTTCTTGAAATTTAGAAATTGCTACACCTTGCTACATTTTACAAAAGTGGCAAGAAATTGCACTTTCTTCCAAGAGTTGCAAGTTATAGCCACTGATAGGCCAAAAACATATTGACCCCTTGTGATGAATTAATTGATTTATTAGCCAAATTTATTAATTAATCAAATTAACATGCAATTGTACGTGGCAGCACAAACAAATCACCAATTAAACTAAATATGCAGCAGAAAATAAATTGACACGGTAATTTGTTTACGAATAGGAAAAACCTACACGGCAAGAATCTCATCGGGTGATTTTAAGGTCACCATTCCCGAGAATCCACTATTATCACAACAAGTGGTTACAAGTAAAGGAATCCCAATACCTTATACCAACCTACAATTGACAATTGAACCCTTCCCAATACACAATTGGACTTGTTCTGTAGTGACTACTCCTTGAAATTTGGGAGTGGCTACTCCTTGTCACTCATTATTGAAGTGGCAAGAAATTGACACATTTTTCGAATGGTGGCAACTTACAGCAACTCTGTGTTGACAACTTGAAATTTGGGAGAGGTTACAACTTGCCATATTTTACTAAAGTGGCAAGAAATTGCCACTTTCTTTGAAGAGTGGCAAGTTATAGCCAATCTGTATTGATGTACTTAAAATTTTGGAATTGCTACTCTGTTAGGTTCTAAGGTCTTAGGATTTTATGTATTTAGAACTCTAATTTGTAATATTGGCAAACCATGATTAAAACAATGTATTTAGTCTTGTTTAGGCTTGCTCAAAGTTGTTAAAATATTGTAAAGTTGGAATCGAGTGACTGTAGATGCAATGGGGCATTTTGGCCTGACTCGATCGATCGAAGGTTAGACTCGATCGATCGAAAGTTGGCCCAGATGCGTTTTCTGCAGAATTTCCAACTCAGCCCTAACTCTTTAAACGTTTAGGGTTTTATGTTTTTGCCCTAGGTATATAAGGCAAACCCTAGCCACGTTTTTAAGGGTTGCACAAGTTGTATTGTTGCTCATACATTGCGGTTTTGTGTAAATCTCTTGTGAGATCTAGAGGAGCTTTCCTTTACACAAAGCTTAGGGTTTTCAAGATTGAGATCACTTCAACATCTTGATGATCAACTTGGTTGCTGCCTTTGAAGCTTAAAGAATATCAAGCGTGGGTGCTTGTAGCTGATCAAGGGATTCAAAGAAAGAAGTAGTTCGTGGACTCGGAGCTTGCGCGTGGTCGTGTCAGGAAGTTTTACTGGTGGGTAGCATTAGGAAGTCAAGCGGGGAGCTTGTAAGTCCTTTTGTAAGAACTTCAATTCTTTCTTAGTGGATTCCGTTTTGCCTTGAGGATCGGTGGGTAAAATCCTCCCCAGGTTTTTCCGTGTGGTTTCCTAGGTGATCATATCTTGTGTCTTTTATTTTTCCGCTGCTTTATTATTTTGATATGATTATTTGATTGCTTTAACCTAGTATTGCATAATTTGACTAAGTAACAACTTGGCTAATTAATCTAGGCTACGCAATCTGGTTATTTGTAAGGGGTCTAAACCATTCAAGTGGTATCAGAGCCGGTTGCTCTTCTGTTTGAGATTTTTATCTTTGAGCTGATCCTTGACCCCAGTTGTCATGGAGTATGGACACTCTCTGTTTGTTCCTCCTCACTTTGATGGGAACAATTATGCTTACTGGAAAGTAAGGATGAAAGCATTCCTGAAATCCATAGATGAGAGGGTGTGGAATTCCGTTGAATACGGATGGGAGAAGCCCACTACTCCTGTGAGTGAGTGGCAAACTTCTGAAAAAGAAGCAGCAGGCTTCAATAGCAAAGCTATGAATGCCATCTTCAATGCTGTTTCAATGGAGGAATTTAAGAGGATCTCTAATGTTGAGATTGCTCATATTGCTTGGAAAATCCTCCAAACTGTGCATGAAGGCACAAAGGCTGTTAAGATAAACAAATTGCAGCAATTAACTTCTAGGTTTGAGAGCATTAGAATGTCTGATGATGAAACCTTTGATGAGTTTTATGCTAAACTTAATGATATTGTTAATTCTGCTTATAATTTGGGTGAAGTCTATGATCAACCTAAAGTTGTTAGGAAGATTCTTAGATCCTTAACTGAAGACTTTAGACCCAAAGTGACAGCCATTACTGAGAGTAAGGATGTTGACTCCATCCTTGTGGATGAGCTTGTAGGATCTCTTCAGTCCTATGAGTCTGACTTACCCAAGACTATCAAATCCAAATCAATGGCACTTAATTCTGTTGATGATGTTGAAGCTGGTGGATTTGATGATGAGCTCTCTACCACGGAGATAGCTTACCTTGCCAAGAACTTTAGAAATTTTCTCAGAAACACTAATAGAAAGGCAAGGAATACCAACACTGTTGAACCTAGAAACTTTAGGAAGAATGACCCCACTAAGGTTAATAATTTTGAAAAACCTAGAGAACAAGTAGGTCAATCTTCAAATAGTTCTTTGGGTCCTCAGTGTTTTGGTTGTCAAGGGTATGGTCATGTCAAATCTGAATGTCCTACTTTCTTGAGAAATAAGGGTAAAGCTATGGTTGTAACCCTTAGTGATAATGAGGTTTCTGATGATGATTCCGGTTGTGACGAGGATGGAAACTTCATTACTTTCACTGCTACTGCTGTAGTAAATGAAAGCATATCTGCTGAGGAGAACCCTGCTGATGGGGAACTCTCTGAAGATGCAGATCTTCAAGAGGCCTACAACAAACTTTGCAAAATTGCTGCAAAGAATGCTATGAAAGTTGATCTAGGCCTGAAGAAAATTGATGCTCTTGAGCTTGAAAAGAAAAATCTGCTTGTAAAACTGTTTGATGCTAATGATCTTTTGAATAATGTTAAATCTGAAAACATGCTTTTGCTTGATAAGGTTAGAACTTTGGAACATGATTTATCTGTTGCTAGATCTGCTAGTTCTAAACTTGATCACATGCTAAATGTTCAAAAGTATCCTTCTGATAAAGCTGGGTTAGGTTATGTTGATAGCATCTTTGATTCTGGACCCTATTCCACTGTCTTTGTTCCTTCTTCTTCTTCTGTACCTTCCGTGAGTGAGGTTGTGAGTGAAACTATTAAACCCCCTGTGAGTGAGGTTGTTAAACCTGTAGAAGTTTCACCACCTAAGAAGATTAGGGTAGACTTAAGAGAATCCAAACCTAAGGAGCCTACCAAACCTAAGGACAAGATGCATGGTAAACCTGCTTGGGTTTGTCATTATTGTGGTAAGTCTGGACATATCCGACCTAACTGTTACAAGCTTCAAGCTGATAAGAGAGCAAAAAGACCAAAAGTGCCTGTGCCTCAAGCACAAGATCCTATGGCACTAATTGGTGAATTGGTAAAGGCGTTAAACCTTTATTCCAATTCTGGAGTTGGGAATCACTCTAATGTGAATAAGAACTCTAAAGCTCAGGGTGCATCTAAAAAGTTTTGGATACAAAAGACTCGAACTAACTGAGTCTTTCTGACATGGTCCTTGTGCGTCATTGCTCTATTCTGTTGTGACCATTGTTCTTTGATTTTTGTGTTTTTCTTTTGTTCTAGGACTTGCATTGCATTACATACATGCATTTCATTCTAGGATTTATTTGTTTTCTCTTTTAATAATAATAATAATTAAAAAAAAAAAAAAAAAGAGAAAGCAAAATCTTTGTTGAACACTATTTTTCTTGATTTTTTGAAAACAAGGTTGGTCATTCTTTTTACACATGTCATATCTTGTGTACCTTGTTTAACTTTGATGAGCTTATTTACTGCACTTGACTAGTTGAAACTTTGCAGTGCATGTTGTGTGGGAAAGATGTGTGTGGTTCTTAATCACTTTGCCTTAATCATGAAGTCACATGTTGTTGACTGACGGACTTGATCTTTTTGAGAAAGGCATAAATAACCATCTCACCACTGTTCACTAGCCAATCATGAACACCTTAGTGCATATCATAAGATTTAGTGCTCGAGAAAGTGTAGCACATGCACAAAAAGAACATAAGGTGTAGCCTCAAATTAAATTAAAACTGGTGTGTACTATTGGGCTTGATGCCAATTCACTTAATTCAAACCGGTGTGTACTATTAGGCTGAATGCCATTTCACATAAATAAGAGGCAAAAATGCAAGAAACTTACATGATTGCAAGCTTTTGATCTAGGAGATGTGGGAGTTATAGGATGTAACTCTTTAGGTGATAATCTCTTTTAAATTCTATGTGATGAATTGTGTAGACTTTGTGTTTGATTGCTATTCACATATCACCTCACATGTATCTCAAGTTTTTGCTAGTTTCACACACAACATAAGTTACTCTTTGTTAAACACTTACATGCTAGTGTGTGTGTTTTTGGCCTGATCAACCAAGTTTGAAAATATCTTGAGATTTGTGCACAACATATTTGTTGCTTGAGAAAATTAAATGGAAGGATGATTGAAACTTGTTTTTGAGGAAATTGGGTTTAAAAAGTTTTGGGTTTTTGAAAAAGCATTCCATTTCATACTCACGCATTTTGTTTTCATTGATCAAATGCTTTGAGGAGTTGTTTTTAAAATTGGGCTTGCATTTTTCAAAACTGTGATTTTTCCCAAAATCTTTGTGAGTTTCTGCCCATTTCGATCGATCCATTGTGTTTTTCGATCGATCGAAAAAGTGCCTTTGTTTGTTCTAAAATGATTGTCTCATTCGATCGATCGAATGTATTTTTCGATCGATCGAAGATCGTGGAAAAGCCTTTTTCAAGAACTATTTCAAAACTTTTCAAACTTTTCCTTTTCTCTCTCCGACAAGGCAGGCTCACTTGGTCAATTTTTTGTCGTTTTCCTCCGGATTTTTTGCACAATCTCTCTTTCCTCAAGCCGGTAAGACTCTTTTGCCCTTCCTTTTGCTTTTATTTTCATGATTTCATGCATTTTTCATGCATTTTAGAGGAGATTTTCGGACTTTACATAAATGGGAATTTCTATTGATTCAAGCCTTTTCTTTTGCAATTGATCATTGGGTTTTGGTGGGGACACACTATAAACATGTTCTTAATAGTTTAATTTGATCAATTTTGAGTTTTGTGATCAATTGAAAAATCTAGGGTTTATATTTGGTCTGAATTGGGGCTTTTGTGGAATTGAGTTAAAATTGATGAAATTGGCTTTGTGTATTGATGTATTTAGGCATTATAATCATTGTATTGTGTTTTGTGATGCTTAATTCATCAATTTGGTGCAAAATTTTTCAAGTGGTTTTCAAATTTTTAGGGTTTTTGTTAAGAAACTCTATGTTCAAGCCAATTTTGTGATATTGAACTTAATTTGATCCTGGTTACTGCTTTAGTTCATGCATCATAACATTATTACTGTTCATGCATCATATAGATTTTTATTCTATATTTTTTTGTACTAACTTGCAGTCTGCCCTTGGTTTTTGTGTTTGTTCTTTTTGGTTTTCTCTTTGTGTCTCTGTCCTTTCCTTAGCACCATGCCTAGGAAGATTAGAGCCCGTAGGACTATTCCCTCTCCTTCTCCACCCCCACCTTCTTTTGATAGTGAGAGGTTCCCCAGTGAGAAGAACCAAGAAACCTTTGAGACTTTAAACCTTAAGAGAAAGGTTTGGGCTGAGCGTTCTGTCTTGTTAGATGAGCTTGATCTTGCCATTAGGGCAAATTTTGAGCATAGGGGTTGGTTGCCTTTATTAGCTGTGTCTGACCCTCCACCTCCGGCTACCTTGATTAGAGAGTTCTTCTCAAACCTCTCTGTCTGCGTCTATGATTCCAACACTCTAGTTAGGAGTTGGATACGAGGTGTAGAGTACTCCATTACTCCTCAGGTAGTGGCTGATGCTTTTGAGGTACTGTTGGTTAGGCATCCTATCTATCCCTATGATGAGTCACCCGAGTTGAGTGATGTCATGTCTTTCATCACTGGGTCATCTATCCAGTGGGGTTCTGATCCTAGGATCACCACCGCTGAGCTTCCTGAGACTACCTATCTCTTCTTTAGGATAGCCTGTCACTCACTCTGGCCCATTTCTCATCTGCACACCATTCCTCTTGAGAGGTGTGTATTTTTGTACGCTCTTGTCACTGATGCTCCTATTAGTTTTCTCTATCTTTTTCTTCGTTCTTTGAACGAAGTTCATAGGAGTTCATCTACTACTCATGCCCTTGTCCATCCTATTTTCATTCATAGGATTTTACTTTATCTTGGTTTAGAGGATTTCCCTGCTTCTGAGCCTGTTCATGTTATAGGTCCTATAGGTGCGTCTTTTTTTAGACAGAGGGCTGCTCATCTTCGAGCTGGTTCTAAACACCCTAGGTCTGAGCCGTCTAGTAGTGCTCCTCCTCCTCCTTCTTCTTCTACAGGTCCTGCTGGTGAGGCTGTTCCTGATCCTGTAGGTGTTGCTGCTGTTCCTCCACCTCCTGCGGCTGACTTCGATGTTTGTCGTACTTTGGAGACTGTCATGACCGTTCAGGTGGCTCATGGTCAGCTTTTGGTGGATCTGTTCGATGAGATTCATGCTCTGAGAGCGGATTTGGCGCATCTTCGTTCTTCCTCACCACCTCCTTTTGATGATGGCCTATGATGCCCTATGATACCCTTTGGCATTCCGTCACAAAAAGGGGGAGTAGAGATTTGTTGACTTGTAGAGGAGTTTTTGTAGTTAGGGGGAGATATTTTTTGTTAGCATGGGATATTTTTGTTAGTTTGTGGAGTTTATTAGATTGTATCTAGGTGCTTCACTTTGTATATCATTTTTTGGGGATATTCATGTTAGGGGGAGTAACATTGATTGATATATTGATATACATGTTTTCTTTTAATTCTTGTTGTCTTATGATTCACTGCTTATTGATTTATATTTATGAGTTGATTCATTGATATATATCTTTATTTTGTGTTGTGTGAATCTTACAAGAATATCATACCTGTTTATATACTATTTATTGCCACACATGCGTTTATGTGTTTGTTGAGTATTTCAGGAATATACAGGTTGATTCAACAAAGCTGCTGTCTACACTTGCAACCGATGGATAGTAGTTAGGGTTGAATTTTAGTTTATGAGCATTATTTTGTAAAGGGCTTTTTACTTGTAAACTTTGAGCTTTTAATTTGTGTTTTGTCACGAATTGCCAAAAGGGGAGTTTGTTAGGTTCTAAGGTCTTAGGATTTTATGTATTTAGAACTCTAATTTGTAATATTGGCAAACCATGATCAAAACAATGTATTTAGTCTTGTTTAGGCTTGCTCAAAGTTGTTAAAATATTGTAAAGTTGGAATCGAGTGACTGCAGATGCATTGGGGCATTTCGGCCTGACTCGATCGATCGAAGGTTAGACTCGATCGATCGAAAGTCAGCCCAGATGCGTTTTCTGCAGAATTTCCAACTCAGCCCTAACTCTTTAAACATTTAGGGTTTTATGTTTTTTCCCTAGGTATATAAGGCAAACCCTAGCCACGTTTTTAAGGGTTGCACAAGTTGTATTGTTGCTCATACATTGCGGTTTTGTGTAAATCTCTTGTGAGATCTAGAGGAGCTTTCCTTTACACAAAGCTTAGGGTTTTCAAGATTGAGATCACTTCAACATCTTGATGATCAACTTGGTTGCTGCCTTTGAAGCTTAAAGAATATCAAGCGTGGGTGCTTGTAGCTGATCAAGGGATTCAAAGAAAGAAGTAGTCCGTGGACTCAGAGCCTGCGCGTGGTCGTGTCAGGAAGTTTTACTGATGGGTAGCATTAGGAAGTCAAGCGGGGAGCTTGTAAGTCCTTTTGTAAGAACTTCAATTCTTTTTTAGTGGATTCCGTTTTGCCTTGAGGATCGGTGGGTAAAATCCTCCCCAGGTTTTTCCGTGTGGTTTCCTGAGTGATCATATCTTGTGTCTTTTATTTTTCCGCTGCTTTATTATTTTGATATGATTATTTGATTGCTTTAACCTAGTATTGCATAATTTGACTAAGTAACAACTTGGCTAATTAATCTAGGCTACGCAATCTGGTTATTTGTAAGGGGTCTAAACCGTTCATACTCCATGCCACTCTTTACTAAAGTGGAAAGAAATTGTCACATTCTTTGATAAGTGGCAAGTTGTAGCCACTCTTTATCAACAACTTGAAATTTGAGATTGAGTACTCTTTGCCACATTTTACTAAAGTGGCAAGAAAATTCCACTTTCTTCAAAGAGTGGCAAGTTATAGCCACACTGTGTTGATGTACTTGAAATTTAGGAATGGCTACTCCTTGCCCTATTTTACTGAAGTGGCAAGAAATTGCAACATTCTTCCAAGAGTGGCAAGTTAATGCCATTCTATGTCGAAGTACGTTAAAATTGGGACTAGCGACTGATGCCACTTTCTACTGATATGGCAAGAAATTACCACTTTCAAGAGTGGCAAGGCATACCCACTATCTGTCGAACTACATGAAATTTGGGACTAACTACTGCTTGCCACTTTTTATTGAAGTGGCGAGAAATTGTCACTATCTCCGAAGAATGGCAAGTTATAGCCACTTTTTTCGAAGAGTGGCAAGTTATAGCGACTCTATGTTGATGTACTTGAAATTTAGGACTGGCTACTACTTCCAACTTTTTATTGAAGTAGCGAGAAATTGCCACTTTCTTCCAAGGGTGGCAAGTTATACTAGGGGTGGCAAAGTAAGCCCAAACCCACCCACTCTAATTGAACCCAAACCCACCCAATTATTAGTTGGGTTAAATGGGCATCAACCCAATTAGACCAAATGATTATTGGGTTTCAACTAAAAAACCATTGAACCTCATTTAACCCAAAAACAATATACCCAAATTCAACCTAGCCCTTCCCATAAAATATATATATATATATATATATATGAAAAAAGAAAAAAAGAAAAAAGAAACCCAGCCTTCAGACGTTTCAGGGTCCATGCCCTCGATGATCTAGCTAAACATGACGTGCTTTCCATTGAGCCACTCGGTCTTGGCAGGGCAGATAAAGAACTAAGATCCGTTGGTTCTGGGACCAGCATTGGCCACAGAGAGGACTCCGGGGCTAGCATTGGCCATGGAGAGAACTCCGGGGCCGGTGTGCTTCTTCACAAAGTTCTCATCGGCGAACTTGGCACCGTAGATTAATTCGCCTCTGGTGCCATTTCCGGCGGTGAAGTTGCCTTCGTGGCACATGAACCTAGGGATCATGTGGTGGAACGACGATCCCTTATAGTGGAGCGGCTTGCCGAAGTGGCCAGCACCCTTCTCGACGGTGCAGAGAGCCCGGAAGTTCTCGGCGATGTGAGGAACCACGTCAGCATAGAGCTCCATGATGATATGGCTGGCAGGTTGGCCGGCGATGGTCATGTCGAAGAAGACCTTAGGGTTGGAAGCAATTGGAGCAGAGATTCGAAGCTTTTTTCTGAAAAATAAAAAACTTAGGGTTTCGAAGAGAGAGAGATGGATTTAGGTTAGAAGCAATTAGTTAAATGAGTTTTGTTTTTCTTCATGAAACAATAATTGGGTGGGTTGGGGTTTACCCATAATAATTGGGTTGGGTTGGATTTGGGTTAGAAGCAATTAGTTAAATGGGTTTTAATGGGTAAATGAGTTCTATATACCCAACCCAATTATGCCCACCCCAAACCCACCCATTTGACACCCCTAAGTTATACCCACTATGTGTCGAAGTATATGAAATTTGGGACTGGCTACTACTTACCACTTTTTACTGCAGTGGTGAGAAATGCCACTTTCTTCAAAGAGTAGGCAATTATTATCCCTCTATGTCGATGTACTCAAGTTTTGGGAGTGGGTAGTCCATGCCACTCTTTAATGAAGTGGCTAGTTATAGCCACCCTATGTCGAAGTACATGAAATTTGGGACTAGTTACTGCTTGCCACATTTTTCTAAAGTGGAGAGTAATTACCACTTTCTTTGAAGAGTGGCAAGTTATAGCCACTCTGAGTTGATGTACTTGAAATTTAGGAGTGGCTACTCCTTGTCACTCTTTACTAAAGTGGAAAGAAACTGCCTTATTATTTAATGAGTGGCAAATTGAAGCCACTCTATATTGACAACTTGAAATTTGAGATTAAGCAGTCCTTGCCACATTTTACTGAAGTGGCAAGAAAATGCTACTTTCTTTGAAGAGTGGCAAGTTATAGCAACACTGTGTTGATGTACTTGAAATTTTGGAATGGCTACTCCTTGCCCCATTTTACTGAAGTGGCAAGAAATTGTGGCATTCTTCCAAGAGTGGCAAGTTATTGCAATTTTGTGTGGAAGTACGTTAAATTTGGGACAGGCCAATGCCACTTTCTACTGAAATGATGAGAAATTACCACTTTCTTTGAAGAGTGGCAAGTTATACCCACTGTGGACACCATATTTTGTTTGCCCTCAATTTGCGTGCCGGATCCTGAAAATTTCAAAAATATTATCTTTTCTCCATGGAGCCAAGGAATCATCTAGATTAACATGACACAACCCATTCAAGCATCAAAGCACTCGAAGTGCCATTTAAGGTTAAATTGACCAAAATGCCCCTGGTCAACCTTGGGCTGACCAAAATTCAAATTTGGGTCAAACTCATCCCAAAACAACATTTTTCATATTTTTACATCAAACCCGAGCTACTTAGTAATTTTCGTCAACTTTGACCAAATTTGACCTAAGGTTGACTCCTAGGGGCACCAAAAACCCTAATTTTGATTCGACTACTAGAACAGGTTAGGACTAGTGCCATTGTGAAGATTATCGAATTCCCTTTCCAATGACTATTCATAGGTTGAAATTAGAGTTAAAACGGTTGAGATATCCTGAAAACCATGCTGGGCGCGTTAGCTTGCTTCTCGAGGCCATAACTTTTGATCCAACCATTGGATTTTTGAGTTCTTTAGCTTTCCAGAAACTAGACATCTAGAGATTTTCAGGGACACTAAGATTAGCTTAATCCGAGATCGAGAAGGCATTCAAAAAGGCCTCCAAATTCGGCGGCCCTACAAGGGCCGCTAAGCACTTTTTGGCTTATAAAGTGGCCAAAACATCCTTTTTCCATACCAAATCTGAAGTGGGAACGTTTTTGGGCAGTCTTGAAGCAATTTCTGGGTAGTTTTCTCCCTCTTTTCTCTACATTTCTCTCCCAAAAACACATCAAAAAACCTTTGATTCCTCCTTTCTCTTAACAATCGAAAGGTAGTGTTCTTACTCATAATCTTTCTCTTCTTGGTTCTATACCTTGGATTTGAGGTTTAGGGGTGTGGATGTAGTTTTTTAGATACAATCCACACCCATTGCTTTTCCTAGCATGTTTTTGCTTTATTTTGCTTCCTAGCATGTTTTATGATTTCTCTAGCATGTTTCCTTGATTTTTGCCATGATTTGTTGCTTTGATGTTATTGGCCTAGCCTTCTTAGGCTAGGATATGTCTACTTTTTATGTTTGTGCTAAGATCCACATGATTTTAGGCTCCTTGCCATGTTTATGCTTAGATCTACATGCCTATATGCCTATGTGTTCTTTGCCATATTTTTGCTTAGATCTCCACGTTTGTGCCTAGATCTACATGTTTATACTTAGATCTATGTGTTTATGTTCTCTGTGCCATGCTTGCGTGCTTGGATTTATGTTTGTTACTGATGTGCCAAGAATGTATTGACTCATTGTGATGAATTAATCAATTAATTAGCCAAAATAATTAATTAATTCAATTAACATGCAATACGTGTGGTAGCACAAACAAATCACCAACTAAGTTAATATGCAGCTGAAAATAAAGTTGATACGGTGATTTGTTTACGAATGGGGAAAACCTTCAAGGCAAAAACCCCACCGGATGATTTCAAGGTTCACCACTCCTGAGAATCCACTATTATCACAACAAGTAGTTACAAGTAAAGAAATCTCAGTACCTTATACCAACCCATAATTGAACCCTTACCCCAATACACATTCCCCAATACACATTTGGACCTGTTCTGTAGTAACAATTTCTCCTTTTCAATGCACGACTCCTAGTATGTGCTAACCAATCAATGCACAGATCCAAGTACGTGACTAACCACCAACTTGAGAAGGATGTTGGCTGCAAAGTTCTTTAGTTCATCAACATGATGAAGATCACGAAGCTCCTTGGTTACAAAACCCTACGGCATACAAATGCATCAACTTCTTCAAGAGAAAGATGAACTAGGGCAAATTTGTCTCTAGTCACAATTTGCTTGAACAAAACCTTTGCATCAAGTTTCATCCATTGTGATGGCCCTTAAAATAATCATTATATATGTTTAGGGTTATGAGAAAAGAAAGCCTAAACAAGTATACACGGATATGTATGAAATCAGATCTGAAAAACTGATTTTTATAAATCTCGATAGATAGGCTATCTATCGAGCAGCTGTTGAGCACCGGGTAAAAGCTGCCTTTTAAACCTCGATAGATACTATTTGTCGAGATAGTTATCAAGTTTTAAAATCCAGCACTTCTTCACTTGATTCTTGAATAGATTTGCATGGTTTTAACACTTGGACTTGAACTCTTATTCCTTGAAGTGTTAAACACATCCTAGATCTACCAAATTACAAGTAAAGTGCGTTTTGTCATACGATTAGCCAATTCTAAATGACATATGTTCCTAACATGATTCACATATATCTTAACAATCTCCCCATTTAGCAATCTGTGACAAAACCACAACAAACAAAGAACATACGAGAGAAGTCATAAATCACTCAACTCATACTCACTTGTTGAATACAATAAAATCTAATCCTAACATAAACTCTTGAAAAATTTTGTAAGAAGAGAGTTCATGGCAAGAAAGACTTTGACAACTAGTATTTCCAAAGCACTTTAAACAAAACTTATCACGGCATTTTAGTGTGAAACAGAAATATAAAAGATTGCATACAATAAATAAGAAGCATGTTCATAAAGAGAGAAAAGAAACAATACAAGAAGAGATAGGTGAAAGTATGTAATAACAACCTCAATATATATATATATATATATATATTTATATATATATATATATCAATAAGAGTACAAGGTTTGTTATCACAATGTAAGAACAATGTATCTAAAAAGAAATGAAAAGAAAAGATACAAAAAGTCCTCACTACATCCCTTAAAACAAAAACACTCCCCCTAACAAAAATAATCACCTATACTAACTCTTCCCCTAAGTACATTGACTACTTTTATACCCCAAAAACTTCTCCCCTTTTTTGTCACAAATGACAAAGGGTAAGTCACTAAGAAGAAGTCATCTCGTCATCACTAGAAGAGTTAGCACCATCATCCTCATCTGCATCATCACCACCAAAGCCATTATCATCACTCGCATCCTTTCAAGCCTGTGGAGATGGAGATGAAGATGCAGTGAAACCACCTACGACAGCCTATCGTCATGAAATACGACCAACACGGGTGTTCACCTGACACAACTTATCACTGAGAGTGTCAAGGCAAGTATCCATGCGCATAAGTTATGCCATGATGGCCTTGAGAGACATTCCACCCGCGGAAGAAGAAGGAGCGGAGGTGGATGGAGCAGAAGAAGCTAGAGGAGTCGCCATCTTGGTTTGTGGTCGCTTGGGTTGAAGCTGGGCCTCGCTTCGTCTAACGGTCGCTACGTATATGGCACACATGACAGAGAAGTGTGGAGACTCAGGGTAGGAGACAGACGCATAGAATTCGCGTGATAGCAAAAGGGAAAATGAGCTTATCACGGGATGTCGTATCCTTATAGATATCTATAAGGGAGAGTTTGAAGTGAGGGGGAAAGTCTATGGTAAGTCCCTCAAGTAGGGATAGCAAAAATTGAGCACGAGGCTCAGTAATCGAATTATAGTGAGACAAAGGATGCAAAACAAATGTCATCACCATATTCAGGAATCTTGGACCTTCTGCAAAGCTTGAGCAAGGGGTGTTTTGACGGTCACCCCAAGATGAGGTGTCTCACAGAATAGAGACATGAGTTCATCTTTGGACACGGTCCTAAGACAATCACAGCCAGGGTAGTCAGCAAACTTTACCCTCGAAACGTGTAGCACCTCAGATATAAGATCCGAAGTGACTAGAATGTGCGTACCTTGAACGCGAGTGATGAAATGAGGTACAGAGTAATCAAATCCGTCCATATTGGAGTAAAACTCCTGTATGATCACGGAGGGACAAGTGACTGGGATGCCACAAAAGGACTTCCAACCCCTACTGGAGATGATAGTGGGAAGGTTAGTATCGAAAAAATCTGATAAGATGACTTGGTGATCTGAATGAATGCTTCATTGAGAAAAGTTCTCCAAGAAGTCTTGACAGGCTTTCTCATCACGGAACCAAATATGAGAAGGGGTAGAATCAGAAGTAGATGCCCTGGAACGAAAAGGGTTCCGAGACGGAGTATACTTGCTCTTTTTAGGTGCCATAGAGCAACCTAACCAAATAGAAAGAGAGAGAAAGGGACAAGCAGAAAAGTACCAAGCACAGATCAATACTAATAAGGAAGAAAAGAATGGCACATATGCATGAAAAATGCATAAACATGTGACATGCAACAATAAGAACATCATGGGCTCAGCCTAATCCAAACCTGCTAGCACACATCATTTCAACATATAGAACACATATCTAAAATGCATGAAACATTGTGAAAATGCAAATGTGATGCAATGCATGAACATACATGATCATTTAAACAAAACCCTACCCAAAAATTTTGCAAAATTCCTCGTCAATTTTGAAAAACCCCAAAATTTTGAAAAACCCCAAAAGTTAGGTTAAAAAAGAATGAAATGCATGATTCATGAGAGAAGGAAGATCGTACCAGAGGAAGAAAACACCCTTAAGGCCGAAGATTGAGTGGGGAAAAGGTTTAGAGAGAGAGAAAAGTGTTTGGGGAGGTGAAAGGTTAGAAACTATCGAGAAAGATAGGAGAAAATGAGAGAAAAAAATCACGTTGAAGCTTTATATAGGAAATCACGATTCTTGATGGATTGAAAGGTGTCGAGCACTAATTCTTGACCAATGGAGCTATCGAGGTGCTATCGAGAGGTGTCCATAGCAAAGTGACCTCGATGGATTGAGAAGCTATCAAGCATCTATCGAGCATACAGAAACTTTCTCGATGGATCGAGAAGCTGTTGAAAAGCGCACAAAACAGTTTTTCAAAGAAGTGAAAAACATAGATATGAATGCAATCAAGCATGCTACTCAACCAAAGATCCAAACAACATTTTAAGCTCTCAAGAACATCTTTCAACAAGAAAAATGACAAGCATTTAGATCCAAAACACACACACACACACACACACTAAACGAGTCTAACCAATTTTATATTTCATAAACAAGTTAAGATAGTTTAGTGAGCATACATTAACACATGTATTCCTTGTGATGGTCAAATCACATTGCACCCTGCACATGTATCAAGAGTAGCAAAGAATATTGCAAGTTGTGTGTGAAAAACATTGCTTGATTGCATAAGTGCCTACATGTTATGACGATTTGAGATATGAGAAAATCACTTTAACTGACACACAATCATAACTGCTTGATGGGGACTATCACCTTCGAGGAACATTCTATAACTCCCACATCTCTTAGAAGACGTGCTTGCAATCATATATAAAGCACTTTGATTCTTTTTGCTTTTATTTTTCTTTGCATATTTTATTTTGTTAAGCATATCGTGCATGGGCATATAAGAGAGAGAAAAGAAATACCTAATTATGTTAAGCTTTTGACATTGCACTTTGCTATGCTGAAGCATACAGACGTCATTTCATAATTGGCGGGCAATAGTGGTGAGATGGTTATTTATGCCTTTCTCTTAGGATTTTCTAGTCCTTCCCATCAAAAATGGTGATGCGAGTGTTAAGTACAAAGGTTACTCAATCTTACTCATTACAAACACGAGCCACAATGCTCACTTGCTTAGTTGTGCATAGAAATGCTTATCTATGCTATAAAAGATACAAAATTTAGAAAACTTTATTTCAATGGCCATCCAAGATGCACAAGTACCAATGTACACAAAACACACACTGTTTTTGTATTTTTTTGATTTTTCAAAATTTTTTTTTTAATGAAAACAAAATAAAGCAAAACTAAAATCAAACATACAAAAACATGTTAAACAAAGCAAAGCATAAAACTAAACTAACTCAAAATAAGAAAGCAAAACACACAAGTAATGCAAGCAAACAATAAAGGGAGAGAGAAAAAAGTGACTAAATCACTTAGAGCCTTTTTTCTTCCACACCTTGGAAGAACCTTTCTGTTTAGGAAATCCTTGATCCGGTAGTAAGGGGGAGGAATTGAAACCATTCAAGTTTGAAAGGAACATAAGGGCTTTGAGAAGATCATATTATTGCTTTGTTGAGTGGCTAACTACTTATAGCAATTAGGTCAAGTATGTCCAGTAGTTCAGTGATGACAGAGATGTTGCTTCTTCTGTTTAGACTTTTGAGTATTGCCCTTCTTAGCCCTAGGGTTTTTAGTCTCTTTCTTATCAAGATTAGGGGTGCTCTTAAGATAGATTTACCCTTGTCTATGTTTATCACTAGCTAAAGCAGCTTTGACATCATTGTTCTCAGATTCAACATTATTAGCAAATGAAACAAAAATAGTAGTACTAGTAGAAGCAATATTAGGATAAGAGAAATCATACCCTAAACAGGTTCGATCAGAAGTAGATTTCTGAAAGCTGAGCATCTCCTTAAGCTTTGCACTTAAAGTACTCTCCAACTGAGCTCTGACTTGGAACAACTCTGCCTCAAGCTTCTTAGTCTTCTCAGCCAAGAAATTATTCTCAAATCTCAGTGCTCTAATGGTCTGATTAGCTTCATCAAACTTTTTGGAGATTTCTTCTCATTCAAGCTCTACATCATTAAGCTTCTTGGTGGCCAACATATACAATTTCTCATGCTTTTCCGAGACTTTGTATAATTTTGCATAGGCTGTGTGGATGTTATCTTGGTCATCCTTCTTTTCAAACTTGGACTCCACTAAGTCCTCTTCTTCATCCACATCTTCAACAATCCCCTCAGTAGGATTTATAGTGGTAGTGAAGGCATTCAGGATTCCATTATCCTCATTATCTGAATCATTCTCAAGCTCGGTGTCACTCAAGGTAGCAGCAAGGGCCTTGCTTTTCCCAATGATCTTGAGATAAGTTGGGCACTCTTGTTTCATGTGTCCGAAGCCTTGACACCTAAAGCACTTTGGTCTAGAGGGAACAGTGTACTAATCGCTATTCTTAGCATCCTTCTTCCCTTTGTCTTGGCTCTTGAACTGAGACGAATTGGACTGCTTACGGTCTTTATCAAATCCTTTAGCATTGACATTCTTCATAAACTTTTTGAATTGCCTTGTAATGTAGAATTTCATTTTAGAATCTTCATCGTTTGAAGACTCATCTGTGTCACTGCTCTTGGCCTTCAGTGCCATGCTCTTTCACTTACTCGATTTTCCAATCCTTGTCAAACCTAACTCATAAGTCTGCAAATTGCCAACCAGCTTTGTCAAAGAAATTTTGTCAATGTCCTTTGATTCCTCAATTGTAGTGATCCTGGCATGAAATCTCTCGAGTAGAGATCTGAGCACCTTTCTAACAATCTTGGGTTTGAGAATGGTTTCCCCAAGATTAGAGGCTGAGTTCACTATGTCTTTGAGCTTGGCATAGAACTCATCGAACAACTCATCCTCCTCCATCTTGATCTCTTCAAAGCTTGTAGTAAGCCTTTGAAGTTTCGAATCCTTGACAGCCTTGGTTCCTTCATATGTTGTCTAGAAGATGTTTCATGCTTCCTTGGCAGTTTTGGTAGAGGATATCTTCTTCTTAAACTCCTTATTCGTTACTGCATTGAATAAAGCATTCAATGCCTTACTATTGAAGTTAGTTACCTTGATCTTAGCATCATCCCAATTGGCTGGCGCTTCCTTTGGCTTGGTCTAGCCTATCTCCACAACTTGCCACACCTTTTCATCTAATGACTGCAAGAAAGCTCTCATGCGTACTTTCCAGTATGCATAGTTAGTGCCATCAAATAAATGAGGTATAATTAACGATTGTCCTCCATCCATGACAACAGGGGTCAATCGATCATACAACAAAGATTAACCCTAATCAGAGTGTGCCTGCTTTGATACCACTTGATAGGCCAGGAATGTATTGACCCCTTGTGATGAATTAACCAATTAATTAGCCAAGATAATTAATGAATTTAATTAGCATGCAATATGAGTGGTAGCACAAACAAATCACCAACTAAGTTAATATGCAGTTGAAAATAAAGTTAACACAGTGATTTGTTTACGAATGGGGAAAACCTCCAAGGCAAAAACTGCACTGGGTGATTTTAAGGTCACCACTCTTGAGAATCTATTATTATCATAACAAGTGGTTACAAGTAAAGGAATCCTAGTACCTTATACCAACCTACAGTTGAACCCTTACCCAATACACAATTGGACTTGTTCTGTATTGACAATCTTTCATTTTCAATGCACGGCTCCTAGTACTTGACTAACCAATCAATCCTTGGATCCAAGTATGTGACTAACCACCAACTTGAGAATTATGTTGGCTGCAAAGTTCTTTAGTTCATCAACACGATGAAGATCACAAAGCACCTTGATTGCAAAACCCTACGACGTACAAATGCAGCAGCTTCTTCAAGAGAAAGATGAACTAGGGCAAATTTGTCTCCGGTCACAATTTTCTTGAACAAAACTTTGCATCAAGTTTCATCCACTGTGATGGCCCTTAAAATAATCCTTATATATGTTTAGGGTTATGAGAAAAGAAAGCCTAAACAAGTATACATGGATATGTGTGAAATCAGATTTGAAAAATTGATTTTCATAAATCTTAATAGATAGGTTATCTATCGAGCAGCTGTCGAGCATCGGGCAAATGCTGCCTTTTAAACCTCGATAGATACCATCTATCGAGATAGCTGTCGAGATTTAAAATCCAACACTTCTTCACTTGATTCTTGGAGAGATTTACATGGCTTTAACACTTGGACTTGAACTCTTGTTCCTTGAAGTATTAAACACATCCTAGATCTACCAAATTACAAGTAAAATGCATTTTTTCATAGTATTAGCCAATTTTAAATGACATATGTTCCTAACATGATTCACATGTCCTAATAGTTGCTATGCCATGTGCTACTTTAGCCCTTTTTTTGTCCCTCGGTGTCTCTCTTTCTTGCGTTTTGGCCCTTTCGATGGGGTGTAGATCTAGATCTTATGGTCTAGGCCTACATCTACACACCTAGGACTATATTGAAGGGTTTGGATCATTTTCTTTGCATGTCGATGTCTGCTTGCTTGCTTCTATGCTTTATCTCCACGTTAGCCTCTCTAGATTTAGGCTTTGCCATGCTTTGTGCCCTCTGTGGTCTTGTGCTTGTGTGGTTACATTCGTCCCTCCTAGATTTTGTTTGGATGTAACCACTTGTGAGATACAACCCTGTGGTGTTGGTGTGCTTGATTAACACCTTTCTCCACTCCATGCAATGTTGATATGCTTGCCTTGCTTACTTTGTGCTAGCCGTTTGGCTTTCTTTACTTCTTTGCATCTTTGCACGATTGCCTACATGTTCATGCATGAGTCTGTGTGTCATCCATACTCCAATCCAATGGAACTATGGACACTTGATCCAAACCTACATTTGTCCTCCTAGGACACCCCATTTTGTTTGATAACATGCTTGTTTGCCTCTTTACGTGCTTCACTTGTTTGTTTTCCCCCGTTTGGCATCTTTTGCTAGCTTGTCTTTTAGCATGCTTCTCCTACCATTTGTTCCTTTGCTTGTCTATTGGCTTGTTTCTTTTGTCTTTGCATGTACACGAATGGAGTAAGGATGCTTGGAGTAAGAGTGCGACCTTTTAGGCGTAGGCAAAGAGGGCAAGGATCCAAGCCCACAAAGGGCAATGTTCAGTGATTAGGGGGCCTAGCCCTTCCAGAACAGTCTTCTTTCTCTCTCTCTCTCTCTAAGCCTTTTCTTTAAAGCATGTATTAGGGCCCCCCTCCATGTACCCCCTTTACTTTTACTGCTCCTTGCTTGGGCTATGTTCCCTGGTTTTGGCAATGTCTGTTTTACATTTCTTGTACCTTACTGGGCCATACCCTTGGAACGTTGGCAATGTATGGTTTACTTTCCCGTTTTGTGTGATAGCATTGTGCATGATGTATGTATATATATATATATATATATACCTGCATGTGTGTGGGTGATTGTGCACTTTGTATGATGGACTCTCATGGCTACGTGAGTGACCCTCTCTAATCGTGAGTGCTCTTGACCTTGTAGTATGGGTATGTGCTCAAAGCGCGATTGCCGTAGGTGCATATTATGCTATATTGTGTGCACGATTATCGCAATGTGATTGTCTTAATCTATGTCACCAAGTGACATTGTTTTCCCTGTGTATGCGACATGCATCAACATACTTAATGCTTTGGAGGGCTTCGGCTTGTCACAATGTGAGTATGTCGATATGTGCCCTATACATAGACACGAAACCTTGCCGATGCGCAATAGTGCACCAAACATGAAACTCTGCTGGATTTTTGCCGTGAAATTGGGGCATCCCCATTGTCGTATTCTCACATCAGAAGCTTTGTGAGAATAGCGTTTGGCGTGTTATGACGCATCTGAGGCGAAGCACTGCCGGATTTTTGCCATGAAAATAAGGTGAAATGTTGCCGAATTTTTGCCGTGGAAATTTGGCAACAACTTCAAACACACTTGGAAAGCATCAATTGGGACCACACCCAGTTTGAAACCAAACCTCAAAGCCTAACACATTTAAAGCCCCGAAAGCTAATGCCAATAGCTTGTTTTCGACGACCAATGTCTAAAAATTATGATTTTACCAAAAAAAAGGATTGTCTTTGGATAGGCGTTGTGGGGTGCCTAACACCTTCCCCACACGTAACCAAACTTCCGAACTCAGGAATCAAGATATTTTATCCATCCACATTAGATTAGGAAAAATGACATTTTTCTTAACCTAGGATTGGTAATAAAATC
This sequence comes from Quercus glauca, assembly GCA_023736055.1. Lineage (NCBI taxonomy): Eukaryota > Viridiplantae > Streptophyta > Magnoliopsida > Fagales > Fagaceae > Quercus > Quercus glauca. Next base: position 41,979,193 of record CM043319.1, read on the forward strand.
AAATAGAGACAGGTGACCAATCACACCTTAGAAAAAACCCAATGATTGGTGGTGAGTTCACTTACCCTTGGTAATTTCCATAAAATCAACCCAAATTCCAGTCACACACCCGAGTATGACACACCTCCATATATATACGCGAGCGTCGCTCCAATGGGTGGTTGAGCAGCCACAAGACATCGATAGACTAGTGACTCCACTGGGGATACTTAAAGAGTTTAGCCTTTAGAACTTTTGATAAAATCCTAATCTTTTGACATTGGCTTTCAAAAACATTGAAATTGGCATTAGCCTCCGAGGCTTTCTTTTTGAAATTTGCCTTTATTATATCCTAGTAAAATGTTTTTGGAACTCAAAAACATTTTCCAAAATCTGGCTTTGAGATATTTTCATTCGTATGTGTGAAGCTTTACTGCTTTCCTAAAGCATGCTTTACAACTTTCCTTCACATGTGTGAACATAGGGTAGCAAGACTTAATTTCTACTACACCTTTATATATGCTTAAATCTGTTGTGCTTGGAAAGTCTTTCCCCTTTCATTTCAAAATGCATGACATCTCCCCTTATATTGGGTCAAACCCAGGCTCAGAATGGAAGGCTAACGCAGGATGTGTAAACCTTAGATAGTTATTGGATGCCGAATTGTAGGTTTTTCTTGGGTCTATGGGTGGACAGGATTATGCTGAAAAGGTTTCCTTGATTCACTCTATCCCATAAAATCTATTAAGGGAAGGATTAGATGATCGAGGTCCCCCCTAAGAATAGGACCAACCTACCAGTTAAGCCATGTCTCATATAGTTGGCCTAAACTACGTCAAACTCGTGAGGACTAGGTAAAGACAAATCTGAGTGAACATCCTAGCCTAGGGTAGGATATCCTTCATAGGATTGTTTTCAAAATGATTCAAGGGGAAAGTGTCCGTTTCTGTTTGCAGGTTTGCCCTTTTTGCTTGTATCAAAGAGTCATGCTCTACTCCAGGTTCTATTCATCCTATTTGCATAGCATCTGTGATTAACCCCTAGGGAAAAGCAACCTTGTTGCTTGCACATTAGATCATAATCGATCCCTAAGGGTTTCCAACCCTACAAGGGCATGCATGCACACATTAATGGCTTCATCATGTAAATGTGTACAGATAAAATTTGTGGCAAGTAGCTGGAACTCCACACCTAAGAGGACATTGCCCAGAGTTCGAGATCTTCCCTGAGAAGGCCAAGCTATCTAGAATCAAGCTTTTCATTGCAAATTTGAATTTCCTAGTATTGTAAAAGGCCCACTGTTGGAACCATTATCTACAACCCATGATCTTGGGGCATTGTAAAAAGTCAAAACTTTGTAAAAGCATTACTTTTTCATGTAATCAAAAGAGAAGGGTCCATCCCGCAAATTCAAGCATGATATGAAAGTTCCGGTTACTTGCCAACCTTATGCATTAATTCTACATCACTATAGAAACTCACCATCATAAATACCCGATCATGGGTCTAAGCCAATGTTTCAAAAATGATAGGTGAATTTTAAATGAGTAAGAACATAAACTAACTTTGGGTTTGTTTTGTATTTCCACATTGTCAAATTTTCAAATGTACCCCATTTCTCTCCCATCCCATTCTTTTCCTTTCCAGGTTCCTAAAGAGAAAAGATTGCTCAAAGGAAACGGTCCAAGCTACCATCACACCATGATCCTATCTGTAGACACTCGATTTTGATCCCATAATTTAATCAAGGAAGATGACTAGAATGACCATTCATATACCCAAAATTTATGATTGCATTACATGCATTAATTCATTCATTGCATATCATAAAAATGATTTTGAGAGTCTAATGGTTGTGACGGTATGCTGGATTTCCAAATCGGACTGTCAGATTGAAAGATATCGTATGATCAAGTTTGCACGGTCTACATGCGTATTGTTTGGGTGGAACCAACCACGCATGATTAATTTAAATTAATTCTGATTGGTTAGACAATCAAAATTAATTAAATAATTTTGTGATTGGTTGTTAGTTACTGTAAAAAATAGACTTGCTTGCATAGGAATAAAAGGGATAATCAGATAACAACAAAATTTTGGATAATTAAGAAATTTTGAAGTATTTATCTACAAGATAATCATTGCTAAAGAAACCTAAATTATTAAAAAAGGAGTTTAATTTTTAGAATATGGATTAAAAATGCGTCTAAGTGCAAGTCCCGGCTAAAAAAACATCAAAAAAATAGTCCAAAGTGGACCAAAACTCAACGCGGGTCCAGCACCCAAAAAAGGCCCATTCGGCACTTTTCAAGTGCCAATTGGCACAAATGTGGGGCTCGGCCTGAGGGCTTCTGAATTGAGATAAATCTTACCTTTTACGATTTTTTAGAGATAAGGACGCATCCCAGTTTGTATTCTAATCATTTAGCTAATTTTTCGAAGCATTCTCACCCCTATAAATAGAGGGTTCCTCTCAAAATTCAAGACACTTTTTCACGCTCATTGACTCCTTTCTTTCTGGCTCTTCTCGTCTTTTCTTTTCTCTCTTACGTTAAAGACGTTTTGGAGGCTCTTGCCATAGGAATTTCTTTATTGTAAGCAAAATATTTTAGGCTTCAAAGAGAATTGAATAAATTTCTTTGAATCCTAAAATATCCTTTCACAAAAAAGAGCACGCTCATGCAAGAGGTAGTCTATTTCTTTCCCTTTCTTTTTCTGTTCCTTTCTATCAATTTTGCTGGATGATGCATGAATAGGTTTAGGATGTTTTTTATTATCTCTGATTCTATATATAATTGCCATGCTTTGTTTAAATTGTTTTTCTTTCTTTAAATATGTTATTAGATGATCGTTTATTATGATTTTTTCTTTTGAATCTCAAAATCTTCTATCAAAGATTTTTAAACAAAATAGATTTGAATTTTTCAGATCTGATTTTTACTCTTAAAACTAATCTGCATTTTCATTAAATGCAGATCTGATTTTTTTTTTTTACTCTCAAAACTGATCTGTATTTTCATTAAATATAGATTTGATTTTTTTAACACATAAAACTAATCTTCATTTTCATTAAATGCAGATTTGATTTTTTTTTTACTTTTAAAACTAATCTGTATTTTCATTAAATACAGATCTGATTTTTCTAAACACATAAAACTGATCTGTATTTTTATCAAATATAAATATGATTTTTTAGCAAAGTTTTATTTGACACAAAAATTGTAAATTAGGTTGAAGACTTTTTTTTTTTCTTAATATGCATGCATGTAACATAGATTTATCTCATGAGTGTAGTTCCTTTTCTAAAAAAGTATTTTTCTTATTTTATTCATAAAAAATAGATATGGTTTTTTTTATAAATATGATTTTCTTATTCACAAAATAGATATGATTTTTCTTAATAAAAATCACCACTTTTAACTTTGCTGTAAAACAGATTTGATATTTTTAGCAAAAAATCTTGTTCTTTCTTTATATATAAAACAAATATAATTTTCTTTACAAAACTAATTTTTTTATCTATATAAAAACAGATCTGATTTTTTCTTTATAAATCAAAATTTATTTATTCACAAAACAGATCTGAATTTTTCTAAAAAAGAGGATACATTCATAAGATAAATTTACTTGAATTAATTTTAGTCAATGTTTGTCATGTATGTTCAACATATCATTCACATAATGCAAAAAGGGTATATTGGTCATTAGAGTCTAGAAGACCAGACTCTGTCTGGGTGGAATAGGTGCCTAACACCTTCCCATTTCATAACCTAGCCTCCGAACTTAGTTCTTTTGGATAGGTAGATCTGTGCTTTGTCTTTCTTTTTATTTTGGGAAGATTGTAATTAGGACTCAAAGCCTTGTAAGATCCAATTTACCAAGATTGTATTTATCATTAATCAATCAAAGACAATGAAGAATTTTGATAATGTATTGTTGTATTTAGTTTTTTTCTTATTTATTTTTTGTATAAAAAAAATAAGTGGCGACTCCACAACACTTACCCAAAAAGAGAGGTTCCCTTAAAAGCACCCAAATCTTTTTTTTTTAGAGTACCCAATTTTTCCAATCTCTCACAGTGGCGACTCCACTGGGGATGTCGTGGGCTAAGCTTTGTGTTTGACTTAAGTGACCAACAATATACCCTTGTCTTTTGCATGATTTTGCATGATATTGTTATTTTTTTGTTTATTTATTTCTTGAGATGTTTGTATGATGTTTTTGTTTGTGTTACCATGTTTGTTTCTTAAGAGCTTTCCCTAACTATCATAGCGTGTGCCATCAAAACAACAAATATTTATGCACCCCTTTCAACAATATGGTGGTAGTAACCATGGATCACCAGTCTTCATTAGATTCGGGTACCCAGTGGTGAACTCACCAACTCATAGCCCAAAGTCACTGGATCATTTCTTGTTGACTATAAATGACAAACCATGCTGTTCGGACCAACGTAATGTTCATTACATTACAAGTTAGGAGGTGTAATGTCCTAGCTATGGGAAACAATAAAACAACAAACCCACCCTACAATGTAATGACTTAGAACCTACCCTTAGGGCGATCCATGTTAAAATTACATTGCATGTTGTGTGTGTTTGTTTTGGTTGGTTGATTGATGTAGATGGGACCTAGCTTTGATTGACCCAACTGAGCCTTTTCTTAGAAGAGAATTTGGTCAAGATCAGAGGGAAGACTCCAAAGAGAACCAAAGACTGACATTCAAGCTAGTAGTTCCCGTTCCAAGCCCATCACTCCCATCACGGTATTAAAGCCCGTGAGCATAGAAGACACTCCACTGCTACAACATCACAATCCTATATTCAACCTACAAGACAATTCAAGCCACAAGAAGTCTGAAGACTCCATCACTATGGCAAAACGGGGAGAACATCCAAATACTGAAGAACCCATGAACACTCAATAGCTACTAAACACCATGGTAGCTATTCAAATCTAGTTGAGGGAAGACATGAACCTTATGGTGCAATAATTTCAGAACCTGAAGAGTGGCCAAGAGGAGACCATGACTGATCAATAATTCCTCAACCATGGACGGTGAGAAGAAGATGAACGAGTGGATAAACAATATGGAAGAGATGATCAAGGGAGCTCGCAAGATGGAAGACCTTATGGACTACCAATCACTCTCACTTTTCCCTGATGTGAGACTGCGTGCCAAGTTCAAGATGCCAACCTTGGACAAGTTCAACGGGATTGGCTGCCCAAAGTCTCATTTGAAAATGTATATGAGGGCCATGCATCCTATAGGGGCAATTGAAGAATTACTTGCTGAAATGTTTCAAAACACCCTAATTGGTGCTGCTTTTAGGTGGTTCCTCAACCTAGATGATGCTAGAGCAAGGAGTTAGGAGGACATCTGCACGAGTTTCACAATCAATACAAGTACAACATAGAGGTGGATGTGACAAGGAGAGATTTGGAGACCACGAAGCAAAAGCCAAAAGAATCCTTCTCTACCTTCATAACCAAGTGGAGAGCCATGGTAGCCCAATTTTTAAAATAGGCCAAGTGAAGAAGAGCAAATCCAAATGGTGGTTAAGAATTTGTTACCCATTTACAATGAGCATCTTTCCGCCCAATACTTCACTAACTTCAAAGCTTTGATAATAGCTAGTACTCAAGTGGAAGATGCTATCAACAATGGCATAATCAAGGGAGAAGATTTTGTCTTTAAGAAAATAACAACTCCACAAAGAACGGTCAATGCTATCAATCCCCAAAGATCATCAATTGCCAAACCTCGAAGAAATTTTTCAGAACTACAAGCTACAACATCCCATGCCTAGAAGCTACAACCCTAATGCTCATTGCAAATATCATCAGGGAGGAGGCCACACAACTGACAAGTGTTTTCATTTAAGGCATGATATTCAAGGTTTGATTGACCAACAAGTCATTACTCCGCCTTCATCAGCCAGTCATCCTGACTTTGTTTGAATTTTATTTTACAAGTATTTTTTTAGATTGACTCTTTGGTCTTATTGTTTATTTAGGATTCACTTTCTAGTTATTCTTTTACTTAATAAAATCCATGTTGTGTTTGATGCATTTGGTTTGTCATGTTATTCATATGTAAATAAAAAAAAGAGAGAATTTTTTTCATAAAAAAAAAGAGGAAAAGTTTTTCTAAAAAAAAAAAAATAATAATAATAATCTTTTGGACTAGGGGCATTGGGCCTTCAAGTCATTTCAATTCATTTTCAAAAAAATTTTGGAAACCTTTTTCTAAAAACTTTTTTTTTTTTTGTTCCTTCAAAGACTCTAAGATTTTTCCAAAGCCTCCCTTTCAAAGACTCCAAATTTTTTTCAAAAGCCTTCTTTTCAAGAGAATAATAGAAGATCCATTTGATAGAACTTTTTCCAAATCATGATGATTAATTGCTCTACCAATCAATTTGTTCCAAAGAGGGATTTAACTTCATTCAATCCATGTAAGGACTTTTGCTAAACATTCAAAATATGATAAGAAAATTTCCTAAGAGGCAATCAAAGAAATTCATCCATTCATCCAAATTCCTCAAACCACATACACTCAATCCCAATCTCTACAGAAATTTTCACATCATTGAAGCATTTATACTTCTATTCCAAGAACAATTTATTAAAGGAGTTTAAGTCACTGTGCTTACAAGAAAGCATCACTAGGGATAGGAGGCTGCCTTCGGTAACCCACATTATTCCTTGACACCCATTACAATAATTATCCATTGCTAGCCAACTTGAGCCTTTAGATAGTTAGCCTATTTTTCAATGAACCCACTAAAAACTTAAACCTTGGGTGGGAAAATTAAGTATGCATGCTTAAATCTCAAGATGAGGAAGTATTGACCTTATGAATTCAACACCACTTGGTAAGGTCCTCAATGAAGACAATGAGACCGGTTCAGAAGAAGGAAAAGATGAAGAGTTCATCAAGTTTAGGAAAGAGAGTTCATCAAAGAAAAGTGAAAGTTCAATTCATTAAGCTAGGAAGGAAGAAAAAAAATCCATCAAGGAGAGATAAGATTTTGAGAAAGCATCAAATTGTGAGAAAAGAGAGAAGACCATTAAGCTAGAAAAGACTTCAACCAAAAAAAAAGAGAGAGAAGTGAATGCAAGAATTTTCATCAAGTTGTGAGAGAAGGTTGATTCATTAAAAGACACAAGAGATATGAGATTCCATGAAAGATCATTCAAGTTGAGAAGGATGAGCAAAAATGAAGATTCATCAATAGAAGAAATTTAATCAAATTGAGGAAGATAAGGAAAAGAAAAAGTAAGATAAATTTAATAAAAAGAAAAAAGAAAAAAAGTGTGTTAAGTCAAGTTAAGAAAAGTGAAAGTGCACTAGAAAGGATAAGAGGGTATCAAGGAGAAGTGCTAATTCATCTGAGAAAGATGGAAGTTTGTCAAATTGAAAGAATAAAAAAAATTCAATTGAGCGAAAGCCAATAAAATCCCCCCCCCCCCCCCCCCCAAAAGAAGAAGAAGAAGAAGAAGAAGAAAAGCTCACTAGGTTGAAAACTTGAAAGGGTGGTTTAGGAAAAAATTAGAGCAAAGAAAAAAAAAAAAAAATAGAGCCTACTAGGTTGAAAACACGAAAAGGCAGACTAGGCAAAAGCAAAAAAATTTCAAAAAAATGAGACAAGATATGATGACTCAAGAAAACCAATGAAACAAACTAATTTCACAATAAAGAACATGGGGGAAAACCTTCCTAAAAAGCAATTCACTATAGTAAAGAGAAATTTCAGATCTAGTACAAAACCTTTTTCTTTAGACTCTACAATCCCCGTAGATGAACTTACAGTAGAAACCTTCTGCTGCTTCAGAACCTCTAAACTCTTCAATATATGCATGCCACCCTTTTTGCACGGATCTCAATACGTGACTAATCTTATGATGCATGGCTCCCAATACGTGACTAATCTTATGATGCATGGCTCCCAATACGTGACTAACTCACCAACTTGAAGAAGATGTTGGCTACAAAGTTCTTTACTTCATCAACAATGAAGATCAAGAAGCACTTGGTTACAAAACATTAAGGCGCAAAGACGCAGTATCTTCTTTCAGAGAGAATAAGGCACTCGGTCACCTTTTGCATGTGTTCTTCTTTTATTCTCTTATGTGACAGCCTTTAAAATAAGCCTTATATATGTCTAGGGTTGTGAGAAAAGAAACCGTACACAAATACATAAGCATGGGTCAAAAATTAGATCTAAAAATTTTGATTTCGTAATTTTTGATAGATACACCTGTTAAGCAGTTGTCGAGACCTCGATAGATAGAATCTATCGAGAGCTATCGAGACTCATTAAATCTCGATAGATATTATCTGTCGAGAGTTGTTAGGAATTTGTCCAACTTTAATGAACAGCCCTGCTTCACTTGTTTCTTGGTCAAATCTTCATGGCTTTAATACTTGACTTGAAAAACATGTTTCTTGAAGTATTAAACACATCCTAGATCTACCCAATTACAAGTAAAGTGCATTTTGTAAAAGGATTAGCCAATTACATAAAATATGTCCTTAACATGAGTGATCTGACCACAAGATAGGATGCTAAGAAGACCAAAAGAGGATGTTGCCAAGCTAAAAAAAAGACCAAATGAAAGGAATCAATGAAGACCAATGAGAAGATGATGAACATGACAAGGATTTTAGTACAAGAGTCAATGATGGACGATGTGAAAAAAATATTCCAATGCTTGAATTTAAAGTATTGCATACTTGGGAAAATATCATAAGGGTTTTGAGCCTTTTATATCCTTCCTTTCAATAACCTGAACCTGGCCTACATTACAACTTTTGAATAAAATCCTCCTTGAAGTCCTGCTGATTGAAAGCACACATATAGCTCTAATAATATTTGCTCTTGGATTAAGAAGGAAAATTGCTCAAGATTATCAAGCCCCACTGGTTGATATCTTTAAAAGACAAATTTCACAAATTCTCAAGTGACTTAAAAAAAAAAAAAAAAAATCACAAGAGAACAAAATTTCCAAATTCTCAAATCTCTAAACTTAGGATTTTTTCCCTTTCTTGCTTGTTCCCAACATATGGGATTTCCAAGAGTCCTCACATTTCATTTCTTTGATTTTCTTTGAAGACTCAATCTAAAAATTTTCAAAATGAAGAAGCAAATTTGATTACATGTTTTTAATGATTTCAAATCCTTTCTAGCCAATGAGATCGAGTAACCAATTGAACATTATGATTGGTCAAAGAGGTTGTTCAAAGGATCACCTTTTGTTCATTTGAAAAAGATAAAATTTCAAAAAATCTCATTCTAAGTGAATCGCTTTTTTCAAAGAGAGAGAGAGAGAGAGAGAGAGAGAGAGAGAGAGAGAGAGAGAGAGAGAGACTCATTTAAAAAAGTTTTTTTTTTTTCAAAAAAAATGGGGAAGAAGAAAGAATTTTTCGAAATGGAAGATTTTTCAAAAGGCCCGGTCACAATCACCCAAAAAAGAATTTTTCGAAATGGAAGATTCTATGAGAGAGGTATGTAGGCAGCCTTTTCAAAGGCCCAGTCACAATCACCCAAAATAAATTTCATTTCAAAAGGAAGATTTTTCAAAAACCTTTTTTTTTTCGAACTACATCTGGACCTGATCCTTTATGAGACAGGTACGTAGGCAGCCTTTCCAAAAGCTCGGTCACAATCTCTCAATTTTTTTTTTCAAAGGCTCAAAATCAAGACAATTCTTTGTGTGAATTTAGGCTAGGAGCTTCTGTTTTGCATTAAGCATGCCACCAATTTTCAGTGCAAGCATGTCTAAACTAGGGGCATTGGCCCAAAACATTTTTATAATAACTGATTACTAACAAGCTCATGGAAAGAATCTCTTATAGGAGGTGGACATGGTTCTTTCATCTACTTAACAATCACCATCAATCTTTAGTTTAGATATGCCAATCAGCACTCCAACAGAGCCCATTGGCCCATCATCCCAGTAGTCCTTGTTTTGCCCAGTTTTGTGATTTTGATCTTGTTTTACTCAAATTTTGCTTTATTGAGGTCCCTACACAATAAGATTTTTCAAAATTCACATTGATTGTTGAACTAGGGGAATTCGGCCATGCCTCATCCATTTTGAAAAAAAAAAAAAAAAGATCATCTTTTCCTCAAATATCAAGGTTTTCAAAAAGTCATGCATCAATTCGCAAACTAGGGGCATTCGGCAATCCTCATTCATTTTTAAAAAAGAGAGAGAGAGATCATCATCATAATCTTTTCCAAAAAAAATCAAGATTTCCAAAAAATCATGCATCCATTTCTAAATTAGGGGCATTCAGCCATGCCTCATCCGCTTAAAAAAAAATCAAGATTTCCAAAAACATACTTCAAAGAGTAAACTAGGGGCATTTGGCTAAGCCTCATTCAAGTGAGATCACCCATGTGAAAACCTTCCAAGTAAGTTCAAAGTTTTGAGTAACAAGGTCGCATCAGGTAAACTCTAAACTTTTCTGAATCATGTACAATTTTATTTTAAATAAGTTCATACATGCTATACATTGTAGGATCGACAATAGCTCTCCTACCTTCAAGGGATCGACCTTAGTTCTCCTAAAACTCATAGGATCGACAATAGCTCTACTACCTTCAAGGGATCGAACTTAGTTCTCCTAAAACTCATAGGATCAACAATAGCTCTCCTACCTTCAAGGGATTAACCTTAGTTCTCCTAAAACTCATAGGATCGATAATAGTTCTCCTATGCATTGTAGGATCGACAATAGCTCTCCAACCTTCAAGGGATCGACCTTAGTTCTCCTAAAACTCATAGGATCGACAATAGCTCTCCTACTTTCAAGGAATGGACCTTAGTTCTCCTAAAACTCATAGGATCGACAATAGCTCTCTTAACTTTAAGGAATTGACCTTAGTTCTCCCATAACTCCTAGGATTGACAGTAGCTCTCCTACCTTCAAAAGATTGACTTTAGTTTTTCTAAAATCAATAGGATTGACAGTAGTTCTCCTACTCTCCCTAGGATCGACATTAGTTTTCCTACCTTCAATGAATTGACTTTAGTACTCCCAAACCTTTGAAAAAATCAACCTCAATTCTCCTGATCCCTTGATTGATAAATTCAAAATTTGAATAATCTGAGTTTTTAATCCTTAAAATTCTAATATAAATTTTCTTGTCTATGGCAGGAAAATTTCAGACTTCAAAACATAGATTGGGTGAATAGGGTTCTCAATCATTCTAAGTCAGAATGGGTAAATACAACTCTCAATCACTTTAGACATAGATTGAGATAGAGAAGCCTCTCAATTACAGTCCAAGTTCTGAGGTAGAGAAGCCCCTTGGTTTCCTTTCTTCAAAGATTGAGGTAGAGAAACCCCTTAGTCACCATAATCCAAGTTTCGAGGTAGAGAAACCCCTTAGTCGCCACAATCCAGATTCTGAGGTAGAGAAGCCCCTTAGTTACCCTTCATCAAAGATCGAGGTAGAGAAGCCCTTTGGTCGCCACAATCCAGGTTTCGAGGTAGAGAAGCCCCTTGGTCGCCATAATCCATGTTCTGAGGTAGAGAAGCCCTTTGGTTACCTTTCATCAAAGACTGAGGTAGAGAAGTCCCTTGGTCACCACAATCTAGGTTCTAAGGTAGAGAAGTCCCTTGGTTATCTTTCATCAAAGATAGAGGCAGAGAAGCCCCTTGGTCACCACAATCCAGGTTCCAAGGTAGAGAAGCCCCTTGGTTACCTTTTATCAAAGATCAAGGTAAAGAAGCCTCTTGATTGCCAGAATCCAAGTTCCAAGGTAGAAAAGCCCCTTGGTCACCACAATTCAAGTTCCCAGGTAAAGAAGCCCCTTGGATACCTTTCATCAAAGATTGAGGTAGAGAAGCGCTTTGATCACCACAGTCCTAGGTTCTAAGGAAGAGAAGCCCTTTGGTTACTATCCATTCAGATCGAGGTAGAGAAGCCCCTTGATCAACCTTCCATTCAAATCAAGGTAGAAAAGCCCCTTGATCGACCCTCCATATTTAGATCGAGTTACAGAAGCCCCTTAATTGACCCCTCCACATTCAGACTGAGATAGAAAAGCCTTTCGCTCAGCTCTGATTTCATGATTCATTTTAGGTTTATCAGTTATTAATGGGGTCAAGAATTCACAATTTTTATTTTTCAAAATAGCAAGGTACTAGTTCTATGTTCCAAAGTTTTAGGTTCTAGGGCTAGGTAATCTTTAAAAAATCATCCTCAATTAAATCATGGCTACTAAAATAAGTTTCTTTGTTTTGCATTGACATTCGCTTTTGCAAGCTTTATCAATAAGGGGCATTTTGTAGACACTCGATTTTGCACTGATAATTTAATCAAGGAAGATGGCTAGAATGACCATTCATATACCCAAAATTCATGATTGCATTACATGCATTAATTCATTCATAGCATATCATAAAAATGATCTTGAGAGTCTAATGGTCGCAACGGTATGTCGGATTTCCAAATCAGACCGTCGGATTGAAAGATATTGCATGATCAAGTTTGCACGGTCTACATGCATTTTGTTTAGGTGGAACCAACCACGCATGATTAATTTAAATTAATTCTGATTGGTTAGACAATTAAAATTAATTAAATAATTTTGTGATTGGTTGTTAGTTACTGTAAAAAATAGACTTGCTTGCATAGGAATAAAAGGGATAATCAAATACCAACAAAATTGTGGATAATCAAGAATTTTTGGAGTATTTATTTACTAGATAATCATTGCTGAAAAACTTGAATTATTAGAAAAAAGTTTAATTTTTAGAATATGGATTAAAAAAGCGTCTAAGTGCAAGTCTCAGCTAAAAAAACCTCAAAAAAGGAGTCCAAATTAGACCTAAACTTAAACGCAGGTCCAGCACCGAAGAGGCCCATTCAGCACTTTTCAAGTGCCAAATGGCACAAATATGGGGCCCGGCCTGAGGGCTTCTAGATTGAGATAAATCTTACCTTTTACGATTTTTTTAGAGATAAGGACACATCCTAGTTCGTATTCTAATCATTTAGCTAATTTTTCGAAGCATTCTCACCCCTATAAATTGAGGGTGCCTCTCAAAATTCAAGACACTTTTTCATGCTCTCTAACTCCCTTCTTCCTGGCTCTTCTCTTCTTTTCTTTTTTCTCTTATGTTAAAGACGTTCTGGAGGCTCTTGCCTTAGGAATTTCTTTAATGTAAACAAAATACTTTAGGCTTCTAAGAGAATTGAATAATTTTTTTAAAATCCTAAAATATCGTTTCACAAAGAAGAGCACGCTTATGCAAGAAGTAGTCTATTTCTTTCCCGTTCTTTTTCTGTTCTTTTCTATCAGTTTCGTTGGATGATGCATGAATAGGTTTAGGATGTTTTTTATTATCTCTGATTCTATATATAATTTCCATGCTTTGTTTAAATTGTTTTTCTTTCTTCAAAATCTGCTGTCGAAGATTTTTTAAACAAAATAGACCTAAATTTTTCAGATCTGATTTTTTACTCTCAAAACTAATCTGCATTTTCATTAAATGTAGATCTGATTTTTTTTTTTTTTACTCACAAAACTAATCTGTATTTTCATTAAATATAGATCTGATTTTTTAACACATAAAACTGATTAGCAATTTCATTAAATGCAGTTTTGATTTTTTTACTCTCAAAACTAATTTGTATTTTAATTAAATAGAGATCTGATTTTTCTAAACACATAAAACTGATCTGTATTTTTATTAAATACAGATCTAATTTTTTAGCAAAGTTTTCTTGGACACAAAAATCGTAGATTTTGGAATTTAAAAGAAGAAATTAAAAATTAGGTTGAAGACTTTTCTTTTTATAAATATGTGATGCATGTAACATAGAGTTATCTCATGAGTGTAGTTCCTCTTCTAAAAAAAGTTTTTTTTTTTCTTATTTTATTCATAAAAAACAGATCTGGTTTTTTATAATTTTGATTTTCTTATTCACAAAACATATTTGATTTTTCTTAATAAAAACCACCATTTTTAACTTTGCTCCAAAACAGATTTGATATTTTTAGCAAAAAACCTTGTTCTTTTTTTTTTTCTTTTTCTTTTTTTTTTATATATAAAAAGCAAATATGATTTTCTTTGCAAAACTAATTTTTTTTATCTACATAAAAACGGATCTGATTTTTTCTTTATATATATATATATATATATATATAACCGAAGCCTCTGCTCTCTTCACAATTTTCCACACCAGCATTTTTAATTTATATTTTTAAAAGAACTAATTAATAAACTATTAATTATCTAATAGTGAGTCGTAGAAATCAAACTTCAAGTTGATCTGGACACAATATGAGACTTGAACTTTAAAATTAATAAACTAATTAAAAAACCTCTCTTTCTTCCCTAAAAACAAACCCGATAAAACTCTTGAAACAAACCTATTTTGCTGGCAGACTAAAGAAACAACGAAGAAACAAAAAATCAAGCAAAAGATTGTTATCTATCCTCTCTCAAACGCTGACCCAAGCACGACCATGGGTGTTCCTCTCTTAAACGCAGACCTAAGCTCGACCATGGGTGCCAACATTTTCAATCTCCGACCTGGCTGCCATATCAGATCATTCTCTCTGGGTATTTCTCAATTAATCTATGACTAATCACTTTTCCTATTGTCTTCAATTAGGTTTTCTATCAATTTAAGAATTTCAATTCCTAACCCTTTTTTTCTCTCTATTCTTTTTTGTTGAAGTTAGGGAAACACTAATAGAAAATCAAATTCTATAGGTTTTGTAAGAAAATATTGTGGATCTGAATGGGTTTCGTAGTGGAGATAGAATTGAAGAGCCTCCCAACCCTCAAAATCTGACAACAATCCTATAGATTTTGCTTTATTTTCAAGTGTTGCTTTATTTGCTATTTAGGTTTTATTAGCATATCCGATTTACCTTAGCTTAATCGTCTGTTTGGTTGAATAATTATCTGGCTACCTAGAATGCCAGCCTTCTGCCTCTTCATTATAAAGAAATAGGGAATTAAAAATGTGTCGATGAAATTTTTATTTCTTGCTTTATAATTCTAAATTTGGTTTGTATTCTAGAGTTGAATGTATTTTGTAGTTTTATAATTTTGAATTTGGTTGGAAATTATTATTATTATTTGTGAATTTGAAATTTAAAGCAGTTGAGTATGAGGATATTTATAAACCTGTAGTTTGGCTTTGCGTATGGTTCTAATATATATCAAATTCAGGAAGGGGTTACTTAGTATGTGGTTTGACCTATAAAACTTCAATACTGCCCCATGATGGTTGAGATGGTGTGACAATCCATAAGTATACATATATTATATCCTCCTCCTCTCAGGTTCTCACATTTTCTTATTTTGTATTTTAATTCCTTTTTCTATTTGGTTGGAGATTTGTACTTTTTTTGTTGTTGTTATTATTAGTAGCCTTGGTTGGAGTTTCTTAATTCGTATAAGATATTGTTTGAGATACAAAGTATTTTGGCTAAATTATTATGTAAGCATCCAATTAAGAAGTTGTATAACTGACTAGAAACTCAGATTCAGTTTGTTATTTTCTATTTGATTATTGAATTCCCTGTAGATTTTTTGTTTTAGGTAGGGTTGGAGTAGATTGTGTATCTATGGAAGTATTTTTTATATCATTATTGGTTTATTAAGTTTAATCTAAACTGTATATGCAATACTGTGGCTCCATTTGGATTTTGAAGTCTATTTTATATCAGAAGTGTTTTCCATATAAAATATTAGTAGTTGATAGTGTTCGAGTATGAAAATATCAAAATATGATGTTTTACATATAATATACCCGATTGGCTCTGGTAATTTAGTCTTTGCACATTTGTGTTATCATTATAACTACGGTGTGTAGCTCTGGACATGTGCTTCCAATAATCGGGTTATTGGATTTAATTTTGTGAATTCTTATTTGGGTTCGTGTATGGCTGCCAATGTCTAAATTCTTATTGTAATTTATGCACGATTGGGTGTTGGTTACTTGAGCTTTTAAGTTTATTTTAGGTTTCCATTTGTGATGGGAATGCCCTATTTTAAACATATTGCCTTTCATTTCTAGTTGCTGGGAAATCTAACTAAATATCCAGCACAAAATTTGTGATATTGATGGCTGATAGACAGTTATTATTCTACTGTTATAAGTATGAATATTTGATCTAAATTCAATGGGTTTCAAATCCTGTTGTAGTTGCATGAGCCCTTTGTTGCATGACATAAATGACCTACGAAAATCTTAGAATAAAATGAGAGGTAGCTAACCTAACTTCTAGCTAGTACTTCAAGTCTTCAAGAGACAATGGATCCTTTGTAAATAAATTGAATCTACAAATATTGAAGCTATAATGTCATGTGTTCTGTGCATTGTCTATACCCTTCTTGCTTTAGAAGTGTCCAACAATTACATGTGATAGGAGGGTCCACTGATGAGCGTGAAGTTAACAATCTCAATTCTACAACTCATCTTTTCAGTTTCACTGTCGACCATTACATTTTATGCATGAAGGGCCTTTTTGTGATGGTACGAAAGTGTTTAATAAGATCAATTTAATTGGCTATGCCAGCCCTGAGATGCAGTGCATTTACATTGGAAGAAAGAAAAGGCCACTACATTTCAAGCTGAACGTTGAATTGTACAATGTCATATATACATCAGTGTATTCATTATTGTACCACAAATATAAGTTTATATATAGATAACTGTATTATTATTTTTTGGATCCTGTGCATTGTAAGTAAGTATAACTTATTGTCAACAAGTGGAACAAGAGTTTATATTGATTTGGATTCACATTTTTAATTTATTAAAATCTCTACAATTCTATGTCTAATATCTTTATATAATATAACAGGCTAGTGGAAAATAACCAACCAATAGTACAAATGTCAAAGCAATTCAAACCACAAGTCACAATTCAAGAAGAGATGAACATCAACAGAAGAACCATAAGTGAAATAACAAAAGTTAGGTGGGACTTTGGTAATGAGATAAGAAAAAAGAAAACCTTGAACAATAACATTGTGTCCTTAACATTGCTTTATGTACTATAGACTTGCTTTTACAAAATTTAACTATAAAATTATGAATTGATTGATATCAAATTCAATTTCTAGAAAACTATCTCTACCTGTTAGGGAAAGATTATAAACATTGAGATAGATAATTTTGGTTGGTATTTTATCTATTGTGAAGTATGTTGTGAAAAGGTAAAATCAAGAGATGAATTTTTATGGTGCGACAATTGCAACACAAAGGCATGCTTCCCAATCCCAAGGTACACAAAATGAAAATGTTTACTTTTTATATTAAAATACACAATAACTAATATGATATTAACATTATATACGTCATTTCTTTTATCAGGTATAGAATTCAATTAAAGGTTGAAGGTAGCTAAGGAATGACCAAATTCACTTTATTTTATTCAGAAGCAGAAAAATTACAACATATCAGTGAAAGACCTTTTGAACAAATGTTTAGAGGTGAAAATATGGAAGATAAAATCAGTGTTTAATATTTACTAAACTTAGCTTGAGTGTACAATTTGAAAAATATTACTTTTGTTAAGTGCTCGAAGAATTCGTCCTTCCTGTGCAAATAGAAAATCTAAATGGAAAAGAATTTGTTTTCCAAATACAACTAAATGACTATAATCTCAAGTATGGATGAGAATTCTACACCATCAAGAAAGTTTTTGAATCTTTTGAAGAAATTGACAAAACAATTTAGCTTGATAAAATGACAGAAGTACGTATTCTTTAATTAACAAAATTACAAATACGATATTTAACTTGTATATGTTGTAATACATTCCTCAACCTGTTCTATTGCCAGGCTTACATTAGTGATACTTCAAAGCAATGTGCAACTCACACTAACATCTGTACTTAAGGAAAACAAAAGGACTTATTCAGTGACTACTACGAAGCAACAAAGGAAGAAGATACAAAAAACACTTTAAAGTTGTCTTTCAATTTATTTTAAATATTGATTAAGTAGTTCTTTAAATTTGTGTTTCATACATTTTATGGATAATTGAGGATGTTAAAGATTTAATTCTTCATTTTATTTTAAACTTATGTTTGATTTCTATTTGTTATTATGTAAATTAATGTTTCATATCATGATTAATATTTCATATCAAGGATAGAAAGCTATAAAACTAGAATCCCAATGTACAAGCAAAGAGAAAGAGAAAAAGAATAGCTTACATCTTTATACACAATAGCTTCCTTGTGCACTGCATGGGTTAGTGACTAGTTTTTTTTATTCACAAAACAGATCTGAATTTTTCTAAAAAAGATGATACATTCATAAGATAAATTTACTTGAATCAATTTCAGTCAATGCCTGTCATGTATGTTCAACATATCATTCACATCATGTAAAAAGGGTATATTGGTCATTAGAGTCTAGAAGACTAGACTTTGTCTGGGCGGAATGGGTGCCTAACACTTTCCCATTTCGTAACCTTGCCTCCCAACTTAGTTCTTTTGGATAGGTAGATCTGTGCTTTGTCTTTCTTTTTATTTTGGGTAGATTGTATCTAGAACTCAAAGCCTTGTAAGATTCAATTTACCAAGATTGTATTTATCATTAACCAATCAAAGACAATGAAGAATTTTGATAATGTATTGTTGTATTTAGTTTTTTTCTTATTATATTTGTATATAAAAAAAAATAAAATAAATAAGTGGCGACTCCACACCACTTACCCAAAAAGAGAGGTGCCTTTAAAAGCACCCAAATCTCTTTTTTGAGAGCCACATTTGCTGTCTCTCACACTATCATCACTAGGTCTCGTGCTAAAGAGATGTTTACTAGTGGTCCTTACCCTATCGAGGAAAACACTCATGACATTGCTCTCCTAAAAGAGCAAATGGCAGAAATAACACGCATGGTGCAACAGCTGGTTGTAGAAGGGAATTGAGGATCATATGGTCCCATTTTGGAGGGCTCAACCCCATTTTGAAAATGAGAACCAGCCACCGGCAAAGCCGAATTAGGACCAAACTACACCACCATTCCCCCCACTAGGGAATAACCAAGATGTGGACCCTCCTAAGGATAAGACCTTAGAGTCTGGTTATAGTTAGGTCAAAAGTTAAGTGGAGACCTTGGTTGAGAAAATCCATATCATAGAGGGCTCCAGTGCAGGAAGTGTCGATCTAGACAATCTGACCAATTTCCCTTAGGTTATTATGCCTCCCAAGTTCAAGGCACCCGAGTTTGTCAAGTATGATGGCACTGGAGATCCTTGCGCTCATCTGCACATGTTCTGTAGGAAGATGGCACCCTATGGAGACAATCACCCATTGCTCTACCAGATTTTCCCTGATAGCTTAACTAGCCCTGCAGCCACCTGGTATGTGAGATTGGAAAAGACCTTTAGCTGGAGAGAGATGTCCAACAAATTCTTCTTATATTATTAGTGGTTCCATATTAAGATAGCTCCCGATCACATAGTTCTTTAGAGGACAGAAAAGAAGAGTGGGGAATCTTTCTGTGAGTATGCCCAAAGGTGGCGCGAGCTTGCCACCAAAGTGCTTCCTCCCATGATGGAAGATGAATGATCAAATGGTTCATTGATAACCTTAAATCCTCCTTGCTATGAGAAGATGATCAGTTCCCAAGTCACTCACTTCTCAAGCCTGATTCCTATTAGGGAGCGCATTGATAAGGGTATTAGGAGCAAGAAAATAGTCAATCTTGAGGGTTTGAATTTTATGATAGAACAGCAGGTGAAAAAGGCAACTAGACATAAAGGGAAGGAAGTCAATGTTCACGTGATAGACAAAGTGCATGAAGGACCGAGAGGTGTTACTTTTACTTATTGTAACACCCGAAACCCATACCAAGGATTTAGATGCAAAACTTGTCTTATAAATAATTAGCACTAATATAATGGAACAGAGCGTAATTAAATATCCACAAATAAACTTCAAATAATCAAAATCTTTCCTACAAATCCTTAAAAATAAAAAGTTTAACAATAAGGTCTCCAAATACAATCTCAAATAGTTCCACAAATACCAAACCCACTATCCTAAGGAAATATACTAAAATAGTCCATCAACTAACATAGCTTCAAAAGAAGTCTTCAATCTATGTCTCCAATGATCTACCACCAAAAGATATTCCAATGCTCTAATCTGAAAGGGGGGGGGGGGGGGGGGGTGAGCTAGAAGCCCAATAAGAGACCACATAACATGAGGATGTCTTTCAAAACAAAACATTAGTATCATTGACAAAATATAGTCTTTATAA
Source organism: Quercus glauca (assembly GCA_023736055.1). Lineage (NCBI taxonomy): Eukaryota > Viridiplantae > Streptophyta > Magnoliopsida > Fagales > Fagaceae > Quercus > Quercus glauca. The sequence goes on from CM043319.1 coordinate 41,999,433, forward strand.
AACATTTACAAATAGTTTTAACAGTAATATAATATATTCTATAAAACTATCAAGAATAAAACATTTAACTATAATGCTGTAATCATTAAATAAAATAATAACCACTTTAGTTAGCCATAATACACTAAATAGGTAGAAACAATATATATGACAATAAAAAATTTTTCCACTTATAAAGATCAATAACAATAAAACAGTAGTTCAATATGAAAAACATTAGATATTAGCCAGACAAAGACATAAACTGCTAAACACTCGGTGGGTGATTCCCATGGGGAACAATAACACTAACCTCAAAGAGGAAACACTGACTTTAAAGAGCAAACAATAACACTGCACCACACCACAATAACACTACATCGGCCGAAGACCAACACTTAACCTTGTGTTGGCAAAGGTTGCAGACTGTCTAGCTAACCGTTTGAAAACATTCTTACTTTATTACGATATTGCCAATATTAGTCATATATCATATAACAAATACTTTCTCAAAAATATAGTTTTGAGTCATTCTTTAACATATACAGTTTCAAAATAACACTTAAGAAATAATAAAATTCAAGTATGTGTACAAAGCATTGATAATGGTATAAGATTTTTGGAAACTTCACTTTTGCAATTATACATATATATATATATATATATAAATATAATTTTACCAAAAGTATATATATAAATATACACATCTTGAGAGACGTCATGTTCAGAAGTCCACTTACCTCTAGTTGTTAAACCAAGCTTCACCTCAACTGTTTGAAACAATATCAACTAGAACCTAAATAAGCACAAGACGATTCAATAAGAATAGATACACTAAGGTAGCAACAAAATATAAATTTCACTCTTAAAATTCGTATCTCACTACTTATTCTGAAACTATAGCTAATCTAGTACTCAATTGCTTTATCAAGTACTCCAAAATCAATGCCTAGTAAACAATTTTAATGAGCCGAATATGTAGATCTCTATATTAATTAATTCTCCCAGTACAAGTTGGCTTCCAAATTGTAAAGTTGTAATTTACAACTGTGTATTTGTTGGCTTTCATTCCGTGCCAAATTTGATTGTAATTATGTTCAATCGTTTAAAACCCTGTATTTGTTGTGGGACTTGATGTAAGGGGTGTGTGAGAGAAAGAGTGTTGAAGACTCAAGCATTTGGAGAAGAGAAGAATTCTCGCGGGTATTTCGCGGGTATGTCGCGACCAAGCTTCCCGCGAAGTGAAACATGTGCCAGGCACATGCTGGAATGCGAAGAGTCATGCCAGGTGGAGACAACTGTGTCTCGCGAGTATCTCGCGGGTAAGGCCTTCCCGCGAGACACCCGCGAGACTAGCTGTTCTGCCAGCTTGTACTTTTTGAGTCACACCTTTTGCACCTCTACTATATATACCATCATTACCCACAATTGTTGAGGAATGCTTTAGAGAGAAAACCCTAGCCAAACACATTGGTAATTAGAGATTGTCTTCCCCACCTTCTCTAAACAATTTGCTTGTGGTATCTCCTCAACCATTCCCTCTCCATTGTCCATATCTTTGAGAGGTTGATAGCCCAAACACTTGACACACCTTTGAGAGTGCTGAGTGACGTTTTGGTGCTGCTGGGAAGCATAGGAAGAAGCCTTGAATGGCAGATGCAACATGGAGCTTGTTGCGGGATCCGGATAACTAGGACAAGACACGGTTCCGAGAAGCCTTGTTGGAGTAGGAGCTTGGAGGGCTTAGGTACATCGGGTAGACTAGGCTTGGAGGGTCTTTTGCTAATCCATGTATCCCAACTGATTGTCTAGTGGATCGATTTCCGCTTGGAGGGCGGCGGAGAGGTTTTTCGCCGAGTTCTTCGGTTTCCTCTTCGATAACACGTCTCGGTGTTATTTGTGTTTGCATCCTTCTTCCCTACTCTTGTTCACTTCATTTTTACTGCTGAGTTGCTTTAAATTATGGATTAGAGTAGTTGTTTGTTTATACGCTTGTGTTTACACTTTTCCGCACTTGTTAGTAAGTTAGTGTAAAATCAACCAAGCCGTAATTTGAATTTGGGGGTCTAAACCGCTCGTGTGTTTTCAACACATTTTCGAGCTTTCAATTGGTATCAGAGCGGGTACACTTGCTGAGGTTTAATTACCTAAGTGTGATCCTTGACTCCTTGGTGTTGTTTGGATAGTGTCTTTGTTAAAATCAACATGAAGGGAAGCAAAGATGTTTGTGATAAAGACTCTGTCAGTAATTCTGAATTCTGTTCTAGAAATATGTTTTTAGAGCTTTTTAAGACAAAGAAACATGCTAGAATTTTCTGTCACATGCTAAGATCACTAGTACATAGAAACCATGATATTCATAATAGCTTGTGTGAGTCAAAGGCTTTAGTCTATAAATATGAGAGAAGAAATAAACACTTGTGTGATGAACTTGATCATCTAAGAGGAAAACTTCACTCATCCTTGAACGAAATAAAAGAAAAAGAGCCTTGCTTCGAGGGCCAAGAGTGTCTCTCTCATGCGTGTCTTTTTGTTCACACCGCTTTGAAAGTTTTTAATTCATGTTTGTGGTACCTTGACAGCGGTTGTTCAAAACATATGACTGGAGATAAGTCTTTGTTCAAAACACTTAAAGAGAAGGAAGATGGCTTTGTGACGTTTGGAGATGGTAGTCACTCACAAGTTCTTGGAAAGGGAACGGTGGACATTCCGGGGCTGCCACTGCTGAATGACATGCTGTACATTAAGGGATTGAAGGTGAACTTGCTGAGTATCACTCAAATCTGTGATGATGACTTCTTAGTACAATTCTCCAAGAAAGGATGTCTAATCTTGAATGAAGAAGGTGTTAAAATTCTGAAGGGGCTTAGAACCACCGACAACTGTTATGGGGTCATTCCCAAACCAAGCATAGCATGTCGGAGTGCCCGGGTAGATCTCTTGGAGTTGTGGCATCAACGTCTTGGACATGCCAATTATAAACAAGTGGCCAAAGTCTCAAAGCTTGAAGCGGTGGTTGGTCTACCAAAGTTTGGGAAAATTGAGAAGAATATTTGTGGTTCATGTCAATTAGGAAAACAGACAAAGTCAAGCCATCCGAAAGTGAATGTGATTGCAACATCTCGCCCGTTAGAGTTACTGCATGTGGATCTCATGGGTCCAACAAAAACAGAAAGCATGGGTGGAAAACGATATATTATGGTGGTGGTCGACGATTTCTCAAGGTATTCTTGGGTGGACTTTCTTAGGGAGAAATCAGAGGCATGTGACAAGCTGAAAAAATTGTGCAAGAGGCTGATTAATGAAAAAGGAGTACCTATTGTCAAGATCAGGAGTGACCACGGGAAGGAGTTTGAAAATGCGAAGTTTGATGAATTTTGCAATGAACAAGGCATCATGAAAGAATTCTCAGCCCCAAGGACTCCACAACAAAATGGAGTAGTAGAAAGGAAGAACCGAGTAATTCAAGAAATGGCTCGAGTAATGTTACTCAACAAAAACCTTCCACAGAAATTTTGGGCTGAAGCGGTGAATACGTCATGTCATATTGGCAATAGGATCTACTTCCGAGCTGGAACGAAGAAGACATCTTATGAAATCTGGAGAGAAAAGAAACCAAAGGTTAAATACTTTCGTGTCTTTGGGAGCAAATGCTATATTCTTAATGACAGAGAGAACCTTGGAAAATTCGACGCCAAGAGTGAAGAAGGGATCTTTCTAGGCTACTCTTTAAACAGCCGAGCGTATAGAGTGTTCAACAAACGCACCAAGACTGTAATGGAGTCCATAAATGTGGTTATCGATGACACCATAACTGAAAGGAATGTTGATGAGGGTGAAGGATCTGACCACAAGAAGGGGGATGGTGAGGACAACATGTCACAAGCTGATGATATTGAGAAAGGATCACCGGAAAAAGAGACCACACCAACCATACCAAGAAGGGAGACTAGATTAGCACAAGGGCCTCCTAGTCCTCTTACCCCTCCGGAAGTTCAACCTCCAATCTCTCGAGATGAAGAACCTTCTACCTCCAAGAGACCGTCGTCAAGGGTAATTCTTAATCATCCATCCAGCAACATCATTGGTGATGTCAATGAAGGACTTCGGTTGAGAAAAGGACCAAAATACAGTGCAAATCATGTGACATACAATTGCTACCTTGCTCAATTCGAACCTAAGAAGGTAGAGGAAGCTCTTAATGATGAGAACTGGATAGAGTCTATGCATCAAGAGCTACATCAGTTTGTTAGAAATGATGTATGGGAATTGGTTCCAAGACCAAAAGATACTCATGTGATCGGCACCAAGTGGATCTTCAAGAACAAAACTGATGAAGACGGTGAGGTTTTTCGAAACAAGTCCAGGCTGGTAGCTCAAGGATATACCCAAGTGGAAGGCATAGATTTTGATGATTCGTTTGCACCAGTAGCAAGACTAGAGTCGATTCGAATTCTATTGTCCATCGCGTGTGTTATGGATTTCAAACTATACCAAATGGATGTGAAAAGTGTATTTCTGAATGGGTTTCTAACTGAAGAAGTATTCGTTGAACAGCCAAAGGGATTTCAAGATCCTCATTTTCCAGACCATGTACTGAGGTTGAAAAAGGCACTGTATGGGTTAAAGCAAGCACCACGAGCATGGTATGAGCGTCTCACAACATACTTGTTGGATCGTGGATTCATAAGAGGTCAAGCTGATCGAACGTTGTTTGTAAAGAGAGATGAGGAGTCGCTCCTGGTTGCTCAGGTATATGTGGACGACATTGTGTTTGGATCTACACTTGATCATTTAGCTCTTGAAAAGATGGGATATTCATATCTCAAGAAAAGTACGCCAAAAATCTCGTTAAAAGATTTGGTCTAGACTCCAAGAAGCACACCTCCACCCCAATGAGCTCCTCGTCAAAGCTAAGTAGGGATGCTGCAGGTATAGAAGTGGATCCAACACTCTATCGGAGCATGATAGGAAGTCTCTTATATCTCACTGCCAGCAGACCAGACATTGCCTTCAGTGTCGGCGTATGTGCTCGATTCCAGGCAGCTCCCAAAGAGACACATTTAACAGCAGTCAAAAGAATCATCCGATACATAAATGGGACATCTGATTATGGAATTTGGTACTCAAGAGATTCAAATGAATGCCTAGCCGGATATTCTGATGCTGATTGGGCCGGTTGTGTTGATGATAGGAAGAGTACCTCCGGTGGGTGTTTCTATCTTGGGAACAACTTGGTGTCATGGATGAGCAAGAAGCAAAATTCAGTCTCTCTATCGACAGCCGAAGCTGAATACATAGCTGCTGCAAGTGCTTGTGCTCAATTACTGTGGATGAAGAAGCTCCTTCATGATTATGGAATCACTCAAGACACGATGTGTGTGTACTGTGATAACACAAGTGCCATAAATTTGTCAAAAAATCCAGTTCAACACTCGAAATCAAAGCATATCGAAATCCGGTATCATTTTATTCGAGACTTGGTGGACGAAAAGATTGTGTACTTGGAGTTTGTCAACACTGACAATCAGAAGGCAGACATATTCACAAAACCTCTCGATGGCCCTAAGTTTGAGTCTTTGCGTAAGACCATCGGCGTCGGTATCATTCCTTGAACTCTATCTCTTGTGTGAACCTACACTGCTCTTGGTTGCATACTTGTTAGTATGGTTTCACATATTTTGTTTTAGAGGTTTATGTTTCATGTTTTGGTCCACATTTATCTGTTGGTCTTATTCTTCTTGTTCTGTTTTGGGTGTGTTTCAAAACTTCAAAAACCCATAAAAATTATAAAATCCAAAAAGTTTGATCACCTTGTTGAGTTTTGTCTCAAAATAGGTTTTGCCTTGTACCTTTGTACTTATGGCTTTGTGCATTCAACGAGCTTAGCTTGTCCCTCATGCACTCATATCATTGTGAAAGAAATTCTGAAATCTATGTGACTGTTGTAAATAGATCTTCAACCTTGTCATGATTGATTAGTGAATGGTTGTGTTGATCTTGATACATGCATAGACTCATGCCTATATATCTTCCCACTTTTATTTTTTCTTGCTTAAAAGAGCTCTCTAAATGTAAATCTCCAAATGAAAAGAGATATAGAGCTGCAAAAGCCTGTCGCACAAACTAGTATTCGACTAGGAAAAAGGGAAAGTGATCAAAATAAAATGTATGATGCCCAAAAAGCCAAAGGCTTACTCATCAATTGAAATATCAAAAATTTCAGGCATCTCTCTCTAAATGAGATTCTCTTTGCTAACAAGTTGCAAATGAAGTGTTAAGAATGAAGCCAAATGAAAAGCTTCAATGAATTGTTATCAAGTACGTGTGGGAGGTCATATATGCATGTTTCCATAATTGAGATAGGTCACATAATCTAGTGCTAGTTGTGTATGCCTTGATTGAATTGATCATTGAAGCTTCACATTGGACTAAGGACTATCTCATTTTTGATATCCACACACAACACACAAGTCTATGTTCGATGAATGTCATATTCATTTGTGTGATTGTACTTGATTAAATGTGTTTCACATGCTCAATCTTTGCTGATCAAATCCAAAAAGATTTTTGTGAGTTTTATTTGTTTTTAAAAGTGTTTTTAGAATTTCTTGTGTTTCTTTTTGGTCAAAATGCATTTTATGTTTTTCTTCAGAAAACTGGTTCAGGGGTCATTTCGCGACTGTCTCGCGACCAACAGCTTCTCACGAAATGCAGTTTGGCAAAAAATTGAGATTTTCTTAAAATCAGACAGAGAATCTCGCGACTGTCTCGCGACTGCGTCGCGACTTAGAGCTTCTCGCGAAAATTTTGTGCTTCAGTGGCACCTTTCGCGGTTGTCTCGCGACTGTTTCGCGACTCCCTTACCCGCGAAAATCGCGTGTTTTCAGTTTTATAGGGCTGATGTGATAGTTGTTTCAAAACATAAAAACTTCCCTCCCTAAAAACTCTTTTCGAACCTCTCTCAACCCAACTCACTATTTCATCATATCCCCTTCCAAATCAAGCGTTTTTCTGCATTTTCTTCTTCAAGGTATGTTGATTAACCATTTCCTTCTAAGTTTTTACTTAGATTTTGCAGAATTTGTGGTTAGGGTTTTGATAATTGGGTATTTTCGATCCTTTGGGTTGTTTTACAAAATTGAGTGAAGTTTGCGTCATATTTTTGATTGGGTTCTGTTGCATTTGATCCTGTTGCATCTGTGTTGGCCCCTTGTGGCATTTTATCATGTATTTAGGCAAGATTTTACCATGTTCATGCATTGCTCACACTTAGAGTGTTCTTGTGCATTTTAGGTGTTTGATAAAATGTCCGAATGACATTTTTGTGCCTATCTGAAATCAAGTGATTTCAATCTGTGGATTCTCACTCCATTTGGTCATTGAGTGTGTGCTTCTATCACTTTACTCATTCTGCACATTCCTAGGCACATTGAGACACTCCCCATGCATATCACCTACACACACATGCCCAGTTACTTAGATTTATGCACTGTGTGTCTGTCAATCATCATTCACGGCACTACATTTGTCTTGAAACTAACATGAATCTAATCAAACTCTGTGCTATGTTTTGTGTGCTGTGCACATGTTTCCTGGTATCTTTGGGTGCTTTTTTGCACAGATGTCTCCGTTCAAGACTTCAGCTGTGAAAGGTGGCAGCAACAAAGGGAAAGAACCAATCATCGATGTTGATGAAGACTCCCCGAGACCAAAGAGAGCTCGTGCTTCAACTGGAATCTTTGATCCTAGCCTGTTTCGCTCTCATGCTGCTTTTGAATCCTATAAAAATCTCTTCCGAGATGCTCCTTTGTTGGTTGAAAGAGCTGTGGATCAGTCATCTCTGTTGGATACTCAAATTCCCACTTGGTTCGCCACCAAAGACTGGAATTTTCTTCTCTCCGATCTTGAAGATGCATATGAGAACATGGTGAAAGAGTTCTATGCAAATGCTGTAGTTGAAGGGGAAGTGATCAAGTGCTGGGTTAGAGGAAAGCGGTTCTCAATCACCCCGGTTTATCTCTCCGAGATTCTTCACATCAACCGGCCCATACTTCCAATCCCACCCGTATATGATGAGCTGGTTCCATCTGAGGGCACGCTTCGGAGAGCATTAGGAGATACTTTGGAGTTCTCCTCCAGCAGATCATCAATCAATGTGGCCTCTCTTTCTCCAGAATTAAGGCTTCTGTCAATGATCATGTGCAACAATCTCTATCCATTGTCAAGCACAGGTTATATTAACCTTGGTCGAGCATTATTTCTTCATGACTTGGTATCTGATGAGGAAATTGATGTATGCTCCCACATCTTCCACATACTGGCTAAAACGGTGAACCGAACTGCCTCAAGGAATTGCATTCCCTTTGGTCGTCTTATTTCTCGGATTTTAAAACTCAAAGGTGTGCGTCCCTCTGCTGATGAGCGCACTTTTCCTAGGCCAAGTCCAATTAATGGTCGTACTCTTCAAGCAAGTATGAGCCATACCAAGAAGAATGTCAAGCAAGAACATCATGCTCCCGCAGGAAGCTCGAGTTCTACCTCTCATTCCTACGATGAAAAGTTTGACACCATCATGGTTGCACTTCAGGATCTTAGCACCAAACTTTCAGGACTTACTCAGATCATGTACTGCCAACACTCCCGTCTTGATAAACAATTGACCTCTCTTGAAACTCAAATGGATGAAATTCAGAGGAAGCTAGAAGAGAATGAAGACTAGCTATTCCATGACAAAAAGGGGGAGATGATGTCAGTGACAGGGGGAGTAGTGATAGGGGGAGAAGCAGCTGCAAGAAGTCTAGTTGTCATGTCTTCTTTATGTTTATGTTTATTTACTGCTCTCACCTGGTCTTTTGGTTCAAAGCTTTGATACTATATGTCTAAATCATATTATACTTAGTAGTGTTTCTTTTCAGTATTAATTTCAGTATATGTTTGTGTGTTATGTTCTATGCTTTGTGGCATATGTGCTATGTGGCATTTTGATTTGTACCCATGTTGCTTATGTAAGCTTTAAGGGTTTGTTGCATGCATAGTTTGTAGGTCTTTGTGGTTTGTGCCATGCTTTTGCTATACCATGCTTGTGCAACCTTTTTGCATGTTTGCTTGCTGTTCAATGTCATGCATTTTACTTGTTGTTCAATGCCATGCATTTTACTTCAAGTACATCACTCTTGTGCCCTTGTAGGATTGTTCCTAGATGCATATACGTTCTATGCATTGGTTGAGTGATGAACACTCTTGTGCCCTAGTAGGACTGTTCCTAGATGCAAATACTTCGAGTATTTCGCATTGGTTGAGTGTTGGAGTTGCAAATGATTCTCTTCAAATGAGCTTATCATCTTGCATATCCGGATGTTCATTTCATGTGTAAATGAGCATAGTAATTACTTGCATATAGTGATTACTTGTTTGATCTTGCCATGATCTAGTCTTTCTATTTCATTTTGCTTGATCTTGTATTTATTGCTCCATATGCATTTCAAGTTTTTCTACATGCAATGATATTAGTGTGTTGTTGTATTTCAGGAGATACTTGTTCATATGTTCAAGAGCTCATCAGAATCTAGAATTAGGTGTGAGTGAGTTTTGCCTTTGTTCCCAAACTCACGTTTAAGTCTAGAGTCTGTTTTAGGGTTTTGTCACGGAATAGCCAAAGGGGGAGATTGTAAAGTTGTAATTTACAACTGTGTATTTGTTGGCTTTCATTCCGTGCCAAATTTGATTGTAATTATGTTCAATCGTTTAAAACCCTGTATTTGTTGTGGGACTTGATGTAAGGGGTGTGTGAGAGAAAGAGTGTTGAAGACTCAAGCATTTGGAGAAGAGAAGAATTCTCGCGGGTATTTCGCGGGTATGTCGCGACCAAGCTTCCTGCGAAGTGAAACATGTGCCAGGCACATGCTGGAATGCGAAGAGTCATGCCAGGTGGAGACAACTGTGTCTCGCGAGTATCTCGCGGGTAAGGCCTTCCCGCGAGACACCCGCGAGACTAGCTGTTCTGCCAGCTTGTACTTTTTGAGTCACACCTTTTGCACCTCTACTATATATACCATCATTACCCACAATTGTTGAGGAATGCTTTAGAGAGAAAACCCTAGCCAAACACATTGGTAATTAGAGATTGTCTTCCCCACCTTCTCTAAACAATTTGCTTGTGGTATCTCCTCAACCATTCCCTCTCCATTGTCCATATCTTTGAGAGGTTGATAGCCCAAACACTTGACACACCTTTGAGAGTGCTGAGTGACGTTTTGGTGCTGCTGGGAAGTATAGGAAGAAGCCTTGAATGGCAGATGCAACATGGAGCTTGTTGCGGGATCCGGATAACTAGGACAAGACACGGTTCCGAGAAGCCTTGTTGGAGTAGGAGCTTGGAGGGCTTAGGTACATCGGGTAGACTAGGCTTGGAGGGTCTTTTGCTAATCCATGTATCCCAACTGATTGTCTAGTGGATCGATTTCCGCTTGGAGGGCGGCGGAGAGGTTTTTCGCCGAGTTCTTCGGTTTCCTCTTCGATAACACGTCTCGGTGTTATTTGTGTTTGCATCCTTCTTCCCTACTCTTGTTCACTTCATTTTTACTGCTGAGTTGCTTTAAATTATGGATTAGAGTAGTTGTTTGTTTATACGCTTGTGTTTACACTTTTCCGCACTTGTTAGTAAGTTAGTGTAAAATCAACCAAGCCGTAATTTGAATTTGGGGGTCTAAACCGCTCGTGTGTTTTCAACACATTTTCGAACTTTCACAAATAATCTCATGCTTGTGAACCATATTAACCCAAAACAAATATATAGCACCCATAAAGTCTCTAACCGTAGGACTTAATATTCTATAGCATATATTGACAAAAATTTAGGAACTCCACTAGTAATTAAGCTGCTTTAATCCCAAAAAAACAAATCCCTTAAAAGCTAAAATCCATGATACCTATATCTAAGTGCACATAGACCATTTAAACGCCACCCTAGGACATCTACAAGTGATTAACCTATAAAGGATGAGATGCTACTATAAGTACAGGTTTCACAATCAAATAAAATAATGAAAATCTAATATACCTTCCATAATAACTTCTATTCCTAAGCAACGGTTATTCTAATTCTAATATTTTTAAGCAGCCTAGAGACAAAGGTTCCATAATCAAATATGTTATCACTAAGGCGTGCATATATTGATGTTTACCTCAGTATAACGAATTTGCTGGCTGCCCCTAGAAGTTTCACGGCCTTCTATCCCTTCAATTTTGAGAAATCCTAATTCTCCACTCTTACTCTTTTATACACTAAACATTGATTTCGTCTTTTTTTTTTTTTTTTTTTTTTTTTTTTTTTTCAAATCTTGTAGTCTCTCTCTACCTCTCACATGACTGACTTAAAAGTATATATACCTCTAAAATAACACTCCACTTCAGTCTAGGAATATCAATCCGACTCCAATTAGTACTCTTAAATAACACTCCTACTTGGGCTAGAGTTTAAAACCCACTAAAACTTAAATAAGCTTCCAAGACTTTAATTCCCACTAAACTCATATTAAGGTTGTTTAGATGGGCTAGGACTCTAAGAATTCCAATAATACTTAAACTCCTAACCCGAAAAGGTTTTAATCTCTTATCTTTTCCTTAACTGATAATGTTAGGACATATGTGTTCACATGTTAAGAACATATGTCATACTTTATGTAAATTGGCTAATCCTTTGACAAAACGCACTCTACTTGTAATTGGGTAGTTCTAGGTGTTTTTAATACTTCAAGAAATAATGTTTCAAGATTAAGTGTTGAAGTCATCAAGTCTGTCCAAGAAAAAGCAAGCTGAAGTGCAGAATTTTTAAAGCTCGACACCTGCTCGACACCTACCTCGACACCTGCTATCTGTCGAGAATTAAAAAGTCATATTTCTGTTCTGATTTTCTTGGGATCCGTGAATGTGTTTTTGGGCCTTCTTTTCTTCTAACCCTAAACATATTTAAGGAGTGTTTTAAGAGCCGTCAACATAGACACAAGTTGCATAAGCATTGAGCAATCCTTGTTCAAGCAAATTGTGATCTAAGACGAAGTTCTTGACCTAGTTCATCTTCTTCAAGAAGTTGCTGTGTATTTTGCACCGTAGGGTTTTGTGACCAAGCATCTTCCTGATCTTCATTGCATAGGATGATCTGAAGAACTTTGCAGCCAACCTCTCTTCCTAAAGTTGGTGTTTAAAGTCGCGTACTGGGATCCGCGCATCTGGTTAGTCACGTACTTGGGAGCCGTGCATCAAAAGGGGGAACTGTCGCTACAGATCAAGTCCAATTGGGTATTGGGGTAAGGGTTCAACTGTAGGTTGGTAAGGTACTTGGGATTCCTTATTTGTAACCGCTTGATTTAATAATAGTGGAGTTTCGGGAGTGGTGACCTAAAAATCACCCGGTGGGGTTTTTGCCGTTAGGGTTTTCCCCATTCGTGAACAAATCACCGAGTTATTTATTTTTCCGCTGCATATTTAGTTTTGGTGATTTGTTTGTGCTGTCACGCATTTGCATGATAAATTGATTAATTAATAACTTGATTAAATTAATTAATTAGTTTAAATCACAAGGGGTCATTCAGTTTGTGGCCTATCAAGTGGTATCAGAGCAGGCACACTCTGATTAGGTTTAATCTTTGCTGTGATTGATCCATTGACCCCTGTTTGTCATGGATAGAGGACAATCTCTTATTATACCTCCTTTATTTGATAGGACTAACTATGCCTACTGGAAAGTACGCATGAGAGCTTTTTTGCAGTCCTTAGATGAGAAGGTGTGGCAAGCTGTTGAGATTGGCTGGACCAAGCCAATAAAAGCGCCGGCCGATTGGGATGAAGCCAAGATCAAGGCGGCAAACTTCAACAGCAGAGCGTTGAATGCCTTATTTAGCGCAGTCACCAATGAGGAGTTCAAGAAGATATCCTCAACAGAAACTGCTAAGGAGGCGTGGACCATCCTCCAGACAACCTATGAAGGAACAAAGGCTGTCAAAGATTCAAAGCTGCAAAGGCTCACTACTAGCTTTGAAGAAATTAAGATGGAGGAGGATGAGTCGTTCGATGAGTTCTATGCCAAGCTTAAAGACATAGTGAACTCAGCCTTCAATCTTGGGGAAACCATCCCTGAACCCAAGGTTGTAAGGAAGGTGCTCAGATCTCTACCTGAGAGATTTCATGCCAAGATTACGGCAATAGAAGAATCAAAGGACATTGATAAAATTCCTTTGACTGAGTTGGTTGGGAACTTGCAGACCTACGAGCTAGGGTTATCAAGAATAGGCAAGTCAAGCAAGGGCAAGAGCATGGCCCGGAAGGCGAAGAACAGTGATACAAATGAGTCTTCCAATGATGAAGATTCCAAGATGAAGTCCTACATTACAAGGCAATTCAAGAAGTTTATGAAGAATGCCAATGGGAGGAGCTTCGACAAGGACCGAAGGCAATCTAGTTCTTCACAATTCAAGAGCCAAGACAAAGGAAGGAAGGATGCCAAGGATGGCGGTCAGTACACTGTTCCGGCAGGACCAAAGTGTTTTGGGTGTCATGGGTTTGGACACATGAAGAATGAGTGTCCTACAAATTTGAAGAGCATTGGAAAGAGCAAGGCTCTTGCTGCAACCCTGAGTGACACTGAGCCTGAAGATGATTCCGATAATGAGGATGACGGAATTCTAAATGCCTTCACTGCCTCAGTCAATTCTACTGAAGGGATTGTTGAGGAAGAAGAAGAAGAAGAATTGGTGGACACTGAATGTGAGAAGATGGATGACAAAGATGATATCCATTCAGCCTATGAGAAGCTTTACAAGCTCTCTGAAAAGTATGAGAAGTTATACAGGCTAGCCACCAAGAAGCTTAGTGATGTGGAACTTGATAGAGAAGAATTGTCCACAAAGTTTGATGAGGCGAATCAAACTATTAGTACACTGAGGTTTGAAAACAACTTCCTGGCTGAGAAGACCAAGAAGCTGGAAGCAGAGCTGTTTCAAGTCAGAGCTCAACTGGAGAGGACTTCAAGTGCAAAACTTGATAAGATGCTCAGCAACCAGAAATCTGCTTCAGATCGAACAGGTTTAGAGTATGGTCTTTCTATCTCTAACTCTGCTTCTACTAGTTCTACTGTTTTTGTTCCTCCTACTAATACTGTTAAAATTGAGAACATTGATGTGAAAACTGAATTAGCTAGTGAGAACATAGACAAAGAAAAATCCATCTTAGGAGCACCCCCTAAGTTAGATAAGAAAGATGCTAAAATCCCTAAGGATAAGAAGGCTAACTCTCAAAAGCCTAAACAAAAGAAGCAGCATCTCTGTTATCATTGTGGAGCTGCCGGTCATACTCGACCAAATTGCTACAAGTGGCTAGCCACCCAACAGAGCAACAGTATGACAGCATCTGGAAGCCAAAATCAGCTCCAATCCTCTCTTGCTCCTCTTGGAGATCTTCTGAAAGCCATCATGTTCCTTTCGAACTTGAACGGTTTCAATTCTTCCTCCTCACCGCCGGTTCAAGGATTTAATCAAAGGAAAGGCTCTTCCAAGGTGTGGAAGAAAAAGGACTCAAAGTGATTTCATCACTTTCTTTTCCCTTCTTGTTTTTCTTGTGTGTTGCATTGCTTGTTTGTTTTGCATTTTTATTGAGTCAGTCTAGTTTGTTTTGCATTTTTATTGAGTCAGTCTAGTTTGTTTTGCATTTTTATTGAGTCAGTCTAGTTTTATGCATTGTTTTGCTTTGTTAACATGTTTTTGTGTGTTTACTTTCAGTTTTGTTTATTTTTGTTTTGATATAAAATAAAAAAAAAATTTTGAAAAATTGAAAAATACAAAAACAGTGTGTGTTTTGTGTACATTGGTACTTGTGTACCTTAGATGGCCAATGAAACAGAGTTTTCTAAACTTTGTATCTCTTGTAGCTTAGATGAGCATCCCTATGCACAACTAAGCAAGTGAGCTTTGTGGCTCATGTTTGTGATGAGTAAGATTAGGTTATTTCTTTAAACTTAACACTCATATCACTTTTTTTGACGGGTAGGACTAGAAAATCCTAAGAGAAAGGCATAAATAACCATCTCACCACTGTTACCCGCCAATCATTTATGACATCTGTATGCTTCGGCATAGCAAAAGTGTGATGTCAATGACATTTGTGTGCTTAGGCATAGCAAAATTGAAATGTCAAATATCAATGGGTATTTCTTTTCTTTCTCATAAGCCAATGCATGATATGTTTAAAAAGAAAATATGCAAAGAAATAAAAAGCAAAAAGATTAAAAATGCTTTAAAAATGGTTGCAAGCGTGTATTCTAGGAGATGTGGGAGTTATAGGATGTACCTCGAAGGTGATAGTCCCCATCAAACAGTTATGATTGTGTGTGAGTTAAAGTTATTTTCTCATATCTCAGATCGTCATAACATGTATACACATATGCAATCTTGTGATGTTTTTCATACACAACATGCAATATTCTTTGCTACTTTTGATACATGTGCAGGTACAATGTGATTTGGCCATCACAAAGGTTTTACATGTGCTTTTGTATGCTCATTAAACTGTCATGACTTATTTTTGAAATATAAGATTGGTTAGACTTGTTTAGTGTGTGTATGTGTTTTTGGGAGATCCATGTGCTTATATTTTCATTGAGAGATGATTTTTGAGAGCTTTTTATGTTGGTTGGATCATGGTTGAGGTGTTTGTCTTGATTGCATTCATGTCTGTGTTTTTCTCTTCTCGAAAAACTGCTTTTCTCTGCTGGCTCGACACCTCCTCGATACCTCCTCGATACCTGATTATCTGTCGAGCTTCTCAAGTCTTTTTCTTATCGCAATCTCGACACTTCCTCGACACCTGGTGGATCGATCGAGATTCTCTCTGTCTCCTCGATACCTTCTCGACACCTAGTCGATCGATCGAGCTTCAGGTATCAGTTCAGCTGTTCTTACCTCGATACCTCCTCGACACCTTCAGCTGTCGAAGGCAAATTTCTCAATACCTTCCTCGACAGCATCCTTGATACCTCTCGACACCTCAGCTGTCGAGATTTACTGAGGTGCCTATTTAAGCTCTCGTCGCGATTTCTCTCTCATTTCTCTATCTCTCTTCGATCTGTTCGAGGCTGTTCATCTTCCAAAACCATTTTTTTTACTCCAATCTCCATCCCACGTGATTTTCGGCCTTCCTTGCTTCAAATCAAGTGGTATGATCTTCTTTTCCATTCCTTTTTCATGCATTTCATGATTTTGAAACTTAGGTTTTGAAGTTTTTGAAAATTTTGGGGTTTTTCAAAATTGATGAGTTTTTCTTGAAATTTTGGGTTGGTTTTTCACTCAAATGATTTTAAAATGTCATACATTGCATTCCATAAGCATTAGAATGATATTTTCATGCATTTAGATGTGTGTTTCTTGTATGTGTGCTGCTAGGTTTGGATTGGGCTGAGCCCATGATGCTTTTTATGGTTGCATGTCACATGACCATGCATTCCCATGCATACGTACATTTTGTTCAAGTTATTATATGATTTGAACTGTTTGGGACTTTTTTGATTGTCTCCCTCTCTATCTCTTTTCTCATTCTTTTACGTTAGTAGTGTCTATGGCACCCAAACGTAAATCCACTCCTGCTCGGAACCCTCTGCGTTCTGGAGCTTCCTCTTCTTCTGATAATGCTCCTTTTAACCTTCGGTTCCGTGATGGAGATGCCTAAAAGGCATTTACTGAGAACTTTTCTAGACGAGGTGTTCATTCGGAACGCCACGTCATTTTGGCGGACTTCGCCGACACTGACCTTCCCTCTGTCATCCACAGTAGGGGATGAGAGTCACTGTGTGACGTCCCGGTCACTTGTCCTCTCGTACTGATTCAGGAGTTTTACTCCAACATGTACGGGATTGATCGTTCAGTACCTCTCTTTCATACTCGCGTTCGAGGTACGCGCATTGCTGTCACACCGCAGCTGGTTGTTGATGTGCTTAGAGTCCCTAGGATAGAGTTTCCTGACTATCCTACCTGTGAGCGACTGAGGACTGTGTCCAAGGATGAGCTCATTTCTGCTTTTTGTGAGCGCCCTTCTGAGTGGGGTGAGCATCAGTACACATCATGTAGACCTTTTGCTAAAGGTCCTAGGTTCCTAAACATGGTGATGACTTTTGTACTTCATCCTCTCTCTCACTATAACTCTATCACAGAGCCTCGTGCTCGTTTCTTGCTATCTCTACTTGAGCATCTTACGATAGATTTTCCTTCTCACTTCATTTTCTCTATCATAGATGTTCATTTAGATGCGGCGTCCCGTGATAAGCTCATCTTTCCTTCTGCTATCACGAGGATACTACGCCATTTTTCCGTCCCTTTCCCTGTGTCCGACCATTTCACACACATATCTGCCATAGATGCCGCTACCGTAAAACGTAGTGAGGCACAGTTTAGGTCAAGACAGCCAGACTCCACTCCGCCCTCCCGTTCGGCTCCATCCAGATCTGCTCTATCTATATCGACTCCTCTTCCTTCTTCAGGCGATGTATCTCTTGGAGATATCATGGCACAGCTGCAGTGCATGGATGCTCGCCTTGATACACTCACCACTGAGTTGTATCAGGTGAACGTTCGTATTGGTCGTATTGCACGACGGCAGGCGACCATGGGTGGTTTTGCTTCTGAGGCTTTTCCTCCACCACCTCCTCCAGTTGCTTCAGATTCTGATACTGAGGATGATGACGATGATGCTTCTGATGATGATGATGGAGATGCTAGCTCTACTGATGAGATGTCTACATGACACTCTACCCTTTGTCATTCATGACAAAAAGGGGGAGTAGTTTTGGACTATGAGAGTAGTCATCTTAGGGGGAGAGTTAGTATAGGACATTTTTTATAGGGGGAGTGTTCATATTTTTTAGGGATGTAGTGAGGCTTTGATGTATCTTTTCTTTTCTTTTCTAGTCTTTATAGATACATTGATCTTGTATATGAGGTCTTGTGACCAGTTTTACATACATTGTACTTATCTTTCTATATATGTGGATGTATATTTCTTTTTCACCTATCTCTTCATGTGTTGTTTCTTTTCTATCTTTAGACACATGCTCTTTATACTTGTATGCAATCTAATTATTTCTGTTTCACACAAGATGCCTTGATGAGTTTTGTTTTAAAGTGTTTCAGAAATACAGGTTGTCAAAGTCTACTTGCCATAAACTCTCTTCTTGCAAAGTTTTTCAAGAGTTTGTGTTAGGATAGATTTTATTGTATGTAACAAGTGAATATGAGTTGAGTGATTTATGACTTCTCTCATATGTTCATTTGTTTGTTGTGGTTTTGTCACGGATTGCCAAAGGGGGAGATTGTTAGGACATATGTGCTCACATGTTAAGAACATATGTCATACTTTATGTAAATTGGCTAATCCTTTGACAAAACGCACTCTACTTGTAATTGGGTAGTTCTAGGTGTTTTTAATACTTCAAGAAATAATGTTTCAAGATCAAGTGTTGAAGTCATCAAGTCTGTCCAAGAAAAAGCAAGCTGAAGTGCAGAATTTTTAAAGCTCGACACTTGCTCGACACCTACCTCGACACCTGCTATCTGTCGAGAATTAAAAAGTCAGATTTCTGTTCTGATTTTCTTGGGATCCGTGAATGTGTTTTTGGGCCTTCTTTTCTTCTAACCCTAAACATATTTAAGGAGTTTTTTAAGAGCCGTCAACATAGACATAAGTTGCATAAGCATTGAGCAATCCTTGTTCAAGCAAATTGTGATCTAAGACGAAGTTCTTGACCTAGTTCATCTTCTTCAAGAAGTTGCTGTATATTTTGCACCGTAGGGTTTTGTGACCAAGCATCTTCCTGATCTTCATTGCATAGGATGATCTGAAGAACTTTGCAGCCAACCTCTCTTCCTAAAGTTGGTGTTTGAAGTCGCGTACTGGGATCCGCGCATCTGGTTAGTCACGTACTTCGGAGCCGTGCATCAAAAGGGGGAACTGTCGCTACAAATCAAGTCCAATTGGGTATTGGGGTAAGGGTTCAATTGTAGGTTGGTAAGGTACTTGGGATTCCTTATTTGTAACCGCTTGATTTGATAATAGTGGAGTTTCGGGAGTGGTGACCTGAAAATCACCCGATGGGGGTTTTTGCCGTTAGGGTTTTCCCCATTCGTGAACAAATCACCGAGTTATTTATTTTTGCGCTGCATATTTAGTTTTGGTGATTTGTTTATGCTGTTACGCGTTTGCATGATAAATTGATTAATTAATAACTTGGTTAAATTAATTAATTAGTTTAAATCACAAGGGGTCATTTAGTTTGTGGCCTATCAGATAAGGAGACTAAAAATTGAATATGAATAATCCACAAAAATAACTCTCACGTTACATCTTCTTTTATTTATTTTCTTTGTAGTAACCATAATATAAAATAATATCACCTTCAGAATAAATTAAATAATTCATCAATTCCACTCTAAAAGCAATTAAATTCAATTAAAGTGAGGCGGGCGTTACACTTATATAGCCCTAAATGCACAACCTTATTAGCAACAAGCTTAGCCAGCCTAGGCACCTTATTGAGCATTCAATCAAAGGGGAAGGCTTGATCCACCCCGATATCCTAAGGAACCATGAAAATTCACTCTGTTTCCCATGCCCATGGTAGAGCTTTATGCTTATCTATTAGAGAAGAAGCTAGTGACTCCAATATTCGTGAGTCTTAGAGACAGTCCTCCTCTACCCAGTTTTGATCCATCCAAGAAATGTGAACACCATTTGAAAGCCAAGGGACATACTTAGAAGAGTGTGCAAATTTGAGAAACTGAATTTAGGACCTCATTGACAACAAGCTAGTACAATTTGACAACGCGGCCAGGCCGAATGTCATCTTTAACCCTTTGCCTCCTCATCAGGAAGGGAACGTCAATACTATCTCTATAGTGGATGAGAGGATTCCAAATTTCTCATCCCCTTCATTCCCTTGGAAATCCATGCTGCAGGCCCTAGCCCAGGAAAGTCTTATTGTTCTTGAGAACATAGGAGCTCTAGATTTTGACTAGGGAGTCTGCTCATTCTGTAATAATGGGGACCAACATGCCCTGTTTGATTGTAGAGTGTTCCAAGCACAAGTCCAAAATCTAGCTGACCATGGTATCATTTGGATCAAAAGAGAATATGTGCAAAGGAACGATTGCATGGTAGCTAGCCTATGCCCCCTAACACCCAAGCGGGAACTAGCCTTAATGCTATGTCAATAGGATCAAGGAAGGATTTAGACAAATACTCGCAAGAGCGCTTACGTAGGATTCCTCCAGCTCCTTTGACTTCAGTCATTATTGAAGAGATTATAGAATCACCTGAGGATTCAGAGGTGCCAACTCCAAAGAAAGGAAACCATGAGTTATGAGTACTAGTCATAGTACATGGCCTGTCATTTTTATCCCATACAATCTCCCTTCATGGATGTGAATGAAAAGGTCTTATTTCAGCTATTACTATTGATTCCTGGACCAACCTGTCCTAGGAACGATATAGATGTGTACTTACAACCCTTAGTAGAAGAACTAAAGGAGTTATGGGATGTTGAAGTCGAAACGTATGATGTGTTTGCCAAAAAATCATTCCAAATGCATGCTGCATTATTGTGGACCATAAATGATTTTCCTGCATATGGTGATTTGTCAGGTCAGAGTACCAAAGGTGCTCTTACATGTCCTTCTTGTAACTATGATAGTCAATCTCATTGGTTAAGATACGGAGGAAAATTTAGTTACATTAGACATAGGCGATTCTTAAATAGTGATCATAAATTCTGTAAGCATAAAAAATCATTTGATGGGTATGTTGTTATGAGATTAGCTCCTATTGTAGTATCTGGGGGAGAAATCATGTTACAAACGGAAGCTATAGCCGATCATGTTTTTGGGAAGAAAAAAAAAATGATTCAACAAAGAAAAGAAAAAGAGGGGAGGAAGCCTTATGTGTGTGGAAGAAGAGAAGTATATTTTTCACTTTGGCTTATTGGGAGGACCACATGTTGCGTCACAATCTTGATGTGATGCATATAGAAAAAAATGTGGTCGATAATATAATTGGCACATTGTTGAACTTGGATGGAAAGGCAAAGGATAACTTGAAGGCATGCCAAGACTTAAAAGATATAGGTATAAGAAGTGAACTCCACTTGGAAAAGGTTGGGAATGATCAGACACGTATGCCACATGCCTGCTTTCATATGAATGCTAGTGAAAATGATGGTTTTTTGCAAGTTTTGGAAGATGTAAGAGTGCCAGATGGTTAGGCTTCAAACATCTCACGTTGTATTAAACTCAAAGAACGCAAGATTAGTGGGATGAAGAGCCATGATAGTCACATCTTAATGCAGCAAATTTTTCCCATAGCAATACATGGATCTTTGCCAACTAAAGTAAGTAGGCATTTAATTGACTTATCTTGCTTCTTTAGGGAAACTAGTGTTTAACCCGTGCAATGCGCGGGGTCATTTTACATATTAATGAACTTTGCAACCAACATAAACTTAGTTATCATACTTCCACTACATACATTTAAACTTGAATAATGTAGTATATTTAAGCATATAGTGTCTAAAAAAAGAATTTGACTTTAAGCAATTAAAGCTTGACTTATTTTGAGCATCTTGTCAAGCTTCTACCGTACAAAAAACACATTTATAAAATTTATACTTGGATTATGGCTCCGTAGCACACTTTGCACTACAGTGGAGTGCTCTACGATTTTGGTTTTCAATACTCAGCCCTTTATTAATTTGCTAACAATTTGCAAAGGTCATATTTATTTTTGAAGCATTTACTAATTTGCTTCAAGCAAGAATCTACAAAAAAAAAAAAAATAATACATAGAAACAAATTAACCTAAGTAAAAAAAAAAAAAAAAATTAAAAACCACATATAAGGTTGAAACACACCAATTTAAAACTTACATGACGATTTCAAATAAGAAATCTACTATTCCTAAGAACCGCAATGAATCACATCGAACTAAAACTTGCAAGACAATTTCAAATACTATATCTATCATTCCTAGGAATCACAATGAATCAAACCATAAGATTAGAAAAAATTTTACAACCAAAAAGTTCAAAAGAAAAAAATGGTTACAGGTTTATGGAATAGAAAGTCAAAAAAATATTAGTTAGAGCCCTTGAGTTATGTATCATAATTTGTGTGACAGTTTGAAGGAACATATAAAAATTTGAAATAAAAGAGATATCTCTTAATGTTTATGTAGATTAAAATCAATTTATCATTACAGGTTTAATATTTTTTTATTCCTTAATTCCAAATTTACATTTGATCCTCTGCTATGTACTTAAAATGTATTTGTCCATTTGCTTATCATTATGTACATATATAATAGTTTGATGAATTATTTCATTCACACCCTCATCATATATATATATATATATATATATATATATATATATATATATCATGATTAGCAGAGATTGGTTCTCATTATTTTTTGGAGGTAATGTTAGTTAAAGATATATGTGCTAACTATTATTTGTTGATACAGGTTATGGGTCTCTTGAATGGTTTTTTTTTGCTGCAGCTTATGAGTCTCTAGAATGCCTTAATAAGTATAAATGCTTGTGGGATGTAAGGGGAAAGGGTCGGAGTTCAAGTCTCCAAAAGGGAGCTTCATACATGTACACATACACTTAAATTAGGCTAGAGTAGAAATTCTATCTTGTATCAAAAAAAAGAAAAAAAGAAAAAAGAATACCTTAATAAACACCAAAACCAACACATAGGAATATCTTAGGAAATTAATTTATGCCACAACCTAAAAAGTTATTAATTTTGTACAAAGAACATTATACTCTTAGATTTCACAATCAAAACATGCAAAATCTATGAAATATAAACTTTGTAAAAAGAACTTTATATACTTTAAAATTTTGAACTCCCACAATTTCAACCCCTCTTTAAAAGTAAAAGAACAGGTAAGAGGGAAAACAAAAACCGAAAATTAAATAGAACTTTGTAGAGTAAGGCATTGACAGGTTCAAATCCTAAATACACAGTAAAAAAAACAAAAAGATACAAAAAATATTCAATAAAAATCATTTAACACATGCAATACATGGGAACAATTTACATATTTAAATTATTATCAACTTAACATAAGAATATAATAAAATACTTTAAATTTCATCCGGGTAATGTAGTACATCTATTGGTTATTTTTTTTCTCTTCAAATTTTCTTCTTCTTCAATGCATTTTGTTTAGTAGTCGTGCTTCGTTTGTGAAGCATTTGAATTGGTATACTATCATCATTTGATTTTCCTCTTCAGCAGATATGGCAGTTGTAAATAGAGAACTACTTTCCTCCCTTGTTTTTCTTACAAATTTGTCTCTGTGTCCTGCAATAATTTTCACTTAAATTAAAAGGTGCTTCAAGAATTCACAAACATTTAATAAATCCTTAAACAATAAGTTAAAATTCTCTCAAGCAAAATTTAGATTGCTTTCATTGCACTACATTGGCTTCGAAGGCATCATGAGAAGTTCTAATATATTATTTTTAATTTGATGAGAACTTCTTATGTACCAAGCCGATGTGCATAGTAAATGATGTGCAAATTAGGAATTCCAAACAAAAATGCTGCAAAAAAAGTGAGTGTGGCACAAATAATTTTAATTAAAAACATTCTAATTTTGTGAATCTCTTGAACATGTTTGGAAGTAATATTATTTGCCAACTATATTCTGAATCTCCCTTGGTAGGACATTTACATCCAATTTCAATTTCTGTATACACATAGTCACAAATTTAGCTAAGTATACATACATACATCATGAACTATACCATTACCCTTTTTTTTTAAAAAAAAAATAAGTTTATTGCATTCATAGTACTATACTGACCTTGCAAGCTAGAAATTGTCAAATATCTTGAGTATTCTAATGAAAATTTATCTAATTTTAAGAAATGTTCAAAATTGAAATTTCTCTTCAACAATAAATAGTAATGTGCCAAATCAATGAAACCATGTGAACCTCAATTTTAAGATACAATATATAAACCATATTGGATATATTATTGTCTTTAATAAAAAATAAGAATTTCTTTATCTCAAAATTTCAAGTAAATTTCTACATTTTCATTCACATTCATGTCTTCATTCTAATTAATAATTTACTTTAAGTTCTAACCATTCACTTTTGTAATTGTATTCTACTGTTAATCAAGCAATCATATCAAGATTATAATGGGCAGTCCTTTTTATCGAGTCTTTGTGAGGTAGAAATCTTATAGGATGCAATTACTGTGTTAGGAAAGACTACGTTGGAGAAATTTCACAATATAGCATCCCAAGGTAACAACATTCATGAAAATCGTAAGAAAAACTAAAAAATGCTAAAGACTACAAACCAAATATATAATTTTGTTTCGAAATTGTAATTAGTAATTATAGAATTCTTACATGATGAAGCTCGAGACAATAAGAGGAAAATATTAATAAAGATAAAGTATTAAGAGGAAAAGCTACGGAAAACATGCAGCATAACTTTGTAATTTTTTTTTTTAAAATGGTATATAATGATATGTATGTGTACAATATTGGTAAAGGTTTATAAAAGTTCAGCTCTCAAACAATAAAGAAATATAATTGACATTTCTATTTGAAATTACCTCTGCTTGCATCTCTGAAAGTTCTTTTGCAGTCTTAGATACAATTTTCTTGGCTCCTTTGTCAAACAAAATGAATGTTGTAACAGCTCATCAGTAAGAGGAGGTACTTTCTTAAGCAAAGGCAACTTAACCTTACCCTTCATACAACACAGAGAGAATTTTAGGTTCTTAGGCCTCTTAGATTTTACTGTTCTCTCTTCATAACATAAAATTGAACCACAATACATGCATAAATAAGGTGGACCGAAATTCCAAGGTTTAGTAGATTTTCCTATATGAATTTTAAAATATGGGAACAACATTAAAGATGTGAACAAAATGAAAGTCAAGGTTTTTTTTTTTTTTTTTTTCCTTGTAAATTTAAGTCATTTACTTGGAAATTCTTCACAACCACTCTCATTTTCTGATTCATGGATTCCTTGAAGAACATCACAACAATTGGACCTACCTTTTACCAAAGTATCATCTGTACTTAGTTCATTCTAGTTTCTCCAAAGGAATGGCCCATGCCAACGTCAATATCTAATAATCAAATGTGAATAGAAAGTTTTATTTTCAAATTTAGAGAAAGGAATGTATAAAGAACTAATAAGTACAAAGTGGCAGAAAGAGAAGTGAACCTCTTAACGCATAAACGTTAGTACTTGTATCAGGTGAATGCAACAAAGAGCAGTCATGAATTAACACCATTCTATCCCTCTTTTTTTTTTTTAGCCATGACCATTCACCTGTTTTTCCTAGCCTGGGTAAGTTTATTTTGTAAACTATTTTTTCTTTCATGCCATTTTCTATTGGTTCATTTCTCAAAAATTTGCAACCATCTTTTTAGGCATGCTTCTCTTGCATATTTCTTTTCTGCTATCATATCATGGTATAGGAAAGAAATAAGTTTTAGCATTTATTTTTAGAATCAAAGAGTCCATATTTGATCATCTTTAAAACAATTTTAGTTCTATTTTTTTTAATCAAGCATCAACAAAGGAAAAAGAGTTACAAATTAAATAATAGCTACAAAGGGAAAATTAGGCTTTCCTAACCTTTCAATTTAATTTAGTAGCTCTTATTGAATAGTAGCCAAAAGTCTTATAAGTCAGGGATGAGTGATCTACATTAACATATAGGGGAAAATATGTCATTATAAATACAAAATTCCTAATAAGAGCCAATATAAATGAGGCGCTAGAAACTGAGATCCTATAAGACGTGATTGTGTGCCATGTAATTAATTATAATTATCTAAAATTTAGAAAACATGGCAGGTTTATATAAATGAACCATTACAAATTTTGAATCAATACCAAACTCAAATTTAACAACATAAAGTAATCCATATATAAAAAAAAACTATTTGAAATTGAAACTCTCATTTACAGAGTCATCACCAATCACAACTGAAATCCTTCAAAATCAAGAAAACTTAATCTTTGGGGTAGACTGAAATTTGAAAACCATCTTAGGTCATATGCAAGGTTTGTTTCAAGATCATAGATTAGTTCATGAATAAAGCCAAAGAGCTTTTGGTTGTTGGTCAATTTCTATACTAACTAAAGCAATACAATACCATAGTTTTTTGGCTTTAAGAAATTTCCAAGTTTTACCAAGCGGCGCATAAAGTTTGAAAGGCTCTCTACAATCTTCTAGGGAAGACTCTTTCCGATACATTTGATCATTTTGCAATTAACTAATCTGGGCTTAAGTATGGGGTATGTCTCAATTAGTTTTTAGTTACAGCCCTACAGTGATCTTTGCCAAATAAAACACTTGGCTGTTTTGTAAGAAAAGTTGGTAGATCAAACTGACAGGTTAGGATGACCTGACTTACCTCTTGTATTTATCTGATATTTTAGTTTAGATTTGGTCAATGACATATTTGGGTTTGTATTGGTTTTGTTTTGCATTTTTTTGTCATTTTTTTAAAAGTATGTGGATTCAATTAGTTTTTGTTTTGGACTAAACAGAACAGAATAATAAAATTCTATTAGGTTTTTCCATCAGTTTACAGTAACAAAATATATTGTTAGGATTCTCTTTTTTTTTTTTTACTATCTAATCAGTTTGCCTAATCTGTTGCAATTAACTAATCTGACATAAAGTATAGGGTATGTCTTGGCTGTTACTTCATAGGCTCTACAAAACCATCTCTCTTGTTATTATTATTTTTTTTTCCATAAGGATTTTGTAAGTAAAAATAGATGACTATATCTGCTAGGTATTCAACAAAAGGCCTCCAATAAGTTTTTTTTTTTTTTTGATAATTCAATAATAATCATGTATATTTAATTTGCTTGAAGACATTAATGGTCAGTTTGCCAAAAAATATGTAACTTACATGCCATGAACACCACAATTGAGAAACAACAACAACAATAGAGATACTCTATAATGTGCCACATCAAGATTGATAGGAAAATCATACATTCTTATCCACTTCAATCGGTTTCTCTAACAACATAAATTATTCAATAGACTATGGATGTTATATATAAGTAACAATAACATCAAAATAGGAACTTAGTGCTTCTTTCCACATCATAAAACATAAATTATAAACGATAAAAATAAATTTCAGAATAAAAAACAACAGCAAAATTTTATCAAAAATTTATGAGCATATTACTAAAATGTAGTTACCATTACCATTACCATTACCATTAGTGGAATCTTTCTAACGTGGAGACCATCAATTACGTACAATTGGGTCAATGCTTGGGTAAAAAATGGCAGAGTTTTTTGGACTACCAACACATACTTATTTATCTTCAAAAGGCTAAAATTGAGTGATTTGTATGACTCGAGCTATAATGAGCTTTCTCTTCTAATAATAAAGAATAATAGATACACCAGCTTTGTTGTCTTCCAAAACAGCAAGCATCATTATTTGATTTTAAAAAATCTAAAGTTCGATAACCCAATATTGTCCATCAGAGAGATTATATAAGTCATTCATATATTGAATGTGATAGGCAGAGAATGTTCATTAGATTAGATAACTATAATTAAAATGGGCATAAGAAAAATGTTATCTTTTACCTTCAATGACTAATACATTCAAAGAATTTGAATTTGATGAGAATAGCAATATTAAACCCCAAAAAAAAAATCATACCAATATTAAACACGTCTATAAGACATTTATCAAACAGGTATGATGTACATAGTACAAATCCTTTTTTTGTTTTGTTTTGTGATGATTGCAAACTCTCCAACATAAACGCAAACTTACTGGATATCTAAAACCATATAATATTAAAACTGGTATTATAGTATTATACTATAGAAGGCATTGTTAATGGAAGCCTAACAAAAATAACAAAATCTAAACCAATCCAACCAAGAAATTCAAACCTAAATCATATCCAATCCCTAGATTTATAAAATGAAAGCTAAAAAAAAAAACAAAAACTTTACCGGTTACGGGTATATGGCCTGTCTCTCTGTGCCTGTAGTTCCGATTAACCTTAACCGAACAATAAACCTAAATAAATAAGATTGAAAAAGAAAAAACAAATATCAGCACAACACTCAATCCTACACTTATCTGATCCCAAGGATTTCGTTAAGATTAGTTACTGGAAACTGTTTTTAATTTCGTTTCTTTAAGGTGAAAAACCAAAACAAAAATCAATTTTTGTTTTGTTTTTTTTTTTTGTAATTTCAGTAAGTTATAAAAAAGAAAAAAAAAAACGGAAAAAAACCCTATCCTATCAAAGAATTTAAAACAAAAAATCAAATATCATACATAAATCTTATAAAAAAAAAATTCATACCTAAATCTAAAAAGGGGAAAAGAATGCACCGGCAGCAGTTCCAATAATCTGATGGTGGTGCGTATATGGCCTTACGATGTTGATGGTCCATAGATTTTTCTTCTATGGCGAGGCTACTGACGGTGGTAGGAAGCCGGACTGACGCTGGTGGTAGCGACATTCACGAACACTATCTCTGTATCCCTCTCAATCATTCTGTGTTTTAAAAATCAAAATAAAAAACAAAAACAAATCAAATCTAAACCTACCCAACAGGAAAACTCAATTAAAAGTAAAATTTCATACCCAAATCTAAAAAAATTTACCGGTGTTGATGGGCCATAGTTTTTTCTTTCTATGTGCTTGTGGTTCCGGTGGTCTGATTCTTCCTCTTTCTCTGTTTCTTTCTCCGTGTTGCAGCGAAGAATCGCAAGTTAGAGTGAGTCTGAATTTTGATCAGGAAATACGGTTTGGGTTTTTGGGTTTGTGTGTGTGTGTGTGTGTGTGTGTGTGTGTTTTTTTTTTTTTTTTTTGGGATAAGCAGCTTGGTGTTTTCATAATGAGTCTCTCCAATCGTTTGATGAAAATGAGTCTCTCCAACGCACCGTGTGGTATTTTAAGGAATAAGTTGTATACGTGTTAGCATTTTAAGGAGGTCATTTTTCCTAACGTGGCAGCACCTTGTAAAAGCTTCTACTATTATATATAGTATTAGATATGTTCCAACGTACTAAATGTGGAGGAACTTAGGGCTCTTGAGATGAGAATTTGTTGGAAATATGCATATACGCAGCGGAAAATAAACGGATCTACTTCATTCAGAATTGATAGCATGCATAATGTAAGTTTCAGAATATAGAACAAGAGAGTGTACCTTGGTGCAGCGAATTTCAAAACCAAAGATGAAAAATTCTCAGGAACACTTTCAATCTTCACTCCAATTCTACTAACGCCCAAGATGTGTGGTCTCTCAATCAGTTATTTCTTTAAGAGAATAATAGAGTGTCCAACACTCACATACATGTATTTTCATAAACTTGTTGTGTGTCTCAAAATTCTGTATGTTTCTCTTCTAATAACTGGTTATCTAATTGGGCTAGCCTTTTGGGCCTTTCCAATTGGGCTTTAATATGTGGCTTGGAGTGGGACCAAAAGGGAACAAATAAGACACTAACTCCAATGGGCCTTGGGCTTTTCTGTCAATTCTTGACAAGTCCAAAGTTACCATTAATTATATTTAATACCACTATATAAATATAATTGCACTCTAGGCCTTATTAATAAATTATATCCCAAGGCTTTATTGTACATGAAACCCCTTCATAAAATATTCGTAGTAATACAAAGTTGTGAAAGTAGACTGCCACTTTGTAAATTACTACATCTTAATCCTTGAGTACCCAGTTTAATCCTTTAAGTTATTCATTATATATTTATGAAATCCAATTTCATAAATATATACTTTAGTAACTATTTACGAAAGTAGTTAGGCCTAACATTTTGAATAACAAACCCATTAAACTTATCTCAAGGGAATATTTTGTATCTTTGTTAAGAGACTATGAATTCCATCATAAGAATATATGTTCCATTAACACTAAATGTAGTTGCCCAACATACTGAGGTTTTGACCGTTACTTTAGATCTCACTCCTGATATATCAAAACAACCTACACTTCATGATCAAGTCCATTATTCTCTCAGGATTAAGAGCTCATGCAAATATAAGTCGTGAGATTTATTATTCAATTGACAGTCTTTATGAGAATAATAAATTTCACAGCGGTCCAGTTCAATATGTCTTAACTCTTAAAACATATCAACATATCAACTAGAAGTCACCACTTCCATGATCAAGACAAATCATCTTAGTTGACATGTTATAGTCTTCGCAGATGAAATGCCCAATTTCATCACCGACTACGAACCAAATTCTGAGTTTACAAAGA
This sequence comes from Quercus glauca, assembly GCA_023736055.1. Classification (NCBI taxonomy): domain Eukaryota; kingdom Viridiplantae; phylum Streptophyta; class Magnoliopsida; order Fagales; family Fagaceae; genus Quercus; species Quercus glauca. Next base: position 42,029,783 of record CM043319.1, read on the forward strand.
ACTTGTGAATTATATCTTCTGTGATTAAATCACATAAATCACATACTATGCATCTCATGGACTATATGATAATGTCCAAATATTCATGTTACCATTATTTCAGATAATAATAAAACAACTTTATTGATAACAATATTAAGTCATACATCATGTCATAAATAATATAGTACATAGCATCATACAATAGGATTCTATGGCACAAATCCCAACAGAATTGCAATGACGTATGAATTGGAAAGGATATTTCCTCCCTCTTTTTTCACAGTGATGGTACATTTAGTCATGCATTTGGCTAACGAAGCCAAATATGTTGGCCCAGTTCATTATCGTTGGATGTATCCCATAGAGAGGTAAGACATATAGTAACTTAGTCTATTTGGTTTCATTTAAATGATCAATTTTCCATTGTTGATTTTGGGTTTTCCACTAGGTACCTGTCAAGACTTAAGTCTAATGTGCATAATAAAACTTATCCAAAAGGGTCCATCGTAGAAGGATATATAGCAGAGGAATGCTTAACATTCTGTTCACGGTATTTTAAAACTGTTGAAACTATGTTCAATCGACCTATAAGGAATGTTGAGGAATCTATGGGGGAGGTGGTGAGCTTTACACTTGATTAGAATTCATGGATCCAAGCACATCATTATGTGCTATTAATTCAATTGTGAAGAAATTACCCCATTTCATGAGTAAGTAATATCTCAATTGGTATCCTTTCGTGGTATTCGAGTACAATACTTTAGCTTAACGCTAACACATTTACACATAGATGAAATCAAGGCTGACCTCCCTTCTTATGTAACTCACAATGTCATTCAAAAGAAGCACATGAAGAAATTCTGTAGCTAGTTTAGGGAATATGTAAGTAAAGCATATAAAACCATTTGTGGTTGTAACACTTTAGATGGCATACTTATAATAAAAGCCATTGTGCATAATAGGTGATGTTAATGGCTGCCTTTGACAAAGCAAAACTCTCTGATAAAGTTAGATGGCTTTGCTCGATATCTAGATAATGAAGCAAAACAGTTCAAGCGTTATGTTATAAATGGGTTGAAGTTTCACACCAAAGATTCTGAGACAAGTAGGAAAACTCAAAATAGTGGAGTTTGTGTTGTTACTTAAGGTGGTGCTACTTATTATGATGTATTAATTGATATTATTGAGTTGAGTTACTCTGACAAGTATCGATATGTATTATTCAAATGTCAATGGGCTGATGTTATTAGTGGGAAGGGATGCAAAAAAGATGAGTTTGAATTTCCCCTTGTCAATTTTTCAAAGTTGATACACAACGGTGATCGATTGATTGATGAACCGTATGTATTAGCATCTCAAGCTTCGTAAGTGTTTTAAGTGGAAGATATGAGACATAAAGATTGGTGGTGGTGGTTAAAACAAAACCTAGGGAGGTGTTTGATGTTGGTTTTAATGCTTCGCCTGTGGATGATGATGATGATTATGATGAAGTGGATACTTATTTTGAGAATGTCTCTTATTATATAACTATTGATGATGCATGTGATGATGCAAATGACAACCGTGCTTGGGCTCGAGTTAATGAAGAAAGAACCATTTATGATACATCGTTGATTAGTGAGAATGAATTGCTTGAACAAGACTTCATCGACGATGAAGAGTTTAGCGATGATGTGTATGAGTCTAATGATGATGACTCCAATGATGATGAGTCTAGTGATGATGAGCCTTGATGATGAGTCCAATGGTTATCATTCATTATATTTTTCCATAATTATTGGAAGCTGTACTTGCAAACAACTTATATTTTGCATCATTTTATAAGAAGGTTGAAAACTGTTTTTGGTATCCTATTTGTACATAGGTATATTGGTCTTCAAACTAAATGTTTGGTTATAGTCTTATAGTTGTTATAAATCTTTTCTTTTTTATGTTTTGCTTGAATTTGGTTACGTTATTTTATTGTCATGAATTATTTGATTGTTAATGCTTGAAGAATGAGCGTAATTTAAGGTTGCTGAGAATACAATTTTTGTGTCATATGTAAAGTTTGATCTAAAAGTTTCTGTCCATATTTGGAGTTATATCATATGATTAACAAAGTTATTTGTCAAACAGTCAAAATCCATTTTGGTGCATGGTACAGCAGATTTTGTTACTGTACAGGCTTGTTTGGCAGTATAGCTGATTTTTTATGTTGCTGTATAGCTGATTTTTTTTTTTTTTTTTTGGGCTCTATATTCAAATTTTGTTGTGATTGTTAGGATAGATTTTGGTGGGTTTTCAAGCTGGGCATTGAATTAAATAAATAAATACAGTGGCATTTTCTCATATAAGAACGCAATGTGGTAATCTTTGCTTCATTAACTCTTCTAATATTAGTTCATCCTTTATACTTTAATGAGACATGCTAGATGTTCGACTCAATGGAATTCCATTATTTTTGGTTCTTTACTATTGCAACTCTTACTTAATTACTTATGAAATAGCATGTGTTACTTTTATTGGTTCTATATGCTATTTGAATGTAAGCTTAAAATGGTATGTGATAGGGAAACAGGATTGGACCAGTAAAATGGTATGTGCTGCTTTTTTTATTTATTTAAATACATCTGCTTAGTTGTTGTGAACTTTATTTCCAATATATTGGACCAGTGAAATTTTTATTAAAGTTGAGTTTCAATTATTTTAGTTTTCATCATTACTTAGTTCATTTCATGGAAGTTACTAGAGAACTCGAACAAATCTTTGGTTATTTTATTCTTTGTCTGTTGAGATGGCAAGGCAAAAGGCAAGTCTACGTATGCGTTCCAAGAGTGTAAGGTCTTCAGAAGGAGCTTCTACCCAAGATGCGGATCAATCATTGCAGCAAGAAATGCATGAAGCTTCTACACAAGGTATGGGTTTGATTGTATTATCTTTTGTTTTTAGTTTTTATAAGAACAAGAACAAGAAAGTCTAATAGTCAGCTTAAGTTAATAAATGTATGAGACCAACTATAAAGTCATCTTAATTTCCACTTTGACCATTGTTTGGGAATGCCTGTGTTGGTTATAACGAAGAAGTGTTCATGGGGTTGAATAGTATGGAAATTAGGTTGTTTTGTATGGTAGGAATATCAGCACATGCGTAAGGGGCTGTTGCAGATATTAGCACATGTTCAATCATTTTTATAAAAATAATGCTGAAGTTGGACTCCATCTAAAAAGAGATTAGGTAGCAGCTTCATAGGTATCTAAAAATAAAAATTGGAACACTTAAAATAAAAAATGGTGTTATCTAGGAGAGTCAATATTGAATGACTGAACAAGTAACACACACTCTATGCCCCCCCCCCCCCCCCCCCCTCTCTTTTTCTCTCCCCCTCTCATTTTTCTTCTTATACATGTATTAGTCTTCTGCTAAGGTATGATATTCAGACACCTTTTTATAATTGAAATTAGATTTTTTTTTTAATAATTGCATAGGCAACTTGTTTGGTATAATTACTCTATACAATTTTTGCACTTTGAAGAAAGCTGAAAACTTTCTTCTTCTTCTTCTTTTTTATTTATTTTTTATTTTTTTATAGTATTTAGATTGAACAGTTTGGCATTATTGTCTCCCACATAACACATTTTAATTGTTAGTTGATAACTTGGAATTTCAAAAAGTTTTTCTCATATTAAAATATGTCTAGTGAATACAATTTTTTTTTTCATTTATGTTTTTCCAACTACTAACATGTCTTGATCTGATTGGTTGGTACTTTTATTTTACATAATAAAAGTGATCAACACTAATTTTGTGAAAATGTTGTGTTCATAACATTTTTCTTTAAAGAAAACATGCGCAATCCTTTCATTTTAGTTATTTGTAATGTACCATTGCTAGATTATTATATGTTTAATCATAATTGGAATAAATGGGAATACTTCACTCAAACAGAAGATTCCAATTTATGCAAGTGAATTGAACTACGTTTTGAAAAATATATTTGGGCCATAAGGTAAGATATGGTAGGACATTGCTAATTGTGTTCATTCTTTTGTTTTAGAATTACTACCTTGAGAAGAGTAGTACTTTTGGCATATTTCATTCTTGTGTTCATTCTTTTGTTTTAGTCCAGGTTATTGTATACTACAGCCAAGGACAATAGGCAGCAGCTTTTTCCAATTTTTTCCTTTTGAGTTTTTTTTTTTTTTTTTTTAATAAATTGCATGCTCTATTGTTTCCCCTTTTTCTTGATATTGTTTCCTTCACATTACAGATGTACCACCAGTTGCACGTGGCACTTGTGGGCCAAGCAAGTACTTGGATATTTGAGATCTTTCCGATGACCTAGAAATTGTGTTGACACTAAATAGTAGGTCAGCCAATTGAGAAGGAGGGGAGGACTTTCAATGGGTGGTTGGGCATGATTGCGCGAAAGCCCCATATGTTCTCACTTAGATATCTTTCTTGGGATGAAATGCCAGACGAATTTAAAGAAGATTGTTGGGGTATTGTTCAGGTATTAAAGAAGCTATAATACTTGTAATTATGACATTTTGTACTAAGTTTTACATAAGTATTTTAGCTAGAAAACATTTGTAATTTGTAAACTCAACTCTTTGATTGTAGCAGAAATACTCCATGCCTAACAATCCTACTGCATTAATGGCTCTAAAGAAATTGACCTTACAAAAAAATTGGGAAGGCTTGGAGGGATCATAAGTGTAGGCTGAAAAGGAAGCACTATATACTGGGACCAAGAAACAAAGCACGAGTAAAGAGCAACTGACAGAAGGGATGCATACCAAAAGATTATGATGTACTTGTTGAGCATTGGTATTCTAACAAAGCAGTGGTATTAATCTATCTTGACACTTTTATTTAATTTTTTAGCACTTGTTTTATTACAAGTTGGTTAGAAACAATATGGCAGTCTATGACTAAATGGAGGATTATATTGTTGATGGCATTGGTTGTTAATTGGTTGTGCTATCTACCATTCCATGGAATAAGAATATTGCTGGAGTAGTTAGTTATGTGCAATATCATAGTTATTTTGATGTGGAAATTAAAATTTATTTCGATTAGGACATCCTTTCTCTTCTTGTTGGCATGATTAGTGATTTTGATGATGTTGGTGCCCCTTCACGATGGTAGTTTAAAACGTCAACTAGTTTCTTTCTCTTTGTTCTGCATTTAAATGGGGGTAATAGGGTTTGGTCTTGCTGATACCTACAAAAAAAAGAGGGACAGTATTAGAAAAACAAGAAAAAGAGTAGTTATAGGAAAATCTGATGCATATTTTGTATTTTAAATTGGTCTAATGAGTGATGATGATGTTGGCAGCTTAAACCTGTAATTTTGTTGAATGTAGATAAAGTCAAACATGAATAAAGAGCATCGTGCTAAACAAGAAGACTTACATAATGCTGGTTCCTGTAGCTATGCTATGCACGCTGTACAAAAGGTAATAACTACAATCATTAATATTTAAAAGATTTTGATTTCTCTCTAATTTATGTGGAACCAATATTCATCACTAAATAAATATGATGTTCATAATGTAGGCAAAACAAGATGGACGTCCTGTAGAGCGTGTAGTGTTATATCCAATAGTTCATACTCGTAAAGATGGTAATCCAGTTAATCCTACTATTGTACAAAAAATGGTGAGTAAATATGTAAATAAAGGATTGATGAACCTGGTTCCCCCCACCCCCCCCCCCCCCCCAACTTTTTCTAGATAAGTTTTTGAAGGTTTGATAAATTGGGCGTCTAAGTATGGTATGGTGTACATTTTCGGAGTTAATGTGACTTTCTTTAATATGGATGCTTAATGGTGCCATTGCTAATATCTCTATATGAATGATACCTATTTTTAATTTTATTGTTATTTGTTATGTAATGAGTTCCATGAACTGTGCTACTTTATGATGAATTAGAATATAATAGTCTATATAAGCCAAGTATGTCCCATAAGAAAGTGAGATTATTTTAATGAATAAAGTGTCATTTTATTGTTATTTTTTCCCCTTGCTTGGTGCTATCCAAGCAAGCCTAGGTGCTGCCTCTTCTCCATGTTAGACACCTATGAGTAGCAGCTTGACTTAATGCATATGATCCAGCTAGTGAATCATGTATGCAGCACCAATAAGTGTGAGTAAGTAAAGTTTTGTATCAGTAAGCAAGCACCAGTAACAACAACAGTGCAACATCAACACTTAGTACTAGACACCAGCAGCTTATTATAAAAGGCAGTTTATTAGTAAAGTTGTGTATCATCTTTGTAATTGAAGGTTAGAGTCACGTTCTTATTAATGGATTGTGTCATGTGCTTAATTATTGATTAGTTAGAAGCCATATGCATAACAGTTAGTTAGTTAGACTATTAGATCAATGTAGCTAGCTAGCAGTTCGTGTTAGTCAGTTAGTTGTGTTCATGAATTGTATAAAGGCGTGGAGATGGATTGTAAGAGTCATGCAATAAGAATTTAGTCTATTCTTAATCCTATTCTTCTCTAATCACTTTACTTTCTCTCTATTCAATCTGAATTCTTCTAAGAAGCATGGCTGCCCTCTTAGTCCACTCACCATTTTTCTTAGCTTAAACAGTTTTTATCAATCCTTTATTTACATATTTTTCTTGTTATACAGTTTTGGTTTGTGTTTATCTTCTGTTATTATTTATGGAAGGATGCTAAATGAAACTTCGTGGGTGTGTAGGTGACTGTCACAATCTTGCAAGAGCTCTGCCAGCTCTTATCATTCTAGATTGTGGAAACATTTTAAAATAAAATTTATTTATGAGTTGCTGTTGGTTAAAAGTGCTGCCTACCTAATTTATTTATGTAGCTGTTGCTTATTACCTAATGATGATAATTACTTGCTATTGCTGCCTTTTTTTTTTTTTTTTTTTTTTTTTTTTTTGCTATTCGGGGTCAAATGCAGGAATTGTTGACTGACCCTGTAAATCAATTGCAGTCATCTGACACAACTTGTAGTATTGCATGGTCAACAAATGACGTATTTGCAAAGGTGATGGGTAAGGAGGGAAAATGTTGTATTTGTGGGGTAGGATTTGGTCCAAACCTAAGTGGCCGAAGTAGGAGTGCTCTCACAGACCTTCACATACAATCAAGTCAATCAAGGGACAATGAAGTTGCACAACTGATGGAGGAATTAAGTACTATGAAGGAAAAATTAGCATGTTTTGATCAAATGCAAGAAAAACTTAGGAAATTTGAAGATATGGAGGAAAGAATGGCTCACATCTTATAAGAAGTGCAACATTCTTCACATGGTAGTCAGGTATTACATTTTAATGTTCCATAAATGTATTTAATGTTTGCATTTTTTTTTTTTTTTATGCATATTATTGTGTTTTTCAACATGGTTATTATTATATGAACTTAGTAACTAAAGATCATCAACTTCATCCCATCAAGTACATCCCAACTCTCAAGGAACAATGTAATTGGTTTAATCTTGGTGTTCAAGGGCTTTTTTTGTGTACAAAGAACTACATATAACAACCGCATCTTTTGCAAGTGTTGAAGGACATCCTCTAACAATTTGAAACTTTGATTATGTAATTAACTAATTAGTTTGGGCGGTTTTTTTATTTGTGGGACCCCATCTTTTTGTCAATCTAATGATGATGGTATCATGTAGACACTATTATTTATATTGTTAATATATTTCTCAACTTCATCACATGTTATAATATATTGTGTTAGTTTGGAAACATTTGTGGTATTGTGTAAACAATTAGTTTGGGTGGTTTTTTTATTCGTTGGACCCCATCTTTTTGTCAATCTAATGATGATGGTATCATGTAGACACTATTATTTATATTGTTAATATATTTCTCAACTTCATCACATGTTATAATATATTGTGTTAGTTTGGAAACATTTGTGGTATTGTGTAAACAATAGGTTCTTTGTATTACAGCAGGCTATCAGTATTGGTTCTAAGTAAACAGGTTATTTTGGAAAAAAAAAAATTTACCTATAGCGGCGTTCCAAAGCGCTGCTAAAAGTGTGCTGGGAACATTTTAAAAGAACCCTTATAGTGGCGCTTCTTGCCCGCTGCTAAATGAGGACACCTATAGCGGCGATTTGAACTACCGCTAAATGTTGATTCACCTAATTCCTAGACATATATGGCGGCAGTAAAATGCCCGCCACAATAAACCAAATCTACCGCTAAAAGTTACCTATAATGGTGCTTTTTATTATCGTCGCAATAGGCAATATATCTATTGCGACACTTAAAAGGTGGCACTAATAACCGCCACAATAGTAGCCACCGCTAAAGGTCAAAGGTGCCTTTAGCGGTGCTTTTTCTCGTTTTAGCGGCGCTTTTGGGACACTGCAATAGCCCCTTTTTCTTGTAGTGGTAGGTTTTTGCAATGGAGTTAGAACTTGTTAGATTTGAAAACATGTAGGTAAAAGCTAAGGGGTTTATTGATAGGATGAGGGGGTAGTGGGTATCTTATCATTTTCCAGGCTCGCTTAACCATGTTTTGCCCTATAAGTTGAAGGTGCTAAAGTTGGATCTGAAAAAGTGGAACGAAATGGAGTTTGGAAATGTAACAAGAGGAAAAACACATTGCTAGCTTGCATTTAATCATTGGATATGATCAAGGAGATAGATTGATTATGTATAGATGCAATGGAAATGGGTCAACAAAAAACTTGAGAAAACATGTTGTTCGAGGAAATAAGCTGGAGGCAAAAGTCTCGAATGATTGGGCTAAAGGAAGGGGATAAAAATACAAAGTTTTTCCAATCGCCTCATGAACTTGCATTGTAGAATTAACACTATAGGATTGTTAGCTATGGATGGAAAGGTATCTACAAACCAAGCTGAAGGATACTCTAATATATATATATATATATATATTATCGAAACCTTTGAAACTCTCACAATTTTTCACGTCAGCACAATATTTAAATAAAATTATATAAAAAATGATTATTTTTGAAATGATTATTTTTTTAATTATTTTTTTAAAACAAACTTAACAAGGAGTAAAACTCTATTTTTCTAACAAGTCCAACTTAAACTCAAACTCAAATGTTGGTAATTTATCTCTAAATTTGCAAGATTTCATTTAAGAGAATAAATTTATTTTCTTAAAATTTACAAACCGGTTTCATTTTAAAGGAGAAAACACCAAATTGTAAACACTCAATAGTTCTCAAACTATTTGTAGTTGCCTCCTTTCTTTTTGAAACCCATGTTATTTTTTTTTTCTTTCAAGGAGATTTCCTCTATGTCATAATAGCACCATAAGAACCTACAGAGAACATCTCATGGGCAGACATATCACCGAAGATGATAAGAAGCCTAAGATGGTTACAGCAGGTTTGGGTGAATGTAGTTCTCTTCACGTAAAGCAACAGGTTTGCAGCAAACTCTTTTCCTTTTTTCTTTTTATTTTTTTTTATTTAGATCTGCTAAAATTTAAAACTTATTGCTTCATGGGTTCATGTACTTTTTTTATTTTTTTTTCTCTTTTGAATAGTTATATAATTTTTAATTGTTTCAATAATTCTTTAATTATATATCTAAATTTATGTTAATTTTTGCAGTATTTGAACATGTTTAACAGATTTCAATAATTATACCATGCATTATTTATTAGAAGGTAATCAATTTTTCTTTTATATTTATCTATTGTGTAATCATATACATTTTATTTTGTTTCAAAAATTTATAGAAAGTAAATCTTATGATTCTTTAATATTTTTTTGTCTTTCATAAGTTTTAACATTTGAATTATTCTTTTAATGGTAACACATCTTTTTCTTATATTTCTCTATTGTGTAATCTCTCTCTCTCTCTCTCTCTCTCTCACACACACACACACACATATATTTATATATAATTTGTAGGCTCTGAATCTTTTTATTCGTTTCAATGGTTATAGCCATGAATTATTCTTTTGAATATAACTCATCTTTCTCTTATATTGGCTTCTTTATCAAATTGTAACACAAATCGAAGTCATACAAGAATAAATCATGCAATGGTGTAGTTTCTTAATCAATTTAAGATTTTATTTAATTATTTTAGTCTACTTCATAAATAGGTAGGTTCTCACGTGCATAGCACGAGTAAGCGACTAGTTCTATTGAAAACCTAATTCTAAATGACACAAGAAATCCCAAATTATTAAATTACCAAAATACCCCTATATCTATGAAATTAAATAAAAATAGTATTTTTTATTTTTTATAAAAGGAAAATTTAAATGGGCTTTTAAAGAATGAAACACGTGTATTTTTTCAATGAAATTTACAATACCAAATTAAAGAAATATGAGAATCATTTTAGTGCCGATGTACTCGATAGAAATAGCAAGTTTTCCACAAAAAACCAAATAATTTCCACAATTAAGATATAATTCCAAGAAACATACTTCAAAGAAATCAATGTCCATTTTCCTCCAAAGATTTGGGATCATTCAGACATAAGGAAAAGTTAAGGCAATATCTTAGAAAAATTTGTCACGTTTTTCCAAAGAAAATTACAACCGACTTAATGAAATGAACCCCAAATTGGTATTTTTTTTTTATTTTTTCACAAAATCTCACCCAATTCAAGTATGATGAAGGGAATTTCATGATTCAACGAAGTGATCGGATTTTAGATAATGCTTAAGCAAATTTGGTCCAACTGATCAAAATCAACTAAAAACAAAATGGAGTTTAATCATTAAATTCACAAAGTTCCATGATTCAAGACCCAAATTTCTATCAAAATTTAGAGCCAGAAAAAATATGGTATTGACAGTTTTGCATAAACAAGTTTTGGGTCAATGAGTGGCAGCTGCCATTGCATATGATCTGTGATGCAGATGAAGGGAAATTGAGAGAATTCGAGTGAGCCTGAGCCACGCTATCTCATCTTCAATAATTAGTAGTAGTTCTAGGTAACAACCTCTAGACTATGACCGGTACAAAGTTAACTTTAACGAGGCAATATTCGAAGAATCAAGGGAAGTTGGACTTGAAGTTGTTATCCGTAACTCAAAAGGATTTGCTATGGTGGCTTTATTTTCATAGAAAAATTCACTTCCAACTGCAATGGAGATGGTGGAAGCTTTATCAGCTTGCCAAGCTGTTGAGTTCGCTAGAGAATTGGCTTTCACTTTGGTCATGTCACCCAGGAAACAGAGTATTTAGCTACAGCTTTTTTTTATTAATACTTGTTTTCTCATATTGGTTGACAGGGTAATGGGGTAGCTCATTCATTAGTTAGAAGAGCTCAAGTGAAGGTCCAGTTTCAAGGAGTCATTTGAAGTTGGAATCTAGTCAAGGTCTGGTTTTAAAATGTAAAGAATGTGTCACATGCCAAACGTAATTTGAATAACGTGCCACATTACAAAATACTAGTAGTCATTGTTCTTATTTTTAAGATACCATGTATAATTAGTTGATATCGAAGATCATCTGGGACCGTAGATATGGAAAGAAAGCGGGAGTGCTTGGTCCTATGAAGTTTGGAAAAACACAAATGACAAAACCGGAAATCATAGCAAAGGGGCATATAGCAGTTGCACAATAAAAAATTGAAATTGAGGCACACTTGCATGCAAATGTCTTATTTAGAAAAACCATTTGATAAATGAATGTCTATTTCTTTATGTATCTACATGTAAATGAACTAATAACAACAATTACCAAACTCGTCTCCATATTCAAAAGAAAGAAGAGAAACATTTTGGGGGGTGGGGAATATCTTTAATGTCTCTCTCTATTGCTCTTACCTTGGTATTTATGGTTCAAGTTCATAATGAAAAATTGGAGTAGCAAATGAGTTTATGTCTCCAAATATAATATCATCACCCTCAGTATAACTACCGGAGTCCTGGCAATCAAAGTAGGTTTGAATATCTTCCGGAAAGGTTCGACGTGGTGGGTCTGACTCTTGAGGTGTTGACGGATTATCAATCACTGATGTCCTCTCCATCATTTCCTTGAACTTGGAGGATTGCAACAGGAGCCCTAACGCGGACGAAGCCGAGGCGACACCGCCACTGGGCCTTATTGGTGGTGGAGCTTGGGGTGTGTCACTAGCGCTTGAGCTGGCCTGCTGGGATATAAAGCTTAGTCCAAGCTCATTATTTGGATTTGGTATTATTATTGGATTAAGGTCATCGTTCGAATTTGGTTCATGATTGTTAGGGTTATTTTGGTTATTATCAGGACGTACCCACTTGATGTAACGGCTAAGGTCAAAGTTTGTAACGGCGTTAAGTCCGCGGTACTCTATGGCTGCCATGTCATATGCTGTGGCTGCTTCTTCTTGAGTAGCTGCATCCAAAATAATATTAAACGAAAATGAAGCAAGGGTAATTTGGTAATAAAACTAGCATATAATTAATTGAGGGAATTTAATTTGTGTGCAAAATTTGGTGGAGAGTTTTTTCTCAAAAAAATTTGGTGGAGAGTTCGAAAATTTAATTTAATGAATGAATCTTAAATAGCTGACTAAGCAGTTGAGGTTTGGTGATCTATATCCCAACCAACTCAATTTGATTGCATAGATTCACCTTTTTCTTTTTTCTTTTTTTATACCATTATCTTGACCCTTATATGATTTGTCAATTTTAAAATAGCAACTTATTTATCTTGCTTTCTTTTATTTTATTTTTTTTCATGAGAACTAGTCTCCCATTCCATTTTAACAGTATTTATTTGGTGTTAATGGGTTGTACTTGTACAGCATCGAGTCTATTGAATGTTGGACTGGTTGTCACTTGACGTGTATCGTGGGCGAGGACGTTCTTTTAGCATTCATGGAGCATGAGTGTTTGAATGAAAAGCTATGTTAAAGACTTAAAAAGATCTACAACTTCTATTATAATTCGCCATGTGTTGAGTTGTAAATGGTAAAGATATTGACTTTTAATTTTACTAATAGACCATATGCTAACAATGATATGGATGTTTTGTTAACAGGTTTTTTTGGCTATGTATATATACGCATTAATATTTTTATATACTTTTAAGTTAAATAAATTTTTTATAATTTTTTTTAATAATGTTATTTAAAATTCAAATCTTTCACAAAAAATGATAATAGTAAAATACTATCTGTCTTTTCTTTTTTTCTTTTTTTCTTTTAAAGAAAGTACTCTGTCAAATTTATTCTTCTGTTTTTATGTCCTTTGTTTTAGCCAAAGAATAGCATTGTTTTAATTTTGAAGTTTGTATAATGCTGCTGTACGTCCCCTTGAAAGATAAATCTATCTCAAAACGAATACTCTAAAACCAAGAGAGTAGGCTTATACTGTAGGTATGAAATTACCGTAAGTTCCAAGGTAGAGATATTTGTTGCCGAAGACTCTGCCAATCCGAGCTTCCCATCTTCCATTATGATGGTGTCTGTATGTATGAAAATACAGAAATTTGGTAACTATAGCATATGGAGCGACTAGTAACATTTTTTGTTTTGTTAGTGGTCCTATTTTATAGAAAAAAAAAAAAAAAAAAACTGTGTTTTTATTTTTATTTTATATATATATATATATATATATATATATAATTTTTATTTTGAAAATCTAATTTATAAGTGAATATACCAATTTGAAAATTAATCGAAGAGTGATCCTATTTTTTAGGCAATGTTTTAATGTGAGTTAGAGTTGCATTTTTACCGAATTGTCCTTTAATTTTGTCTCTACTTAAACATATGAGTGTAGGGGCATTTTTAAACTAAAAAAATGAGGAATCCAAAAAGGAGAAACCCCTTAAATAATAGTATAAATATATTATAATGGATTCCTAATTATTTTGACAATTTTGACTTTACATATTTTTCAATAAATAAAATACACTTGTTAATAATTTATTGGCTTTAAAAATTATCCATTCCTAAGGGAGAAATCCTTCCTCCTTGCACATAAGTGTGGGTCTCACCATGGATTCCACATAGGGCTCACATTTGTGAGAAGATAGAGAACTCCTCTCGTAGAAGTGAATAATTTAATATGTTATTGTGTGATTTTTTTGGATATATATAATTTTAACTTTATTTAAAAAAAAAAAAAAAACCATTAAGTACATCTCAAATATTGTTCAGAAATTCGTTAACAAAAGATGGTTCATTAGTTTATTAGCGAAAGTTTGTGGTTGTAAAAAGTGAGGTGAGAAGAGAATTAAGATGTACAATAAAAACAGAGTCAAGAATTTCATTAACGAAGTCCATAGCCACACTGATAAAAAATAAAAATGAAAAAAAAAACAATACATTAATTCACATTTAAGCGCCCCATGAAAATTGAATGATTAAAAAGCCTAAAATAATAAGAATAATACTAATACCTTGCTACGCCTCTATACTTTGAAAGGCCACGGGAAAATCCACTACTTTTTCTGTACATTGAATCACATTATTTAGAAAATAAAAAATAACAATCCAACATCTACAATATCTTCCAGTAAAGACGGTATTCTTGAATTGAGATCTCTAGGAATTAGAGAATTACCTTCTCAAACACCCAATATATTCTTCTTTCGACTGACTCTCCATTTCTTTGAGTTTTTCTTCATAAGTTGATAGCTACAATTATCATAGTAAACTAAATAAATAAATCTTTATTAAAATTTTTTAAAAGCCCAATAAGTGATTTTTTTGGGGTTAATTTTGCCTATTGATAAATGATACTACGTATATGAACATAATTAGGAAATCATAATGATTATTCTAATTGAGGTGAGAAAAATGTACCTGAAAATTGAGGATGGTGTCATGTCCCCAGTACTTCAGTGCTGCTAAGTCATATGCATGTGCTGCAGCTTCTTCATCATCATATGCCCCTAACAAATCCAACATCTCAAATTAAATAATAAATAAAAGAAAGAAAGAAAGAAGGAAATGATGAAAAGGGAAATAATTAAGAAGAAGCTTTTCTCTCCAAATTTTTATTTCCTTCAATAGTTTTTTTTTTTTTTTTTTCCTACCAGACACTTCCTTCAATAGTTATTGTTTGACAATGAAAGGATTAAAATAGAAAATACATAATTTAAGGATATACCAAACCTACCTAGATATACTGCATTTAAGTTGGAAACCATCATAGCCACCATCAAACCCCAAATAGAGTATTAGAAAACAAATAAACTGTTAAATGATCAATAATTCAATTATAAGGACTGCAGGAAAAAAAATTTAATTATATTTTTTAAACAAAAAAAGATTATAGATTAAAAAGAGGGAGAAGAACAGGAACCTTGTCTTCCTTTCTTGTTCTGTGACTCATTCCAGCAATTCTTATCCCACAAATGAGCCTCATAACGACCCGTCCACCGATGCCTAGATGAATAAAATTAACTGTTTTTAAGGCTTAACACAAATGAACACATATATACATATTCCAACAAAAGAAAGCATTCCATTATGAACTCATTAATCTAACCTTGTGACACCCCGGTAAATGGAGCTACGCTGTGGAGGAGAGTCACGAGGGATGCTTTTTCGCGTCCGCTTTGCCTTAGTCGTGGCGGGGTTATTGGTATTGGTATTGTTATTGGCATTTGCAGTGTTCTTCACAGACCTTTTAGCCATTAACCTTAAAAAGTAAGAGAGAGTGCAAATGTTGATAGTGTGATTTGGGGGGAGAGAGAGTTAGAGATATGACTAGGTCATCCAATGAGAAGGGCTAGCTTTTAAGGAATGAAAAGAGAAGGTGAGAAGAGTATTCACTAGTTTTTTTGAGAGGGTAGCCGGCTGAGGTGATGAGGAGGATGGTTTTTGTGGCCGTCTCTAAGCGGCTTCTGTAGTCTCTTCCTCTTTGTCCTCACTTGTTTCTCCTCTCTTGGAATACCATTACCACCTGTGTTCCTTCTAAATTGTGTAGTAATAAGCAATTTTGATACTATAACTTTGCCTCATTTGCTTAAAATATATAACACTAGCCTAGGGTTTAATTAATTCCCTTATTCATTAATTCCTAATTTTTTATAACCTAACCCCATTTTGTACTCTCTCTCTTGTTTGGTGTGTCATTATCTTGATATTTTTATTTTTATAGTATTTTTGGTATGCCATGTGGAAATGGAACTTAGAGGTTGGCTTCTCCAATCTTTGTTGCATTTAATTTCAGGAGGGGCACACATTTCTTATGCTATGTCTCAATGTGTGGCTCCTACATCTACATATGAATTCCACGTAGGCATGTACGGTAAGAGGATAATCTCAATAAACCGTGTCATAAAATACCCTATCTCTTAGTGGATCTCTTAGTGGAGTTCAAAACCCAGTCCAAAATTTAAAAATCTTGCAGTGTCTCTTTTTCTTTTTTCTTTTTTTTTTTTTTCTTTTTTTTTGTGAGAAGTTGCCAATATCTTCTACTTTTCATTCTTTCTTTCGTTTTTATTTTGAAGAGCCAATATGTGCTATGGTGAGTAGGACCATTGGCGGGGGAAGAGTGGGCTGGAGCATTCTTGTTTATTTTTTTAACTTCTCCTCCCCCTATAATTTATTAATAAAAACCTTAAATTTGGTGTAAATTTAACTTAATGCCTCTTAATATATTTTGAAAATGACATACAAATTTTTTTTTTTTTTTTTTTTGTTGAAGAATACAAACACTCATTTAAACTGACTATATGCTATACTACTAGTCGAAGGCAAAAGCTCATGTGTTGCACGATTTTGAACATAAACTTATATATATATATATATATATATATATATGTAGTCTTATTAAAAAAAATTAAATGAATTATTACTACATATTTTAAGAAATTTATTGAATTGCGCAAAAGAAAACACCTTATTGAATGTCTCAACAATTAAGATTTTGTGTCTATACAAAGAATTAATGATTAAGTAGAGCAAAAGTTGATGAGAAAAATTAAGTTGTTGCTTCTATCAAAAGTACTACTATAATTTGGTGCATCCACTTAGTAATTAAGTAAGACAGCCAATTAGTATACAACCATGATTTCTAAAGTTAACTTTTATGAAAGGGCAAGGTTTCGTTGCATACAAAGTTGTAGCATTTGTTGCATACTTGTATATGTGTCAAAAAATTAGAGTGACACCTGTCAATTGACCACTTTAAAGAAAAACTGGTCTGTTAAAGTCTTAACTTTAGCATTTCTCACAAATAGACTGTCTCTTACATGCATGGCAAAACCAAACCAAATTACAAATCTATTCTCTTCAAATCCCCGTCAAGACACTCTTTTGTCTCTCTCTATATCTCTTTTCTTCCTCCTCCTTTCTTCTCACTTCTTAGATACCTAGCCTCAAAACCAAATCAAAATACAAATCTCTCTCTCTCTCTCTCTCTCTAAAAGTAAAATAAATAAAAAAAATACCTGCCTAATAACTGAAGTGGATTCGATACCCACCATGGCTGAACCCTTAAGATCTCACCCACCACTAGTAGTGGTCTTCTCTGTTAGAATTAGTGCCCTTAAATCCTATTGTATGATACTATGTATGACATTATGTATGACTTAATGTTGTAATTAATAAAGTTGTTTTATTATTATCTAAAATAATGATAACATGAATATTTGGACATTATCATATAATCCATGAGATGCATAGTATGTGATTTACATGAAAAGTCACAGAAGATATAAATCACAAGTTCTTTGTAAACTCAGAATTATAGTTCGTAGTTAGTGATGAAATTGGGCATTTCATCTGTGAAGGCTATAACATATCAACTAAGATGATTTATCTTGATCATGGAAGTAGAGACTTCGAGTTGGTATATTGATATGTTTTAAGAATTAAGACATATTGAACTGAACCGCTGTGAGATTCATTATTCTCCCAATGACTGTCAAATGAATAATAAATCTCACGACTTCTATTTGCATGAACTCTTAATCCTGAGAGAATAATGGACCTGATCATAAAGTGTAGATTGCTTTGATATATCAGGAGTGAGATCTAAATTCACGATCAAAACCTTAGTATGTTAGGCAGCCACATTTAGTGTTGATGAAACATATATTCTCAAGATGGAATTCATAATCTTTTAACGAAGATATAAAAAATTACCTTGAAATAAGTTTAATGGGTTTGGTTATTCAGAGTGTTAGGCTTAACCACTTTAGTAAGGAGTTACTAAAGTATATATATTTATGAAATTGAATTTCATAAATATATGATGAATAACTTAAAGGATTAAATCAGACACTCAAGGATTAAGATGTAGTAATCTTCAAAGTGGCAATCTACATTCTTGACTTTGTATTACTACGAATATTTTATGAAGGGGTTGCATGTATAATAAAGTCTTGAGATATAATTTATTAATAAGACCTAGTTATAGTGCAATTATATTTATATAGTGATATCAAATATAATTAATGGTAACTTTGAACTTGTCAAGAGTTGACAGAAAAGCCTAAGGCCCATTGGAGCTAGTGTCTTATTGGTTCCTTTTGGTCCCACTCCAAGCCACACGCCCAATAGGCCAGCCCAATTAGATAATCAGTTAATTATAAAGGGAGAAACATACAAAATTTTATTTTAAGAGATACATCATTGTGAAATAGTGTATATGTGTGAGTGAAGCCACTCAATTATTCTCTCTTGAAAACTGATTGAGAGACCACATTTCTTGGGCATAAAGTGGAATTGGAGTGAAGATTAAAAACATTCCCAAGTACTTATAATCTTTTTTTTTTGAATTTCATCACACCAAGGTATGCTATCTTGTTTTTTGTAAAGTTGTGATTTACAACTATGTTTTATGTTGGCTTTATTCCATGACAAAAAGTGTTGTAATTGCTTTAATTTTGTTCTTTGTATTTTGAGGGATTTTATTGTATTTTCGAGCTTTCAATTGGTATCAGAGCGGGTACACTTGTTTTGGTTTCATTACCTAAGTGTGATCCTTGACCCCTTGTGTGTTTTGCCATGGATAATGCTTTGTATGCTTCTATGGATGCTGTTGATCGTAACATGCCATATGTTTGTGAAAATGCCTTTATGAGTGTTTATCCACATGATTGTGATGCCATGTTACATGAATCTTTGGATATTGTTGATATTCCAAACATCAAACTCTTAAAGAAAGATGCTAAGAAGTTTCAAAAGAAATTTAGCAAGTTCATTTGTGAAAATGATGATTTGATTGCTAAGTTCAATGAATCCAATAAATTGGTTGAAAAGTACAAGAAACTTGTTGAACAGTCTCTTGAAAAGCCGAAAGAGTTTGAATGTTTGAATATGGACTTGGATGCCAATCTTGTTTTGTCTAACAAACTTGTTGATGATCTTAAATGTGAAAATGAATCTCTTAAGATGCATGCCAAGTATTTGATTGCTAAACTTGTTGCTAAAAAGGAAGAAAATATATGTTGCAATCATGTTGTGGTACCCGATTTTGTGCCTATTGTGTGTTCTACCTCAAAGGATAAATTGATGTACATTCCTCCACACAAAAGAAATCAAAAAGTGGAGAGAAATGCTCTTAAGCATAAGCCTTTGTTTAGGTCCCATCCTAAGGAATTGAGTGGGTCTAAGTTTGTTCCTAATTGCCACCATTGTGGTGTGATCGGTCACATAAGACCTCAATGCCCTAAGTTAAAAAGAGAACAAACTCATGTTGCTAGATCCTTTCCCAAAAGGCCTAGTGGACCTAAACACATTGTTTGTCACCATTGTGGTGCCTTTGGTCATCTAAGACCTCATTGCTCTAAGTTTCAAGCTCTTAAAAGAATCAAAAGAAAAGAGAAACTTGAGCTTCTTGGAAGTTGTGCTTTGCATGCTAAACCGGATTTGAGTGAAAATAGCATGTTGTTAAAGAAAGTGTTTAATGCTCTTAACTCCTTGACTATGTGCATCTCCGGTTCTCATTCTTCCAACCCTCGTCTCACTTCTCATGAGACACTCATTCTAAACAATCATTCTGTTTGGATGAGGAAGGGTTCCTATGGTTGAGATTATGCTCTTTTGGTCTTTGATCTAATTCTTTCGATCTTTGTAGGACCCTTCATGCATTAGATGCTTCATTGTCATGCATTTGTGCATCATGCATCTCTTTGTATGCATTGTTTGTGTTTTTGTTTTTGATCTCGCTTTTATGTCTTTGTTTTATGTGTGTAAAAAACCAAAACCACATAAAAAGTGAAAAATTCAAAAAGCTTGATCATATATATTTGAGCACATATCTCATATGAGTTTGGCCTAGTACCTTCGTACTAATGGCGTAGTGCATTTACGCGCTTAGCTTGTTATGTATGCACATTTATCTGTGTGGGAGAAATCTTGAAAATTATGTGTGATTGTTGTAAATAGATCTTCAAGTTTGTCATGAATGATTGGTCAATAGTCTTGATGGTCTTGATACTTGAGTAGACTTGTGTCTATATCTCTTCCCACCTTTATTTTTATGTTTTTGCAATTGAGCTCACCAAATGTAAATCTCAAAATAAAAAAGAGATATTAAGCTGCAAAAACCTGTCGCACATACTAGTATTTGACTAAGAAAAGGGAAAGCGACTTTTGTATTGATATGTATGGTGCTCAAAAAGCCAAAGGCTAAGTCTAAATGTTGAAATATCAAAAATTTCAAGCACCGATCTCAAAAAGGGATGTATTATCCAAAAATGGATTAAATTTTATGTTTTATGCAGAAGCCAAATGAAAAGCTTCTAAGTGATGTAATCATTCTCTTGTGGGAGGTCATATATGCTCATTTCTATAATAGAGATAGTCCACTTGACTTAGTATCAGTTGTGTATGACTTGATTGAATTGATCATTGAAGCTTCGCTCTGTTCTAAAGACTATTCCACACTTGATTCACACACACAACACACAAGTTTAATATTCAATGAATGCCTATTTCATTTGTGTGTTTGTACATGTTCAAATGTGATGTGTGTGTGCTCAACCATATGTGGATCAAACCAAATTTTTTTTTCTTTTTATTTGCTTTTGGAAGTGATTTGTATCACTCATATTTTTCAAAGTTTTTCAAATTGTTTTTGTGTGAAAAACATGTTTTCTGGGTGTTTTTGTGACCTATTTCATGTGTAAGTTCAACTGGGAGTTAAATGGTCCAATTCTCAAGTTTTTCAGTTTTGGACAGAGAGTTTCGCGACTATTTTGCAAGTAAGGCTTACCAGTGAAATACCAGCAAGATACTAGCGAGATACCAGTGAAATTTTTGCGGGAAGCTAACCAGTGAGATACCAGCGAAAATTTCCAGATCAACTTTTTAAAAGGCATTTCGTAGGTCTTTTGTTTTAAACGTCTCCCATCCTCTCACAAACCCCTGTTTTAATGTTTCTACATAAAAACCCAACTAAATTCAAGTGTTTTTCATTCCATTAACATCTCTAAGATAATCTTTAACTCTTTTCATTGATTTTGATCCTTAGATTATGTTTTTGGGGGTTTTATGTTCATAGTTGGGATTTTCTCAAATGGGAGTTGGAAATATTATTTTCTTTCAATCTTTTTCATTGGGCTTTGTTTTAAATGATAATTTGCTTTGGATTGTGGCCCCTTGTGGCAAAAATAACATGTATTTAGGCAAGATTTTCATATGTTCTTGCATTGTTTATCATACATGTGTAGTGTCTGCACTCTAAGTGTTTGATAAAATGCCAAAATGACATTTTCTCTTTGTTTTGCACTCCGATAAGTACCAAATTTTGGGGATCACTATAATTATTCATGTTTTGATCATTAGTGGTGTGTTTTGTACACTTTGCCTCTTGAGTGCCTTGCTTATGCATTAGTCATGCATCACACATGCACACTAGATGCAATTTGCTGCACACACTCTAACACTTGTCATGTTTTTGCATTCACTCATGCTAGTTAAGTCTTTTTAGACCTTTTAGCACATATAAGATGTTCTTGTGTCTTTGTCATGCCTAGGTTTATATCATATTCCGTCATCCTTAGCATGTCATGTTTACTTTATGCTTTATAGCAATTTTTTTTTGATGTTTTGTCTTATGTTTGAGCTTCATTTTCTCATTCATCTTGCACCCCTCATGCATCATCTTTTAGCCTTGTTCATATATTCTTTTCTTTCCCTCCTTCGTCTTGATTCATTTGTCTATTCGTGACAAAAAGGGGGAGAGCTTACTAGAGAATATACCGGTGTGTTTCATGTGCATATTCTTAGGGGGAGAAATTCTACCTCGTGCACATTCGTAGGGGGAGAAAGCCATAGGGGAGATGCATATACCAAGGGGGAGAAGACATTTTTTTAGAAAACCTTGTTTTGCTTCATGCTTGTTTTCTCGTTGCTTTATGGTGCTTTCATATGCTTTATTGCTCTCACTGCATTGTGCTTGCGTGTTGGACATGCATTTATCCTTATGCTATTATGTTTTATTGGTTGCATGTTCGGATGATTACTTGCTTTGCTATGTGATCATTTTAGTCAATTCATATGACTGTTTGGTGTATGATCAAGCTGCTCACATGTTTCACATCATGTTTACTTGATCAGAATTTACTTGTTACATTATACTTGTCCTTTTGTCACTTGATTTACCTTGAGGGTCTAATGCGTTTTGTGCAAGTGTTTTATGTTATAGGTATATATTTTCCAAGTTCATCACAGCTTCTAGAATTAGGTGTAAGTGAGTTTTGCCATTGTTCCCAAACTCACGTTTAAGTCTAGAGTCTGTTATAGGGTGTTTTGTCATGGAATAGCCAAAGGGGGAGATTGTAAAGTTATGATTTACAACTATGTTTTATATTGGCTTTATTCCATGACAAAAAGTGTTGTAATCGCTTTAATTTTGTTCCTTGTATTTTGTGGAATTTTATTGTATTGGGTTTAGTATGAAATTGGTGAAGACTTAAGCTAAAATGAAGAATCTGTGGATTTCGCGAGAAGCTAACCCGCGAAAGAGCCATGTGAGGAGCATATAACTGGAAGCTGAAGAGTCATGCCAAGTTGTCGTTTTCGCGAGTATCTCGCGGGTAAGGCCTTCCCGCGAGATAGTCGCAAAACATTCTGCCTAGAGGATTTTTAAGAGTGACTTTTGTTCCCTTCACCCATACTACATATACCCTCATTACCCACAAATGTAAATGAGGCAATTTAGAGAGAAAAACCCTAGATAGGTTTTTTACAACATACACACCCATCTTTTTTAGAGAGAGCTACTCATCCTTAGTGAGAAATCATTGTAGCCTCTTCTCCATCCCTCCCCCATTGTCATACCTTGAAAGGAGATTTGTGCCCAAACAAAACCCACGCCTATTCAGAGTGGTGAGAGTGTTTTGGAGCTTGGGAAGCTTTGGAGATTTGCCAAAAGAAGCCGGTGAGGCTTGGTGGATGCAATCGGGCGTATTGTGGGATCCGAAAAGCTAAACAAGACACGGTTCTGAGAAGCCTTATTGGAGTAGGAGCTTGGAGGGCTTAAGTACATCGGGTAGATTAGGCTTGAAGGGTCTCTTGCTAACTCATGTATCCCAACTGTTTGTCTAGTGCATCGATTTATCGCTTGGATGGCGACGGAGAGGTTTTTCTCCGAGTTCTTCAATTTCCTCTTCGATAACACATTGGCGTGTTATCTTGTGTTTGCATCTTTCTTCCCTACTCTTTTACATTCATTTTTACTGTTGTGTTGCTGATTATGTATTAAAGTAGTTTGTTTGTTTATTCGCTCGCATTGACATTATTCCGCACTTTGTAGTAAGTTAGTGTAAAATCAATTGAGTCGTAACTTTTATTTGTGGGTCTAAACAGCTCTTGTGTTTTTAACACATTTTCGAGCTTTCATCTTAAATTCTGAAATTTACATAGTGCATGTTATCAATCATGAATGAAATAGATCCATGTTTGTTGCTTCCGCTGTGTGTGTTGTATGAGATACAAAACTAGTATTTTCTACATTTTCCTCTTCCCTTCTAATTTTTTTTTTCAAGGCCGAAAGTTCTTTCTTTATATGTTTGTTTTTTTCTTTGTTGGTTGTGGGTTTGAGAATTTGGTACTATAGATAGCTCATTTAGTACCTTTTATGACTCGAGCCACCATTCCCTAATAATGATATCACAAAGAGGCCCAGGATTGATTTAGGGCCCAATCTTATGAATCTTTATCTTGAAGGATTTTTTTGGTGAGAAAATAAGTAGGGAAAACCCTAAGTATGCCCATACATGCTTTAAGTATGTGCACGCATACATCAAGCATGCACACGCATACCCCATGTATGCACACACATTTAAGGTTTCTAAATACCTACAAGGAAAAGTTTTTGGACATAAAATTGTGTAGAGTGAATCCTACATCGGCTGGGAGCCACCCATACCCCTCTATGATCACTATAAATGGCCCCAAAGGATCTTTTACCAAAACATGCCAAATTCACAAGAAAATAGTAAATCAAAGAGAGAGTTTTTAATCTAAAACATCCTCAAGTTAAAGTTTACTTGGTTGAGACCTATTTTGGTCTTGAACTTTGAGTTTTAAACTTACTAACCATCTTGGTTTTGTTCTTCATTAGATTGACTTAAGGGAATGGTCAAATCACGGCTTTAAAGAGTTCTAGTGTTGAGGTAAAGGTTTAAACGTTGTCTCTTCATTTTCTTGTTGTTTGTTTATTTTCTTTTGTGTTTTATTGCTTTAAAATCTTGCTTTTTAGTTTAGGTTGTTTAATCTTTATATTAGAAGCATGCTAGGTCATTAAATTTCTTGTTTTAATCTTCTGTTTTTTGCATGTTCTGGGTTTGTGTTTCTAGGCACGCATGCATGTGCATACTTGCATGCATAAGCGCACATGCACATTTTTGGGGTTTGTGCCCTAAAAATCCAATTTATTGGCATGTTATAAATAATTAAATTGTTTAATTATATGAGACTATCTATAAATGAACTAATGGGACATTATCTTAGTTCATGAGATGCATAGTATGTGATTTATGTGAAAAGTCACAGAAAGATATAAATCACAAGTTCTTTGCAAACTCATAATTTTAGTTCGTAATCGGTGATGAAATTGGGCATTTCATCTGCGAAGACTATAACATATCAACTAAGATGATTTGTCTTGATCATGGAAGTGGAGACTTCTAGTTGATATGTTGATATGTTTTAAGAGTTAAAACATATTGAACTGGACCGTTGTGAGATTTATTATTCTCTTAATAACTGTCAAATGAATAATAAATCTCACGATTTCTATTTACATCAATTCTAAATCCTAAGAGAATAATGAACTTGATCATGAGATGTAGGTTGCTTTGATATATCAGGAGTGAGATCTATAAGTTACGGTCAAAACCTCAGTATGTTGGGTAGCCGCATTTAGTGTTGATGGAACATATATTCTCAAGATGGAATTCATAATCTCTTAATGGAGATATAAAATATTTCCTTAAGATAAGTTTAATGGGTTTGGTTATTCAGAGTGTTGGCCAAACCACTTTACTAAGAAGTTGCTAAAGTATATATTTATGAAATTGGATTTCATAAATATATAATGAATAATATAAAGGATTAAACCAGGTACTCAAGGATTAAGATGTAGTAATCTTCAAAGTGGCAGTTTATATTCATGACTTTGTATTACTACGAATATTTTAATGAAGTGGTTGCATGTATAATAAAGTCTTGGGATATAATTTATTAATAAGGCCTAGAGTGCAATTATATTCTTATAGTGGTATTGCATATAATTAATGGTAACTTTGGACTTATCAAGAGTTGACAAAAAAGCCCAAGGCCCATTGGAGCTAGTATCTTATTGGTCCCTTTTGGTCCCACTCCAAGCCACACACTAGAGCCCAATTGGAATGGCCTAAAAGGCTAGCCCAATTAGATAATCAGTTGTATATAAGGAGAGAAACATACAGAATTTCATAAGTCCTTTTTCATATAAGTGGTTTTCATATATATCACATAAGGAATGAAAGGATGTATGTGAGTGTTGGACACTCTATTATTCTCTCCTTGAAAACGGATTGAGAGACCACACTTCTTAGGCAACAAGTGGATATGGAGTGAAGATTAAAAGTCTTCCCAAGTAATTCTCAAGTTTTGGTTTTGAATTTCACTGCATTAAGGTATGTTTCCTATTCTTTGTTCTAGAATTCAAAGTTACATGTTATCTCTCATGAATGAAGTAGATCCGTGATTGTTGCTTCTGCTGTGTGGTTTGTATGAGATACAAAACCAGATTTTCCAACACACATGGGATGCACACACATACCCCACGCATGTGCACACATGCTTGCTCCCAAAAACTTAAATTTAGGGTCCTTCATGTTTTGTTTGTTTTGTTTAGCTTTTATCACATGTTTGGCTTTTTTTTTAAATTCATTTCTTGCATATTTAGGGTTTAGGTTAGTAGGATAACATCTTTTGATTAGTTTAATTATTAGATGAATGATTAGGGTTTACATGCTTTGAATAAAATGAACATGCATAGAACACAAACATGCATTGATGCATAGGTGTTGTGATGCAGTAAGGTAAGTTATGCATAAATCATATGAACTTGCATTTGGTTGCTTGTACATGAATTTGAAATTTCAATTAGTGTGTAAAACACTAATGAATGTTTAGACCCCTAATTTTAACAATACCAACACAAGCTTATTCACAAACAATATATGTGCGAAATGATGAATATAAGCTATTGCCAAAACTGGTAAAACACTCTAAACCATAATTAACCACAAACACAACAGCAATTAAAAGGTAAAGAGTAAGGGAAAAAGATGCAAACACAAAGATAACACAGGGACGTGTTATCGAAGAGAAAACCAAAGAACTCGGCGAAAAACCTCTATGCCACTCTCCAAGCGGTCAAATGATCTACTAAAGAATATAGTTGGGATATATGAATAGCAAAAGACCCTCCAAGCCTAATCTACCCAGTGCACCTAAGCCCTCCAAGCTTTTTGCTCCAACAGGGTTACGCCCAACCTTGTCTTCTTTAGCTTCCCAGATCCTGCAATAAGCCCATTGCATCAGCCAAGTAAATTGGTCATCTCTGAATTGCTTCCCAAGCACCAAAATACCTCCTCACAGATATGGGTATGGTGAGATAAGGATTTGGCAAAACGTACCTCTCAAGGATATGTCAATGGAGAGGGTCAGAGTAGAGGAATTTGGAGAATCAAATGATGAAGATTGTGGATGAGTCAATTTTGTTTTTCTCTAGGGTTTCTCTCTCAAAATTCTCTCTAGAAGCTCTCTACATTTCGTGGGTATAAGGGTATTTATATTAGTATATGTGAGGAATGTGAAAAGTCAAGTTTCAATCAAACAGGGCATTTTGGCGACTCAACCTCATGATTGGAATGAGTCTTAAGTTTGAGTTGCAAGCTAACTACTTGGCCAAATTGTATATTTTTGTCCTGTAGTGCTCCAGCTATCGTGACCCTTCAGTTCCTTGCATTCTTCACATGTGTGCCACTTTGGCGACTTGCTAGTTATGAGATCCAGTCACGAGACTCCTTTATGTGCACATCTTGAGTTTTCTTCACACTTTGTCATACACTACCCTCACATAATTCTCACCTAAATACAGGGTATCTAATTGTTAAAATACAAGCAAATTTAGCACGGAATAAAGCCAACACATTATTGAATAAATTCAACCTTACAGAGTTGTTTGCTTATGATGGATGAACATGATGAATGTCTTGACACCTTGATGATTGAATACTTATGTGATTAATTTCTTGATCCTACTACCTTGTGATATGTTTACTGCCCTTGGACATAAAGTATGATTTTCTAGATGAATGATAGAATCTTATTCCATGATGTTATGGGATGATGTGCCATGTTGAATGCTAGATGCATGTTAGAGTGTGTGTGTGTGTGTGTGTGTGTGAGTATGGAACAACATGTTAGAGGATCCTTTGATGAGATTAGGACTTGGAACACAATGAGTGAAAGACCTACGAGTCAAGTGGGGTTAAATGCCTAACACTTTCCC
Organism: Quercus glauca; assembly: GCA_023736055.1. Taxonomy (NCBI): domain Eukaryota; kingdom Viridiplantae; phylum Streptophyta; class Magnoliopsida; order Fagales; family Fagaceae; genus Quercus; species Quercus glauca. The sequence goes on from CM043319.1 coordinate 42,057,651, forward strand.
ATTCCTATACCTAAATCCTGGACACGTATTCTAGTAATGTTAGTCCTTCCATAAGAGTGCTATATTTATGGGTCCTAGACCTAATCTAGGTTGTGACTCCATTTTATACCATCTACCCAATCCACCTAAGTCGAGGCGTACTTCCCACAATTGGAGAACTGAACTCGTTGTGGGTGCTTGCACCCACAATGGCTACTCCACTAGGGATAAAGAAGTTTGACTCCAATGTGTTATATAACCTAATCTTAACAAAGGCTTTTCTAAGATTTGTTTGTGGATACTTTCACTTGGTTCTATTGTCCCTTTGCCATGGTTGGTGATCAGTGGGGAAGTAAAGGCTCCATTTAGGGCTAAGACTTTTCAAAATTCATCCCACTAACTCACAACCCATGCCACTGCCTATGATGGGCTTTAAGTACATTAAAGGTTTTTCCACCAATCCATGTGGTTATACTTAGGCCAAAGGTTGGAAGAGTAGTGCACCTAGTAATGAGTGATCTATTGATCTATCCATTTAGCTTTAAGCTTAGCCATACAGAGAGAGACAATAGATCCTATCAAAAGAGAGTACCCTTTGTATCTCTTATTTTTTTAACCATATATTCTTTGATCACCTAATTCTAAAGGACAGATCAAATGTTAAAATTGTGGGATTACCCAAAAGTTATGGCTTACCCTAAGATTTTGGGATGAAAAGAAAAAAAAAATATCACATATATAAGAGGCTTATCCCAAACCATAAAGGTATGTCTTAACTTGAAAGGTTTATAGGGTCATAGAACATTTGCTATCAGAAGCCCAAATCAAGGCAATTTTGAAAAAGGAAGTCTTGGGCCTAAGATAACAAACATGCAATAGGCCTAGCATTAGAGATCCTAAAAAGTCAAATGAATCTCTCTAATTTTGGGCCTCATTGTTCCATGAAAAGGCCAAGATGATGTGGGACTCATGAACGTTAAAAGGAAGTTCCATGATTCAGGCCTCCTTATTGCCTCCTAGCTAGAAGGTGTAGACACCACATCTTTTATCCCTTACGACTCGGGCCCCCATTCTCCAATGATGCTGAATTCTAAGACCCAAGGTTGGTTTAAGGCCCAATCAGATGTTAAATTGACTTGAGAAATGTTAAAATGAAAAATATAACTTTTTAACAAGCAAATAAATCTATTTTTGGAAAAGTGAGGCAAAGGAAACCCTCACTATGCACACGCAAGAATCGGCCTGTGCACGCAGCTTTTTGTATTTGCATGCAGGCACGATCCTACGCACGCATAGCGAATTCTAGAAACTAAACAAGGCAAGTTTTTTGCATTAATGTTAAGGTTTGGAATGAATCCCACATCATCTGGGAGTCGTTCCAAACCACTATTTTCACATTATAAGTAGCCTTACATGGTATATTTTCAAAACACACAAAAATCCCATAGGAAAACACTAAGATTTACTAGAAATAGTGAATCAAAGAGGGATTTTTTCACAAAACATCCTCAAGTCAATTTTCTTTTGATTAGGGCATTTTCTGGCCTTTCTCTGTAAGTTTAAGATTACTAATCACTCTTTTATTGAATTGTGAATAGATTTGACTGAGGGGAATGATCAAAAATCAAGCTTAGAGAGCTTTTGTTTGAGGTATCTAGTCTAAACTTTTCTTTTCTTTTTCTTTTCCTTTTCCTTTTTTCACTTTAATCTTTCTATTTTCTTTTATTTCTTGTTGTAATATGTTATAATGTGTTTATGTAGTCTGGGTTTACATTTTTGTATGTCTAGAAAGCATATTAGGATGTTAGATTTAGCGTTTTAAATCTTTGCTATGTTTTTAGGGTTTTTGCGCGGAAACCCATGTGCATATAATCTTGCTTGCACATACAGGGTTGATTATGTGCATGCAGGGTTGTTCATGCATGCGCATGAACCCGTCCAAAAAACCCTAATTTTGTTTTATCCGCTTTTATTTTTTTTTTTTTTTGCTTCTATTTTCACATGTATACTTTTGTTTAGACATTTTTTTTTAATGTTTTCATGGGTTTTAAGTCTTTGTTTCACATGTTTATTTTCTTGTTTGCTTTTTACATGTTAGAATTAGGGTTTGATTTGTGTTGTCTTTGTTTTATTGCCATGATCACGCATTCACATGCTCATGTATAATGCCATAGGTACTGAGTTACTGCAAGGTAAGTGAGGTAAGTCATGCATTCATAATGTACATGCATTGGTGATACGATATTGCTTAGTTTTGATCTTATGATTGTGTTCTTAATGATTCGTCTTGTTTCTACCTTCATTTAATTATTTACATGCTGTTGCCTTGAATGATAGATATGATGATATAATGATAGTAACATGCTAAGGTTTATGTCATGTCATGCTAGATGAATGCTAGGTTGGTTGACATGTATGCTAGATGTAGGTTAGGTGCCTAACACCTTCCTAAGTCCGTACCTTAACTCCAAACCCATATCTTTGGTAGTAAGATCAAAAGGTCCTTCCTTGTGAGGATGCTATATATATAGTTCCTAGACCACTGCAAAAACTAGGTAGCGACTCCAATTTCTGTTGTGCCCATAGTAGTGACTCCATTATGGATTGTGAGTTTAATTCTTGTGTCCTATGTCTTAACCGTAATAAAGGCTTATTCAATACTTGTTTGCACACACATCACTTGATTTTTTTGTCCCTTTACCTCAATTAGTGATGAGTGGGAAGATGGAAGGCTCCATTTAGGCCCAAGTCTTTCGAAGTTCATCCCACCAACTCACAATGTGTGCCATTGTCTATGATGATATTTGAGTATGTTAATGGTTTGCCACCAATCCACAAAGGTACACTTAGGCCATTGGTTGGAATCATGGCCACCTAGTTGTGAGTGACCTATTTATCTATCCCTTTGGCCTTAGGAAAGCTTGCCCACACTTAGAGAGATCTTAGATCCTATCAAAAAGAGGGTACCTTTTATATATCTCTTGTTTGTTCAACCATATATCTTGTGATCACCTAATTCTAATGGACAAATAAAAGATGTAAAAAATAGAAGGACAACCGTAAAGTTATGGCATACCCTAAGACAAATGGGATAGAAGAAAAGAAGTTCTCACATGTAAGAGGCTTATCCCTAAAGCCAAAGGTATGTCTGTAACATGAAAGGTTCATAAAACCATAGCCTAATTGCTATCATAAGGCCAAATAAAAAAGTTCTTTTGAAAAAGAGGACATTAGGCCTAAGATAACAAGTATGCTATGGACTTAGCATCCAAAATCCTACAAAGTCAATATGAATTTCCCTAATCTTGGGCCTCTTTGTTGAATGCCTAGGCCCAAAATGATGAAAACTTCATGGACTTTGAGAGGAAGGTTGCAATATATTCTATATAATGGGCTACTTTAAAAAAATGATGATGATAATGAAATGAAAAGAGAAGAGCCCAAAGGTGACGAATATATTGTGAGCCCATGTTTAGACAAAAGGTTGAAAATCTCTAAGTACATTATAATGAAAGCCCATGAGAGTAAGTTGAGAGCATTGTTGTAAATGGACCAAAGCCCAATGAAACAAGGGGCAAGATTCATGAGATGAAAGGGAGTGATTTTGTTATTGGGCCTTCATTAAATTAGACTTAAAGACTTTCTAAGAACATCTAAAAAGGAACCTTTTACTAAGGACATGAACTTTATGAAAAATTGACTTCTTTTTAGGCACCATTGCACCACTAAAGTCAAGAAAACATGTCCCCACTCCAGTTTGGATTTGAGAAAAGAATGAAAGGCGTTTGGTCAAGATTGAGGATACACATCAAGAAGAAGAGTTCCAAGTAGGGGAATTCTCTCAAGCAATAATGGACTCTAATTAGTGATGGAATTGCACAAAAGATATTCAAGACAATGGAAGAACCAAAGTGACCTCAAAAAGATGGGGAGCCACCTCACTATGCTCAAGGAAGTCAAATTGAAGAAGCTAAACCCACAACTAGAGGTTCTTGATGAAGAAGAAGTGGAAGATTGGGATGAAAAGGACAAGGCTGATTATGAGAGGAACAAACAATTTGAAAAACTCACGGCAAAAACCATAGCCATGAGAGAGAAGATGAAGAATATGTAACTAGCCTTTCACAAAGCACAAATCCTATTGTATGATGCTATATATGACATTATGTATGACTTAATGTTGTTATTAATAAAGTTGCTTTATTATTATCTAAAATAATGGTAATATGAATATTTGGACATTATCAAATAGTCCATAAGATGTGTAGTATGTGATTTATGTGATTCAGTCACAGAAGATATAAATCACAAGTTCTTTGTAAACTCAGATTTTTAGTTCGTAGTCGGTGATGGAATTGGGTATTTCATCTGCAAAGATTATAACATATCAACTAAGATGATTTGTCTTGATCATGGAAGTAGAGACTTCTAGTTGATATGTTTTAAGAGTTAAGACATATTGAACTAGACTGCTGTGAGATTTATTATTCTCCTAACGACTGTCAAATGAATAACAAATCTCACGACTTCTATTTACATGAACTCTTAATCTTGAGAGAATAATGGACTTGATCATGAAGTGTAGGCTGCTTTGATATATCAGGAGTGAGATCTAAAGTAAAGATCAAAACCTCAGTATGTTGGGCAGCTACATTTAGTGTTGATGGAACATATAATCTCAAGACATAATTCATAATCTCTTAACAGAGATATAAAATATTCCCTTGAGATAAGTTTAATGGGTTTGGTTATTCAGAATGTTAGGCCTAACTATTTTAGAAAGGAGTTACTAAAGTATATATTTATGAAATTAGATTTTATAAATATATGATGAATAACTTGAAGGATTAAAATGGGTACTCAAGAATTAAGATATAGTAATCTTTAAAATGGCAATCTACATTCATGACTTTGTATTACTATGAATATTTTATGAAGGGATTGCATGCACGATAAAGTTTTGGGATATAATTTATAAATAAGGCTTAGAGTGCAATTATATTTATATAGTAATATTAAATATAATTAATGGTAATCTTAGACTTGTCAAGAGTTGACAGAAAAGCCTAAGGCCCATTGGAGCTAGTGTCTTATTTGTTCCCTTTTGGTCCCTCTCCAAGCCACATACTAAAGTCCAATTGGAATGGCCCAAAAGGCTAACCCAATTCGATAATCAATTATAAGGAGAGAAACATACAGAATTTTATAAGAGAATGAAATAGTCTGTATGTGAGTGAAGGACACTCCCTTATTCTCCCTTGAAAACACATATATAAACTGATCGAGAGACCATACTTCTTGGGCACAAGTGTAATTGGAGTGAAGATGAAAAGTGTTCTCAAGTACTTCTAATCTTTGGTTTTAAATTTCACCACACCAAGGTACACTTTCTTATTCTTATATTCTATTAATTTTCCGCTGCGTATGTTTTGTATGTGATACAAACATGTATTTTTCCAACAATTGGTATCAGAGCCGTCATCAATTTCGAATCTATATAACATGTTTTGTGAGCTTTGGGATTAGAGATAGTAATTTCATCTTGTTGGAAGATTATATAATTAATTTTCTACATGGTCATTGAAATTATTGTTTGATAAAAACTGATATTGATGTTATGATACTGGTTAAGTTTGATGTTAAGTATGTTAAATTGAATTTTAAGGCTATAGCATCAATGGAATTCAGTTTTGATATCAACTTCTGTCTATTATGTTCATATAATGGTTGTTTGTTCATAAAAAACCGTTTAAAATTGCTTCATAAAAATTCTGGAAAATTCGAGTTTCGCAAGTTTCGATCGATTGAGTGAAACAGTGAACAATCTATTGGATTCGATTAATATACGATTGCTAGTCGATTGATCAAATGTTCTTTTTTGATCGATCGAGTAGCGATCGAGTACCAATCGAGCAAGGCAGATTGTTTGGTAGGATTTTTTTAATTTTTTTCAAACCGATCGAGAAACACATTTGATCGATCGAAGACTGTGAATTTTGAATTTTTCTAAGTGTATTCACATTTAAAAGTGCAAGGCTATCTGTAATGAGATTATGCACGTTTTATAATTAAAAAACCTTTCTTTTAAAATATCTAGTGGGAGAGAGATATAAGGGTTGGATCTCACGGCCTTCATTGTTGGTTCATAGTAGTATGAAATATATAATTTGTCTTTGCTTTGAGATTAGCATTCCATGCAGAGAGTATTTATTTCATGGTGCTACAAGATAAACCTGTTAATGGTAGATAAAATGTGGCTACACGCGATTCTAGACAATGGTATACACTAGACAAAATATTATAGTATCCCCTATGCTGAGTTCTTACTATTATTATTTAGAGGCTAAATGTATAACGACATATTATTAGTGTTTGATAAGAGTTATCATGATAACACTAATAATGAGAATAGTTCTCAATCAATCATAGTATTTAATGTTCACTCTATACTGAGGGATATTAAATATGGGATTGGGTTGTCGTTGCATATTTTATATTATGGTTTTATTAAGGTTCCATACTATATGTTTATATGCTAAATTGATAATGTCCAATTTACTTAATATGTTCATGTTTATTGTTTTCAAATTTAATCATGGCATCATTTAGCCCACTTAATGCTATTCTTAAGCAAAACAAACTAACTGGATCCAACTATGTTGACTAGAAAAGAAATTTGGACATTGTTTTTATTGCTGAAAAGCACAAATATGTGCGTACTCAACCTTGTCCTAAATTTCTTCATTAGATGCTCCTTCATAGGAAAAGCATCGAAATAGGACTAGTTTCAGATATAATGCTAAGTGTGAAAGCGATGTTTGGTGAGTAAGGTTGTTCTGCAAGGCAAGAAACTATGAGGCAAATTTATAATACCAAAATGGCTGAAGGCACTTTAGCGAGGGAGCAAATACAGTTCTTGGAAACCTTAGCTCGGATTGAGTCAAATATTGTTCTCAGTCTGCTTCCATATCTGGCGAATACAGTTCCTAGTTACCTTACCTCGGATTGAGCCAAATATAGTTCTCAGTCTACTTCTAGATTGGGCGAATACAGTTCCTAGTACCCTTACTTCAGATTGAGCCAAATATAATTCTCAGTCTACTTCCATATAAGGCGAATACAGTTCCTGGTTTCCCGACCTCAAATTGAGCTAAATATAGTTCTCAATCTACTTCTAAATCGGGCGAATACAGTTCCTAGTAACCTTACTCCAAATTGAGCCGAATATAATTCTTAGTCTACTTCCACATCAGGCGAATATAGTTCCTGGTTACCTGACCTCAGATTGAGCGGAATATAATTCCCTGTCTACTTCCATATTAGGCAAATACAGTTCCGGGTAAGGTTACTTCAGATTGAGTCGAATATAATTCTCAGTCTACTTCCATATTAGGCGAATACAATTCCTTGTTAATTTACCTCAGATTTAGCAAAATATAGTTCTCAATCTACTCCATATCAAACGAATACAGTTCTTGGTAACCTTAAGTCTGATTGAGCCAAATATTGTTCTCAGTCTACTTTCATATCGGGCAAATACAATTCCTGGTAAACTTACTTCAGATTGAGCAAAATATAATTCTCAGTCTTCTTCCATATTAGGCGAATAAAGTTCATGGTTACCATACCTCGGATAGAGCCAAATATAGTTCTCAATCTACTTCTGGATTAGGCGAATACAATTCCTGGTTACCTTACCTCGGATTGAGCTGAATATTGTTCCCACTCTACTTCCATATCTGGCGAATACAGTTCCTGGTTACCTTACCTCAAATTTGGCCAAATATTGTTCTTAGTCTACTTCCAGATCAGGGGAATACCATTCCTAGTAACCTTACTTCAAATTGTGTCAAATATAATTCTTAGTCTACTTCTATATCAGACGAATACAATTCCTGGTTACCTTACCTCAGATTGTGCTGAATATAATTCTTAGTCTACTACCATATCAAGCGAATACAGTTCCTGGTATCCTTACTTCAAATTGGGCCGAATATAATTCTCAGTGTACTTCCATATCTGGCGAATATAGTTCCTGGTTACCTTACCTCGGATTTAGCCAAATATAGTTCTCAGTATACTTCCAGATCTTGCGAATACAATTCCTAGTAACCATACTTTAGATTAAGCTGAATATAATTCTCAGTCTACTTTCATATCAAGGGAATACACCTCCTGGTTACGTTACCTCAGATTTAGATGAATATAATTCTCAGTGTACTTCCATACCAGGCGAATACAGTTCCTAGTTACCATACCTTAGATTAAGCTGAATAGAGTTCTCAATCTACTTCCATATCAGGCGAATACAGTTCTTGGTAACCTTAGCTCGGATTGAGTCAAATATTGTTCTTAGTCTGCTTCCATATCTGGCGAATACAATTCCTAGTTACCATACCTCGGATTAAGCCAAATATAGTTCTCAGTCTACTTCCAGATCGGGCGAATAAAATTCCTAGTAACCTTACTTCAGATTGAGCCGAATATAATTCTCAGTCTACTTCCATATAAGGCGAATACAGTTCCTGGTTTCCTGAACTTAGATTGAGCTAAATATAGTTCTCAATCTACTTCCAAATCGGGCGAATATAGTTCCTAGTAACCTTACTCCAAATTAAGCCGAATATAATTCTCAGTCTACTTCCACATCAGGCGAATATAGTTCCTGGTTACCTGACCTCAGATTGTGTGGAATATAATTCTCTGTCTACTTGCATATTAGGCAAATACAGTTTCGGGTAACCTTACTTCAGATTGAGTCGAATATAATTCTCAGTCTACTTCCGTATCAGGCGAATACAATTTCTTGTTAATTTACCTCAGATTTAGCAGAATATAGCTCTCAATCTACTCCATATCAAGTGAATACAGTTCTTGGTAACCTTAAGTCTGATTGAGCCAAATATTGTTCTCAGTCTACTTTCATATCGGGCGAATACAATTCCTAGTAAACTTACTTCAGATTGAGCAAAATATAATTCTCAGTCTTCTTCCATATCGGGCGAATACAATTCCTGGTAAATTTACTTCAGATTGAGCAAAATATAATTCTCAGTCTACTTCCAGATTAGGCGAATAAAGTTCATGGTTACCATATCATAGATAGAGCCGAATATAGTTCTCAGTCTACTTCTAGATCAGGCAAATACAATTCCTGGTTACCTTACCTTGGATTAAGCCGAATATTGTTCCCACTCTACTTCCATATCTGGCGAATACAGTTCCTGGTTACCTTACCTAAAATTTGGCCAAATATAGTTCTTAGTCTACTTCTAGATTATGCGAATACAGTTCCTAGTAACCATACTTCAAATTGTGTCGAATATAATTCTTAGTCTACTTCTATATCAGGCGAATACAGTTCCTGTTTACCTCACTTCAGATTGTGCTGAATATAATTCTCAGTCTACTACCATATCAAGTGAATACAGTTCCTGGTACCCTTACTTCAGATTAGGCCGAATATAATTCTCAGTCTGCTTCGATATCAGGTGAATAAAGTTCCTGGCTAGTTTACCTTGGATTGAGCCGAATATTGTTCTCAGTCTACTTCTTGATCTGGCGAATACAGTTCCTGGTTACATTACCTTGGATTGAGTCGAATATAATTCTCAGTGTACTTCCATATCTTGGCGAATATAGTTCTTGGTTACCTTACCTTGGATTTAGCCAAATATAGTTCTCAGTCTACTTCCAAATCTGGCGAATACAGCTCCTAGTAACCTTACTTTAGATTAAGCTGAATATAATTCTCAGTCTACTTCCATATCAGGGGAATACACCTCCTGGTTACGTTACCTCAGATTTAGATGAATATAATTCTCAGTCTATTTCACTATCAGGCCAATACAATTACAGGTTACCTTACTTCAGATTAAGCCGAATATAAGTCTCAGTCTACTTCCATCTCAGGCGAATATAGTTCCTAGTTTCCTTACTTTAGATTGAGCTGAATTGAGTTCTCAGTCCCCCTCCAAATCGGGCGAATTATGTTCCTTGTTACCTTACTTCAGATTGAGGCAAATACAATTCTCATTCTACTTCCAAATCAGAAAAACACAGTTCCTGGTCACCTTATTTTCGATGGAGCCAAATATAATTCTCAGTCTGCTTCGATATTAGGTGAATAAAGTTCCTGGCTACCTTACCTCGAATTTAGCAAAATATAGTTCTCAGTCTACTTCCAGATCAGGTGAATACAGTTCCTAGTGACCTTACTTCAAATTATGTCGAATATAATTCTTAGTCTACTTCCATATCAGGCGAATACAGTTCCTGATTACCTTACCTCAGATTGAGCTGAATATAATTCTCAGTCTACTTCAATATTAGGCGAATACAGTTCCTAGTATCCTTACTTCAGATTGGGCCGAATATAATTCTCAGCCTACTTCGATATCAGCTGAACAAAGTTCTAGGTTACCTTACCCCGAACTGAGGCGAATATTGATCTCAGTCTACTTCTAGATCTCGCAAATACAGTTCCTAGATACATTACCTTGCATTGAGTCGAATATTGTTCTCAGTTTACTTTCATATCGGGCGAATATTGTTCCTGGTTACCTTACCTCGGATAGGACCAAATACAGTTCTCAGTATACTTCCAGATCAGGCAAATACTGTTCCTGGTAACCTTACATCAGATTGAGCCGAATATAATTCTCAGTGTACTTCCATACCAGGCAAATACAGTTCCTGGTTACCTTACCTCAGATTGAGTTGAATAGAGTTCTCAATCTACTTCCATATCAGGCGAATACAGTTCTTGGTAACCTTAGCTCAGATTGAGCCAAATATAGTTCTCAATCTACTTCCAAATCAGGCGAATACAGTTCCTAGTACCCTTACTTCAGATTGAGCCGAGTATAATTCTCAGTCTACTTCCATATAAGGCGAATACAGTTCCTGGTTTCCTGATCTCAGATTAAGCTAAATATAGTTCTCATTCTACTTCCAAATCGGGCGAATACAGTTCCTAGTAACCTTACTCCGAATTGAGCCAAATATAATTCTCAGTCTACTTCCACATCAAGAGAATATAGTTCCTGTTTACTTGACCTCAGATTGAGTGTAATATAATTCTTTGTTTACTTCCATATTAGGCAAATATAGTTACGGGTAACCTTACTTCAGATTGAGTTGAATATAATTCTCAGTCTACTTCCGTATTAGGCGAATACAATTCCTTGTTAATTTACCTTAGATTTAGTAGAATATAGTTCTCAATCTACTTCCATATCAAGCGAATACAGTTCTTGGTAACCTTAACTTTGATTGAGCCAAATATTGTTCTCAATCTACTTTCATATCGGGCGAATACAATTCCTGGTAAACTTACTTCAGATTGAGTAGAATATAATTCCAAGTCTTCTTCCATATCAGGCGAATGAAGTTCATGGTTACCATACCTTGGATAGAGCCGAATTTTGTTCTCAATCTACTTCTAGATCAGGCGAATACAATTCCTGGTTACCTTACCTCGGACTGAGTCGAATATTGTTCCCACTCTACTTCCATATCTGGCGAATACAGTTCCTAGTTACCTTACCTCGAATTTGGCCAAATATAGTTCTTAGTCTACTTCTAGATCAGGCAAATACAGTTCCTAGTGACCTTACTTCAAATTGTGTCGAATATAATTCTTAGTCTACTTCCAATCAGGCGAATACAATTCCTGTTTACCTTACCTCAGATTGAGCTGAATATAATTCTCAGTCAACTTCCATATTAGGCGAATACAGTTCCTGTTATCCTTACTTCAGATTGGGCGGAATATAATTCTCAGTCTGCTTCGATATCAGGTGAATAAAGTTCCTGGTTAGCTTACCACGGATTAAGTCGAATATTGTTCTCAGTCTACTTCTAGATCTGGTGAATACAGTTCCTGGTTACATTACCTTGGATTGAGCCGAATATAATTCTCAGTGTACTTCCATATCTAGCGAATATAGTTCCTGGTTACCTTACCTCAGATTTAGCCAAATATAGTTCTTAGTCTACTTCCAAATCTGGCTAATACAGTTCCTAGTAACCTTACTTTAGACTAAGTTGAATATAATTCTTAGTCTACTTCCATATCAGGGGAATACACCTCCTGGTTACCTTACCTCAGATTGAGATGAATATAATTCTCAGTCTATTTCCCTATCAGGCCAATACAATTACCGGTTACCTTACTTCAGACTGAGCCGAATATAATTCTCAGTCTACTTCCATATCAGGCGAATACAGTTCCTGGTTTGCTTACTTCAGATTGAGCTGAATTGAGTTCTTAGTCCACCTCCAAATCGGGCGAATTGTCTTCCATGTTACCTTACTTCATATTGAGGCAAACACAATTCTCATTCTACTTCCAAATCAGGCAAATACAGTTTCTAGTCACCTTATTTTCGATGGAGCTGAATATAGTTCTCAGTCTACTTCCAATTCGAGTGAATAGTTTTCCTGGCTACCTTACTTTAAACTGATTCGAATATAGTTCTTGGTCTACATCTAGATCGAACGAATACAGTTCCTGGTTACCTTACTTCATATTGAATTGAAAATTACACTCAGTCTACTTCCAAATCAGGCGAATACAATTCCTGTTTACCTTACCTCGAATTGAGCCAAATATATTTCTTAGTCTACTTCCAGATCCGACGAATACAGTTCCTGGAAGCTCACTTCAGATTAAGCCAAATTGAGTTCACAGTCCACTTCCTGATTGAGCAAATAGTGTTCCTAGTTACCTAACCTTAGATTCTGCTGAATATAGCTCCCAATCTACTTCTAGATCGAGCGAATATAGTTCCTGGTAACCTTACTTTAGATTGAGTCGAATATAATTCTAGTCTACTTCCGTATCAGGTAAATACAATTCTTGGTTACCTTACCTCCGATTGAGCTGAATATAGTTCTCTATCTACTTCCACATCTGGCGAATACAGTTCCTGGTGACCTTATTTTCGATTGAGCTGAATATAGTTCTCAGTCTACTTCCGATCAGGCGAATAGTTTTCCTGGTTACCTTACTGATCCGAATATAATTTTTGGTCTACTTTCAGATCGAACGAATACAGTTCCTGGTTACCTTACTTCATATTGAATCAAAAATTACACTCAGTCTGCTACCAAATCATGCGAATACAGTACCTGGTTACCTCTCTTTAGATTGAGCCGAATGGAGTTCTCAGTTCACCACAAAATCTGGAGAATAGAGTTCCTCGTTACCTTACCTCAGACTAAGCCGAATATAGTTCTCAGACTACCCTACATTAGATTATGCCAAACATAGTTATTAGTCTGACTCCAGATCGAGCAAATATAATTCCCAGTTATGTTTCCTCAGATTGTGCTGAATATAGTTCTCAGTCTACTTCCTGATCGGGTGAATACATTTCCTAGTAACCATAGTTCAAATTGAGCTAAATATAATTCCCAGTCAACTTCTATATCATGTGAATATAGTTCTTGGTTACCTTACCTCGTATTAAGCCAAATATGTTTCTTAGACTACTTCCAGATCAGGCAAATACAGTTTTTGGTTACCTCACTTCAGATTAAGCCAAATTGAGTTCTTGGGCAACCTCCAAATTAGGAGAATAGAGTTCCTCGTTACCTTACTTCAGTTTGAGGTGAATATAGTTCTTTGTCTACATCCACATTGAGCGAATACTGTTCCTGGTTACCACAATTTCGATTGAGTCGAATATAGTTCTCAGTATAACCTACATCAGATTATGCCAAATATAGTTCTCAATCTAATTCCAGATCGGGCAAATACAATTCGCGGTAACCTTTCCTCAGATTACGCTGAATATAATTCTTAGTCTACTTCTATTTCTGGCGAATACAATTCCCGGTTACCTTACCTCGAATTGAGCCAAATATATTTCTTTACCTACTTCCAGATTAGGCGAATACAGTTCCTGGTTAACTCACTTCAGATTGGACTGAATTGAGTTCTTAGTCTGCCTCCAGATAGGGCAAATAGTGTTCCTGGTTACTTAACCTTAAATTCTGTTGAATATAGTTCTCTATCTACTTCTAGATGGGGCGAATGCAGTACCTAGTAACCTTACTCTAGATTGAGTCGAATATATTTCTCAGTATATTTCCATATCAGTTGAATACAGTTCCTGTTTACCTTACCTCGGATTGAGCTGAATATTATTCTCAGTCTACTTCCATATCAAGCGAATACAGTTCTTAGTAACCTTACCTCGGATTGAGACAAATATTGTTTTTAGTCTATTTCCATATCTGGCGAATACAGTTCCTAGTTACCTTACCTTGGATTTAGACAAATATAATTCTCAATCTACTTCCAGATCGGGTGAATACAGTTCCTAGCAACCTTACTTCAGATTGAGCCGAATATTATTCTCCGTGTACTTCCATATCAAGCGAATACGGTTCATGGTTACCTTACCTCAGATTAAGCTGAATATAGTTCTCAATCTACTTACATATCAGGCAAATACAGTTCTTGGTAACCTTAGCTCAAATTGAGCCAAATATTGTTCTCAGTCTGCTTCCATATCTGGCGAATTACAGTTCCTAGTTACCTTACCTTGGATTGAGCCAAATATAGTTCTCAATCTACTTCCAGATCAGGCGAATACAGTTCCTAGTAACCTTACCTCAGATTGAGTGGAAAATAATTCTCAGTCCACTTCCCCATCAGTCGAATAGAGTTCCTAGTTGCCTAACCTTAGACTGAGCTAAATATATTTCTCAGTCTACTTCAAAATCAGGCGAATACAGCTCCTGGTAACCTTACTCCAGATTGAGCCGAATATAATTCTCTGTCTACTTCCATATCAGGCAAATATAGTTCCTAGTAACCTTACTTCAGATTAAGTCGAATATAATTCATAGTCTACTTTTGTATCAGGCGAATAGAGTTCCTTGTTACTTTACCTCAGATTAAGCTGAATATAGTTCTCAATCTACTTCCATATCAAGCGAATACAGTTCTTGGTAACCTTAACTCTGATTGAGCCAAATATTGTTCTCAGTCTACTTCCAGATAGGGCGAATACAGTTCCTGATAACCTTACTTCAGATTGAGTTGAATATAGTTCTCAGTCTACTTTCATATCGGGAGAATACAATTCCTGGTAAACTTACTTCAGATTGAGTTGAATATAATTGTCAGTCTTCTTCCATATCAAGCGAATAAAGTTCATGGTTGCCTTACCTGGGATTGAGCCGAATATTGTTCCCAGTCTACTTCCATATCTAGCGAATACAGTTCCTGGTTACCTTACCCCGTATTTAGCCAAATATAGTTTTTAGTCTACTTCTAGATCGGGCGAATATAGTTCCTAGTAACCTTACCTCAAATTGTGTCGAATATAATTCTTAATCTACTTCCATATCAAGCGAATACAGTTCCTGGTTACTTTACCTCAGATTGAGCTGAATATAATTCTCAGTCTACTTCCATATCAGGTGAATACAGTTCCTAGTATTCTAACTTTAGATTAGGCCGAATATAATTCTCAGTCTACTTAGATATCAGGTGAATAAAGTTCCTGGTTACCTTACCTTGGATTAAGCCAAATATTGATCTCAGTCTACTTCTAGATCTAGCGAATATAGTTCCTGGTTACATTACCTTGGATTGGGCCGAATATTGTTCTCAGTCTACTTCCATATCAAGCGAATACAGTTTTTGGTAACCTTAACTCTGATTGAGCCAAATATTTTTCTCAGTCTACTTCCAGATCGGGCGAATACAGTTCCTGATAACCTTACTTCAAATTAAGCTGAATATAGTTCTCAGTCTACTTTCATATCGGGCGAATACAATTCCTGGTAAACTTACATCAGATTGAGTTGAATATAATTGTCAGTCTTCTTCCATATCAAGCGAATAAAGTTCATGGTTGCCTCACCTCGGATTGAGCCGAATTAATTCTCTGGGTACTTCTAGATCTGGCGAATACAATTCTTGGTTACCCTACCTGGGATTGAGCCGAATATTGTTCCCAGTCTACATCCATATCTGGCGAATACAGTTCCTGGTTACCTTACCCCGAATTTAGCCAAATATAGTTTTTAGTCTACTTCCAGATCGGGCGAATATAGTTCCTAGTAACCTTACCTCAAATTGTGTCGAATATAATTCTTAATCTACTTCCATATCAGGCGAATACAGTTCCTGGGTTACCTTACCTCAGATTGAGCTGAATATAATTCTCAGTCTACTTCCATATCAGGCGAATACAGTTCCGAGTATTCTAACTTCAGATTGGGTCGAATATAATTCTCAGTCTACTTAGATATCAGGTGAATAAAGTTCCTGGTTACCTTATCTCGGATTAAGCCAAATATTGATCTCAGTCTACTTCTAGATCTGGTGAATATAGTTCTTGGTTACATTACCTTGGATTGGGCCGAATATTGTTCTCAGTCTACTTCCATATCAGGCGAATACAGTTCTTGGTAACCTTAGCTCGGATTGGGCCAAATATTGTTCTCAGTTTGCTTCCATATCTAGCGAATACAGTTCAAAGTTACCTTACCTCGAATTAAGCCAAATATAGTTCTCAATCTCCTTCCAGATCGGGTGAATATAGTTCCTAGTAACCTTACTTCAGAATGAGCCGAATATAATTCTCAGTCTACTTCCATATCAGGCGGATACAATTCCTGGTTGCCTGACCTCAGATTGAGCTAAATATAGCTCTTAGTCCACATCCAAATCAGGCGAATACCTTTCATGGTAACCTTACTCTAGATTGAGCCGAATATAATTCTCAGTCTACTTCCAGATCGGGCGAATACAGTTCCTAGTTACCTGACTTAATATTGAGCTGAATATAGTTCTCAGTCTGACTTCATATCGGACGAATACAATTCCTGGTAAACATACTTCAGATTGAGCTGAATATAATTCTCAGTCTACTTCCATATCAGGCGAACAAACTTCCAAGTTACCTTACCTCAGATTGAGCCGAATGCTGTTCTCAGTGTACTTCCAAATCTAGCAAACACAGTTCATGGTTACCTTACCTCAATTGAGCCAAATATTGTTTTCTCAGTCTACTTCCAGATCTGGCGAATACATTTCCTTGTAACCCTACTTTACATTAAGCCGAATATAATTCTCAATCTACTTCCATATCAGGGGAATACACCACCTGGTTACCTTACCTCAGATTAAGATGAATATAATTCTCAATCTACTTCCATATCAGGCAAATAAACTTCCAAGTTACCTTACCTCGGATTGAGCCGAATGTTGTTCTCAGTGTACTTCCAAATCTAGCGAACACAGTTCTCGGTTACCTTACCTCGGTTGAGCCAAATATTGTTTTCTCAGTCTACTTCCAGATCTGGCGAATACATTTCCTTGTAACCATACTTTACATTAAGCCGAATATAATTCTCAATCTACTTCCATATCAAGGGAATACACCACCTGGTTACCTTACCTCAGATTTAGATGAATATAATTCTCAGTCTGTTTCCCTATCAGGCCAGTACAATTATTGGTTACCTTACTTCAGATTGAGCCGAATATAATTCTCAGTCTACTTCCATATCAGGCGAATACAGTTCCTGGTTTCCTTACTTTAGATTGAGCTGAATTTAGTTCTCAGTCCACCTCCAAATCGGGCGAATTGTGTTCCTTGTTACCTTACTTTAGATTGAGGAAAATACAATTCTCATTCAACTTCCAAATCAGACAAATACAGTTCATGGTCACCTCATTTTCGATGGAGCTGAATATAGTCCTTAGTCTACTTCCAAATCTTGTGAATAGTTTTCCTGGCTACCTTACTTCAAACTAATCCAAATATAGTACTTGGTCTACATCCAGATTGAACGAATATAGCTCCTGGTTACCTTACTTCATATTGAATTGAAAATTACACTCAATCTACTTCTAAATCAGGCGAATACAATTCCTGGTTACCTTACCTTGAATTGAGCAAAATATATTTCTTAGTCTACTTCCAGATCAGACGAATATAGTTCCTGGTTACCTTACCCCGAATTTAGTAAAATATGGTTCTTAGTCTAGTTTTAGATCGAGCGAATACAGTTCCCAGTAACCTTACTTCAAATTGTGTTAAATATAATTCTTAGTCTACTTCCATATCAGGTGAATACAGTTCCTGGTTACCTTAGCTTGGATTGGGCCAAATATTGTTCTCAGTATGCTTCCATATCTAGCGAATACAATTCCTACTTACCTCACCTCCGATTGAGCCAAATATAGTTCTCAGTCTCCTTCCAGATCGGGCGAATACAGTTCCTAGTTACCTTACTTCAAATTAAGCCGAATATAATTCTCAGTCTACTTCCATATCAGGCGGATACAGTTCCTAGTTGCCTGACCTCATATTGAGCTAAATATAGTTCTCAGTCTACATCCAAATCGGGCGAATATATTTCCGGGTAACTTTACTCCAGAGTGAGCCGAATATAATTCTCAGTCTACTTCCATATCAGGCGAATGTAGCTCCTAGATACCTAACCTCAGATTGAGCGGAATATAATTCACTGTCTACTTCCGTATCAGGCAAATACAGTTCATGGTAACCTTACTTCAGATTGAGTCGAATATATTTCTCAGTCTATTTCCATATCAGTTGAATACAATTCCTGTTTACCTTACCTCGGATTGAGCCAAATATAATTCTTAGTTTACTTCCATATTAGGTGAATAAAGTTCCTGGTTACCCATCTTCAAATTAAGTCAAATATATTTCTCAGTCTACTTCCAGATCGGCGAATACAGTTCCTGATAACCTTACTTCAAATTAAGCTGAATATAATTCTCAGTCTACTTCCATATCAGGCGAATACAATTCCGGGTTACCTGACTTCATATTTAGCTGAATATAGTTCTCAGTCTAATTTCATATCGAACGAATACAATTCCTGGTAAACATACTTCAGATTGAGCAGAATATAATTCTCAGTCTTCTTCCATATTCAGCGAATAAAGTTCATGGTTACCTTACCTCAGATTGAGCCGAATTTACTTCTCAGTCTCGGTTTAGATCAGGCGAATATAATTCATGCTACATTACCTTGGATTGAGCCAAATATTGTTCTCAGTCTACTTCCAAATCTGGCGAATACAGTTCCTAGTTACCTTACCCCAAATTTAGCCAAATATAGTTCTCAGCGTACTTCCATATCAGGCGAATACAGTTCCTGGTTACCTTACCTTAGATTGAGTTGAATATAGTTCTCAATCTACTTGCATATCAGGTGAATACAATTCTTGGTAACCTTAGCTCGGATTATGCCAAATATTGTTATCAATTTGCTTCCATATCTGGTGAATACAGTTCCAAGTTACCTTACCTCGGATTAAGCCAAATATTGTTCTCAATCTACTTCTAGATCGGGCGAATACAGTTCCTAGTAACCTTACTTCTGATTGAGTCGAATATGATTCTCAGTCTACGTCCATATCAGGCGAATACAGTTCCTGGTTACTTGACCTCAGATTAGCTGAATATAGTTCTTAGTCTTCTTCCATATCAAACGAATACAATTCCTGGTAAACATACCTCAGATTGAGCCGAATACAATTCTTAGTCCACTTCCATACCTGGCGAATAAATTTCCCGGTTACCTTACCTCGGATTGAGCCAAATTTAGGTCTCAATCTACTTCCATATCAGGCGGATACAGTTCCTAGTTGCCTAATTTCAGATTGAGCTAAATATATTTCTCAGTCTACTTCCAAATCGGGTGAATACAGTTCCTGGTAACCTTACTCTGGATTGAACTGAATATAATTCTCGGTCTACTTCCATATTAGACGAATATAGTGTTGGAAAAAACTGGTTTTATATCTCATACAAAATGCACAGCAGAAGCAACAAAACACGGATCTACTTCAATCATGAATGATAAACATGTAACCATGAATTCTAGAATAAAGAAAAGATGCGTACCTTGATGCAGTGAATTTCAAAACCTTGAAGATCAAACGTTCTTGGGAAGACTTTTAATCTTCACTCCAATTCCACTTGATGCCCAAGATGTGTGGTCTCTCAATTGGTAACAAAAGGGTGATTAGAGAGTGACAAAAACTCACATATTTTCCATTTCACAATGATGTTACTTACTTAAAATATTCTGAACGTTTTTCCCTTTTGTATCTAACCAATTATCTAATTGAGCTGGCCTTTTGGGCCTTTCCAATTGGGCTTAAATGTGTGGCTTGGAGTGGGACCAAAAGGGACCAATAAGATGATGGAATTAAATGAGTGCGCAGCGGAAAAGTAAGTTTTGAACGGATCTACTTCATTCAATATTGCTAACACGTACTAAGTAAATTTCAGAACTTGAAAACAAGAGATCGTACCTTGAAGCAGTGAATTACAAAACCGAAGATTGAAGCACTTGGGAATACTCTTAATCTTCACTCCAATTCCACTAATCGCCCAAGATGTGTGGTCTCTCAAATTGGTAACAAAGGGATAACTAGTGAGTACCAAAAACTCACTTCCACACCACTACAATGGTGATTTTCTTACCAATTATTTTCTGTGTTTTTCCCTTTGTTTCTAACCAATATATCTAATTGGGCTGGCCTTTTGGGCCTTACCAATTGGGCTTAAGTGTGTGGCTTGGAGTGGGACCAAAAGGGACCAATAAGACACTAGCTCCAATGGGCCTTGGGCTTTTCTGTCAACTCTTGACAAGTCCAAAGTTACCATTAACTATATTTAATACCACTATATAAATATAGTTGCACTCTAGGTCTTATCTATATATTATATCCCTAGACTTTATTATATATGCAATCCCTTCATAAAATATTCGTAGTAATACAAAGTTATTAATATAGACTGCCACTTTGTAAATTACTACATCTTGATCCTTGAGTACCCGGTTTAATCCTTTAATGTTATTCATTATATATTTATGAAATCCTATTCCATAAATATATACTTTAGTAACTACTTACTAAAGTGGTTAGGCCTAACTCTCTGAATAACAAACCCATTAAACTTATCTCAAGGGAATATTTTATATCTCCGTTAAGAGATTATGAATTCCATCTTGAGAATACATGTTCCATCAACACTTAATGTGGCTGCCCAACATACTGAGGTTTTGACCATTAATATAGATCTCACTCCTGATATATCAAAGCAACCTACACCTCATGATCAGGTTCATTATTCTCCCAGGATTAAGAGTTCATGCAAATACAAGTCATGAGATTTATTATTCTTTTGACAGTCCTTAGGCAAATAATAAATCTCATGGCGGTCCAGTTCAATATGTCTTAACTCTTAAAACATATTAACACATCAACTAGAAGTCACCACTTCCATGATCAAGACAAATCATCGTAGTTGATATGTTATAGTCTTCGCAGATGAAATGCCCAATTTCATCACCGACTACGAACTATAATTCTGAGTTTACAAAGAACTTGTGATTTATATCTTCTATGACTCTTCACATAAATCACATACTATGCATCTCATAGACTATATGATAATGTTCGAATATTCATGTTACCATTATTTCAGATAATAATAAAACAAATTTATTAAACATAATATTAAGTCATACATAATGTCTAACACAATGTCACACTTAATATCATACATAGCATCATTCAATAGGATTTAAGGGCACTAATCCTAACATAAGACACTAGCTCCAATAGGCCTTGGGCTTTTCCGTCAACTCTTTACAAGTCCAAAGTTACCATTAACTATATTTAATACCACTATATAAATATAGTTGCACTCTAGGCCTTATCAATAAATTATTTCCCAAGACTTTATTGTACATTCAACCCCTTCATTAAAATATTCGTAGTAATACAAAGTCATAAATATAGACTGCCACTCTGAAGATTACTACATCTTAATCCTTGAGTACCCAGTTTAATCCTTTATGTTATTCATCATATATTTATGAAATCCAATTCCGTAAATATATACTTTAGTAACTCCTTACTAAAGTGGTTGGGCCCAACACTCCGAATAACAAAACCCATTAAACTTATCTCAAGGGAATATTTTATATCTCCGTTAAGAGATTATGAATTCCATCTTGAAAATATATGTTCCATCAACATTAAATGCGGCTGCCCAACATACTGAGGTTTTGACCATAACTAATAGATCTCACTCCTGATATATCAAAGCAACCTACATCTCATGATCAGGTCCATTATTCTATCAGGATTTAGAGTAGATATAAATAGAAGTCGTGAGATTTATTATTCATTTGACAGTCTTTAGGAGAATAATAAATCTCACAGCGGTCCAGTTCAATATGTCTTAACTCTTAAAACATATCAACATACCAACTAGAAGTCTCCACTTCCATGATCAAGACAAATCATCGTAGTTGATATGTTATAGTCTTCGCAGATGAAACGCCCAATTTCATCACCGACTACGAAATAAAACTATGAGTTTACAAAGAACTTGTGATTTATATCTTTCTGTGACTTTTCACATAAATCACATACTATGCATCTCATGGACTAAGATTATGTCCTATTAGTTCATAAATAGTCTCATATGATTAAACAATTTAATTATTTATGACATGCCAATAAATTGGATTTTAGGGCATAAATCCCAACATATAGTTCCTAGCTACCTAACCTCAGATTGTGCTGAATATAGTTCTCAGTCTTCTTCCATATCAAGCGAATACAATTCCTGGTAAACATACTTCAGATTGAGCCAAATACAATTCTTAGTCTACTTCCACATCTGGCAAATAAAGTTCCCGGCTACCTAACCTCGGATTGAGCCGAATTTAGGTCTCAGTCTACTTCCATATCAGGAGAATAAACTTCCAGGTTACCTTACCTCAGATTGAGCCGAATGTTGGTCTTAGTGTACTTCCAAATATAGCGAATACAGTTCCCGGTTACCTTACCTCGGATTGAGCCAAATATTGTTCTCAGTCTACTTCCAGATCTGGCAAATACATTTCCTTGTAACCCTACTTTACATTAAGTCGAATATAATTCTCAATCTACTTCCATATCAGGGGAATACACCTCCTGGTTACCTTACCTCGGATTTAGATGAATATAATTCTCAGTATGTTTCCCTATCAGGCCAATACAATTACCAGTTACCTTACTTCAGACTGAGCCGAATATTATTCTCAGTCTACTTCCATATCAGGCGAATACAGTTCCAAGTTTCCTTACTTCAGATTGAGCTAAATTGAGTTCTCAGTCCACCCCTAAATCGGGCGAATTGTGTTCCTTTTTACCATACTTTAGATTGAGGGGAATACAATTCTCATTCTACTTCCAAATCAGACAAATACAGTTCATGGCCACCTTATTTTCGATGGAGCTTAATATAGTTCTCAGTTTACTTCCAGATCTGGGGAATAGTTTTCCCGACTACCTTACTTTAAACTGATCAGAATATAGTTCTTGGTCTACATCCAGATCGAATGAATATAGTTCCTGGTTACCTTACTTCATATTGAATTGAAGATTAGACTCAGTCTGCTTCCAAATCAGGCGATTAAAATTCCTGGTTACTTTACCTCAAATTGAGCGAAATATATTTCTTAGTCTACTTCCAGGTCCGACTAATACAGTTCCTGGTTACCTTACCCCGAATTTAGCCAAATATAGTTCTTAATCTACTTTTAGGTCGAGCGAATACAATTCCTAGTAACCTTACTTCAAATTTTGTTGAATATAATTCTTAGTCTACTTCCATATCCGGCGAATACAGTTCCTGGTTACCTTACCTCAGATTGAGCTAAATATAATTCTCAGTCTACGTCCATATCAAGTGAATACAG
Organism: Quercus glauca; assembly: GCA_023736055.1. Taxonomy (NCBI): domain Eukaryota; kingdom Viridiplantae; phylum Streptophyta; class Magnoliopsida; order Fagales; family Fagaceae; genus Quercus; species Quercus glauca. The sequence continues at coordinate 42,081,405 of CM043319.1, forward strand.
TTCCTGGTATCCTAACTTCAGATTGGGCCGAATATAATTCTCAGTCTACTTTGATATCTGGTGAATAAAGTTCCTGGTTACCTTACCTCAGATTGAGCCGAATATTGATCTCAGTCTACTTCTAGATCTGGCGAATATAGTTCCTGGTTACATTACCTTGGATTGAGCCAAATATTGTTCTCAGTCTACTTCCACATCAGGCAAATACAATTCATGGTAACTTTAGCTCAGATTGAGCCAAATATTGTTCTCAGTCTGCTTCCATATCTGGCGAATACAGTTCCTAGTTACCTTACCCCAAATTTAGCCAAATATAGTTCTCAGTGTACTTCCATATCAGGCGAATACAGTTCCAGGTTACCTTACCTTAGATTGAGTTGAATATAGTTCTCAATCTACTTACATATTAGGTGAATACAATTCTTGGTAACCTTAGCTCGGATTGAGCCAAATATTGTTATCAATTTGCTTCCATATCTGGTGAATACAGTTGCTAGTTACCTTACCTCGGATTGAGCCAAATATTGTTCTCAGTCTACTTCTAGATCGGGCGAATACAGTTCCTAGTTACCTTACTTCTGATAGAGCCGAATCAGATTCTCACTCTACTTCCATATCAGGCAAATATTATTCCTGGTTACTTGACCTCAGATTGAGTTGAATATAGTTCTCTGTCTTCTTCGATATCAAGCGAATACAATTCCTGGTAAACATACTTTAGATTGAGCCCAATACAATTCTCAGTCTACTTCCATATCTGGTGAATAAAGTTCCCGGTTAACTTACCTCGGATTTTGCCGAATTTAGGTCTCAGTCTACTTCTATATTAGGCGAATAAACTTCCAGGTTACCTTACCTCGGATTGAGTCGAATCTTGTTCTCAGTGTACTTCCGAATCTAGCGAATACAGTTCCCGATTACCTTACCTCGGATTGAGCCAAATATTGTTCTCAGTCTACTTCCAAATCTGGCGAATATATTTCCTTGTAACCTTACTTTACATTAAGCTGAATATAATTCTCAATCTACTTCCATATCAGGGGAATACACCTCCTGGTTACCTTACCTCAGATTTAGATGAATATAATTCTCCGTCTGTTTCCCTATTAGGCCAATACAATTACTGGTTACCTTACTTCAGATTGAGCCGAATATAATTCTCAGTCTACCTCCGTATCAGGCAAATACAGTTCCTGGTTTCCTTACTTCAGATTGAGCAGAATTTAGTTCTCAGTCCACCTCCAAATCGGGCGAATTGTGTTCCTTGTTACCTTACTTTAGATTGAGGAAAATACAATTCTCATTCAACTTCCAAATCAGACAAATACAGTTCATGGTCACCTTATTTTCGATGGAGCTGAATATAGTCCTCAGTCTACTTCCAGATCTGGTGAATAGTTTTCCTGGCTACCCTACTTTAAACTTATCCGAATATAGTTCTTGGTCTACATCTAGATCGAATGAATATAGTTCCTGGTTACCTTACTTCATATTGAATTGAAAATTACACTCAGTCTGCTTCCAAATCAGGCGAATACAATTCCTGGTTACCTTACCTCGAATTGAGCCAAATAAATTTCTTATTCTACTTTCAGATCAGACGAATACAGTTCATGGTTACCTTACCCTGAATTTAACCAAATATAGTTTTTAGTCTAGTTTTAGATCGAGCGAATACAGTTCCTAGTAACCTTACTTCAAATTGTGTTCAATATAATTCTTAGTCTACATCTATATCAGGCGAATACAGTTCCTGGTTACCTTAGCTCGGATTGGGCCAAATATTGTTCTCAGTCTGCTTCCATATCTAGCGAATACAGTTCCTAGTTACCTTACCTCGGATTGAGCCAAATATAGTTCTCATTCTCCTTCCGGATCGGGCGAATACAGTTCCTAGTAGCCTTACTTCAAATTGAGCCGAATATAATTCTCAGTCTACTTCCATATCAGGCGGATACAATTCCTAGTTACCTGACTTCATATTAAGCTAAATATAGTTCTAAGTCTACATCCAAATCGGGTGAATACATTTCCTGGTAACCTTACTCCACTTTGAGCCGAATATAATTCTCAGTCTACTTCCATATCAGGTGAATATAGCTCCTGGATACCTAACCTCAGATTGAGCGGAATATAATTCACTATCTACTTTCGTATCAGGAAAATACAGTTCCTGGTAACCTTACTTCAGATTATGTCAAATATATTTCTCAGTCTATTTCCATATCAGTTGAATACAGTTCCTGTTTACCTTACCTCGAATTGAGCCAAATATAATTCTCAGTTTACTTCCATATTAGGCAAATAAAGTTCCTGGTTACCCATCATCAGATTGAGTCGAATATATTTCTCAGTCTACTTCCAGATCGGGCGAATACAGTTCCTGATAACCGTACTTCAAATTGAGCTGAATATAATTCTCAGTCTACTTCCATATTAGGCGAATACAATTCCTGGTTACCTGACTTCATATTCAGCTGAATATAGTTCTCAGTCTAATTTCATATTGGACAAATACAATTCCTGGTAAACATACTTCAGATAGAGCAGAATATAATTCTCAGTTTTCTTCCATATTAAGTGAATAAAGTTCATGGTTACCTTTCCTCAAATTGAGCCGAATTTACTTCTCAGTCTCGGTCTAGATCAAGCAAATACAATTCCTGCTACATTACCTTGGATTGAGCCAAATATTGCTCTCAATCTCGTTCCATATCTAGCGAATACAGTTCATAGTTACCTTACCCCAAATTTAGCCAAATATAGTTCTCAGTGTACTTCCATATCAGGCTAATACAGTTCCTGGTTACCTTACCTTAGATTGAGTTGAATATAGTTCTCAATCTACTTGCATATCAGGTGAATACAATTCTTGGTAACCTTAGCTCGGATTGAGCCAAATATTGTTATCAATTTGCTTCGGAATTTGGTGAATACAGTTCCTAGTTACCTTACCTCGGATTTAGCCAAATATTGTTCTCAATCTACTTCTAGATCGGGCGAATACAGTTCCTAGTAACCTTACTTCAGATTGAGCCGAATATGATTCTCAGTCTACATCCATATCAGGCGAATACAGTTCCTGGTTACTTCGCTTCAGATTGAGCTGAATATAGTTCTCAGTCTTCTTCCATATCAAGTGAATACAATTCCTAGTAAACATACCTCAGATTGAGCCGAATACAATTCTTAGTGCACTTCCATATCTAGCGAATACAGTTCCTAGTTACCTTACCTCAGATTGAGCCAAATATAGTTCTCATTCTCCTTCCAGATCGGGCGAATACAGTTCCTAGTAGCCTTACTTCAAATTGAGCCGAATATAATTCTCAGTCTACTTCCATATCAGGCGGATACAGTTCCTAGTTACCTGACTTCATATTGAGCTAAATATCGTTCTCAGTCTACATCCAAATCGGGTGAATACATTTCCTGGTAACCTTACTCCACTTTGAGCCGAATATAATTCTCAGTCTACTTTATCAGGCGAATATAGCTCCTGGATACCTAACCTCAGATTAAGCGGAATATAATTCACTGTTTACTTCCGTATCAGGCAAATACAGTTCCTGGTAACCCTACTTCAGATTTTGTCAAATATATTTCTCAGTCTATTTCCATATCAGTTGAATACAGTTCCTATTTACCTTACCTCGGATTGAGCCAAATATAATTCTCAGTTCACTTCCATATTAGCCAAATAAAGTTCCTGGTTACCCGTCATCAGATTGGGTCGAATATATTTCTCAGTCTACTACCAGATCGGGCAAATACAGTTCCTGATAACCTTACTTCAAATTGAGCTAAATATAATTCTCAGTCTACTTCCATATTAGGCGAATACAATTCCTGGTTACTTGACTTCATATTCAGCTGAATATAGTTCTCAGTCTAATTTCATATCGGACAAATACAATTCCTGGTAAACATACTTCAGATAGAGCATAATATAATTCTCAGTTTTCTTCCATATTAAGCGAATAAAGTTCATGGTTACCTTTCCTCAGATTGAGCCGAATTTACTTCTCAGTCTCGGTCTAGATTAGGCGAATACAATTCCTACTACATTACCTTGGATTGAGCCAAATATTGCTCTCAGTCTCCTTCCATATCTGGCGAATACAGTTCCTAGTTACCTTACCCCAAATTTAGCCAAATATAGTTCTCAGTGTATTTCCATATCAGGCGAATACAGTTCCTGGTTACCTTACCTTAGATTGAGTTGAATATAGTTCTCAATCTACTTGCATATCAAGTGAATACAATTCTTGGTAACCTTAGCTCGGATTGAGCCAAATATTGTTATCAATTTGCTTCGATATCTGGTGAATACAATTCCTAGTTACCTTACCTCGGATTGAGCCAAATATTGTTCTCAGTCTACTTCTAGATCGGGCGAATACAGTTCCTAGTAACCTTACTTCAGATTGAGCCGAATATGATTCTCAGTCTACATGTATATCAGGCAAATACAGTTCCTGGTTACTTCACCTCAGATTGAGCTGAATATAGTTCTTAGTCTTCTTCCATATCAAACGAATACAATTCCTAGGAAACATACCTCAGATTGAGCCGAATACAATTCTTTGTGCACTTCCATATCTAGCGAATAAAGTTCTTGGTTACCTTACCATGAATTGAGCCAAATTTAGGTCTCAATCTACTTCCATATCAGGCGGATACAGTTCCGGGTTGCCAAATTTCAAATAGAGCTAAATATAGTTCTCAGTCTACTCCCAAATCGGGTGAATACAGTTCCTGGTAACCTTACTCCAGATTGAACCGAATATAATTCTCAGTCTACTTCCATATCAGGCGAATATACTTCCTAGTTACCTGACCTCAGATTGAGCTGAATATAGTTCTCAGTCTTCTTCCATATCAAGCGAATACAATTCCTGGTAAACATACTTCAGATTGAGCCAAATACAATTCTTAGTGCACTTCCATATCTGGCGAATAAAGTTCCCAGTTACCTAACCTCAGATTGAGCTGAATTTAGGTCTCAGTCTACTTCCATATTAGGCAAATAAACTTCCGGTTACCTTACCTCAAATTGAGCCGAATGTTGTTCTCAGTGTACTTCCAAATCTAGCGAATACAGTTCCCGATTACCTTACCTCGGATTGAGCCAAATATTCTACTCAGTCTACTTCCAGATCTGGCGAATACATTTCCTTGTAACCTTACTTTACGTTAAGTCGAATATAATTCTCAATCTACTTCCATATCAAGGGAATACACCTCCTGGTTACCTTACCTCAGATATAGATGAATATAATTCTCAGTCTGTTTCCCTATCAGGCCAATACAATTTCTGGTTACCTTACTTCAGATTGAACTGAATATAATTCTCAGTCTCCTTCCATATCAGGCGAATACAGTTCCTGGTTTCCTTACTTCAGATTGAGCTGAATTGAGTTCTCAGTCCACCTCCAAATCGGGCGAATTGTGTTCCTTGTTACCTTACTTTTGATTGAGGCAAATACAATTCTCATTCTACTTCCAAATCAGACAAATATAGTTTCGGTCACCTTATTTTAGTTGGAGCTGAATATAGTTCTCAGTCTACTTCCAGATCTAGTGAATAGTTTTCCTGGCTACCTTACTTTAAACTGATCCGAATATAGTTCTTGGTCTACATCCAGATCGAACGAATATAGTTCCTGGTTACCTTACTTCATATTGAATTGAAAATTACACTCAGTCTACTTCCAAATTAGGCGAATACAATTCCTGGTTACCTTACCTCAAATTGAGCCAAATATATTTCTTAGTCTACTTCCAGATTCGACGAATACAGTTCCTGGTTACCTTACCCCAAATTTAGCCAAATATAGTTCTTAGTCTAGTTTTAGATCAAGTGAATACAGATCCTAGTAACCTTACTTCAAATTGTGTTGAATATAATTCTTAGTCTACTTCCATATCAGGCGAATACAGTTCCTGGTTACCTTACCTCAGATTGAGCTAAATATAATTCTCAGTCTACTTCCATATCAGGCAAATATTGTTCCTGGTATCCTAACTTCTGATTGGGCCGAATATAATTCCCAGTCTACGTCGATATCAGGTGACTAAAGTTCCTGGTTACCTTACCTTAGATTAAGCAGAATATTGATCTCAGTCTACTTCTAGATCTGGCGAATATAGCTCCTAGTTACATTACCTTGGATTGAGCCGAATATTGTTCTCAGTCTACTTCCACATTAGGCAAATACAGTTCTTGGTAACCTTAGCTCGGATTGAGCCAAATATTGTTCTCAATCTGCTTCCATATCTGGCGAATACAGTTCCTAGTTACCTTACCTCGAATTGAGCCAAATACAGTTCTCAGTCTACTTCCAGATCGGGCGAATACAATTCCTAGTAACCTTCTTCAGATTTAGCGGATTATAATTCTCAGTCTACTTCCATATCAGGCGGATATAGTTCCTGGTTGCTTAATTTTAGATTGAGCTAAATTAGTTCTCAGTCTACTTCCAAATCGGGTGAATACAGTTCTAGGTAACCTTACTTCAGATTGAACTAAATATAATTCTCAGTCTACTTCCATATCAGGCGAATATAGTTCCTGGTTACTTGACCTCAGATTGAGCAAAATATAATTCTCTGTCTACTTCCATATTAGGCAAGTACAGTTCCTAGTAACCTTACTTCCGATTGAGTCGAATATATTTCTCAGCCTATTTCCATATTAGTTGAATACAGTTCCTGTTTACCTTACCTCGGATTGAGCCGAATATTGTTCCCAGTCTATGTCAATATCAAGCGAATACAGTTCCTGGTTACCTTACCTCGAATTGAGACGAATATTATACTCAATCTACTTCCATATCTGGCGACTACTGTCCCTAGTTACCTTACCTTGGATTTAGACAAATACAATTCTCAATGTACCTCCAGATCGGGCAAATACAGTTGCCGGTAACCTTACTTCAGATTAAGTCGAATATATTTCTCAGTCTATTTCCATATCTGGTGAATACAGTTCCTGGTTACCATACCTCAGATTAAGCTGAATATAGTTCCCAATCTACTTCCATATCTGGCGAATACAATCTTGGTAACCTTAGCTCGGATTGAGCCAAATATTGTTCTCAATCTGCTTCCATATCTGGCGAATACGATTCCTAGTTACCTTACCTCGAATTTAGCCAAATATAGTTCTCAACATACTTCTAAGTCGAGCGAATACAGTTGCCAGTAACCTTACTTCGGATTGAGCCGAATATAATTCTCAGTCTACTTCTATTTCAGGCGAATACAGTTCCGGGTTGCCTAACCTCAGATTGAGCTAAATATAGTTCTCAGTCTACTTCCAAATCAGGCGAATACAGTTCCTGGTAACCTTACTCCAGATTGGGCCGAATATAATTCTTAGTCTAATTCCATATCAGGTGAATATAGTTCCTAGTTACCTGACCTTAGATTGAGTGAAATATAATTCTCTATCTACTTCCATATTAAGCAAATACTGTTCCTGGTAACCTTACTTTAGATTGAGTCGAATATAATTCTCAGTCTACTTCTGTATCAGGCGAATACAGTTCCCTGTTACTTTACCTCAGATTGAGCTGAATATAGTTCTCAATCTACTTCCATATCAAGCGAATAATGTTCTTGGAAACTTAACTCTGATTGAGCCAAATATTGTTCTTATTATACTTCCAGATCGGATGAATACAGTTCCTAATAACCTTACTTCAAATTGAGCCAAATATAATTCTTAGTCTACTTCAATATTAGGCGAATACAATTCCTGGTTACCTAACTTCAGATTGAGCTGAATATAGTACTCAGTCTACTTTCATATTGAGCGAATACAATTCCTGGTAAACTTACTTTAGACTTAGTAGAATATAATTCTCAATCTTCTTTCGTATCAGGTGAATAAAGTTCATGGTTACCATACCTCGAATTGAACCGAATTTAGTTCTCAGTCTTCTTCTAGATCAGGCGAATACAATTCTTGGTTACCTTACCTCGGATTGAGCCGAATATTGTTCCCAATCTACTTCCATACCTGGCGAATACAGTTCCTGGTTACCTTACCTCGAATTTAGCCAAATATAGTTCTCAATCTACTTCCATATTTGGCGAATACAATTCCTGGTTACCTTACCTCGAATTTACCCAAATACAGTTCCTAGTAACCTTACTTCAAATTGTGTCAAATATAATTCTTAGTCTACTTCCATATCTGGCGTATACAGTTCCTGGTATCCTTACTTCAGATTGGGCCGAATATAATTCTCAGTCTACTTCGATATCAGGTGAATAAAGTTCTTGGTTACCTTACCTCGGATTGAGCTAAATATTGATCTCAGTCTACTTCTAGATCTGGTGAATACAATTCCTGGTTACAATACCTAGGATTGAGCCGAATATTGTTCTCAGTCTACTTCCCTATCTGGCAAATATAGTTCCTGGTTACCTTACCTCGAATTGGGCCAAATATAGTTCTCTGTCTACTTCCAAATCCGACGAATACAGTTCTTGGTTACCTCACTTTGGATTGAGCCAAATTGAGCTCTCAGTCCACCTCTAGATCAGGGAAATAGTGTTCCTAGTTACCTAACCTTAGATTCTGCTGAATATAGTTCCCAATCTACTTCTAGATCAAGCGAATATAGTTCCTGGTAACCTTACTTTAGATTGAGTCGAATATAATTCTAGTCTACTTACATATCAGGCGAATACAATTCCTGGTTGCCTTACCTCAGATTGAGCTGAATATAGTTCTCTATCTACTTCCACATCAAGCAAATACAATTCCTGGTGACCTTATTTTTGATTGAGCTGAATATAGTTCTCAGTCTACTTCCAGATCAGGCGAATAGTTTTCCTGGTTACCTTACTTCAAACTGATCCGATTATAATTTTTGGTCTACTTTCAGAACAAACGAATGCAGTTCCTGGTTACCTTACTTCATATTGAATCAAAAATTACACCCAGTCTGCTTCCAAATCATGCGAATACAGTACCTGGTTACCTCCCTTTAGATTGAGACGAATGGAGTTCTCAGTCCACTTCCAAATCTGGAGAATAGAGTTCCACGTTACCTTACTTCAGATTGAGCCGAATATAGTTCTCAGTCTACCCTACCTTAGATTATGCCAAATATAGTTCTCAATCTAATTCCAGATCGAGCAAATATAGTTCTCGGTTACCATTCCTCAAATTGTGCTGAATATAGTTCTCAATCTACTTCTAGATTGGGTGAATACATTTCCTAGTAACCTTAGTTCAAATTGAGCTGAATATATTTCTCAGTCAAATTTCATATCAGGCGAATATAGTTCCTGGTTACCTTACCTCGTATTAAGCCCAATATGTTACTTAGTCTACTTCCAAATCAGGCAAATACAGTTCCTAGTTATCTCACTTCAAATTGAGCCGAATTGAGTTCTCGGGCAACCTCCAAATTATGAGAATAGAGTTCCTCGTTACCTTACTTCAGTTTGAAATATAGTTCTTTGTCTACTTCCATATCGAGCGAATACTGTTCCTGGTGACCATAATTCCGATTAAGCCGAATATAGTTCTCAGTCTACCCTACATCAAATTATGCCAAAAGATAGTTCTTAGTCAAATTCCAGATCGGTCAAATATAGTTCTCGGTAACCTTTCCTATGATTGCATTGAATATAACTCTCAGTCTACTTCATTTCTGGCGAATATAATTCCCGGTTACCTTACCTCGGATTGAGCCAAATATATTTCTTAGTCCACTTCCAGATTAGGCGAATACAGTTCTTGGTTAATTCACTTCAGATTGAGCTAAATTAAGTTCTCAGTCCGCCTCCAGATCGGGCAAATTGTGTTCCAGGATACTTAACCTCAGATTCTGCCGAATATTGCTCTCTATCTGCTTCCAGATAGGGCGAATGCAATTCCTAGTAACCTTACTCCAGACTAAGCCGAATATATTTCTCAGTCTATTTCCATATCAGTTGAATACAGTTCCTGTTTACCTTACCTCGGATTAAGCCGAATATTGTTCTCAATCTGCCTCTAGATCGGGCGAATACAGTTCCTGGTTACCTTACCTCAGATTGAGACGAATATTGTTCTCAGTCTACTTCCATATCAGGCGAATACAGGTCCTAGTAAACTTACTCCAGATTGAGTCGAATATATTTCTCAATCTAGTTCCATATTAGTTGAATACAGTTCTTGGTTACCTTACTTGAGATTGAGTTGAATATAGTTCTCAATCTACATCCATATTAAGCGAGTACAATTCCTGGTTACCATACCTCAAATTGAGCCAAATATTGTTCTCAGTCTACTTCCATATCAAGCGAATACAGTTCCTGGTTACCTTACCTCGGATTGAGCCGAATATTGTTTTTAGTCTTCTTCCATATCTAGCAAATACAGTTCCTGGTAACCTTACCATGGATTTAGTCAAATATAGTTCTCAGTCTACTTCTTGATCGAGTGAATACATTTCTTGGTAACCTTAATTCAAATTAAGCCAAATATAATTCTAAGTCAACTTCCATATCTGGCAAATACGGTTCCAAGTTACCTTACCTCAAATTCAGCCAAATATATTTCTTAGTCTATTTCCAAATCAGGCAAATACAGTTCCTAGTTACCTCTCCTCAGATTGAGCCAAATTGAGTTCTCAGTCAATCTCCAAATCAGGAGAATTGAGTTCCTTGTTACCTTACTTCAGTTTGAGGCGAATATAGTTCTCTATCTACTTCCATATCAGGCAAATATTGTTCCTGGACACCTTAATTCCGATTAAGCCGAATATAGTTCTTAGTCTACCCTACATTAAATTATGCCAAATATAGTTCTCAGTCTAATTCCAAATCGGGCAAATACAGTTCCCGGTTACCTTTCCTGAGATTGCACTGAATATAATTCTCGGTCTACTTCCATACCTAGCGAATACTGTTCCTGGTTACCTTACCTCGGATTGAGCCAAATATATTTCTTAGTCTACTTCTAGATCAGGCGAATACAATTCTTGGTTACCTCAGTTCAGATTGAGCCAAATTAAGTATTCAGTCCACCTCCATATCGGGAAAATAGTGTTCCTGGTTACTTAACCTCAGATTCTGTTGAATATAGTTCTCTATCTACTTCAAGATCGAGTGAATACAGTTCCTAGTAGCCTGTTGGGATTTGTACCCTAGAATCCTATTGTATGATGCTATGTACCATATTATGTATGACATTATGTATGACATGATGTATGACTTAATATTGTTATTAATAAAGTTGTTTTATTATTATCTGAAATAATGGTAACATGAATATTTAGACATTATCATATAGTCCATGAGATGCATAGTATGTGATTTATGTAATTTAGTCACAGAAGATATAAGTCATAAGTTCTTTGTAAACTCAGAATTTGGTTCGTAGTCGGTGATGAAATTGGGCATTTCATCTGCGAAGACTATAACATGTCAACTAAGATGATTTGTCTTGATCATGGAAGTGGTGACTTCTAGTTGATATGTTTTAAGAGTTAAGACATATTGAACTGGACCGCTGTGAGATTTATTATTCTCCTAATGACTGTTAATTGAATAATAAATCTCACGACTTATATTTGCATGAACTCTTAATCCTGAGAGAATAATGGACCTGATCATGAAGTGTAGGTTGCTTCGATATATCAGGAGTGAGATCTAAAGTAACGGTCAAAACCTCAGTATGTTGGGCAACTACATTTAGTGTTGATGGAACATATATTCTCAAGATGGAATTCATAGTCTCTTAACAGAGATACAAAATATTCCCTTGAGATAAGTTTAATGGGTTTGTTATTCAGAATGTTAGGCCTAACTACTTTAGTAAATAGTTACTAAAGTATATATTTATGAAATTGGATTTCATAAATATATGATGAATAACTTAAAGGATTAAACTGGGTACTCAAGGATTAAGATGTAGTAATTTACAAAGTAGCAGTCTACTTTCACAACTTTGTATTACTACGAATATTTTATGAAGGGGTTGCATGTATAATAAAGTCTTGGGATATAATTTATAGATAAGGCCTAGAGTACAACTATATTTATATAGTAGTATAAAATATAATTAATGGTAACTTTGGACTTGTCAAGAGTTGACAGAAAAGCCCAAGGCCCATTGGAGCTAGTGTCTTATTGGTCCCTTTTGGTCCCACTTCAAGCCACATATTAGAGCCCATTTGGAAAGGCCCAAAAGGCTAGCCCAATTGAATAACCAGTTATTAGAAGAGAAACATACAGAATTTGAAAAACACAATCAGTTTATGAAAATATATGTATGTGAGTGTTGGACACTCTATCATTCTCTTTAAGAAATAACTGATTGAGAGACCACACATCTTGGGCGTTACTGGAATTGGAGTGAAGATTGAAAGTGTTCCTGAGAACTTTTTATCTTTGGTTTTGAAATTCGCTGCACCAAGGTACACTCTCTTGTTCTATATTCTGAAACTTACATTATACATGTTATCAATTCTGAATGAAGTAGATCCGTTTATTTTCCGCTGCGTATATGCATATTTCCAACATAGCCTTACTCCAGATTGAGTCGAATATATTTCTTAGTCTAGTTCCATATCAGTTGAATACAATTCCTGGTTACCTTACCTCAGATTGAGCTGAATATAGTTCTCAATCTACTTCCATATCTAGCGAATACAGCTACTGGTTACCTTACCTCGAATTAAGCCAAATATTATTCTCAGTCTACTTCCACATCAAGCAAATACACTTCCTAGTTACCTTTCCTTAGATTAAGCCGAATATTGTTCTCAGTCTACGTCCATATTTGGCGAATATAGTTCCTAGTTACTTTACCTCTGAATTAGCCAAATATAATTCTCAATCTACTTCCAGATTGGGCGAATACAGTTCTTGGTAACCTTACTTCAGATTAAGCAAAATATAATTCTCAATCTACTTCCATATCAGGCGAATACATTTCATGGTCACCAAACCTTAGATTGAGCTGAATATAATTCTCAGTCTACTTCCATATCAGGCGAATACAGTTCCTAGTATCCTTACTTCAGATTGACCAAATATAAGCCTCAATCTACAACCTTACTTCAGATTGAGCAAAATATAATTCTCAATCTACTTCCATATCAGGCGAATACGTTTCATGATCACCAAACCTCAGATTGAGCTGAATATAATTCTCAGTCTACTTCCATATCAGGCGAATACAGTTCCTGGTATCCTTTCTTCAGATTGAGCCTAATATAATTCTCAATCTACCTTGATATCAAGCAAATAAAGTTCTTGGTTACCTTACCTCGAATTGAGCCGAATATAGTTCTTAGTCGACTTCTAGATCTGGTGAATACAGTTCCTGGTTACCTTACCTTAGATTAAGCCAAATATAGTTCTCAGTCCACTTCCAGATCGGGCGAATACAGTTCCTAGTAACCTTACTTCAGATTGAGCCGAATATAATTCATAGTGTACTTCCATATCAGGTGAATACAGTTTGTAGTAACCTTACTCCCAATTGAGTTAAACATATTTCTCAGTCTAGTTCCACATCAGTTGAATACAGTTCCTGGTTACCTTACCTCAAATTGAGCTGAATATAGTTCTCAATCTACTTCCATATCAAGCAAACACAATTCCAGGTCACCTTACCTCGGATTGAGCCGAATATTGTTCTCATTCTACCTCCATATCTAGCAAATACAGTTCCTAGTTACCTTACCTTGGATTTAGCCAAATATAGTTCTCAATCTACTTCCAGATCGAGCGAATACAATTCCTTGTAACCTTACTTTAGACTGAGCTGAATATTCACTTCCATATTAGACGAATACAGTTCCAGGTTACCTGACCTCAAATTGAGCTGAATAAAATTCTCAGTATACTTCCATTTCAAGTGAATACAGTTCCTGGTATCCTTGCTTCAGATTGAGTCGAATATAATTCTTAGTCTACTTCGATATCAGATGAATAAAAATCCTGGTTACCTTACATTGGAGTGAACCGAATATAGTTCTTAGTATACCTCTAGATATGGCAAATACAGTTCCTGGTTACCTTACCTCAAATTGTGCTGAATATTGTTCTCAGTCAACTTCCATATCTGGAGAATGTTGTTCCTGGTTACCTTACCTCAGATTGAGCCAAATATAGTTCTCAGCCTACTTCTAGATCTGGCGAATACAGTTCCTGGTAACCTTACTTCGGATTGAGCCGAATATAATTCTAAGTGTACTTCCATATCAGGTGAATACAGTTCGTAGTAACCTTACTCCAGATTGAGTTGAACATATTTCTTAGCCTAGTTCCATATCAGTTGAATACAGTTCCTGGTTACCTTACCTTAGATTGAGCTGAATATAGTTCTCAATCTACTTCCATATCAAGCGAATACAGTTCCTAGTTACCTTACCTCGAATTAAGCCGAATATTGTTCTCAGTGTACTTCCATACCAAGCAAATACAATTCCTGGTCACCTTACCTCGGATTGAGCCGAATACTGTTCTCAGTCTACTTCCATATCTGGCGAATACAGTTCCTAGTTACCATACCTTGGATTTAGCCAAATATAGTTCTCAGTCTACTTCTAGATAGAGCGAATATAGTTCCTAGTAACTTTACTTTAGACTGAGCTGAAAATATTTCTCTGTTTACTTGCATATCAGACGAATACAGTTCCTGGTCACCTGACCTCAAATTGAGCTGAATATAATTCTTAGTGTACTTCCATTTCAAGAAAAATACAGCTCCTGCTATCCTTACTTCAGATTGAGCCGAATACAATTCTTAGTATACTTCGATATCAGATGAATAAAAATCCTAGTTACCTTACTTCGGATTGAGCCGAATATAGTTCTTAGTATACCTCTAGATTTGGCGAATACAGTTCCTAGTTACCTTACCTCGGATTGTGTCGAATATTGTTCTCAGTCAACTGCCATATCTGGTGAATGTTGTTCCTAGTTACCTTACCTCGGATTAAGCCAAATATAGTTCTCAATCTACTTCCAGATCAGGCGAATACAGTTCTTGGTAACCTTACTTCAAATTAAACCGAATATAATTCTCAGTCTACTTTCATATCAGACTAATACAATTCCCGGTTACCTGATCCTAGATTGAGCTGAATATAATTCTCAGTCTACTTCCATATCAGGCGAATACAGCTCCTGGTTACCTTACCTTAAATTGAGCTGAATATAGTTTTCAATCTACTTCCATATCAGGCGAATACAGTTCTTGGTAGCCTTACCTCGGATTGAATCAAATATTGTTCTGAGTCTACTTCCATATCTGGCGAATACAGTTCCTAGTTACCTTAGCTCGGATTGAGCCAAATATAGTTTTCAGTCTACATCCAGATCAGGCAAATAGTGTTCCTGGTTACCGAACCTCTGATTTTGCTGAATATAGTTCTCAATCTACTTCCAGATCATGTGAATACAGTTCCTGGTAACCTTACTTCAGAGTGAGTTGAATATAATTCTCGGTCTACTTACATATCAGGCAAATACAATTCCTGGTTACCTTACCTTAGATTGAACTAAACATTGTTCTCTATCTACTTCCATATCAGGCGAATATAGTTTCTGGCCACCTTATTTTTGATTAAGTAGAATATAGTTCTCAATCTACTTCTAGATTAGGCGAATGGTTTTCCTGGTTACCATACTTCAAATTGACCCGAATATAATTCTTGGTCTACTTTCAGATGGAACGAATACAGTTCTTGGTTACCTTACTTTATATTGAATCGAAAATTACGCTTAGTCTACTTCCAAATCATGCGAATACTGTACCTGGTTACCTTTCTTTAGATTGAGCCGAATTGAGTTCTCAGTCCACCTCCAAATCTGGAGAATAGTGTTCCTCATTGCCTTACTACAGTTTGAGGTGAATATAGTTCTCTGTTTACTTCCACATCGAGCAAATACTGTTCCTGGTCAACTTAATTCCGATTGAGCAGAATATAGTTCTCAGTCTACCTTACATCAGATTATGCCAAATATAGTTCTTAGTCTGATTCCAGATCGGGCAAATACAGTTCCTGGTTACCTTTCCTCAGATTTTACTGAACATAGTTCTCAGTCTACTTCCTGATCGAGTGACTACATTTCCTAATAACCGTAGTTAAAATTAAGCCGAATATAATTCTCAGTCAACTTCCATATCTGGCGAATACAGTTCCTGGTTACCTTACCTTAGATTAAGCCAAATATATTTCTTAATCTACTTCCAAATCAGGTGAATACAGCTCCAAGTTAGCGCACTTCAAATTGAGCTGAATTGAGTTCTTGGTCCACCTCCAAATCAGAAGAATAGAGTTCCTTGTTACCTTACTACAGTTTGAGGCAAATGCAGTTCTCCGTTTACTTCCACATCAGGCGAATAATGTTCCTGATCAACTTAATTTCGATTAAGCTGAATATTGTTCTCAGTCTACCCTACATCAGATTATGCCAAATATAGTTCTCAGTCTAATTCCAGATCGGGCAAATACAGTTCCTGGTTACCTTTCTGCAGATTGTGTTGAATATAGTTCTCAGTCTACTTCCTAATCAGGTGAATACATTTCCTAGTAACCTTACTTCAAACTGAGCCGAATATAATTCTCAGTCAACTTCCATATCTGGCAAATACAGTTCCTGGTTAGCTTAAATAGGATTGAGCCAAATATATTTCTTAGTCTACTTCCAGATCAAGCGAATATAGTTCCGGGTTACCTTACATCAGATTTAGCCAAATATAGTTCTCAGCCTACTTCCAGATCAGGCAAATACAATTTCTAATAACCTTACTTTAGATTAAGCCGAATATAATTCTCAGTCTACTTCCATATTAGGCCAATACAGCTCCTAGTTACCTTACCTCAAATTGAGCTGAATATAGTTTTTAGTCTACTTCCATGTCTAGCCAATCCAGTTACTGGTTACCTTACTTCAAATTGAGCCAAATATAGTCCTAGTCTTCTTCCAGATCAGGCGAATACAATTCCTAGTAACCTTACTTTAGATTAAGCCGAATATAATTCTCAGTCTACTTCCATATTAGGCGAATACAGTTCCTAGTTTCCTTACTTCAGATTGAGCCGAATTGAGTTCTCAGTGCTCCTCCAAATCGGGCGATTAGAGTTCTTTGTTACCGTACTTCAGATTGAGGCAAATACACTTCTCAGTCTACTTCCAAATCGGGAAAATATTGTTCCTGGTCACCTTACATCAGAATTAGCTGAATATAATTCTCAGTCTACTTCCAGATCGGGTGAATACAGTTCCTAATAACCTTACTTTAGATTAAGCCGAATATAATTCTCAGTCTACTTCCATATCAGGAAAATACAGCTCCTGGTTAACTTACCTCAGATTGAGTCGAATATTGTTCTCAGTGTACTTCAATATCTGGCGAATACAGTTCCTGGTTACTTACTTAGGATTTAGCTAAATATAGTTCTTAGTTTACTTCCAGATCGGGCGAATACAGTTCCTAGTAACCTTACTTTAGATTAAGCAGAATATAATTCTCAGTCCACTTCCATATTAGGCGAATACAGTTCCTGGTTACCTTACTTCAGATTAAGCCGAATTGAGTTCTTAGTCCACCACCAAATCGGACGAATAGAGTTCCTTGCTACCTTACTTTAGATTGAGGCAAATACAATTCTCATTCTACTTCCAAATCAGGCAAATATAGTTCCTGGTCACCTTATTTTCGATGGAGTTGAATAAAATTCTTAGTCTACTTCCAGATTTGGCGATTAGTTTTCTTGGTTACCTTACTTCAATCTGATCTTAATATAATTCTTGGTCTACATCCACACTAAACGAAAACAATTCCTAGTTACCTTACATCATATTGAATTGAAAATTGCCCTCAGTCTGCTTCCAAATCAGGCGATTACAGTTCCTGGCTACCTCACTTCAGATTGAGCCGAATTGAGTTCTCAGTCCACCTCCAAATCGGGCAAATAGTGTTCCTGGTTACCTAACCTCAGATTCTGCTGAATATAGTTCTCAGTTTACTTCCAGATCGGGTGAATAGAGTTCCTGGTAGCCGTACTTCAGATTGAGTTGAATATAATTCTCAGTCTACTTCCATATCAGGCAAAGACAATTCCTGGTGACCTTGCCTCAGATTGAGCTGAATATAGTTCACAATCTTCTTCCATATCAGGTGAATACAGTTCCTAGTTACCTTATTTTCGATTGAGCTAAATATATTTCTCAGTCTACTTCCACATGGGGCAAATACTGTTCCTGGTCACCTTAATTCTGATTGAGCCGAATATAGTTTTTAGTCTACCCTACATCAGATTATGCCAAATATAATTCTCAGTCTGATTCTAGATCGGGCAAATACAGTTCCCGGTTACCTTTCCTCAGATTATGCTGAATATAGTTCTTAGGCTACTTCCTGATCGGGTGAATACATTTCCTAGTAACCTTACTTCAAATTTAGCTGAATATAATTCTCAATCAACTTCCATATCTGTTGAATTCAGTTTCTGGTTACCTTAGCTCGGATTGAGCCAAATATATTTCATAGTCTACTTCCAGATCAGGCGAATACAGTTCCTGGTTACCTCACTTCAGATTGAGCCGAATTGAGTTCTCAGTCCACCTCCAGATTGGGCAAATAGTGTTCCTGGTTACCTAACCTCAGATTCTACTGAATATAGTTTTGTCTACTTCCAGATCGGCCGAATACAATTCCCGGTACCCTGACTTCGGATTTAGTCAAATAGAATTCTTAGTCTACTCCCATATTAGGCGAATACAGTTCCTGGTTACCTTGCCTCAGATTGAGCTGAATATAGTTCTCAATCTTCTTCCATATCAGGCGAATACAGTTCCTGGTTACCTTATTTTCGATTAAGCTGAATATATTTCTCAGTCTACTTCCATATCTGGCAAATATAGTTCCTGATTACCTTGCCTCAAATTGAGCTGAATATAGTTCTTAATCTTCTTCCATAACAGGCGAATATAGTTCCTGGTTACCTTACTTCAAATTGAGCTGAATATAATTCTCAATCCACTTCCATATCAAGCAAATAAAGTTCCTGGTTACCTTACCTCGGATTGAGCTAAATATAGTTCTCAGTCTACTTCCAGATCGGGCGAATACAGTTCCTAGTAGCCTTACTTCTGATTGAGCCAATTATAATTCTCAGTCTATTTCCATATCAGGCGAATATAGTTCCTGGTTACCTTACCTTAGATTAAGCTGAATATAGTTCTCAGTCTACTTCCATATCAGGGAAATACAGTTACTGGTTACCTTACTTCCGATTGAGCCGAATATAATTCTCAGTCTACTTCCATATCAGGCGAATACAGTTCTTGGTTACCTTACTTCAGAGTGAGACGAATTAAGATCTCTGTCCACCTCCAAATCAGGTGAATAATGTTAGGGTTTACGCCCTAAAATCCAATTTATTGGCATGTCATAAATAATTAAATTGTTTAATTATATGAGACTATCTTTTTATAAACTAATGGGACATTATCTTAGTCCATGAGATGCATAGTATGTGATTTATGTGAAAAGTCATAGACGATATAAATCACAAGTTCTTTGTAAACTCATAATTTTAGTTCGTAGTGAGTAATGAAATTAGGCATTTCAGCTGCGAAGACTATAACATATCAACTAAGATGATTTGTCTTGATCAAGGAAGTGGAGACTTCTAGTTGGTATATTGATATGTTTCAAGGGTTAAGACATATTGAACTGGTCCACTGCGAGATTTATTATTCTCCTGACGACTATCAAATGAATAATAAATCTCATGACTTCTATTTACATCAACTCTAAATCCTTAGAGAATAATGGACCTGATCATAAGGTGTAGGTTGATTTAATATATGAAGAGTGAGATCTATAAGTTACAGTCAAAACCTTAGTATGTTGGGCAACCGCATTTAGTGTTGATGGAACATATATTCTCAAGATGGAATTCATAATCTCTTAACGGAGATATAAAATATTCCCTTGAGATAAGTTTAATGGGTTTGGTTATTCAAAGTGTTAGGCCCAACCAGTTTAGTAAGAAGTTACTAAAGTATATATTTATGAAATTGGATTTCATAAATATATAATGAATAACATAAAGGATTAAATCGGGTACTCATGGATTAAGATGTAGTAATCTTCAATGTGGCAGTCTACATTCATGACTTTGTATTACTACGAATATTTTAATGAAGGGGTTGCATGTATAATAAAGTTTTGGGATATAATTTATTAATAAGGCCTAGAGTGCAATTATATTATTATAGTGGTATTGAATATAATTAATGGTAACTTTGGACTTGTCAAGTTTTGACAGAAAAGCCCAAGGCCCATTGGAGTTAGAGTCTTATTTGTTCCCTTTGGTCCCATCTCAACCCCACAAACAAATGTCCAATTGGGTAGGCCTAAAAGGCTAACCCAATTAGATAATCAGTTTTTTATTTAATAAGAGTTATTAAATAAAGAAACTACCAAGGTAGTTATCAATGTATGTATGATGAAAAGAAAAGAAATCAATTTTTCTCCACAAAGGAGAAGAAGAAAAACTTTCTTTGAGAATCAACGTACCAAAAGACTGATTGAGAGACCATACTTCATGGGAACCATGTGGAATTGTGATGAAGATTAAAGGTATTCTCAAGTCTAGGTTTTGAATTTCACAGCGTCAAGGTACGATTTCTATTCTTTGTTCTAGAATTCAAGGTTACATGTTATCTCTCATGAATGAAGTAGATCCGCGTTTGTTGCTTCCGCCGTGTGTTTTGTGTGAGATGCAAAACCAAATTTTCCAACAAATAGAATTCCTTGTTACCTTACTTCAGATTCAGATGAATATAATTCTCAGTCTACTTCCAAATTGGGCAACTACAGTTCCTGGCCACCTTACTTCAGATTGAGCCGAATTAAGTTCTGATTCCACCTCCAAATCGGGCGAATTGAGTTCCTTGTTACCTTGCTTCAGATTAAGGCAAATATAGTGCTCAGTCTACTTCCAAATCAGGCAAATACAATTCCTAGTCACCTCATTTTCGATTGAGCTGAATATAGTTCTCAGTCAACTTCCAATTCTGGCAAATATAGTTCTTGGCTACCTTTATTAAAATTAATCCAAATATAATTCTTGGTCTACTTTCAGATCGAACAAATACAATTCCTGGTTACCCTACTTCACATTGAATCAAAAATTACACAAGTCTGCTTCCAAATCAGGCAAATACAGTTCCTGGTTACCTTTCTTCAGACTTGAGGCGAATATAATTCTCTATCTACTTCCACATCGGGCGAATACAATTCCTGGTCACTTATGTCGATTGAGCCGAATATAATTCTTAGTCTACCCTACATCATATTATGCCAAATGTAGTTCTTAGTCTAATTCCTGATTGATCAAATGCAATTCTCGGTTACCTTTCCTCAGACTGTGCTGAATATAGCTTTCAGTCTACTTCTTGATCGGGTGAATACATTTCCTAGTAACCTTACATCAAATTGAGCTGAATAAAATTCTCAGTCAACTTCCATATCTAGCAAATACAATCCTGGTTACCTTACCTCGGATTAAGCCAAATATATTTCTTAGTCTGCTTCCAGATCAATCTAATACAGTTCCTGGTTACCTCACTTCAGATTCAGCCAAATTGAGTTCTCGGTCCACCCCCAAACCAGGAGAATAGAGTTCCTCGTTACCTTACTTCAGTTTGAGGCAAATATAGTTCTCTGTCTCCTTCCACATCGGGTGAATACTGTTCCTGGTCACCTTAATTCCAATTGAGCCGAATATAGTTCCCAGTCTACCCTACATCAGATTATGCCAAATATAGTTCTTAGTCTGCCCTACATCAGATTATGCCAAATATAGTTCTTAGTCTGATTCCAGATCGGGCAAATACAGTTCCTGGTTACCTTTCCTCATATTTTGTTGAATATAGTTCTCAGTCTACTTCCAAATCGAGTGAATACATTTCCTAGTAAACTTACTTCTAATTGAGTCGAATATAATTCTCAATCAACTTCAATATCTGGCGAATACAGTTTCTAGTTACCTTAGATAGCATTGAGCCAAATACATTTATTAGTGTACTTCCAGATTAGGCGAATACAGTTCCTGGTGACCTTATTTCATATTGAGCAGAATATAATTCTCAGTCTACTTCCACATCAGAAGTTAAAGTTCCTGGTTACCTTACCTCGGATTGAGCCAAATATAGTTCTTAGTCTACTTCTAGATTTGACGAATACAGTTCCTGGTTACCTTACCTCAAATTGAGCCGAATATTGTTCTCAGTCTACTTCCATATCGGGCGAATAGAGTTCCAAGTTACCTTACCTCGGATTGAGCCAAATATACTTCTTAGTCTACTTCCAGTTCGGGTGAATACAGTTCCTAGTAACCTTACTTCAGATTGAGCCGAATGTAATTCTCAGTCAATTTCCATATCAAGCAACTACAGTTCCAGGTTACCATACCTCAGATTGAGCTGAATATAGTTCTCAGTCTACTTCCATATCAGGCAAATACAGTTCCTGGTTACCTTACCTCAGATTGAGCCCAATATATTTCTTAGTCTACTTCTAGATATGTCAAATACAGTTCCTGTTTACCTCACTTCAGATTGTGCCGAATTGAGTTCTCAATCCAGCTCCAGAATTGGCAAATAGTGTTCCTGGTTACCTAACCTCAGATTCTGCTTAATATAGTTTTGTCTACTTCCAGATCGAGCGAATACAGTTCTTGGTAACCTTACTTCGGATTGAGTACAATATAATTCTCAGTCTACTTCCATATCAAGTGAATACAATTACTGGTTGCCTTGCCTCAGATTAAGCTGAATATAGTTCTCAATCTTCTTCCATATCAGGTGAATACAGTTCCTGGTTACCTTACTTCAAATTGTGCCGAATATAATTCTCAGTCTACTTGCATATCAAGCGAATAAAGTTCCTGGTTACCTTACCTCGGATTGAGCTGAATATAGTTCTCAGTCTACTTCTAGATCTGGCGAATACAGTTCCCGATTACCTTACCTCAGATTGAGCCAAATATTGTTCTCAGTCTACTTCCATACCTGGCGAATAAAGTTCCTGGTTACCTTAGCTTTTATTGAGCCAAATATAGTTCTCAGTCTACTTCCAGATCGAGTGAATACAGTTCCTGGTAACCTTATTTCAGATTGAGCCGAATATAATTCTCATTCTATTTCCATATCAGGTGAATACAGTTCCTGGTTACCTTTCCTCAAATAAGCTGAATATAGTTCTCAGTCTACTTCCATATCAGGCAAATACAGTTACTGGTTACCTTACTTCAGATTGAGCCGAATATAATTCTCAGTCTACTTCCATATCAGGCGAATACAGTTCCTGGTTACCTTACTTCAGAGTGAGACGAATTGACTTCTCAGTCCACCTCAAAATCGGGTGAATAAAGTTCCTTGTTACCTTGCTTCGGATTAAGGTGAATATAGTGCTCAGTCTACTTCAAAATTGGGAAAATATAGTTCATGGTCACCTTATATTTGATTGAGCTGATTATAGATCTCAATCTGCTTCCAAATCTAGCAAATATAGTTCTTGGCTACCTTTCTTCAAATCAATCCAAATATAATTCTTGGTCTACTTCCAGATCGAATGAATACAGTTCTTGGTTACCCTACTTCACATTGAATCAAAAATTACACTAAGTCCGCTTCCAAATCATGCGAATACAATTCCTGATTACCTTTCTTCAAATTGAGCCGAATTGAGTTCTCAATCCACCTCCAAATAGGGCGAATAGAGTTCCTTTTTACCTTACTTCAGATAAAGGCGAATATAATTCTCTGTCTACTTCCACATCGGGCGAATACAATTCCTGGTCACCATATTTCGACTGAGCTGAATATAATTCTCAGTCTACCGTTCATCATATTATGCCAAATACAGTTCTTAGTCTGCTTCCAAATCAAGCAAATAGAGTTCCCGGTTACCTTTCCTCAGATTGTGCTGAATATAGTTCTTAATCAACTTCCTGATCGGGTGAATACATTTCCTGGTAACCTTACTTCTAATTGAGCCAAATATAATTCTTAGTCTCCTTCCATATCAGGCGAATATAGTTCCTGGTTACCTTACCTCGGATTAAGCCAAATATATTTCTTAGTCTACTTCCATATCTGGCGAATACAGTTCCTGGTTACCTTACCTCAAATTAAGCCAAATATTGTTCTCAGTCTACTTCTAAATCAGGCTAAAACACTTCCTGGTTAGCATACTTTAGATTTAGCCGAATTAAGTTCTTAATCCACCTCCATATTGGGTGAATAGAGTTCCTCGTAACCGTACTTCAGATTGAGGCAAATGGCATTCTCAATCTACTTCCACAATGGGCTAATACAATTCTTGGTCACCTTATTTCCGATTGAGTCGAATGTAGTTCTCAGTCTACATTCAGATCTGGCGAATATAGTTCTTGGTTACCTTACTTCAGATTGATCTGAATATAATTCTTAGTCAACTTCCAAATCAAGCGAATACAATTCCCAGTTACCTTACTTCATATTGAGCCAAAAATTATACTAAGTCTACTTCCAAATCAGGCGAATACAGTTCCTAGTTACCTTACTTCAGATTAAGCCGAATATAATTTTCAGTCTACTTCAAAATTAGTCGAATACAGTTCCAGGCCACCTTATTTCCGATTGAGCTGAATATAGTTCTCAGTCTACTACCAGATCTGGCAAATATAGTTCCTAGTTACCTTACTTCAGACTGATTCGAATATAATTCTTAGTCTACTTCCATATCGAGCGAATATAGTTCCTAGTTACCTTACTTCATGTTGAGCTAAAAATTATACTTAGTCTACTTCCAAATCAGGTGAATATAGTTCCTGGTAACCTTACTTCAGATTTAGCTTACTTCAGATTTAGCCGAATTTAATTCTCAGTCTACTTCCATAGTAGGTGAATACAGTTCCTAGTTCCCTTACCTCGGATTGAGCCGAATATTTTTCACAGTCTACTTCCAGATCGGGCGAATACAGTTCCTAGTTACCTTACCTCAGATTAAGTCGATTATAGTTCTTAGTCTACCTCCATATTGGGCGAATACAATTCCTGGTTACCTTACCTCAGATTGAGCCCAATAATTCTCAATCTACTTCCTAATCAGGCGAATGCAGTTCCTAGCTACCTTACTTCAGATTGAGCCAAATATAATTCTAAGTCTACTTCCATATCAAGTAAGTACAGTTCCTGGTTACCTTACCTCGGATTGAGCCAAATATTGTTCTTATTCTAGTTCCAGATCAGGCAAATACAGTTCCCGGTTACCTTACCCCAAATTGTGCTCAATAATTCTCGGTCTACTTCAAAATCAGGCGAATACAATTCCTAGTCACCTTATTTCCGATTGAGTTGAATATAGTTCTAAGTCTACTTCCAAATCAGGCGAATATTGTTCCTGGTTACCTTACTTCAGACTGATTCGAATATAATTCTTAGTCTACTTCCAGATCGAGCGAATATAGTTCCTGGTTACCTTACTTCATATTGAACTGAAAATTATACTCAATCACCTTCCAAATCAGGGGAATATAGTTCCTGCTAACCTTACTTCAGATTGAGCTGAATGTAATTCTCAGTCTACTTCCATAGTAGGCGAATACAGTTCCTAGTTACCTTACCTCAGATTGAGCCGAATATTTTTCTTAGTCTACTTCCAAATCGGGTGAATACAGTTCCTAGTTACCTTACCTCAAATTGAGTCGATTATAGTTCTTCGTCTACCTCCATATTGGGCGAATATAGTTCCCGGTTACCTTACCTCAAATTGAGCCCAATAATTCTCAATCTACTTCCAAATTAGGTGAATGCAATTCCTAGCTACCTTACTTCAGATTGAGCCAAATATAATTCTCAATCTACTTCCATATCAGGTGAATACAATTCCTGGTTACCTTACCTCGGATTGAGCCAAATATTGTGTTGGAAAAGTAAATGTGTGCAGCAGAAAAAATAACGGATCTACTTCATTCACAATTGATAACATGCACTATGTAAGTTTCAGAATATGGAGCAAGAGAGTGTACCTTGAAGCAGTGAAATTCAAAAACAAAGATCAGAAGTTCTTGAGAAGACTTTTAATCTTAACTCCAATTCCACTAGATGCCCAAGATGTGCGGTCTCTCAATCAGTTATATGTATATGTTTCTAGAGAGAATCAAAGAGTGTCCAACACTCACATACATACTAATTCATGTTCTTACAAAATCTATATGTTTCTCTCCTTATAACTGATTATCTAATTGGGCTAGCCTTTTGGGCTTTTCCAATTGGGCTTTAGTATATGGCTTGGAGTGGGACCAAAAGGGAACAAATAAGACACTGGCTCCAATGGACCTTAGGCCTTTCTGTCAACTCTTGACAAGTCCAAAGTTACCATTAATTATATTTAATACCACTATATAAATATAATTACACTCTAGGCCTTATTAATAAATTATATCCCAAGACGTTATTGTACATACAACCCCTTCATAAAATATTCGTAGTAATACAAAGTCATGAATGAAGACTGCCACTTTGTAGATTACTACATCTTAATTCTTAAGTACCTAGTTTAATCCTCTTCAGTTATTCATCATATATTTATGAAATCCAATTTCATAAATATATACTTTAGTAATTTCTTACCTAAGTGATTAGGCCTAACTCTCTGAATAACAAACCCATTAAACTTATCTCAAGGAAATATTTTGTATCACCATTAAGAGACTATGAATTCCATCTTCAGAATGTATGTTCCATCAACACTAAATGTGGCTGCCCAACATACTGAGGTTTTGACCGTTACTTTAGATCTCACCCCTGATATATCAAAGCAACCTACACTTCATGATCATGTCCATTATTCTCTCAGGATTAAGAGTTCATGTAAATAGAAGTCGTGAGATTTATTATTTAATTGACAGTCGTTAGGAGAATAATAAATCTCACGGCGGTCCAGTTCAATATGTCTTAACTCTTAAAACATATCAATATATCAACTAGAAGTCTCCACTTCCATAATCAAGACAAATCATCTTAGTTGATATCTTATAGTCTTCGCAGATGAAATGCCCAATTTCATCACCAACTACGAACTAAAATTCTGAGTTTACAAAGAACTTGTGACTTATATCTTCTGTGACTAAATCACGTAAGTCACATACTATGCATCTCATGAACTATATGATAATGTTCAAATATTCATGTTACCATTATTTCAGATAGTAATAAAACAACTTTATTAATTATAATATTAAGTCATACATCATGTCATACATAATGTAATACATAGCATCATACAATAGGATTCTAGGGCACAACTCCTAACATATTGTTCTTATTCTACTTCCAAATCGGGCGAATACAGTTCCTAGTTACCTTACCCCAGATTGTGCTCAATAATTCTCAATCTACTTCAAAATCAGGCAAATACAGTTCCTGGTCACCTTATTTCCAATTGAGTTGAACATAGTTCTCAGTCTACTTCCAAATCTAGCGAATATAGTTCCTGGTTACCTTAGTTCAGATTGAGTCGAATATAATTCTTAGTCTACTTCCAGATCGAGCGAATATAGTTCCTGGTTACCTTACTTCATATTGAGCCAAAAATTATACTCAGTCAACTTCCAAATCAGGCGAATATAGTTCATGGTAACCTTACTTCAGATTGAGCCGAATATAATTCTCAGTCTACTTCCATAGTAGGCGAATACAGTTCCTGGTTACCTTACTTCGGATTGAGGCAAATATTTTTCTCAGTCTACTTGCAGATTAGGCGAATACAGTTCCTAGTTACCTTACCTCAAATTGAGTCGATTATAGTTCTAAGTATAACTCCATATTGGGCGAATATAGTTCCCGATTACCTTACCTCAAATTGAGCCCAATAATTCTCAATCTACTTCCAAATCAGGCGAATGCAATTCCTAGCTACCTCACTTCAGATTGAGCCAAATATAATTCTCCGTCTACTTCCATATCAAGTGAATACAGTTCCTGGTTACCTTACCTCGAATTGAGCCAAATATTGTTCTTATTCTACTTCCAGATTAGGTGAATACATTTCCCAGTTACCTTACCTCAGATTGAGCCGAATATTGTTCTTATTCTAATTCTAGATTGGACGAATACAATTCCCGATTACCTTACCTTAGATTGAGCCGAATATAGTTCTCAATCTACTTCCAGATAGGGCGAATGTAGTTCTTGGTTACCCTACCTTAGATTAAGCCAAACATAGTTCTCATTCTACTTCCAAATCAGGCGAATACAGTTCCTGGTTACCTTACCTAAGATTGAGCCAAATATGGTTGTTAGTCTACTTCCAAATTGGGTGAATGCAATTCTAAGTTATGTTACCTCAAATTAAGACGTATATGCTTCTTAGTCTATTTCTTGATCGAGCGAATACAGTTCCTAGTTAGGTTACCTCAGATTAAGTCAAATATAGTTTTCAGTACACTTCCAAGACGGGCGAATATAGTTCCAAGTTACTTTACTTCAAATTGAATCAAATATTGTTCTCAATTAGCTTCCAAATCAGGCGAATACAGTTCTTGGTTACCTTACTTTAGATTAGTTCTTAGTCTACTTTGACATCGGGCGAATACAGTTCCTCGTTACCTTACCTTGGGTTAAGCCAAATATAGTTCTCAGTCTACTTTCAGATCAGGCGAATATAGTTCCTGGTTACCTTACCACAGATTAAGCCAAATATAGTTTTCATTCTACTTCCAGATTAGGCAAATAAAGTTCCTAGTTACCTTACCTCAAATTAAGCCGAATATAGTTCTCCGTCTACTTCCTAATGGTGTGAGTGCGAATACAGTTCCTAGTTGCCTCACCTCTGATTGAGCCAAATAGAATTCTCAGTCAACTTCCTGATCAGGCGAATGCAATTCCTAGTTACCTTACTTCAACTTAAGCCAAATAAAGTTCTAAATCTACTTCTAAATGTGAATACTATGTTAGGATTAATGCCCTTAAATCCTATTGTATGATGCTATGTATGACATTATGTATGGCTTAATGTTGTGATTAATAAAGTTGTTTTATTATTATCTGAAATAATGGTAACAAGAATATTTGGACATTATCATATAGTCCATGAGATGCATAGTATGTGATTTATGTGATTTAGTCACAGAAGATATAAGTCACAAGTTCTTTGTAAACTCAGAATTTTAGTTCGTAGTCGGTGATGAAATTGGGCATTTCATCTGCGAAGACTATAACATATTAACTAAGATGATTTGTCTTGATCATGGAAGTAGTGACTTCTAGTTGATATGTTGATATGTTTTAAGAGTTAAGACATATTGAACTGGACCGCTGTGAGATTTATTATTCTCCTAACGACTGTCAATTGAATAATAAATCTCACGACTTATATTTGCATGAACTCTTAATCCTGAGAGAATAATGGACCTGATCATGAAATGTAGGTTGCTTTGATATATCAGGAGTGAGATCTAAAGTAACGGTCAAAATCTCAGTATGTTGGGTAACCACATTTAATGTTGATGGAACATATATTTTCAAGATGGAATTCATAGTCTCTTAATGGAGATATAAAATATTCCCTTGAGATAAGTTTAATGGGTTTGGTTATTCAGAGTGTTAGGCCTAACCACTTTAGTAAGAAGTTACTAAAGTATATATTTATGAAATTGGATTTCATAAATATATGATGAATAACTTAAAAGGATTAAACCGGGTACTCAAGGATTAAGATGTAGTAATTTTCAAAGTGGCAGTCTATATTCATGACTTTGAATTACTATGAATATTTTATGAAGGGGTTGCATGTATAATAAAGTCTTGGGATATAATTTATTAATAAGGCCTAAAGTGCAATTATATTTATATGGTGGTATTAAATATAATTAATGATAACTTTGGACTTGTCAAGAGTTGACAGAAAAGCCCAAGGCCCATTGGAGCTAGTGTCTTATTGGTCCCTTTTGGTCCCACTCCAAGCCACACACTAAAACCCAATTGGAAAGGCCCAATAAGCCAGCCCAATTAGATAATCAGTTAGTTATAAAAGGGAAAGACATACATAATTTTATTTTAATTCATTAGAGTAAAAAGTGAGACACCATTGTGAAGTGGTGTGTATGTGCGAGTGAAGCCACTCAATTATTCTCCCTTAGAAACTGATTGAGAGACCACACTTCTGGGTCGTAAAGTGGAATTGGAGTGAAGATTAAAAGTGTTCCCAAGAACTTCTAATCTTTTGTTTTGAATTTCACTACACAAAGGTACGCAATCTTGTTCTTAAATTCTGAAATTTACATAATGCAAGTTATCAATCATGAATGAAATAGATCCATGTCTGTTGCTTCCGCTGTGTGTTTTGTATAAGATACAAAACCAGTTTTACCAACATACTATTCCTGCCTACCTTACCTCATATTGAGCCGAATATTTAACTCCCAGTATGTTTTATTTTATGAAAATTTGAAATATCTACTGATTGTAGAATTAATATATTTAGTTCCCATAAATATTGAACATGTCACGCAGTAGACTATTGGTTGGTTCTTAATGTGTATGGTCCCTGTTAGGGTCATATTTTGTGTAATTGGCTAATCCTGTGACAAAATGCACTTTACTTGTAATTGGATAGATCTAAGGTGGGTTTAGTACTTCAAGAAACATGCTGTTCAAGTCAAGTATTAAGGACATGAAGATTGTTCCAAGAAACAAGTAAAGAAAAGCTATTCATTAAGTCTCAACAGATAGCTTGATAAAAGCCTACTATCGAGACTTAATGTAAAGCTCGATAGATAGCTCGACAGTAGCTCGATCTATCGAGAATTACGATTTCAAATTTTCTAATCAAAATTTGGCCCAGGCTTGAATATTTGTTTGGGGTTTCTTTTCTCACAACCCTAGACATATATAAGACTTATTTTAAAGGCCATCACATATGGATACAGAGACCAAGAGACTTATTTTCTTTGTGTGAAGCTACTGCTTTTGTATGCCATAGGGCTTTGTAACCAAGTGCTTCCAGATCTTCATTGTTGATGGAGTGACTAACTTTGCATCCAACAACATCTGTTCATGTTACTGGAGTTAGTCACGTACTTGGGATCCGTGCAAAGGGTTAGTCACAAATTGGAGGTTTGTGCATCAAGGGAAAAAAGGCTACTACAGGATTAAGTCCAATTGGGTATTGGAGCAAAGGTTTAACTGTAGGTTGGTATTTCAAGATAGGCGAAGGATAGTTGGTAAGATTCCTTATACTTGTAACCGCTTGATTGTTGATTAGTGGATTCTTAGGAGTGGTGACCTTAAAATCACTTGGTGGAGTTTTTGCCTTGCGAGGTTTTCCCCATTTGTCAACAAATCACCTTGTCTAATTTATTTTCCATTGTACTTAGTATTTTTTGGTGATTTGTTGGTGCCTCCACGATTTGCATGCAATTGAACCTAATTAATCAACTTGGGTGATTGGATTAATTAACCAGGGTTAAGTTATCTTAACTCAACAAGTGGTATCAGAGCAGGCACACTTTGATTAGGTTTTCATCTTTGTTGTGTGATCCATTAACTCTTGTTATTATGGATTGTGGAAAATCTTTAATTATTCCTCATTTATTTGACGGGACTAACTATGCATACTGGAAAGTATGCATGAGAGCTTTTTTATAGTCCTTAGATGAGAAAGTCTGGCTAGCAGTTAAGGTAGGTTGGAAAAAGCTTGAAGAGCCAATCACAACATGGGATGATACCAAGATCAAGGCTGCCAAATTTAACAGTAAGGAACTGAATGCTCTGTTTAGTGTTGTAACAAATGAAGCTTGGACAATTCTTCAAAACACTTATGAGGGCACTAAAGCTGTTAAGAACTCTAAGCTCAAAGGCTCACTACTAGCTTTGAGGAAATTAGGATGGATAAGGATGAATCGTTTGATGAATTCTATCTCAAGCTCAAGGACATAGTGAATTCAGCATTCAATCTTGGAGAACAAATTCCGAAGCCCAAGATTGTCAAGAAGATCTTTAGATCTTTTCCAGAGAGATTCCATGCCAAGATCACTACCATTAAAGAATCAAAGGATCTTGACTTAATTCCTTTGACTGAATTAATTGGAAACTTGTAAACTTATGAACTAAGGTTAGCAAGGGTTGGCAAAGGTGGCAAAGGCAAGAATATGGCCTTAAAAACCAAGAATGATGACAATGATGAGTCATTTGATGATGAGGATACCAAGTTAAAGTCATCTATCACCAAAAAATTCAAGAAGTTCATCAAAAATGCAAATGTCAAAGCTAGTGATAAGGATCACAAACAGACTGCTTTCTCTCAATATAAGTCTAAGGCAAGAGAGAATCCAAGGATACTGGTCAAGGTAACAGTATTCCTGCATGACCAAAGTGCTATGGGTGTCATGGATTTGGTCATATGAAACAGGAGTGTCCTACATACCTAAAATTCGTTAGCAAGAGCAAAGCCCTAGCTGCCACCATAAGTGATTCAGAACCAGAAGTAGATTCAAATGAAAGTGACCAAGAAGGGATTTTAAGTTCTTTTACAGCTACTATTGAGTCTACTAGGGGAGAAGTAGAGGTAGTTAATGAAGAAGAAGAGTTTATGGAATTGAAGTTTGAAAAGATGGATGATCAAGATGACATTTACACTACTTACACCAAGCTCTACAAAGTCTCTGAGAAGCATGAGAAGCTCTACAGGTTGACCACAAGAAAGATCAGTGAAGTGGAGTTGGAATGTGAGGAACTCTCCACTAAGTTTGATAAAGCTAATCAGACCATTGAAGCACTAAGATTTGAGAACAATCTTCTTGTTGAAAGGGCTAAGAAGCTGGATGCTGAACTATTTCAAGTTAGAGCACAACTGGAAAGGACTTCAAGTGCCAAACTGGATGAAAAGCTGAATGTTCAGAAATCAACATCTGATAGAACAGGTTTCGGGTATGATCATTCTCTCTCCTTTTGTAGTACCTCTTCTAATACTTTGAATAGAGTTATTTTTGTTCCTCTTGTTAATAATGATAACTTTGAAAACAATGAGGTCACTAATAGTAAAACTGAGAATGTGAGTGAGGATAGGAGTGATAAAGGAAAATCCATTTTTGGAACACCCACTAATGTTGGTAAGAAAAAGACTAAGCAGAAAAATCATCACTCCACCAATAAGAAGTCCCCACCAAAGAAGCCTCATTCCTGTTACTACAGTGGAGCATTTAGGCACACTCGTCCAAATTGCTATAAGGGATTAGCCACTCAACAAAGCAATAGTGTGTCATCTCTGGAGAATCAAAACTAACTTCAACTCTCTTTAGCCCCTCTTGGTGAACTTCTTAAGGCGATCATGCTTCTTTCAAATCTCAATGGTTTCAATTCTCCTCCTTAATCATCTCGACAAAAGTTCATTCAAAAGAAAGGATCTCCATCTAGGTCTCCTGTCTGGAAGGAAATAGATTCTAAGTGATCTCTCATCTCTTCTGAACTCTTGCATGGTTTGTGGTGTGGTTTGAGTCAGTCTAGTCTTAATGCCTTGTTTGTTTGTTTGTTTTTCTTTTTTTTTTTTTTTTTTTTTTGCATTAAGTTTTTTTTTAATAAAAAAAAAAATACAAAAACAGTGTGTGTTTGTATATACTGGTACTTGTGTACCTTGGATGGCCATTGAAACAAGGTTTCTTAACTTTGTATCTCTTGTACCTTACATGAGCATCTTCATGCACAACTAAGCAATGTGAGCTTTGTGTCTCATTTTATGTGATTTGGTTGATCTCTTATCTTTCATATCTTAAATCACTCTTTTTTATAGAAAGGAGTAGAAAATCCTAAGAGAAAGGCATAAATAACCATCTCACTACTAAAACTCGTCAATCATAAAACATTTGTGTGCAATTCATAAAAGTTGTGCTCAGTAAGATGTAGCACTTGCACAGCAAAATATGGATGTTCAAGCTTACATAATTGGGTATTTTCTTTTCTCTCTTATATGCCTATGCATGATATGCTTAAAAGAAAAATATGCAAAGAACATAAAAAAGCAAAAAGAATCAAAAAGGCTTTTAATATGGTTACAAGCATGTTTCTAGGAGATATGGGAGTTATATGATGTACCTCAAAGGTGATGGTCTCCATCAAACAGTTATGATTATGTGTGGATGTAATTGATCTTCTTATATCATTACTTTTCACATCATAATGCTCTTGCTCTCTTGCAAAAAGTTTCACACACAACACACATAATCTTTGCTACCTTTGATACTTTTGTACAGGTACAATGTGATTTGGCCATCACAAGGAATACATGTGGTAGTATATGCTCTCTAAACTGTCTAAACTTGTTTTGAAATAAAATTTGGTTAGATATGTTTAGTGTGTTTTGATCTAGGAATGCTTTGCATCTAGTTTTGAGGATGTGTATATATGCTTAATCATGCTCTTTGAATGCTTGCTTTGATGGTTATCTCATTTGCATTCATCTTTTGTTGTTTCTTCTTTTAAAAATCTCTTCTTTAGGGCTCTCGATAGATACCTCGATAGAAGTCTCAATACCTTCTCAACACCTCCTTGATACAAGATTTTCTATCGAGATTTCTGGGTTTCTACTCAATACCTCTTGATAGATATCCCGATCCATCTAGTCAATTTCCTTGAAGTCTCTATCTACACAAAAGCACCACAATACCTACCTCGATCTATCGAGACTTTTTACCTTCGATACCTCTCGATCTAGCGAGTTTTTATTCTTGATAGAAGCTCGATTCCTTCTCGATCTATCGAGCTACATTTTCTATATATTGTTTGAGGTCTGATCTGATTTTGTCATTTCCCAAATATTTCAATCTCTCTCTCTCCTCTCGTGACCTAAACTTCTCTCTCTCTCTCTCTAAAATCACTCTTCCCATCAGATTTTCAGCCCTATCCAAGCCTCTCACACTTGGTAAGTGTTCTTGATCTCTTCTTTTTCCTTTTCTTTAAGCATTCATGCATTTTTTACCTAAGTTTTCAATTTTTGGGAAATTTTTGGGGTTTTTGTGATTTTGTCAAAATTTTTGGGTTGTTTTTTGTTTAATTGATATCCTATGCTCATGCATTGCATTCTTTGCTCATTTTAACAATGTTTCATGCATTCTAGGATTGTATGCTTGATTAAACAATATGAGTGTTGTTAGGTTGGATTGGGTTTCTACCCATAATGCTTTTTATTTTTGATTCATGCATTGCACGTTCTTGTTCTTTCTTTCCTATACCTAAACATTTATGTTATGTTTCTGCTCTTCTCTCTGTCTCTCTCGTTTAGTCTCCTCATCATGGTACCTAAAAAGTTTGTCCCTTCTAAAAACCCGATTCGTCATGGTTCTTCATCTTCTTCTTTTCCCCTAGATTTTGTTAGGTTCTGTGATGAAAAGGCATAAACTGACTTCTCGGGAACTTTTTTGACTGAGCGATTCATTTGAAATGCCAAGTCATTCTATCTGACTTTTCAGACACTCCTCTACCCAATGCTATTAGCTCTCGGGGATAGGCTTCTCTTTGTGAGAAACCCTCGAGGTGTACTGACATGTTCATAAAGGAGTTTTACTTTAATATGCACAACATCAATACCTCGGTGCCTTGGTTTATTACGGTATTCCATGGTACACATATCGTAGTTACATGGACTTCATTTTAGAGGTACTATTTGTCTCACTTCCATCTCTCGAGACGAGTTAGCCACACTCTTCTGTGAGAAGGCCATGTTGTAGGGAGGTACACTTAATTTCTCCACAACTGAGTTCACTAAGGGACCACGGTTCCTTAATATGGTGATGACCTTTGTTCTCACTCCATGGTCACACTATAACGCCATCACTAAGCCTCATGCTCATTTCCTTTTTTTCTCTTATGGAAGGTCTTTCTATAGACTTTCCTTCATACATGATAGAGTCTATCATTGACTGCTATTGTGACACGGATATACATGATAAGCTCATCTTTTCTTCGACTGTCACGCGTATCCTCACCCACATGTACATCACCATCCCTCCTTCTCCTCATTTCTATGTCATGGGTGCCATTAGCAAGGAGTCTACACAGCAGAGTGTAGCGCAGCTTATTGCGAAACGGTCGCGGGTGGAGCCTTTTGATGCAGCCCTAGTTAATCCTGTAGCCTCTTCCTCTTGACCCTCTTCCTCCTCTGCCCCTTCTTCCTCATCTCAAGTCGTTGTCTCCCTTGCTGAAATCAGAAAGCAGCTTCAGCACATGCGTGCTGATTTTAGTAGTAGTCTAGACCATCTATCCAATGAGATGTGTCAAATGAACACCAAAATCGATCACATCACTCGCCACCAGTCTCGGCTTGGTGGTTTTGCACCCTCACCTTCACCGGAACTTGCTAAGGAGTCTTCTTCTTTAGATGGTGGAGATGATGATGATGATGCTGATGCTTCTAGCTCGGAGTATAATGACGAGATGAAGACCTTTCAGCGATACACCCTTTGTCGCTCATTACAAAAAGGGGGAGTAGTTTTGTAGATGAGAGTAGTCTAGGTGTTAGGAAGAGAGCTAGCATAGGTATACTAGATAGGGGGAAAGTTATTGTTGAGTTTTTTTTAGGGATGTAGTGAGGTTTTGTTGTATTCTCTTCTCATTACATGTACCATGGTCATGTGACCACTTTTTACATACATTGTATTCTTTGATATATATATATATATATATATGAGATTATGTATGTTTTTCTTCACCTTTGTCTCACATGTGTTGTTTCTTTTCTTTCTTTATGCACATGTTTCTTCTTGTATACATCTTGTCTATGTTTTACACTTGATGCCTTGATGAATCTTGCTTAAGTGTTTCAGTTAAGATAGGTTGCAAGTCTACCATGCCATGATCTCTCTTCTTGCAAAGTTTTTCAAGAGTTTGTGTTAGGGTTAGACTTATATACATTTGTATATTATGGTATAGTTGTGTTAGACTTCTCTCATAATTTCTTTTTGTGGTTTTGTCATGAATTGCCAAAAGGGGAGATTGTTAGCGTCATATTTTGTGTAATTAGCTAATCCTTTGACAAAATGTACTTTACTTGTTATTGGGTAGATCTAATATGGGTTTAGTACTTCAAGAAACATGTTGTTCAAGTGTCGACGCCCGGTCTCAATCTTTGGTGGTGGAAAGAAAACCGCTGCTGCCGTGGGCCTTCGTTCGACCACCCGTAGTGGCAACAGCTCGCGCACGCAGGGCTTGTTGGAGGCCCCTATCGATGTGAATATGTATGGTTCACGCGAAGCTTTGGGTGCTTTCTCTCTCAGTGGAGGAAGGTAGGTCTACCTTTGGTTTTATGGCGGGAATCTAGGCTAAATTTTAGGTGATTGCTACGACCTAAATAATGCTCCCAAGTGCTGGATTGTCGCGAAGTAATAACTCAGAAAGTCCAAGGTCAAATCCACAGGGAAAAGGGAATTGATTAGCAAACCACAAGAGAATAAAACTAAAATAATAAAGTTAATTAAAGAGATTTTTAATAGTTTAGTGAAAGTAATTTAAATTGAGTGAAAATAACAATATATTAAGGTGCTAAGGTTTAGGGATCCACACACAACACATCTATTGGTAGTCTTAACAATATTTATTTTATAACTCAACTAAAATTCATACGAAGGATGATCTTAGTCGGATGATTTAACAATAAGAACTCAATAATTAATTGTCTAAGGTAGTTTCATGCAATTGATTGATTTTAGGTAAAACAAAACTAGTGAATTAGTTTACAAGGAATACTAAGCATTTAACGTGCCCGGAGTCTACAATAAATCAAAGGATTATATAGAACTAAACACTTATCTAGATGAGTAAAACAATCAAAAACATAAAAACATAACATTAAAACCAATAAATAATTGTTAAGAACATACCAATAAACGGTTGAGTTTCACCCCTTGCCTTAGCAAAGCTTCTAGCAAGCCTTAAAACAAAAATAGAACTTTAAAAACCGTAAAGAAACTTTAAGAAAACCTAAATTATGTTCTATAGTAGCTCTCCTCTGAATTTTTCCCTAAAGAGCCTTTAAATAGGTCAAGGAATCCTATTACAAGTTGAATTCCCGTTTAGAGAAAATCCCAGGCTTTTAGTCTTCAATTTACCAACGTTTTTGACCCATTTAACTTCATAATTCTGACTTTTCGTTAACTAAAAAGTTGTAGCCCTTTAGGTTAGCTTTCCAGATCAACTTGAATCATCTTTATTGGACATCTGAGCCGAAAGTTATCCTTCATGTACTAACTAGTGCGCAGGCTGGAATCCTAATCTGAATTGGACTTGGATTTGGTGCAAATTTCCTTTGATTCCTTGCTCCAATTGAACTTGAATTTAATTGGGTTGGCCTTATTTGACTTTATCATGGCCCTTGTAAAATTAAAGTCCATTAGTTTTCTTCTTTGCACAAATCCACTTATTTAATTTCATTATCCTACAAAAGACAAATTCACGCATTAAAATTCAATTAAGCACAACATTGATTATTCAGCATTATTCCAAAATCAACTATAAAATCCATGAATTAACTCAAAATAAGTATGATAATGCTTTCTAATAATGATATAAATATGCAAAATTAAGCTATTATCACACTCCCTAACCAGCTCATTGCTAGTCCCTAGCAATTTAAGCGACTCGAGACAAAGACACAAAATAACAAAAAATTATTACTTTAGTAGAAATAGTTAATCAAAGGTCAAAACACTAACAACCACCGAAGATATTCCACACGCCATCAATACTTAGTGTGTGAATAGTTTAGCCAACACAAACACAACCTTAGTCTTAAGATAAAATATGGCTTGAATTTCTATCCAAAGTTATGCTTCAACTCAAATCTCACAGTTGTTAACACTCAACAAATAAAACCACTCCGAAAATGGTGTAACACTCTCAAACATATGTGAGCAGAATAATATAGAACAAAGACTAATATCTCACATATAAATAAGATGAAGAATGGTGAAGCAAAATAAAGGATATTTATAGTCTCATGAAAGGATGCCAAACATTAAGAATATTACACCACACACATTGATTAGTCATGTCAAGATCCAAACCATACCTTCCTTAAGATCAAATAGGACTTTCATTGGGACATAATGTAGGGTAAATGGGAGAAATTTAGAACAAAGGGTATAGGTAAAAATAAAAAGTGTTCCCAAGAATAATTAGAGAGACAGCTTCTTTTGAATATATGACAATTAATTTATTCTCTCAAGTTTCTTGAATATTGCACTTTCACTTTTTTTTTTTTCTTTTTTTTTCTTCAAAATTTCATCAACAAATTCATTCTCTATTTCTTCCTCTTTCACATTTCCTTCTTTTTTTTCAACATTTTTCTTTTTCTGTTTATGACTCTTTTTTTTTTGTTTTTTTTTTAGTGAGTCCTCCTTTTCTTCCAACTATTTCACCACAAATTTATCGTAATAAGACAATTTGATTGCATTCATTCTTGGAACACCTTAGGAAAGGGTTTGAGAAAAAACAGCTAAAATAATAGACTCAAATGGGTGACTAGCGGTAATGTATCAAGAAAGAAAATAATAAAGGTTGAAAATTAACAAAGATGGCCTAAAATCATCTCTTAAGAATTGGGATAGTTCTTCAAAATCCATGACTTTAACATATTTAGGTGTGGCATAAAATTTGATGAATTCTTAGCATTCGACCAAATCAAAGAATACTGAGACTAAGCAACAACAAAGTTATGTGCTTCCAAATGAAAATTGAGATTAAAAGAAAATAACACTCTAAAAAATGAATGGCTCAAGAACACACTTGAGTTATAGTCTCTACATTTTATTTTCAAGATTTTCAAAGTCATCTCTATCTCTCAACGAAGAAACATGTTCATGTGGCTAAAGTGCATGTGCATAATAGTTGAGCATGAAAAATAGTGGAATTCTTTAGATAGAAGTAGCACAAAGAACTTTGACTTAAAACTCTTACTAAAGCAACACTTTTTTTTCTTTTTTTGAAAATTGGACTAAAAAAAATCCCTAAAAACAACCTAAAAAAAATTTAACATAAAATAAAACCAAATGCAAATCATCTAAAGTTCCTCCCCCCAACCTAAAACTTACATTGTCCTGAATGATAACAAGGAAAAACAATAAAGAGTAGAGATTACAGAGAGTACCTTGAAGAGATGAACATAAATGAACAGAAAAAAACTTTAACAGCTGCAAAAGGGGTTAGAAAACAAAACAACAAAAATAATAAAAAGAAAAATAAAACAATCTAAACTACGACACAAATACTAATACTAATTGCTTGGCAAGTCTTGATAAATGGGATCCTCCAAATTAATGGATTCCTCCTCTTGTGAAAAATTCTCAAGAAATGGCTTAAGACGTTGTCCGTTCACTTTAAATATGTTACCATTCTTAGGATTTTCAATTTCTATGACACCATAGGGGAAAACATTTTTAACAATGAAAGGTCTAGTCCATCTAGATCTCAATTTTTCGGGGAACAAATGTAACCTAGAATTATACAAAAGAACTTTTTGAGATGGCTCAAAAGATTTCCTTAAAATTTGTTTGTCATGAAAAACCTTCATTCTTTCTTTAGAAATCCTAGAATTCTCATATGCATCATGCCGAATTTCTTCCAACTCATTCAATTGCAATTTTCTCAATGAACTAACCTTGTCTAAGTTAAACATCTTTATTGCCTAATATGATTTATGTTCCAATTCCACAGGCAAGTGACAAGCTTTACGATAAAAAAGTCTATAGGGAGACATGCCAAGAATATTTTTATAGGCAGTGTGATATGCCTAAAGTGCATCATTCAACCTCAAAGACCAATTTTTACGATTTAGGTTAACCGTCTTTTTCAAATAAAAATTAGTCTCCCTAGATGGTTTGTCATTGTCCTTTAAATAAATCCAATGAGTACAAACCAATGTATTAAGTCCTTTTATGTTAGCCATGTTCCTTCTTATGACACCCTTATGTTTACTTAAAACATTTAATAACTTACATTCTTGCAAGTAATCAAGTTCAGAAGATATTACAATAGGAAAAGTCTCATCGGTTCCTAGAAAAGCATACTTGAGATCATTTCGCCAGGGCTTCAACTCCCACTTAAGCACTTGCTTACTAGATGGCAACAAATTTATCTCACAAGGTGGCAACTCCTCATATTTTAATTTCCAATTGCTCGCTTCCAATTCCTATGTAGATTCCAAGAGACAATGAATGTATGCAATTTCGAAATTCTCATCAAAGTTAAAATCACATGAATTGACTAAACAAGTTTCTAATGTTTGGTCTTGAACAATGGTTTCAATCAAGTTAACTTCATGCACATCCTTTTCATCCCTAGGTTGCTTACAAGTATTAAAAATATTAAGCTTAAGAGTCATATTCCCAAAAGATAATTTTAAGACTCCACTTCTACAATTTATCAATGCACTAGAAGTTGCAAGAAATGGGAGTCCTAAAATCACAAATATTTGAGAATTAGCATTTGAAACAGGATGCATATCCAAATTAATAAAGCCAACTAGAAAATAAAATTTGTCCACTTGAATCAAAACATCCTCAACAACACTCTTAGGAACAATCACAGATCGATCGGCAAGTTGTAAAATTATGGAAGTAGGTTTTAACTCGCCTAGACCTAATTGCTCATACACTGAATATGGCAAAAGATTCACACTTGCCCCAAGATCAGGCAAAGCTTTCTCTATTTTTGAATTCCCAATCACATATGAAATAGTCGGACAACCTGGATCTTTAAACTTTGGAGGTCTATTGTTTTGAATGATTGCACTAACTTGTTCAATCAAAAATGCCTTCTTATGTACACTAAGCTTACGCTTAACAGTACACAAATCATTCAAAAATTTAGCATATGATGGAATTTGCTTTATGGCATCCAAAAGAGGAATGTTCACTTTAACTTGCTTAAGCACTTCATGGATTTCAAAATTTTGATTCACTTTTTGAGGTGGAATCAACCTTTGGGGAAAGGGAGCAAGGATAAGACACCTTTCAATTTCATTAGATTTAGGGTCAAGGACTTCATCACTACTCTTTGTTTTGGAAGATTCATCTTATGTATTGCTTTTAGGAATATCTTTCTCAATGATTTTTCCACTACAAAGAGTAGTTACAGATTTAACTTGACTCACTTTATTTTCAGAGGGACTACAATCATCAACACAAAATTGACCTTGGGGGTTTGGTTGTGGTTGAGATGGAAACTTACCCTTTTCTATTGTGCTCATAGATGTGGTCAATTTAGTGAGAGTGCTCCTAATGTCATTTATGGCCTATGAGTTCTAATTATTAATGGTGGATTGAGTTTGCATGAATTGTTGCAAGGTGTCCTCAAGACTCTTCTTTGGAAAGGGATTATAAGGAACAAAATTTGAAGTATCATGTGTAGGAGGTGCAACCACATTATTATTCCTCCAACTAAACTTTGGGTGATTCCTCCACCCTAAATTGTACGTCTCTAAATAGGGGGAAGGGTATGGTTTTTTCACCATGTTCATAACATTTGCTTAATCATGCAACACCTCTTTAAAAGATGGAATTGTAGGGCATTCATTGGTAGGGTGTTCCATGGTCTCACAAATTCTACAAACTTCATCAATTTTAGGCACAGTATTGATTCCATTGACATTCCTTAATTCCATGGCTTCAAGCTTCCTAGTTAGACTAGCCACCCTAGCACTAAGGTCATCATCTTCCCTAAATTGGTACTTACCACCCCCAGAAGAGTTGGTGGATGCTCTAGACCTATCAGAGGTATCAATGGTATCCCAAGATTGGGCATTCTCAGCTAAAATATCAAAATAATCAAAGCCTCATTAGGATCTTTATTCAGAAACTCTCCATTGCACATCATCTCGACAATTTGGCTCATTTTGGAGTCAAACTTTCATAGAAAAAACTAATTATATGCCAAGTTTCATAGCCAT
The DNA here is from genome assembly GCA_023736055.1 of Quercus glauca. Lineage (NCBI taxonomy): Eukaryota > Viridiplantae > Streptophyta > Magnoliopsida > Fagales > Fagaceae > Quercus > Quercus glauca. The sequence goes on from CM043319.1 coordinate 42,124,366, forward strand.
GATATGGACAAGCATTAACCAAATCTTTAAATCTTTCCCAACATTGATAAAGTGTCTCATTATCTTTTTGTGAAAAATTCATTATTAGCCTTTTAAGTGCATTAGTCCTATGAATTGGAAAAATTTTCTTTAAAAATTCAGTTTGCATCTCTTGCCAAGTACCAATTGACCTAGGTCTTAAAGAATTAAGCCAAGTTTTTGCCTTTTCTTTAAGAGAAAAAGGGAACAACTTCAACCTAATGGTCACTTCATTACATGATTGGTCATGGAAGGTAGAACATACCTCCTCAAATTCCTTAAAGTGTAGGTAAGGATTTTCAGAATCTAAGCCATGAAATTTAGGAAGTAATGAAATCATATAGGGCTTAAAATTAAAATTATTTGCATTAGTTGGAAAAATGATGCATGATGGTGCACTACTCCTAGTAGGTTGCAAATAATCCTTGAGAGTTCTAATGGGTTGGTGAGCATGGAAATTTTCATTATTTATATTATTCTCATCACCATGATTACTCTCTAAGTCTGCCATGATATCAAGTGTGTGAGAATGTGTGAAAGAATCAGATAAATTGCCAAACAAATTATTAGAATCAATTCTAACCAAGCGATTATCACTATTGCAACACCAAACACTCATGCAATAGTAAAGCAAGAAAGAAAAAGAAAAAGAAAAAGAAAAGAAAAGAAAACAACAAATACCTTTAACAATAAAAAGAAGTAAAAATAAAAGAAAAACTCTTAAAGAAAACTAAACTACTTAAAAAGAAAAGAGTTGGAGAGATATTACCAAATATGTGAAGAAATTTAATGCCGAAAACCTCTCCAAACAAAGTGGAACGCTTCTCTAATTGCCTATTCCCTGGCAACGGCGCCAAAAACTTGCTGCGACTTAAATAATGCTCCCAAATGCAGGATTGTCGCGAAGTAATAACTCGGAAAGTCCGAGGTCAAATCTACAGGGAAAAGGGAATTGATTAGCAAACCACAAGAGACTAAAACTAAAATAATAAAGTTCATTGAAGAGATTTTTAATAGTTTAATGAAATTAATTTAAATTGAGTGAAAATAACAATATATTAAGGCGCTAAGGTTTAGGGATCCATACACAACACATCTATTGGTAGTCTTAACAATATTTATTTTATAACTCAACTAAAATTCATACGAAGGATGTTCTTAGTCAGATGATTAAAAAATAAGAACTCAAGAATTAATTGTCTAAGGTAGTTTCATGCAATTGATTGATTTTAGGCAAAACAAAACTAGCGAATTAGTTTGCAAGGAATACTAAGCATCTAACATGCCTAGAGTCTATGATAAATCAAAGGATTATACAGAACTAAACACTTTTCTATATGATTAAAACAATCAAAAACATAAGAACATAAGCGTTAAAACATATAAGTAATTGTTAAGAACATACCAATAAACGGTTGAGTTTCACCCCTTGCCTTAGCAAAGCTTCTAGCAAGCCATAACAAAAATAGAACTCTAAAAACTGTAAAGAAACTTTAAGAAAACCTAAATTATGTTCTACAGCATCTCTCCTCTGAATTTTGCCCTAAAGAGCCTTTAAATAGGTCAAGGAATCCTATTACAAGTTGAATTCCGTTTGGAGAAAATCCCAGGTTTTTAGTCTTCAATTAACTGACGTATTTGGCCCATTTAAATTCAGAATTAGGACTTTTTGTAAACTACAAAGTTGTATCCCTTTAAGTTAGCTTTCTAGCCCAACTTGAATCATATCTATTGGACATCTGAGACAAAAGTTATGCTCCATGTACTAACTGGTGCGCAGGCTGAAATCCTAATTCGAATTGGACTTGGATTTGGTGCAAATTTCCTTTGATTCCTTGCTCCATTGGACTTGAATTTAATTGGGTTGGCCTTATTTGACTTCATCATGGCCCTTGTAAAATTAAAGTTCGTTAGCTTTTTTCTTTGCACAAATCCACTTATTTAATTTCATTATCTTGCAAAAGACAAATTCACGCATTAAAATTCAATTAAGCACAAAATTGATTATTCAGTATTATTCCAAAATCAACTATAAAATGCATGAATTAACTCAGAATAAGTATGATAATGCTTTCAAATAATGATATAAATAAGCAAAATTAAGCTATTATCAGTGATTACCAAAGGTAAAGTGGAGTCGCCACCAATTATTGGGTTTTTCTAAGGTGTGATTGGTCACCTATTTCTAGTTGATTTTATTACCAATCCTAGGTTAACAGAAAGTTCATCTTTCCTAATCTAATGTGGATGGCAAAAAATCTTGATTCTTAGGTCTGAAAGTTTGGTTACGTGTGACGAAGGAGTTAGGAACCTCACAACGCCTGTCCCAAGGGTAGTCCTTTGTTTTAATAAACCCTTAATTTTTGGAGATTGGAAGTAAAAACTTGATTTTAGCATTGTCTTTTAGGGCTTTGCATGCATGGGGGCTTTAAGGTTTTGGCTTTTGAAAGGGTGTGGTCCTAATCTATGCTTTCCTAAGGCATTTGAGCATAGTGATGGATTTCCATCACAAAAATCCGATGAGAAGTCGCCTTACTTTCGCAGCGGAAATTAGGCATTGCTAGCCTTAAGTGGCACGGATTGTGACAGTAACACAAGAAAAGGGCAAGCAGGTATATACAGAGCAGGAAAGTAAATGCCTACATCCCTAGAGTATGACCCAAAATATAGGTGCAGAAAAATAAACAGGGGTCGCAATACTCTAGAGATGAGGATGAATGGTACAAAGCATGATATACCTAATACAAACCATCTAAGGGAGAAAGGGAGGAGGAAGGAGGGGGTTTAAAGAGTACATAACCAAAAGGAAAAGGCAAAACTCCTAAACCTACTGACTGTAATTGCTTGGCTTGACCACATGCTCACGTCCTTGCCCTTTTTGCTTGCGCCTAGGAGATCATGCCCTAACTCCATGCATCCTTGCTCCATATGTGTACATGCAAAGGTAGAGATAAGAGAACCAACAGACAAGCAATGGAAGGAAAAAGTGTAAATAAAAGCACAAGGTCGCAAAGCAAACAAGCAAGATAGATATGGCAAGCACAACACGTGACAAAAGAAAGAAAGCTAACCAACAAGCAAAAAGGGCAAACAAGCAAGGAAAACACACAAAAGGGGGTGTCTGCGAGGGACAACTTTAGGTTTGGATCGAATGTCCACGACTTCATTGTGTTGAAGCATGAACGACACACTAGCAAGTAAGACTCATGCATAAACATGTAAGCAAGCGTGTAAAGATGCATAGAAAGCCAACGGGTGGCGCAAACAAGCATGGTAAGCATATCATCATATGGAGCGGAAAAGGGAGAGGTATGCATGAAGCACCGGCTTCACAAAGATGCCTCCTAAGTGGTTACATCCAGACAAGGCCTCATGGGCGTCAAATATAACCACACAACCACAACCCACTAAAGGCATCGAGCATAGCAAAGCCTAGAACTAGAGAGGCTAGCACGGAAGATAAAGCATAGAAGCAAGCAAACATAGACATGCAAATGGGTGATCCAAACACTTTGATATAGGCCAAGGTATATGGACTATGACAAAGACCACAGGGTCTAGATCGGGCCCTAACCACATGGCCAAAACACAAGCAAGAAAGGTAAAGTGACAAAAGGGCTACAATAGCACAAGGCAAAACAAACATAGCCTAGGTCTAAGCACACAAACATGGCACAAAGCACACAAGCACAAGGAAGATGGCATAAAGCAAGTAGAGCAGAGATCTAAACACATGAGCATGTAAGAACATAGATTCGAACATATAAGCATGTGAAAACCTAGATCCAAGCACGCAAGCATGTAAAAATGTAGATCTAGGCATAGGCATGGCAACACGTGTGTGAACATGTGAAAGCTAGCACATAAACATGGAAGAACATGAATCCAAGCATATAAGCATGTACGGATGCGGATCTAAGCATAAAACATGGCAAAAAGCATAGGAGCACATAGATCCGAGCAAAGCATAACCATAAACGTGGTATCAAGCACATGAGCACATAACGCTAACATTAAAACAAAACAAAGGAAACATGGTATAAAACCCTAAGCATGTAGATCTAAATGCATAAGCATGTTAGGACATAGATCTAAGCATAAAACATGGCATAAAAACCCTAAGCATGTAGATCTAAACATATAAGCATGCGAGCAAGCATAAAAGAACATGGATCTAAGCTAAGAACATCTAGAAACAAGGTAAAGCAAGAAACATGTCAAAGAAAGCAACAAAGCGTATTATCATAGCAAAAAGAGCAAGAACATGCTAGGAAAAAGATTTAGAAGGTTAGGGGTGTGGATGATAGCTAAAAAGCTACATCCACACCCCTAAACCCCAAATCCAAAGTGTGGAACCAAGGAAAGAAAGATTGAGTGCAAAAGCCATGCCTTGTGTTCTTAGTGAAAAGGGAAAAATCAAGAGACTTTGATGTGTTTTTTGGTATTTTTTTTGGTGTTTGGGAGAGAGAAAAAAACGTAGAGAGCGGCTGGGCAGAAGGAAAATTTCAAAAAAATGCATGTCCTCCCTGTCTGGGGTGTGCCTAGGGCTATTTATAGCCCCAAGCGCGAAAATCGAGGTGGTGGCCATTGTAAGGTATGGAACTTACAAAATTTTCAGTTTGGATAGATTGAGTTGATCTTGACTCTTTTGGATAGATCTTGATTTTTAGTTTCTAAAAAGTTATGGAACTCAAAAATCCAACGGTCAGATCAAAAGTTATGGCTTTCGGAAGTTTGTGATGCATCGATCGGTGCGTCATTCCGATTTTTGTGATATCTCAGCTGTTCTAACTCCGATTTTGACCCATGAACAGTCGTTGGAATGAGAATTCAATAATCTTTGCAGTGACATTGGTTTTAACCCGTTCTGGTAGCTAGATCAAAAATTAGGGTTTTTGGACTCACCTAAGATCAACTTCGGGTCAAACTTGGTCAAACTAAATCAAAGTTGCTAAAAATCTCCGAGAAGCTCAAGTTTAAAGTAAAATTGTGAAAAATATCATTTTGTGGGATTTCGGACCAAGTTTGACCTTTGGTTAAACCTAGGGCTAATTAGGGGCATTTTGGTCATTTTAGCAAAAAAAGTCACTTCGGGTACTCTAGTAGCCGAACGGGTTGTGCCACATTTTTCTAGATGTTCTCATAACCCTGTAGAGAGAAATAATCTTTTTGGATTTTCAGGGGTCTGGCACACAAATCGAGGGCGGGCAAAATACGGTATCAATAGCTGCCCCTTCTTTATCTAATATCTCGAGTGCAATGAGAGGTGTCGGATAAAGAATTGATTTCGGATTTTGTTGCCCCCAAATTTGCGTGCAGAGACTGCTCATGGATTGAGACCGAACCTTACCTACTTGGCCCGACCTGCTGCAGTTGCTATTGGAATATTTTCCGGATGCGCCTCTAAGTCTAGGAGAAGAGAAAAGAGAGAGTTTTTTTTTTTTTTTGGGTTGATCGGGTCAGCATTGACCGGTCAATGTTGATCAAGTTAACGCTACCTGGCGGCCTTAATAGGGCCGCTGGGCCTCCCTGACGACCATAAAAGGGCCGCTGGGCAGCCCAGGCCCTATAAAAGGCCTTTCGGGCCCTTTTTTGTCTCATTTCTCACTTCCTCTCCACTCCTCACTCTCTACAAAAATTCCTAGAGTGCTCAGGGCTTAGTGGGTCCTTCCTTTCAACTTCAATTGCCATTTCAATCCGCTGCTTCATCTTTTCTGCCTTTGAGGTTAGTGTCCATTTTTTCTTCTTCTCTTGCTTTTTCTACAAAATGTTAGCAGCAGTACTACTAGAAATGCATGCTAGTATTTATTTTTTGGAACTTTTATGAACACATATTTTTTGCCACTATTTATGCCATGCTATCTTAGGAAAATGCAAAATATATTTTTTGCCTTTTTTGATATGTGGGTGCGGGATATGCGAGAATTTAAATTTTGAAAATAAAATGTAGGATATGGGTAAGAGGACTTACCTAGTAGACGGGGATAACAGAAATGCGATTTGGAGATTCTTGAATGAACGTGGGCCTGGGGACACGTGTCACCAGTTCACCCACCATAGATTTGGAGCTCGGAAAATTTCTTGAATAAATATGAGCCCGAGGACGCTTGTCGTCGGTTCACCCACTGTAGGATACGAGCCTAGAGACACTTGCAGCTATTCCCCCGCCATGCAATGTGAGCTCGACGCTTGTCGTCGGTTCACCCACTGTAGAATACAAGCCTAGAGATGCTTGCAGCTAGTTCACCCGCCATGAAATGTGAGCTCGAGGACGCTTGTCATTGGTTCACCAACTGTAGAATACGAGCCTAGAGACGCTTGCCACTAGTTCACCCACTATAGAATACGAGCCTAGAGACGCTTGCCGCTAGTTCACCCACCATGAAATGTGAGCCCAAGGACGCTTGTCGTCGATTCACCCACTGTAGAATACAAGCCTAGAGACGCTTGCCGCTAGTTCACCCACCAAGAAATGTGAGCCCGAGGACGCTTGTCGTCGGTTCACCCACTATAGAGTACAAGCCTAGAGATGCTTACCGCTAGTTCACCCATCGTGAAATGTGAGCCCGAGGACGCTTGTCATCAGTTCACCCACTATAGAATATGAGCCTAGAGATGCTTGCCGCTAGTTCACCTACCATGAAATATGAGTCTGAGTCTGAAGATGCTTGTCGTCGATTCAGCCACTATAGAATACGAGCCTAGAGACGCTTACCGCTAGTTCACCCGCCATGAAATGGAAGTAATAATCTGCCTTTTGTGAGATCATATGTTTGACATAGACCTGCATAACATGTTTAGGAGAAAAGTGTTAGTTCATTTGCATTGCCATTTAACTTATGGGCTTACCACTAATGTCTGAATTTCTTGTTGTTTTGTAAATCATGTTCCGAGGAGCTAACTCTAGGGGAGACTGGGGGAAGGCCCCTGCTTATGACTTATCCCATAGGGATTCTTCTAGCTGAATATGTTTCAACGAGAGTAAATGGTCCGAAGACTAGCCGAAGGCTTCTGATGTATTTATGACCACTGCCTCTTGGTAGGCCTTACATGTATGGTTCTTGATATTGCCTTTTAGTAGGCTGCTGCTGTATGCATGAAACAATGCCTCTAGGTAGGCCTTACATGTGTGATTTCGAATGTCGCTTTTAAAAGGGCTGCTGTTGTATGCAAGAAACAATGCCTCTAGATAGGACTTACATGTACAATTATAGATAAATCGCCCTTGAGCGGGCAGCTGATGTGTGTGAAAAGCAATGCCTTTGATTAGGACTTACATGTATAATTATGGGAACTACCTTTGAGAGGGCTATTGATGTGTGTGAAAAAAAATGCCTACTTACATGTTTATCTCTGGATAAATTGCCTTTGAGAGGGCTGCTGCTGGTGTAGGAGAAACAATGCCTCTGGGTAGGACTTACATGCACCATTCTAGGTAAATTGTCTTTGAAAGGGCTATTGATGCATGACTTTAGGAAAAAGGTCTTTAAAAGGGCCGTTGTGACACTATAGAAAAATCGTCTTATAGAGGGCTACTATCATGTATATGTAAAACAATGCCTCTATTTAGAACTTACATGTACCATTCCAGGGACGTTCCTTTAGAAGGGTGGCTAATGTGTGTGTAAAACAAAGACTCTGATTAGGACTTATATGTATAAACATGTATAATCTCGGAAAATGCCTCTGAGAGGACTGTTGAGACGTATGCATGCACTATTGCATTTTCGTTACGGATGGTGGTATTGAACCAGCCTATGTCACATTCACTTGTTTTGCACCGCAATTTCACGGATTTGCTAGTGGCTCCTGGACAATGATTGTCTCGCTGGGGGAGAAAGAAATGAGAGATTATGTGAAATAAACTGCCCTAGTTTAGGGTTTCATGTGATTCACGACATGAAAGGTATATCCTTAGCGGGACGGACCCGTTCTCATATATTAGACACAGAGGGAGAAAACCGTGCAAAATAAACTGCCCTAGTTTAGCGTTTTGCATGGTTCCGAGCCCGTAGACTAGTTGCATGTGGCCTCGACTTTGCCAGCCATGCCATAATGCTGATGATGAGTGCAGACACTCCAAACAAGGTAACTTTAGACACACCACGAGGCGGTATGCACTGATTGCTCTTGTTATTATCCACGCAGGCTAAAAATCCAAGAATGGGATTCTTGAGGTACCACTATGGGAAATGACTCCCTCTATCCTCCAAATAAGCAAGGAAAGCCGTCGGACAGTTGAGATCGGGCTCTAGCATTTTCCTGCTGCAAACTCTGATTATCGGGGCTGAACTGACCCTTGAATCGGGCGAACCAGGCTTTGAAAATGAGGTTCAAGACATCTAAAGGTGCTGATCAAGACACACAAATATAAACTACCCCAGTGTAGGATTTGTGCAGCCTCAATTGGGCAAATGTGAGTTTCCGATAGTCCGAGTCACTGTTTAACTGATCACGCATTACTGTAAGCACTAAAACGAGGGAATCTTTTACCCAAAATGGTTCAAAACATGTCATGATGGGAAATTTAGACTCCGGTTAATAGAATTAACAAGTTTTAAACCCAAGTTGTTAATTAGATTTATTATGAATAAAACTTGTTAAAACAAACTAACATCAATATCATGTCAATATCATGCACAGTGGAAAATTAAATAAGACAAGATATGATGACCCAGGAAAACCGATTAAACAAACTAGTTTCACAGTAAAAAACCTGGGGGGAAACCTTCCTAAAAAGAAATTCACAATAATAAAGAGAAGTTTTAGATCTAATACAAAACCTTTGTCCCTAGACTCTACAATCCCTATAGATGAACTTGTAGCAGAAACCTTCTACCGCTTCAGAACCTCTGAACTCTTTATATATAAACGCCACCCTTTTTGCACGGATCCTAGCACGTTAGTAACCAATGATGCACAGCTCCCAGTACGTGACTAACACACCAACTTGAATAAGATTTTTTACTGCAAAGTTCTTCACTTCATCAACAATGAAGATCAAGAAGCACTTGGTTACAAAACCCTAAGGTGCAAAGACGCAGTAGCTTCTTTGAAAGAGAATAAGGCACTTAGTCACTTTTTGCATGTGTTCTCCTTGTATTCTCTTATGTGACGGCCTTTAAAATAAGCCTTATATATGTCTAGGGTTGTAAGAAAAGAAACCCTACACATACAAGTCAGCATGGGCTGAAAAATCATATATGTAAATTCTGATTTCGTAATTCTCAATAGATATAGCTGTCGAGCTATCTGTCGAGACCTTGATAGATAGGTTATCTATCGAGCAACTGTCGAGCTTTAATGAATCAATACTTCTTCACTTGTTTCTTAGACAGATTTGCATGGCTTCAATACTAGACTTGAACTCTTGTTCCTTGAAGTACTAAACCCATCCTAAATCTACCCAAATACAAGTAAACTGCGTCAAAGGATTAGCCAATTCTAAATGACATATTTTCATTACAAGTTCCACATATGTCCTAAAAATCTCCCCTTTTGGCAATCCATGACAAAACCACAACAAATAAATGAAATATGAGAGAAGTCATAAATCACTCAACTCATAATCAATTGTTGAATACAATAAAATCTAATCCTAACACAAACTCTTGAAAAACTTTGCAAGAAGAGAGTTCATGGCATGATAGACTTTGACAACCTGTATTTCTAAAACACTTTAAACAAAACTCATCAAGGCATCTTAGTGTGAAACAAAAATAAAAGATTGCATACAATAAAGAAACATGTGTATAAAGAGAGAAAAGAAACAACACATGTAGGGAAAGGTGAAAAAGACATGCAACATCATATATATATATATATATATATATATATATCAAAGATAAGCACAATGTATGTAACCATGGTCACAATACCGGTGTATAAGAAGCTAAAAGAAACTACTAAAACAACAAGGAGGTAAACACTCCCCCTAACAAGATGAAACACAACTCCCCCTTACAAAGGCATGTATTTCTCCCCTAATGTAGAATCTTAAAAAGAAACCACATATTCTCCATAATTTCTCCCCCTTTTTTTCATGATTGACAGAGGGTACAAGAAGCTAGAAAGCTTCACCCAAGAAGCATAAAGATGAGCAAGGATGATCAATGGGGCACAAGAAATCCACATAAATGCATGAATGTAATGAAACAAGATGCTATGGATGACAAGATAAAAGAAAGATGCAAAACATGTGAAAAACAATGCATGCAAGAGGTTCTCGACAAATTGAGAAGCTGTCAAGTAGCTATCGAGCAGAAACCAACCTCGATGGATTGAGAATCTGTCGAGGATCTATCGACCAAACAAAAAGTTTCTCGATGGATCAAAGAATCAATCGAGAAGCTACGAGACAAAGTCCAAAAAGCTCGATGGATTGAGATTGCGTTAACTTTTGTCGAGACAAGAAGAAAAAAGGGCTCGATAGATAGCAATTTGTAGAGAGCTGTTGAGAAGCTGTTGAGATGGGCAAAAACAATTTTTCAAAGAAGAGAAAAACACAGACATGAATGCAATCAAGCTTGCTACCCAACCAAAGATCCAAACAACATCTTAAGCTCTCAAAAACATCTTTCAATAAGAAAAATGTCAAGCACATAGATCCAAAACACACACACACACTAAACAAGTCTAACCAATCTTATATTTCAAAAACAAGTCAAGACAGTTTAGTAAGCATATATTAACACACGTATTCCTTGTGATGGCCAAATCATATTGTACCTGCACATGTATCAAGAGTAGCAAAGAATATTGCGTGTTGTGTGTGAAAAATATCGCAAATTGCATAAGTGTCTACATGTTATGACGATTTGAGATATGAGAAAATTACTTAACTCATACACAATTATAACTGCTTGATGAGGACTATCACCTTCGAGGTACATCCTATAACTCCCACATCTCCTAAAAGACACGCTTGCAATCATATATAAAGTATTTTGATTCTTTTTGCTTTTTTTTTTCCTTTGCATATTTTCTTTTGTTAAGCATATCATGCATGGGCATATAAGAGAGAGAAAAGAAATACCCAATTATGTTAAGCTTTTGACTTTGCACTTTTGCTATGCCAAAGCATATAGATGTCATTTCTTGATTAGCGGACAACAGTGGTGAGATGGTTATTTATGCATTTCTCTTAAGATTTTCTAGTCTTTCCCGTCAAAAAGAGTGATACGAGTGTTAAGTAAAGATTACTTAATCTTACTCATCACAAACACAAACCACAGAGCTCACTTGCTTAGTTATGCATAGAGATGCTCATCTAAACTACAAAAAATACAAAGTTTAGAAAATTTTGTTTCAATCGCCATCCAAGGTACACAAGTACCAATGTACACAAAACGCATTGTTTTTGTATCTTTCTGGTTTTGATTTTTCTCTTCTTCTTTTTTTTTAAACAAAAAATAAATAAAAACTAAACAACCAAACAAAAACAGACAAACAGCATAAAAGCACGAAAGAAAGATGTAGATGAATGAAAGCATGATTCCAAAAGCAAATAAGAAATCAAGCAAAGGGAGTCCTACTTTTGATAGAAATAATTAAAGTAAAGGACAAACAGAAAAGACAATTAAGTCTTAGGCTCCTTTCTCACCCATACAGCACGAGTCTTTGGCCGTGAAGATGAAAAGGCACGTGTCCTTCTATGTCTACTAAAGGACATAGAAGAATTAGAATTCTCCTAAAATTGAGTTAAAAAGCTCAAACCTTTTAATAACTCTTCAAACAAAGGTATAGGTCCTTGAGAGGAAACCTTTGACCGTTTGGACACTTGCTTTAAGGATACAACTTTAAGCAATTAGGACGAATGTGTTAAGAAACACCACAATGGTGACAAACATGAGGTCTAACAAAGGATTTAGAATTATTCAAATCAGTTTTGGATTTCATACCTTTTTCATCTTTCTCAAATTGGGGCACAAGGACAGTCTTTGATCCAGAAGCCATGGAAGAGGGGCCGAAGGAGATAGCATATCCTAAGTCAGTCTTATCAGAACTAGGCTTTTCAACACTCAATAGATCAAGCTTTGCACTAGACATCCTCTCTATTTGAGTTCTAGCTTAACTAAGCTCAACCTCAAGATTCTTGACCTTCTCTTCTAATGAGGTGTTCTCCACAACAAATATCTCAACTAACCTTGTAGTCTCATCTAGTTTGACTAACAGATCAGTTTTTTTTACCTTTCTCAGATTGGGGCACAATGACAGTCTTAGATCCAGAAGCCGTGGAAGAGGGGCCGGAGGAGACAGCATATCCTAAGTCAGTCTTATCAGAACTAGGCTTTTCAATACTCAATAGATCAAGCTTTGCACTAGACATCCTCTCTATTTGAGTTCTAGCTTGACTAAGCTCAACCTCGAGATTCTTGACCTTCTCTTCTAATGAGGTGTTCTCCACAACAAATATCTCAACTAACCTTGTAGTCTCATCTAGTTTGACTAACAGATCAGTTTTTTTTAGTTTTTACCTCATTAAGCTCTTTTCTACAATGATAAGAAGTCTTCTTAGATTTTATAAATTCATTGCATAGCTTATCATAGGCTTCTTAAAGGGTTAACTTCTTGGGCACTTCATCATCAGAAGAATCCTCACTATCACTAGCACTCTCCATAATCACCTTATCGATTATGGCAGCAAAAGCTATAAAATGACCATATTCATCCACATACTCATCAGAAGAGTCATTCTCAGTATCACTCCAAGTAGCAACCAACCCTTTATCTTTTGACTTCTTGGTCTTTTCCTTCATAAGGTAGTTTGGGCACTCTATCCTCATATGACCAAAACCTTTGCACTCATGGCACTGGATAAGGGGTTTCTCACTCTTACCCTTCCTAGAGAATTTAGATTTCCTAGGAGGTTTATCCTTATCCTTTTTCCAAAATTGAAAAAGCTTGATAATCTCATTAACTATAAAGGTTAGATCCTTATCCTTATCTTCATCTTCATCTTCAGAGTCATCAGTCTCTTCCTCTACACCCTTTAAAGCCCAATTTCTACTCTTTCCACCTTTTCCCATTAAACCTAATCCCATTTTATAGGTTTGAAGGTTCCCAACAAACTCAGTCAAAGGAATTTGATTAATGTCCTTTACTTCTTCAATGGCAGTGATCTTGGCATGAAATCTTTCAGGTAAGGACCTAAGGATTTTCCTAACAATTTTGGATTCTGCTATAGATTCTCCAAGGTTGAAGGCAGAATTCACAATATCCTTGAGTTTAGCATAGAACTCATCAAATGTCTCATCCTTTTCCATCCTTGTTTCTTTAAAACTACTAGTAAGTCGTTGAAGCTTCACAGTCTTTACTGTCTTGCTTCACATAATTAGTACCATCAAATAAATGAGGAATCAAAAGAGATTGTCCACAATCCGTGACAACAGGGGTCAAGGATCACACTCAGGAAATTAATCCAATCAGAGTGTACCCACTCTGATACCACTTGATGGGAAATTTAGACCTCGGTTGATAGAATTAACAAGTTTTAAACCGAAGTTGTTAATTAGATTTATTATGAATAAAGCTTGTTAAAACAAACTAACATCAATATTATGTCAATATCATGCACAATAGAAAATTAAATAAGACAAGATATTATAACCCAAGAAAACCAATGAAACAAACTAGTTTCACTGTAAAAAACCTGGGGGGAAACTTTCCCAAAAAGCAATTCACTATAATAAAGAGAAGTTTTAGATCTAGTACAAAACATTTGTCCCTAGACTCTACAAACCTTGGAGATGAACTTACAGCAAAAACCTTCTACTACTTCAGAACCTCTGAACTCTTTAATATATAAACGCACCCTTTCTGCACGAATCCCAGTACGTGACTAACCAATGATGCACGGCTCCCAGTACGTGACTAACACACCAACTTAAAGAAGATTGTTGGCTGCAAAGTTCTTCACTTCATCAACCCTAAGGCGCAAAGACGCAGTAGCTTCTTTGAGATAGCATAAGGCACTCGGTCACTTTTTGCATGTATTCTCCTTGTATTCTCTTATATGACTGCCTTTAAAATAAGCCTTATATATGTCTAGGGTTGTGAGTAAAGAAACCTTACACATACATGTCAACATAGACCGAAAATCCAATTTGGAAATTCTAATTTCATAATTCTCGATAGATACAACTGTCGAGCTATCTGTCAAGACCTCGATAGATAGGTTATATGTCGAGCAGTTGTTGAGCTTTAATGAATTAGCACTTCTTCACTTGTTTCTTGGATAGATTTGCATGGCTTCAATACTAGACTTGAACTCTTATTCCTTGAAGTACTAAACTCATCCTAGATCTACCTAAATACAAGTAAAGTGCGTTTTGTCAAAGGATTAGCCAATTCTAAATGACATATGTTCATAAAAAGTTCCACATATGTCCAAACATGTCAAATAAGGGGGAAAGTGTCTGCACATGTTTGGGTTTATGCCTAGGGGTTGAAAAGCATTGGCACACTTTCTGAGGTCTGGTGGTCATTGTAAGGCAGTTGACGGCCTTTCAATGGCTGCCGCCTTGGGATTTGTGTATAAAAGCTGGGCATCAACCCATCCCCAGCTCATTTGGTTCCGCAATTTTTTTCTGGGTCTTCTCCTGCCCTTTCTTCACTCAAAACAATTAAAAAACACCATTCTTCATTATTTTTTGTGCAAATCTTCATCAGACCGTCAGATCAAGTAGGATTTGTTCATGGAGGTTCTTGGTGCTCATTCTTATGACACCCTTGTTGAGCTTGAAAGGGAAGAGTACCATGAAAGGAAGATCAAGAGGCCCATTGTGGAGGCGTTGACTTGGCATGGCAGCAAGGTAGGAGGGAGCATGTCCTTCGAGTTCTTACATGATCGGTTCCAGTTACCAGAGTGCCCGGCTGGCTATCGAGATGATTTTGTGGATTTGGAGGAGTGATGGGCATCCTATCGACGCCAGGCCTTCTTGGTGGCCTTCTTCAATGCTGTACTATTCCCTTCATCATCAGGAGCTATCCATTTTGTCATTCTTCCTCTGGTGAGTGCTCTACCTCATGGCACCACTTTTATTCCTGCTTTACTTTCAAAGACTATTAGGTCTTTGTCCTTGTGCTAGGAGACTGGTAGGGGTAGACTAGGCTGTCACTTCCATATGTTACAGTTGTGGTTCTGTAGTCACTTGAGCGTCATTGCTAGGGACTAGCCTATGGGCTTTGTGCGTAGGAATAGAGTCTGGTCTACTATATTCCTCGATCTTCCTTTTTCCAATGATACTGATGGCTGGCTGAGATATCTATATAGCCTGAGCCCCACTGACTAGAGCTAGAGGATCAAGTGGAGTATTACAAGGTGGCAGGGGCAGACCCATTGTGTCAGCTTGCTCGATATTCCCTTGGTGGGCATCTGAGGGTACGCAGCGTAATTCCCTGGTATGGCCATGAGGAAGTTTGGGGGCATTCAGCACATTCACCGACTCAGTGATCTTTCTGCTATCACCTGAGTATGGGCTGGTGGACATTGACATAGCAGTAGTAAGGTGTGCCTCAAAGTTTTAAGAGGCCCGCAGATCGAGTATAGACTTCCCCCTCTGTTCTAGGAACGATTAAGAGTGGTTCTCCGCTGAGTTTAGGGTATGGCGAGAAACACGGGATCCCGTCTTTATGTTTGATTTGTAGTCACTAGTTTCGACTGATATGCCATTCTCAGCTAATATTCTGAGAGATTATACTCTAGAGTTCAAGATTAGAGTTGAGAGGGCCCTTGCAGACCTGAGGGAGTGCTTGAAAGAGGCTATCAAAGATAGAGATTGCAATAGAGAGCTAGCAGATACACTCATGGAAGATATCAAGGAGATGAGCAATATGCAGGAGCGTGAGCTTGCAGCTCTCAGGGCAGAGCTTGATCAGAGGGGACCAGCCCCTCTAGGCACAGAGGCATAGTGTACGCAATTAAGATCCTGGGTCACAAGTTTGGGGGATGAGCTTGCGGTTCTTACTTGGAGATTTGCCACTCTAGAACACACTTGGGATGAGAAGAGGGCTGCATTAAAGGCTGGCAGGGTCGCGGCTAGCAGTCGGGCTAATGATTTAGCACTAGAGCTATTGCAGGTGAATTCTTATATTCATTTCACTTTTGACATTGAGTACAGGAGAGAGGGCGACGAGCCTAGCGAGCCACAGCGAGCTTTTCGTCGCCTTCAGACTGAGCTGGCCGAGGGAGAGGAAGCCCTGAGAGTTGCTACTACAGAGGTGGGCACCTTGTAGGCTTAGCTAGAGACAAAGAGACAGATCTCTACTTTTGATCCCACGATGGAGAGGGAGTTACTCCATCTTTGACACTCACATGACAAACTTAGAGAGGTAGCCAGAAACCTGGGCTTCGATGCAACCTAACTGCTTCGCACTCATGCTTAGGACGACCCGATTCTTCACACTGGCTTTAGGAGGCTATGTCAGGCCATGTTCGATCGCCTGGGCCATGTTTGATTTGCTGATATCTTTTTCTATATACTTTGTTTCTACACATGAGCTAGGTATTTAGTAATCCACCATGTATGGAAAGGCCCTTTGTAAATTGCTAGGCAATTACATAAGGCCCTCTGTTTTTTGTTTTGAGTTCTTAAAGCATAGTCTAGTCTGTTAGGCGTGCTTAGAAACTGAGAGATGGTGCAGAGAGATGTTCATGATGATATTCAAAAAAGATATATATGAGATGAGATGTTTTGTCTCGACATCAAAATGCATGAAAGAAACAGAATGGAACAATACAAGCACATTAATGAATATGCAAGAAAATGCTATGAAAACGCAAGATTATACAAATACGTGATAAATGTAAAATCCATGCATATCATTATCTTATTTTTCCAAGGATACATCCTGTTCTGAACGGATCTTTTCCTTTTCCCATTGATATACATTTCCCATTGGCATAAACTAGAACATCTTAAGCAAACTACCGGGTCGTGGCAGTATTGTAGACAGAGAGCAATCTCGGAGGCCTAGTCTTGAATATTTGTTTGGGGTTTCTTTTCTCACAACCCTAGACATATATAAGGCTTATTTTAAAGGCTGTCACACAGATACAGAGACCAAAAGACTTATTTTCTTTGTGTGAAGCTACTGCATTTGTACGCCATAGGGTTTTGTAACCGAGTGCTTCCAGTTCTTCATTGTTAATGAAGTGAAGAACTTTGCAGCCAACAACATCTATTCAAGTTGCTGGAGTTAGTCACGTACTTGGGATCTGTGCAAAGGGTTAGTCACAAATTGGAGGTTTGTGCATCAAGGGAAAGAAGGCTACTACAAAATCAGGTCCAATTGGGTATCCAGTAAAGGTTCAACTGTAGGTTGGTTTTTGAGATAGGTTAAGGGTTGTTGGTAAGATTCCTTATACTTGTAACCGCTTGATTGTTGATTAATGGATTCTTGGAAGTGGTAACCTTAAAATCACCTGGTGGGGTCTTTGCCTTGCAAGGTTTTCCCCATTTGTCAACAAATCACCATGTCTAATTTATTTTCCGCTTCACTTAGTATTTTTTGGTGATTTGTTAGTGCCTCCATGATTTGCATGCAATTGAACAATCAACTTGGGTAATTGAATTAATTAATCGGGGTCTAGCTATCTTAACCCAACAATCCTTACTCATGTTCGATTCTTGGGTCATACATTTTATAAAATTTTAAAAAAAATTAAAATATAAACTCATGTGTTCGATTCTTAGGTCATACATAAATTAACAAAACTAGGAAAATAATTTCAACAATCCCATCAACGAAAAGTCATTTTCTCTCTCTTCTTGAATTTTGGCAACATCATTACTGAAATACCAAAATTATGTCAGACTTGTCAATTTCTCTCTCTACATTTTTATTGTATTTCAACAACACCAATACCAAATTTTGCATCTCTCATTTAAAATTTTTAATTGAAAATAAAAAGAAACTAATAGTAAATCAAAACCAATGAAGAAACTAACAAAATGTAATTTTTGTGGGCCAATAAAGAAACTAACAAAACTGGGAAAAGAATTTCAACAATCCCATCAATGCAAAGTCATTTTCTCTCTCCTCTTGAATTTCAGCAACATCAATACTGAAATACCAAAATTATTTTAGACTTGTTAGTTTCTCTCTCTTCTTTTTTTGTTTTATTTCAGCAACACCAATACCGAATTTTGATCTCTCCTCATTTTACTAAATAACTTTGCACAGTACCCATAAAGCCTATAAACTTATAGGTCCCTTGTGAATCATATGATGGTCAAAGGTTATTACTCCCTTTAAGAAATATTAAAATAAAATACAAATTATGTGTTTTTATAATATCACTTCTTTAAATATATCAATATCACACGTGTGAAAATATTTTACTACATATTTATAGAAATATAAGGAGAACTCATTGCAAGAAGTGCCCCCCATAAATAATCAAACTCACTTTATAATCAATGATTTTCCACTAAACAATTACCTTTCAATTGTTAAAACCTATTATTTAGAGTAATTTTACAGGTTACGATATCCACAAGTAGCCAACCTGCTATACTAAGTTACCAAAACATCACATTTAACGGTTTCGCACATTAGGCAGTACCAACATTACATGTGATCGTACTTTTGTCATATTCGGTAGTTTCCTTTTTTTTTACTCACATTAGATAGTTTCATTGTCACATTGGGTTGTATCAACATCACATATGGACGTACTTTTGTTACATCATTGGTTCCCCTATTTTTTACACACATCAGTTGGTTCCAATGTTACATTAAGCAGTACCAACATCACATATGACCATATTTTTGTCACATTTGTTGGCTCCCTTATGTTTTACTCACATTGGATGGTTCCATCGACACATTGGCCAAATATGGCAATATTTTTTTCACATTTAGTTGTTCCCTTTTTTTTTTTTTTTTTTTTTTTACTTATATTGGATGGTTCCTATTGGAAAAACATAGTTTGTATCGCATACAAAACATACGCAACGGAAAATTAACAGATCCACTTCATTCGCAATTGATAACATGTACTATGAAAATTTTAGAATTTAAGAACAAGAGAGTGTACCTTGGTGTAATGAAATTCAAAACCAAACATTAAAAGTACTTGGGAACACTTTTAATCTTCACTCCAATTCCACTTGTATCCAAGAAGTGTGGTCTCTCAATCAGTTTATATGTATGTGTTCAAGAGAGAATTAGAGAGTGGCTTACACTCACATACACACCATTTCATTCTCTTATAAAATTCTGTATGTTTCTCTCCTTATATCTGATTATCTAATTAGGCTAGCCTTTTGGGCCATTTCAATTGAGTTTTAGTATGTGGCTTGCAGTGGGACCAAAAGGGAACAAATAAGACACTAGCTCCAATGCTTTGGGGTTTTTCTATCAACTCTTGACATGCCCAAAATTACTATTAATTATATTTAATACCACTATATAAATATAATTGAACTCTAGACCTTATTAATAAATTATATCCCAAGACTTTATTATACATTCAACCCCTTCATAAAATATTCGTAGTAATACAAAGTCATGAATGTAGACTGCCACTTTGAAGATTACTACATCTTAATCCTTGAGTATCCGGTTTAATCCTTTAAGTTATTGATCATATATTTATGAAATCCAATTTCATAAATATATACTTTAGTAACTCCTTCCTAAAGTGGTTAGGCCTAACACTCTGAATAACCAAACCCATTAAACTTATCTTAAGGGAATATGTTATATCTCCGTTAAGAGATTATATATTCTATCTTGAGAGTATACGTTCCATCAACACTAAATGTGACTACCCAACTTATTGAGGTTTTGTTCGTGACTTTAGATCTCACTCTTAATATATCAAAGCAACCTACACTTCATGATCATATACATTATTCTCTCAGGATTAAGAGTTGATGTAAATAGAAGTCGTGAGATTTATTATTTATTTGACAATCATTAGTAGAATAATAAATCTCACAGCGGTCCAGTTCAATATGTCTTAACACTTAGAACATATCAACATATCAACTAGAAGTCTCCACATCCATGATCAAGACTGTAAGGTTGAATTTAATCAACCATCTTGTTGGCTTTATTCCGTGCCAATTTGCTTGTAATTTAAGCACTTAGTAACCCTATATTTAGGTGGGTTTATTGAAAGAGTAGTGTGTGAGAAGATGTGAAGAAAAGCTCAAGTATGTGCAAGAAGGCAGAGATTCGCAGCTAGTACTCGTGGCTGACTCGCGATTGGAAAGCCACCAACTGCAGGCACGTGAGATGCACACAGGGGAGCTGAAGGGTCGCGCCAGCTGTCGCACTACAGGACAAAAGTCCCAGGCTGGCCAGGTCGTTATCTCGCGGCTTGAACTCGCGACTCAAACCAGTCGCAAGGCCAAGCAGCCAATCAACCCTGTTTGGGAAAAGCTAACTCTTCGCATTCCTTTCTCACCCCACTATATATAGACCCTTCTACCCACCAAATGTAAAGAGCTTCCAAAGAGAATTTTGTGAGAGAAACCTTAGAGAAAAACAAGATTGATTCATCCACAATCTTTACCTTAGAGAGTCTTCACATTCCTCTACTCTCTTCCTCTCCATTGTTACAATCTTGAGAGGTCTTTAGCCAAATCCTTTTCTCACCATACACATATCAGTGAGAAGGTTTATTTGGTACTATTTGGGAAGCAGTTAGGAAGGAATCAATTTACATTGGTTGATGCTATGGTCTAGTAGCGGAATCCGAGAAGCTAAAGAAGAAATAGGTTCGACGTAATCTCATTGGAGCAAGAAGCTTGGAGGGCTTAGGTACATTGGGTAGATTAGGCTTGGAGGGTCTTCTGCTGTTCATGTATCCCAACTACATTCTTTAGTGGATTATTTACCGCTTGGAGGGCAGCGAAGAGGTTTTATGCTGAGGGCTTCAATTTCCTCTTTGATAACACATCGTGCGTTGTCCGTGTGTTTGCATATTCCTTCCTTTATCTCTGCCTTATATTTACTGCTGTGGATGTGTTTATATTTGGCTTAGATTGTTTATCAATTCTGTATTTGGCTTATGTTCATGTTCAGCACATTGATTGTTTGATAATAAGCTTGAATTGATAATTTGTTAATTGGGGTCTAAACATTCAAGGGTGATTCATACCCATGTTGAACATTCAATTGGTATCAGAGTGGGTGCACTCACTGTGGTTTGATTACCTGAGTGCGATCCTAGATCCTTTGGATATGGATATAGCTATGAAAAAGGCCATGCTGAATTGTGATTTAAATGCTTGTGAGAATGACTCTATGAGTATGTTTGAAGGGTATCCAAACAATGAACTCTTAGAGTTATTAAAATCAAAGAAATATGCTAAGATGTTTGTTCACATGCTGAAATACTTTGAAAATAATTGTCACATCTTATACAATATTTTATGTGAGTCTACTTCTTTGATTGAAAAATACAAAAGAAGAAATAAAATGTTGTGTGAAAAGGTTGATAAGATGAAAAAGAAAATTCAATCTGGCAGAAGCATGGAAAATATAGATAAATTTTTGTTCGATGGTCAAGAGTGTTTGTCTCATGCATGTCTATTTGTGCACACCTCATTGAAGGTTTTTAACTCATACTTGTGGTATCTTGATAGTGGATGTTCTCGCCATATGACAAGAGATAAATCTCTGTTTAAGACTCTTAAAGAGAAAGTCTGTGACTATGTGACATTTGGTGATGGAAGTCATGCCCAAGTTCTCGGCAAAGAGACTGTTGAAATACTTGGATTACCTCTGTTGAAGGATGTGTTATACATCAAAGGTTTGAAGGCGAATCTCTTGAGCATCACTCAAATATGTGATGATGATTTTCTTGTCCAATTTTCAAAGAAGGGGTGCATAATCATCGATGAAAAAGTGATTCAAGTCTTTGAGGGAAATAGGACTACCGAAAATTGCTATGGAGTAGTACCTACGACACCTATTTCGTGTAGAAGTGCTTGTGTAAATGTGCTAGAACTTTGGCATCACAGATTTGGGCATGCAAATTTCAAACAAGTAGCAAAAGTGTCCAAACTTGAAGCTGTTGAGGGTCTTCCAAAGTTTGGAAAGGTGGAGAAGACTATATGTGGAGCATGCCAAATGGGAAAGCAAACGAAAGCAAGTCATCACAAGGTGAATGTAATTGCTACCTCACGGTGTTTGGAACTTCTTCACGTTGATTTGATGGGGCCCACAAGAACTGAAAGTTTAGGAGGAAAGAAATATATTATGGTGGTAGTTGATGATTTCTCAAGGTACTCTTGGCTTAGGGAAAAGTCGGAAGCTTGTGAGAAAATGGAAAGGCTATGCAAGAGACTGAAAAATGAAAAAGGAGTTCCCATAGTTAAAATCAAAATTGATCATGGAAAGGAATTTGAGAATGCTAAATTTGAAGCTTTTTGTGAGGAGCATGGCATCAAGAAAGAATTTTCAACTCCAAAGACTCCACAACAGAATGGGGTGGTTGAAAGAAAGAACCGGGTGATCCAAGAGATGGCAAGAGTCATGCTACTAAACAACCACAAAAATTTTGGGCTGAAACTGTGAATACTGCATGTCACATTGGCAATAGAATCTACTTCCGAGCAGGGACGAAGAAGACATCATATGAGATATAGAGAGAAAAGAAACCCAAAGTGAGGTATTTCAGAATATTTGGAAGCAAGTGTTACATTCTAAATGACAGGGAAAATCCGGGAAAATTTGATGCTAAGAGTGATGAAGAAATATTCCTAGGATACTCCACAAATAGCTGAGCTTATAGAGTGTACAACAAACGCACTAAGACGGTGATGGAGTCAATCAATGTGGTCATAGACGACACTATATCAGAAAAGGAGATTGACGATGATGGAAAGGGGTTAAGTCTTAAGAAGAATGAGAATGATGATATGTCCTCAAGTGATGATGCTAAAAAAGAATCACCAACAAAGGAGCTCACACCCCCCATATCAAGAAGAGAGACTAGATCAACACAAGAAGTCTCAAGTCCACTCACACCACCTGAAGTTCAACCCCCAATTTCTCGTGATGAGGAACCATTAACTTCCAAGAAACCTTCATCTAGAGTAACTCTCAATCACCCTTCAAGCAATATCATTAGGGATGTAAACGAGGGACTTCGGTTGAGAAAAGGACCAAAGTATATTGCTAACCATGTGACATACAACTGTTATCTTGCTCAATTTGAACCCAAAAAGGTAGAAGTAGTACTTAAAGATGAGAATTGGATAGAGTCTATGCACCAGGAGCTACATCAATTTGTGAGAAATGATGTATGGGAATTGGTTCCAAGGCCTAAAGATACACATGTGATTGGCACCAAGTGGATTTTCAATAACAAAACGGATGAAGATGGTGAAGTTGTCCGAAATAAGTCTAGATTGGTGGCACAGGGGTATACTCAAGTGGAAGGCATAGACTTCGATGAATTGTTTGCTCCGGTAGCAAGATTAGAGTCCATTCGAATTCTCTTGTCCATAGCATGTATTATGGATTTCAAGTTGTACCAAATGGATGTGAAAAGTGCCTTCTTAAATGGTTTCCTAAACGAAGAAGTCTTTGTTGAACAACCAAAGGGGTTTCAAGATCCTCACTTTCCGGATCATGTGCTGAGATTGAAGAAAGCCTTGTATGGGCTGAAACAAGCACCAAGAGCATGGTATGACCGCCTCACTAATTACTTGTTGGATCGTGGGTTCAAAAGAGGCCAAGCTGATCGAATTTTGTTTGTCAAAAGAGATGAAAAATCTCTCCTTGTCGCTCAAGTGTACGTTGATGATATTGTTTTTGGATCTACAATTGATCAACTAGCTCATGAATTTTCGGAAGAAATGAAACGGGAATTTGAAATGAGCATGGTAGGAGAGTTGAACTACTTCCTAAGGCTTCAAGTAAAACAACAGGGAGATGGAATATTTATCTCTTAAGAGAAATATGTCAAAAATCTTGTCAAAAGATTTGGCCTGGATTCGAAGAAACACACTTCTACTCCCATGAGTTCCTCATAGAAACTGAGCATAGATGCAAATGGTATTGACGTTGATCCAACACTTTATCTAAGTATGATTGGCAGCCTTCTCTATCTCACAGCAAGTAGGCCAGATATTGCATTCAGTGTCAAGGTATGTGCTCGATTTCAAGCTGCACCTAAAGAGTCCTACTTAACAGCAGTCAAGCGAATCATTCGTTATGTTAATGGCACGTCTGAATATGGGATTTGGTATTCTAAAGATTCGAATGAGTGTTTGGCGAGATATTCAGATGCTGACTGGGCTAGGTGCATTGATGATAGGAAAAGCACTTCTGGTGGTTGTTTCTATCTTGGAAATAACTTGGTCTCATGGATGAGCAAAAAGCAAAATTCAGTCTCCCTTTCAACAGCTGAAGCTGAATATATTGCAGCAGGAAGTTATTGTGCACAATTGTTATGGATGAGAAAGCTACTACATGACTATGGAATTTCTCAAAACACCATGTGTGTGTTCTGTGATAACACCAGTGCAATAAATCTGTCAAAGAATCTAGTTCAGCACTCCAAATCAAAGCATATTGAGATTCGGTATCATTTCATTCGAGACTTGGTAGAGGACAAGATAGTATGTCTGGAATTCATCAATACAGAAAAACAGAAGGCTGACATATTCACTAAACCTCTTGATGGCCCTAGGTTTGAATCCTTGCGTAAGACCATTAGCGTCAGTATCATTCCCTAAACTCTATCTTCCATATGTGCTTTGTGTAGTATGTTCTACATTTTGTTTTTTTTTAGCACTCCTTCATATGATTTCTTTTGTTGCGTCTGATCAATTTTTTTTGTGTCAAAAATCCAAAAATACATAAAAAGTAAAAAATCTAAAAAGTTTGATTGACTTTGTTGAGTCTTGTCTCATAACATGTTTTGCCTTGTACCTTTGTACTAATGGCTTTGTGCATCTACGAGCTTAGCTTGTTCCCTTTGCACTCATATCATTGTGGGAGAAATTCTGAAATCTATGTGACTGTTGTAAATAGATCTTCAACCTTGTCATGAATGATTAGTAAATGGTTTTATTGATCTTGAGACATGCATAGACCCATGCCTATATATCTTCCCACTCTTTATTTTTTTTGTTTTTGCTTAAAAGAGCTCTCTAAATGTAAATCTCCAAATGAAAAGAGATATAGAGCTGCATAAAGCCTATCGCACATACTAGTATTCGAGTAGGAAAAAGGGAAAGCGACCAAAATAAAATGTATGATGCCCAAAAAGCCAAAGGCTTAACTCCTCAATTGAAATATCAAAAATTTCAGGTATCAATCTCACAATAAGATTTTCTTTGCTCAAAAAGTGAAAGTGATATGTTGAATATGGAGCCAAATGAAAAGCTTCAAATGAATTGTTATCAAGTTCATGCGGGAGGTCATATATGCATGTTTCTATAATTGAGATAGGTCACATTATCTAGTGCTAGTTGTGTATGCCTTGATTGAATTGATCATTAAAGCTTCACATTGGACTAAGGCCTATCTTATTTTTGATATCCACACACAACACACAAGTCTATGTTCAATGAATGCCATATTCATTTGTGTGATTGTACTTGATTAAATGTGTTTTCACATGCTCAATCTTTGTTTGATCAAATACAAAAATATTTTTGAGTGTTTTAGCTGTTTTTGGAAAGTATTTTGTTTTTACAAAAATATCAAAAAATTCAAAAACTGTTTTCTCCTGTTTTGGCGACTAAGTCGCGGGTTAGCCCAGTCGCATGTCCCAGTCGCGAGCCCACTTAGAGATTTTTCGCGGCTTACTGACGAGTTAATGCCCTAGTCGCGAAAAAGACTTAGAAAATTTTTCTAAATTTGAGTTTTTATATTTTTCGCGACTCAGTGTAGCGACTTGTTCGCGGGTGAAAGGTCCAGTCGCGAGGGGTACACAAAGATTTTCGCAGCTCTACTTGTGACTATCTCACGGGTAGACCTCCAGTCGCGAAAAACACTTAGAAAATTTTTCAAAACCTTCAGTTTCAAAGTGTTTCGCAGCTTACCCTGGTAGCTTACTCGCGACTTATTCCAATCGCAAAAAACGCGTATTTTGCGTTTTAAGGTCAGCTTTCAAAAATTTTTAAGTTTTTCCTTCGTACCTTTGTGACTATTCATTGTCTTCATCATTTCTCTCTTTGAAACTTAACTTGAAAAACCTCCATTTCTGCAACATTTTCCCTTAAATCTTCAAGAAAAAGGTATGGGTTTTCCTATTTTCACTTTATCATTCATGATTTGAACATTATTGTTTATCTATAAGCTGAGTTGCTGTTTTGAAGTTTTTGTGTGGATCTGTGCAGTTGGTATATCCCTCTTTCACTTTTGAGTTTTTGTGTGTGTGGTGTTGTTAATATTTGGGTTTATTTTGTTTTCCTACTTTGTGTGAGTTCATTGTGTTCCTATTGACACCCACACACACCCATTGTCATATTTGCCCAAAATCCCAAATTCTTAGGGTTTCTCCTAATACTCATGTTTTGATTCTAACCCTATGCCAATATTGTTTTGGTATTTCTCTGTTGGGTGTTTCCTTTTCTTTCATAATCCATGATGCAGAGTGGATATGTCTCCATTCAAGAGAGCAGCTGTGAAAGGGGGCAACAGCAAAGGCAAGGAACTTGTCATTGATGTCGATGATCCCTCACCTCGCACAAAGGGGACCCGTTCACCATCAGGTGCTTTCAACCCAAACAAGTTCAAATCCAATGCTACCTTTCAGACTCATGAAAATTATTTCAGAGCTGCTACACCATTAATTGAAAGGGCTGTTGATCAACCTTCTTTGTTTGCCACTGACATTCCAAAATTGTTTGCTTCCAAAGATTGGAATTACCTTCTCTCTGACCTTGATGATGCTTATGAGAATTCGGTCAAAGAATTTTATGCAAATGCAATTGTTGAAGGTGATGCACTCAAGTGCTGGGTTAGGAGAAAAAGTTTCTCTGTCTCTCCCACATACCTGGCTGAGATTTTACATATCAATCAGCCGATACTTGGTAATCCACCAGTGTATGACGATTTGTGTCCGAATGAGGAACTTCTTCGAGACGCCCTTGGCAAAGACTTGGAATTCTCACAAAACGGGAACTCAGTCAGTATTTCCTCTCTTCCTCCGAAATTGAGAGTGCTCACAATTATCATGTTTAACAACTTGTACCCCCTATCCAGTACCGGGTACATGAACCTCGACCGCGCTTTGTTTCTTCATGATCTGATCTCTGATGTTGAGATTAACATCTGTGCACACATCTTTCATGTTCTGTGCAAAACGGTTCAGCGAACTGAGTCCCGAATATGTATTCCATTCTACTATCTCATCTCTCGGATTTTAAAGCTCAAAGGGATCCATCCTTCTGAAGATGAAACTCCCTGCACAAAACTCAGCCCTATCACCTTGCGTACGCTCAATGCGAGCATTGGCCATAGTAAGAAGGGAATCAAAACTGAAGCTTCAGCATCTCACAGTGGTTCGCGCTCCAGCTCATCCTCCCTTGACGAGAAGCTAGACAACATTATGGCATCTGTCCATGAATTGAGCACCAAAGTGTTAGGACTCACATCCATTTTGCACCATAACAACATTCGGTGGGACATGAAGTTCACCTCTCTCCAAAATCAATTGGATCAGATTCAACGAAAGCTAGAAGAAGATGAGGACTAGCTATTCCATGACAAAAAGGGGGAGAAGATCTGAGTACTGAGTAAAATGATAGGGGGAGAAAGAGCAAAATCAAAGGGGGAGCTTTATATTTTGTGCCTTATATTTTGTTATGTTTTATGTTATATTTAGTCTGTCTCAAAACTTATGATGTTTATTCAGTCTATTGTGTTATGGTTATTTTGTACCCATGTTGCTTATGTAAGCTTTAAGGGTTTGTTTACATGCACTTTGCAATTTGTAGGCTTTTATGGTTTGTACCATGCAATGCAATCTTTTTGCTATGTAGCCTTGCTTTGTGGCTTATGTACTTGATGTTAAATGCTATGCATTTCAATTCAGTACATCACTCTTGTGCCCTTGTAGGATTGTTCCTAGATGCATATATGTTTGTATGCATTGGTTGAGTGTTGGACTTGCAAATGATACTCTTCAATTGATCTTATCACCTTGCATGTCCTAATGTTCATTCCTTGTGTGAATGAGCATAGTAATCACTTTTGTATAGTGATTGCTTGGTTGATCAAGCCATGATTTACTGCTTTATTGCTTAAGTCCATTTTTGCTTAATCATGCTTCTATTGCTCCACATGCATTTCAAGTTTTCTGCATACAATGATATTATTGTGTTGTTGTATTTCAAGAGTTACTTGTTCATATGTTCAAGAGCCTTTCAGAATCTAGAGTTAGGTGTGAGTGAGTTTTGTTCAACTGGTCCCAACTCACGCATTAAGTCTAGAGTCTATTGTAGGGTTTTGTCATGGAATAGCCAAAGGGGGAGATTGTAAGGTTGAATTTAATCAACCATCTTGTTGGCTTTATTCCGTGCCAATTTGCTTGTAATTTAAGTACTTAGTAACCCTGTATTTAGGTGGGTTTATTGTAAGGGTAGTGTGTGAGAAAATGTGAAGAAAAGCTCAAGTATGTACAAGAAGGCAAAGATTCGCGGCTAGTACTCGCGGCTGACTTGCGACTGACAAACCGCCAACTGCAGGCACGTGAGATGCACACAGGGGAGTTGAAAGGTCGTGCCAACTGTCGCACTACAGGACAAAAGTCCCAGGCTGGCCAAGCCATTATCTCATGGCTTGAACTCGCGACTCAGACCAGTCGCAAGGCCAAGCCCCAATCAGCCCTGTTTGGGAAAAACTGACTCTTCGCATTCCTTTCTCACCCCACTATATAGACCCTTATACTCACCAAATGTAGAGAGCTTCCAGAGAGAATTTTGTGAGAGAAACCCTAGAGAAAAACAAGATTGATTCATCCACAATCTTTACCTTAGAGACTCTTCACATTCCTCTACTCTCTTCCTCTCCATTGTTACATTCTTGAGAGGTCTTTAGCCAAATCATTTTCTCACCATACACATATCAGTGAGAAGGTTTATTTGGTACTATTTGGGAAGCAATTAGGAAGGAACCAATTTACATTGGTTGATGCTATGATCTAGTAGCGGAATCTGGGAAGCTAAAGAAGAAATAGGTTCGGCGTAATCTTGTTGGAGCAAGAAGCTTGGAGGGTTTAGGTACATTGGGTAGATTAGGCTTGGAGGATTTTCTACTGTTCATGTATCCCAACTACATTCTTTAGTGGATTATTTACCACTTGGAGGGCGGCGGAGAGGTTTTACGCTAAGGGCTTCAGTTTCCTCTTCGATAACACATCGTGTGTTGTCCGTGTGTTTGCATCTTCCTTCCTTTATCTCTGCCTTATATTTACTGCTGTGGATGTGTTTATATTTGGCTTAGATTGTTTATCAATTCTGTATTTGGCTTATGCTTATGTTTCGCACATTGATTGTTTGATAATAAGCTTGAATTGATAATTTGTTAATTAGGGTCTAAACGTTCAAGGGTGGTTCATACACATATTGAACATTCAAAGACAAATCATCTTAGTTGATACGTTATAGTCTTCGCAGATGAAATGTCAAATTTCATCACTGACTACGAACTAAAATTCTAAATTTACAAAGAACTTGTGATTTATATCTTCTGTGACTAAATAACATAAATCACATACTATACATCTCATGAACTATATGACAATGTCCAAATATTCATGTTATCATTATTTTAGATAATAATAAAACAACTTTATTAATTACAATATAATGTCATACATAGCATCATACAATAGGATTTAAATGACGCATATCCTAACAGTTCCATCATCACATTGGGAAATACCAATATCACATATAACTGTACTTTGTCACGTTTTGTGATTCCCTTATCTTTTACTCATATTGGATGGTTCCGTCAACACATTGGCCACATATGGCAGTATTTTTTTTCACATTCGATTGTTCCCTTATTTTTTTACTTATATTGAATGGCTCCATCGTCACTTTATGCAATACCAACATCACGTATAATCGTACTTTTGTCACATTCCATGATTCCCTTATTTTTTTACTCACATTAAATGATACCAATTTCACATTGGGTAATACCAACATCACATATAACAGTATCATTGTCACATTCCATGGTTTTCTTATTTTTTACTCATATTAGATGGTTTCATCGTCACATTAGACAGTACTAACATCATATATAGCTGTATTTTTGTTACATTTGCTGGTTCCTTTATTTTTACTCACATCAGATGGTTCCATTATCACATTAGGCAGTATTAGCACCACATTTGACTGTATTTTTGTTACATTTGATATATCCCTTATTTTTAACTTACATTGGATGGTTCAAATGTCACATTAAATAGTATTAACATTGTATATGACTGTACTATTGTCACATTCGATGATTCTCTTTTTTTTTTTTTTTTTTACTCATATTAGATAGTGCCAGTGTCAAATTAGGTAGAACTAGAGGAGCAATTTAATTTCAAGATAACAGTGATATGTAGGGTGGAAGCATCCCAAAGAATACGTTTTGTATTATGAGATTCTTGATTCTTAACTTTTACCAAAAGGTGAAAATTAAGAAAACCAAGATGGTTCTAGACAGGGACGGAGCTAGAACTTAAAGTTAAGGGGGAGGCTTTATTGTTGGTTGTGTGCAGTGACTTCAGCCTTCG
The DNA here is from genome assembly GCA_023736055.1 of Quercus glauca. Classification (NCBI taxonomy): domain Eukaryota; kingdom Viridiplantae; phylum Streptophyta; class Magnoliopsida; order Fagales; family Fagaceae; genus Quercus; species Quercus glauca. The sequence goes on from CM043319.1 coordinate 42,155,102, forward strand.
ACTCTGTTGCTACTTAAGGCTAAGGGTTTTTTTTTTTTTTACTATTGGTAATTTTTGTTATTGGACTAATTTGTTTTAAATTTTAAATCTATAATTTTTTTATGGTATTTAAAATGAGGAAAATGCTAGAGTTACAAAGTTTTTTTACAATATGCTGATTTGATGAATAGTTATTAGTAAGTAAAAAAATAAAATAAGTGGCCAAATACGAACCAGTAAGAACTTGCTACCTTAACAATTTATAAAACTATTGTATAAAATTTTTTGACTATAACAATATTCCTAAAAAGAATCAATGATATTGTTAAGAGAGCAAAAGTATTGCTAAAATCAGTATCTATATATATATAATAATATTTAAAAAAAAAAAAAAGACTTGGGAGGGGGAATTCCAACCATGGCTCTACCCATGGTTCTAGAGTTCTAGGTTGACCGAAACAAAGCAGGGTCAGCGTCGTACCTAAATGCCATGACTCAGAAATGGTAAACGAACATGAAATAAGAAACTTCCTTGCACATTCTTCAACATTTAATCCTATGCAAAGACGATAAGAAGTTGATTTTTGACGCACTTTTATTATTGACAACCTCTCTTTCTTTTTTCTTTTTTTTTTTTTTTTTTTTTTTGAAAGGGTCAAATAACATCTTAGCCTAGTATAAACTAGTAATTTTTTATTTTCTGCCCGGTTGTGTGTGCGGCTGTGATGATTGTGTGTAATAGATATATTATTTTATTGTAGTAGATATATTATTTTATTGTAATGTTTATATTATTTTATTGTGTTAAAAGTTAAAATAGATCCACTGCTGCAGCATATGTAGGTAAAATAGATAAAGTAACTTTTTGTGGTAGCAAATAGTTAAATTTTTAGCTTCACTGCTGTAGTTGCTCCAAATGAGCAAGATGCCATGAACTACAGGAATAAGTAGTACATTAGGTGGCATGGGTGAATATATAAATTAGTACATTAGTGTTGCCTTTGTAAGGATTTGCCTGGTTTCGTGCATGTCTTTCTTTATATTTTCCATATTTTAAATACTATTTTTTCCCCCTAAAAGAGTCTTATAATAAGGATAAATATCTTCTTCCTTTTGGGAAGGAACAAAGTTTCTCTCCAAACTAGTTTGGAGAGAAACCCTTCAAACTTCTTGTATATCTTTATATTGAGTGTGAATTTTGAAAATCTAACCGCTAGATCGTATGTTCTTATTATATCATTCATGCTTGCAAAACTTCTAGAAGTTCAAAAATCAATTGCTATGTCATCAAACAAATGTTAAGATTTCAAGTTTTTGTAATTTAAAATTGTATATAAAAAATAAGTTTATTGATCGAATAGTAAATAACATCTGATTTGAACGAAATTTGATATGCATGTTAAGAACATAAGAAACATAAAATTCAATGGTTAGATTTTCAAAATTCACACCCAAAAAAGAGATATATGAGAAGTTTGAAAAGTTTCTCTCCAAACTAGTTTGGAGAGAAACTTTGATCGGTTTGGGATACTAAAGTGATGTACATTACTTTAATGTGATATTAAAGTGTTTGATTCATTTGAATTTTTATAAGGTTACAAAATATATCAGATCATTATAATCTTATTACCTTCTTAAATAGGGACAATCTTACATTACTTATTGGTGGGGATATAATAATTTATGAATTGACAAAATTGCTCGTACTAATAAATTCTATTTTACTAATAAGAATAACTAAAATACCTCAAAACTTTTGAAATGACCAAAATACTCTTGGAACCACCAAAATGACTAAAATGTACTTCAAATGTCCAAAATACCCCTAGAACCTCCAAAATGACCACAATACCTCCCAAAAACTTTAAAATAACCACACCAATATATATACATATACTACTACTACTACTACTACTACTACTACTACAATGACCAAAATACCACCATAATATCTAAAATGACCCAAAATACCCCTAAACCTCCAAAATAACCTTGAAACTTTTAAAATGACCAAAATGCCCCTGAAACATCTAAGCTGAGCAAAAATATATTAAAACCTCTAAAATGACCAAAATACCTCAAAACCTCTAAAAAAATGACAAAAAAATATACTCCTGAAACAAGTAGTATGACCAAAATACACGTGAAGCCACTAGAATGACCAAAATACCCCTAAAACTAAAAAATGACTAAAATAACCTTAAGCATCTAAAATGACCAAAATAACACCCCCACCCACCCCCCCAAAAAAAAAAAAAACCTCCAAAATGAGCAAAAATACCTTGAAGCCTATCAAATGATGAAAAATACACTGAAACATCTAGATTGACCAAAATACCCTCAAAACGCCTAAAATGAACAAAAATACCCACATAACTTGTAAAATGACCAACATACTCCCAAAACTTTTAAAATGACCATAATACCCCTAAAGCCTTATATGATTTTTTTTTTGCCATTTTAGAGATTTCATGATATTTTGTTATTTTAGAGATTTCAACGTTTTCTTTTTCATTTTAGAAATTTTGGGCTTATTTTGGTCATTTTATAGATTTCAAGGGTATTTAGGCCATTTTAGAAGCTTTAGGGCTTTTTTTCTTTTTCTTTTTTTTTTTTTTTGTCATTTTAGAGAATTAGGGTTTTTTTTTTTTTTTTTTTTCATTTTAGAGATTTTGTATGTATATTTGGTCATTTTAGAGATTTTGGAGGTATTTTGATCATTTTAAAGGTTTCATGGGTAATTTGGGCCATTTTAGAGGTCTCATGGGTATTTTGGTCATTTTGGAGGTTTCAAATGTATTTTTCAGGTTTTATGGGTAATTTGGTCATTTTGGGTCTTCCAAGAGTATTTGTAGTTCAAGGGTAGTTTTGATATTTTGAGATGTTAAGGCTATTTTTTATCAATTTCCTATTATAATAATTTAATAGTTTCTAAAAATGCTTATGAATCAAGAATGAAAATGTTACATTCTTGGATTATGATGGGAATGTAATTAAAAAACCAAACACCTTAATACTATTTTTTTGTAATGTGATTCCATTGATCAAGGATTATAATAATGTAACATTACACTGTAATATAACATCAATAGAACCAAACAATCCTAGTGTGTTATTGCATCAATATATCAATGGTTGCCACATGTGTGGCTTAGCCTATGACATTGTAGGATGGAGGAAATTACACTTTACTACCCTAAACTATGCACTAGATTACACTTTGCACCATAAACTATCTGACTGCACACTTTACACCCTAAACTATCATACTTATCACACTTTACACCTTAGTGTTATTTTTACTGTTATATTTAACAAAATCTTGCTGCATGTGACAATCACATGCTTCTTACTTAGGTGAAACAAAGTTAAAAGACTGAAAAAACATAAAGCTTAAGAGAAAACCATTGTTACTGGCTTTAGTCGAACCAACTATAGAAAATCCTTTACTTTATACAGCTTCAATTACTAGCTTTGCCTCCTCAAATCCTTTGTCCTATTGAAATAATTATAGAGCTTCAGACACCATTAGTGCATACTGAAAATTGCATAGCAATTAGTAGATCAATATTAACATCACTAACTTCTTTCCCATCTCCATGCTTAATATTATATTCCTACAAGAAATTTAATTAGTCACTTCACTTCGTACTCACAATATTCACGGTGATACAAATGATTCAGTTATATTGAGAATGGAGAGTTTGGTTAGGAACCACATGTTTGGTGCTCGTGAATGAGAATTGGCTGCATTAGTGGGCCACGGACTCACAGGTTCTTCTTAGTCGATGTTAGTTTATATTGAAAAAAAGGGGAGAAAAAAATGTTGTTGCAGTGGTGGAGGGATGGTGTTGCAGTGGTGGAGGGACATTGGAGAAGTGGTGGAGCAGAGGCAATTTTTGAATTGGGGATTTAGGGTTTATAAGAAATTGAAACTGGGGAAGAGGATGGCACGCACGCGAGAGAGAGGGAGATTTGGAAAATTTTGGGTTTTGTTTTAATTGATTTTGGAGAATGGTTTTTCAGTCTTTTAACTTTATTCTACTTAAGTAAGAAGCATGTGCTTATCACATGCAGCAAGATTTTGTTAAATATAACAGCAAAAATAATACCGGGGTGCAAAATATGATAAGTGTGATAGTTTAGAGTGCAAAGTGTGCAATCGGATAGTTTATGGTGCAAAGTGTAATCTAGTGCATAGTTTAGGGTGGTAAAGTGTCATTTTCCCTTGTAGGATGTGGCAAAAAACAAATCAGCTCAATAACGAACTTACAATAATTCACATGGCACGTCACGTTCTTGACATTCTGATAACGACCAAATATTCTTCCACATTCTGTAGGTTACAATTAGCTCAACTAGTGCCTTGGTCTGATGATAAAAAGAATCATTAAGAGCGGACGCCATAAGTTAATATTACTCAAATCACATCACTATTTATGTTTGTTTTAGCAATAATTTTTTTTAGAAAATGAGTCATTTTACAAAAAACATTTTCTATAAAACTATTTCATTTTCCTATATTTGATAGCAACCTTAAATAAGTTAAAAAACAATCTTTCAATTTTCTTTATTTAGCTTGTTGTGAAATAGAATTGTTTTTCAAAAAAATTGGTGGAAAACAATCTCTAAAAATAAGTCATACTTTTTATGTGACTAAAGATAGTTTTCTTTTAATTCATTTTTTCTAATGCTACAAGACACTTGAAAATTTAAAAAAATTAAAAACTACTTTTACACAATATTTTCCATCGAAACATACAGTGTTACAATCTAATCGTTAAAATACAAAATGAAAAAAATATATATAAAGCCAAGTTAGACAATGGCTAGTCAGTTTCACCTCTTAGCATATGCTGTTATCCCCTAAGGGTTGACATCCTTCGCAGCAAATGTTCTCTCCGATTCAACTTGTTCAAAGACTCCCCCCCACACCCCACCCCCCCCCCCCCCCCCCCCCCCCCCCAATGATAACTGGTAATAAATAAATAAAAAAATAAAATAAAATAAAACATTAATGAGTTGAATGAATCCCAACTGAGTTTTGGCCTAGCATTTTGATAGCGTGTACTAATTTGATTAGACCGTCTAATAATGTAGCAGCTTCAATCCTCAATCCTAAAAGTTTCCTTATAACTCGATTAGAATTGCATTTCCCATTCACAAAGAATTTGAATACATAAATAAACTGCTGCAGTTTGGAGAACAAATATATATATAGCTGAATATTACAGATGAATTTTGAATTGGCACATGATTACAATTACATACAATTGAACCCAAGATACAAACGATAATCTCCAGAATTAAATAATCAAAATTAGGAGATTATGCACTACCAGAAGACCAGGCTTAAAATGTTGCATTAAGCTTTAGTGCTCTTTACTGACAAACGCCAAGGATGATGACTCAAAGGTAGGAAAGCATTGGGAAAAAATTGTGAGACATGAGAAACTGTAATTCATTTGGAAGTGTAGTATTTTATATGCAGTCCCATCAAAGGGTGTCAGTTGAGCCGCCACCCCACAATTGCAAAAACTCATTTGCATGGCAGAATTAACATTACTCTTGAAGAACTAGATTCAATTCCTGAGCACATTTTGCCAGCAAACCACCCTTCCTGCAGGAAAATCAAGAGCGAAAAAAGGCTGACTTTCTATATGTCAATTGCTAAATTTGCAACAAGGAAAATCAATCAGACGCCCAGGAGACATGCATTCGACATGTCAAAAGCAACGGAGTCAATGGACTCACAAAATGACCAGGAAAGATTCAGTATGCCAAAATGAAGCTGAAAAAGATGCCACACACACATAACATAGCTAGAGGATTTGTGGTTTGGCCTTCAGGACAGAAGAGAGAGACAGAGGAACTAATAAAAGTCAAATGAAGAAGATTTTTGGCCATCCCTAAAATCAATTTACTTCAAATTCCTAAATTTTTCTGACTTCACTAAAATAAAAAACTAAGGCCTAGGGTTTTAGCCATCCCTCAATCATGATAGTTTCAATTGGTGAGAATTCTCTAACCCTTCCAATTCCAATGTAGCAATCTGCAATACGGACGACAAGGTTTTATTGGATGTGAATTTTGAAAATCAAAAACGTTATATTCTTGACACGCATGTCAAATTTCATTTAAATCAGATGTTATTTATTATTCAATTAATAAACTTATTTTTTATGCATAAATTTAGCCCACAAAAACTTGAAATTTAAACATTTAATTGATGACAAAGCTATTGATCTTTGATCCACTTGAAATTTTGCAAACATAGAAGATATAATAAAAACATGCAATCCGATGGTTAGAGTTTCTAAATTTGCATCCAATAAAAAGATAGAGAGGAGTTTGAAGCATTTTTGGAGAGAAACCACTTCCATCAGAATAAGAGATTTTGAGTTTGATCCCTGTCTTCGCTCTACCTCCCATTTTAAATTTTAAAAATCCCACATGTTGGGCCTGACTTATTAAGGGGGAATTTAAGGTCGACACGTGAAGGAGAGTGTTCGAATTATGGATAAGTGATTAAATTCACAATTTCCTAATAGTTTACTCTTTTGGGAGAATCGGTAATTTAACAACAATAATTTCTAAATCCTAAAATGAAAACTTTAAAGTTCAGCCATGACCATTTCCATCAAATGGCACTTTGTGAATTGTGAAACTCAAGATGACATGCTTACCTTACAAGAGCTGGAAGAATTTTCTGGATCTTTTGCATCAGGATAAAGCACTGGTTGCAGCATTCTAGCCTGTGCTCAAATTTTCAAATAAAGTAGGTTCATCACACCAAATAAGTTTCATTAACTCTTACCCATACGAGAACCTAAAACGAAAATGTCCATATTATTTTGAAAAAAATAAAACCTTTGCTCTGCATGAAGATCAACACCAACTGCTGGAGGTGCTGAAACGGTTGAGCGTATTACTGGTCCAAAGACTGCAACAAGCTTCAATAGCATCTCCAATGATAAACTTGCATGCCTGTAACATTTGCAGCGTAATAAAATATCTATCAGAAATTATCTGTCAACTCCAATATAATTTGGGTTAAATACTCCCCCACCCCTGCGATCTAGCATTTATGGTAGATTAAACAGGACCTAATATAAATGTCATTTAACAACACCATTCGATAACAATACTAAAATGTCAGGAAAAAGATGTTCAAGAAGGATTCATCTAAAACAGTACAAGCGCGCTCAGAGTGTGTTTAGAAGAAACATTGGCGTATTTTGTTTTTGTTTTTGTTAAAAAAAGTTGTGTAAAAGTACTTCTGTACCTAGATTAAGCATCATCCCCCCCCCCCCCCCAGTCCAAATAAGTAAAATGAAATCATGCTGAAGAATATTTTCTCATCATGGGAGCTCAATATATAATTTATTATGAACCATGTGAGAAAATTCACGTTACTTCAGATAATCCAGCTCTAGTAGCAGGGTCCTGGTCCTCATAGGGTGACTGCACTAAGATGGTAAAAAGTCCTAGGACAAACATCTTCCAGTCCCTAGCATTATGAATTTGCTTACCATCTTATGCATGAAAGAATTACCTTTCTACCTTGCTATCCAGCAAGCCCAAAAGTACAGGAAGCAAGCAAGAAAACAGATCTAAGGTGAGAATCTCCATTTTTTCCATGAGAACACTGATCACATCAGCTTGCACCTGTATCAGGATCAAATGATGAACAGAACAACCAAATATGCATGAAAAAAACATTTATTACTAGTGGGATCATTAGAAAAAAAATACACTTGAACTTTTTCAAATAAATACCCACAGAAAGATCTGGAAGCTTCCTCAGTGCACTAATAGCACCTTTAATATCATTGCGCTCCCAAAAATGTCGCACCACCTGCAAGTTCACATTATAACAAGTAACTTCCAGGGTAAAAGCAACCTTAGAAAAAAGTTTCAATTAAAATAAATTAAGGTACTTGAACAACACATGGTGAAGGATGGTTCATTTTTCTCTTTCCACTCTTTGTACCAGCAAGAAGTCTTTTCCATCATTACATAGAGCTAGATGCATTTTATATACTGCAGAGCTAATATAACATTCAAAATTGCAATACATCCATGGACAATTCAGCACATCAAACTTCCAGAGGTTATCTTTATAGCATGAATTAGTCCACGTCAGGGACCATAACTAGAAAACATTTTATTATGGACAAAGTTTTCCTCCAACCCATTACATGGCTACTCATAAAACCATTTACATGCATTATTTAAACATGTCACATGACTTATTAAATAGGTCATGCAACTAATATCAATTGTCACATAGTGGGTTGGAGAAACTTTTCTTCAAACTAGTTTGTAGGAAAATTTTTCCTTTTATTATTACTAGTAAAGCAATAGGTTGCATGTCATCACTTAATTATTCAAGTTGACTTCAAAAAATAAGGTTACCTGTAATTTGGTTAGGCGAGAGCGAAGGGTACTTAGGAATAGTTCATGAGTTTGCATGAGATCTTCGGTTACATCCTTATCATTTGAAGATGGTGAGTCCCTTCCAGAAGTTTGAGGTTCTCCTTTCTGTTAATTAGAAAACAATGTGAAACAAAAAGTAAACAGCTTTAGTTAACCAAAAGTGACATTGCATACACATGTAAGTTTATCTTTCTATGTAAATGTTTCAAGAACAATTAATCTCCCACTGGTTAACAGAAAATTGCCACAAAGTCTCATTTGAATTGCATCTTCAACTGAATATTTTCAAGGAAATACACAGTAAGTCATAATGTGTTCCTACAAAAAGAGAATTTAGGGAAAATAAAAGCAGATTTTTTACCCCCAATTTCCAGTTACATATCTTTAACCTATTCACAAATTGATTTCTCCACATTATCTAAAAGGTGAAAAGCAATGGCAATCATCAGATGATCTGAACCATTTTGGATTAGTAAACGGAAGGTTTCCCAAGAAAGAAATATTATTGAGGGATAATTCAATTCAAATATTCTTGATTATATGTTAGCAGCAAAGTCCTTCCAATGACTTTTCTACATATAACTAAAGAAATTTTGAATTATTTTTCAAAAAAAAACCTACTTGTTGAAAATTTCCTCCTATATATTAATAGGGACCTAAACTATGAAAATCTGAATTCTCAAACTCAGCAGAGATGCCACTGTTGACAAATGGCTATAAACAATAGTCTAGAAAAGCTTTTAAAGAGTCAAAATGTTTTACCACCAAAGTGGGAGTTCTATCTGCTTCAGGTATCACACGAGACATAGTAGATGCTTGATCTTCAATACTGCTAAATCTTTCTCTTTTTTCAAACCTCTCAACCAGAGAGCGGGTCCTTCCTTGTACAACTACAACTGCCAAATGAAATTCTTTAAAGAGTCAAGATCCATCCCACTTGTATATTCCATAAAATAAAGCAGTTGGTAAGCAATGGCAAACCTCCATTGACCATTTTAACAGGGCTTATCCCTTTGCTGCAGTTAAGGGATTCATCACCTGAAACATAACATGAAAGCTACTTATTTCCATCAACAGAGAATAAAGCTATTTCATAGATCATCAACAAAACCACTACCAATTAAGGAATAGTAACTGTTGTTGATCAGCTAACCTCATATCGAGGCAAAAGAAAAGGCACTGAAGGGGCAAGCATTAAAAGAGATACCATAGGATTTACAATTTACGATTTTTGAGGAAAACACTAACAGAATGGCCCTTACGCCTCTTGTACAGTACTAGGTTTGAACTAAAAGAGAGGTTCTAATTCTAGTGTTGGCAAAATATATGATCAAAGACTCAAATGTTTTAGAAATACAGGAAAATTTTGAAAGTCAGCTGAAAGCAACATGCTTTACATTATGTAATATTAGGAAATTGGGTGGAATTAGATATTGTACCCACAGCCGGCTTGATGCATTTAGGGGCGTAAGGCGAAAACTGAATTGAGGCATTTTATATATTTAAATAACTTTTGTTTTTAATTTTTTTTTTTAATATTACTTAAACTCTATTATCTTGTTTTATATACAAAATTACTAATTAACACGAACTACATATAATTGTTTTTTGAGAAAGTCTATATACACACAAAATTTGACAAAACTTTTCACACTTGTTGATGTGGCAATTGATAGTGGTAAGTAAAAAAATGATATTAATAGTGGATTTAGATTTGAACTAATAAAAGTTTGTCTACTCAAGTGTGGTGAAAAATGTTGTGAAATTTTTTGTATACTGCTCTCTTTCTCCCCCCCCCCCCCCCCCCCTCTCCTTTTTCAAGAAGTGCTTCATTTATAACATTTTGACAACAAATCCTAAATGATAAATTGTTACTGGTTCTAATTTGAACCCAACACTAAAATTACTTTTTTTTCCCACCAATAATAGCTAGTAACAACTTGCCACTTAAAGGACGTTTAGTTCGCCGTGATGTTACATTACACCGTAATATTACATTATTGTAATCTTATATTAAGGTAATCTCAATATAAGAATACAATATTACATTATTTAGGAAGGTGATGAAATTAAAGTGATGTGATATATTTTGTAATTATAGATTATGGTAATATTAGAAAAAATAAAATAAACCAAAAACATTAATGTCACATCATCATAATGTGCATCACATCAAGGACCCATCACAGCGAACCAAACTCCCCCTTAGGATTTGTTGTGAAAGTATTGTGAAAAATGTTGCGGATATAACATTTCTCTCTTTTTTTTTTTTCTTTTTTTTTTCATTTGATAAAAAATATTATTTTATTTATCGGCTAATATTTGGACTTAATTGATACTATTACAATGAAAGAAATAACCCTATTGGTTAAAATTTAGGGGCTTTTTTTTTTTTTTTACTTGGAGGCCTCATGCGACCGCCTCATTTTGCCTATACTATAGAGCCGGTATAGAGCCAGCCTTGACTGTACTGAATGGCTATACAAGAAAACAATAAGTAAAAATGACTGCATCTATTAGAAAGTAATAGTTGCAAAAACTGTCACAAAGTGGTTTCATAATATGCGTAGAAGACAAATTCTTTGCATACATAAGAGTGACTGATTACATTTAATGTGTTGCAAGACATTTAATGCTAACTAAATGCAGTCTGACAAAGCAAAATGATACAAAACTTCAGTTGAGTGCCCAAAGATTTTTGAGCTAAGGCTTCAATGGGTAAATGGAGATCATCAGCTAGCAAACACATTAATGGGAAAATTTGTGTGGATAGAAAGTAGATGGGCTAGAGGAATAAAATATAAACAGGACAAATCAATGACAAAATATATTTATATTTCATTTGTAAACAGATGGCACTATAGTACAAGAACTTACAGCTTTCCTGATTAGACGGTGTTTGTGGTGACAAAATTTTGTCAAGCTTTTCAGTAACAATCTTGATATTAGAATGTTTATCCTCACAGGATTCTCTAGATCCATCTTCAGATCCATGTTTGGATTGGAAGTTTGAATCTATTGCACAATCTAAATTGCTCGTCACATTGCTCAAAGTTCCAGATTCAACAACTTCTGGCAGCCTCTCGAACTCAATTTTACTATTTGACGGCCTCCGAACATGAGCTGGTCTGAGCAACATTCCACGTTTTGTCCTTGAAAAGCTGATGGATTCCTTTCCAGAATTTGCCCCATCTCCATCAGCACCGTCCCTAGGTACAATGCTAGGAACAACAAAGGACTTATCAAGCGCTTTTTCATAAGATCTTGCATTCAAACCAACTGAAGGGATATGCTTCTGAGATGGCAGACAACTCATATCCTTTGAATCCGATGGGGGTGCCACTTTTGGAGAATTGAAGGACTGAGCTCTCTGTGAAGCGACAGGCTTTCCACCAGTAGCTTTGAAAAGAAGACAAAACAGCACATCAGGGAAAGTTGGATTAAAATGACGGAAATAAATGCCAAAAAAGAGTTGACGTATCCATAATAGATCACTTTTTAGATTAGCGCTTGTGCGTCAAATTAAACTCCTATGCAAATTTCTATCTTCAGTATACCTTCTCAATGTCCTAGCCTCCTGGGCCTTGACATCATATTAACTTGGGTAGAACCAAATCCCTATCTCCATAGATCAGAAACCAGAACAGCTCTGAATTACGCAAGCCCAGACTTAGTTCAGAATAAAAAAGCCAGCTAAACTTTGACCACAATTGAACACAAGCTACAATATGCCTTCAGGTGCAGTTTTCTTGATGCAAGCTGTACCCACACTTAACATGGGCTGGACTATACTAGTCTCTGGGTCTAAGGTACATAATCTGCTGCAAAAGACAGCAATTTGTCGACACCCTTTCAAATACTAATGGATTATATAGAAGTTTTTTTTTTTCCTCCCCACACCCCCCCCCCCCCCCACCACTTTTAAGTTTTGGCCCCAAAGGGAGGGTAAGGGGAGATTCAAAGATTATAGAGAAGTAATGATTCTGCCTCTTGTAATCAAAACTTTCAATACGATAAAAGCAAACAGATTTGGACCTTGATCATTAACCTACATTCATCTAGAAACTATTATGCTAAGTTAGCTCATTAGGTCCAATTACAATAATTTATAATACTTTTGACATAAGTATTTACACAATTACATAAAAGTTAATATACTTGAGCATTTTGTGGGCACTATGGATGCTACAACTTTTTGATAATCACCACTGTCACTCTTGCTATAACACTGCACTCTTCTAACCTATGGTTGGCTAAACCAGGCCAAGACCTCTACTCCTCCATTGATTAAGAAAAACCAACAAAAAACACCCAGTATCTAGAAACTTGAATGCGTGTAAGAGAATAACCATAATAAACTTTCTGAAAAGATGATGAATAAGGAATTCAAATTCTGACTGGGGCAAACCAAGCCAATCTCCAGCATATGCTATAAATGACGTACTTTAACACTTGGGGGGTGGGAGGGGGTAAGAATGAGTTTAAATGCAAACTCATAACTAGCACAACATTTTCTTTTATATATGTTTTCTATTCCTTTTTTTTTTCCTCCTCTTTTTCTATATGTTTGTTAAGCAGTTTGATGCTGTTTGTTTGTTTGTTGCATTTCCTTGTGTTCACCATCATAAACACCTTGTATTTGCTTTCTTCTGTTTTACAGTTTGTTTTATAATACTCTCATTACCTATCCCAAAAAAAAAATGTTTGTTAAGCAGCTTTGACACTCCATATTTATAAGTTGTGGGACCCCTCAAAAGTTCTACGTTCTTGGATGTGGACCATGTTTATGATATTAAAAACTGAGGACTAATGTTAAATAATCAATTGTTTCAAAGTGTAACATTTCTAAAAAATACAAATACAACTTACAATCCACGTATATGTTCTTTATCTCTTTTGTCTCATAATCCGGAGACATACACCGCAAGTCTGAAGTTGACCTGATACCAGTTCCTCCTTTCTCTGAAGAATGACTTCCCTGGAAATTAAGATTAATTTTCTGCTCTGTATGGTCATTTTGCTCAGGTCTTGAAGTAGACCCATATGGCTCAATAAGCTGCCATAAAGAATATAACTTAAATTGACTCAATGGTACAGAGAAAATTAAAGAGATAAGAAAAAAGGGGGAAAAAGTTGCAAAAAAAGATAACAGTACCGATATATCTGCTACCCAAACTCCAACAGAATTGCGATAGTACGAGCAAGCCAGAAGTTTTCCGTCATTAATGCATTGGTCACCAAGTGTTGACCATCCCATATCAACGGCATCATGACAAATTACAGGCTCCCATGAGTAAATCTACAATTTCCAAGCATGGATGTGATGTTTAGGTACCATCTTCATACAATTTCATTAAATTACATGACAATGACAATCCAAACCTTCAAACTATCTTCCAACCCAGAAAGTAGGGTCCTTCCATCGGGATGAAAGGTGATTGACCGTACTCCTGTAGACTGGAAAGGGGTAACTAATTTTGTTAGGGAAATTGGATGCAATCCATATCCAAGTATTATAAAATTAAAAAAATTAAAAAAAATAAAAATAAAAAGGTTGGCATAGAGAACAGAAGAAAAGGAAGCCTGGTACATGTCTTTTGCATTTTAGGGCAATCCCAGCATAAGATTGAACTTCCAAGATACTTAAAGTGACTAAGCAACTTTCATTTTAAAGAACAAATAATGTCAGATACCTCAGGTCTAGTAGATCCAATTAGTTCAAAAGTTTCCAAATCCCAGAATTTCACTGTTCTGTCTGCTGAACCTGTAAAATGAATCATATTAATATGTTATAAAAAGCTTACTAATTAATAAATAAACAAATTAGCGAGAATACACTGATTTCAGGAGGCAGACAAAAGGAAATCAGAAGAATGGGTACATCTATATGTACTTGAGACAAAATGTTAAAAAAAAAATCAACAACTAAATGTTGCTAACTTGACATAAATATAGTGTTAAACAAAACAGGTCAATAAAAGGTTGAAAATTGCTTCTTCTATTTATGAAAGGAGAGGGGGGAAGGGAACTAAACAAATCCAACATAACCAACAAAAACTAACAACCTCTACACTCTAAACAGAAACCAAAAATATATATATATATATTCAAGCCAGATGCTGTACCTGTGGCCAGGAGAAACTCGAGGGGATGGAAATCTAGGGACCGAATGTGACCTTGATGGAATTTAAAATCGTGCAAGAGCTTTCCAGCAGTTAGATCCCAAACCTGTTCAATAGACAGTGGGATAAGAAGAAAGCAGCAAACAACATTAACATTGATGATAAGATAATTTTATTGTTAATTGACCTTGACAACGTTATCGAATCCGCCAGAAACTACCCAACGACCGTCAGGAGTGAATTTGATAGTAGTAATGCCTCGAGTGTGTCCTTTGTATGTGTGAATGCATCCTTTCTTTCTAATATCCCATATCTTTAGATTAGTATCCGCTGAACCAGATGCAAACAACTCTCCAAATGGATGAAATTCAACAGCACTGCAGTTGTTGGATCTGTGTCCACTAAGAGTTCGAACCACTACACTTAGAGAATAGCAATCAAACAATAATAATTACATTCATATTCTTCTTCTGCAGCATAATTAATTGCATAATGAAATGAATAAAAAGGAAATGGACTTTAACTCTTTACTTCCTCCAAATCCCATAGCTTTATAACACCATTAGAAGCTCCAGCCAGCACCAAAACTTCATCAAAAGCTACACATTCAACTGGAGTTGTATGTCCACACAAGGTCTGTATAAAAACAAAATTGATTATTAATTTAGCAAGAAATATAATGAAAGTATCCTCCTCCTCCTCCTCCTATTACCATTAAAGAATTGGGTTTCCCAATGCTCCAAAGATTAACTTTATGGTCATCACCACCGGTTACAAACAGACGACAAGCCTTCTTCCCAATATTGACGCAGTTCACAGTGGCAGTGGTGGAATGAGCCACAAATTCCTCTGTTTTTTTTTTTTTTCAGTCAAATCACACAAACAGTAAACTGATTTCTGAACTTACTAATTAAACAAACTCTAAAGCTTCTTTTACTTTTAAGTTGCTGAGAGACAAAGTAAATATGCAAAAGCAAAGAAGAAGAAGAAGAAGCTGAAACAACAGTTCAGTAGAAAAGCAAAGTAAAACCCTAAACAAAAGGATACGTAGCTTATATCCACGCTTCGCCATTTTTTGCCGAATTCCAGAGCTAAAACGGAGATCAAGAAACTTGCTTTGATTGCTTCACAGGAAAAGGAAAAGGTTTTATTGCTGAGGAAATTGAAATCCGCAGAGAGAGAAAGAGAGAGAGAGAAAGAGGGAAGAAGGAAATAGTAATTTGGAGTCACTCATCACTCACGGACACGGACCCCACACCCCAGGCTCCTACTCCTCCTCCTCCTCCTCCTCCTCCTCCTCCAAATCCAAAATAACAAAATACAAAAAACAAGGTAAGTGTGTGTTGTTCTGAATCTGACCACCTCTCTCTCTGTCTCTCTGCTCAATTTTCATTTTATTTATCCAAGCTTTCTTTTGTTTTCCTACTTCCTAATTACGTAAATGCCCTTTCCTCTCTTTATTTTTTTTCCTTTTTTTTTTTTCAGTTCTGCAGGTTTACAAAGTAGGGGCATTTTATAATGTTGCTCCAATAACATTATTTGTATTTTTTTTAAAAAACGTATGAATAAAAAAATGTGTAAAAATATGTAAAATATTATTTAAAAACTAAAATGTGTTAGTTAAAATGTCATAACAAACGGCTCCTAGATTTTAAGGAAAACAAGTTGTTTTGATTGTTTTGATTTTTCAGTTATGCTGTTTTGATTGTTTTGATCTTAGACAACAAATATGTTTTATTTTATTTTATTTTTTTATATAATGTAAATATAGTATTTCTTTTTAGTTTCCACTTTTCACACTAAATATTAAAAAATTTTAAAAATTATTATTACTTTTCTTATAAACCATTTATTTTTGGGAGTTTATAATAAAATAGAATGTAACGGAATATACAATAATATATATATATATATATATATATATATATATAATATATTAATGGAAAGTAAATAGATAGTGTGTACATTATAATTTATTATTAATAAGTAGTATATTATTTTCTATTTTAGCAATATTTATCTATATATACTAGTCTCTCAAAGTCTCTTATATTTTTTTGAGTAAATTTTAATAATTTTTTGATCTCTTACACAGAATGCACTAAAAAATTAAACATGTGAATCTGGGCTTACTAAACTTAGGAAGACACTTCCCAAATCCAACTCCCACAATACATTCTAACATATATGTAGGTCTAGACAACATGAAATAATTACCTCTAGAGATGATGTTGATTTGTTAGGAATGTAGACTCTATAATGAACTTTAGCAGTCAGGTTGTCAACATGAAGGGACTTCAAAATGGTGGCATATCATTTGTAGCACGGATTTCACGTCCCTTACCCGTTTTGCAAACTTTTATCCTGAAAACATAAAACAACGTTCATTACAAAGGCTACATACAAAAATAGTTGTTGCTATGGAGAATAGGGATGAAGGGAGAACATTATAACTGATTAATGATAATGGGTGGAAGTTTGAAGTTGTGTTTGTGAAAATTTGTAGGCAGATTTTTTTTAAAGCAATAGTTCATCCTAGTTTATCTTATCCAATTTTTAACTTCTTCTTTTTTGCTGGGAATAAATATATACATATATATATATATATATATATATTTTGATAAAATTTTTGCTGGGAATATTGGTGGTTAGTTAAGGAATAAGAAAAAATTTTGAACAATTATTTTTTTTTAATAAAAATAAGAGATAATGATTAGAAGTTAAGAGTAAAGCTTCAATTGAAATTAGGAAAAAAAAATTGAATTCAAATTGGAGATCGTGTACTTGGGATTTGAAGAGATATGCTAAATTTTAGGAAGATGGGTGAAAGTACACTTTGATTTATTTTTTTTAATTTAGTTATTTAATTTAGGATATGTATAGGATATATAAAAAGTGTGTGGAATATATCTAAATAGAGATGATGTATGCGCCTCCTCAAAAAAAAAAAAAAAAGAAAAAAAAAAAGATGATGTATGGGAATTTTTAGGAAAAAAATGTGTCAAACTTTTGAAATTTGTTAAAGCTTTTAGTGATGAAAAGTTGCAGAAAATTTCATTTTGGCAATTAGAAAAAAAAAGGGTAGGTTTATGGGAGAAAAAAAAACAGTTTTATATATATATATATATATATATATTTTAAATAGAAGAAGTTATATTAGTACTTATATACTAACGTGAGAGTGAAATGTGGAGGTGGGAGAAAAAACTGTATTTTTTTTTTTTAATTTAGCTAAAAATTAGGAGTTTTTAAATTACTAATTTTACATGTCTAACCATATTATTTAAGCTATACAAACAAATGAATTTAAGGGTATTTTAGGCATAAAAATCGAGGAATTCAAACAGGAGAAGACCCTTAAATAGTAGTCTATATATATATATAAAACCGAAACCTTTGGAGCTCCCACAATTTTCCACATCAGCATAATATAAAAATATAATAAAAAATTTAAAAATTAAAACCAAAAAAAAAAAAAAAAAACTTCATAAACTCGACACGCCTCTCTTTTACTTTCACTACTCCATTTCCTCAATGCCCACTCTCTCTCTCTCTCTCTCTCTCTCCTCCTCTTCTTCCTTCACCATGAACCGTAGAATCAGAGCATCTACCAAACCCCTCTCCTCTTCCTCACCAACCAAATCCGAGCTTTCCACAAGTACCTTAAACCCGGCGCCCTAACCTAAATCCGCGACTCCCGAATCAGCGCCCACCGAGTCAACTCGCTCTACCTCTCCTCCTCCTCGATCTCTCTCCACCGCACGTCATCTCCACTGTCCTCCACCGCTGCCACTCAACAAACTACGGTCAACGCCTTCACCGACGGTATCCCTTGCTTCTCCGGCAGGATCTACGGCCCATCAACCCGATCGCTAACTCGGTCCAGGACTTGCCTTTCCTCCTCCTCGATCTCTCTCCGCCGCACGTCATCTCCACCGTCCTCCACCGCTGCCGCTCAACAAACTACGGTCAACGCCTTCACCGACGGTATCCCTTGCTTCTCCGGCAGGATCTACGGCCCATCAACCCGATCCCCAACTCAGTCCAGCCCATGGCCCATCAACTTCGAAACCGACCCTACTATGTCGGTCGGAAATACACCCAACCCAGCCCGTCGAAACCGGCCCAAAGGTATTATCTTATAAACCTATAATTTTTTTTTTCCCTGAATCCGAACTCTATAACTATTAGGACTCTATAACTATTATGTTATAAATAGTTGATTCTTATTAGTGTGTTTTTTTTCACGGCTGTTCAATTTCTAGGTTTATTGCTATTGCCTTTCTCTTCATTCTTTTCCTCCATTCGAATCAGGGTTAAAGGTATGTAATTCGTTTGCCTATTTGATAATCTATGTACATCTAATTTTAGTGTGGATTTCTTAGTTTTTTTTTTTTTTTTTTTTTTTTTTTTAATTTTAGTTTAGTTATATCAGTTTTAGCATACAGCTTCATGGTTTATATTGTGATGAAGAAGTTGCTTTGCCTCTGTGATAATCTATGTACATCTAATTTTAGTGTGGATTTCTTAGCTTTTTTTGAATTTTAGTTTAGTTATATCAGTTTTAGCATACAGCTTACTTTTTACCCCAGCCTATTTTGTATTCTAGAGTTGATTGAATTGTAGTTTTAGTTGTGCTTCTCTTTGTATTTGTAATTGAGTTTGTGCACACACTTAGATAATCAATTTGAATATATGTTTTTGTGTGGTTTTGTATTCTAGAGTTGATTGAATAGCTATGGTTTATTTTTTACCCCAGCCTATTTTGTATTCTAGAGTTGATTGAATTGTAGTTTTTGTGCACACACTTAGATAATCAATTTGAATATATGTTTTTGTGTGGAAACTGAGCTATGGGTTTGAATTTGTTTAGTGGAAACTGAGCGAGGTGGAGTTATCGGCTTGCTTCCTGATAATCTTAGTGAAATTGTTGTGGAATACGTTGAGGTTAGTTATTCATTATATTGTTCATACTGAATTATATGTCTTATAAAAAAAAATTTAACAAATACCAATCCTTATTTAAAATAAAAAATAAAAAAAACAAATAGGATCATTGTGTGTGTCAAGAGTTTTTTTTTTTTTTTTTTTTTGGCTGTATCTATAATAGTCTCAAGTCAAAGTTCCTTTATTGTCTATTTTTAACCTCTTAGACTTTGTCCTTTGTTATTTTTTTAAGCATAAAAATACACCGGTATAGCGATTGATCTTTTTTTGTGCAACTCCCAAAAAAAAAAAAAACTTGGATCTAACAAGACTAACCTGTAGAAACTAACATATACCCATGCACAAAAAAGACCTCTTTTAGATAACCAAGTAGTACCAAATAGCAATCCTTATTTTTTTAATAAAAAAAAAAAATCAAATAAGATCATTGTGTGTGTCAAGAGTGTTTTTTTGGTTGGCTGTATATATGTGTACAGTTTTAATATTTTAATCTATGCAATTTAATTTAACAACATTTCACAATTCAATAACTCTTCGACACAAAATTTGTCCAAATCTTATTTCACAACTGTTGAGTTGATATATTTTATGATTAGTTCTAATAAAAATTGTTAATAATAAATCTATTTGAAAATTATGTTGTTCAAATTACAATTTGCCATGTCAATAGTTATGAAAAAAAATTGTGTGGCCTAATAGTTACTCTTCTTAATTTTCTTAATAAAGGTTTAAAATTTATAGATAAGAAGTTCTGTTACTTCTGTAAATTTGGCTTTAGTTTTGAAAGAAAGAGATGTACTCGCAATACAACATTACATAATGACATACGAATAATGTGAGAAGTTAGTTAAGCCAAACAAAGCCTAAACTAAAACATGTGAAATGGTTGTCATAATCGGGGCCAAAGTGTAAGACCTTCAGGTAAGGAATAGGAAGGAGACAGCATGAATCTTCAAAATAGCACTTCCCTGACCCTATGCAGGATTTGATTAAACATCAAGAAGAGAGCTAGGAATCATACATGCATAGCGCCTTTTTTTTTTTTAACTCACAAAATGGACCATCATCATCATAGCCCTGTATGAATAATACCACATCTGCACATCAGACACACTTAATCAGGGGGCTATGGACCCCACTAGCTAGCTTCTTAACATGCGTTCTTCTTGCTCAAAATTAATGAAGGTAAGTTTGTCACAAACAAACTCATGACCACACAATTCTGTTTTAACTGTTTGTATTATGATAGATGAAAACAATCCTTATCCTTTCAATGATTCTAGAGACACACCTAATCACTCATTTGAATTTCAATATTTGCTGACTTATATGATTGTAAATGGTGGATACTTTCTGGTCATATGAATCTATAATTTTTTATAAATCACTCATAATTGCACAAATTATAAAATTTGGTGTAAAAATAGTTGTGTTTGGAGTATTCAAGATGTTATCCTTTACAAACCCGATGTCCTAGAAAATTCTTGTGTTGATATTAATATCTCATTCACCTCTATAGAAAAGCAGGTGAAAATTACCTTGGTTCTCCTTGAGATCCAAAAGTAAATAATTTTTTGTCTTTCTATATATGGTTGCTGTTTTAAATCTGCTTTTATCATTGTGATGAAGAAGTTGCTGTATATATGTGTACAACAGCAAATATATGGTTGTTGTTTTAAATCTGTTTTTTTTTTTTTTTTTTTCTGCATTGTACTATTTGTCTTCTATTAATGATTCTTGGCTTAAAATTGGATTCTTATGGTTTTTCAAGTAGGGATTTAGCATTTTGATATTTGGCTTATTTGGTAATACAATTACAAGACGAGGAAAGTCAGGTATTTACCAGTCTTTTCTTTATTATGTACTGTTTATTGCATATTTATTGGTAATATGTTTGTAAAGAGAATTTGAAATTGGAATATGATCATATTTTATACAAATTGTATGTGAATGCTATATTTTTCTTCAATTTTTCCCCTTTCTATAACATCTAACTGTTAATTTGTAATATATGTTTTTGCTATATAGTTATATTTATGAATTCAAATTTTGTGAATGCTTTGCTTTTAGTTTATTCCCTAAGCATGGAGTCTGCTTTCTATGCAAGATTGAGACGAAGATTAATTTTATCTGAAAAGAGAAATAGAAGGGGTATGATATTGACATATTAAAAAAATATAATTCTTTAAAAAACTCATAATTAGTATGTAGCCTAATAATTAGTATGTAACCTAGGCCAAATAAAAACAAGAGATGACGAGCCATTTGAAAGGAGTATTCAACGTAGACAATATAGCATTAATGATGAAAGCAGAAAACAACGTTAGTGCTATATTTTTTTAGTTTTCCCAAAAGAGTTTTAAAATTAGGAAGAAAAAGTGAATTTTTGTTTTTGTTGTCATAGGAAATTTTACAGAATCATTGGATTTAGGACCTCCAACAATAGTATGTGAACATTGTGGAGCTCAACTTTGGTATGAAGAGAGAACTGTAAAGTTAAAAACGCCTGCAAAACCGAAGTAAGTATTCTTTAATTTAGCAAGATTACAAATATGATAAAATGACAAAAGTAAGTATTATTTAATTTAGCAAAATTACAAATATGCTATTTAAGATGTATACGTTGTAATACATTCCTCAACCTATTTTATTGTCAGGCTTACATCAGTGGTACTTCAAATGAATATAGCAACAACTTATCAATTGAAGAAGATGGTGATTCTACAAAATTTCAAAAACTTGATGTTCAAAGCAATGTGCAACTCACACCAACATCTGTACTCAAGGAAAACAAAAGTGCATATTCAGGGACTACCACAAAGCAACAAAAGAAGAAGATACAAAAAACACTTTAAAGTTGTCTTTTAATCTCTAACATTTTCTATGCACAATTTGGTTTTAATGGATTTCTGATTTTTGTACTAAAGACGTATTGGAACAAAGGAAATATTTTTGCTTTTATGCACAATTTGGTTTTAAATTGAAACAGAGAGGAATTAAACTCTTATATTTAGTTATTTAAAGATACAACTTTACTTCAACATTTTTTAAATATAATGAATACATTGAATATTTAGTGGAACACAAGAAATAAATGAAATTGAAAAATAAAAAAAAAGCCATAGCAAAAAAACATGGTATTGGGACATTTTCCCAATATGTGCAAATAAAAAACTGTTAGGAGATGCTTCAGCCTAAAACAGTTGTGGCTTTGGGAGATGATAAATTATTTGTTTATGTATTAAAAAGACCATTGTACCCAGTTGGTCCAATAGTAACACAAACAGGTAATTTGTCCTAGAATGCCTTGCTGTTTGATTCGCTAAACAAGCAATCAAATGATTTTGTGGTGTATGTGTCATTTGGGAGTAGTACAACACTGTCACACGAGCAAATGGCTAAGCCATTTGTGACACAATTTGGTTTTAATGGATTTTTGATTTTGGTACTAAAGACATATAGGAACAAAGGAAATTTTTTTGCCTTTATGCACAATTTCACGTCCTTCTATTATGGATTTAATTTTTACTTATTTTTAATTAAAACAATTAGTAGCATTCCCGTGCATTGCATGGGTTCTTTTCTAATACTTATTAAACTAAATGTAAAAGCACATTATGATTATTGTAATTTATTACTTCATAATATTTGTATTTATCTTATATTTAATATTACTTGATAATATTACATGTTTCATCTAATATTACAGCCAATTTATCTTTCAATAATTGAAATTAGAGAGATGTTTAAACCTCAACATGCTAACATTTTATTTAAAACTAGCCCGTGCATCGCACGGGTTAGCGACTAGTATAGATATAAAACCGAAACTTTTGAAGCTTGTACAATTTTCCACGTCAGCACAATATTAAAAAAATAATAATAATAATAAAACTTTTCTAAACCCTAAACCCGATGCTCTGCTTCTCTATATTAAATATAAAAAAACAACTAGAGAGAGATGTATAAAGAATAAAGAGCATTTCTGACCGTGAAACACAGAGATAGAAATCTGATAAGATGCAGAGAGTGTTGGAGAGAGAAACCTAAGGGACGCATCTTCACTACTATTAGACCAATCTCCCTCCATCTTTCGGTTCCACACATTTGTCGGAACAAGGGATGGATGCTATCTTTTTCAAAGCCCGACCCAGCCTTGATATAATTAAGACCATTCTTTCTCAGTAATTTTCAACTAATCTCTTATTCTATTGTCTTTAACTAATCGCTTATCCTATGGTCTTAAATTAGGTTTGCTGTCAATTTAGAGATTTTGTTAAAATTAGGGAAACAACCTAGATGATCAAATTCTACCTGAATTGTTATTAGAATTTTTTTAGTTTCTGGGTTTTGTTTCTGTGCTCTCATGAGTTTTAGTTTCATGTTTTGTTCTATTCTATTTTGTATTTTATTTTTATTTTTTTGGCTTGATATCTGGGTTATTAGACAAGAAGAGAAGGTAGTGGAGCAAACACATGCCACGAAGGGAAAAGATATTTCAAATCCACAATGTTTCTATTCTCTCTCTCTCTAAATCTTTCTATTATTTGCCTTTTATTTTTCGATTTTTTATCTTAGTTCCATATTATAGGGTTTTTAGGTTTATTGTGTTTATGCGATCAAAATTTGGACAATCCTGATTGATTTATAATCTAGGTTTGCTTTCATTTGATTAAAAAATGGGAAATTTCATTGTTTTTGTTGGGCAAAATATTTTTTGTTGAGAATATTATATTCCTATAAAACTAAAGCTCCAATTGTTTCCAATTTTTCCTTTATTGGGATAAGTATTCGTTTCTCTTTTGAAAATTGAAACTGCTAAGTTTTTGTTAGACAGGTTGTTTTAGATTGAGGCAAATAAACCTGAGTTTGAAAAAATTCAAACTGGAAGTCTTTTCCAGATTTATTATTGGCTTCTCACAAGAGTTTGATAGAATTCCTAAATAGTGTTCATATGGCACGATTTGTTTTCCCACATAAATTAGTTCCTAAATCATCAATAGCTGAATATAGAGAAGAAACAAAAGAAAGTAAGAACGAAGTGGGGAAATGTTATTGATTCATCTCTGCTTCTTTCTCTTTTCTTTTCTTTGCCCTGCTTTTTGTTCATATCCCCTTTTTTACTTTTGCTCCCATGCCTTGCTGCTTGCTTTGTTGTATATGTTCTTACTGTTTTGTTCTGTTGGTTTTTGAGAGTGATTGGGAAAAGGAGCTATCTTTGCTGGGCTTTTTGGTTCAATAAGAAAAAGGAGGAAGCTTTATATGTTTTGGTCATGCTTTCTTTAGGTTTCTTTGAGAGGTTTGTTTGACTGCTGTGAGGAGTTGTTGGTGGTCTCAGCCTTCTTGGATTTGTGGGAAATGGGGGGAACTTTTTGTATTTTTGGGCTAGGAAAGGGTTTTGTTTATGGAGTTTTTGAGGGCTAGAACAGTGGTACTTTTTGTATTTGTTATGCTACTTTTTTTTTTCTTTTCTATCTCATTTGTCTGTATTGAATCATGCTTAAGAACAGCCAATGCTATTGCCCATTGTACCTAGATAGATAAATCACTTTGTTGTATACTGCAAAACATGAGTAACAAGATAGAGTTACAAAGAATTGCCTCCTTTCGTAAAATATGCTTCTATCTAATTTTATAAAGAACACTTTTCTACCATTGAGTTGGCTTATTAAACTTGGAATATATGTAGTTTGTTTCAAATCCAACCCACATATGTAAAGGGTTTGTGATGTTTCCTTCCTTAGAGGTATAGAGCATGTGTATGTACACTTTACATGGAATTGTAATTTGTGCATACACAAATTTTACTATTAA
This sequence comes from Quercus glauca, assembly GCA_023736055.1. NCBI lineage: Eukaryota > Viridiplantae > Streptophyta > Magnoliopsida > Fagales > Fagaceae > Quercus > Quercus glauca. The sequence goes on from CM043319.1 coordinate 42,180,403, forward strand.
TAGAAAATTTTATGCTGCGATTATTTAAATATGAGCCATGAAAACAAGTTTGAGTAAAAAGTGAAGAAGAGGGTTAACTTTTTTTAATAATTTGATAATTCAAGAAGAGGGTGTTTGAATCTAACCAATATAGCTATAATGTTATATAGATTTTGTAGATATTCTTAGTTTAGTATGAGATTTTAGTAGCATAATAGTGTTCAATACATAAAATTAAATTCATTGCTTTTCATATGTTCAACCTTTCACAGCATAATTAAGCATAATCCTCACATGAAGTTTTTTATTTTTTATTTTTTATTTATTTTTTATGTGTGTGTGTGTGGATATTGTTAATTTTTAATTGTCTTGGATGTTTGTAGTTCTTTTGCACACTAATATATATTTTACCTTGAATGATACTTTGATATGCATTTTCTTTCATTCTTTTTTAAAAAATTCTTTTTTTATAGGTTTGGGAAGAGTTTTAGACTTGCATTTTCTTTTCTTTTTTTCCTTTTTTTAGCTAAAAGTAATTGCCTCTTTGCAGCAAAAAATTCCAGCTGAGGATTTGGTTTTTCTTTCATCAAGTTAGTGAGTTAGGCTGCTTAGATTTTGTGCAAAATGTGACTTTTACTTGAAACCACCAACTGACAAATTTCATTCTTAAAATTTTTGACACACATGAGATTGAATATAGAAGAAGGATGCTTGAGTTATGACCATCAGTGGAATGCTCTTATGGCATTGAGCAATCATGGTAACTCTTGCAACTACTATTGGCTTGCAAGAAGGAATGGGAGGACATGCATTGTTATAGTAGTGATTATAAAGAGTTTAGTTTGATTTGCATTCTGCTTATTGAAATGCTTCCTTAAACGTCACTATGTTAGCTTTTGTAGTTACTATTGCTATATTATTATTATTTTTCTTTATAATGTCCTATTGTAGTAATTGTGGAAATTGTAATAAGATGAATAAAAGTATTTGGGGTGTGCAACAATTTGCTATACAAGATTTGATGATTAGCAAGCATTTGGTTCCAAGAATGCTAAAGCTAAGAGTGTGAAGTAGTTACTAATTTTTTTGGGGCTATTTGCTTTTATGGCCAAATGTCAACTAGGCAAGTGCCTTTTTATGGGATGTTACACTTCTAATTACACATCAAAAAAGGTGTTTGGCATAGTAGCAATATGAAATTGAATTAGGTTTCCTGCAAATTAAGGGATCTCGTTGAATCAAGGAAAAAACCTAGAAGTTCAAATTCTTCCTGAATTTTTATTAGGAATTTTCAGTTTCTAGGTTTTGTTCCTTTTCTTTGACGAGTTTTAGATTCATATTCTTTTTTTTTTTTTTTTTTTTTTGGCTTGCTATCTGGGTTATTAGAGAAGAAGGGTTATTAGATAAGAAGAGAAAGGCAGTGGAGCAAACACAAGTCAAGAAGTGAAAAGGTTTTTCAAATCCACAATGATTACAAGGTTGCCCACGACTCATTCCCCAACAGGTTTTTGCCCCCCAAAAAAATTGTTGGTTATTTTCCACATTTTGCTATGAGAAATGCTTGCTTATTTGATTATAGGTATATGATGTTTTACTCGCACACTTGGTCCCAAACACATTATATCCTTAAAAAATGTTTAAAATATTATAAAACTATAGATTTACAACTGAAAATGATGTTATATCTATTTTCTTCTTTTTATTTTTTATTTTTTAATTTCAGTATAATGTTAATTTATGGAGTACGCTACACAATGATTGCTCTCTATCAATAGACCTAAACACACTTATATATACATGACTTATAATAGAATAAAAGAAAGATTAAATCTATTTTTCAATATCTTTCCCCTGCATCGTACAGTTTAGCAACTATTTTTTCTTAAAATACAAGTAAAACCAAATTTTATATGTAAGAGAGAGATGGTAGGCTTTGACAATAGCTTCGGGTTAGGTGGGTCCTGTCTTTTGGGTTGTGTGAATCTTCCCTCATAGCCATAGTCCATAGCTATAGGGGATGGTTTTGGGTGGTCAAGATCATCTACCATTCCAGTATCTAGATTAGTGAAATATATATTTAGTAATTTGACACAAAAAAAAAAAAAAATTACTTTATTTATTTTAGTACTGAAAGTTCAAAATGGGTATAAACCACCCTTGAACGTTTAGACCCCAATTACAAAAATATCAATTCAAGCTTTTTATCAAACAGTTAATGTGCGGAATATGATAACAAGCTTATAACAGAATTGATAAACAATCTAAGCCAAATATAAACACATCAACAGTAGTAAATATAAGGCAAAGATAAAGGAAAGAAGATGCAAACATTCGAACAACACACGATATGTTATCAAAGAGGAAACCGAAGCCCTTGGTGTAAAACCTCTCTGCCGCCCTCCAAGCGGTCAATAATCCATTAGAAAATGTAGTTGGGATACATGAACAGCAATAGACCCTCCAAGCCTAATCTACCTAGGTACCTAAGCTCTCCAAGCTTCTTGCTCCAACGAGGTTGCGCCGAACCTTTTTCTTTTCTAGCTTACCGGATTCCGCTATAGCCCATAACATCAACCAATAACCATTGGTCCCTTCCAAACTGCTTCCCTTAGCACCAAAAGACCTTCTCACAGACGTGGGTATGGTGAGAAAAGGATTTAGTCAATAACCTTTCAAGGATGTATCAATGGAGATGAAGAGAGTAGAGGAATTTGAGGAGTCTCTTAGTGAAGATTGGAGATGAGGCAATCTTGTTTTCCTTTAGGATTTCTCTCTCAATTTTTCTCTCTAGAAGCTCTGTCAATTTAGTTGGTATAAGGGTCTATATATAGTGGTGTGTGTTTGGAATACGAAGAGACAGATTTTGCCAAATAGGGCTGATTGGTGGCTTGGCCTCGCGGCTTGTCCAAGTCGCGAGTTCAAGTCGCGACGTAACGGCCTGGCCAGCCTGGGACTTTTATCCTGTAGTGCGACAGCTAGCGCGACCCTTCAGCTCCCCTATGTGCATCTCACGTGCCAGCATTTGGCGGCTTGCCAATCGCGAGTTAGCCACGATTCCTAGCCGCGAAGCTCTACCTTCTTGCACATGCTTGAGCTTTTCTTCACATCTTCTCACACACTACCCTTACAAGTTTTCCACCTAAATATAGGGTTATTAAGTGCTTAAATTACAAGCAAATTGGCACGGAATAAAGCCAACAAGATGGTTGATAAATTTCAACCTTACAATCTCCCCCTTTGGCTATTCCGTGACAAAACCCTAAAACAAACTCTAGACTTAACACGTGAGTTGGGAACAGTTGGAAAACTTACTCACACCTAACTCTAGAATCTGTGGAGCTTTAGAACCATAAGAACAAGTAACTCCTGAAACACAACAACACAATAAGTTCATTGTATGCAGAAAACTTGTAAAGCAAATGGAACAAGCACAATGCAATCAAGCACAAGGAATAAAGCAATAAACTATGGCAAGACCAAAACATGCAATCACTATAACCAAGTGATCACAATGCTCATTCACGCTTGGAATGAACATCCGGACATTTAAGATGACAAACACAAGGCAAATCACTTGAATAACCAACACTCAACCAATGCACAATACATGAAGTATGTGCATCTAGGAAAAATCCTACACGGGCACAAGAGTGACAGTACTTAACAATGAATGCATAGCATTAGGACAAAGCACAAAGGCTGCATAAAGCATAGCATAAACCACAAAGGCCTACAAGTGTGCATAATCAAACCCTTAAAGCTTACATAAGCAACATGGGTACAAAACAAAAACATAAACCTTAAAAACCTACAAAGGTAATAAGTACAAAATGGTAAATAGTACTTCCCTTATCATATCACTCCCTCTATCATGAATCATAGGAGTTGTGATGAACTTGGAACATATATACTTGTAACCTGAAACACTTGCACAAAACACATTAGACCTTCAAGGTAAAGCAAGTAATAAACGGACAAGTATAATGTGACAAATAAATTGTGATCAAGTAAACATGATGTGAAACATGTGAGCAACTTGATCAGACACCAAACACCAAGACAAAGAATTTTTTTTTATTAGCTCAATGTCTTCTCCCCTTTGGTACATGCATCTCCCCTATGGAATATCTCTCCCCCTACAAGTGTGCACGAGAAATAGAACTTCTCCCCCTAAGAATGTGCACAAGGGTCATATAGAAATAACAAAAACTTTCCGGTATACTCCCTAGAGTATACTCTCCCCCTTTTTGTTAGGAATAGACAAAGGGTCAAGAAGAAACGAGGGCAAGAGATGAAGGCATGAACAATGACAATGATGCATGGGGGGTGCAATGATGCATAAGAAAATGAAGCTCAAACCTAAGATGAAACAAAACGCTACAAAGTATAAGGTAAACATGACATGCTAGGATAAAGAAACAAGGTATAAACCAATGCATGACAAGGGTAGCAAAGTTGTGTGCAAGAGGTGGCTAAGTGCAATGCATGACCAACGCATGACTAATGCATGAAAAATGCACATGTGGGGCAAGGCGTGTTAAATACACAACCAATAAATCAAACATGTTCCTAATGAGGAAACATGAGAAACCCCAAAGTTTAACACTCATTGGAGTTCAAAGAAGTGAGAAAATGCGTAAGAGGCATTTTATCAAACACCTAACATGCACACAATGAAGAACAAAGTGCAACAATGCATGAACATCATGAAAACCACCCTTAATACATGTTCTTTTTGCCACAAGGGGCCAACATTCAAAGCAAATCAACAAAAGAAACCAATCCCATATAAAATTTTTGACAAAAATTAAGTTTTCCTAACTCCTATGATGAAAATCCCAATCAAGAGCATAAAACTCTCCAAAACATATTCTAAAGATCAAAAACAATGAAAATAGTTTAGAATTACCTTAGAGATGTTAATGGAATGAAAAACCATTCAAATTGATTGGGTTTTGATGTAATAATATTGAAAGAGGGGTTTAAAAGAGGATGAGAGAGGTTAAAAACAGGTTTCCCATGAAAAACCCTTTAAAAAGCTGTTTTTGGGCGTTTCGCAGGAAGCTGACTCGCGAAAGTACTCGCGAAATTTTCGCGGGTAAGCCTTACTCGCGAGCTACTTGCAAGACACTCGCGAAACTCTCTGTCCAAAGCTGAAAAAGCTTTAAAATTGGACCATTTAACTTCCAGTTGAGCCTATATATGAAACAGGTCACGAAAACACCCAGAAAACATGTTTTTCACACAAAAACACTTTAAAAACTTTGAAAGACATGGGTGAAACAAATCACTTCCAAAAGCAAACAAAAAGAACAAAAATCTTTTTGGTTTAAACCATATATGGTTAAGCACACACACATCACATTTGAACATGTACAATCACACAAATGAAATAGACACACATTGAACAAAAGTCTTGTGTGTTGTGTGTGATGATCAAATGTAGAATAGTCCTTAGACTAGAGTGAAGTTTCAATGATCAATTCAATCAAGTCATACACAACTAGTACTAAGTCAAGACGTCTATCTCAATTATAGAAATGAACATATATGACCTCCCACAAATTGATTACAAATCTTAGAAGCTTTTCATTTGGCTTCTAAATAAATCATAACATTTGATCCATTTTGGATAATACATCTCATTTTTGAGATCGGTGCTTGAAATTTTTAATATTTCAACATTGAGAGTTAGCCTTTGGCTTTTTGAGCACCATACATTTCAATTTAAAGTGTCACTTTCCCTTTTTCCTAGTCAAATACTAGTATGTGCGACGGCTTTTGCAGCTCATTATCTCTTTTCATTTGGAGATTTACATTTGGTGAGCTCTTTAGCAAAAACATAAAAATAAAGTGGGAAGAGATATAGGCACAAGTCTATTCAAGTATCAAGACCATCAAGACTATTGACCAATCATTCATGATAAGCTTGAAGATCTATTTACAACAATCACACATAGTTTTCAAGATTTTTCCCACACAGATAAATGTGCATACATAACAAGTTAAGCTCGTAAATGTATTACGCCATTTGTACGAAGGTACAAGGCAAAACTCACATGTGATATGTGCTCAAACATATACGATCAAACTTTTTGAATTTTTCACTTTTTATACGGTTTTAGATTTTTTACTCACACAAAAACTAAAACAAAAAGTAAGATCAAAGCAAAAACAATGTAAACAAACAAATGCAAAATGCACAAATGCATGAAGATATGATATTCAATGCATGAAGGGTCCTACAAAGATCGAAATAATTAGATCAAGGACCAAAAGAGCAAAAGCTCAACCATAAGAGCCATTCCTCATCCAAACGGAACGATTTTTGGGAATGAGTGTCTTAAGAGAAGTGAGACGAGGTTTGGAAGAATGAGAACTGGAGATGTACATAGTCAAGGTGTTAAGAGCATTAAACACCTTCTTTAACAACATGCAATTATCACTCAAATCTGGTTTACCCTTTTTAGCACAACTTCGAAGAAGCTCAAGTTTCTCTTTTCTTTTGATTCTTTTAAAAGCATGAAACTTAGAGCACTGAGGTCTTAGATGACCAAACGCATCACAATGGTGACAAACAATGTGTTTAGGTCCACTAAGCTTTTTGGGAAGGGGTCTAGCAACATTTTTTTGTTCCCTCTTCAACTTATGACAGTGAGGTCTTATATGACCAATCACACCACAATGGTGGCAAGTTGGAACAAACTTAAATCCATCCAAAGCCTTAGGTTGAGACTTAAACGGAGGCTTTGACTTAACAACCTTTCTCTCCACTTGAGGAATGTACATCGATTTGTCCTTTGAGGTAGAACACACAATAGGCACAAACTCGGGTACCACAACATGATTGCAACATATATTATCATCCTTTTTAGCAATAGGTTCAGCAATCAAATACTTGGCATGCATTTTCAAAGATTCATTTTCACATTTTAGCTCATCAACAAGTTTGTTAGACAAGACAAGTTTAGCATCCAAGTCCATATTCAAACATTCAAACTCTTTTAGCTTTTCAAGAGAGTTTTCATTAAGTTTCTTATATTTTTCAACCAATTTGTTGGATTCATTGAGCTTAGCAATCAAATCATTATTTTCACAAAATAACTTGTTCAAATTCTTTTAAAACTTCTTAGCAATTTTCTTTAAGGGTTTGATCTTAGGAATATCAACAACATCTAAAGATTCATGTAACATAGCATCACAATCATGAGGATTATCACTCATAGAGGCATTTTCACAAACGCGTGGCATATTACATTTATCATCAACCAAATCATACAAGGAGGCATACATAGCACAATCCATGGCAAATAGACACAAGGGGTCAAGGATCACACTTAGGTATTTAAACCACAACAAGTGTACCCGCTCTGATACTAATTGAAAGTTCAAAATGGGTATAAACCACCCTTGAATGTTTAGACCCCAATTACAAAAATACCAATTCAAGTTTTTTATTAAACAGTTAATGTGTGGAATATGATAACAAGCTTATAACAGAATTGATAAACAATCTAAGCCAAATATAAACACATCCACAGCAGTAAATATAAGGAAAAAATAAAGGAAAGAAGATGCAAACACTCGGACAACACACGATGTGTTATCAAAGAGGAAACCGAAGCCCTTGGCGTAAAACCTCTTCGCCGCCCTCCAAGTGGTCAATAATCCACTAGAAAATGTAGTTGGGATACATGAATAGCAATAGACCCTCCAAGCCTAATCTATCCAGGTACCTAAGCCCTCCAAGCTTCTTATTCCAACGAGGTTGCGCCGAACCTTTTTCTTTTTTAGCTTACCAGATTCCGCTATAGCCCATAGCATCAACCAATAACCATTGGTCCCTTTCAAACTGCTTCCCTTAGCACCAAAAGACCTTCTCATAGATGTGGGTGTGGTGAGAAAAGGATTTGGTCAATAACCTCTCAAGGATGTATCAATGGAGAGGAAGAGAGTCGAGGAATTTGAGGAGTCTCTTAGTGAAGATTGGGGATGAGGCAATCTTGTTTTTCTCTAGGGTTTCTCTCTAGAAGCTCTGTCAATTTAGTGGGTATAAGGGTCTATATATAGTGGTGTGTGTTTGGAATACGAAGATATATTTTGCCAAACAGGGCTGATTGGCGGCTTGGCCTCGCGGCTTGTCCAAGTCGTGAGTTCAAGTCGCGACGTAACGGCCTGGCCAGCCTGGGACTTTTGTCCTATAGTGTGACAGCTGGCGCGACCCTTCAGCTCCCCTGTGTGCATCTCACGTGCCAGCATTTGACGGCTTGCCAGTCGCGAGTTAGCCGCGATTCCTAGCCGTGAAGCTCTGCCTTCTTACACATGCTTGAACTTTTCTTTACATCTTCTCACATACTACCCTTACAAGTTTCCCACCTAAATACAAGGTTACTAAGTGCTTAAATTACAAGCAAATTGGCACGGAATAAAGCCAACAAGATGGTTGATAAATTTCAACCTTACAAGTACTTCACTTTACAAAACACCTAACATCAGTGGTTTTGTTTTAGCTTTTAACGCAATAAAATAACATAAACAACAATAAAATAATATATAGATAGAGAGTACATTATAATTTATAATTAATAAATAGTATATCATTTTCTATTTTAGCAGTATTTATTTTTCTTGAAATACAAGTAAAACCAAATTTTATACAAAAGAGAGAGATGGTAGGCTCTGACATTAGCTTTGGGTCGGGTGGGTCCTGCCTTTTAGGTTGTGTGAGTCTTCCTTCATAGCCATAGTCCATAGCCATAGGGGGTGGTTTTAGGTGGTTTAGATCATCTACCATTCCAGTATCTAGATTGGTGGAACATAAATTTAGCAATTTGGCACCATAAAAAACTACTTTATTTATTTTACTAACTCACTTTACAAAACATCTAACATTAGTGGTTTTGTTTTAGCTTTCAACACAATGGAATAATATAAACAATAATAAAATATGTCTACTACAATAAATAGCAACCACTACCACCAGCACAATAAAATAATATAACTTTTAATAAAATAATTTTTTTTTTTACCTTCTTAGCTACAGTGCACATCAATCTTTGGCTATGCACTGTAGCTCAAAAGCCAAAAATTTTGGTTTTCCTTCCACCATTCCAGCATGCTTTTTAACCCCACTAATACTAACGCTCTTACTGATTCATGGTGATTTGATCTAAGCACCAAAATTTTTTTTTAAAATGATTGGATCTCATCATCATGTCATGTTATGGCTAAAGCTCTAAAGGTATGTTTGGTTAAGAGGATAGAAGATAGAGGAGAGGATATAAAATATTTTTGTTTTCTCTTATGTTGATTGGTTGGTGGGGTGAAAAAGTTGAGAGATAAAAAACTTATTTGTTTGGTTGAGAATAAAAATGAGACGATAGAAAGTGTAGTATGTATGAATTTACTATTATACCTTTATTACATAATAGATAAGAAATCGTTTTTTTTAATAGAAGTATATAAGAAATAATTTTTTGAGAAAATATGTATGAAATAATTTGACACATTATAAAAGTGTAACAACACAATTTTTACTTTATTTTAATTTCTTTTCTCTATCTATATGTTTTATGTATAAAAGATGTGATTTATTAAATTGGTCAAAATAACATATTAAAAAAAGAAAAGAAAAATCCCAAATTAAAAAAAGAAATGAGATAATGATATATATATATATATATATATATATATATATATAATGCGCTAGAAATAATATAGCACAATTGAGAGGCAATAGATAAGCTTAAAAAAATAATAATAAATAAAATTGTTGTTGCTTGCTTCATGCAGTTACGTTAATATTGGACAAAGAAAAAAGAAGGTCTAAACAATACAAAACAAAAGTGGTTGAGTAGCGAGCACTGAACAGTAGTAATGTTACAAGGGAAAAAATAGTCCTTTGATCTTCAACCCTCTTTTCACTCCCATTTTCTCCCCATTTTAGAGAGATTATTTTTTGGTGGGGTAGGAGAAAAAACTCATGGGCCCCACCAATTTTCTCTTCCTCTTTCTCTCCTAACTAAACACACAAAACTATCATTTTCTCTCCTTTTTTTTTTTTCTATCCTCCCTAAAATCCACCCAACCAAACAAACCTTAAGTCTAGTAATGGATGATTTTTCTCATCTTCTTGGCTTCTTCTCTTTTCAGCATTCTCAACTCACAACTCACAGCAACAATGGACTTTCTCTCTTTTAAATCTAAAATTTCTCTTGTGTGCCTCTAACTCTGATCTGATGATGACTTTGTCTTTGAGGGTTTTTTTTTTTTGTTTTTTTGTTTTTGTTTTTGTTTTTATTTTGTTTTATTTTGTCAATGCCTCATGGCTGTTCAACCACCTCAATTTATGGATGCCTTAGCTACCTTGGCCTTCATGGTTAAAATACTCAAGGGAGTATGGACATGACATTGAGCAAAGTTATGAGGAAGTGCATAAAGGGAAGACTAAAGCTTCAATAATGACCATAGAGGAGGAGGAAGTTCCATGGTACTATGACATCATAAAGTTTTTAGAACTAGGGGCATATTTGGATGGTGCAGATAAGAGAGAAAGTCGTTCCATTAGAATGATGGCAATACAATACATCTTATGTGGAGGACAACTCTATAAAAGGTCCTACAATAGTATACACCTTTGTTGCTTGAAGAAGGAAGATGCTGAGAAGGAAATGGAAGAAGTTCATAAAGAGATTTGTGGCCCTCATATGAATAGGCTAATGTTAGCCAAGAAAATCCTAAGGATAGGGTACTATTGGAATATGATGGAAACCGACTGTGTGGACTATGTGAAGAGTTGTAGTGAATGTCAGACACTCGCTAACTTGAACCATGTACCACCTAGTGAGTTGTATAGCATGACTTCCCAATGCCCATTCTCGGTTTGGGGTATAGATGTGATCAGAAGGATAGCTCCTAAGGCTTTAAATGGGCATGAATACATCCTTGTGGCAATTGATTATTTTACCAAGTGGGTGGAAGCAACCTCCTACTCCATATTGAAGTCTAAAAATGTGGCTCGGTTCTTAGAAACAACATCATATTTCGGTTCGGGGTGCCCCAATAGATCATCTTCGATAATGGTTCCTACTTTGAGGGTGAAGTTCGGAGAGTCATGGAAGAATATAACATTGAGCATCACAAGCTAATAGGGCCATAGAAGCAAATAATAAGACTATAAAGAACATCCTAGTTAAGATGGTAGTGACATACAAAGATTGGGCTGAGAAGCTTCTGTTTGCTTCATGGAGTTATAGAACTTCTATCCATGTGTCGACTTGGGCAACACCTTACACTTTGGTTTATGGTAGTAAGGCGATGCTTTCTATTGAGGCAGAGATACAATGTTTGAGGGTATTGGTGGAAACCAAGGTCCTATAAAAGGATTGGGCTAAAGTGAGATATGAATAAATGGCTTTGATAGATGAGAAGAGGGCTAGGGCATAATATCATGCACAAGGGCACCAAAAAAGGATTGCAAAAGCATTCAACAAGAAAGTGAATCCAAGAAACCTTAAAGAAGGGGACTTGGTCCTAAAGGTGCTTAGAGATGAGACTTTTGATCCTAGAGAAAAGATGAAGCCAAGCTGGTCTGGGCCTTTTATCATTAAGAAGATCAAGTTTGAAGGTGCTACGAGGATCACAAATTTAGATAGGGAAGAGATGCTTCGCCTAATTAACATGGATAGACTTTGGAAATACAACATTTAATAAAATAAAATAAAATAAAAAAAAAAGCCTGCTAGGTTGAAAACCTAAAAGGGCGGCCTAGGCAAAAATTAAGACAAAAAAACCTCGCTATATTGAAAACCCGAAAGGTCAGTTTAGGCAAAAGTTAGGGGAAAAGACCATGGACAAGGCGAAAATTCCCGAAGGGACATCAGGGGCAAAAATTACATGACAAAGGAAAAAGAAAAGAAAAAAAGAAAAAAAGAAACAAAGAAACAAAGGAATGAGATGACAATAAGCAAAGATAATAAAAATAGATTCTCTTATTACTCAAATTAAAAGGTAACAAGATTGTTTTCATTGGGATTTGGAACATTCCAATCCTTTATTAAATTCAAAAACAAAAACATAAGAATCATAAAGTGCAGAAAAGTAAAATATGGGGCATATTAAGGTGGTTACTCAGCTCCCTTTACTTTCTTGTTAGTCTTCATGTGAGCTTTCTCATCCCTTAGAATCCCTTTCATGTCATCCTCTAACCATTGCTTATACCTCGTAGTGGGATAGATGTATCGAAGAAGAGCGATGCCTCTAGTCACCCTACGGTATGGCCAAGCCTCATAAAGCCTATCCAAGATCCTATTAGTAAACACCTCAGTGTGGAAGGCACCTTCATCATTAGGAGCTCCTTGATGCTCTCCAAATTGCTTTGAGATACGACAAGTGGAGTAGTCTGAGCAGCAACGAAGTCTAATTAAAGGCACATAGTAGTCCTTGCAACAACTATGAACCATGCGTGTGATGTGCCACCACTCCACGACCCATTGGATGTTGGTCTCCATGATGTGACCTGTAAGCTCCATGTACGTCTCAAAGCTCATGTCATTTTGATGAAGCCGACGGTCTCTAAAATGCGTAGGGAGGTATGTGCTGGAGGGTATGGTAGGAGGTTGAAGCATTCGAAGCCTCTCTTATAGCCATATCTGGAAAAAAAAAGAAGAAGAAGAAGAAAGAGAAAAGAAAAAAAGAAGAGATAGCATGAGTGAAAAAAATATAAATAATGATGAAAGATGATATAAGGTGTCTCAATGGGTTGAAAATCGAAAGGTAATCCATGCAAAATTAGAGGAATCCCGTTAGGTTGAGAACCTAGGCAAAAGTTAGAGATTATACCTGAAAAAGAAGAGGACTTCCCGTAAACAAGCTTGCTTCATTCCTATGAAAGGCATCCAAACAATTAAGGGTTTCCGCCAAGATCAAGCCCACCAAGTTATCTCTCTTTAGCTCATAAATCACCATGCATATCCGGAGGTCCACATAATATGATCTTTGGACCAAGAAGTACCTTGCAAGAGCACATAAGCAAAAGGCATGAAGAAAGTACGAACATAGGCTCTCACCCATAGGAAGGGATGAGCTAGGAAAGTGTGCAAAAACCAAGATAAGGTTGAGTTTACTGAAGATGCACCACCTATTTGACGTAGCAAGAGGGATGCCTAACACAACTTTCAGCAAGAAGGGGAGATCCCTACCCATGGTAGGGAAGATGAGATCATTAATCTCTGGTTCACCCATGATGGCACCAAATTCTTCGATTGTGGGGTATAGTTCTACTCTATTGAAGCAAAAAACATGTCGAGTAGGGACCCAATAGTTGGCAGTAGCACGAAGAAAAGGCTAGTCCATTCGTATTTGATGGTATGAAAAGACACAAGAAAGACCATAGGGGGCGATAGAATCCTTAAAATCAGGACTAAGCCTCCTAATCCAAGTTGAGACATCGAGTGGAGAGTTTTCTACCATAAGAGGACCTCAAAAAGGTGCTCTTTGAGTTGAATATATGTTGATGAGGGTTTTGGGATCCTAACGGCTACTTTTATACTTAATTAGGGCGGTTTGGGTTTCCTTTGATTCCCGACCTATGTACGTAAGGTCAACCCTGCGTACACGAAGTCAAAGCTGCGTATACAGGCCCATCCCCACGTATGCATAGAGCTTGGCAGAAACCCATTCTCCCCTGTTTTAAGTATGGTTTTTCTGCTCCAAGGCATCCTTAGGGTTCCTATGACCTAAAGGATCATTCAAGGCATATTTCAAGCACAAGATTTCAAGTATCAAAGAAGAAATGTGTATTGAAACATACAATTAACCATATATCTTGTAAATTATGTACTAGTCCCAACTAAAAGCATAAATGTAAAAAGATGTTCTTAAGTACAACCCTTTGCCTCAAACTAAGTTCAAATGTTTGCAAAAGGAAATAAAAAACAATAACAGCAACAAAAAAGAAAGATGTGTGTTGTATGCATATGTGTCTTGACTGCAGGTAATCAATGGTGTTGCCTTTTCCTAGGTCGGTAGCTAGGAGTCGCCTCTGAATCCTCTTCATCACCACCTTCATCATCATTATCATCATCACCACCACCACCTGGGTAGGCCGCCCTTCCAGGACCGTACAAGCTCCTTGAATAATTGGTCACCTCCAGCTTGAGATTCCCAGCCAACCATACTTACTCCTCATGCTCCTAAATGGTGGGCTACAGTTCAAAGAAAGAAGGGTTAGTGACTAAAAAAAAAAGAGATAATAAGAAGAAAAAAGAATAAAGGGGAAAGAAGAACTCACCGCCCGGGTGTTTGGAGGAAAAGGGTAGCCCATAACATTGAGATTACGGAGCATGGCGAGCAAAGCCATCAGGGTTGTAAGCATAGATCATCCAAGGGACATATGGAGGGTTAATGGGCTCACTAGCAGCAGGCTCCACCTGCTACAGTTTTCCCCCATTAGAAGCCATGACAAACAAGGTATATGAAAAGGAAAAGAAGGAGAAGAGATTGAACATATACCTGAGCAGAAGGGAAGGTATGAGGCAGGTGATGTTAAATTCCTCATAGTCCAATCCATCAAGGAGTCGCTCGGAGTAGGGAATGCCACTCCCCCATGAGTTGTACTCAGCATCGGTCATGGAGTGTGGGGCAAGCGTGAACTCTAGAGGATCCATCGGAATCTGTGGGTCATCCCTACCCACTAGTTGACACCGCACCCTCTTTGCCAAGTAGAATGCCCTCAAGCTCACTCCTTCGAAGGGCCGGGTAATCTCCGAAGTAATGATGGTAGTAACTTCCAAATCTGGAGAAGCAGGAAGGGGTTGGCCGGCCTATGGAGTCTAGTTAACCTATAATGACACAAGGTTAGAAGATAGGTATCCTAAAGGAAATGCATGAAGAAGCATGAAAATTAGAACTTTTAAGCTTACCTCATTTGAAGTTAACCCAGCAAGGTGGGCCTTCACTCGAGGGAACTCCCTTAGATTTAGATCGGTGCCTGGAGTTATGAGGCCATACCTTATAATCCACTGCTACAAAAGGAAGCATAAGCCATAGGTTAGATACAAGATGACAGTTTGTAAGATGACAGTTTGTGAGATGATACAGTTTGCAAGACTATAAGCTACAAATGAAAATACAAGAGTTGGAAAGAGAACAAACCATAAGGAGCTTCCAAGGCCTTACAAGCTGCCGCAAGGTGGCCCGGCTAAGAGTGTCGAGGGTAGAGTAAAGATAGGCAGGACATGCCTACCCCTAGTTGGCCCTCCGTGCATCTGCAAAGTCTTGAAAGAGGGTTAACCACATTAAGGACATAATTTACCTACCATTGGTAAAGAGATAAGCTCCTAACAAGTGTAGAAGAAAGGCCCTAGCCATCTGGATGTGCTCCTCTGTAGTCCTTTGTAAGAGAAGCATGTAATTCGACACTAAGTCAAAGTAGCGGATGGTCTCAGTGCAGTACTTCCTCTCCAACATGTCAAGACCCAGCTGGATGCCAGACATGTTGTCCAAATTAATGAAGGTCCCTCCGAAACTAAGGCCGGTCATGCAGTAAAAGTCATTAGGAGTCACCGTTATCTCCTGCTCATCATTATGGAAGGTATGAGTAGTTTCCCACCACCTCTGGATGAGGCGTTGCACCAAGGTATAGCACAGGCAGACCTTTTCGGCAGAAGACCAAGGATAGGCTCGAAGCTCGCTTCCCGGATGTAGGCTCTAGTTTCAGGAACAAGGAGGTTGTACCACTCCACCACTTTGTTAGTGCTTCCTTTTCCAGCATAACGGGATGAGCACTACAAAAGAAGAAGATAACATTAGATTCTTGATTCAATTTAAAATGATGAAAAATGATGTTTTCAATGCAAGAATAAAGATAAAAAGAAGGATGCAGTGATGTTTAGGTTCAAAAATGACAAAAATAGGTGTTATGATTGCATATAGAAGTGAAACAGTTGAAAAAGAAGTGAAAATGGGCAGAGTAAGTCCTCTCCCAAGTGTCTCACGTACGTAGGTCAAGCTCTACATACGCAGATAGGACCCCGTGTACGCAGGCTAGAACTCATGTACGTAGAGCCTCAAGAACAGACTTATGTACGTAAGAACAAAGCTGCATACGTATAGGTCCAAGCTACGTACACAAGCTTGAGCCCACGTTTGCAGAAGCATAGACAAAAAGAGTCCTTCGACATTTTCAAGCATACATAATCCAAAATCAATCCTAAACGTGTTCCTACCCCTCCTAATGTGTCAAGTTTTCATCTAAACCCATCCCACAACAAAACCCAATCATTTACATGGCCAAAAACACATCAAAACAGATGATCAAAAAGAAACTTGAAAATGAGAAAAGTTTGAAAAACTTACAAATTTAGTCATAGTGATGTAATTCTCTGGCCAGTACGTCAAGTGAGGAGGCTTCATTAATCTCACTACCCCACTCTAGCGAGTGAGGAGATATGCATTAGAGGAAAGGACGTAGGAAGTCTTTTTGGCCTTGGGTGCCATTGGAGGAGATGAAGAGAGTCTAGAGAGAAAATGAGAGAATAAAGGAGTTTTGAAAGAATGGGAGAATTAGATGATGTGAGGAAAAGAGAGAAAAGGGAAGTTTTTGTAGAGAAAAAAGAAGAAGTTGAAGAGTTATGAAGAATGTGAAGAGATGAGAGAGATGAAGAGAATGAAGAAGAAAAAGAAATGGTTGGTAACCGTTGGGAAAAATGAATAGGCAGGAACACACTTGATGGCTAAACTATGTGCAGTTTACGCCTCACCACTAACCTACGTGTAGTTTAGTCATGAACAGTAGTTAAAAAAAAAAAAAAAAAAAAAAAAGGAAAAACATCTCAAGATTGCCCCCAATTGGGCACAAAGTCATCAAGGACCCCTCAGTGAGTAGTAAAGGAAGCAGACGACTCTTCCCCAAATAAAGCATGTACATCCCATAACCATTTCTAGCAGATCACATGAAATCAAGAACACTACCCCCAGTAAGGAAGCAAAAGATTCTTTCTCGGTGGATTAAGCATATCTAGAATGTCATCCCTATGGAGGAGGCAGAAGATTCTTCCTTAATAGATCCAAGCATATTTAAACAATCCCCCAGTGAGGAAGTAGAAAATTCTTCCCTAGTGGATCAAGAACACCTAAAGTATCCCCAGTGAGGAAGCAGAAGATTCTTTCTCAAAGTCCTCAGCATATCATGAAGGAAGCATAAGATTCTTCCTCAATGGATCACACATCTACAAAAGTTACACTACTCCTCATCGAGTCCATTTCTACTACTTCTCAGCAAGTTTCTTATCCCCAAGTAAGTCATGAAAGAGGCAGAAGATTCCTTCCCATACATACCTACTCCTTAGTGAGTTTCCACCGCCCTTAATGGATCCAACAATTAAGGCTACTCATGCACATATTCTCTGGGAATTGAACATGTAGGCACGGTATAAAAAGGTAGATATAGAGATAAAAATAGAGAAAGAGACCAAGGTCAACCCAAGGTAAGAGCTTCACCAAAAAAGGTAGAGAAAGAAGTGAAGAAGATAAGAGGAGCAAGCCAACAGGAGAAGTTTGAGGCAAGAGCCTCGAATGGACACCAAAGAGACTGTATCCTTTTGTTGTTTATTGGGTTAGCTCAAAGATCCCTTTTGTTTGTTTTTCTTTTTCTTTTTAAATGACTCTAGGATAGTGATTCACTCGCCATTTGCTTGCAAGTGGCAAAACAGGTTTTGGGATAGTGAACCTGTCATTTCTCATTTCCTGAGCAATAAAGGTGGGACTTTAGACATACGAATTCCATGCAGCTCTACAGAGTTGCACCCATTCGTGAGTTGGGCTTGAGTCATACGTCGAAACAAAATGTTTTGTTTCTTATTCTTTTGATTCCATCAGCGAAGCTCACAAATCAAAAGAGGGGCATTTGTAGACACTGCATTTTGTAACCTTTACGACTCGGGCCCCCGTTCCTCAATGATGCCCAAACTCTAAGGTCCAAGGCTAGTTTAGAGTCCAATCAGATATCAAATTGACTTAAGGAGTGTTAAAATGGAAAATATAACCTTTTAAATGAGCAAAAATCTATTTTTGGAAATAAAATAACCAAAATGGTCCTCGGCCCACGCATGTGAGTAGCAACTTGCATACGTGGGCCAAAGCATGCGTATGTAGGCACACTCCTGCTTAAGCTACTAGGGTTTCAAAGAAATAAAAAAGGCAAGTTTTCTGCAATAATGGCTAAGGTTTGGAATGAATCCTATATCATCTGGGAGCCGTTCCAAACCCCTTTTTTTTCACTATATTAAGCCTTACGTGGTACATTTTCAAAACACATAGAAATCCCATAGGAAAAATACAAGATTCACTAGAAATAGTGAATCAAAAGGGAGTTTTTCACAAAACACCCTCAAGTCAATTTTGTTTGATTGGGACCCCAATCCTTTAGTTTAACATAGCTAATCACTTTCTTACTAGTTTGTAAGTAGATTTGACTAAGGGGAACGGTAAAAAATCAAGCTTGGAAAGCTTTTGTGTGAGGTATCTAGTCTAAACTTTTCTTTTTTCCTTTCTTTCATTTTCTGCTTTTAAATCTTTCTGTTTGCTTTATTTGTTTGCTATAATATGTTTTAATATGCTTTTCTAGATTAGGTTTACATTTTTGTATGCTTAAAATGCATGATTAGGTTGTTAAAATTTCTGTTTTAAGGTTCTGCCCTATTTTTGTGTTTTTAGGTTTTTTGGGCAAGAATTGCTATATGCATAATCTTGCCTGCGCACGCAAGCTTGATTATGCGCACGCAGGCTTGTTCTTGCATGCACAAACCGCTACCCAGAAACCCTAATTTTTTTTTGTTTTGCTTTTATTTTCACATGTTTGTTTTGTTTAGCTTTTTTTTTTTTTTTTTTTTTATCTTTTTTTATTTTTTATGCTTCCAATGTCTCCATTTCACACATTTATTTGCTTGTTTGCTATCACATGTTAGAATTAGGGTTTATCTTGTGTTTGCTTCCTTTCAATGCCATAATCATGCATTCATATGCTCATGCATAATGTCATAGGTGCTGAGTTGCTGTAAGGTAAGTAAAAAATAAGTCATGCATTGGAAATGCCTACATATTTGTGATATGATCTTGTTTTGATGTTTGGATGAATCACATGTTGCTTTGATATTTTTTTATGCTTCTGCTTTGATTTGATTATACATTTTGCTGCCTTGAATATGATGTGATGCCATGTTAGATGAATGCTAGGGTTGTATATGTGTGGTTTGGCTTCTTTTGCTCTATGGATAGATATTTATGAGTTTTGGGATGAATGATGCCATGTTATATGCTTAGATGTATGCTAGTGTGTGTGTGAATTAGAATACAAGTATTGAATATGATTTTATTGAGGTTAAGATATAAGACACAATGATGGGAGGCCAACCTTAGGGTTGGGCGGTTTTGGATGCCTAACACCTTCCTAAGAACGTACCTAAACTCCAAACCCATATCTCTGGTAATAAGATCAAAAGGTCATTCCTCAAGAGGACGCTATATATATAGTTCCTAGAACATTGCCAAAATTAGGTGGCGACTCCAACATTTCCTGTTGCGTCCATAGGAACCACCTAGACTACCCAAAGGTGAAAGAAAACTTTGTCTGAGGGGAAACACTAAGGAACCACCTAGGCTACCCGAAGGTGAAAGAAGATTTTCTGAGGGAAACTCGAAGGAAAAAACCACTAAGGCAAGCTAGTGAAAATCAAGTTTGAGTTGGTTGAACTTGCTTTAAAAATGTTGGGTTCTTTTTACCTTTTTTGGGATGCTTTGACAGAGGAGCTTGTAAGTTGTACAGATCAACTCCAACTTCTGGCTAAATTCCTCTCCTAGACTTGTAGTAGCTAGTCTTCATGTGGGGGCTGCACAATGGATTTTTAGTGGTTTATGGGAATGAGACCACTAAAAATCTACCCAAATATCATATTGAGAGCACCCGAAGGCTCGACCTTTTTCTAGTCCATATGGACGTCTTGTGGATCATTGATCTCACCAATCGCTCTTTTAGTGCCTTAACAGAAACTGTTGTTGCTTAAATTTGAGATAGAGAATCTAGGGCCCTTGGTGGCTTCCATAAAGGAAATTGGTCAACATTATTGGAGTAGAAAATTTAGGTTGTGCTTGCTTCTCTTGCTTGATATTTGATAGGCCAAAGCAAGTTCCTGAAAAGGAAATTCAAAATAACCAAAGTTAGCTAGAAATCTTGGCCTTAAAAGGATCCGACAAAATTGGAAATACCTAGGCCTTTCTCCAATAAAGTGGCCTCATGCATCCTTTTAAATGTCTACTCCAATGTTTAATATAGGTGTCTTATGTTGGTTGATTGAGATGTTGCATCTGCAAGGTAACCAAAGTAGGTTTATGACAATCTTCAACTCCTTATAATGGGTTGTTAAATGAGTTACTCATGGCTTGTGTATTCATGAATGGCTCCACAAGCTTCTATCGTGACCTCAATTTAGGTGAATTCCCATTAATCTTGTGGAGGCGGACCCAAGTGGGATTTGTAAAAGAATTCATGATGCTTTCTCGACTATCAGCTTCATTCCATTTTACATGGGAGAACAATCGAGAAAAAGTTTGCCCCAGTATGGCATTTTTCTTCGACCATCTAAAATGGCCTTTTGAAGATTCCTAGCTAAGATGAACCATGATTGCTTGGTCTTTCCGACTATAGCACTGGCAGTACATTTCCTCTAAAGGAGATCTTGATCCCTAAAAAGTCTTTAGACTGGGCTGAGCTTCAACATCCTCCCTATTCTCAGGGTTTTTTTGAAAATTTCGTGCAACTGGTCGACAACATCAACTAGATCTTGGGAGTGAAATCGGGGTCCTTTAAGAAACGCCATAAGCGAAGATTGGCTATATATTAGCTCAATCATGGGAGCCCACCATCGGGTTTTAATTTCCACACTTGGAAGTAGTGTCAGTTCCACAGTTTTTCTCGAAATAGTACTTTGAGATGAATAACTTAGATTTCTTCCTAAGATCATTTCTCTTCAACTTATGATTAACAAGATTTGACAAAAGTCTCCTCACAAGACATGGGAACCCAACAAAAACTACCCTGGTATAGGGGCATGCCATATCTAACTCATCTATTTTCTACCACCTTAGGTTGTATGTAACCTCTTGGTTGAGACTTTATAAATGCTAGTGTGTGTGCCCAAAGGGCTAATTCTAAAAGTCCATTCTTCAATGTCGAGAATAGTCAAATCTAGACCAAACATGAAATCATCTTGACAAGTGGTGGGAGGGTTGGGCACCCTTAGGAGTTTATGCCGTTAATGGCCATTTTAGAAGAATTAACTCCAAAGACTTTTCTAACATCAATCTTGATCATATGAATCAATTGGCTTGGATTGCAAAAGCCAAATCAAGGGTCTTCTTAGTAGCACCAGCCTTTTCAGTCTATCACTTGAAGTGTGACACATAGGAGAACATCTCCCTAAGCTTCTTACTCTTCATACCATCTTTGGTTCATCCCCTTAGGGTTATGAGACTAGTAAAAGCCATGGACTTGAGTTATGCTGATCTTCTTGTAGATCGGAGCCTTAGACATTTCTAGGAATGTCTTGATCATCTAAGTTTCAGAGAATACACTCAAGTGCCCCTTT
The DNA here is from genome assembly GCA_023736055.1 of Quercus glauca. Taxonomy (NCBI): domain Eukaryota; kingdom Viridiplantae; phylum Streptophyta; class Magnoliopsida; order Fagales; family Fagaceae; genus Quercus; species Quercus glauca. The sequence goes on from CM043319.1 coordinate 42,202,023, forward strand.
CTCTTTTCATCTTTGAGTACTTCATCTGAAATTTTCCCTATCATCTTCTTCCATTTTCTATCAACTGGAATGTCAAGGAGCTACCATAATGTTGACACAATGATGGTATGGGCATTCAATAGCAATTCATGCTCGTTCCTTTGTAGTTTCAAATGCCATATGGCAGCAGGTCCGACCAACCGTTTTGAGAAGACCACATATGAATCGAGACCTTGTTTTGCCAAAAATAAGTGCAACTAGATGACAAGAACCAATCTATTTTTCAATCCCCACAATTCGATCAGGGTGAGCTACTCTTAGGGTCCTCAGATAAGACAAAGCTTGGCTTAACAAACTGGTTTTCAACATAGGCACTTATCACAACTGTTACCCCTAATAAATTTCTGCTTTCAACTGGAATGATCCTTCATTTATATTTGGCATCCAGTTCTCATTCTTATCATGCATCACTTCATGCAAGCTTAGTGATGCAAGGATCATGAACTCTTTACATGTCATCTCAGACCTAGAGAAAGAATGGGATAGCAAGGAGTTAGGATTACAATTGAGATATTTTCATGGTGGGAAAAAAAACCAAAACACATATTAGTTTTAAGTCCAATTGCTTTAAGCATGCCCCTATTTCATTTCACAATTAATGGGAGAAGTTCCATGATTTGGACTTTTTGTCATTGAATGAGTTTCTAAAGTGATTCAAATCTTAACATAACCTCTTTGTGGCAAGTGACTAAACATTTGCATAGGTTTTGAAAAATCTTGGGCTGAACCCCTTTTTCAAAATGAAAATTTTAAGATACAACACCTTGCCTTTTTTTAGGAAATATTTTGCACAATTTGTATAGCAAAGGTTTTAGCAATGATCAAAGAAAATACAAAGCTCTTCTTCTAATACAAAATTCACAATGATCCTTGGACAAAGAAAACAATTTTGATACAAAGGCATTTAATGCACGGAAACAAAGTTCGATCCCTTTGGCAATTTTTTGAAGAAAAACTTGGCCTCTTGCCTGTCTCTATGGAAAGATTTGATTGCTTGTCACCCAATATATTTTTTATACAATTAGGTGAAAGATATCAGAAGGTGCATGCATGCCCTTGTAGGGTTGGGGGCCTTTAGGCCTCAGGTGGATACTAATGCATAAGTGGTTCTGGGACCGTCCCTCCTAGGGCTTCTCAATGTTATGAAAGTAGGAAAAGATCATACCTTCATTTGAGAATTTTTCCCTTACAAACGAAATGCTTAAGGACATGCTCCTATCATTTTCAGCTTAAACCCTTGAGTGAGTTTTTATCATGGTGAGTTTCTATAGTGATGCAGAATTAATGCACAAGCTTGGCAAGTAACTAGAACTTTCATATCATGCTTGAAATTGCGGGATGGACCATTCTCTTTTGATTACAAAGAAAGTAATGCTTTTACAAAACTTTGGTTTTTTACAATGCCCCCAAAACATGGGCTTTTACAATGCCCCCAAAATCTTGAACTCTTGGCAAAGTCTTCCTTGGTGCGAAGTTCCAGCTACTTGCCACAAATTTTATCTACACACATTTACATGACGGAGTCATTAGTGTTTGCATGCATGCCCTTGTAGGGTTGGAAACCCTTAGGGATTGGATATTATCTAATGTGCAAGCAACGAGGTTGCTTTTCGTCCTTGAAAATTCAAAACATACCTTAATTTTGAAATAGTTGGGGATATTTGGATTGCATTTCGTCTTTACGGTCCCATTAAGCTTCTTCTATGGAATGATTCCTCCATAATACTTTGACCAAATGTATAGTCTTATTGCGTAGCACTTGCTCTTTATAATCTAAAATCTGAATTGGAACTTTCTCATAGGCCAAGTTCTCTTTGACTTGAAGTGGCTCATAACTCAGAATATAAAAAGGATCAGGGACATACCTTCTCAACATGGATACATGGAAAATGTTATGCAACCTTGACAGAGCCAGTGGTAAAGCAAGCCGATAAGCAATAGAACCAACTCTCTCCAAAATTTCAAAGGGCCCCACATATCTAGGGCTTAACTTGCCCTTCTTGCCAAACCTCATAACTCCTTTCATAGGTGCCACTTGAATAAAAACCATGTCTCCTATTTCAAATTCCACTTCTCTTCTCCGTGGATCAACATAACTTTTATGTTTACTTTGAGCTGCACGCAGTCTTTCCCGAATTACATCAATCTTTTCATTGGTTCTTTGAACAATCTCAGGACCCAAGATTCTCCTCTTTCCAACCTCTTCCCAACAAATTGGGGATCTATACTTTCTCCTATACAAAGCCTCATAGGGTGCCATCTTAATACTGGAGTGATAGCTATTATTATAAGCAAACTCCTCCAAAGTCAAATGGTCATTCCAACTACCCTTGAAATCTAAGGCACAAGCTCTCAACATGTCTTCTAAAGTTTGGATAGTTCTCTTGGACTGTCCATCTGTTTGAGGGTGGCAAGCAGTACTAAAGTTCAACTTAGTGTTGGAAAATCTGGTTTTGTATCTCATATAAAACACACAGCGGAAGCAACAATCACAGATCTACTTCATTCATGAAAGATAGCATGTAACCTTGAATTCTAGAACAAAGAATAGGAAGCGTACCTTGATGCAGTGAAATTCAAAAAACAAGACTTGAGAATTACTTGGGAACACTTTTAATCTTCACTCTAATTCCACTTGATGCCCAAGAAGTATGGTCTTTCAATCAGTTTCCAAGGAGAGAATAAAGAGTGTCCAACACTCACATACACCATTGCATTCCTTATGTGATTTAAATGAAAACCACACATGAAAAGACTTATGAAATTCTGTATGTTTCTCTCCTTATATATAACTAATTATCTAATTGAGCTAGCCTTTTGGGCCATTCCAATTGGGCTCTAGTATGTGGCTTGGAGTGGGATCAAAAGGGACTAATAAGACACTAGCTCCAATGGGCCTTGGCCTTTTCTGTCAACTCTTGACAAGTCCAAAGTTGCCATTAATTATATTCAATACCACTAAAAGAATATAATTGCTCTCTAGGCCTTATCTATAAATTATATCCCAAAACCTTATTATACATGCAACCCCTTCATTAAAATATTCGTAGTAATACAAAATCATAAATATTGACTGCCACTTTGAAGATTACTACATCTTATTTCTTGAGTACCTGGTTTAATCCTTTTATGTTTTCATCATATATTTATGAAATCCAATTTCATAAATATATACTTTAGTAACTCCTTACTAAAGTGGTTGGGTCCAACACTCTGAATAACCAAACCCATTAAACTTATCTCAAGGGAATATTTTATATCTCCGTTAAGATATTATGAATTTTGTTAAGGACATATTTTATGTAGTTGGCTAATCTTTTGACAAAACGCACTTTACTTGTAATTGGGTAGATCTAGGATGTGTTTAATACTTTAAGAAACATGTTGTTCAAGCCTAGTATTAAAGCCATGAAGATTGGACCAAGAAACAAGTGAAGAAAAGGTGTTCAATAAAGCTGGACAGATAGCTCGACACCTGTGGACAGATAGCTTGATAGCTGCTCGACACCTCTCGACAGCTGGCTATTTATCGAGCTCTTAAAGTGTTTTCTTATTGCAATCTTGACACCTTCTCGACAGCTGGTGGATCAATCGAGAAAGCTCCTGTCCCTCGACACCTCCTCGACACCTAGCTATCTATCGAGGTTTAAAGCTCGACACCTCCCGATCGATCGAGGTATCTATCAAGGTTACGGGAATTCAAATTTTCAGATCTGATTTTTGGGCCAAGCTTTTGTATTTGTGTAGGGTTTCTTTTCTCACAACCCTAGACCTATATAAGGCTTATTTTAGAGGCCGTCACATAAGAGAATACAAGGAGAACATACGAAAAAGGTGACCGATGCCTTATTCTTTCTGAAAGAAGTTACTGCGTCTTTTACGCCTTAGGGTTTTGAAATCAAGTGCTTCTTGACCTTCATTCTTGATGAAGTGAATAACTTTGCAGCCAACATCTTCTTCTAGTTGGTGATTAAAGTCGCGTACTGGGATCCGCGCAATTGGTTAGTCATGTATTGAGATTCGTGCATCAACAAAAGGGTGGCGTTCATATATTGAAGAGTTTAGAGGTTCTGAAGCAGTAAAAGGTTTCTGCTGTGAGTTCATCTACGGGGATTGTAGAGTCTAGGGACAAATGTTTTGTACTAGATCTGAAACTTCTCTTTACTATAGTGGATTGCTTTTTGGGAAGGTTTCCCTCCAGGTTTTTTACTGTGAAACTGGTTGGTTTCATTGGTTTTCCTGGGTCATCATATCTTGTCTTATTTATTTTTCCGCTGCATTCATTATTGACATGATATTGATGTTTGTTTATTTTAACAAGTTTTATTGATAATAAATTTAATTAACAACTTGGATTTAAAACTTATTAATTTTATCAACTGGGGTCTAAATTTCCCAACAAATTTCATCTTGAGAATATATGTTCCATCAACACTAAATGCGGCTACCCAACATACTGAGGTTTTGATTGTGACTTATAGATCTCATTCCTGATATATCAAAGCAACTTATATCTCATGATCAGGTCCATTATTCTCTCAGGATTTAGAGTTGATGTAAATAGAAATTGTGAGATTTATTATTAATTTGACAGTTGTTAGGAGAATAATAAATCTCACAGCAGTCCAGTTCAATATGTCTTAACTCTTAAAACATATCAACATATCAACTAGAAGTCTCCACTTCCATGATCAAGACAAATCATTTTAGTTGATATGTTATAGATTTCGTAGATGAAATGCCCAATTTCATCACCGATTACGAACTAAAATTCTGAGTTTATAAAGAACTTGTGATTTATATCTTTCTATGACTTTTCACATAAATCACATACTATGCATCTCATGGACTAAGATAATGTCACATTAGTTTATTAATAAATAGTCTCATACAATTAAACAATTTAATTATTTATGACATGCCAATAATTTTAGGGCATAAACCCCAACACTTAGTACCCAAGGCTTTCTACAAGCTATCCCTCGTATGGGTTTGGGGTGTTACAGTTATGGTATTAAAGCGTAATTAAATATCCACAAATAAACTTCAACCCATCAAAATCTTTCCTATGAAATCCATAAAAACAAAAACTTTAAAAATAAAGTCTACAAATACAATCTCAAAGAGTTCCACAACTGTCAAACTCAATATCCTAAAAAAAAAAAAACTAAAACAGTTCACCAACTAACATAGCTCCAAAAAAATCTTCAATCTAAGGCTCCACTAATCTACCACTAAAAGACATTCCACTGCTCTAATCTGAAAAGGTGGAAAAAGGGGGGTGAGCTAGAAGCCCAATAAGAGGCTACATAACATGAGGATGTCTTTCAAAACAAAATATTAGTATCATTGACAAAATATAGTCTTTACAAAACATTTACAAATAACTTTAATAGTAATATAATCTATTCTATAAAACTGTCAAGAATAAAAACATTTAACTATAACACTGTAATCATTAAATGAAATAATAACCACTTTAGTTAGCCAAAATACACTAAATAGGTAGAACAAATATATATTAGTAATAAAAAAAAATTTCCACTTATAAAGGTCAATAACAATAAAATAATAGTTTGATAAATTGCTAAACACTCGATGGGTGATTCTCATTGGGAACAATAACACTAACCTCAAAGAGGCAACACTGGCTCCAAAAAGCAAATGATAACACTGGCTCCAGAGAGCAAACGATAACACTACACCACACCACAATAACACTACATCGACTGAAGGCCAACACTTAACCCTGTGTTGGCAAAGGTTGCAGACTGTCTAGCTGACTGTTTGAAAACATTCTTACTTTATTACAACTAGTGCTTAACCTGCGCAATGCGCAGGATCATTTTCATATTAATGATCTTTGCATCCAACATAACCTTAGTTCTCATACTTTCACTACATACGTTCAAACCTAAATAATTTTGTATATTTAAACATAGAGTATCTAATATCCCCGAAAATTTGTAAACAGTAGTCTCTTCAAATCACTTCATGTATGTACTTCCATTCTCCAAGAGACTTCTTGGACTAACATATGATATGAGCAACCACCACTGTTATTACTTTCATTGCAATCAAATGAATTCGAATGAGGGGAATTCTCTAGAATACCTGAATTTTGCATGCAAATATGCAATATCTTCAAAACCATCAAATATCACATAATAATAATAACAATTTATTATAGTGGAAATCATATAGAAAATAGGGCAAATATATCCAACTAAATTGGTATGCCATCATTGTCTAAACATTTGGGACTAAATCTTCAAAGTCGAGTCAATACATTGAGGAGGATATTAAGCTAATCCAAAATATCACTATAAGAAGCAGTTATAGCACCAAATTTGTCAGGAGTTTGATGAAACCTAATACAAAAAATGAACACAATAATTACATAATGGCAAGATGATAGGCCTATGATTTAGATTATATATAGACCATCAAGAAAATATATGCAATTGCAGGTCTATTTTGTCATGGTTCTGTAATAGGAGAAATGAATATATGTTGATAGTTGATAATTAATATATATATATATATATATATATTTAAAAGGCCTTTGCTAAACTTTTTTTTTTTTTTTTTTAACAAAACAATAGTGGTATTTATTGAGAACTTATAAAACTTGTACATCAGTAACTGTTAATTGAATCTGAAATACATTCAAGAGTATCATACCTAGATTTGAGTATGCTGTATTGCCTCAAAAGAATGCAATGCACCTGAAAGCATGACAAAGAGTTAAAGCATATTAGGTTCACTCATCAAAAAGCATATTAAGTTCTTGAATGATAGAGCTATCTTCATACTCTACCTCTAGGTCTCATATTGACAAATGTTTGGCAAATTCCAAGACTTTACCAATCCCAACAGCTAGCATTTCCAATCAATCATTAACAGTATCCAACAAATCCACTGTTTCGCAAATAATGCTCATATACCAAACAAAAAATCCTTTCCATTTTTTTTTTTTTTTTTTTTTTTTTGTGGGATTCTATATATCACATAAAGCTAAGATATACAAAAATGGTCCTCCAAAAGGCCAACATCACTCGGCTAATCTAATACTCTTTTCTTTCTTCTTTTAAGCAATTTGATGGTTTTTGAACCTTGATTTCTTGAGTTATTTGGCTTTGACAATCATAAAACTACAAAGATTGAAGGAAGAGATTGGCTCGCAGATTAACTGTCCAAAGAGAATCAAAAAGAGGAAAATTGGAAATAGCCAAAAAAAAAAAAAAAAAAACACACACACACACATTTATTAAATTTATTCCTGGATTATGGCTTGTGTAGTACACTCTGCAGTGGAATGCTCTACGGTTTTGGCTTTTAAGAATCTGCCCTTTACTAATCTCACTAACAATTTGCAAAGGTCATTTTATTTTTAAAACATTTACTAAAACTTACATAAAAGCTTGAATCACACCAATCTAAAACTTACATGACAATTTCAAACACCAAATTTTCTATTCCTAGGAACCACAATGAATCGCACCGAACTAAACTTATATGACAATATTAGTTATAGTCTTTGAGGTATGTATCATAATTTGTGTGAGGGTATGAAGGAGCATATAAAAAGTTTAAATAAAAGAAACATCTCTTAACGTCTTTGTAGATTGAAACCAATTTATCACCACTTTTAACCCCATTCCTCCCATTCTCTTTCGGGAATTACAAAAAGTATTAGAAAACTATAGCCCACAATATTCTCATAAACTAAACATATTGTCTAATTTCACAATTAGACAATATAAGGATTTCCCATTGTACTAAGTGCTAACAAATCCTGGATTGTACAATGACTTAAAACAATATATGGAAGCGATCACAATACAATGCACATGCAATGAACATGATAAATCAATTCTAACATTTGTGAAATCACCCAACAAGAAAAACTCAAATTTGTGTAAAATCAAGTCTTGATAGTCACAAATTTACAATCAATATTGTGGCATCCAAATAAAACCCATGATGATAAAACTTCAATTGTTCATTACATACTAAAAACATATTTTAAAAAAATCAAAACAACATTGTAGCGTTAGAAGTTCTAACTGCTAACTTGAAGTAAAAGAAGAGGACTGTTTCCATAAATTCTGTTTCCTCTCATTTACATTGGTAAAATAGAGAATTTGAGTACTTGAATCAGTAGACAACTTCCACAGTAAAATAAAATCATTTAAATATAAAACTTGAGCTATTTAATATAATATATAAAGCCATAGTCGGTTTGTTTAGCAAGTACACCTTTCTACCATGAGTAATAAAAAGTTTAGCATACTACATTCTCTTCATTCCTTCTAATAATTAATTATGCTTTTCCAAAAATGAAGGAAAGCCAATGAAAGAAAAGATTCCCCACATTTTTTTTTTCATTCCAAGAACTTATAGGTGGTTCTTGAGGAGGGAAATTCTTCTAATTCTCAGCCTGAAAGATTTGCTTCAGATGTTTCTAGTGCATGCCTTTGGATTTGCTTCAAACAAAGATGGGTTGGCAACACTAACTCTCTTTCACCACTTCTGTCTCCTTCTTCTTCATGGAAACTGAATATCACTGAAAATAGTGGCTTTTGTGAGAAATATACAATTTTAAGAAAACCACAACACAGTCCAAATTAATTAAGAAAACCACAACACATTCCAAATTAATTAAGAGAATACAACACTTTGTACAGAAGCCTCGACATAGAGTCCATTACAGAAACAAAAAACCAATAATTAAAGATGTATAACATAACAAAAAAAAAAAAAACTAAAATAAAATTTTAAAAGAAAGCTTATTCGATCCAAAAGATATCTTTAAGGTTTCTATTTTGAACACTTTAGGGTGAATCTTTTTTAGTAATTTCTGTAATCTATACAAATATAAGACGGTGTTTTAAATAATTTTTAATGCATTAAAGGCCGATTGACAACCATAATCAAACACATTCAAGGCAATTCATCAAATGACAAAACACCCAACTCTTACTTTTTAATTAGCACACATTGTTGCTTATAATAGTATAAAGATAAATTTTAATCGAGAGCCAAGCTAGTTAGCGCAATTAAATCTTCAAATTGCTTCCAAAAAAAATCATGAACTTATGAAAATTATTCTATAAAAAAAAAAATGCAAATTAGAAATTTTCAAAACGGTGGTGCTTCCTGGCTTCTTTTCAAACTTGTTTTTGCCAAAAATCTTCAGTTGGGCTTCAGCATTTTCCGTTAAAAATCCACTTCGTTCTTCAAAAATTTCTTCTAATGCAATGTGCTCCCATCAAACCAAAGTATTTCAAAGATTTTAAAAATTAAAAACAGAACTTTACGGGTAATTATTTCGACAATCTGACCATGTATGAAGACTGATTTTTCTTTCTCTACTTAAAAATCTCAAATCTCTAAGTCATTATTCTAAAAGCCCCAAAATTTTCTTGTTTGATACTGAAACATTTTTTAATAGCAACTGCGGTTCTACCTTTCAACAGAAACTGCCATAGAATGGTTGCAGACAAAAAAAAAAAAAAAAAGTAAGAAGAAAGAAAAGAAAAACCAAATAGAATTCAGAGAATAAGAGGAAAGAAAGAAGAGAACAATTGCATTAACAGAAAAAAGGAATATACAAATCTGAAAAATAAGAATTAGAACTGATTTTTTTTTCCTTAGAACTGATTTTTTTTTCCTTAGAACTGATTTTTTTTTTCCTTAGAACTTTGAGTCTCTCTCATTCCGATGTGCCCTTTATGAACTGTTTCTCTTTGCGATTGTGGTTCCGGTGGTCTAAATCGAAATTTTAAGTTTTTAACTCAAATAACTAAATCTAAAGCAATCCAACCAAAAAATTCAAACCTAAATCATATTCAAACCCTAGATTTGAAAAAGAAAAGGAAAAAAACAAAAACAAAAACAAAAACTTTATTGATTATGGGTATACGACAAAAAAACCTAAAATAAATATCAATGCAACATTCAATCCTATACTTATTTAATCCCAACAATTTGGTTAAGATTAGAAACAGAAGTACCCCAATATTTTTTTAGTGATTTCTGTAATCTAAAGAAAAAATCCAGTTTCTTTACAGTGAAAGCCCAAAAAAATAAAAAAAATAAAAAATCAAAACCTAGTGTAATCCAAATACCCTAATAAATTCAATCCAACCAATCTCATACCCAGATCTAAGAAAGAAAGGAAAAAAAATCTTTACCGATGGTAGTTCCTACGATCTAATGGTAACGTGTTAATGGTACTTAGTTTTCTCTTCCTCAATCTCTACTCCTGTGCATTGTATGGACTGGCTCTCTCTATCTCCGTATCTCTCAATTTGATGGTAACGGTGTTGATGGCTTTTTGTAGGTGTGCGTTTGAGTGAATGAAGCCACCACCTGATATTTTAAACCATGTCTCTCTGTTTCTCATATTCACACTGTTTCTCAGGCTCTCTCTGTCTTTCAATTTAACTGTGTTCTGTTTTAAACCATGTGGAAAACATAGTAAATGTACGGATTAATTTGAGGCCCTCAAACGGTGTACGATTGGGCTTTTGGCCTTTAAAAGTGTATACGTGGCTGTTTTTTAAGGGGTCTTTTTTCCTAACGTGGCAGCACCTCCTTAAAGTTTCTGCTATTATATATAATATTAGATATTGTCAATACCAATCATATATCATATAACAAATACTTTCTCAAAAATATAGTTTTGAGTTATTCTTAACATATACAGTTTCAAGGTAACACTTAAGAAATAATACAATTCAAGTATGTGTACAAAGCACTGATAATGGTATAAGTTTTTGAAACTTCACTTTTGCAATTATGTATATATAAATATATTTTACCAAAAATATATATGAATATACTTGTCTTGAGAGACGTCATGTTCTGAAGTCCACTTACCTCTAGTTGCTAAACCTTCACTTCAATTGTCTGAATCAATGTCAACTAGAACCTAAATAAGGACAAAACGACTCGATAAGAATGGTTACACTAAGGCAGCAATAAAAAAAAAAAAAAAAAAAAAGTCTCTCTTAAAATTCGTATATCACTACTTATTTTGAAACTACAGCTAATTTAGTACTCAATTGCTTTATCAAGTACTCCAAAAATCAGTATCTAGTAAACAATTCTAATGAGCCGAATATGTAGATCTCTATGTTATTTGATTCCCCCAGTACAAGTTGGCTCCAAATAATCATATGCTTGTAGATCATATCAACCCAAAATAAATATATAGCATCCATAAAATCTCTAACCGTAGGTGTAATACCCGGTTCCAAAAAAAAAAAGAAAATTAATAATAATAAAAAAATAAAAAGGAGTTTTTTTTTTTAGGGGCAGCTTAGTAATTTTGATATTGGAGTTAGCAATATATAGACCTTATGTCAAAAGCCCTAGCCAATCCGTATATACCAGCTGAACTATTTAACTTCTTGTGCTTAGTTAACATTCTTGATTAAAATTTCTATTAAACCAGGTCTTGGCTATACAGCCCTCTCTCTTGTTCACACTTTCTCTAAAACCGGACATGTTTTTTGAGAGGATGGTGAATAAAATAATGGCTATTAGAATATGAAATCATTTTTTTGGAGTGGTCTAATCAGATAGTGTTTAGTGTGATATGTTTGACAACCCTTTCAAGTCCCGGGATAACCTTTGTGAAATGGAAGAGATGTGATTGAATGAGATCTGGCTTATGGGATCAGTATTTGGGCACCAAACTTTTGTAGATATTATAGTGTGCCATCACTGGAATAAGGGTGTAGAAAATCACAATCCTGCAACAGCGATGACCAACATTTTCCTACATCTACCACAGAGAAAATTGACCATGCCGCCACAGTTACATTCTCAACACAAGGATTTTTGCCATCCTATTGCTTCGGTAACTCAAACTCGAAATTGGGTCTCCAACAACTCAAGAAACTAGCTTGTCCTCGAGTTTCAACTCTAGGCCTTGCCCTTTTACCAACCCTCTGCTCTAGCTACTTATTCAGAATTGAGAAAGGATTGCATCGACAGTCTTGGCTTGCCCAAGTCTAGGTAATCACCGTAGCCTTTTTCCATTCTGAGCCTTTCTTAACTAATACTGTACACACCTAATTTTAATTATTCCTTTGAGGGGACAAATTAGGAGTATAACATGTATATTTTTATGGGGATTGATATGTTGTGTTATTTTTGGATCAAACTGTTGGATTGGGAAGCCTACAGGTTCAAGCATGTAAAGGGTTGGGAATGGTTCACATGAATTACTTGATAATAGAAGCGCTTGGGCTAAATGGATAAAAATT